>OU342698.1:11250000-12500000 GCA_910589285.2 Mythimna ferrago | reverse complement strand
CTATCGGTGAAAAAATTTTAGCAATCGGACCAGTACTTATATTTCTAAATACATACATAAATAGAAAAATTATACCCAGACACATGACAACTGATCGTACTCATAACACAAACATTTTTCTTGGGTAGGAATCGAACATTAGAGTCTCGGATTTTACTGACTGAATCCCACCTGTGTCCCAGGGCCACCAGGGTAAGGCTTCGGGCTTGCGGACGGCGAGCAATGGGTAGCTCGCTGTCCGACCGTCCGGTAACTGTCCAGACCGAGCCCAAGTCGTCGACGGCGCGCACTGTTCCCGCGCGCCTCAAGGAGCTGTCAGCAACAGCAGGGGCCCAGCTGGGTCGAAGCCTACTGGGGTCAGGGTTAGTTCGAAAGATCTCAATCCCCGGTGCGAAAGGCAACAAAGGAACAGGAGTGAGTTTTTAGTCAGTAAAAGTCTGACACTACCTCCCGCTCCGCCCAAGAGCGGGGGATGTCATTAGATGATTTTCCCACCGCGAAAAAAAATCCAGGGTAAGTTTTTCGAACAATCCCGCAGAGGGTTCGCTTCTGGACACGCCATTCATGGCGATAGGCGATAGTTCCCCTCTTAGAGCAGTAGCTGGAGAGATGCCACGATGTCCTCACCTTCCGCATGACGCAGCTCCTCACCGGACATGGTAAGTTCATGGTAATTCCTGCACTTGATTCAGGCGGAATTGTGCGGACCGCCCGGAGAACACGGAGCATACGGGTTGACATAAGTGAAATATTGAAAAAAGGCAAATTAATTGACCTTTACGTGTTTCTACACAAAACAGTAGGTATAAACCGGAAATTTATATTTTATAACCTTAATAAATATTTATTTGAAATTCACATAACCTTTTTCTTATATCGATGCTGATACTATTGCAAGAATTACATCCGTACCTAATACTCGTATAAAACATTTCAGTGTTACCAACAAAACAAAAAAACCAACACAGCCAATCTAACTTCGACATAGGTTCTCATCATATTCCTGCCTTGTCCCGTTTTATTTGAGGACGGCACAACGCGTTTTTTTTCTCCCATTCTGTCCTGTCACTGGTCACGCTATCACTAACTCCGTTTTCTTTCATGTCACTTCTGACACGATCCATCTTTTCTTTGGCCTCTCTCTCCCTCTCCATCCATCCATGTAAACTCATAACTCTTTTAGCAACATGCATTTCATCCCTCCTCTTCACATGACCATACCAAGACAAACGATTTCCTTTCAACTTTTCAGTCACTGGCACCACTTTCAAACTTCCCCTAAATACTCATTTCTCACTTAATCCATTCTTGTTTTCGACCTAACACTGTTATCAATTCCAATTTCAAATAAAAACGTGCCATTCCTTTGCACGCTAGTGTACGTATAACATAGTTGCAGGGACAAAAGCGTGCGAGAACGTGATACACTGGCAGCCAAGGTCACCAGTTCACCACACCACTGTTTCACGTGTATACTAATCCACTTATGTGTAATTCGTTAAATACTTATTACATTACACTTCCTGAGGTAATTCGAGATGGAATGTTGTAATTTTGTGGCGTTTTAATTGATTTGTAATGCAGCGTGTATAGGAATTTGAGATTGTGTTATGTCATTTTGTGCGTTCACGTGTATAATTTCAAGAATGCTTTTTTTTTCGATGGGAAAAATCATCCATTGACAACCACCGCTCTTGGGCGGAGCGGGAGGTAGTTTCAGACTCTTACTGACTAAAAAACCCATCCCGTTCCTTCAAGCCTTCATACCGGGGCTCGAGCGCCCTTTCGGATAACCCTGGCCCCAGTAGGCTTCGACCCGGCTGGGCCCCTGCTGTTGCTGACAACTCCTTGAGGCGCGCGGGAACAGCGCGCGCCGTCGTCAACTTGGGCTTGGTCCGGACAGTTACCGGACGGCCGGACAGCGAGCTACCCATTGCTTACTGTCCGCAAGCCCACGCCTACGGTGGCTGGAAATCGGGATCGGAATCCCGGCGGCGGCGAGAGCGCCGTTGCCTGATACGGTCAGCCTCCTCCTTAGCAAGCATTACTGCTTCGCAGATGTTTCAAAGCCTCTGATTTATTAACTTTATTCTTAGTTTATGCGAAATCAAAATATAGTTGGTTCAGAATCAGTAACTGAATGGATACCAATAGTTTTTACACCATGTTATATTTTTTTTCCTAAAAAAAAAGTAATGTCATAAGTTGGACACCACTGACACTTAAGGTGCAACACAAGACACGGCAGGTCATAGCGGGCATTAGGAGCCAGCAAACAGTTGGGCGAAAGTGCAAACCCACCCCTCAGTCGCCCGGTGACTATGTATTTTTGCTGAAATGACAAGCTTATAACTTTGTGATTTTTCATGATACAGTTATGAAATTTAGTATATAGATAAAAATACTAGACACGTTTTCGGGTTTTGCATATACTAAAATTGACGTTGTCTATGGAAACAAAATGTAACCCAACATGGTCCAACAAAATGTCCCGTGTCCCGTAAATGTGTTCTATAGAGCGTTAAGTACCGTTTAATTAGTAAGTTTATACCGCGTACATCAAAGGACTGGAACAGTTTGCCTGCTGCGGTCTTCCCGTCAGATTATAATTTGGGTGTCTTCAAGGCTAGAGTGAATAGGCTCTTAATAAACTAGTGCGCCTCACCATCAACGATTGCATCATTGCTTACCATCAGACGGGATCGCAGTCAAGTACTAGTTTGTAACAGACAAAAAAAAAAAGTTTCGGAAGACTGGGCAACGTAGCAGTGTCATGTAGATTGAGAAAGCAGGACAAAAAAAATGTTATTTATTGTTATTTTACATGTTGTATAAATATATGTAAGTACCAAAAATTCAAAGACATGTGACATCCATCAACCCGCACTGGGCCCGCGTGGTGGATTACGGCCCACTCCCTCTCCTATAGAGGAGGCCTGAGTCCCAGCAGTGGGAACATTAAAAAGACTGATAATGATGATGATAGATATACAACATGTAAAATAGACTTATTTATTAGTGGTTTTAGGTAAACTTATAAATATGTAAATAGTCCACTAATGTCAAAACAGTGAAGAAAAACTCTGTGAGTAAACCGTCCAAAACCTTTCGGCCACAACGGCCATCTGTCCTGCGAGCAATGTGCCCTGCCCGTTGCCACTTAAGTTTGGCGATTCTTCATGCTATGTCGGCAACCTTAGTAGGTTGCCGACATAGCACTATCTCCTGCGGATATCTTCATTTCTGATTCGGTCACGCAAGGGAACTCCGAGCATAGCCCTTTCCCTTTGGGTGACTTTAAGCCTTCTGATGAGGCTATGCTGTATAAATAGAAATATTCATTTTTTTAAATTGATATAAACTAGTGTTTGACTGCGATCCCACCTGATGGTACGCAGTGATGCAATCTTTGATGGTGAGGCGCCTATTCACTCTTGCTTTGAAGACACTCAAATTATAATCGGACGGGAAGACCGCAGCAGGCAAATTGTTCCAGTCCTTTCACGTACGCGGTACAAACGTCGAGGCGAAACGCTTAGTCTGGGCCGTAAAGGTTTCAATAACGTATGAGTGGATACTCATCGTAATACATTAGTAATATTAGTTAAGAAACCGGTAATGCAAATTTCTTTTTGACGTTACAAGCATTTGTCAAAACGTTTCATTCCTGATCGACTGATATTACCTACGTATAAATCTATCGTATCAAAACAACACATTTTTTGTCGATCTTTTTTTCACTTGTTGCAGTGGTTGTTTACGAGTTTCCATAAACTACAGACACGTGACTGGCTGAATTATGTATGACGACTAAAAAAACTGACCTTGTGTGGACATTATAATTATATGTCCTTATGTAATATTCGAAATCAGGTTTTTGCGATAAATAACTTCACCGGCGTTTATGTGAATAACATAGCATAGAATAATCAGCCTTTTAATGTTCCGACTGCTGGGACTCAGGCCTTCTCTCTAAGAGTGGGAATGGACGGAAATCTACCACGCGTGCCCAGTGGGGATTGACGTCACATGTCTTCGCATTTTTGTTTCTAGGACATGCCGGTTTCCTCACGATGTTTTCCTTCACCGTTTTAAGAGCAATGGTGATTAAATAAATTACACAAAGTAATGCAGGCACAGACTGGGTTTGAACCCGCGACCTACAACTCGTAAGTCAGGTCCGTTACCACTCGGCCACCACTGCTCACTATGTGAATAAAATTCATGTAAAGACTTACGATTTTCATTGATTCTACCTCCATAGCGGACGAAAAGCAACGGGTATCGAGTAAAAATTCCAGGTTCTTTATCGCCAACCTGACGCCGATGTGAACCCCTCCTTCCGTTATTTGGGAACCTGATGGTGGCACGTTCCAAAGGGCCATGAACGCACATCGGACTTGTGCAGTGCCACCCCACTCTAGTCCCAAATACAGGATTCTCTCCACGACTGTCGCAACCCCGCTCGTCGCAAGTTCGGCTTTCGCCTAGTTCAACTCTTCCTGTACTAAGACCAGCGAATCATCAGCGTATCAGACCTCCCTAGCCCCGCTGGGCAGGTTGTCATGCAGGACGTAGTTGTACCCGATATTCCACAAGAGCATCTCTCGCGGAATTCCCTTCCGGAGTCTGTGTTTCCTAACAGGGCTACAGCCTAGGGGTCTTTAAGTCAAGAGTGAATAGGTTACTTTCAGAAAAGCTTGCTCCATCGTCGACCACATCGTCGCTTAAACTAAGGTTGAAAGGACTTTAAGTAGAAGTCCCGACACTTAATATTATAAAGAGGTAAAGTTTATTTTTTGTTGTTTTGTTTGTAGGAGATAATCTCTGAAAATACTGGTCCGATTGCTATTTTTTTTTTTTAATCTAGTTGTCATAAAGAGGCTAAATCTACAAACAGACTCGTTCCAGACATCACCCAAATCACGCGTTTTAAAGGACAAATAAGTTCACGTGCTGCCAATGGCTGCCATAGTAAATTAATTTACTCTCCATTATTAGGGTACAAAACAGACTTTTGTATTCAAAACAATGTTATAACAAGGCTCAATTAACATTGTCATAGTCGTAACAATATCATCAGCACAACGTGATTTTGATCACGTGTATGGTTTACACGTGACTAAACTTATTCTGTAGTCTGTTATACAATTTTTCTTACTAACATTACATTTTCATCATGCGTGAATATTGATCTAGTCAAACTTTTGCATCCATTGAGGGTTTTAATACAAAATTCTGTCGAATTCTCGACTTAGCTACGCAGTGTACTGTGAAATGGTTTTGAGGTACAGTGTCACTGTATTTTTATAGTTTTTTATGGTGGGCAGGTTTTATTTTGTTATGTAACCAGTTCTGCTGTTACGACATAGGGACACGTTGGACTATATAATATAAATGTCGTAAATAATTTATTTTTCGGGATTATTTTGAGATGCGAAGTCCATTCTGAAAATAAGGTTCGAAAGACAACGGAGGAACAGGAGTGGGTTTTGAATCAGTAAAAGTCTGTACTATCTCCCGCTCCGCCAAAAAGCGGGGGATGTCATTGGATGAATTACCCACCAAAAAAAAGAAGCGAAATTCATAATGAGTTCTCCCGTTCCAGGGCGGAGCGGGAGAGCGTGTCAGACTTTTATTACTGAACACAACAGAACTATTTCTATGTCTCTTCTTTGCTCTACTTTCCAGGACCCCGGGTTTTCCTTTCAGAAGCGACACACACACAGACACACCATCACAGTTAACACAGTTATAAAATACAGTTATAGAAAACAGTTATATAAAATTAATACTGATTTCATTATACCACAAGCCAACGCATCTATTGTCTTACATGTCTCAAATTGACGGTATCTGAAAGGTTATACTAGTAACTCGACCCAGCTCCACGCGAGTGTTATAAATCCCTGAAATTCTCGACTTTTCTCTACTTAACCTTCCTCATAAATCACTCCGTGTATTGGTAAAAACCACATGAATGCGTTCAGTTTTTGAGTTTACTGCAAACAAGACAGACAGCGTGGAAAACTTTATTTTATAATATTTAAAAAAAAAAAACAATTTTTTTTATTTCTCTAGCTTCTGACAATAAGGCACTTATAAATCGTCAGCAAAGGGTAGCTCGCCGTCCGGATCGAGCTCTAGTCATCGACGGCGCGTAGCAACAAAGAGATATCAGCAAAACCGTAGGGTCCCAGTAGGGTCGAAGCCTACTGGGGCCTTGGGGTGTGCGAAAGAGGGTAATAATTGAGGTCTTTAAGTCAAGAGTGAATAGATTGCTTCTAGGCAAGCGTGCTCCATCGTCGGCCACGTCATCGCTTACCATCAGGTGAGATTGTGGTCAAACGCGAGCCTATTCATTATAAAAAAAATAAAAAAAAATCCATGTTGGCATAAAAATTTTAAACATAATATTGTTTGGCATAACGTTTACGCATCAGTTTTTTAGCATAATAATAATAATGTTGCACAATAGTACTTTGGCATAATGCATAGGTTAGTATAACTATAATTTAGTCTAATATGTTTTGGCTTAAAATTCACAGTTGGATGAGTGTAGCCAAAAATTTTAAATTGATCTATGCGATGTTTTTGTGGCGACGTATTTTATTGGTTACTGTGTTAGTTTAGGTTAGGTTTGTTTTTTGTAGTAGGAGTGGGAAATCCATCATAAACGTCAAATAATAATCAGTAAGGTGAAATAGTGTCTACAACTTACCGTTTGGAGTTATCTTTCAGGGTTTATTAGTTTTAATCTAAAGAACATTATGTGTTTTTATCATTATGCGTTTATAACATTATGCTTTATAAAATTATGCTTTATTATTATTATGCTAGCAGTAATTACGACAACAAGCATTATGGAAAAAGTTTTATGCCTAATAATTTTATGCGTAATGATCATTATGCTGAATTTTGTTATGCCAATGTAAATTATAGCAATATATTTTATGCTAATTATTAGTAAACCGCGAAAGAGAACCTACCCAGGGTCCTGGAACTTAGGCAAAGAAGGAACATAGGAGTGAGTTTTGGTCAATAAAAGTTTGACACGCCCTTTCACTACGCCCTAGAGTGAGAAAAGTCATTGGATGGATTCCCACCTAAAAAAAATGTATATTGAAGGAAGATATTTACCACAAAAATAATGGACCGTCATAATTATAATTAACTTAATTAACAGCTAATATTGAAAATAAACACTAATCACCTGAGTATTACCGATGACGTCAAGGCTCCATCGTCCGATACGAACGGAGCAGATGTCATGGTGACGTATCACAGAAATACCTACCACAAAAAAGGGTCAATATTGGCACTCTTATGACACAAAAATGATGAAATTAAATAAATAAATGGCGAATTAAAATGACATGTTGCTTTTCCGAGACGAACATGTCTAAATATGGTGAGGCTTGACAAATAACGTCACAAATAAACTTATTCATAAAGATGATAAGTTTTTCCAAAGTCTTGCGGCTTTGCACCGTCAAGCAAAAATAATAATACCCGTTATTTCAGTGAAGGAGACTGCGGTAAGTATATTAAAATAGAATCCAGGAGTGACGACATAATAAAAGTAAGGAGAAATTCATTGATTTACAAAGAACCCAACCCAAAGGGTTTTTTGTAACTCGATGGAGAAATTCAACTAATTCTTTCTAGTAATATTATACGATTTGGGGCGTAGGTCCCTGGACGTCTCGTGTCTCGAAGTCTCGGGACTTTCTGGTCGAGACTTGAGACGAAATAAAATTGTCAAAATTGTTATTGTTGGACAAAGCTGTTGACGCTCTGATTAAATTAGTGAAGAATTCTAATTAATGTGCTAGTTGATTATTTAAAAGACTGATTAATAATCTGTTTTACTATTTATATTTAGATTAATTAATTATGAAACATGATGGATGGATTGTGTGAGAAGTGATATGAAAGAAAAGGGAGTTAGTGATAGTTTGACGGGTGACAGGACAGAATGGAAGAAGAAAACGTGTTGCGCCGACCCGAAGTAATATGGGATAAGGGCAGGAAGAAGAAGAAGAATTATGAAACAAATCTGTGATTATAAGAATTAACAATGTTGTGATTATGACCAATGATTAGATACTGCTACTAGTAATTCACTAGATACTAGTAAAGTTTTAGAAATTAAAATTAAGAATTAGTGTATTTTTTTATTGTTGATAGGTGCACGCGTAAACGCTATCTCACCTGAGGGCGACGATGCGGTCAACGATGGAACGCGCTTACCTAGAAGAAACCTTTTCACTCTTGACTTAAAGATTCCCGGGTAGAAGCCATCAGGAAACAGTATAATTTTTAACTAAATTCATTTTATAATTATAAGATATAACTGTTTAAAAGAAAATGATATAAAGTGTGTGATTAAAAGCAGTTATTCCGACTGAAATTAACTTTAAAGTTATTAAGATTTCTGTTTAATAAATGATGTTTTAAAAGTAAATGCCTTTTCTTAAAACGTGTCACCAGAAATTAACTAGAATAAAATTATTCAAAAAAGGCATAAGTACCTCACTTAAAAATAAGAAAAACAAAAAAAATAACCTCGAAAAGTCCCGAAGTCCCGGGAATTACCGGAACTTTGATTGTAGGCTGTCTTGTATCCAGGGACTTTTAAATTGTCGGAAAATCCTAAACCCTAATACGTATATTCGTTATCAACGACGTTTTAGCGTACGAGTTAATTAAGGGATACATTCATGAAATGCGAGTAGGGAATGCCAGCAAGAAAAGCGTCTAAAAAATGCAGGTGGGAAATGTGTGGAGGGAAAGCATGCAAGGAATGCATACACGGAATACATGCAAGAAATGCATACAAGGAATATATGCAAGGAATGCATGTGAAGAATACGTTCAAGAACGCATACGAGCAATAAGTGCAAGAATACTTGTGGGGACTGCGTATCAAAAAAGCTTGCAAGGAATGCGTGTGCGGAATACATGCAAGGAATGCGTGTGCGGAATGCATGCAAGGAATGCGTGTGAGGAATGCATACAAGGAGTGCATGTAAGAAATGCATGCAATAAATGCCTGTGGGAAACACGTGCAATAATGCTATGTGGGGAATACGTGTAGGTAATACATTCAAGAAATGAGTGCATGAAATGCGTATGGGGAATCTACACAAATATAATAAAGAGACAGTTTTTTTTTTTTTAAGCTATTGCATAGCTTCTATCGCGGGCCTTGAGCGTGAAGACCGAATCCAGAAATTCCGTAACGAAAATAACCTAACACCCCCCACTCATTTGTTTTTTGAGCGTGGTGACCGATAAGAAAACAAATGAGTGAACAATCAATCAAAATTCAATTCAATGTGTGAAAGTGTAACTTCAATTAATATCAAAGAAAAAAAAGCAAAGGAAAAAAAATACTGCATAAATAAAATAAATAAATAATTATAATTGCATAAGTTGATAAAAAGGCTATGCAATAGATTTACCGCGGCAGTCCCCGAGTGCCACACGTCTTTTTTGTTTTTATGTTTTTTTTTTATTTGTAGGAGGAAAAATTTTTCACCGATAGAAAGCTGCTTTATTCCTGAGCGACATAAGCTATATTTTATGTATGCGGACGAAGTCGCGGGCAAAAGCTTATATATTTGTTTTATACTATGCACGTAGAGATAGAGAAACTCTCTGCCTCGCTAGGCGACTAAGTGCCGCTGGACTTTTTTACTCCCCTCCCTACTACCTACCTACCTCTAACTCTACTTGTCCAAATGCCACACCATCATGCAATTTAATCATAATCATTTACCTAAACTGGTGTGTGTGTTTACTTAACCTTTCGAATGTCTTAAGTTACACAGTCCGACATAAGGTAATTGTCTTTCTATTGTGTCTCTAATTACGACATTCAAAGAGTTAAACAGCGTACGTACAGCCAAGGAGTAGAATTCCCTGCCGGAGTCTGCGTTTCCTGATAGCTAAAACTTAGGGGTCTTTAAGTCAAGAGTGAATAGGTTGCTTCTAGGCAAGCGTGCTCCATCGTCGAACACATCATCGCTTACCATCAGGTGAGATGGTGGACAAACGCAAGCCTATCAATAATCAAAAAATATGACTTTTTGGCATAAGCTGATGGACTAGCCATTGAGCTAAGTTCATTTAAGGCCAACTGAAAATACGTGACCCCTAGCTTAGTACCCTGAAACAAGCAGCAAGCAGCGCATTGCAAGAATTAATCAAAATTTGAAAAAAAAAATTACTAATAAAGAATTGTCAAGAAAACGATCAATCAGAAAAATTAAGCTAATTGCATATTCCGTAAATCTCTATGGAGAAGAACGTGCAAGAAACTCTATGGACACTCTTTTAAATCATGTTATGAATAATGTAATTACCATTTCTTTGATAATAAAACTAGGACGAATAGATAAAAGTCTTTTTCTAAATCACTTTATCTGTATATCGTTAAAGTATGTAGGTCATTACAAACTTTGTCATAGTCAAAATATATGACTACATTAACTTTCAAGGGATTTCCCTCAAATAAAGGATAAAAGAAGAGGAGGTGGTGCCCGACTTACGAGTCGTAGTTCGCGGGTTCAAACCCAGCCAGGCGCATTACATAGTGTAATTTATTTCATCGCCACTGCTCTCAAAACGGTGAAGGAAAACATCGTGAGGAAACCGGCATGTCCTAGAACCAACAATTCGAAGACATGTGACATCCACCAACTCGCACTGGGCCCGCGTTGTGGATAACCGCCCATTCCCTCTCCTAAAGAAAAATCAAAAAATGAGTCCCAGCAGGGGGAACATTTAAAAGGCTGATGATGATGATGATGATAATTATGAATTAACGGTACGATGAACAATATCAAAGAAAGAACATTTGGGTAGGGTTATAAAGTACTAAAACTGTCAGAAATTACTAAAAAAAAATCCTGACTCTAGATCTCGTAACCGTAACATGTGTAACACTTTAAAATCATACATAACATGGCTAAGTATATAATCTATCATATTATCTATTAGATTAACCTACATTACATCATTCAAGATAAGTAGTTGGTTAGATAGCACAGTATGGCGTTAGTTACAACATTTATTCTTGTAATTTTAATTTTTTTCGTAAGAACTTATCTTTCCGGTACATCATAATTATTGTCACCGTTAGTTTGTGTCTTTTTTTTAAATTGATATAAACTAGTGCTTGACTGCGATCCCACCTGATGATAAGTAGTGATTCACTCTTACCTTGCAGATACCCAAATTATAATCGGACGGGAAGACCGCAGCAGGCAAATTGTTCCGGGCACGCCACAATTATGGCGGTAAGTCCCTTCTTTGAGGCGTAGCTGAAATAAACCTTACGGCGTCCTTACCTTCCGTATGACGCAGGTCTTCACCGGACATGGCACGTTCGGGAGGTTCCTGCACCGGATTCGTGCGGAAGGGACGCCCGGGTGTCGCAACTGTGCGGAATGCCCGGAGGACACGGTGGAGCACACAGTCGAGGTGTGCCCCGCTTGGGCGGAGCATCGCCGTGCCCTCGTGGGGGCGATCGGCGGCGGAGACCTCTCGCTCCGGGCTTTGGTTGAGGCCATGGTCCAGAGCGAGGAGGAGCAGCTCTCTGCGAAGCAGTAATGCTCCCAAAGGAGGAGGCCGACCGCATCAGGCAACGGCGCTCTTGCCGCCGCCGCCGGAATTCCGATCCCGATTTCCAGCTACCGTAGGCGCGGGCTTGCGGACAGTGAACAATGGGTAGCTCGCTGTCCGGCCGTCCGGTAACTGTCCAGACCAAGCCCAAGTCGTCGACGGCGCGCACTGTTCCCGTGCGCCTGAAGGTGTTGTCAGCAACAGCAGGGGCCCAGCCGGGTCGAAGCCTACTGGGGCCAGGGTTATCCGAAAGGGAACTCGAGCCCCAGTATGAAGGCTAGAAGGAACGGGGTGGGCTTTTAGTCAGTAAGAGTCTGACACTATCTCCCGCTCCGCCCAAGAGCGGGGGTTGTCATTGGATTATTTTTCTCACCATAAAAAAAGGCAAATTGTTCCAGTCCCTTGGTGTACGTGGTATAAACGACGAGGCGAAACGCTTGGTCCGAACCGTAGAGGTTTAAACAACATAAGGCAACATAACTGTATAATTAACCGCGGTAAATATAGCGGTTAAAGACCGCTTGCGTCGGATTGGTCTGACGTGTTTTTTTGTGTCCTATTCGCCATGGTCGTGTATTTGTGACCGCTATGGGTAGCTCGCCGTCCAACCGGCTGGTAACCGTCCGGACCGAGACCGAGTCGTCAACGGCGCGTAGCGTTCCACGCGCGCCTCAAAGAGATGTCAGCAAAACCGTAAACCCAGCAGGGTCGAAGTCTACTGGGTCCATGGATTGAATTTTGAAATGGTTACCCACAGTCCTGGGATGCCAAGGGCAACTGAAGGTTTGGTTTTAGTCAGTTTAAGGGGGGGCCGTGGGTTCGCTTCTGAAAGGAAAACCCGGGGTAGAACGGTTAGTTCTTCTCCACAGAGATCCACGCTTTGGAACGTGCAATTTAGCTTCACTTTTCTTGGACTGACCAATATTTGACTATTCAAAAGTGCCTGCAAATGGTCTATTTGAAACAAGTAATTTTTTTATTTTTTTTTTATTTTTTGGAAGGTAGATCGACTGGAGTGGATACTCAACTCTTACCCACAAAAACAACTCAACCCTCTCTCTCTTTCTCTGTCTTTCATTACACTCTCTCTCTCTCTTGGTGTTACAAGCTACTCCTCCTGACCAAGAAACCATAAACAAAAAAGTTCCAAACATAAAAAAAAATCTAGCTAGATTTTATTTAAATGTCAAGCGATTTTCCTCAAAGGAAACCTAATCTCGACCCCTCCTTATATAAGGAAGTCGTTGAAACAAAAACTCTCATTGTAAAAGACGAAATTAGCATTCGCCCATAGAAGCCTATGTAAATCTTTTCAATTTTCAAACTGCGCTCAGACAAAATTCTATTTGAATTTTTCCGTTGTATAAGAAACTTTTTTTTTGTTTCTTTGGCAAAAACTTCGTGGGCATGTGACTGGATTTCACGTGGCTAAAAAAAAATTCTGAATACTTACATAAATGTCAGACGAAAAGGCCTGAAAAAAAAGTTTGAAAAAATTTTCCATGTAAAAATAATAAGCCGTCAAAAGACGGGGAACTCGTACAAGATCTCATCGTGTTCGGTAACATTTGATTCACTTGGCTATGGCACAAAATAGATAGGTACAGAAGTCAATCTACATACAAAGCGCGCTCGAGCAACGCACACATAGACACCGCTCAATAACACGATATGGCTTAATCGCCCGGTCGCACTTGTACAGTTCGACGCAACGCGCTGACCCTAGTGCGATCGCCTAGCGTAGGCATAAAAAGTGAAGTATATACATAAGATTGACTTCTGTACCTATTTATTTAGTGGCTATGGTCTCGTGAACTGAGAAGAAAAAAGTCGCAAGGTTTCGAATTAAAAGTCTGACCTGCAAATAGATTGACCCTACCCCTTTTCCAAAAATGCTGTAACAGCCTTTAGGGCGTTTTTCGTTTTCTAATCCTGGTTGTAAATGCGGTCATACTGTTGTACAATTCTTGTAGGTTTTCCCGAACAAAAACCCAAGAGGTTGTCCCAAATCTAACCTTTTATTTTAGTAGAGTTTTATTCGGAGTGGGAAATCATTTAATTACTTCTCCTGCTCTAGGATGAAGCGGGAGAGCGTGTCAGACTTTGACTGACTAAAGCCGCACCTATGTTCTTTCAGTTGCCTTTTTCGTTCTAGGACCTACAACAGAACTGTGTGCTGAATTGGACCTACAAAGACGCAGTCCTGAGACTCGCAATGTTATTTAATTTTTATTTCATATTTGATCCTACATTGTGCGTATTTGTGTATGCCAAATCCATTTTTTTTTTTTCAAATTCTTTATAGTTTAGTATTAAAATAGAATAGAAGATATCTTTTCGACACAATCACAGCATAACGGTAGCAAACACAATAACATCGTAAAGTATAAAATTCATAAGCCGGCAATACATGTTGGCCGAGCGTTGCCGTTACCAATACTACAGACAGTCTTGCCTTGTCTTGCTATCGCTCGGTGTTGCTCACCTAGGTGATTAACTCTTTGAATGTCGTAATTAGAGACGCAATAGAAAGACAATTACCTTATGTCGGACTGTGTAACTTAAGACATTCGAAAGGTTAAGTAAAGACAAGCGCCAACGTGTATAGACCTCATTTGGCGTAGCTTGTCACAACTCGCAGCCGCTCGTGATCACTTGTCTCACTTCGAAGCGGTGTCGATTTTTCTGCACATATCAAAGGCCCAACATGTCGTGGGCGTCTCCTCAAAACTCGTCTATGTTGGCCATTTGCATTGGTTTCCTTCAAACTTGCCAAACGTGTAGACAGTAGCGCTTGCCTTGTGTCGATTTGCCTGAATTTGCCTAGGCTCGGATTGGTCTAAGCTCGACCGACGTGTATTGCTGGCTTAAGGCCATGTTTGTACCTACAAGCAAATTGCATGCAATTCGAGTACGATACCACAAGCATAATCACCCTTGCAATATTCCCACTGTTGGGACTTAGACCTCCTTTTTGGGAACGGGAATGTGCTGTAGTGTACAACCTATTTGGAATTTTTTCTACCGGTACGAAAGAGCGACAATCAAAGTAATGCGTCACGGATATCAAAGTTACATAATTCAAAACTTCTGAAACAAAATCCTAAGACGCAGCCCTGAATTGAAATGCAGAAATAGACCGAACGGGGGCTCGCCCTTATTATATAGCAATGATCTTACTACGTCATATTCAACTAAAAGTTAGTGCATATCTTTTATATAACGTTATTTCGTTCGTAATGATATTTATTTTCGTCCTATTTGACCCTTCTGTTGTGTAAGTTGGTTTATGATCGAAATAGTTACTTTGAATTTCGTTTCTTTTGTTTTTGTCAAGTCTTTGACAGGTTTTTTCTTTCGGTGGGAAATCATCTAATGTTAATGTAATGTGTCTATGTGGGCGAGGGTGTGTCAGACTTTTACAGACTAAAATCCACTCCTGTTCCTTCTTTGCCTTCGTTTCATGGCCCCGGGGTTCACTTTCGCACCATGGTCCCAGTAGGCTTCGACTCTACTGGGCCCCTACGGTTTGCTGACCTTGAGGCGCGTTTGGTACACTATGCGCCGTCGATGACTTCGGCTTGGTCCGGATGGTTGTCGAACTAATAATAATAATATTCCACAACTATCACACAACGCCGTTTTGTCCCAAGCTAAGCAGAGCTTGTGTTATGAGTACTAGACAACTGATAAACATACTTATATATTTCTAAATACACACATATATAGATAAATTACACCCAGACACAGAACAAATGATCATGCACATCACACAAACATTTGTCCTGGGTGGGAATCGAACCCACGACCTCCGGTATAGCAGTCAGGGTCACTAACCACTAGACCAACAGGCCAGTCGACTGTTGTTATACCCATTGCTCGCTACCAACTGTGAGCTACCCATTGCTCGCTATCCGGAAGCCAACGCCTACGGTGGCCGGATATCGGGAGCGGAAACCCGGTGGCTGGGGCGTGAGGGCCCACCTCTACCGTATGCTCCACCGTGTGGGATTTTATTTTATAATTTATAAGGAAGTAGATTTCAATTCGGGAACAAACCTGTATACTTCGTAGAACTTCAATGATTAGTAAATACAATTGCGGTTAAGTAATTAATAGGTTGATGATGATGAATTAATAGGTTTATTATGTCAGAATCATAGAAGGAAGCTCAGATTAACTATGACGTAATTGGGGCAGGATGTCATTAATTATTGCTATGTTTTTTCCATAATAAATTGTTGATGTGTAACTATATAGGTTATATGAATCTTTATTTTCTTAACATTTACAGTCTTTACATATTTATAAAAAACTGGACTAGTGTATAAAATGTCAAGTTCAATTTCCGAAAGGGGATTCGAAGATATTTCCAAATCGCATTTTTTTTTTGTAACGTAATAAAAAAATTACAGTTTTCAGATTTTTTCCTATACTTTTGCTATGAGCCCTTGCTTCATGCCTTTCAGGATTCCAGGTCAACGAGTACCCTATGATTTTTGATTCCCTTAAGAGTGTTGAAATATGCGTTTTTTGCGACATATACGGTCGTACCATTTTTATTTCTTTTCTTTTTCTATTTTCTAATGAAGTTGTGTAATATAATACAATATGTTCATTTAAATAGATTATTACAAAGTTTTATATTTTTATATAGGTAAGTATGTATGTATACAAGGTGTTAGGGACAGCCCTCCACAAACTTTAAGGGCTTGCTCAGAAAACGAAACTGAATAACCTACCATAATTTTTTTTTCCAGGAAACGAAAAAAAAATCCGCCTCACCATACAAAATTATTAACTTGATTGGACAGTTTGTATAGAGTTTGTTTTTTCGTTTCCTGAAAAAAATTTTATGGTGGGTTGTTCAGTTTCGTCTACTGAGCAAGCCCTTAAATTTTGTGGAGGGCTGTCCCTTACACCATTTATAATTATTATACTGTTTAATTCATTTGCAAGCAGTACAACGCAGACTGTCCCCTATTATTTTAAGGTTATTCAATCCATCATAGGGTTGTCTGGTAGATATTGCTGACAGCGATAACACCGCCATTGTACCATTTTGCCAATTGCATTTTTTGTTTGTTTGCCACACAAAACTTTTAATAAGCTGCTTGTGTTTTTATGTGTAATTTTTTAAGGTTTTTTTTTTATGTATGTAATTCAATGTAAGTACTCGTAACATTGATATCTGTGATTGTTTACATTTTCTATTTATTAAGCTATTGCATAGCTTCTATCGCGGGCCTTGAGCGTGGAGACCGAATCCAGAAATTCCGTAACGAAAATAACCTAACACCCCCCACTCATTTGTTTTTTGAGCGTGGTGACCGATAAGAAAACAAATGAGTGAACAGTCAATCAAAATTCAATTCAATGTGTGAAAGTGTAACTTCAATTTAAAAAAAATCAAATAAAAAAAACAAAGGAAAAAAAATACTGCATAAATAAAATAAATAAATAATTATAATTGCAAAAGTTGATAAAAATGCTATGCAATAGCTTTACCGCGGCAGTCCCCGAGTGCCACACGTCTTTTTTATTTTTTGTTAATTTATGTGCTCAGTTTTATGTTTGTATTTTTATTGTGCTTTTGTGTATTGTGTGTAGATTTTCGGTTTTGCATCAAAAAAAATTTTTATCTATCTATCTATCTACGCATAGATTTAAGTTTATATTAAAGTTTTGTTACTTTATCGGTGTACAGTAAAGTTTCACCATCAACATCATCATTTCAGCCGATAGACGTCCACTGTTGGACACAGGCCTCCCCCAAGTGTCGCCACAATTAACGATCCTGTGCGTCTCGCATTCATCAGATTCTCGCAACCTTTTCCAGGTCATCAGTTCACCTTGCGTCTTCCGGTACCCGGTCGCCACCCCAGAACCTTCCGGCTACAACGACCATCTGTTCTGCGAGCAATGGCCCTGTTCATTGCTACTTAAGTTTAGCGATTCTTCGGCCTATGCTGGTAACCTTCGTTCTCCTGCGAATATCTTCATTTCAATAAAGTTTATTCTATTCTATTTCTATTTAATCTAAACGTGCTTTGATGAAGAAAATTCTGCAGAAATGTTTCTGATTTTTACTGTTCTGGATCCAGCAATTTAAACAAGAGATCCGCGGTAGAATCAAGGTAACTGAAATAACCCGAATGCCACAAATGGATATAGGAAACTCCCATTAATTAATTAGTTTCCCATTAATTAATTAAATTCATACCTATACTTTATTATTATTGTTGCACAATTTGTTCGTTCTTGGCATACGTGACAATTGTCATGGGAAGACTGAAACCAGGAAATCTAACATATGTACCAACCCAAAAATAGTATTAAATTTTTTTTTAGAGAATACAGGTGATATTACAATTACTCTGAGAAGCTGAAAGTCAAGATGAAAGTTTATGTCCAGTGTGTGTCACCAGTAGTGATATATGGCTCTGAAACATGGCCACAGACAAAGGCCTCATCAGATGGCTTAAAGCCACCTAAAGAGCAATGGAGAGGCCTATATATTACATAATACAAATTGATATTTGTATTATGTAATATAATTATAGGCCTCTCCGTAGCCATCAGGCTTTCATACCATTATGCGCAAGCGATGCCCCTCCATCATGCGCAAGATACGCATCAGCCCCGACATCATCCTGAAGACAAAAGCAGGCAGGTGGGACAGTCCAATACTGGAGCATTGGGACGTCTGCATGCACACGGGACGCGTTTTTTTTTTTGGCATTTTGAAATTTTTCTGCATATGGGCAATCTTGCATTTGTGATCACGATATTAAAAACACCTTAATGCTTTGATCACATGTACCAAGTAAACGCGCGAGACAGTAAAATGGCTCTCGGTCGAGTCGAGACAGTGATGTAAGCGAGTAGCTGTTCACACATAATTATTAAGAAATTGGCACAGGCAGTTCAGTTCGTTGTGGCGATGCTTGGGGGAGGACTATGTCTAACAGTGGACGTACGACGACAGTTCTGTTAAGACTACAATTCGATAACTTCAAAACTTTTGAACAAAAAATACCTGAAGAAAAGGCGCGCGCGGCGGCATGACGACAGTCATGTGCCTAGTGGAGAGACATTGCATGTTCAGACCTGCCGAGTGATCGAGCGAGACAGGGGAAGCGGGAGGGCACTCGGCCTAGTAAGTAGAACGTGTGTCGAGCTACTGTCTCGCCGCTTTGTTCGGCCAAGCGCTCGGCCGAGCACTCGGCGCTGTGTTTACACGTACCGAGTACTCGCCCGTTTACTCGGTACGTGTGACCAAGGCATTCGTTTACGCTAAGATTCGTATCTGTACTATATCCGCAGTGGGTTCCTGCAGAAGGAAATCGCTGTCCAGCCAGCCCACAAATATTGTAAGCATAGACAACAACCAACCTATAAAACGTGACTCCTTAGTTCAATTCACTCGAATACCTAGAACACTAGAGTTCTAGATAATAGCCCAGTCCATAGACTCGTGTTACGTAACGCGACCTTGTCCATTACATAACCGTCACGTGTCGCTTGCGTAACAGACACGTGCTGCGCGGGCGCACGTGGTGCGCGCACGCGGCGGTGCTTGTACGGTGATTAGTGGTGTGGTGATTTTGTGGTTGTGGTGATTTGAGTGAGGGTGGGAGTGAGGTGTAATGGCTTGTAGGATTCTTTGTTGATAGGCTTTTTTCTTCGGACCATGGGCTGTACCAAGACCCGCCGCGAAAGGTCATTGATGCCAATCGCAAGACACTGACCCCTAAGTTTTTTTGGGTATTTCTTCTCAGCATTAGGTATATTTATGACAACTCCAAATTGATTTTTATTTTGTATTTTAAAAGTAAACAAAGTCAAAGCGTAAAGCAAGCCATTGTCACGTCATTACCATTGACATTAAGATTAGGAGAATACTACTCAAAAAAAGAGGTTTTTCAAGCCTCACTAAACAGTAGTTTTGTACTATTTTTATAGATACCATACTTAGTCATACATATGCTACTTAAGCATGATGTGTTCTGAATGATATTTATACGAAGTTAATCTATGAGTTTGGGGTTGCAAATGAAGAATTCCTAGTTTCTTTTATGTCCATTTAATTACGAGTTTCATCAAGATTGTTTTGGCAGCACACCTTGATAAAATTTTTGTAAATGTATTCTTAGCGTCATGATTCCAATAAAGGTTTATCATCCTTAGCCTAATGTGTCCCCGTGGATCGGTGCCAACGATCTCTCGCGCCGGGCCTTGACACAGGCCATGGTCCAAAGCAAGGAGGAGTGGCACGCGATCGCCTCCTTCTGCAAAGCAGTAATGTTAGCAATGGAAGAGGCCGCACGTGCACGCGCAAGGGAGTGACCCTAACGACCCAGCCCTGATCCGGATCCTGATTTTGATCCTGATTTCTGGCCACCGTAGGCGCGGACTTGCAGACGGCGAGCAATGGGTTTTTTTGCGGTAGGTAAAAATCATCCTCATCAGTAAGCGCGTAAGGCCATCAACCGCAAGAAATGGAGAGATATCGCTCAACATGCCGCGGCCTTGGAGGCAAACGACGGTGGGCGCCGCAGTCCTGATCATCAACAGCCACAACCACTCTGACAAGAGTGCCCGACTAAGAAGAAGAAGAAGAAAAATCATCCAGTTGAAATCCCCCGCCCTTGGGCGGAGCGGAAGATAGTATCAGACTTTTTCTAACTAAAAAACCCACCCCGTTAATTCGTTGCCTTTCATACCGAGGCGGCTGAAGGAGTTGTCAGTATCCGTAGGGGCCCAGCTGGGTCGAAGTCTTCTGGGGCCAAGGGTCTGCTTCTGAAAAGAAGATTCGGCTCCGGTACGAAAGACAACGAAGGAACAGGAGAGGGTTTTTACTCAGTAAAAGTCTGACACTATCTTCCGCTCCGCCTAAGAGTGCGAAGATGTGGCTAGAGTGAATAGGCTGTTAATAAACTAGTGCGCATCACCATCAACGATTGTATCATTGCTTACCATCAGGTGATCGTAGTCAAGCACTAGTTTATATCAGATAAAAAAAAAATGTCATTTGATGATTTCCCACCTAGAAAAAAAAAGGCGGAAACTAGTTTTCTGTACAAGAATAGAAAAACCAGTCCATTTTAATTATTTTCTGCTCACACCTAAATATAAATAGGAATTCCCTTTCTGAGAAAGCTAACAAAAATGTATGTATTATCAGTTTATCTATAAGTGGCGATTGAGGAAAAAGTTGCGATAAATAACTATGTTAATAATAAGTTTAATGACGTCACAAAATATTACTAACAAACACTTTAATCAGAGTTACAAATTACTTAAATGTCGTTGTTCGTAATCTCACGTGCAAGAATACACGTGAAGTTTTTTATCTGCAAGGAAATAAAGAAAACGGCTTGCTGACCGGACACAGTTTAATCGGACAATGTCCGAATTGACACATTTTTATTTCAATATTTTTTTCACTGACGGTTTAGACACACACTGTTTAGTATTTGCTTTTTGATTATTATTTTTTGTGTTTAGTAGTCGTAAGAATCGTCTAAGTAACTCGCTATATAGATAGAAAGCTGTTGTATTCCTGAGTGACATAGGCTATATTTTGTGTACGCGGGCGAAGCTCGGGCAAAAGCTAGTATGATTATAAAAGTAAACAAACATTTCATAATAAACCCTTTGGCTCCATTCAATGAACACAAATACGCAGCAATCATTAAAATTGGCACCGATACCGAATGAAAACTAAGGCGGGTGTCACACAGCCACGCATCACGCTGCACATTGCGTATCAACGCACAGGTACGCGCGTACTTGCGTGAATGTAGATCTGCATCTTCATGCGGGTTTTTTAAGCACTCACGCGCGTAGTCCCGTTTTGTAGATTCACGCAGACTCTGACTCATTTCATTCAAAATCACGCACGGCACTACGAGACTCTTGCGTGTCGCCCCGCACCCACGTAGGCGCGTGATCTGCATGAACGCGCGTGGATGCATTTTCTGTGTTTTGGACTGTTCGTGTTTTTTATACAAATGGAGCTTCTTACAGGCAACGTTAAAACACGCATTCACGCGCTACGCTGCGGGGGGCGTGGCAGTGTGATAATCGCCTAATAGAAATGTCTGGCGTTCTCTCAAAACTCATACTGAAACGTGGGAGACTATAATTGGCATATTATCTCATATGATTCAGGAAATGAGTGGCGTTCCTAGGAAATTTCTGATCGGATTGTCGTTGGCAGTGGTTTGGTATTGGCACTTTGTATGTGGGTTTCCCCAAAAGATCATTAACAAAAAATAAGGTGATCTAAATTTCTGGGCCCGTGTGGTTTTCTGAGTATAAGAAATATTTATTTGGCTTGCGATCGGCGAGGAATGGGAGATAGCCCAAGTCGTCGACGGCGCGTAACGTTCTACGCGCGCCTCAAGGAAATGTCAGCAAACCAAAGGGCCCAGCACGGTCGAAACCTTCTGGGGCCATGGGTACGCTTCTAAAAGGTAATTCCGGCCCTGGAATGCGTGGAAAAAAGGCAACGAAAGAAATAAGAGTGGGTTTTAGTCAGTAAAAGTCTGACACTCCCTCCCGCCCTGCCCAAAGGCGGGAGATGCCAGTGGATGATTTCCCATCTGAAAAACAAAAGATGTTTCAAGTGTGGGCTGCACGATTTTTCGAAAAAATCACCGTAAGCCTGTAACGCAAAGGGTAGCTAAAGGAACACGGGTGGGTTTTTGTCAGTAAAAGTCTGACACTCACTTTCGCTCCCCCCAATGTGAGCGAAGTCAAAACAAATTTTGCTCGAGAGCAGTCAAAAATCTGTCTGCCTACTGTTTTACTTAGTAAAAGGCTGACAGTCCTCTTCGCACTCACTCCACGTACAGAGGGAGGAATTACTTGAGATTCTAACCTCCAAAAAATATGTCTCTGAAAGTTAAAAAAAAACATGGTTTTTAACCGACTTCGAAAAGGAGGTTCTATGTTCGGCTGAAAGTATTTTTTTTTTTATGTACGAGTATGTTCACCGATATCTCGGTCTATTGTGGACCTATTTTTTAACTTATTTTTTGCTTGCTTCCAAGTTGGTCCCATAGAAATATTGTTATGATCTGATCATGAACTTCGAAGATATGGAACAGAACTCCTCATAGGATAACAGCAGAACTGTGTGTGTGAAAAGGATCATCAAATCAGTTCACATCCCCTCCGGATGTGAACTGATTTGATGATCAGTTCGATACATCCCCTCCCCCTTTTCCTTTTTCCTTTTCCATATATGAAGTCAGTGTTGAATAACGAAGAGGCAAAACTATTATAGAAACACCGACTTCCGAAATTAAAGTTATTTTGTGCTTTTCAGTGTTTTTTTAACATTAAAGTCGGTTGTTAGCTTTTTTTTAAGTTTTTTTTAGTAGTACTTAGTAAACGTATTTACAAAAACCATTCAATATATCTGCTGTATAAAAATGAACTCACGATCTAGCTTACCATAGAAAGGCATATCGCGAATAAACTTTATGCAACATCCCGTACTGCGTTCCCAACATATCCTGAACTACGGCGAAAAAAGAAACTCTAAGAATGAGTACCGGAAATTTATTTATTTATTTACAATTTACTTGTACAACGTTACAGTCCAAACTAATGCGTTGTACAGAAACAAGAAATAAAAGAAGAAAGTAAAAAAAAAGAAAACATATACATTACCACTAATATGAAATATCCCACAAAACCAAATAAGACAACGTTTACTTATTTTTCATCTATTCTCTCACAAAACTTCAGACGTTCACGACACATATCTATCCATCTCCCAGCAAACAAGTCACACTCTGGTGTTGGAGTCAGAAGAGCATTAAGCATAGAAATCGCACGAACTTAGAGTTGGTCTTTGTAAGAAGCGCCACGGGGAAGTGTCAATGTATCCTGGTCATCCAATGTAGTTCACTTTTCGCAGTTGGCATTGTTTCAAGCTCCTCAGTTATGTATTGCTCATATATTTTCCACGTAATTTTGTTCGTAATTATTGGGCAATACTTGAAAACATCACTTGTATTCAGATCGTAAACGTAGACGTTTACGGTTTGCGTTAAAGGTTTACGGTTTACGTTTAATGCTAGAACTAAATACTGCGCACACATACGTGCGTCGGTCTCCATTCATCTTATATGGAAACTAAACTTGCAGTGATGACGTATGGCTCCGAAACGTGGTCGCTCGCAATAGAACCTCATCAGAAGGTCTAAATAAAGTCACCCAAAGGGCAATGGAAAGAGCTATGCTCGGGGTTTCCTTGCGTGATCGAATCAAAAATGAAGAAATTCGCAGGAGAACTAAGATTGCCGACTAAGCACAAAGAATTGCCAAACCTAAGTGGCAATGGGCAGGACACATTACTCGCAGAACAGATGGCCGTTGGGGCCGAAAGGTTCTGGAGTGGCGACCGCGTACCGGATGACGAAGGCTTTCTACAAGGTGGACAGAACACTTGGGGGAGGCCTATGTTCAACAGTGGACGTACATATATCGGCTGAAATGATGATGAAATTTATTTAGGGCTATACTTGATCCACGCCACGGGACGTCGTTCTACGTACAAGTCAGGTTTATTAGGTGTATGTGTCGGTCTAATGGTGTTCTAGCTTAAGGTTTATGATTTACACCAATAGAAAGATAATGTCGACTGACGAAAAGTAGTTTTAATAAGTGTAGCATTCAATTGAAATAAAAAAGAGTTGTTTTTTTGAATGATACTAGCTTTTGCCCCATGGCGCCCCATAAAGGGCCATGGACCGAACGATTCCTGCGTAGAGCCTCCGGCAGGAGGGAGTCTGGACCCCCCAGGGCTTATCAACAGGTGGGGTCGCAGTCAAGCACTAGATTAGCTACACTATTAATAATAAAGAGATAAAGTTTGTTTTTTTTGTTTGTAGGAGCTAATCTCTTATGGTACTGGTTCGATAGCAAAATCTTTTCACCGATAAAAAGCTGCTTTATTCCTGAGTGACATAGGCTATATTTTCTGCACGCAGGCAAAGCCACGGGCAAAAGCCAGTTATCCATATAACAAGCTTTTGTTAAATAAATGTGTGTTAAGTATTACCAGAAAGACAGTCCAGTAACTACATCCTTCTAAAAGAAAAAAAATACAATACGCATAACATAAGAATTGAATCCAGGACCTCACGCACTAATCATAAAAAAAACCGGTCAAGTGCTAGTCGGGCTCTTGGACTACGGGTTCCGTACTGCCTGTAGCAAAAATAGACAAAAAAAATCATGTTCGTTGATTGAGATTTAAATATTTATTTTATTTTATTTAGCTTCACTTTTTGACTGACCGACATTTTGACAATTCAGAAGTGCCTGTAATTGGTCTATTTGAAAAAAACGTATCTGATTTCTGAGTATTCGTTGTTATAGCAGTAACAGAAATACATCATCTGTGATCAAATCAACCGTCTAGCAATCATTTCTCGTGAGATACAGCCCGGTGAGAGACAGACACAGCGAACAGCGGAGTCTTAGCAATAGGGTCCCATTTATACCCGTTGGGTACGGTACCCTAAAAAGGTGTTGGAACAATCACAACATATTTTCCACTTAAATAACTCAACGTATAATCGAACCCGGAACAAATCATTTTAATCTGGCGCTAAACTGCTACACAAAAAAATAAATAATAATATAAAAGTTTGACAAAAAGTAGTCTGACTAGAACTCAATGTCATGACGGTCACTCATGACAAATCGAACTTCATGGACCGCCAAATATGCATAAAGATCTTTTTTTAACATTTTTGTCAGACGGATTTTGATTGACTGCACGCATACCATAAGGAATTATAATAATACTAGCTGACCCAGCAAACGTTGTTTTGCCATATAAATATTTTTTAAGTAATTTCTAAAAATGTTAAGGGTGGACAACCCTTATCACTAAGGGGTATGAAAAATAGATGTTGGCTGATTCTCAGACCTACTCAATATGCTCACAAAATTTCATGAGAATCGGTCAAGCCGTTTCGGAGGAGTACGGGAACGAACATTGTGACACGAGAATTTTATATATAAGATAATATTCCACAACTATATAACAATGCCGTCTAGTCTCAATCTAAGCAGAGCTAGTGTTATGAGTACTAGACAACTGATAAACATAGCATAGCATAGCCGGCCTTATAATGTTCCCACTGCTGGGACTCAGGCCTCCTCTCTAGGAGAGGTAATGGGTCGTAATCCACCACGCGGGCCCAGTGCGGTTTGGCAAATGTCACACGTCTTCGAATTAAAATACTTACCATCATGAAACCTGTTATAAATATAGATGACTTAATCATCACAAAATTTTGTTCATCAAATTGTAACTGCGACACTGATGACGCTAACGATTACGTCACTCCTTAAAAAATTCAGGATTTTCCTCACATAACAGGTAAATGTAATTTTATATGTAACACATATGTAGTAGTACACATATAATAATATGTGCATCAAGGTAGTGGTCAAACGCGACCCTATTATCATCATCATCATCATCATCAGTACATCCGAAAGTCCACTGTTGGACATAGGCTTGTGATGCCATCTAGCCGATTTCGGCCACAGCGACCGCATTGGCTCCTCATAGCGGTTGTGAGCTCAGATCTGCTGCTCTTTAATGCGCCCTCATGTGACTTGCATATCCAACCTTGGCCAAAAAACTCCGAGCACAGAGCGGACATGTCAGGACACCATTAACGGCATGATAAGGGCATAGGTCTACCCCAAGTGTCGCCACAACGAACGGTCTTGTGCGTAATAAAAAAAATCATAATCAGCCATAATTCCCACAGCTGAGATTCGGGCCTCTTCACTAGGAGAGGGAATGGGCCGTGATCGCCACGCGGATCCTGTGCGGATTGGTGTCTTCGAATTTTAGATTCTAGCACATGCCGATTTCCTCACAATGTTTGCCTTCACCGTTTTGAGAGCAGTGATGATGAAATAAATTATACGCCTGGCTGGGTTTGAAACTGCGACTTACGTCCCGTAAGTCGGGGCTGTTTCTATTCTACTGAGTCACTACTGTTAATACTCGTAAATAACATAATGATTGTGATGATGCACCTATAATCTATATTGTATTGAGTTGAACCGTAACTACATAGCAACATAGCTCGAAGAATCGTCAAACTTAAGTGGCAATGGGCAGGGCACATTGCACGCTGCACCGATGGTCGATGGGAAAGAAAAGTTCGCGTACCGGAAGACGCAGCGATGGAAGGCCTCCAACAAGGTGGACCGATGACCTGGTCAGGGTCACGGGAATCCGATGGATGCGTGACGCGCGCAAGACCGGTCGTGGTGTGACCGGTGTGGGGGAGGCCTATGGCCTATGTGAACGTCTTTTGGCTGATATGATGATAAAAACCGTAACTCACCGTCCCGCCATCCAGTAACCGTCCGGACTAAGCCCGAGTCGTTGAAGTCACGTAGTGTTCCACAAGCGCCTCACAGAGATGTCAGCAAAACCGTAGGGGCCCAGCAGGGTCGATGCCTACTATGGTCATGGGTTATGCGAAAAAGAACCCAAGAGTCCTGGAACAAAGTCAATGAAGAATCATAGGTGTGGACTTTAGTCAATAAAAGTCTGGCACTCTCTCCCGCTTCAACCTAAAACGAGAAAATTCATTAGATATGATTACCAACCTCAAAAAAAAATGAGTCACGTTCTCGCCTACTAAATTAACGACGCAGTAAATCGATACGTAATATAAGCCCATAATTATGTAATAACAATTAATATTTATGTATTTCCTACTACAGCTAAAATGATCCGGTTTATTTAAGAAACTAATTTGCACACACATATTCTTGTTTTGACGTCATTCGCAAAGCAAGGGTCTGATATTCTGCGAAGCTATAAAGGACCTCTGCAAGACTTAGGGAACTCCTCCGTTTAAACTATTAGCACTGTGAGTAATTTATACTTTAGGCGGTTGTCACACTGCCACGCATCCCGCAGCATAGTGCGTGAATGCGTGTCTTAACGTTGCTTGTAAGTATCTCCGTTTGGAAAACGCAGTGTTGGAAGGCCTCCTACAAGGTGGACTGACGACCTGGTGAAGGTAGCGGGAATCCGATGGATGCGGGACGCACATGATCGTTCGTTGTGGCGACGCTTGGGGGAGGCCTATGTCCAGCAGTGGACGTCTGGTCGGCTGAAATGATGATGATGATGATGATGATCTCCGTTTGTATAGGAAACACGCACAGTCCAACACACTAAAACTGCATCCACGCGCGTTCATGCAGATCACGCACCTACATACGGAGAAACACGCACTCACGCGCGTGGGTGCGGGGCGACACGCATGGTATGCCACACTAAGTCTCGTAGTACCGTGCGTGATTTTGTATGATATGAGTGCATGCCTGCGTGAATTTAAAAGACGCACCTACGTGCGTGAGTGCGTAAAAAACCCGCACGATGATGCAGTTCTGCACCCCCGCAAGTACGTGCGTAGGAGCGTTTACACGCGCTACGCTGCGTGGTGCGTGGCAGTGAGATAACCGCCTAAGTCATGGCCTGATCTTAGTATTGATCACTTCATGATGTGGCCAGCCATTTCATGCCAGCCAATCTCAACAGAGATTAGCCTAGTACGCAGGAGATATTATAGTGCACAAGTGCGTGCGTAAACACAGGTGCACTCTCTGTTCCTTTACTTTCACAGTCCTATGGGACGGCAATCCGACACGACTGGAGAAAGATCAGGTGCAGGACTAAAGGCTTCACTAACTCTGAGGCACGGGAGTGTCTCCCCACAAACTAGAAGCTGCTACAGTCACAGTGTACAGTCTTCCCCAAGTGCCCCTTTTTTTTCCGATGGGAAAAATCATCCTATGACAACCCCCGCTCTTGGGCGGAGCGGGAAATAGTGTCAGACTCTTATTGACTAAAAAACCCATCCCGTTCCTTCAAGCCTTCATACCGGGGCTCGAGCGCCCTTTCGGATAACCCTGGCCCCAGTAGGCTTCGACCCGGGTGGGCCCCTGCTGTTGCCCAAGTGCCCCTACAATGTCCGATCCTATGCGTCTCGCTTCCATCAGACTCCCACGACCCTCACCAGATCATCGGTCGACTTTGTGGGAGGTCTTCCAGCGTTGCGTCATCCGGTACGCGATCGCTACTCGAATCCAGAACCTTTCAGCGCCATCGACCATCTGTTCTGCGAGCAATGTGCCCTACCCAGTGCCACTTAAGTTTGGCGATTCTTCGTGCTATGTCGGCAACCTTAGTTCTCCTACGGATATCTTTATTTCTGATTCGATCACTCAAGAAAACTCCAGACCCGGTCATGTAAATCCCAGTTTTTATAACTATCATGAGTCAGAAATACTATGCATTTATTATCTTTTAGAACAGCTTTATCATCTGATTTGTAAAAACGAGTATTTTGATGTAAATATTATGCAATTCAACGATCAAGCTATGACGGTACAAAAGTCGGTAGTGTTCGAGTCCAAAGTCTGGAGTACAATCCACCAACTAATGGTATGCTTTTGTCATGCTATCTTCTTTACATTCAGTTAAAGAGTACTAGTCAGTACGAGTAGTCAGGACCAATTATTTAAGTAATGAAATAATTGCTAAATACTTTTGCCCACGGCTTCGCCCGCATACAAAAAACATAGCCTATGTCATTCAGGAATAAAGCAGCTTTCTATCGGTGAAAAAATTATCGCAATCGGACTTTCGGAGATTACATCCTACAAACACAAAAACATTTAAAAAAAAATTATAATAAATATAGATTGATACTTACGATAATTTTGAAGTCTCTGGCAAATCTCAGAAAATCATTAAAAAATCATTAAACGAAAATGTTCACAAGTTAAATTCATTTAATAGCGACACACAATCTTCGAAAGGACGCCACAATGAAAATAGTACATTTTGATACAAGTGCAGAAAGTTTTTTTTTTTTTTTATAATGGATAGGCTCGCGTTTGACCACAATCTCACCTGATGGTAAAAAGAAAGAAAGAAAGTTTGTCACTGTGACCGGGGCGGAATCCGCACGAGCCGTTGGCGAGTATGTTATCGAGCCGAGGGCTGCAGTGACAAATTTGCACGTGTATCAAACAACTTTTTTCAATACACTTACAAAGAAATGAACAAACGGAGGTTGACCGGCGACTCGTGGGGGTCGACGCGCGCCCAGCCTGGTGCAATAACATTGTGGCGGGGGAGAGCACGCGCAATTTTCTGCACTAGTGCGGAAGAGAGACTACATATTGCGTGCCTAAAAGCAGTGTGATAAGAGCGGGTTTTCAAGTAAGTGCATTGAAAAAATATTTTTTCCTCTTAGTAACCAAACCTGGTTTAAATTAAACAGTACATATAATGAATCAATGGTATTCATTAATTGGAGTTCTTTTCCTCAAAGTGACATTGATAATATAAAATAACAAACTGACTGCAATACGGAATTTCCTGAAAAATCGTTCGATGCCCGGGAATATCGGGAAACTGTGCCAAGAGCAAATACGTTGAGTAATATGCAAAAAACTATTCACCTAAATATTTTCCTAGTGATTTGGGTTTTTAAAAGTAAACCATCATTGCCGTTTTCTTTTTATATTTTCAGTATGACTCTTACGTTAAACTGTTTGAGATTGTAAGGTCACACTTGACCATTATCTCACCTGATGGAAAGCGATGATTTGGTCGATCATATAGCATGCTTACCTAAAAGTAGCCTATTCACATAAATATTATTATGTAAAGATAGTCTTTATATTTTTAAATATTTCTTAAATAAATCTTGAAATAAAAAAAAAAGACGTGTGGCACTCGGGGACTGCCGCGGTAAAGCTATTGCATAGCATTTTTATCAACTTATGCAATTGTAATTATTTATTTATTTTATTTATGCAGTATTTTTTTCCTTTGTTTTTTTTTCTTTGATATTAATTGAAGTTACACTTTCACACATTGAATTGAATTTTGATTGATTGTTCACTCATTTGTTTTCTTATCGGTCACCACGCTCAAAAGACAAATGAGTGGGGGGTGTTAGGTTATTTTCGTTACGGAATTTCTGGATTTGGTCTCCACGCTCAAGGCCCGCGATAGAAGCTATGCAATAGCTTAAAAAAACAGTAGTGGCTCATTACAAACAACTCCCGACTTACGGGACGTAGGTCGCAGTTTCAAACCCAGCCAGGCGCATAATTTTGTGTAATTTATTTCATCACCACTGTTCTCAAAACGGTGAAGGAAAACATCGTGAGGAAATCGGCATTTGTTAGAAACTAAAATTCGAAGACACCAATCCGCACAGGATCCGCGTGGCGATCACGGCCCAATTATGACATCAATGATAGACCATTCTGACACTATTGTAATAGCAGACTTGAGGCCCTGGACACGGCGCGTACTGTTAGGAGATTCCTCTCTCAGGAGCCATGACCACCGGCAGCTTGGACGTTGTTTCTGATGCCAGTGGGCTACTTTTTTTTTAAGCTATTGCATAACTTCTATCGCGGGCCTTGAGCGTGGAGACCGAATCCAGAAATTCCGGAACGAAAATAACCTAACACCCGGACTCGTTTGTTTTTTGAGCGTGGTGACCGATAAGAAAACAAATGAGTGAACAATCAATCAAAATTCAATTCAATGTGTGAAAGTGTAACTTCAATTAATATCAAAGAATAAAAAAAACAAAGGAAAAAAAATACTGCATAAATAAAATAAATAAATAATTTTAATTGCATAAGTTGATAAAAATGCTATGCAATAGCTTAACCGCGGCAGTCCCCGAGTGCCACACGTCTTTTTTAGGGTTCCGTAGCCAAATGGCAAAAAACGGAACCCTTATAGATTCGTCATGTCTGTCTGTCTGTCTGTCTGTCTGTCTGTCTGTCTGTCTGTCTGTCCGTCTGTCCGTCCGTATGTCACAGCCACTTTTTTCCGAAACTATAAGAGCTATACTGTTGAAACTTTGTAAGTAGATGTATTCTGTGAACCGCATTAAGATTTTTGCACAAAAATAGAAAAAAAGCAATAAATTTTGGGGGTCCCCATACTTAGAACTGAAACTCAAAAATTTTTTTTTCATCAAACCGATACGTGTGGGGTATCTATGGATAGGTCTTCAAAAATGATACTGAGGTTTCTAATATCATTTTTTTCTAAACTGAATAGTTTGCGCGAGAGACACTTCCAAAGTGGTAAAATGTGTGTCCCCCCCCCTCTAACTTCTAAAATAAGAGAATGATAAAACTAAAAAAAATATATGATGTACATTACTATAAAAACTGCTAACGAAAATTGGTTTGAACTAAATCTAGTAAGTAGTTTTTTTTTAATGCGTCATAAATCGAAAAAATACACTATTGTTAAAACATCGATCAAAGTTACAACACATTACAAGAACTTTTATATTATGTTACTTGCTGCTACGGAACCCTTCATGGGCGAGTCCGACTCGCACTTGGCCGGTTTTTTAGTTTGCAGCTATCAGGAAACAGGAAAGCAGTGGTAGCCGAGTGGTAACGACCCCGACTTACGAGTTGTAGGTCGCGGGTTCAATCGCAGCCAGGTGCATTACTTTGTGTAATTTATTTCATCACCACTGCTCTCAAGACAGTGAAGGAAAACATCGTGAGGAAACCGGCATGTCCAAGAACCAAAAAATTCGAAGTCATGTGACATCCACCAACGCGCACTGGGCCCGCGTGCCCACATTCCTTCTCCTAGTGAGGAGGCCTGAATCTAAGTCCCAGCAGTGAGAACATTAAAAGGCTGATTATACTATCAGGAAACACACGAAAAATAAAAAATAAAGGCTCGATTATGACGCCATTTGTAATTGCACAATAATTATTATTTCACAAGGACACTTATGTGCCTCTTTTATTTTAAACTAGTCCAAACCTGTTGATGACGTGTCTGCGAATACCACGTGTTCTATTGACGTAAATATGGAGATTGAAGACAATGAATATTTGCGTCTATTAGCAGGTAAGTTGTGCAATATAATAAAGAGCAATGCTTTTATGAAAATGCGCTATAAAGCGCTTCAACGCTTACTACGCACTGTTTCAACTGTTCAACCGCTTGCGTCGAATTGGTCGTGTTGATTGGGTGTTCCATCTCGTTTAGCTAAAAAATGGACTAAATGATGAATGGAAATATTTTTTCTATCTCTTAACATATGGCCGATGCTACATCATCATTATCATTTCAGCCGATATAAGTCCACTGTTGGACATAGGCCTCCTCCAAGCGTCGCCACAACGAACGTTCCTGTGCGTCTCGCATCCATCGGTTTCCCGCAACCTTCACCAGGTCATCGGTCCACCTTGTAGGAGGCCTTCCAATGCTGCGTCTTCCGGTACGCGGTCGCCACTTCAGAACTTTTCGGCCCCAACGGCCATCTGTTCTGCGAGCAATATAGAAACTTAAGTGGGAATGGGCAGGGCCCATTGCCACTTAAGTTTGGCAATTCTTCGCCGAAGCCACACCATACATAAATAGAACCCTAAGCAGCAACCTTTTGCGACAGGACAGATGCAGCCTGCTTCTGATGGCAGGGACCATCACCGGACACTGCATCCTGAACAAACACTTTTTCACAAAAAGTATCACGGATAGTCCTCAATGCAAACCATGTATGGAATTGGAGGAAACTGTCGCGCACATGCTCCTCGAGTGCACAGACGTCAGCGAGATAAGAACACGAACCTTCATCATCATCATCATCATCATTTCAGCCGATGGACGTCCACTGTTGGGCATAGACCTCCCTCAAGCGTCGCCACAACGACCGATCCCGTGCGTCACGCATCCATCGGATTCCCGCGACCCTGACCAGGTCATCGGTCCAACTTGTTGGAGGCGAAGCGGTCTCCCGGTATGTGGTCGCCACTCCAAAACCTTTCGTCCCCATCGACCCTCTGCTCTGCGTGCAATGGTGCCACTTAAGTTTGGCGATTCACCGTGCTATGTCGGCAACCTTGGTTCCCCTGCGGATATCTTCATTTCTGATTCGATCACGCAAGGAAACTTTTGGGAGCACTGAATTCACTCATAGAAGCCCTGAGCAAACTGAAGAGACTCATCTGCTTCTGGAGTGAGTTGGGTTGGCTGGAGTGAAGACCACCATGGCCCACGCCCAATGATCCGTTAAGGACTAAGTGCAGAAAATGGACCATAATAGACAATCTATACTAATATAATAAAGAGGTAAAGTTTTTTTTTTTTAGCAGGTAATCTCTGGAAAAGGTCCGATTGTTGAAATTCTTTTACCGATAGAAAGCGGTTATTTTTTATGTACGCGGGCGTAGCTGCGGGCAAAAGCTAGTAAAAGAAATAATAATAATAATAATATTCCACAACTATCACACAACGCAACGAAAACGCAACGAAAACGCAACGAAATGGCCGATCTATCTGAATATTTTAATGCTGATTCACAAATAAAAATTACCCTTTGTCATGTATTAGGTAGCACTAATAAGATTAAGTTTACAGATATGTAATAGGAAAATAAAGTGTTGCGTACTATATGTTTGATAAGACGACCAAATATCATTTGTATGTCGTCATCGTCATCATCATCATTTCAGTCGATAAACGTCCAATGCTGAAAATTTAAAATAACCATCCAGCATATTCCCACCTGATTGGGTCATTTTTTTTTATGTTGTGAAAATCATCAATGACAACCTCCTCTCTTGGGCGAAGCGGGAGATAGTGTCAGACTCTTACCGACTAAAAACCCACCCCGATCCTTCAAGCCTTCAAACCGGGGCACGAGCTGTCTTTCGAAACCAACTGGCCCCGGTAAACTTCGACCCATCTGGGCCACTGCTGTTGCTGACAACTCCTTGAGGCGCGCGGGAACAGTGCGCGCCGTCGACGACTTGGGCTTGGTCCGGACAGTTACCGGACGGTCGGACAGCGAGCTACCCATTGCTTACTGTCCGCAAGCCCGCGCCTATGGTGGCCGGAAATCGGGATCGGAATCCAGGCGGCGGCGAGAGCGCCGTTGCCTGATGTGGTCGGCCTTCTCCTTTGCGAGCATACCTGATTGGGTCATCGATTCACCATGAGGTCTTTATTTAAGCCAATGACTTCTCGCGCTCTAAGGCGGAGCGACAGGCCGTATCAAACTTTTACCAATGTTCCTTCATTTTCTAGCTTTCCAGGACCCTGGATTTCCCTTTGTGATGCCCATGGTCCCAGATGAAGAAGGCTTTAGAATAACTTTAACTAAATAAAATGTTGTTTTACACAGGAAATAACTCCTGTATCAGTAAAATAAAAATAAAATTTTTCTTTGACTGGCCTGTTGGTCTAGTGGTTAGTGGCCTTGACTGCTAAGCCGGAGGTCGTGGGTTCGATTCCCACTCAGGACAAATGGTTATGTGATGAGCATGATCAATTGTGTTCTGTGTCTGGGTGCAATTTATCTTTAACTCTTTGAATGTCGTAATTAGAGACACAATAGAAAGACAATTACCTTATGTCGGACTGTGTAACTTAAGACATTCGAAAGGTTAATACGAGTATGTATGTTTTTAGAAATATATAAGTATGTTTATCAGTTGTCTAGTACTCATAACACAAGCTCTGCTTAGCTTGGGACTAGATGGCATTGTGTGATAGTTGTTGAATATAAATATATAAAAATAAAAAAATATATAAAAAAAATAACAATCACAAATCACAAAAATTCCAATGCACGAAACTATTAAATTTAGCTGATCCGGTGAACTTCGTTTAACAGTCAATGAATGCAGTATATCTTTCGATATAGTCAACCAATTGTGAAGAAACAAAGCCTAAGAAATATATCAAATTAAAAACAATTTTATTGTTTATAAGTTATCTACATACATCGATTTCGTACAATTTACATGATGCGCGGACAAATAAAAAATTTAACAGATGTATATCTATACATATAAATAAAATTGGAGTGTCTGTTTGTAATATTGAAATAACTACTTTTTACTACATGCATATGAATACATATATATATACGGTACTTACATACACCAAAATATTTTTTTTTTCAATTTTTATCTGTCTGTCTGTTAGTCCGGGCTAATCTCTGAAATGGCTGGACCGATTTTGACGGGACTTTTTTTGGCAGGTAGCTGATGAAATAAGGAGTAACATAGGCTACTTTTATTTTAGAAAAAATAAATTCAAAATCCTGTAGTCCACGCGAACGAAGTCGCGGGCACCGCTATTAGAAATTATTATTAGAAATCCTTGAAAGTAATAAACTTTATTATTGTTATTATTCCTTTATTCTTATTTTATGTACATGTTATAATATATTTTTAAATATTCCTTAAAAAAAAAATTAAAAAAAAAACATTTAAAAATATTATTATTATTATATATCTTTATTAAAACTGCTTTTAACATTAAAACGGTTTGAAAAATTTTGAGGCCATCTAAGATGGCTTACTTTTCTTATCATGAAAGTTTCGGGACAATCCCTTTCCTATGCGGCTATATTTAACAAAATATCCTTGTAAATTAATTATTTAAAGTAATTTCACCAACAAGGCCATCGGCTTGTTATCAGAAAACGTTCGATAAGGCTAATTAGGTAATGTTTAATAATAACATTTTGAACACTTGAAGGTCGTTAGAACGTAGGTAGAAATGATATGTTTGTTATGTACTGTGATATATTTAAGATAACAGCCAGGCCCCCCGGTATGTTATTAGCGTAGTCAGCCTTATAAAGTTCCCACTGTTGGGACTCAGGCCTCCTCTCTAGGGGCGGGAATGGGCCGTAATCCACCACGCGGGCCCAGTGCGGGTTGGTGGAGATCACACGTCTTCGAATTTTTTGGTTCTAGGACATGCCGGTTTCCTCACGATGTTTTCCTTCACCGTTTTGAGAGCAGTGGTGATGAAATAAATTACACAAAGTAATACTCGTAAGTCGGAGCTGTTACCACTCGGCCACCACTGCCCTCGGTACAATTGCCGTCACGGATCTTGAGCGCTGGCTTCAAGTTGCCCAGAAGTCAAATATTCGGTCTCTTTAGTGGTGCGAAGTGAGACGCGCGGGCGGGGAGTGTCAGTGATTGGCTCGCCGCGCCATCGCGTCACAGACGTCACTCCTGATTAATTCCCTGCGTTTCTGCAGGTATATAACAACGAAGACGATTGGCTAGGCAATGTATGAAATGCGCAAAGGGATCCCCACTCTGACATCGAGCGCTCAAGATCCGTTTCGGTAATTGTATATTATTGTATATTATTATGCCAAATATAACACTTTATCATATAAGATCAGTGATAGTGATGGCCCAGTGGTAACGGCTCTTTCTTTTATGTAGAAAATCATCTACTGACATCCCCCGCTTTTGGGCGAAGCGGCAGATAGTGTCAAACTTTTACTGACTAAAAACCCACTCCTGTTCCTTCTTTGGCATTGTTCCAGGGCCCCGGGCATCTCTCATGGCCCCAGTAGGCTTCGACCTTGCTGGTGGCGAGTGGTAACGGTCCCGGTTTGCAAGTTGCAGGTTGCAAGTTCAAACCCAACTAGGCACATTATTTTCATCACCACTGCTCTCAAAATAGTAAAGGAAAACACCGGCAGGAAACCGGCTTAACCTAGAGCGCCGGACGGCTCCGCAAGCCCGCACCTATGGTGACTGATAATCGGGATTAGGAGGTTATCACACTGCGACGCACCCCGCAGCGTAGTGCGTGAATGCGTGTCTTAACGTTGCTTGTAAGTATCTCCGTTTGTATAGAAAACACGCACAGTCCAACACACTGAAACTGCATCCACGCGCGTTCATGCAGATCACGCACTACATGCGGAGAAACACGCACTCACGTGCGGGGCGACACGCATGGTTTGCCACACTGAGTCTCGTAGTACCGTGCGTGATTTTGTATAAAATGAGTGCGAGCCTGCGTGAATTTACAAGACGCACCTACGTGAGTGCGTAAAAAACCCGCACGATGATGCAGATCTGCACTCCCGCAAGTTAGTGCGTAGGAGCGTTAGGGTCTCAGCGGCTGGGGCTTAAGGATGTCCGTTCCCTCACGCGTGCACACGTCTCCTTCGCTAGCATTACTGCTTCGGAGAAGAAATTTCGGAATCGGATTGAACCTCCATAAGTAAAAACCAGAGATCGGAATTGGTAGGGCTGTTTGTACTTGCCATAGGTCAGAATAATGTGGATATTCCCCGAGTCCCGGGATTTCGTTTTAAAGTACTTAGTAAAATTAAAAAAAAATCTATTCTTGCCATCGAGACTAATGAAAGATTACACTTCTTTTCTGACGGGTAAATATAAGAAGGACGGGAAGGATAGTATAATAGCATAGTGCATGTATCTACATGCACGGATCTTGAGCGTAGGATAGTATAATACGCGTCTGAACAAAGCGGCAACGTCGCGCGCTTGGCAAAAAGTTTTATAGCGTGCTCTTGACGTAAAATTTACAACGTCGCATATCATGCGCTTATTGGCTTACATAATTTTTTTAAACATATTGACAAAAATAATGAAATTCAATTAAATCCCGTAGTATCAGCAGAATCCCGTGGAATATCCATGTTAACATCAATGTTTGCTGTCAATGAACCTAAATAGCCCTACCTATTCCGATCACTGGTAATAACTCTGGTAGTAACATTATCATTCTGTGCTATTCATTTTTTTACTTTTGTGATTGTTGCTGTCGTATCACAGCGGGCCCTAACAGAATATCAGTGCTGCGCTTTTTATCATTGTAAATATAGTACCTACATAGTGAGTAAGGCGCCTTTTTGGCCTCGCACAGATTAAAGTTTTCATTTCCTATTGTGTATTTTTAGTTTATAATACAACTGTGTAAGGCACGAATTTAAACGTTTTCCTAACCTTCTATTGCATTGTATTTGTGTCGATTAAATCATTTTTGTTCAATTCTAGCTAGGTACTAAACTGCCAATTGGCAGACGGTATTTTTTTCAAGCTTAGAAGATGACAAGCCTAAAAAATGTTAATTACCTACATCTGCTCCCTACCATCATAACAGTGTTGACAAAACCGAAAATTTTTCCACGAATTCCAACGGACATTGATATGACTAACGCATTTCAGTTTTATGCGCATAAAAACAAACGGGACTATTATGAAAACAAAATTTTCGTATGTACCTAAGTACTAATAATATCTGATAAGGTAAATAAGACCAAAACATGTCGCAATACTGTAAATCAATTGCGCAGTGTCTGTAGTAGCCCTTATTGATAAATAACCCCTTATTTACTAAGGCATAAAGTCGATAATCCCTCAGCTATAGGCTTGTAAACACAGGTATTATCTTGTGCGGAACTGCAATGACTTATGTGCCATCACTCTAGACTATACTTCTAGAATGAAACATTATATGACCTTTAGAATTGTTTGGATTGCATAATATTGTTTTCAAACAATGTAAGTTGGTGTTATGTAATGGAAATTATTGCGATAATGTGATTATGGGTGTGATTCATAATGTGACTAAAGGGTCATTAGTTTAAATTTTAATCCTGTGTTACATAACGATTAGTATTAGGGCGTATTAGGGCAATTGTTGGTGGCACGTGTTATTGGGTCATTCAGTTCCCTTCAAAATGGTTGAGCTGAGTGGGGCTGATGCGCGCGTCATGTTCGTGAACGGGTGCCGTCAGATGGGACTGGTCATCTCTTAGCTGCCAGTGGCTTAATTCAGTTTCTATCTTTTAATTATTTTACATTTTTATTTCATTATCAACATTGTGCTCACATGATAGAAGCAACAAGTAATATGTAACCAAGCATTATATGTAACACATAATATGATTTAAAAGAGTGTACATGGAGTTTCTTGCACGTTCTTCTCCATAGAGACCTACGCTTTGGAACGTGCAATTTAGCTTCACTTTTCTTGGACTGACCGACATTTGACTATTCAAAAGTGCCTGCAAATGGTCTATTTGAAATAAATGCTTTGATTTTGATTGATTTTGATTTTGATTTTGCTTATTGGAAAGGGCTGTGGGAATTGGAATGTTCAAATGTGTCAACGTGGCCCTGAAATATAAAGGGCAAATGAAGAAACTTATGTGTGGTTTTAGTCATTTAAATAATCTATTACATCTATACATATAAATAAAATTGGAGTGTCTCTTTGTAATATTGAAATAACCGCTTTTTACTACATGCATATGAATATATATACGGTACATACACCAAAATAACATTTTTTACAATTTTTGTCTGTCTGTTTGTTCCGGCTAATCTCTGAAATGGCTGGACCGATTTTGACGGGACTTTTATTGGCAGGTAACTGATGTAATAAGAAGTAACTTTGGCTAATTTTATTTTAGAAAAAATAAATTCAAAATCCTGTAGTCCACGCGAACGAAGTCGCGGGCACATCTAGTTTAGGGAATAAATTGAAAGGCGTACATTTTAGGAATTAGGTACCTACTAACGCCTACTGCAGCGTTCGGAAAGCTGCGTGATATCTTCTCGTCCAACATACCACAGTGTCTCAAGACGAAATTCTTTGACGAGTGCGTGTTGCCAGCGATGACATGGTTCTGAAACGTGTTTTTTTTTTCTTAATGGTATAACCTAGTGCTTGACTGCGATCCCACTTGATGGTAAGCAGTGATGCAATCGTTGATGGTGAGGCGCACTAGTTTATTAAGAGCCTATTCACTCTAGCCTTGGAGGCACCTAAATTTTAATTAGACGGGAAGATCGCGGCAGACAAATTGTTCCAGTCCTTCGATGTGCGCGGTATAAACGACGAAGCGAAACGCTTAGTCCGAACCGTAGAAGTTTCAACAATGTAAGGCCACCCTTACATTGTTACGATAACGACAGGTTGTCCGATGGTAGAAAGGGGATGGCGGAATCAAGTTATGCAATTGGTTACTTACAATGAGCCTCATCAGAAGTCACTCAATGGGCAATGGATCTTTCCTTTCCAACCCTCTCTCTTTCTTACGAGCTTAGCTCTTGTCAAGCTCGGAGTTTCCAAGCGTGATTGCATCAAAAGAAAGAAGAAAGAAAAGAAAGGAAATATGTTTATTCCGCCAAACATTGTTTTTTTTTTTTTTTTCGTCATTATAACTACCTACATGTGGAAGCTTGTAATTAGCAATTTAATTACCTACTATTGTCACTATGTTGTTATTAGTCTGTAAGCTTTCCTAAAATGCGAAAAATAAAATAAAATAAATAAAATAGACGCACAAATAATTACAATGTCAATAATACAAAAATACTAGCTTTCACCCGCGACTTCACCTGCGTGAAAAAATTAGCCTATGTCCGTCTCCAGGGTCCCAACTATCTCTGTATTAATTCATCAAAATCGCGTTTGCCATTTAGGCGTGAAGACGTAACAAACAAACAAACTCACTTTCGCTTTTATAATATTAGTAAGGAAATAAAAGCCAGTTTCCTTTGTCAGGCCTTGTGTGTATCGAGCTTAACAATATTGCATTTTGTACCATAGACAACGGAGCTGTCTAGATTATCTGTGGCGTTTTGATAGCCGGCCATAACAGAGACAAACATAAACAAAAAAATTCTAAGAGTAACTAAAAATAAAAGAAAAACGTCGATAATTAAACTAATACAATCTAAGATTCTAATCATCATCATCAGGAATGAATATCTGCAGATGGACAAATAAATAAAATAAAATAAAAAGCATTTAATTCAGGCAACCAAAGGCACCCATACAGCAAATACACAGAAATACATAACACAACACACTCATTTACAATATCAGATATATCCGGACATTACTGAAGCAACATGTCTGCTACAGCAATGTCCGATATAAGGACAAAATCTGCCGGCAATCATCGCCAGAACTGTATTGGAGCTGCCCCGCATCCTGCGCACCAAAGACGCGACAAAAAAAGGACAAAGGTTGCCGACATAGCCCAAAAAATTGCCAAAAACTGGCAGTGAGCAGGGCACATATGCTCGCAGAACAGATGGTCGATGGGCCGAAAGGACTATCCGAAAGGGCGCTCGAGCCCCGGTATGAAGGCTTGAAGGAACGGGATGGGTTTTTTAGTCAGTAAGAGTCTGACACTATCTCCCGCTCCGCCCAAGAGCGGGGGTTGTCATAGGATGATTTTTCCCATCGAAAAAAAAAAAAAAAATGGAGCCGAAAGGTTTTGGAGTGGCGACTACTTTAGTTTGGCGATTGTTCGGGCTACTTCGGCAACCTTGGTTCGTTGTAGGTTAAAATACTAAAAGAATAACAAGCACTAATTTTTCCCCATCACACTATTCTTCTTCTTCTTTTATCACAGTATTATAAAGTCGAAAATTTGTCTTTGTGTCTACCTGTATATTTCGATGAAACTTGGTTTACTGATTGACCATGTCATAGAATAGTAGGTAAAGTTGCCATCATGGATCTTCAGCGGTTGCGCAGAAGTCAAATATTCGGTATCTTTAGTGGTGCGAAGTGAGACGCGGGGGCGGCGAGTGTCAGTGATTGGCTCGCCGCGCCATCGCGTCATAGACGTCAGTCCTAATTCGTTCCCTGCGTTGCTGCATGTAACTAACAACGAAGACGATTGGCTCGCCAATGTATGTAATGCGCAAAGCGATCCCCACTCTGACACCGAGCGCTCAAGATCCGTGATGGCAACTGTACATAGGATACTTCTTACCTCGGCAGTATTACTCCCTGGGGATAATTTCCTACTATTACTTGGCCAAAACCGCAGGCAATAGCTAAGGTAGGCGCCAGATAAAGGTCCATTGACCCTCCTACATTTGTTGACATTCTTAATTTCAATAAAAAACTTTTTACAAAAAAAAATCTAACCGACTTCAAAGTTAAAAAACACTGAAAAGTATAAAATAACTTTAATTTCGGAAGTCGGTGTTTCTATAATAGTTTTGTCTCTTCGTTATTTAACATCGGTTATATTTTTTTTTTGTAAAAAGTTTTTTATTTTACATGTTTTAGTTATGGTACCACCACTAAAAAGTTTGTCTGTTGGGTCAGACAAACTTAAATAACTTATAGCCACAGTGCATCTCATAACGATTCTAATAATCCCAAACACGGATAGATTACATTAAATTTTTTTTTCCTTCTGGCTTCATCATCAGATTCAGATCAGTTCGATACATCCCCCCTCCCCTTTTCTGACAATCAGTCATCGACTACACGTTTATACAAAGCAACTTTACTTGTAACCACAGTTCTGCTGTGATTCTATGAAGAGTTCTGTTCCATATCTTCGAAGTTCATGATCAGATCATAACAATATTTCTATGAGACTAACTTGGAAGCATAACCTTTCAATCAAAAAAATAATTTTCAAAATCGGTCCACAATTGACCGAGATATCGGTGAACATAAATAAAATAAAATAAAAGTAAAAAAAAAAACATACATTCAGCCGAACATAGAACCTCCTCCTTTTTTAAGTCGGTTAAAAACGGAAATAAAGACAAAAAGCTGTCTTGAATCAACATCTATCGTGATTCTTTACATTTCTTTACATTAAGTATAATTGTTAGCTGCACTATGGCATTAGGTTCTAAGACCTGTAAAGATAAATGTAAAGAGGATAAATAAATAAATGATACTAGTATGAAAAGCAATTCGTTGTTTGTTTTTCGGTTACCTACGCAGAGATAGAAAAAGATCAATGTACTTTATGCCACGGTTATCTGGCGCCTTCTGGAGTAAAAAAATGAAATTGTAATACGTGCTATCTCTCACATATGTATGCCTTATCATCCCGTTCATTATCCATAAGAGGCATTTGAAAAATTGGGTTTATCCTAAATTAAACCCAATTCCGTTATGGGTTATGGCTTCCAATAATACCTAATTATGGGTATTTATTAACTAACTACGTATACCTAAATGTATATCTACATTAAAACACATTCACACACCACTTAAGTGGCAATGGGCAGGGCACATTGCTCGTAGAACAGATGGCCGTTGGGGCCGAAAAGTTCTGGAGTGGCGACCGCGCACAGGAAAACGCAGCGTTGGAAGGCCTCCTACAAGGTGGTCCGATGACCGGGTGAAGGTTGCAGAAATCCGATGGATGCGAGACGCACAGGATCGTGCATTGTGGCGACGCTTGGAGGAGGCCTATGTCCAACAGTGGACGTCTGTCGGTTGAGATGATGATGATGATGACACATTTAGCAGTGGTGATCCAGTGGTTATGGCCCCAACTTTCGAGTTCATAGGTCACAAGTACAAACCCAGCCAGGCACATTAGGTACTTTGTGTAATATATTTCATTCACCACTACTTTCAAGACGGTGAAGGAAAACATCGTGAGGAAACCGGCATGTCGTAGAACCTAAAATTCGAAGACATTTGTGACATCCGCCAATCCACACTGGCCCTTGTAGTGGATTACGACTCATTCCCTCTCGTAGAGAAGACCTAAGTCCCAGCAGTGGGAAACTGGTTATTTTAAAGCACATTCATTTGCCCCGACTACCTATCCTACGTGCCAAGTTTGGCAGCATTGCCACTTTAAATAGCAACGCTGATTCTTTGAGCAAAAAACGAGCCAGCCCTTTGGATCGGCAGTGTCTTCTTCTTCTTCTTTTCGTGTTGATGAAATCTTACTAAAATATTTTTCTGGCCAGTATTTGGCAATTTCTACGTCGGTATGGTCATGTGAAGAGGAGGGATGAAGCGCATATTACTAAAAGAGTTCTGAGTATACAAGTAGATGGATGGATTGTGTGAGGAGTGATATGAAAGACAAGGGAGTTTGTGATAGCTTGACGGGTGACAGGACAGAATGGAAGAAAAAAACGTGTTGCGCCGACCCCAAGTAATATGGGCTAAGGGCAGGAAGAAGATTTGGCAACTTCTACGGCTCTGTTATTGGCCTCGTATAGATCCTGAAAACTATAGTATCGGTCAGTAGGTGGGAAATATTTTAAATAAAATATATTAATGAAATATATTTCGTTGTTTCCTAATTCATTGTAAATGTGTCTGGTTAGGTTTCCTCGTTGGTGAACACCTACTTCTGAAAATTTAAAGTTATTGGTATTTTTTCAGAAATTGATTAATTTTTATTTATGTTTTTAATATTGTGTTTTTCTGTTACATTGAATTGTATTTTTATTTGTTATCTACTAGCTTTTGCCACTTAGAAATAAAACAGCTTTAAACAAACATTACTTCTTTATAATATTAGTGTAGATTGTATTGTTTATTAAAAGTTTTTTATTTTACTCTTTTTAGTTTTACCAAAAATTCGAAGACATGTGACATTCATCAACCCGCACTGGGCCCGCGTGGTGGTTTACGGCCCATTCCCAGAAAGGAGGCCTGAGTCCCAACAGTGGGAACATTATAAGGCCGACTATGCTATGTTAGTTCTATATAGCTAAACCTACAAGTTGTGCATGTTCTAAATAACTTAGTTAAAGCAGAGTACAACTCACGACAATTTTAATAACTCCAAACACGACCAGGAACTATTGTTTTACTTCGAAATTACGATCCCCTCCTTCCGGCTCCATCATTATCTTCTTCTTCTACTTTCCGAGTCGATGGTTGACTCTATCAATAGTTTGAGCCCAGTAGGTGGCTTAACTGCAATATCGATCATCCAAAGGCATCCTCCGCTCTTAGACGGAGCGGGAGTGTGTCAAACTTGTACTGACTAAAAATCCACCCCAATTCCTTCGTTGCTTTCCATACCAAGGCCGAGTTTTCCTTTCAGAAGCAAACCCTTTGCCCAGGAGACTTCGACCCAGCTGGGCCCCTACGGTTTGCTGACATCTTGAGGCTCGCGTGGAACAGTGCACGCCGTCGACGACTTGGGCTCGGTCCGGAGCTGTATGGGCACTAGGGGTACTCCAACGTGAGCTTCATATTCTGAACAGGAGCACCGCACTTACAATGGGTACCCGACAGGTCTATGAAACCCCATCTCACCAAGGTGTGTTTGTAGCTGCCTACCTAGGTAAACAACCGAATTAGTTTTTTCCATATAGGCCACGATGGCCACTGCAATTTATCAGAACTGTTCGATGATACCATTTTTATCCGTGGGTACTAATTTCAATTTATTTCGTAAAATCACTTCGAAATATGGGTCGTGGGGCTTTTTGGACCGGGATCGCGGTCGCAACTTACAGCTATAATTTTTTTTTTTCTTTTGTGAAGTTTTTTTAGACCTACTAAAATAAATACCGTTTTTTTTTGGTAGCTGTAATTTAATGCCTTGTTCCTTATGGTCCAAAAATACTACTAAAAAAAAAAATTTTTTGTAGGTGGAAGTTGGGACCGCGTTTCCAGTCCAAAGATCCCCACGATCCGAAATATAAGTATGTTTGTTTGTAAAGTTTTGTATCACCTAGGGATCCCGCAACTTTGGCGTCTTTGTCGACCGACTGCTAGCAAAAACGCAAAAGGCAACCGAAAGACACAGATGAGTTTCAGTCAGTAAAAGTCTGACACGCCCTCTCCTTTCTCCACACAGCGGAAGAAGCGATGAAGTCATTGAATGATTTCTGAACTGCCCTGATTTTGGCTTAGTTCGTGATTTACCTCTTTTAAAAAATAACAAAATATTTATTTTACAGTATTAGTTTTTAACACATAGGGCAAATTCCCACCACGCCCCCCTACGTATCCACCGCGTGATGGAATATTTTACACGTAAAGTTTTTGATTTATAGTTATCCTGTAACGTGTGCGTTTGTGATTGTGCGTAGGAACACAGAATGGACACATTATCATATTTGGAATAATTTGTTGCCTTTAAGTCAAGAGTGAATAGATTGCTTCTAGGCAAGCGTGCTCCATCGTCGGCCACATCATCGCTTACCATCAGGTGAGATTGTGGTCAAACGCGAGCCTATCCATATTAAAAAAAAAAAAAAAAAAAAATGAACGTAATTACCAGACTGATTGCGAAGTGATTGTTTTGTCAAAATCTTTGTATACATAATAGTGGGTCATGGGGCTCTATGGACCGGGACCGCGGTCCCAATTACCACCTATATTTTTTTGGAGTATTTTGGGACCACAAATAAAATAAATACTTACAGCTTTTTTGGTACAAATCTTTAATGCCTTTTTCCTTGTGGTCCCAAAATACTAATAAAAAATAATAATATTTGTATAAGTGGAAGTTTGGATCGCGGTCCCAGTCCAATAAATAAGCCCCACAACCTGTAATCCTAACTAATATTATAAATGTGAAAGTGTGGATGTTTAGATGTTTGGATGTTTGTTACTTAATCACGCAAAAATGGCTGAACCGATTTGGATAAAATGTGGCATGCATATAGCCTTTGACATGGAAAAGAACATAGGCTACCTTTTATCCCGATTTCTCAAGTACCTAATGGATTTGTTCTTCGTTCGGCCCACTGAGTTTTGTCCCACATAAAACATTCCTGGTTTGTCCCAAACTACATGCTTCTTTCGTCCCAAAATGTTATTTTAATTATTTTGTTCTCGATTCGTCCTATTTTATATTCCTTGTTCGGCCCATATTTTTTTTGTATAGGCGATTTTTACATTTTTGTACACTCAGCAACAAAAACGTATTACTATTTTATGAGTACAAACTATATACTAGCTTCTGCCTGCGACTTCGCCCGTGTGATAATAGAAAATATTTGCCTATGTCACTTTATGTAATGAGGTAGGATTGTGGTGAAATTATTATTAAAGGCGATCTTGCAGTTTTTTATTTTATTCAGTACTTACACAAAACATAAATCTTTCCTCATTATAAAATTTGTATAGAAGTAAAGACTTAACAACAATAAACTATTTAAAACAATTGCTTTTCTCTGCCTTCTTCTTGAAAGAAAATTTACACATATTGTTTTTTATTAACTCTTTAGCCGCTGTTAGTAAGAAAGTCAAGAGCTGACGTCACTGGAATCTGTTTAGTGGAGTAGGATTATTTAATTACATTGTTTGCTTGTATTGACTAATGTTGGCTAGAGTCTGTGCGGAAAGTAAACCATCGTGGGATTTGAGGGCGCTGCTGTAGATAAATATCGTTTTTGTTATGTAAGCAACATTGTGACGTCATTATAGTGCGACTGTTAAATCTTGATATTTTGAAACTATGTTAGACTAGCTTCTTCCAGCGGCTTCACCCTATAATAAAAATTATCCGATTGGCTGAATTTGCTCACCTAATGAAACTGCAAAGTTATAGCTTATGTGCTATATTATTGCAATGTTTATGATTAAGTTCATCTGTCTAGTAGTTTTTGCGCGACACATCCATACATACGAGTACCTCCATCCATCTTCACAAACTTTCGCATTTATAATATTAGTAGCCTATTTATTGAACTTGCTCATGTGATGAAACTTAGTAAAAATGTAGGTTATAAGCTATATTATTGCAACATTTATCATTAAATTCATCCGTTTATAAATGTTTGCGTAATGCCGTTAATTGTGGCTACACCTGGGAGAGGCCTATGTCGAACAGTGGACGTCTTTCGATTGTAATGATGATGAACATTTAAATGCAAACACGAACCGGTAAAGAAAAATAGCGTGAAGAAACTGCTGTACTGCCTATCTAGGTAGTTTCCACCAACGACCACTTACCCAATTCCAACGAAAATGGTTCTATCACTTTGACTGGGATCGGTCTATTATCACTGACTGGAATATTGTAGCTAGCAGCAAGTTTATGTTTACCATAATTAAATTTAAAGCTAAAAATGGGACACACTACCACTTTCTCGTTGTCTTCCTCAGTACATTTTTCCCTTTTGCTAATCTATGAAAAATATGAACTTAATGACTATGAAAATAAAGTACACTTCAGAATTTGTAATGTTGCTTCGTAAAAAATCTTTTTAGCCTGTAAGGGACCCTCTCGTATATAAGATCCTTGTGATCACTTGGTTGTCCGTCTGTTTATCTGTTAAGACCCTTTAACTCGAGAACGTTTGGAGGTATCGAGTTAAAATTAAAACCATACACTCAAATCTGCGGTCTTTTGAAGTTGTGAAAAAATCAGACTTCTGAGTTAACTAAAAAAAAAGATACGGCGTTTATGTCGCAAAAACACATATATTTCGATACTCAAGGAAATCAAAGTTCATAGGGTGACGTTGACCTAGAATCCTGAAATTTGTCATAAATCAAAGTCTCATAGAAAAAGTACAGGGAAAAATCTGAAAATAGTAAATTTGTAGGTCCGCCACAAAAAAAAAATTGTTTGCAATTCGGAAAAATCTTCGTAACTCAATACGGGAATTGATTTCATAGGTAAATTTGTACAGAATCCTCAGTGCGCGAGTCCGACTCGCACTTGCCCTTTTTTATTTTAGTTACTGTATCCTTTCTCAAGCCTGAAAATAAATATTCTAAGTTAGTCGAAATGCATTATAAATTTAAAGTATCAATACTCTTTATACTAGCCATCGAAAATATTGACCAAAACAAAATAAACAAATATCGTCATGTTTAAATGAATTTCCGTTTAATTTATATATATTTGGAGATAACAGGGACAGGAGTTCACCCAGGAAGTCTATAAACATTAAAATAAAAGCGTTACGTACCAAAAACACAGCACGCTAATGTTTCCCAAGTTCGTGACTTTGTTTTGATCAATAATGATGTGATTGGCCATTTGTTATCTTTGGCAAAACTGTAATATATTAAATATTATTTTCCTTGCAGCTCAGTGAAATTTTTTATCACATTTCTGAAGATTTCAATTAAAAATCACATTAAAATAACATAATAAACAAACATGATGTGACGTTTGGCATTTGACGGATGGCTGGGTTGGGTTGCTACTTAAAATCTTTAATGTTGTTTTCACTTTACGCCACGACGGTTCTTTTATCGCACAGACAATAATAGTATTATTTTCCGTAATCAGTATTTTACTCATGTTGTTAAAAATACTCTCACTTTAAACTCGGTGAATTCTTCAGTAACTAAAATTATAATGTAATTAATATTTATTATAGATCTAACTATTGTGTATTTTAAACTGTTGTAATGATAAAATGATTATTATTATACCATTTCTGCGATTTTCATTATGATACTCGATAATAAAAATGATATAAACATAATTTAAAAAAAAATGTTTTATTATTACAAATTGAATTTACAATGAAAAAATATTAACTATAATAACAAAAACTCTAATCTAATTAAAACTAACTAAAAACAAACTAAAATATGATGTTAGTTTTCAGTTAGTTTTAATTCTCTGTCTCTCTTGTCACCGTCGGTGTTCCAGCCGTATTGGAACCCCTGGCACGCAAATATGGCAAGAGACGGGAGAGCATGTCGTTATTCCTATGGAACATAGGTATGAAACATAGCTATTTGTGTCGATACTTTTGCGCCATCCAATCTTCCTAGCTCGTCGTGATGTGCTGGTGCTGCCGCTGCGTCTGTGGAGAACCTCAAACGGCAAAAATATAATAACCTTTATGGAAGTTATATTTTTGAACCGTTTGGGGTTGAAACTCTCGGATCATGGGGTGTGCTCACAAATTGTAGTATAAAGATCTTTCGAAGCGTCTAATTGACGATTCGCGTGACCCAAAAGCTGGCTTTTACCTCGGAAAGAGGACAAGCATTACTATACAGAGTGGCAATGCCGCCAGACTTTTGGGCACATTACCAGTCGACAGCGATGTGGAATAGATTTTTTCTCGCCATGTTTTAGTTTGATTTTAGTTTTATTATTATTATTTTATTTTACTGTATAGTTAACTATTTTTTGAATATGTGATTAATGAGCAAATAAAAAATATTGTTACGTTTTAATTACTTAAGTTTTTTTTTATTATTAGAAGTATTTAATTTTTTTTTTAATATTATTCAAAAATTTCAAATAACCACTTACATTATTTTTGTTGACTGTACTTTTAAAGTACTTGTGATTCGGGACGAAACAGAACTTCAATAGTGATGTGGGACGAATAAATAATTTTTTGGAATGTGGGACAAAACTTCGGGACGAACGAAGAACAAACCACCTAATGCCACGCGGGCGAAGCTGCGGGCAAAAGTTCATTTATAAGTGTGCTAGTAACTCCTCCTAAATGAAAGATAAAACTTCTAGTGTATATTTGAGTGGGTCCCTAGATGGTTTGAAACACAACTAGACCCAGTAGGTGGCGCTGCAATCGGGTTTTAATTTTTTTTCTGACTGTAACGCAAAGCCAGCTTTCGGGAACATAAGTTTGCATTTATGGTGATTTTATCGAACAATTTCTCGGGCTTAGTTACGTTTTATTATGTGTTTGTTTAATGTAATTAAATTACCAAAAACAGCACCAACCAAGTACCTACATATATTCAGCCTAATTACCTAAAAGTCGCCGTACACGGGCCACCGGTCACAACCGCATAACGCCGCCACCGAAATATGTATTTCCTATAGTTCTCATACATTTTATATGGGTTCGTCCCACACGGTTGTCTCAGGTGGCCGCCACGCGTTACAAATCGCCGCTGCTCACTTCTTATGGCTGCACTGGCCACTAAACGCCATCACAAGCCACTCGCGCATTTAAACCTTCTTCGTCAGAGTCCATTGTGATACTTCGCGTATGGGTTAAAAAAAGTAGCAGCCTCCGGCCACAAGTGGCTGTCGCGCGCTTCAGCTTTCTTTGTGGCCGCTTCTAGCTTCTGGTGGCGGCGTTTGTGGCTGTCGTGTGTGGTCTTATTGTTTTACTCGTAGTCATCAACAAAAATAAATAATTAGTCAGACTTACAATCTATGACAAAGCAATGATAAAATAATTTACTTTCACAAAGATTTATCAAATCAGTATTTTATATCAAATATTGTATCTACCAATTACGCCTAATATTAGACCGTGTATTATATCCTAAATCACACTAATAACATACAAGCAAAAGTTTGTATGTTTGATACTCTTTTACGCCTAAACGGCTGAACGAATTTCAATAAAATTTGGCGCACGAATAGACCATATCCTGGAATAACACTTTTTATCCCAGGAGTATATTAAATAGCCAGGAGTATATTAAATAATTAATGTTATAATGTTCCCACTTTTTTTAGGTGGAAAATCATCTTATGACATCTCTCGCCCTTGGGCGGAGTGAGAGGGCGTGTCAGAGTTTTACTGACTAAAACCCACTCCTAGTTCCTTCGTTGCCTTTCGTTCCAGTGCCGGGTTTCCTATTGGGGCTTTGGGTTCGGATAGCCCTAGTAGGCATCGACCCTGCTTTTTTTTTTCTTTTTTTTTGGTGGTAAAAATCATCCTAAAGACATCCCCCGCCCTTGAGCGGAGATAGTGTCAGACTCTTACTGACTAAAAAACCCATCCCGTTCCTTCTTGCCTTTCGTACTGGGGCCGAGCTTCCCTTTCGGATAACCCTGGCCCCAGTAGGCTTCGACCCGGCTGGGTCCCTGCTGCTACTGACAACTCCTTGAGGCATCGACCCTCCTGATAATTTTCCCACTGCTGAGACTTAGGCCTTCTGTTCAGGAGAGGGAATGGGCTGTAATCTACGCGAGGGCCTAGTGCGGGGGGGCGCTGGATGTCTTCGAATTTTTGGTTCTAGGACATGCCAGTATGCTCATAATGTTTTCCTTTACCGTTTTAAAGCAGAGGTGATGAAATAAATTACACAAAGTAATGCCCTTGGCGCAATAAGAGGTAGTGAGACGACCTAGATGCCTACTGCAAGGGCTGGTTCGAGGAGGCTCAAGAAAAGAATACCTGAAAGACGTTGGAGAAGGCCTTTACCCAGCTATGGGCCGTCATCATCATCATCATTTCAGCCGATAGACGTCCGGTGTTGTACAGGCCTCCCTCAAGTGTCGCCACAACGAACAATCTTGTGCGTCTCGCATCCATCGGATTCCCGCAACCTTTACCAGGTCATCGGTCCACGGCCTTCCAACGCTGCGTCTTCCGGTACGCGGGCGCCACTCCAGGATCTTTCGGCTCCAACAGCCATCTGTTCTGTGAGCAATGGGCCCTGCCCATTGCCACTTAAGTTTGGCGATTCTTCGTGCTATGTGGGACAGTATTGGCTTATAAAAAAAAATGCGCCTGGCCGGATTGAACCCAAGACATACGACTTGCAAGTCGGGGCCATTACCACTAGACCACTACTCTGCATGTGAGTGTGTTTCCTTGGGATAAGTTTAGACTTTCACGAGGGCAAACCCGGTAGCAAAAGTTAGTATTTCAATAAATTTTATCAATTTAATCCCGTTATTGGTAGAAATCCCAGCCATCTATTTGTTTATCTATTTTGAAATAAACTATAAACATGACTACTTATGTACTTATTTTGTATTTAATGAGGAAAATCCAAGTTTTCACGATTAAAATACTAGGTAAATCTAGTTTTTGAAGCATTTTTGCAAACGATTGCTTGGGTGATAAGAAAATAGGTAGGTATCACGTGGCGTGACGTGAGTTGAATTAAGACAAAGAGAACTAAAGCCCAACTACGAGCTCTTAACGCTATCAGAACCTAAACTGATATGTTAAAAGGATGGAGCCTATACAGGGTGACTGGGAATTAGTGTACGATACTTAAACACGTGATTGTGCTCATGGTAGCAAACAATTTTCATTATGGGAGCAAAGCTGAAATCGCGAAAAAAATATCAGTTGTTCAGTACATTAGGCAAACATAAATGTACTGAACAGCTGATTTTTTTTCGCGATGTCGGGTTTGTTCCCATAGTAAAAGTTGTTAGTTATCATGAGCATAATCATGTGTTTAAGTATCGTACACTAATTACCAGTCACCCTGTATAGGATGTATAGCTCGCTCGCACGCTTGACGTTTTAATACGTCATTGTAAAGCCTGACTGACTGAAAATTTGGCTTATACAGGCTGCACAAAAGAAAAGTCTCATTTAATTTTATCCAAATCGGTTCAGCCGTTCCAGCGTGATGCAGTAACAAACATACACACCCACAAACTTTTGCCTTTATACACAAAATAGATAGGTACAGAAGTCAATCTACATACAAAGCGCGCTCGAGCAACGCACACATAGACACCGCTCACGGACACGATGTCTCGGGAGCGTCGGATCACTCGTCAAACAGTTCCGGCTCAAACGCTCATTAGTGTGCGTCCACCGAGCGTAGGCATAAAAAGTGAAGTACATACATAAGATTGTCTTCTGTACCTATCTATTTTGTGCTTTATACTTGTAATATTGGCCTGATTCTAATGTTAATAATCCTTTGCCACAAAAAAAGTGCTCAAGCTTTAAATAGACAAAAGTCTGGAAAAACTAACACAATTTAAATGGCATGTGAAACAGCGGACATATTTTTTTCAAGTCTGCACTCGTGCGGAAAAATATACGTGTGGTGTGACACGCGTGAGCTAAGGCAGAGAGAACTAAGGCATTAAAATGTGTTGTACTTCTACCGGATGCGATTCAATACAGCATTTCATATTATTAGAAGTTACTCTTATATTTACGATCAAACGGTTTTCACTACATCCTGTTACGAATAAAAGAATATCGCAAAGTTATTACGAAACAGGTTATTATTGTTTTATCGTTTACAATTCGATAAACCTTATCGGAGCTATTTGTCATGAGGTCGTTTGGGTCGCCACGAGAAAATTGTTGAAATACTTTTTTTTTTTTTTTTGTATGGTGGGAAAAAATCATGCATTGACATCCCCCGCCCTTGGGCGGAGCGGGAGATAGTGTCAGACTCTTACTGACTAAAACACCCACCCCGTTCCTTCTAGCCTTCATACCGGGGCTCGAGCGCCCTTTCGGATAACCCTGGCCCCAGTAGGCTTCGACCCGGCTAGGTCCCTGCTGTTGCTGACAACTCCTTGAGGCGCGCGGGAACAGTGCGCACCGTCGACGACTTGGGTTTGGTCCGGACAGTTACCGGACGGCCGGACAATGAGCTACCCATTGCTCACCGTCCGCAAGCCCGCGTCTACGTTGGCCGGAAATCGGGATCAGAATCCCGGCGACGGCGGCGGCGATAACGCCGTTGCCTGATGCACATAGAACAAATGATCATGCTCATCACACAAACATTTTTCTTGGGTGGGAATCGAACCCACGATCTTCGTCATAGCAGTCAGGGCCACTAACCACTAGACCAACAGGCCAAACAAATACATACAGAATAAGTTATGATTATTATCCTTCTAACCGAATTTCGGTCAAGGTAGCCAATCAGCAAAAAAAAATTGCCAAAAATATATATTACCATTATATTATTTTATTTTTTTTATTTGGTACATTTGTCCAAATTTATATGGAGAAACCTAAAACCACCACGCGGACGAAGTCGCTGGCAGAATCTCATCATCATCATCATCATCATTATTTCAGCCGATAGACGTCCACTGTTGGACATAGGCCTCCCCAAATGTCGCCACAATGAATGATCCTGTGCGTCCCGCATCCATCGGATTCCCGCAACCTTCACCAGGTCAGAATCTAATCAATCTAAACGTTCCCTTTACTAAGGCACATAATATTGTATCGTCTAATTTTTTCTAATGCGTGAAGTGTCAGACTTTTACTGACTAAAACCCACTTGTGTACTTCAGTTACCCTTCGCGTTCCACGGCCACATTAACTCTTTCATACGCTCCCCTGGCCCTTGAGATTGACCGGTGTGGTTGCTATTACAATACCTACTTGGTTACGAGCTCCTCAAACCATGAAAATAATCATCATCATCATATATCATCACAGTCCTTTCCCAAGCCTTGTCTCAATGAGCGGTCCTATGCGTCTCGCATCCTTAAACAGGTCAACGGCCGACCTTGTGGGACCTTCTAATGCTGCATCTTCTAGTACGCGGGCGCTATTCCAGAACCTTTCAGCCCCCTCAAGCGTCTGTTCTGCGAGAAATGTGCCCCTGCCAATGGGCAAAGCATCGCTAAACTTAAGTGGCAATGCTCACTTGGGCACGCCACAATTATGGCGATAAGTCCCCTCTTTGAGGCATGGCTGGAAAGACCTCACGGCGTCCTCACCTTCCGCTTGACGCAGGTCCTCACCGGACATGGTAAGTTCGGAAGGTTCCTGTACCGGATTCAAGCGGAAGTGACGCCCGGGTGTTGCCACTGTGCGAAACGCCCGGAGGACACGGTCGAGCATACAGTGGAGGTGTGCCCCGCTTGGACGGAGCATCGCCGTGCCCTCGTTGGGGTGACCGGCGGCGGCGGCGGCGATCTCTCGCGTTTCGAAAGATAGCTCAGCCCCGGTATGAAGGCACGAAGAAACGGGGTGGATTTTTAATCAGTAAAAGTCTGACACTATCTCCTGCTCCGCCCAAGAGCGAAGGATATCATTATTCCCACCGAAAAAAAAAGTGGCAATGGCCACCCTGATTCTTCTGCGAATATTCCATGAATCGAAAATACAAACAATAATGACGTCAAAATAAAAGTACCCATTATGACGCAGTAAGACACAGCGTCATGAATCGAAAATCTTTGGTGAGTCATCTATACAATCAGGCACCCAATCAAAAACATGGTTCCAAAAAGAATGTTTTATCTGAATCACGACCATTTTTCCCCAGTATTTTAGCGTCAGACCTCACTACTATATGACTAATTCCAGACCGGCCCCCGACGTAAAAACCAGTCTTCACGAACGAATTTCGAATGATAATGTAATCAAATCGATGTTTCTGTACTTTGATCGCAACATTTCTTATTATTATTTAGCAGGTTCTTATGAATTTGATAATTAAAGACGTGAATCTATAATTATGCACACACAAAACACAAACAAAGCGTTTTGGGAAACATTCATTATGCGTACAGCTACGAAGTGGATTTTCCTGCCGGAGTCTCTATTTCCTGATAGCTGTAACCTTGGGATTAAAACCAAGAGTAAATAGGTTATTTCTAGGCAAGCATGCTCCATTGTCGGCCACATCATCGCTTACCATCAGGTGAGATAGTGGTCAATGGCGAGTCTATGCGTAATAAAAAAAAAATCACAAACACTTAAATCAAATGAAATTACTTCTAATAAACTTGCAAGAGAATTGTATGAGAGATGATTTTATGTTTGCTGATTTTTCTTAAACTTACATTACCTTGTTTATGCAGAACACGTTAACTGTGCGCTGAGAAAAAAAAGAACTGCATTTTTTTTAAAGGTAGTACTGAAAAAAACCGAGAGCCAAAGGTGGCCGAGTGATAACGGCCCCGACTTACGAGATGTAGATCGCGGATTCAAACCCAGCGAGGCAAATTACTTTGCGTAATTTATTTAATCACCACTGCTCTCAAACACGGTGAAGGTCCTAGACCTAAAAATTCGAACACATGTGACTTCAACCAACCCGCCGCACTGACAAACGGCCCGCGTGGTGGATTAAGGCCCATTCCCTCTCCTAAAAAGGAAGCCTGAATCCCAACAGTGGGAACATTATAAGGCCGAATATACTATACTGAAATGACAAATGACTTCTCTCGCACTAGGGTGGAACGAGAAGCATGTTATCCCGGTCCGTGTAGGCCTTCAGTCTCAAAGTTATTTGAAGATTTTACACATCAAGCAAAAAAAACATGTCGGCCAAAAAGACCTATCAAAAGGTGAAACAATGACCTGGTGAGGAAGGTCATGTCAGTATGATGGATGTGAGAAACACAGCAGGTACTAGGTAGGTGTGACGACGTAGGTGTGGTTACATTTATTTTTGTTTCGATTTTTTAGAAAAAACTTACTTTGTCTAGGTTACCGTACTCACTAATTTTTTGGATCTCCTATCCAAAAAACCTCTTTTTTTTATTATTATACAATCCCGTGCTTGACTGTGATTTCACCTGATAGTAAGCAATGATGCAAGTGAATCGCAAGCAGAGATGCAATCGTTGATGGTGAACCGCACTCTTCTACTTCTTCGTGTCGATTTGACTCAAATTTTGTCCGACCAATATTTAACCAACTAGACAGCTCTGTCGTTGGCTTCGTTTAAGTCAAGAAGGGTGCAGGTAGTTATGCATGAAAGGAGGAAAGGAGGTGACACATATCCTGTGAAGGAGCTCCACACTGGCACTGTATTTCAATTGTGAATCGCACTGATTTTTTAAGAGCCTATTCACGCTTGCCTTGAAGACGCCTTTATTATAATTGGCCGGAAAGACCGCAACAAGCCAATTTTTCCAATCCTTCGATGTACGCGGTATAAACGACGAGACGAAACGCTTAGTCCGTACTGTAGAGGAGTTAACAACGTAAGGGCGAATACTCGGGTTATCCGATGGTAGAAAGGTCTACCGGGGCCAGGGTTAGTTTCGAAAGATAGCTCGAGCCCCGGTATGAAGGCTTGAAGGAACGGGTAGGTTTTTAGTCAGTAAGAGTCTGACACTATATCCCGCTCCGCCCAAGAGCTGGGCTTACAATTAGATGATTTTCCTATCAAAAAAAAATGGTAGAAAGGTGATGACGGAATCATATGTAATTTCCGCGCACACTCTTCAAAATGCATCATGTAGAATGTATTCTCCTGTAGAATACATTCTACAGGATGCATTTTGCATTTTAGAATTTATTCTACAGGGTGCATTCTAGAAAGTATTCTACAGGATCCTTTCAGATTCCTTTCTGTAGAAACGCCTCCGGATTTTGGACTCCTATCTAATAAATCTCATTCAAGTAAAGCCACGAATGCATGCGCATTTTTTTGCATAAAGGCTTTTAAATTCCTAAATAAATTATACTTTAAAAAAGAAACAACTGACAGACATAATATATCAACGCACAGTCAAAACTACAAGGTTTCCTTTTATGAGGTAGGCGTGCAATAAGAGAGAATTTCACAAAATACTCGCCATATGGGGATGAAACAGGAGCCCAAAGTTTGTATGGAGTAACCTATTTTCACGCGAGCAAAGCAGCTTGTAGAAGCTAGTCAGCTTATAAGTAGTGCTGCCAGGTCCATTTGGATAAGAATCGAGACAGATGATAAAACAAATCGGGATTTAGAGTTTTAGATCGGGACATTTTTTTTTTTTTAATAAAGATTTTTTTTAGGTAGTAAATCATCCAATGACTCCTCCGCTCTGGGGTGGAACGAAACGGGCGTGTCAAACTTTTACTGACTAAAATCCAGACTTCTACAGTCGCTCTTTGAGTTTCAGGGTATTTGATTTATCGGGACACTTAGCGTCCCGATCAGGTGCAAATCGGGACGCGTCCCCAGACCCCTAAAAATCAGGACATCCCACGCAAATCGGGACGCCTGGCAACAATACTTATAAGCCACCTTTCTTTTATCTATTTCAATGCAAGACCACACAACATGCGAACGAGAACGACACACATTTTGACATTCACCTACTAATTAATGTTTATTTATGTAAACACAAACAAGACCCCCTACTTTTACAAGAAAGTGAATGACGCATCAAAATTTTCAAGTTCGTGAAAGTTCTCTATGACTCAATAAAGAAGAAATATATAAATGTAGTGTACATAAGAATAAATGCTAACTACGAAGAAACTGTTTGAACAAATAATTTTTATTCTATTTGATTCATCGGAACTGAATGAGTCACTTGGCGCCAAATCTGACGCACGGCCATCTTGGAATCTTTTATTTTTTTTTCTGTATGTCAGTGACGCGGTGACGCGGTTAGTTATTCTGCCTTATATAATACGTTTTGTTTATATAATCCTGATGTAATGTTAGTTCTTCTTGTTACAAGATTATAACCTGATTATGTTTATAGATAAAATTGTTGACTCAAGTCACTCTTCCAGTGATTGTGTGGCGTCAGTATTGTAACATCACTTTGATAATTGATTGATTGATTCATAGCTTAATTCCACTTGATATAATAGTAAATTCCAATGTTGAGAGTCTGTCTACTGAGCCTTTTCCCAACTATGCTGGAGTCGGTTTCCAATCTATACGGAATGCAGCTGGAAACCAGAAAATTAGGATTTCGCGAGCTCCTGATACTTTACGACCCGCGGCCGGCGAGCGGTAAGAACCAAAGTATGCGAATGTTTGAAGCACTCCATGAGATGCCACTCACTCACCGCGCCGCCCCGCTCGCCACGCCGCCCAGCTCACCGCACCGCCCGAAGTCGTGACTAGGCCGTTAGGTATGTTTGGAAAGCTAAACATCACATTGCTCCTACACTATGCTGAAGCTAATCTTAAGATCTAAATTAGGACATTATATTTTTCCTTATAGATTAAATTAATTTATCACTTTCATATAAAATTACAGAAAAAGATAACATGCAGTCGGATATTTGGCAATTAAAAGATTACTTTAATCTCGTAACATATTCCAATCTTTTGTTTTCGCTTGCAATAACTTTGTTTTTGACGCAATCTCATATTATATCGGTATCATATTATGAGGTAAGAAAAGTTAACATATCTATAATAACTGATATATAAAATTGTATATCTATACACGCCCCCTTTTTTTGAGTGTGTAAAATGATCGGTTTTTTATTAGGTGGGAAAATAGTCTACCGCCGCTCTTGGGCGGAGGGCGAGGGCATGACAGACTTTTACTGACTAAAAACCCACTCCTATTCCTTCTTGTCTTCGTCCCACCCGGGTCTAATTGCCCAACTGTTCACACTGCCCGTGGATCATCAGCTAACTTAAGTCTGAGCAGGAAGCTCTGGGCGAAGCGAAAACGTCAGACTTTTACTGATTATAACCCACCTGTGTTCCTTCAGCAGCCATTTGCGTTCCAGGACCACAATATCTCTTTCAAACTATCCCACAGCCCTATATACAAATCGTATTTTTTTAAATCGTGTAGATAAGTATTCATCAAACACGACAAGACTAATATTGCAATAGAATCCTCACAACCCATATTCTTCATAGTGGTTATAATATCTAACACTGGGTCCATGCTTCTTCTTCTCGAATCAATGGTTTTCTTGTCCCTCAAAATACTGGGCCCAACAGATGACCATGTTTAGAGCGGCATAAGTGATATTTTAGATAACTAAAGAGCAGATGTAGGAACACTTTGGGCATTGTAGTAAGGAGCAACTCGTACTGAGTCCACGCTGGGCTACAATCATCACTTGATGACCATCGTAGTATGGCGTGGCCCAGAACTTTGGATAAGGATTAGGGCCCGATCTAAGAGGGGGCAAGCCAGGCATTTGCCCAGAGCGGCAAAAATGAGAGGCGGCAAAATTGACTTATATCTTTCAACCTAGCCATTACCCATCCACACCCAAGTTGGCAGGTTGAGAATTTTATGTGCCACCTTCCAACCTGGAATACTGTGGAAATATTTAAGACTCATGATTTATATGGTTTTGTGTATGAAAAGGGCGGCAAAAATTAATCTTTGCCCGGAGCAGCTAAATAGCCAGATCGGGCTCTGATAAGGAGATAGCCTGAGCCTGAGCAGTGGCCACAATCACATTCCCACCGATTCTTTGAACCTTAAATTCCTAGAAACTGTATAAAAAACACGTAAACACTTATATAAAGACACATGCGTTGTCAACGTTAAAATACATGACTCGATCACGCATCCTGATAACAAAATCTCACACTTACTCATTGTTAAACAAAAGAATAACTATCTCTGACATTACATAACATACGTCACTATGTACTGTTATCTCGTTTGATAGGAGTTGTCTCTACGGTAACTGTTGGGGCGCTTGGGGTCATGGATTGCAATAATTGGGGGCTTGGCGACATCTGAGGGGTCAAAGGAACGGGGTGGGTCTTTTAGTCAGTAAGAGTCTGACACTATCTCCCGCTCCGCCCAAGGGCGGGGGATGTCAATGCATGATTTTTTCCCACCATAAAAAAAAAAAAAAAAAATGGTACTCTGTAGTGACGTGAAAAGATTTGGTAAGCCAAGTTAAATATAGCCGCATTAGAAGACAGCTTGTTCGCTATGCCTGCGAGCCACACCGTCGCGCGAGCTAATTCTCCTGTCCGTCGCACTCTCTCTATAGGTTCTCAAGTAAACACCATTATTTCCTAAATATTTCCTTAATTTTGTAAAAATGTAATTAACTTTTGAATAGGAGCAGTATTGCAATTGACTGAGATGTGTTCGTGGGCGAATGGAAGACGATCATGTCGGGAGTTCTGTGAGAATTTAAGAGTAAAGAGAAGAGAAAGAGAGAGAGCGAGAGTGAGTGGGGGTGGGTGTGGGTGAGTGTGTGTTGGTTAGTGAGTGTGAGAATAAGAGTGTGAGTATTTTATGTAAATTATTTAACTAATATTTATTTATTTATTTATGCACACATAAAACCTTAAAAATGAAATGAACAAATACAGATAGAAGAGCACAAAGGTACCTACTGCTTATTTCAAATCAAATTTCTTCTAGCAGACCTGCGACAGGAGAGTTGGATGAGAGATTGGCGGATAGCCGTTTTTGTTACAATAAAACAAAAAAATAAGCTTTTTTGTTTTTTTTTTATTTTTTATAGGTTCGCGCTTGACCGCTATTTCACCCGATGGAAAGCGACGATACAGTCGACGTCGACGATGGAACGCGCTTATGTAGAAGTAACCTATTCTATCTTGACTTAAGATGCCCGGGTTGTAGTAACAAATAACTTATAATATAATAATAAATAATAATAAAGTAAATAAACAAATAATAATAACAAATAACCGGGTTATAATAACAAATAAAAAGAAGGAATGAGATGGCTGAAAAGTTATGCCTGAAAAATGTTAGAACACGTTGATTGTCAAGTGGTGAGGAGAACTAAGGAAAATGTCATATGAATAGATTTTAATATTAATATGAATGGCTGTAAAAATAATAGTAAATCCTTAGAATCAATGGATGAACACTTTTATTATTGGTGTGGGAAGTGGTCGTTTTTTTTTTGTTACAAATTGAAAAATATTTTTTATATTCTTTTTTTTTATATAGTGTTATGTCATCTTAGTTTTAGTCACACATTAGTATATGTGAAAACTTGTACCTAAATGGCCGTTTTCTACCTATTTTAAGTTTTACTGTAACAAGTAGCTGTAAGTTTTCCGAACAGTAATAAAACAAAATAACTTCTCCCGCTCCGGGTGCAGCGAGAGGGAGTGTCGAACTTTTATCGACTAAAACCCACTTGTATTCCTTCAGTTGTCCTCTGCGTTCCAATAACGCGCCACCCAGATTGGAAGAAGTTATATATACAATACACCCAGATTGGAAGAAGTTAGATAATTTCCCACTTCAAAAAATAGGCTTTCTTCAAGAAATTAAATTTTATTATCTTCAAGAAAAAACATTTGTCTTTCTTCAAGAAATTAAAATGGCTACGTGATTTGTCACACGTAATCTATACCCAATGTTTTATCACTTTCGCCACTAAAAAACCCAAAATTAATCATTTATACCTACCCACACAGTTTAATTTAACTAGTTAGTTACCACCTACCTACTTTATCTGGATATGAGGAAAACTAAATAATACCTAAACCCCGGTACAGACTGCTGTAAACGTAGCATACAATATACTCGTAACATGCAGTGAAAGAATTTGCCGTTAACATTATCGCGATGTATCATGCAATTTAACAGTCATCATATCAGCCGAGAGACGTCCAGTAGACATAGGCCTCCCCCAAGCGTCGCCACAACGACCGGTCCTGTGCTTCTCGCATCCATCGAATTCACGCGACCCTGACCAGGTCATCTGTCCACCTTGTGGGAGGCCTTTCAAGGCTGCGCCTTTAGGTACACGGTCGCCACTCCAGAACCTTTCATACCCATCGACCATCTGTTCTGCAAGTTGCACGTGCGAACCGTGCACAATACGAGCGAACAGAGCATTTCAACTATGTAAGTAGGTATATATGCTCGGTTCATGCGCGCGCTACGTCCATACTTTTGAAATGCTTCTTTACGTTTAGTGTCTGACCAAAAATGGATTTTCAGCCGAAAACGAAGTTTCGGCTTCAGTCTCATTTCCGGCCGAAAATGAAAACGAACGAATTATTTAGACATTAAAAATTTAATCATCATCATCATCATTTCAGCCGATAGACGTCAACTGTTGGACATAGGCAAAGGCATAGACTGTTGCATAAGCTGTTGGCAGCGTTGGAAGGCCTCCTACAAGGTGGACTGATGACCTGGTGAAGGTTGTGGGAATCCGATGTATGCAGGACGCACAGGATCGTGCATTGTGGCGACACTTGGGGGAAAAATTGAATATATTAAATTAATTCTTAATGGAATATATTTCCGGTGTATGTTGGAATATTGTTATACACATAGCCATCGAAAAACAAATAAAGAAATATCATAAATCGGGAGAATTAGGTGGGCGGTCATTGATCGTTTGTTTATACATATTTTTGTTTCGCGGACCCCCTTAAAATAAAATAAAAATAATCTTAACTTAAATTTCATACCTTTTGTATTGAATAATAAGTGTGAGAAATCATTGGAAAAGGCATTTGTTATAGAAAACAGTTACACAAGATATACTTTTTTACTCTGGTTTTTGAGATTCGGCTTGGCCGAAGCTTCGGCTGGTTTATGGTCGAAAACGAAAATATAGCCGAATATCCATTTTTTGGCCGAAAACCAAAACGAATATTCGGTCGGTCACTAGTATCGTTTCAGCAGTCTGTACCCAGCTTAATTTTTTTTTAAAGTATCAACATGTTCAAGCATTGATAAATTGTAGTAAACAATACATTTAGGTAGGTTTTACATAATTTTTGAGATAACGACCGAGACGAAATTATCATTGTAGTCTAGAAAATAATGTTGTTTTGATATTTCACTTGTATTGTTTCATCATTTTAATCGTAAACAGTTCACCGATTACATAGTTTGGGAGGAACCCAGACAAACGATAGGAACATGTAGATTATGTAGTCGAAAGCCAAACTCATGATCGTCGATTGAGCTGGACTTATGGAAAAGATGGAAGGATTGTGTGTGGACTGAAAAGGAAGAAAATGGAGTCTCAATGAATTACATAAAATAATTTAAAATCAAAATAAACAAATGAAAAACAAAAAAATTAAACGCGACCGCTTCACTTCGATCATCGCTGAACCGCACCCACGTGTGATTGTGTGGTTGGTCACGTAGGCTACCGCAACAAAATATTAACAGTCTGTTCTATACGCACCGCTTCGCTTCATGATCTCTTTCGCGTCCACGTCTACCCGCGATCACGTCGGAAACAGAGTTACACTTCATGCGACTACCTCATCATCATCATTTCTTCCATCATTTTTTTTGTAAACGTTATTTGCAATAAATTTAATATTTCAATCGAAAGACGTCCACTGTTGAACATAGGCCTCACCCAAGTGTCGCCATAAAGACCGGTTCTGTGCGTCTCGCATCTACCAGATTCCCGCGACCCTTACCAGGTCATCGGTCTAACTTCTGGGTCGTCATACAACGCTGCGTCTTCCAGTACCTACGTGGTCGCCACTACTGAACCTTTTTCCCCATCGACCATCTGTTCTGCGAGCAATGTACCCTGCCCACTGCCACTTATGTTCGGCGATTCTTCGGGTTATATCGGTAACCTTGGTTCTTCTACGGATTAGGGTGACTGGCAATTAGTGTACGATACTTAAACACGTGATTGTGCTCATGATAACAAACAATTTTTACTATGGGAACAAACCTGAAATCGCGAAAAAAAAATCAGCTGTTCAGTACATTTATGTTTGCCTAATGTACTGAACAGCTGATATTTTTTTCGCGATTTCGGCTTTGCTCCCATAATAAAAATTGTTTGTTATCATGAGCACAATCACGTGTTTAAGTATCGTACACTAATTACCAGTCACCCTATATTAATTTTCCTATGCGATTTACCATAAATACAACGTGGGTGTGGACGCTTACATTACCTCCACCATTTCTCCTGCCTAACTGTCTGCAGCCTATAGGAAATTCATAAGGAAAACACTAGCTGTCCAGCCCCCTATGACGAGCCTCTAGCGTAATAACTAGACGGAGTTATACACCGCTAAATTTTAATCGTTTTAATCCCGTGGAGGGTCGATCCGGTACATGAAACACTATCGATTTGTAAAGATTAAATTAAAAAATAAAGTACCTATTTTTCAAAACTCGTATTAATTCACGCATATCTTTAAGAAAACGTCAGCTAAGCGAGTTCAATGACCTGTAGTTAATAGTCGGCGTTGCGTACAAAGTACCTACAGGTCATTGAACTCGCTCAGCTGATTTTTTCATAAAGAAATTAATTTCGTACATGCGTAAATTAATACGAGTTTTGAAAAAGAGGTAATTTATTTTTTAATTTTATCTTTACAAATCGATAGTATTTCATGTACCGGATCGACCCTCCACGGGATTAAAACGATTAAAATTTAACGGTGTATAGAACGAATAACAGTATGTTAGCAGCGGCACGTCATTGTAGGGGGCAAATCGCCTGCAGAATTTAAACTGACGCACTCGTGAACCACTCCTTATTTGTACGTAGAACGGAGTCGCGTGGCGTGGATCTAATGTAGCTCTACAAGTCTAGTTGCCATATAAAATGTATGGGGACCGACGTGCCCAGATCGGCGTGTGTGGCACACGTGTGCGCAATGTAGTTCTAGCTTAAAGCTATAACTACATCAAACCAAAGCACGCGTTGACCACGCCTGATTATTACGTAGAATGACGTCGTGTGGCGTGGATTTAATGTAGCTCTACTAGTCTAGTTTCCTTCTAAAATGTATGGAGAATGACGCGCTCAGATCTGCGTGTGTGACACACGTGTGCGCAGTTTAGTTCTAGCTTAGCAAAAGGGCAACTGAACATACACAAGTGGGTTATAGACCACTAGACGTACGGCGTTGCGCCATCGGTACGCTGAACATCCCACCCATTCGTACAAAGCGTTTTGGAAACACATTCATTATGCTTACAGCTAAGGAGTGGAATTCCCTGCCGGAGTCTGTGTTTCCTGATAGCTACAACCTAGGGGTTTTTAAGTCAAAAGTGAATAGGTTACTTCTAGGTAAGTGTGCTCCATCATCGGCCACATCATCGCTTGCCACCAGGTGAGATAGTGGTCAAACGCGAGCCTATCAATAATCTTGGGCGGAGCATCGCCGTGCCCTTGTGGGGGTGATCGGTGGCGGAGACCTCTCGCGCCGGGCCTTGGTTGAGGCCATGTTCCGGAGCGAGGAGGAGTGGCAGGCGGTCGCCGACTTCTGTGAAGCAGTAATGCTCGCTAAGGAGGAGGCCGACCGCATCAGGCAACGGTGCTCTCGTCGCCACCGGGATTCCGATCCCGATTTCCAGCCACCGTAGGCGCGGGCTTGCGGACAGTGAGCAATGGGTAGCTCGCTGTCCGGCCGTCCTGTAACTGTCCGGACCAAGCTCAAGTCGTCGACGGCGCGCACTGTTCCCGCGCGCCTTAAGGAGTTGTCAGCAACAGCAGGGGCCTAGTTGGGTTGAAGCCTACTGGGGCCAGGGTTATCCGAAAGGGAACTCGAGCCCCGGTATGAAGGCTTGAAGGAACGGGGTGGGTTTTTTAGTCAGTAAGAGTCTGACACTATCTCCCGCTCCGCCCAAGAGCTGGGGTTGTCAATGAATGAATTTCCCCACCAAAAAAAAAAAGCCTAACAATATAATACAAAAAAAATATAAACATAATATGTCATCAGGTGATTTCCTTTCCACGTTTTTCCCAAAAACATTATCCTATAAACATTACCTACAGATGACGTTTCTCCCAACCTTATTTCCTTATACGCCTTACTACGCATTTAATAAAATGTAGAATATTAATATCATGCTAACTATCACGTAGGACTACGGGATTTTTGAAGTTACCTACCGTGGCTGCAGGTGGCCAAAGTGCAAGTGAAGAAAGGGGAAAAAAGGTGGGTTTTAGCACAAAATATACATATAGGTACAGAAGTCAATCTACATACAAAGCGCGCTCGAGCAACGCACACATAGACACCGCTCACAGAAGACACGATGTCTCGATCGCGTCTCGGCTCACTCGTCGAACAGTTCCGGCTCAAACGCTCATTAGTGTGCGTCCACCGAGGGTAGGTATAAAAAGTGAAGTACATACATGAGATTGTCTTCTGTACCTATCTATTTTAAGGTTTTAGTCATTCACCGCCTTATTCCAAAACGCAGTCTAAATGTCGTGTAGTTTCTGGATTAGTACTAGGTTTAAGACCAAAGGTAATTGAATTTGTAATTTGGGTATAAAAAATTGGGCAAGTACGAGTCGGATTCGCGCACGCAGGGTTCCGTACGGTCCACAGAAAAAAAACGGCAAAAAAAAATCTCGTTTGTTGTATGGTAGCTCCCCATAAATACTTATTTTATTTTGTTTTTTTTGGTTATAGCGGTAACAGAAATACATAATTTGTGAAAAATTCAACTGTCTAGCTATCGCGGTTCTGGAGATACAGCCTGGTGACAGATAGACGGACAGACGGACGGACAGACAGTGAAATCTTAGTTATAGGGTCCGATGATGGAACCGGAAGGTGGCTATAGGAACTTGGTAGTTAAACGACACAACCCCATCGAGTTTGGGCTCGCATGATTCGTCTTGACGAGTACTAATATTATACAGGTATACTGCGCTATAAAAGCTTGCTATGAAAAAATGATTTTCAGTAAAAACTTGTTTGTTAAAGTCTCCTCTTGTTTAACCCTAGGGCCGGAAAGTCGTTAGATGAGATCAGGTGGGAAACCACCTACAGAAATAAATACCTCCTAGAAGTACAATTTTATCATCACAATATCATCACTTCAGTCGAAAGACGTCCACTGTTGGACATATGCCTCCCCCAAGTGTCAACATAACGACTGGTCCTGAAGTGCGTCTCGCATCCATCGGAATCCCGCGGCCCTCACTAGATCATCGGTCCACCTTGTGGAGAGCTTCCAACGCTCCGTCTTCCGGTATGTACTCGCCACTCCAGAACCTTTCGTCCCCATCGACCATATGCTCACTAAACTTAAGTGACAATGGACTTAGCACATTGCACGCAGAATTACAATTTATATTTATTGTGCGTACAGCCAAGGAATGAAATTCCCTGCCGGAGTCTGTGTTTCCTGATAGCTACAACTTAGGGGTCTTTAAGTCAAGAGTGAATAGGTTACTTCTAGGCAAGCGTGCTCCATCGTCAACCACATCATCGCTTACTATCAGGTGAGATGGTGGTCAAACGCGAGCCTATCAATAATAATAAAGTATTAGATTAGATCATATGATGGGGCAACCCATATTCCCACCACACCCCCTTATTATGACGTTGTCACTAATCACGTGGTGGGTATTTTGCAAATCCAGCTGTTGATTTCAAGTTATCCTGTAACGTGCACGTTTGCGTTTGTGTGTAGGAACACATTATTATGCCACATTAATTTTAGTTATATTATGTGAAACCCGAAATTTGTCAAGTATTTTTAAATTATGTAAAGAATCCTAACATTTTTATTTAAAAAATCTATGTCCAAATTTCATAACTGTATCATGAAAAATCAGACAGTTATAAGCTTGTTATGTTACCACACAAATACATGGTCACCGGGCCATCCAGGCGACTCAGGGGTGCACACAGCTGTGCGCTGGCGTCTAATGGCCACTATGACCTATTGCGAGCAGTGTTGTACTTAGTATCAGTGATGTCCAACTTGTGACCTATTTTAAATGTATTTAGGAAGAATTTAACATGGTATAAATATGATTGGAATCGATTCATTTACTGATTCTGAACCTAGTATATTCAGTTTACATTTCACTAGGTTTCGACAGTCGCAGTCCCCATGTAGCCATGATGATTTCACACCTCAAAACGAAAAATGCTAACAATCACGTAAACAGAGTGACTACTTGAAAATAAAGCGTAAATCCTACACTAATTAGACATGATTTAATTAATAATTTGCCCTATGTTGTCATTAAGACAGGTACATTTTGTGTTTGTAATGCGCAAATCGATTTCATAGCCGTACATTTTTGTTGGAAAAATGAGTTTCAATATTTTCCGTTTAAATTAATAAGGACAAACTTTATTCATTGCTGTATTGAAGGCACGTCCACCTGGCCTAGTCATTTTATTAGTTTTTTGGGATAGGAATTTATCAAATAACTTCTCAGAAAGGAATGTCAGTTTTTTTTCCTGACTAAAGTCCACCTGTGTTCCTTCAGGTGCCGATATGTCTTTCAAACAATCTTGCAGCCATAGCAAACCTCAGCAAGAGCAGGGGCCCAGCCGGGTCGAAGCCTACTGGGGTTCGGGTTATCCGAAAGGGAAGCTCGGCCCTGGTACGAAAGGCAAGGTGTAACGGGGTGGGTTTTTTAGTCAGTAAGAATCTGACACTATCTCCCGCTCCGCCCAAGGGCGGAGGATGTTGTTTGGACGATTTTTACCCACCAAAAAAAAAGCTATAGCAAACTCCTTCACATTGCAAGTCCTGTAAGGGGGTGCTCATTGATTACGTTGTTTGGGGAGAAGTCAAGGTCAAAAGGTTTTTATTTCACATAGACCTACATGGGCACTTATAAAACGTCAGTAGCACGGTTGCACGGTTCGAAATTGGTCGTTTCCTATGGAGAAGAACCGGCAAGAAACTCCATGGTTACTCTTTTTAAAAAATGGTTGTAGTTACAATATTTCCATATTACAGTATTAATAAGTATTATTTAAGAACAGTGTAAACCAGTCTATATTGTACTCAAAAGCACAATAAAATCATCAAAATAATCATTTAAAAAAAGTGAGTCAAAATATGAAGTAATCTAAGAATTTGTGGAGCCTACAGTGCTCTTCCATTTACAAAAAAAAATCTATAAAAAGAGGCTATATAAAAAAAGCTGGCAATAAATGAGACCTTAACAACCAAAAAAGAAAAATCTCTCGGACATCTCTTAAGAGAAGAGGGTTTTAGTAACTACTGTGTTAATTGACTGGACTGTTGGTCTAATGGTTAGTGGCCTTGACTTCCGGCATACGGAAGTCGTGGGTTCGATTCCCACCCAGGATAAATGATTATATTATGTGATGAGCATGATCATTTGTTCTGTATTTGGGTGTAATTTATCTATAATTAATATTTAGAAATATATAGATACGTTTATCAGCTATCTAGTACTCATAACACAAGCTCTACTTAGCTTGGGACTAGACGGCGTTGTGTGATAGTTGTGGAATATTATATTATTATTATTCGCAATAACAGTGTATAATCCCATAATTTGGATTAGTAAAATATTTCAACAACTTATGTATTTTTTTTTATAATATAGCACAATCAAGCACCAATAAAAATATGTATACCAAAAAGATTAGAGGGGAAGAGAAGAGTTTTACCAAATCTCACAACATCTCAATTCGAGGGGAACCACATTATCTCACGTAATTAAAGAACGCCTCTTTACTTCTCATCAAGTGTACTCCACTAAAAATAAGGTAGTTATTCTCTCAATAAAAATCTAAACAACATGTTAAACAACAATGTTTTACTGAGAAGCGTCAATTTAATTTATTTATAACCGCACAATAGACAAATGTCCGCGGTGATGTAACCTCAGATAGAGCGCCGGAAATGCCGAACAGTTTTAAAAGCAATGTCACGGGCTATACCATAATAAATATTGTTTTTAACCTACATGTTTTAAGGAAAATTCTCAGAAATACTGGGTGTTCGTTCTAACGTTATTTAGGCATCCACTCATTACATCCACTGGTAGGACTTTTTGTGAAGGAACTTATCTGGGAAAAAACCACCCACTACCACCTTTTTTATGGTAGGAAAATCATCAATGACAACCCCCGCTCTTGGGCGGAGCGGGAGATAGTGTCAGACTCTTACTGACTAAAAACCCACCCCGTTCCTTTAAGCCTTCATACCAGGGCTCGAATTGTCTTTCGAAACTAACCCTGGCATCGGTAGGCTTCGACCCAGCTGGCTACTACCCACTACCTCATACATCACATAATATATTTCTGTTACCCAGAATTAGTATATATGTATCAAAATCCAGTTTAAAGGGGGTAATTAAACTGCAGAAATGTTTGAAAAAGTTTCCACGGCCCTGGAGTGCAAAGGGTCGCTGAAGGAACACAGGTGGGTTTTAGTCACGCCTTCTCACTCAACTCGGAACTATAAAATCGTCTAATGACATTTTTCGATCTAGGGTGGATTGTCAGGGCATTTCATACTTTTATTGACTTAAACCACACCTATGTTCCTCCTTTGCCTTGCGTTCCAGAACTCCGAGTTTCATTTTCGGTCAACTAACGTCCCCAGTGGGCTTCAGCCCTGCTGGGCCTAGAGATGTGCCGTTGCCGGCAATATTGCCGTAAAGTGGGAATATTGGTGGGAATATTGCCAGCAATATCCCCATGTTGCCGGCAACGGCACATCTCTAGCTGGGCTCCTACAGTTTTATTGGACATCTCTTTGAAGCACGCGTGAAACACTGACGCGAAGAAGCGCCGTCCACTCGGGCTCGATCTGAACAATTACCGGACGGTGAGTTACCTATTGGCCGTTACTGACGGACTAATTCATCATTACACAGCTCATCCATTGAACGAATTCTGCAGAAATTTAGGACGAAGATTATCTTCATCTCTAATTCAAAGTTGTTTCGAATCTCTTCCTAAACTTTTTTATTGCCATAAACCTTAAAAGATCTATTAACTTGCCAGTTTGCAATCTTATTAATATGTGACCTTCATAGTCTAGTTGTAGGAGATAACTAAGAAAGGATTTTCCAAAATTCAGCCCCTAAAGGGAGTCCAAAGTTTGTACATAACCTACATACACGCGGTGCGACGAAGCAAATTATAAATAAAATATGTATTTTTAAAATATCTACAATATTATTATGAAAATAAATATTACAGCTATAGGTACCGTAATAAAACAATGTAATATAATTTTTCCTGTCCATGATTAACTGTTATTATGGAATACTAAGATGACTCTCTTTATTATAATTATTATGGCGTGTTACAACGTACCATACCTACTTAGGCACATGGTATTCTGATTTCCTCTGGGTACGTGATTCAATGAATACTGTATTCCCTAAAAATCAGCTTTATAAAGTTCCCTCTGCTGAGAGACTAGAGTGTCTCCCCTCTAGGTAAGAGAATGGACCAATGGAATTTGGTATCCACCACGCGGGGCCACATGTCTTGAAAATGTTGTTTTTTTTTTTTTTTTTAATTGTGATTAAGTAGTGCTTGACTGCGATCCCATCTGATGGTAAGTAGCGATGCAATCTTGGTTCTAGGACATGCCGGTTTCTTAACGATGTTTTCCTTCACCGTTTTGAGAGCAGTGGTGATGAAATAAATTACACAAGGTAATGCTCCTGATTGGGTTTCAATCCATCTCCAAAATGATTATGAAATAATAATAATTAACCTTTCAGAAACCGTCAATTTGAGACACAGTAGTAAGACAATAGAACTCATAATTCGGGGCCATGACGACTGGGTCACCACAACTCATTCCCGAAGAACACCCTAAGGTTATACCATGTAGAAAAAAATGAAGATATGTAAAACTCCAAGGATTGTTCGAAAGATTTGAATACAAATGGCAACTGAAAGAACACGGGAGGTCTTTAGTAAGTGCAAGTCTGATACTCCCTCTCGGTTCACCTGGAGTGGGAGAGATTATTCTGGGGGATGATTGCCCACCACAAAAATATGCTGAACTTTTTTATTATTCCTGATTTTTTACGTTTATTAGGTACTGAGTTTTAGGACACGACGGTTTTCTTCCGATGTTTTGTCACGATTTAAAAATGTGTGATGAAATAAAATACCGAACGGAAAGTGCCTACGTTCGATCACCAATATGGTTGACAAAAGGACAATTTCTTTGGTAAAGCAGTACACCATTGAAAACCTTGTAATGACGTTAGAATCATGTCCGGTACAATACACACAAGGTACAATTTAATTTTTACAATCTACCCACATAATATTTAGGGGAATACCTTTTTTATCCTCTGGTCTAGATAATTCCAGATAAGTATACGCAAACATGTCTGTCTGTACAATCCTTTGTTTAGATTTTATCAAAACTGCCTGATATCCGTCTGATAATACGTTCAATGTCGTAGTAACCTACAAATGAGGAGTAACGCTAGAACATTAGAACATTAGACCGACGCACACATGTAACACGCCTGTAGAACGACGTCGCGTGGCGTGGATCAAGTGTAGCTTTACAAGTCTAGTGTCTATATAAATTGTATGAAGACGCGCCCAGATCGGCGTGTATGCCACACGTTTGTGTAGTGTAGTTCTACCTTAAAGCTGGAACTACATTAGACCGACGCACCATATCGACGATGAAGTGACAAGAACCTTTATCTACCAGAACATAATTTTACAGGAAACGAAAAAAACGTTTTATTTATTTTAAACGCAAGGTATGAAAAATATTATTATTGGTTATATAGGTTGGTTATCGGGTATATATAATATACAAGGTGCAGTTTTAAAACTGCACAATATTTCAGGAGGTTGTAATAAAACTCATAAATAATCATGTAAAAAAACGATACCTGGTCAATAATCAGTAATACTTGTTATTTAATTTTTTTATTACACTAAACTAAATCGATTGATCGATGGCCGCGGGGGCGTGGCTAGGGTGTGGCGTGCGGGATGATGATTGGATGATACATTATTTATGAAACTATCGTTGCGAGTTAGTGTGTGTGAAAACGCCCTTTATTGTTCCGTGTTTGTGTGTGTGAAAAAAAGCGCGGTTATAAAAAAAAAAAAAAATTACCTACTTATTTTATTATTGATTCGGGTCGAGAATCACTAACATAATTACCTCCTAAAATATTTTGCAGCTTCAAAACGACACCTTGTATAACCAATAATAATATTTTTCATACATAATAAAACGTTTTTTTCGTTTCCTGTAAAATTATGTTCTGGTAGATAAAGGTTCTTGTCACTTCATCGTCGATATGTAACACGCCTGATTTGAACGTAGAACGACGTCGCGTGGCGTGGATCGAGTGTAGCTTTACAAGTCTAGTTTCCGTGTAAAATGTATGGAGACGTGCCTACCTCAACGGTTCTACCTTAAAGGTAGAACTACACTGCGCAGACGTGTACCACACTCGCCGATCTGGGCATGTCTTAACCCCAACTATGCTAAATTTAAAAAAGAATAAGATCACAGTTCAACCTCCCAAATACTGAGATATTATCCAATAATGCGACACCAAAATACCTATTTTTTTGAACTAAAGAACTATCCTTAAGTCCTTATATATTTGAAATACCGGATAAATTAAAAACATAATTAGTGGAATTTTAATATGTAAATAAATATTTCTTTTTCCGTTCAACAATGCTTAATCTGACCTGAATTCATTTAGCCTATTCCCCGTAGAATAAAACCTAGGTAAGTATATTTTCCTCTTTGACATAATTATTAATATTACCTGTAAAATGCAGTAAGCACAATCCCAATGAAGTCCCATTTAGATGATGATGTTATATAAACCATAATTGAATGACATCAATCAATTACTTATATTCAAATTTATGACATCAATCAATTATATTCAAATGTTATATACCTATAACTACCAACGTAACGTTAAATGCGCAAAACCTGAAAATAGTTTAATAAGAATAACGAGCAGAATCAATTGATCCAGTTTTTAGGGTTCCGTAGCCAAATGGCAAAAAACGGAACCCTTATAGATTCGTCATGAAGAGCGATAAAGTTGAAACTTTGTAAGTAGATTTATTCTGTGAACCGCATTAAGATTTTCACACAAACATAGAAAAAAGCAATACATTTTGGGGGTCCCCATACTTAGAACTGAAACTTAAAAATATTTTTTTCATAAAACCCATACCGTGTGGGGTATCTATGGATAGGTCTTCAAAAATGATATTGAGGTTTCTAAAATCATTTTTTTCTAAACTGAATAGTTTGCGCGAGAGACACTTCCAAAGTGGTAAAATGTGTGTCCCCCCTCCTCTAATTTCTAAAATAAGAGAATGATAAAACTAAAAAAAATATATGATGTACATTACCATACAAACTGCCAACGAAAATTGGTTTGAACGATATCTAGTAAGTAGTTTTTTTTAATACGTCATAAATCTAAAAAAATACACTATTAAAACATCGATCAAAGTTACAACGAACTACAAGAACTTTTATATTATGTTACTTGCTGCTACGGAACCTTTCATGGGCGAGTCTGACTCGCACTTGGCCGGTTTTTTAATATATGTCACAATTTTCAAAAAAATTCTTCTTTACAAATGTTGCTCTGTCTATTTACCAATAGGTCAAGCCATCGCGTGCGCAAATCCGTCCAAATAGGTAAACCATTACAAATGGTTGTTGTCCAATTATTTTCTCACTAGCTTTTGCCCGCAACTTCGCCCGTGTACAAAAAACTTTACCTCTTTATTATATTAGTGTAGATAAGCAGGATAATAATACTTCTTATTTCAAAGCAGATACGAATTTCAAACAAAGTAAAACAGTATCTAAGACTTTTAATATTTTTTTCATGATTTTAAGCTATTGCATAGCTTCTATCGCGGGCCTTGAGCGTGGAGACCGAATCCAGAAATTCCGTAACGAAAATAACCTAACGCCCCCCACTCATTTGTTTTTTGAGCGTGGTGTCCGATAAGAAAACAAATGAGTGAACAATCAATCAAAATTCAATTCAATGTGTGAAAGTGTAACTTCAATTAATATCAAAGAAAAAAAATACAAACGAAAAAAAATACTGCTTATATAAAATAAATAAATAATTATAATTGCATAAGTTGATAAAAATACTATACAATAGCATTACCGCGGCAGTCCCCGAGTGCCACACGATTTTTTTTTCTTTAACATGAACAGATGGCCGTTGGGGCCGAAAGGTTCTGGAGTGGCGAACGCGTACCGGAAGACGCAGCGCCGGAAGGCCTCCTACAAGATGGACCGATGACCTGGTGAAGGTTGCGGGAATCCGATGGATGCGGGACGCACAGGATCGATCATTGTGGCGACACTTAAGGGAGGCCTATGTCCAACAGTGGACGTCTATCGGCTGAAATGATGATGATGATTTTTTTCTTTCGGAGTTTGATTAATTGAATTAAAAATCATTTGGGGTGTCCGAGGTTTTGCGCATATAACGTTACACGCTGTATGTATCTTTTTATGTTGTTCATATTTCTATTTTAATTAATGTTAATTTGACTTGTACTGTATAAATCTTTATTTATAAAATTGAAAGAGTATCATCGTCATCACCATTTCAGCCTAAAGACGTCCACTGTTGAACATAGGCCTCCCCCAAGCGTCGCCACAACAACCGGTCCTGTGCGTCTCGTTGCCATCGGATTCCTCCGACCCTCACCAGGTCATCGGTCCGCCTTTTAAGAGGCTTTTTAACACTGCGTCTTCCGGTACGTGGTTGCCACTCTGACCATTTGTTCCGCGAGCAATATGCCCTGACCACTTTGACGATTATTTTAAGTATCTGTTTGTAATATGACAAATAACACTTTTTTTTTTCTAAATGCACATGAAAGTGTATTCGATACTTATAAAAAATGTAATTTATAATACTTTTGTCCTTGTCTTTTTGTTTGATTAATCCCCGAAACAGCTAGACCGATTTTGACGGGACTTTCACTGACGAACACTTGATGCCACAAGGAGTTAACTAAGGGTGAGTTGCACCATTTAACTATAACGAAAACAAAGCCGTTAACAGTTGTCAAATAATCGAATTGACCAATAGGCGTCCGTTTCACGGCTGGTTATGGTTTGGTTATCGTTATAGTTAAATGGTGCAACTCACCCTTAGGCTACTTTTTCCGCGAGAACGGGATTTGAAACTTCGAAACAGATGAACAAAATTTGAAGGGACTTTCATTGGTATATAACAAATGTCATATAAGAAAGAAAGAAAAATACTTTTTTTTGGCGGAAAAAGGCGCAAAATTTGAGATTATTATTAAGTATACAAGATATTTTTTAGTTTATGCGAACTAGTAACTTAGTAGTTCAGAATTAGTAACTGAATGGCTTCAAGTAGTTTTTAAACGGTGTATAAATCTTTTTCCCAAAAATATTTAAAAAGGTCACAAGTTGGACACCACCGACACTAAGCACAAAACAGGTTATGGCAAGTCATAGCGGTCATTAGGAGCCAGCACACAGCTGGGTGCGGAAGCAAAACTACCCCTCAGCCGCTCGGGTGGCCCGATGGCCGGTGACCATGTATTTATGGCGACATAAATACAACCAACTTTGTGATTTTTCATAATACAGTTTTGAAATTTTATACATAAATTCTTTGAACATAAAAATATTAGACAGGTGTTTGAGGTTTTTTTTTTATTGTTGATAGGTTCGGGCTTCACCCCTATCTCATCTGATGGAAAGGTTTCGCATATACTAAAAATAAGATTGTATATTATTATTATTTTTATTATATGTTATTATTACTTTTTTCATTTCTTTTTTTATTTGATAATGAGTAACTTATGCTACTATTCATTTTCCCGCAGACACGAGACTAAATTGACGAGGGGAAACATATGCAATAATGAGGCCAGAAGAATGAGGTTGCCAGGTAAATTATATAACCAGAAAATTGATGTTTTTTGAACATACGTGATCAACGAAGAGTAGACGAGATGTCAAGCTAACTGAAGCGTAGAGGAAGTAATAAGGAATTCCATTTTGTTAAAACATGTAACTGGAATATATAATCCTAGTTACATGTACATGTTCCGCCTATGTACTTTGTGTTGAATGAAGATTAAATAAATAAATAAATAATTCATATAATTTACACTCCTAGACCTCTCCTTGTTTTATTCTATTCTATTCTATTCCTATACACCCCGATAAGAAAATTAGGTTCATAAGGCAATCATAAGACGTTGAAATTTTTTTTTATGCATTTGTGGAGCGTTTTTTTTAAGAAACTTGTTACATGGATATTCAGTCGTATCCTATTGGATTTTTTTTTATTAATGATAGGCTTGCGTTTGACCACCATCTCACCTGATGGTAAGCGATGATGTGGTCGACGATGAAGCACGCTTGCCTAGAAGAAACCTATTTACTCTCGACTTAAAGGTTTTGATTTCAACTTAATACCTCCACGCGTTCTCGAGATAAAGGGCTTGACAGACAGACAGACAGACGGACCGACAACAAAGTGATCCTATAAGGGTTCCGTTTTTTCATTTTGAGGTACAGAGCCCTAAAAAGTGAAGTTAAATTGCACGTTCTAAAGCGTAGATCACTATGGAGAAAATCTTGCTAGAAACTCCATGGTTACTCTTTTAAAGTCCGACACGCCTTAGACTGAAGAAGAAGAAGACGTTGGAACATTTTCCACCTATTTTTTCGGTGGGAAAATCATCTAATGACATCTCCCGCTCTTGGGCGGAGCGGGACATAGTGTCAAACTTTTACTGACTAAAAACCCACTCCAGTTCCTTCGTTGCCTTTCGCACCGGGGGCTGAGCTATCTTTCGGAGCTAACCCTGGCCCCAGTAAGCTTCGGCCCAGCTGGGTCCACGCAGTGGCTGACAAATCCTTGAAGTGCGCGGGAACAGTGCGCGCCGTCGACGACTTGGGCTCAGTCCGGAACATTTCCCATAAAAAAAGACTAACATTGATTAAAATAGCTGTTATATTACTAAAAACTACTCAAATAACACGAATGTTATATGAGTGAGATGACCTAGCCATGACGTCATAACTGCTTTATGTACTTTTTCACCCAAATTATCGCCATGTCAATGGCCGAAGCTTCCGTTAACATACAAATGTTATAAATACATATGTATACGAGTCGTTGGTATCGAATTCACGTTTTTTGTAACTGTGAGAGCATGATCGATAAGAATTGGACGGTTCTATTTAAACAGCTTTGCTGTTTGTTTAGAGCAGTGGTTGAGTGGTGACGGCTCTGACTTACGAGTTTTAGGTTCCGAGTTCAAACCCGGACAGGCGCATTACTGTGTAATTTATTTCATCACCACTGTTCTCAAAACGGTGAAGGAAAACATCTCAAATCTCAAGACTAAAAACCCACTCCTGTTCCTTCTTTGCCTTCGTCCCAGGGCTTCGGGTCTCACTTTCACAATGCTCGTGGCCCCAGTAGGCTTCAACCCTTCTAGGCCCCTACACCAAACCACACTGGATCCGCGTGGTGGAGAGGAAACCTAAGCAGCCTTATAATATTTCCGCACTGCTGGGAGTGCGAATATTATAAGGCTGCTGTTCATTACTAGTGATAGATTAAAAAGTCGATAAATGAGCGCATCCCTATTGTAGTCCCGTTCCATCGCCCCCGCACTAGCATCTTTGCGTAAGGTCCTGAGTTCATTTCCCGAGACGAGTAAAGTGTGATTGGGTTTTTCCGGCTAAATTTTTTTCTATCCGGGTCTGGTTTTGTTCCTTGCTGATGACGACAGGCTCATCCCCTATTACATATGACATAGTGTATTTTTTTGGTGTTTTTGAGTTTATTCTTTACAAACATAAATATTTTTTATTTATTTATATTATTGTATTTATAGATGATGCCTTAGAGATGTGGTGTTGGAGACGGATGTTGAAAATACCGTGGACAGCATTCCACACCATTAACTCCATCCTCAAAGAGCTTCACATACGGGATAGACCATAGAAATATAAAAAGGATAGACTTTCGTCGATTGTGCAGTTACGAATACTGAAGTTCTTTGGCCACATCTCCAGAAACGAGGATTCGATGGAAAGACTTGTGGTTCACGGTCGCGTTGAAGGCAAGAGAGCCCGCGGTCGATCTCCGACTCGTTGGATCGATCTCATTATCAGGGCTTCTCAGTCGACAGCAGTACAGTGTGCGCGTGATGCCAGCAACCGCCAGAAATGGAGAGACATCGCTCGACATGCCGCAGCCTTGGAGGCAGACGACGGCAGCGCGTTCTGCTCATCATTAACAGCCACGACCACTCTAACAAGAGTGCCCGACAAAGAAGAGAGAGATTTATAAATAGGCTCACTCTTGACCACCATCTCACCTGACCAGCGTAAAGAATGACACCCTTCAACAATTTAAAAACAGACTTAAAACTTTTTTAATACAAAAATATTATTATTATTCACTAAATGATTTTATTAATGACCCTATATGTGACATTCCAATGTTATAATATTATTGACATTTTTATTATTTTTTACTATCTAATTTTATGTTTTATTTGACTTATTAATATTGTAATCATTGTCTTTATTATTAATTTGAATATTTTACTCAGTCTCATTACTATGACATTTGTTAAATTTTGCATGCCAAAACTAAGGCAGAATGTATCTGGCTCACTACATTTTCATAACATATTTATTGTATAATACCTACGTTAGAGACAAATAAACGATTTGATTTGATTTTTTTTTTCATTTGACGGCTAACGATGATGTGGTCGACAATGGAGCACACTTCATCATCATCATAACTTCAGCCAAAAGACGTCTACTGTCTTACATAGGTCTCTCCCCAAGTATCACCATAACAATCGGACCTACGTGTCTCGCATCCATGGGATTCCATATACACAAATAAATTGAGATTCTCCAAAATCTTTGTTGCTCAATTCGGGTTGTTGATGTTTGTACGGAACCCTTAGTGCGCGAGTCCGACTCATACTTGCCCAAATTTTTTACACATCTCCAAAAAAAAAGAATTCATGGCCGTTTTAAGTACGTTACACAACACAAAATTCTATTATCATGACAACTATAAAAATCTTTATGTAACACAGATGTAACAGATAAAAATGTCACTATCCAAAAATATTCTAATAATATCAATATCAGGCGTTCCGATACATTATATGGGTCACAATTATTACAGCCAATCAGCATTCGTTTATCAGGAACGTTACAAATATTTGCATGCGTCCGCGCATATAAAAAACCCGAGTTTTTATCGTCAAACGTATTATAAATCGTAAACATACATGTGACATAATTGTACTAAAAATAAATCGTAATTATTATTTGTGGAGATAAGATATGTACTGTGTATCGTCACCTTTGTACTTTTGACAGGCCTGTTGGTTTAGTGGTTAGTGACCCTGACTGCTATGCCGGAGGTCGTGGGTTCGATTCCCACCCAGGATAAATGTTTGTGTGATGAGCACGATCATTTGTTCTATGTCTGGGTGTAATTTATCTACAATATGTATGTATTTAGAAATATATAAGTATGTTTATCAGTTGTCTAGTACCCATAACACAAGCTCTGCTTAGCTTGGGACTAGACGGCGCTGTGTGATAGTCGTGGAATATTATTATTATTATTATATTATTACTTTAGTAACAACATTAAAAAAACCTTAGTTTTTCAGTGATTTCTTGCTAAACTTCAACACCTTATTGTTTTCAGTGGTTGATTTCCCAAAAAATCTTATCTTAGTAGAAAGACCCGCTTCTTATATTTTGTGTGTAATCATCATTTCTGCCGAAAGATGCCCAGCGTTGGATATATGCCGCCCCCAAGTGCCTCCGCAACAAGGGGTCCTGTGCATCTACTAAGCCTTGAGCACAGGCGAAGGGTAGCCAGCCTTTCGGTGTTTTACAGGATGCACTTTGGAGAGTGTGCGCAGGAATTACATGACTTGACGCCACCATCGGACAAGCCGACGAACGGCGAGTATCCATCCTAATGTTGTTGAAACCTCTACGGTCCGGACCAAGCGTTTCGCCTCGTCGTTTATACCGCGTACATCGAGGGCCTGGAACAATTTGCCTGCTGCGGTCTTCCCGTCTGATTATAATTTAGGTGTCTTTAAGGCAAGAGTGAATAGGCTCTTAATAAACTAGTGCGCCTCACCATCAACGATTGAATCACTGCTTACCATCAGGTGGGATCGCAGTCAAGCACTAGGTTATACCAATTAAAAAAAAAAATATCTTCGAATTCATGGTTCTAGGACATGCCGGTTTCATTTCGATGTTTTCCTTTACCGTTTTCTTAACAGTCGTGTTGAAATAAATCACACAAAATAAAGCTATCTGGGCAAACTCAAAAGTTTAACGTGAATAACAATAACAAAAATATTTTGTTAAGAACAACTAGAATTCTCTTCATGAATTTCAGGAAATAATTTTGTTCTTTGTTATCGGTGTTACGTATTCTTATCGGTTTCAAGGCAGAATCTTTGATTGCCGTTGCCCTAGATTCGTTTCAGCTGAAAAATATAACGGTATTATTTATTGCATGAAGGTTTTTATACGAGTAATATAATGATTGTATTGTTTTCTTTCCAACTGTTCTTCGTTTACATAAATATTGTAATTTTTTTGAGGTGGGTAATCATATCTTAGAAAATGTAATTAGTCCGTCTTTTAGATTATTCAAAAATAAGGGACACGTATTTTTTTATTTGTAAGTTAAACCAAAAATGACAAAGATATAGCCCATTAAAGTTACGTGTAACGTCACGCCTGTGCTGCATTTTTTCGCACGCGGTCTTTGTTATTTTTTGTTAAATCGAAAAAAGAAAAAAAATGTGTCCAATATTTTTTTTATAATCTAAAATTTGGACTAAATAAAATGAAATTATTTTGGCCCTGGAAACTACCCTAAGCATTTAAAAACTTTGGTTCCGGTTGTCATTCGCAGATCTTTGACTGTCGTTACAGATAGACGCCAGAAAGTATGATCATCAGTCTATCCAAGAAGTCGTATTGCGTTACCGAGTAACTGGGTTGGTAGGAGCTCATATAGGAAGTCGCTCCATATAAAACACGGGTATTCATCCGCATTCAAACAGGATGCTGCTGTTAAAAAAAGCAAGTTTGGGAAAGATTCCTCAAGGAGTTGTCAACAACCCATAGGGGCCCAGTAGGGTCGAAGCTTACTGGGGCCAAGGGTCTGCTTCTGAAAGGAAGACTCGGCCCTTGTATGAAAAGCAACAAAGGAACAGGAGTGGGTTTTGGTAATACCCCTATTGGCATAAATAATTTGGCATAACGTTTTCGCATAACTTTTATTAGCATAATATACTGCTGCATAATAATATTTTGGCGTAATGCAAAGGATAGGTTAGGTTAGGTTTATAACGGCGAGAGTCAATAATGTCCTAGATAAACTAAGAAGGAAGGGATTGAGAATTGCGAAGTAGCAATATTTATGGCCATAAGCATTTCGGCAAAAACATTTATGCCTAATAATGTTATGCGTAATGATCATTATGCTGAATTTCGTTATGTCAATGTAAGTTATGACAATATATTTTATGCTTACCATTAGTAAACCGTGGGTTTTTAGTCAGTAAAAATCTGACACGCGCTCCCGCCCCAACCAAGGGCGGGGGATTGTAGTAAATGATTTCCCCACAAGTGCAAGAAAAGAAGGAGGTCGAACATCAAAACATAGTCTGGTACAGTCATCTGCACACTTTCCTACTTTCTTTAAACCTATTGTTTTCCCGCCATGTGTCGTTAATGACAAATTGTTGCCAATAATGTTTTATTCTCAGAAAAGTACTTTTGAGTCGATGACACACACACATACTGTACTATCACTTGCAAAAGTCCATAAGAATTCTTAAAACATATTCGTTTGACGTTTAGTTTGACTTACGACCTTTTATTTTCAAGTTTCGCCAACAAATGATTGAAATTCACAATTTCATCAACTTATCATAAGTCAAGATGGCCCAGTGGTATAGGCACACAGATTGAAGCGCAAATCAGCGTGCCGCAAGTTCAAATCCCACGCAATTATTGACTTTTTGTAAGTTCTTACCCGATTGGAAGTTATGTATTTGCATTACATATATTAAATTATTCTTTAACTTGTTCACACATTTCTTAGAGTTAGAAAGGTAGATCACAAAAAAAACTAAATAAAGAATTAGATTTCTGCGAGGTAGACACGAGTTTTAACTTAACCGAAATGAACTGTCGTTTGGTTGTAGTTGTTGGTTAGTGACGTGAGGTTGACAGTATTGTAATATTCGCAAAATGCAGGCTAATATTAGTATTGAAGTGAGGGCGACTATCATTGGGCTGCATAAAAGTGGTCTTAATAAAACACAAATATCTGAAGAAACCGGACTGAATGTGAGTATAATAGCTATTAATGAATTGTAACTTTATTACAAATTAATCTTCTAATTAAAAAGTATGCCATTTATGAATCCATTCATCGTATCTTTATGAGGTTTAAAAGAGAAATACGTAAATCGTTGGGTTTATTGGATTGGTTATTGGATTAATAAATGCAGTTTTATTTTAAAATTATATTCAATAATTATGATTATTAACATTTTATATAATGAAAATGAAGTGAAGTAGGTATAGCTGCCTAATATATATTTTTTTTTTTATTTTAGAAAAATACTGTAAATCTTTGGCTAAAAAGATATGAGGAAGAAGGTAGCCTTGCTAGTCGAAAGAGAAGTGGGAGATCGAAGCTTATTAGCGAGGCGCAGCGACGACATATGGTGGACGTATACGAAACGAATGGTTTCGCACCAACGAGACATTTTGCGGAATTATATGACACCTCGATGGATACTGTTCGCCGTGCACTTCACGCTGAAGGCGTGCATCACAGAAAACCTGCTAAAAAGCCGTACTTGACAGAGAGGCACAAACAAGAACGATTACGTTTCGCACTAAATATTTAATGTTAACTAAACTAAATGGCCTACCATTTTATTTTAACATATCTGTGATTATTCGTTAACAAACACTGTATTATATTGTGTTTACTTTCGTTTAAAACAGCTATATCTTTTAACTTGTGCCATCGCCTCATCTTAAGAATGCAGTGAACTCGCTATCAATTTTGTTGACAATAATCATGAGTCTATTTCGTTTTTTATTCTTCTACCCGCACTGTTTTAACATAATACTATAGTTCAATTTATTTTTGTCATCTAATTGACGATTATCTTGTGAGAACTAAAGTTCTTTTAACAGAAATTGAGGTTTGGTTTCAATCTTCTTTTCGTCAAGAAAATGAACAATTAAGCTATGACCTCAATACATTCATTGTGACGTTACACAAAAATAAAATGTTTACAAAGTCCAAATCATATATCACTTTTCAATAAATAACTGGATATAAACAATTACCTATATTTTATTTTATTAAAATTTGAATATCCGTTCATTGTTACGTTATTCATATTATGAATGGTCTAAGTGGGTATACTTCCAACAAACAATCTTAGGCGTAACATAGATAACGGTTACAAGATAACTTTTTGTCTAGGTAACAATTCGACGTCACAATTCTCATAAATGTTTAATTTGTAAATATAAAGAATAAACATTTTTATTAAACACGTCTTTTTATTTCCACCTTATAACATCGAAAAGATGTAACAACTAAATAATTGCAAATTACGAATGTGATTCTTCTTGTGGTTAATAGATCACATTCGTAATTTGCAACTATTTAGTGCAAAAAATGCAATAGTATTTTTCATAGAAATATAAAAAAACAATTAAATCAATATAGATTGGGAATTTTCAAAGTAAGAAATAACTGCAACGGACCGACCATGATTTGAACTCGGGTTACGTGATTTGCGAATCCAACACTTAGTTCACATGACGAATTTGCACGAATTTTATCAATGCTACCATATAGCTCAGTGCGACGACAGTTCCTTAGTGTGTGTTATCTGTGGAATGTGGATACTCATACATGCGCACACATACGCACGGAAATATCGCGCTCGCTCGGTTCGTAGCAATGTAATCATTAGCGTTCCTATGGACTTTTGCGGCCTTACTGTACATAAGTAACATAAATGTGTAACGAGTTACTCTAATTTATCAATCGACATTGCATAAGATTACTCCAATGTCGTTCCTTATCGAAAACGTTCAAGGTACCACGTTTGTGTTATATACTCGTGTGTACTACTTATATATCTATGTATAATGTCCTTCAAAATGTACCTGTTTTTTTAAGTGCAAATCAAATATGTGAATTCAAAACTCAAGCTCCAATAGTAAATTTTGATACAAGTACAGAAAGTTTGTCGTTGAGATCGAGGAAGACGATGAAGCCGAGGGCTGTAGTCACTTTGCACGTGTATCAAACAAATTTTTTTCAATACACTTATGAAGAAATGAATTAACGGGGGTTGACCGGCGACTAATGGGGATCGACTCGTGCCCAGCTTGATACGATACATGTAATAACATTGTGGCGAGAGACTTTTCTGCACTAGTGCGGAAAACAGTCTATTGCGTGCCCAAAAGCGGTGGGATAAGAGCCGTAAATTATTTATTTCACATAGGCCTACATGGGCAATTATAAAACATCAGAAGCTAGTGCAGGATCCAATCGGTCATTTCCTATGGAGACGAAACGGCAAGAAACTCCATGGATACAATAGGCCTCATCACTCGAAGATGAAGCCTATTGTCTAATAAAGAGCCCAGCAGAGCCGAAGCCTACCAAGGCCATAGGTTGTCTGAAAGGGAACCCTGGGGTCCTCGAATGCAAAGCAAAAAAAAAACCGGCCAAGAGCGTGTCGGGCCACGCTCAGTGTAGGGTTCCGTAGTTTCCCGTCCGTCACAATAAGTGTACCCACTAATGAGTTTAAAAAATGCTTGCATATACGATTATACTACAAACTTAGTCCAGAGACCAGAAATTATTTTGTACAACCTTTTTGTCTTTTTTGTACAAAAACTGTTCTTTCCATCAAGTTCAAAATGATTTTCCTAGAAAGTCCTTATAAAGTTCTACTTTCCAGATTTTTTTCATATTTTCTAAACTTATGGTTCAAAAGTTAGAGGGGGGGGACACATTGTTTTTTACTTTAGGAGCGATTATTTCCGAAATTATTGACATTATCAAAAAATGATTTTAGTAAACCCCTATTCATTTTTAAATACCTATCCAACAATATATCACACGTTTGGGTTGAAATTAAAAAAAAAATCACTTCCCACTTTACATATAGGGGGGCTACCCTAATAAAACATTTTTTTCCAATTTTTATTTTCCCACTTTGTTGGCGTGATTGATATACATATTGGTACCAAATTTCAGCTTTCTAGTGCTAACGGTCACAGAGATTAAGCGAGGACGGACAGACAGACAGACAGACAGACGGACAGACAGACATGGCGAAACTATAAGGGTTCCTAGTTGACTACGGAACCCTAAAAAGGAACTTAAGAGTGGGTTTTAGTCAGTAAAAGTCTGACCCTCCCGCACCGCTCTAAAGCGGGAGAAATCATTGGGTGATTTTCCACTTAAAACGTAAAATTAACGTTGTAGTATGTACCTAGTACAAATAAAACATTTTGAACTCTGTCACTATTCAATGACAAATGTCTCATCCAATCCTATTAGTTGAGTCAAATACTAAATACTACAATTGGTTAGTTCATCATCGGATCAAGATGAAATATTAAACCACACGCAACCACAATAGAAATCTGCGCTCATCTCATAACCGCCTACTCTAATATCCTCATCGTACTGACTTTCCTCACAATTCATTCTCTGTTCAAGCTATTTCTCTGTGGAATGCGCTCCCTCAGGAGATCAGGGTGGCAACAAGCCGATTCGCATTCAAAACTAAAGTTCGAGAGCTAATTCGTAAGAAGTTGGCAGTATTATCATGTTTTCCAATTGTCGATCTGGAACAATTGTTTGACTATATTAGTTAGGTATGTAGTTTATTTTTTAATTTACTGTAATTATAGTTTTTAGTTGTGTATGTAATAAGTTAAATTGATTTAAAGTCAATAAAAGGTATATCATGTGCAAAAAAAAAAAAAAAGTTTATTAATTTGAGTATATATTGTATAATTGTATTATATATATGGCTTATTAGTACTTATGTCTATTTTTGTATTCGTCTTCTCTTATTTATTGCACCTACCACTATTTTTCTCTGCATCACCCAAAGGTTTGACTGGCAAAAAATGCCTAAGGTATTAAGTCCGTCTCTGTACTTTTGTGTGCATAAAGCATTAAATAAATAAACATAGAAATTCTGATTTATTCCGTTTTAATACCATTACTTCAACTAATACTAAAAAAAATTCAAGGATCTAAAGCACAGTCAGTCAAAATGCTTTGTATAGGACATTTAATTGAAATAAAATACAGTGGCAATACAAAGTCAAGAAAATACCGCCAATAATATATTATGTGGTCATAATCACATAATATTTTCCATAAGTTTTATTTTTACGCCAAAATCCTCCTTTACCGTCGAATACCAAAATTAGTCCACCATCCTGAATCATTATCATCTTCTTGTCCTCATGTCCTGTCACCCGTCACGCAATCACTAACTCCCTTTTCTTTCATACACTCATCACACAATCCATCCATCTTTTCTTTGGCCTCCTTCTTCATCCACATAACACAACATGCGTTTCCTCCTCTCCACATGACCATGCCAAGACAAACGATTCCCTTTCAACTTTTCAATAACTGGCGCAACTTTCAAATTTCCTCTAATCCGCCATCTTGGATCTAGTCTTCCGATGCCTCCAGAAGATTTACCACTAGCCTTCGAGCCATTTGACGACTTAAAGTGAACTGTCAACCCATTAATGCCCAGAATAACTACAAGGATTTAATTGAAATTTGTGTACCTATATCTTTATTATATGGGATACAAAAACAGTAGGTGTGTGAATAAAAAAAAATGGGATTTTCATTTTTTCTGGGGTGTTCCCAACTTGGAACAGTGGTGGTGGTAATGATAATTTTTGTAACAAGAATTTTCTATACATAAGGTATCTTGCATTTTTTCGGCTTATAGTTACTATGGAAAATAAATCAGCGGAAATACTCGCTTAGGTTGGTGTTCCCAAATTGGAACGGCGAGCCAAAATGGTTTAAAGGAATGAGGGATGTATAGTTCCATGCCTCTTCCTCGCTCGCACGCTTGACATTTTGACACGTCATGGCGCCAGAACATTCTAAGTCACAATGACATTTCAACTAACAGGGATCTACAATAAAAGAAATTGACGCACACAAAACATTACTACTTTTGAACAACGCATTTTTCATCGTATTGTTTTATAATATCTAATGAGCATTCCAATCTCCTAACATAATGTGGACTGAAACAAATGCCGTGGCATGCAAACAGCATACAAATGGATATTTAGTAAACTATTATTTCTATTGTCTATTGAGCTTGACCTGTCAACATTGTTGTTTGTTTATCATTGTTGATACTAGACTCAAACCTGTTGTATAAGCCCTCGTAGGGTCTTATTCAAGTTCTGTTACACGGCATTGCGTTACTATGAAGTTGTAATGGTGAGAGACGAGAGAGTAACGCAGGGACAAAGGACGCGAGACTAGTGAGGTGGGTCGGGGAATTAGTTTGTAATTGGATTGGAAAACTTGTTTGGGTTTAGGAAAATTTTAGTACTCGGCAAAAAGTATCAAACTCGAGGTTGAATAATCGGGTTTGCAGCTATCGTTCGTAAATGTTGAGTTTTTTACTTCAATGATATTTTTTTTATAACTTTATTGTATACATCATCGTTTCAACCAATATACGTCCACTATTCGACAAAGGCCTCCCCCAAGTGAACGATCCTGTGCATCTCGCATCCATCTTTATATACATAATTATATATAATTCTACTGTACTTGTGTTTGTAGCTATGTTCTCCTAAATGGCTCGACCGATTAGGATGCAACTCAATGTGTATATTTTAAGTGGGTCTCAAGCTAGTCTGTCGAGGCCTACTATAGAGCTGTTAAGGTTGCCAAATATTGGTCAAAAGAAGTATAATTTGAGAGCATCGACACGAAAAGAAGAAGAAGTGGGTCTCTGGACGATTGAAAAATATAATTGAGCCCGGTAGGTAGCGCTGCATTTGAGTTCTAAATTATTTTTTCTGACGAAAAGTCATCTTTCCTACAGAACAATGTCTGTCGGGGTTACTAGTATAATTAGATTCTTAGGATAACGTAGTTTTCATCTGTCTAAAACATTTTAAGGAAAAAATTACTTCTATATGCAATTAAAATGACGATGATTTCTGCGTTTCATTGTTTGTGTCACACACAAATAATATGACATTTAGTGAATTGTAATATAAGTAGGTAATACGACCACTCATAATGATACCATTAAAAATTATTTCCCCTTTTCCATGAAAGAGTGGTATCATAACAACATAACAAAAATGACTCACCAATCGTAATTCAAAAAAAGAATCTTCCATAGACCATTTCCAAGAATACCAACCTAACATTCGCGAACTAGCTAAGACATTATGACGTCATTTTTCTAACATGGCGCCGAAACAGCAGATGACATAACAGAAACAGGTATTTTTATTATTATATTATGTAAGATTAATTGATAGTCGTTCACGTGATTTTAATAGGTTCTACTATTATCACGATTATTAAATTATGTTTCCTTGAATCTTATTAATTTGTTTACGTGTGGGTGAGATAAAGCGAATTAAATCAGATAGATAATATCGGAGGACGGTCGCGTTTGTTTTGGCGTTCATTTGAAGGTCGATTGTGTTTTTTTGCACAAGGATATTTAAATTTGTTTTGGTTGATAACATCAGAAGTGTCAGAAGCTAGATCTCTGTGGGTTATGGTCTGGAGAGGCTAATGCGGTCAACTCAGGGCTTTATTCTCCTATATCACACACATCATTTCAGCCGAAAGATGCGCGATACCAGAAATGGGCCTCCCTCAAGTGTCACCACAATGGCCGGTCCTATGCCTCTCGCTTCCATCAGATTCCCGCGGAACCCTTCCAAAGCTGCGTTTGGTACGTAATCGCTACTCCTAGAACCTTTCGGCACCATTGACCATCTGTTCTGTTCTATTCTATTCTATTCTATTCTGAAAGAACACAGGTAGGTTTAAATCAGTAAAAGTCTAATTCTTCCTTCACCCAGATCGCAGGAAGTCATTTGTTGAGATCCCAGCCAAAATAAAAGTATGACCTTACTTCAGACAGATTTATAAGTTATGTGACCTTTAAAACTCATCAGATTCCCAGAAATTAAAAAAAGAGTTCTTCAATTTTCCTCTTCAAAAACAGAATGAGTATACCGCCATTAATTCTTACATAAATACTCCAGGGTTAACACTGTCATACAAATTCCTCTAAATGACTAAACATGCGTTATAAATGAAAAAAAATAATAAACGATTTCATGCATTAGTTGGCAATACCGCGAATAAAACTATAGTATGAATGAATGAAAAGTTGCCGTGGCAAATATATGAGGTAAACTTAATGTAGTACTGCTTTCATTGTGGTTTTTTGTAGGTACACAATAGACTTATGAATGGCATTCTTGATGGGTCATGTCATAAAGTATTGTTGACGTCCTTTCGACCTTTCGCTGAACATATAATAAGACTAGGTTCTGCCAGCGGCTCCGCTCGCGTAAAAGAAGATTTGTCCATACAAATTTGAATCCCTGTTTCATCACTTTCGGGAGGTGAATTTTGGCAAATCCTTTCGGCTGTGTGTTGCACGGCCCCATCTAGCTATTTAGCCGCTCCTGGCAAAGATAATTTTCGCCAACCTTTTCATACACAAAACCATATAAGTTATGAGTCTTAAGTCTTAAATATTTCCACTATCCAACCTGAAGTAGGTTGGAAGGTGGCATATAAAATTTTCAACCTGACAACTTGGGTGTGGATAAGTAAATTTTGCCACCCCTCATTTTTTTCGGGGCCCTGGTGTGTTGATATTTGAGTCAGTCAGTTTCTTCTTATATTTATATAGATTTCAGAAACTAGTTAAATCATGATGTAATTTACAAAGTACTACAGTTTAAGGTTTTTTTTTCATTGCACTTTTCGGTTGACTTTTTCCGGTATTAATTCTTAGTGTGGGGTATACTACGAATTATTCCTATGTCGTGGGTGCGTTCAAAACTGCAATCTCATATACACTTACACCCAGAACCGGGATAACAGTCAGTAGGCAAAACAGATATTTCTTCAAATAAAATTATTTAAATTTGTTAAAAAAAAAAACTTGACTAACTTTAATTTATAGATTGGTTAAACTAGCGAGGTCAATTAAAAAATAGATTCTTTATTAGGTATGGAGTGTCCGAAAATACCCCATTTATTTTCTGCGATTTTTGACAATATAGGAAACAGGATTTTTTTTTCTACCAGCTATTTTTTAAACTTCTTTATTGTGATAGAATGATCATAAAAAAACCCTTTTATGCAAAAAAATATCTTCTTAACATTAGTTCATAATATATTTTAATCGCTAGTGACAGTCTACATTATTTTTCTTACGAATAAACTAATAATAGTTCCATATAAAAAGAGCTTGCAAAAAAAAACTTATCCTCAATACTTAAAAAAAAATCATCATCTCCTAAACTACCTATCAAAAATCGCAAAACACGATATAACGGACATGAGGATTATATAATTTTTATTGACGTCCTTATTTGGACCATCCTGTACACAAAAAAAAAGATAAATACTTAACTAATTATAAGTGTAAACTATTCAAAAATAATCTAAAATATTGATCACCAGTTTTCAACTATCAACCTACAAGATACAGTGGAAAGACGTTCAATGCTGGACATGGCCTCCCCCAATTGCCCCTACGACAACGGTCCCCTTGCTCCTCACATGGAGGACTTCTGCGACCTTCACCAGGTCCACTTAATTTTAGATACCCAATTGCCTTTTAAAGTAGTAAAAGGCAATTATGACATACCACAGATCAATATGACAATCAACAATCAGGATTTCAGGCAACATTAAAAAAAATAGTGAATAGGCTCTTAATAAACTAGCCCGATTCACCATCAACGATTGCATCACTGCTTACCATCAGGTGGGATCGCAGTCAAGCACAGGTTAAATATCATTTAAAAAAATATCGCACCTCCGTCAAAAAGTGTTTGCTGATAAATTATGCTATTCATTTCAGAATTCATCACACTTCAAACTCGATAAGTATTTCCATATTTGTAATTCAATTATTTGCTCACAGGTGACCCATTTTTATTTATTTATATGTAGCGTCGCATCCCTGAATTCATCATCATCACCACCAGCCTTTTTAATGTTCCCACGGCTGGGACTCAGGCCTCCGTAATCCACCACGCGGGCCCAATGCGAGTCCATCCCTGAATTATTAGAATTTAAAGGCCTTTTACTCAATAATTTGATTTTTAAGTTGTGACACTATTTGAGCGGAGGTGCGATGGATAGGTACTCGTACCTACACATAAAGTTCCTGTCTAACTTTGACAAAAGAAAAAACTTAAAATATCGCAAATGAAATCTAATTTAATTAAATTAAAACGGCTAAAATACCTTTACAAATGTTCTATAGTTGAATCCAGCTCAGTATAAACCAAACAATACGAAACTCACATGCTTTAGCAAACAATATTATAGTCTTGATGAACGACCAGCGCCATCTAGTAACCGCGAACAGTAAACTTAACGCGACTTTTCGTTTTCGTGAAAATTAATATGTAAACAAGAAAACTAAGTTATTATTGTGTTTTTTATCAACAAAATGGGTTGTATTTTTTATTATTTACGTATATAAATTTATGTAAAAACACGTATTGTACAGTTATTTGGTGTTAAAAGTGAATGTCTTGAAATCAAAGACTAATTTTATTGTAACTAAAATTTGAATGTAGTTTCGATACTTTAAGTTTATGGGATATTACAAATCGATGAAAAAATGTGTTTTGCCGAATATTTGAAACACATGATATACCAATGGTCTTTTTTTCAGAATTTTGCATCTAATTATAATCGAGGGAAAAATAACATAAAGCAACTATTTAACATTCCTTTCCTTTGTGCCCTTTGTGTGGCCTTTGTGGAAGAGGCACCACAATTTTGCCAATAACACGTGACAATGAGAGGGTTAATGAATGAAGTCGACATTTAAGGCGAACATTACACGGTCATGCAAGCGTCAATCAATTACATCAATCATGAATGATGGTGAATGATGGTTTTCGTTAATCAGTACTAAAAACCGTCATGCAACGCATTAGACGGTAGGTTTTTCGTCAATCAAGGTTTTGACTGGGGCAAAACTGACAGCAAAACTTACCGTGTAATGTTCGCCTAAGTATGTCACAACTAGAAGCGACTTGTTTTTCATTCAAAAAGTATAAGAAACAGGATAACGCCTGGTCAAAAAATCTAGTAATATCGTAAGCAAGCAAAAAAAAACGCACTGTTTTCAAACCAAAATTCTCGGAAACTGATGAATAAATTTAGATTTATATGCACACGTGATGAAATGTATTTACAATGTCAAGGTGAAGTCCTGCTCATGTTTATAATGTTTGTTTTTTTTTATATATTTTTCATACACATTATTTATCATAGTTTTGGTTCCATGTGAGACCGGAAACGGCTTAGAATTATTTTATTATGAAATTTTTATTTTGTTTTATTTTTTGCACACTTAAGTTCTTATTAATGAAATAAATAGATGATAGGAATTTTAAAGCGACCAAAGACACAACAGTAGTATAATGTGAATTAAGTAAAAATAATTATTATAAGTACCTATGTAGATATATGAAAAAAAGTAAGTTCTTAAATCTATAAAGATTATCCTTAATAGTTTTGTACCTAACACCCTTAATACAGACAATAAAAATCAAGCAGGGTAAAGTTCGTTGACCCACAAATTTCGACAACACTCACAAAGTATGACTCATAAAACCACAGTGGCTTAAAAACTTCCTTTATTAACTATTTTCAAGAACTCATTAAATATTTTTACTCTAAATACTTGGAAAACCCAAGAAATAAACTTCCGGATTCTTCTCGATTTCCACAAAAAAGATTACAATCATAATATAACTTATCACCTCTTAATCTGCAGACGAGATAACATAATCAATTTGTCATAATAATGAAAAACACTTCAGAATACAATAACAAGAAAATAACCTTAAAACATAGACATAGACAATCAATCACCTCCATGATGACCGATATTATGAAGCTATGACGTGTCACGCGACTCACGCTTGACTGTTTCGCCATAGTTCCTTATTTGACGTAATAATAATGAGTAATATATAATTCGAACAATCTAGTTGGAAAATGTTTTATTTACCTACCTACGTCGGAAGCTGGAAAAAATCCAGACATAAAAATAATATTTATTTACTTAAACTAAATATAGTTTTTTTTTTAAGGAACTTTGAGTACAGTAGGTAATTTTTTTGGTGCCTAAATGGCATAATATGCAGGTTATCATAAAAAAAAAAACTAATAAATCAATCTTCGCAGCCACGCCACGGCGTAACACGTAGCGTCCAAAAACAACAAACAAAACGCAACTACGCAAAATGATATCCATTATCTTGTTTACGTATTCCAATAAAAATAACTCAGACAGAGGTAACACAAAGAAAGATTACAGATAATCGTCAAAATAGAACACATTGTTGCGAAATAAAACAAAAGACAAAACTCATTCGGTTAAACCATACCAGTTCAGTTAAAAACGATCAAGTTACTGTAATCGAACCAATTTTTTAATTTACATTTACTCAACTACCTACATTGTAATGTTGACAAAACCGTCAAAATCTTACAGTTTAAATTACGCCATATAATTGCCCAAAACTAAACCTAACGCTTTATCAATCGATTAAATTATTTCATGGAAAACGCGACAAACACATGACTCAACAGCGAATTAGCTAAAAAAAATCGGATACATTGACTCAATACTAGCTAAAGTGATTACACGGACAGAGTTGGGCCGCGTTACGTAAATGAGCGCACACTAGCACAACTTGCGCCCACAGAGACAAATACACGCACACATACAAAAGCGCGCCTGTGTGAGTGCCGCAGGCTGGGAGTCGGGCGACCCCACTACAAAATTTAGTCGCACTCGAGACTTCTTACAGTACAGACCTGTCCAAGCGAGTGGAGTTACACAGCGCCATACGCAGTGGATATTTCGTCATAACAAATATTGTGATAGTGACAAAAATAATTTAGGACGTGAAGTGGGAGTGATACAATTTTTTATTACATTTGAATATTATTAAAAAACTAACTGTGAAGGAGAACATTGTGAATTACTGTTCAGTGGATTATGACATTGTACCCACAATTTGGATAATTCCGGATAAGGAGTGCGAAAACACCGCAAATATTTTTGTAAGTATCTTTTAAGATTTTTATTTTGTATTTTGACAGGATTTTGCAAAAACTGAATGTCGGATTTTATTTTTAACTTGTTTTTTAATAAATTACAAGTTCAAAATAGTTTTCAAGAAGAACCAAAATTGTCCACTTCCTCAACCATTTTATTCAAAATCTCTTAATTCCCAACATAACAAATTGTAAACGCGAAAAAATAAAATTTGTAATTTCAAAATTAAAATTTCCGAAAAAAAATACAAGTTAACAGTTTAAACCAAAATTTTCCATTTCCTCAACCATCTTATTAAACTTCCCTTAATTCCCAAGAAAAGCAAATAATAGACGCGAAAAAATAAAATCAGTAATTAAAAGTTAAAATTTCAGAAATTTCAGAACTTTACAAATTAATCATAGATTCAAACAAAATAAAAATGTTAATGTAAACAAACAAAACTTTTCCAACCCGAAAAGGAAAGGTTGTGAAAAATGCGCATTTAAAGTAACCGTTTGGAAAAACAAATCCATTCTTACTTTGGAACATAGAATTTTCTTAAAAACTTTTCTCCGAATTTGAAATTCAGATGAAACATTATCTCTGAATAATTCGGAATTTATGAAAATGCAAGCAGATGTTTCATCGATTTTTTTCGGGTTTCCTCGTAAGTACCGAGTCATTGACTTCGCTTCCAAATTTGTTTACTGATCTCCTGAGTAGCGTGCCAAAACGCCAGTGTTAATCATTTTATTTGTTGAATTCTTACGTTCTTGAAGATTCTCAATGACGCCCCTCGGCGTTTCACCTTGTTTTAATTCTTTTGTTTGCATTTCTGCTTCCTCGGTAATTTCGTCACTGTTTCGTCTGTTTGTGTACGAGCACAACTCATTTTACAATTGTTTACGTGTTCTATCCTGTGTTTTCTTTTATCTAAGTTGTATTACGAAAGACAAAAGACGGTATCTGATAAAATTGAAATTGTTCTGATTTTGAAAAATGCTGCGTCACAGTGACTGTCAGATTTTTTTTTAAATAATTTTTTTTAAACTTTGTAAGTGTTTGGTAAAAAGCAAAATATGGTATGTAGTGATTTTAATTGCGGGATTGCGTTGGTCGGTGTTGTAAGCTGCCTGGCACGGTTCTGTCGTAAGCTATTGTGAGTCGCTTACACAAGTGGTTCAAGGTTCCAATCGGGCGTGCATTCGCCCGCGGATGTACGGAAACTAGTTTTTTTGTTAATATTGCGTTTTGATATTGTTACTGTTGTAATAGATTAAAAAATATTTTTTTTTTAAATGGTAAAAAAATATTGTTTTAATTACCCATACCGTCGACTAAAAAAATCTATAAGTCGACTTGGCAGGACAAAATTGTAACAAAAAAAATTCAATCCTAAAATAAAAATTAAACTCAAATCAGACTCAAATTCAATGCCCTCGTTAAACTTTGAAGAAAACAAATATATTTTTTTCCACATACCGCATACATCCACTATATTTTTTATTAACAAACAGAACAAAAATACAATCAACCCCTAACCAATAAAAAGCTATTCCATACCATAAACAACGCAATATGTCTCGCCTCCCACCCCTCCCGCCTGCCACCTGTTCCATTACATGCAGTAGTCGAGTGCAACAATCGATCCGCCTCTAAAGGTCGCCAATACATGACGTAACGGGGTGGTTGTTGCGCAATCAACTGCAATAAGACGTGCCAGACACCACGTACTAAAACGTTAGAACACAAATCGAACGAGCCCACGATAAACTTCGTGCGACTTCGGAAAAATTCGCGAGTTCAATGAACTCCACGTGTCAAAGTGCCAAAGATGGCGAAAATTCGCAAAACAAACGTGGGTCGCTTCGTAGACTTTGGTTTTAAAAACAATTGATGGTTTGTTTAGTAGAATTGTTTTGATAGTCGGAACCAATAGCATTTTATACTGTTAACTAAACTTCCTTAAACAAAAATGTATTAAACTGTCTGCGTGTAACAATTGAACACAAAGGCGTTACTAATAAGTAAATAGATTTATCACGAAATGCATTATAGGCATATGATGTAATACGGAACTAAGCGCAAGGTTGGACGGAAAGCAATACCTACTGAAGACTGGTAAGGCCACGTTTTAATCGCATATCGACATGGAACTTATCGGTATCTGATCTGTACAACTGAGTCATTCGTTAAACGCGCACAATGATAGATAAACACATTCTGACACCGTTAACGAAGACCATCACCTAATTAGCCGAAAAGCTTTGTAAATATTGGCAAAAGATAAAGAATCTCCAGCCAGGGTTACCAAACTTATAAATGAACGGCATTGGGATGTAACCCTCGGTTTATTTGCCTGGATTATGCTTTTCATACAACGTATGGGTTATGTAAGTAGATTTTTTTCACGCGCAATAACAAGAGCGATAATTTCATTGGCGCGAGGACAAGCAAAGATAACTTGACCTATTTTTTTTATCTCGCTGACTGCGTAACTGTAACCTACTTAGTGATGCGCACGTGAATGTATACGACCAATTGCGGTGAAGTGGACCATCGTGACGTGGCCATTGTGTGGACACCAGCTCCCAAATGTAAGTGATTGATGAGTTGAACGCTGATACGAATGTGACGCAACTGAACGACAGGAAACTGGAACGAATGCTGAAAATTCTTGATGCATCCGTAATCTGTTTTTGTTTTTCTGCTGTCAAATATATATTTGTCTTACTGGGAATCCCCATGAGTCAGTAATGATAAAGACAGGCGATATTATGACTGACGATAATAGCTTCCAAATATTATCTTGCGCTGCGTGACCTCACAGCATGGAACAAAACAACGCACTCCTCTTTCAGTATTTCCGCGAACAAGGCCTGTTATGTAACTCTAGCTGCTACATTCGACGAATCTAGCACAAGGAAATAGGTTAAGTGTTTCTTAATAATGTAGCAATTAGCAGGTAGAGCAAGGCCAAATAACTAGGTCTGTCTTTGTTATAAAAAATGATTCACTGAAACACCTGTTATCATTGTTATCTCTTATTTAAAAAGACAATTTCTACCGGAAAAGCGGAAAGGCCTTGGCACATTTATAAATCGGAGTTACGAAATGTAACCTTGACACCAAACCATTATCGTGAGCCGACCGATAGAGGCCGTCGCACAGAAATAACGCTCCCGCCTTTAATTGGGTCTTACGCGCGAAAAATCGGTCAAGTAATTTCTGCTGTAAAAATGTCTGAAACGTATGTACCCAGAAGACGACCTCTAAGTCAAAATAACTGCAACACATCGCTTCTAAGACATAACATATGACTCGACGTATAGCAAGTTTTCAAAACATTCACATCTTGACATAATTCATAACCACAGACAATGAGCCATTGGCGCCAACAGGAACGTCATGTCAATTATGCAACAGTTTTTTTTATTCCTTGCCAAGCTTCTATCGAGACTTCTTCCGGAAAATTATAGAAACATTTCTCACAGTTCTATTCAAATTTTTGAGCTAAAAGGTAAACAGACGCGACTTCTAACAGTATAATAGCAAAGAAATTATACTTGATGTTAAAAACATTTCTATCATTTCATAGTTGGCGGTAAGCGTCAAATCAAATATGGCCGCCGTCCCACTTTTCCCGCGCAATAAACGGCAAGCGCGTGGAAAGTTACCGCTGTACTACTTTCTCTACTTTTTCCAAGATGGCGGCGATTATATATTATTTAAAGTAAGGTCAAGAGCGCAGTTATTTATTTCAAAACCGTCACAAATGCTACAATTAAACTTGACTTTGCTTCGACGTGCTCAAGTTATTCATATGGCTTCTTTCGTATTTTTACGGTTCAAAGTTCTAGTTTACGGTTGATGCGCATAATGACATTGACTTTGGCATTTGGCAAAGTATTTAGTTTATAAAGCAGTAGTGTGACTGAGATTTTCCGCTCGCGCCAATGAACAGAAAAACGCGCAACACGACGTAAACTCACCCACGTATTTCATCAAAACAATAGTCCCACTGTCAAAGCCAAGGGCAACACCATTAAAGGCAATTAATAATTAAATTTCACGTTCTTCGATCACGTTGCAGTTTATATAACTATGTAGAGAGGAGCAAACGTGCTTGGGTTGGTTCGTTGCGCAACACAACGTGAGGTTCAAGAACACACGTGCTGATGGCCGCGTGACCTGAACGCGCTCTGGCACGTGTGATGCAGGTAGGACAATCACGCCGCTAAGGTCACCAGCACAGGGCTGCCTCTATGAACTTTGACATGGACTTCCCCATCTTCGAAGCCAAATACAAGTTATCGGAATTCGGGGAACTGAAATACGATAACAAAGATAAGCAGAGATATCATATGGGGTCATGTGAAGTGTAAATAGTGATTTACGTGACATGATTGGTTAGATTTCTGCTGATTTAGAATTAGTTTAGAAAAAGGATCAGGTTATCCATTTTGTGATGGTTATCCGATTAATAAGAGCAATATCAAGCATTTTATGGTAATCGATGTTTATTATCGCATATACAACAGACATTTCCATTAGCTGCACGAGACGAGTCTATTTCTAGTTCAAATGGTCATTCTAATGACATAATCATAGACAACCTCGTGCCCTAGCACGTGCTATAGTCTATGACGCTACAGATAATGTATGCAGTTGCATTATTATGAAACCGTTCGTGGAATTTCAACAGGAACAAAACAGAATTTAACACTGATCGTATTTAGCATTGTGTAATACTCTAAAATATGTTCTATGTTAATAAACCACATTATCAGTGTTTGTGAAATTAGAGGACTTCGTACAATGACTCAGAGGATGACACCTCGCATCATTACAAAGCACGTCAGATAAAGAAGTAATAGGAACCTTTTTAGCTGTTTCGTTCTACACACGTGACTCAACAACTCAAGACTCGAAATATAATTTATGCGAATATTTAAGCGAAATAAATTGAGTTTTTTGTTCTTGAAATTGAAGTACAGGTTTTGAGGAAAACGTGGTCGAAATTAATTAACGGAATAACTATGAACCTGTCAAAGTATTTGAGAAACAGGCGACAACCTTATAAGAAAATAAATACACATTACTTTCCATAATAGAAGTCACTGATCTAAAATCAATACAAATAAACGATACAGTGCACACGTGACGCGTTTAGGAATAAGAAATCCATAAACAGTAAGAACTATTCTATATTTAGCAAGAGGGGATCGACACGTGTTTAAAAACAAACGTGTCCCAAGACCTACGGGCACGTGTCTTGTTGCGTAGGTCGTGCCCTATCTTCAACGTGACTAGCTGAAAGAAATGAAGACCTGAAATGGTATAGGCATCAATAGAAGTTAAAATAATATCCTCGTTTTACTGATTAGACATTCCATTACCTGTTACGGTAACTAAAACAGCAAACATATCGGTATTTCTTCGCAAACTTTAAACGAAGCCGATTTTTTTCCCACCAATCCTGAAGCCAGACGAATCTATTGACTAACGGTTGCACAATACATAGCTAACAACTATCAAGCGGGTTTTGACAATCGACAGTTATCACTAATCAAGAACTTTCTCGCGACGTGCCCCGTTACCCGAAAACTGGGACTGTACGGTACAACCGAAAACGGTTTTTATGCTCTTCACTACCGTCTAAAACTCGTAATACTGTTATGAAACAGCTATTAGTGTGTCGTCATCATTTTAGCGGTTAAATTTGGTTTCGATGTGATAGTCAAGGTTGGGTTTGATTAATGGGATGGGCCGTTTGCGTTAATTGGCTCGTCAAATATTTGACAAAATATTCCAGTTCTTATAAACATTCTAGTCACGTGGACTACTTATTATATTATTATAAGACATAAATAACGACAACAATAGCTCATAAAACCCATAAAAGACGTTCAGACATAAAGCAACAAAACACAGAACGTGCCATAAACAAATTTCCTTATTAAAAAGCTATGACAAAAAGTTAACAATGCATATATTTTTATATCCAATGCTAAATAGGAACAGCTCGGTTTGAAACGGTGTTTAACTGTCAGTGCGCCGCCAAGCGTCACCGGAATAACGGGCGGTAACATTTTTCTGTTAATCTCTTTGTAAATGGAGCAAAAACATCATAATTTGCTGTATAAAAACGCTGCTTTAGACAGCCAATCGATTGCTAATTATGCAGCAATCGAATTTCAAAAATTTGACGTTTCAATTTTGAACAAGGTCAGCCATGTTCGAACCATAGACTGAACTAGATTTATTTGTTCTACCGTCCCAATTACTAATAAAGTACCGTACTACTGTTATGACGAAACATTTCTCATGTATTACGATCACGAATACTGTTTTAAATTAACACCTAATAAAGTGGGCGGGCTGAACAGGGCAGCCAACAAAAAATGTTTGAATAGTTATGTCTAACTGTATAATATAGTATCTAATATTGAAGTAACGGAACTTGATTTTATTAATTCACATGAACGTTTAACGCGACGAAACCTAGTTTGAAACTGATTAACCTTAATCCAATTTAATTAAAAACAACAAAGATCTCACTGTCATTTTTCAATAACAATGTATACCAATTAAACTTGGCGCAATTATTTGAACAGTTAGGCGGAGTAACGGGGCGCCAGCGCATCTGGACCGACCTACTGACACCAATCTGGTCGTGTCGTGGAACGGAACGTATCAATAACACAATCACACACTTTAGCGTGCTTGATTTATGATGAAAAAAAAAACGAAAATATTTTCCCTCTGAATTGGCAATCATAGTTTTAACAATTTGGTAGTTAAAACCATTACGTCAACTATATGAAAAAAATTAATAACGAAAGCACCGGATATCGGTTCGAAATTTGAATTTATTTAAAAGCACATTCGAAATTTAAATCAAACGTTTGGTGTCCTGCAAAACGAACACACGTGTTTTGACATATTATACATACAAACAAATACTTATGGGGAAACGTATAATTTTCTTAGAAAAATAACTCTCACGTTGCCTGAATTAAAACCGCATGTTATCAAACGTGAACGACATTTTTTTTCAGTGCACAACCGAGTGCAACTCTCATTGTTTTAAAATCATTGAAAAAACAATCAAACTTAGTCGCCACAATAGGCACTTACAAAATGATCCATACCATTGTTAGTTTCGGATAATAAAGTTGATAACAATGTGCACTGGTACATTTTTTTTACACTTCCTGCATTCACACTTTGATCGAATATGAAATCGATTAATGTAAATCGATTGTCCTAATGAGAAAAGTCGTGTGTTACATGACGGTACAAAATGATATTCAGCTAATTTTAGACCACGCTCAAATCAACGTGATTCTTGCTGAACGTAAATGTTATTGTTTGTTTAACCCCAATCAATCAGTTATAAAAACGTCACGTGTTTCAAGCATGGTAAGGAATTTCGAAATACCAATCTGATCTAAATTTGTCTTTATTCAGATAAAATAATCAACCTTGGTATAATTTGTCGTGTAATCAACCGTCTTCAACTTTGAAAAGCGTTCTGCAATCTCTCTGTTTTTACATTTCCATCGTAACATTAGCAAAAATCAATGTTCGGCAATAGGAAGCGAGTTTTGTAACGGAATAAATCCGGTGTAACCTTAAAATTGGATTGCTAACAATGTAACACGCTAAAATTAAGAAACACGACTTATTAATGAGTTTGGCTAACATGAAGGGAGTAAAAAGCGTTGAATGTGGCAACATTATTTCACAAAGGTGATCCACGTGCAACAACTTTGCAGCGGCGGGATCTTGCGACATTCAGTTTTTGCAACCGAACGATTTTGTAACAGCGACATTATTTAGACAACTGCAATGGTTCGCGAATTTGTTTTTAAACTGTAACTAATTTAACCTTTTGCTTGTTTCAGAACCACAGTGATAATTCGTGCGGACCCGTCGACGTCCGCCGAAACATGGTTGCCGAGTTCATCCTGAGTCAGCAGCAGCTGTTGAGTGGAGCGGGTGGCGGGGGCCTGGGGCCCGCACCGCCCCCCTCCCGCGCGCCGCCGCCCAACCGCGGCCGCCAGTCCGTGTCGCCCTACCCCATGGACCACAGCCAAGGACCCGTCGGAAGCCCCGGCGATCCCAACGACTACTCGCCTTTTGAATTCAACAAACGCAAAGAATTCTTCGGCCAGCGCAAGCAGAGGGAGTTCATCCCCGACAGCAAGAAAGACGATGGCTACTGGGACCGTCGCAGGAGGAACAACGAAGCCGCTAAGCGCTCCCGCGAAAAGAGGCGCTTCAATGACATGGTCCTGGAACAGCGCGTCGTCGAGCTGTCCAAGGAGAACCACGTGCTCAAAGCACAACTTGATGCGATAAAAGAGAAGTACGGAATCTGTGGGGAGACCCTCATAAGCATAGATCAGGTGTTGGCTACACTGCCGACTTGTGACCAAGTCCTGTGTGTCACAAAGAGGAGTAAGCTCACCACCAACACGCTGTTCCCCGCACCGCCGCCACCACCCCCGGCACAGCCTGCATCTCCTCCATCGCCGCCACCCCAGCGCCAGCCGGAGCCCTACCAAGAGAGGCTACCAGCTCCCGAGGCATACTACCCGCACCCCGCACACTACGAGCCCCCGGGCTCCGTGCTCAACCTGTCTAGATCTCGCCGCGTGCCCTCGCCCTATGAGCTGAGCTCCCTGTCCGGCTCCGGAGACGAGACCGCCGAACAATATGCGCCCGAAAACAATGGGCTGCCGCTAAAACTTCGCCATAAATCACATCTGGGCGACAAGGACGTCGCTAGCGCCCTGCTCTCCCTCCAGCACATAAAGCAGGAGCCTGGCCCGCGGTCCTCGCCCTCATGGGACGGAGAAGGCTCCAGTGATGAGCGCGACTCCGGGATCTCTATCGGGGCGGAGTACAGGCCGCAGCGGCCGGAGGATCGGCTGGCGGCCGAGGAGGAGGACGCGCACCTGAAGGCGGAGCTGGCGCGGCTCGCCACCGAGGTGGCCACGCTCAAGAACATGATGCACCAGAACAAGTCGCGCGCGCACGAGCACTGAGCGGCCGCCGCCTGCGCCTGGACCGCGCAGCCTCCCCCCGCGCCCGCGCCGCGCCCCGCTCGCCGCGCCTCGCGTCGACACGAGCTCGTACAAACTGTCTCCCCTCCCAGTAGATGAAGTTACCACGTTGTAAAGAGATGAATATTATATTTGTATCATATTGTGCAGCTGTAAGCGGCTAAGCCGCGACGCCTATTTGTAATCCTTCCTAGTAGTTGTATGTCGTGGTCGGTGTGTAGATGTACTCGTGTAGGGTAGACAGCAGTAGTGGACGTCGTCGTAGACGCGCCTCCTGGACCCTTTCATATGAAAATGAGACTAATTATTTTCGGTTTACAGACTTTTCGAACAGATAAAACTTGTCTACTCAGTGATAGGATATAAAAAAATGCATTTTTAGTGATGAGCTATGTATGTATATGTAATTAAGTTAAAGAAGTAGATCTGTTTCATCTTTTCGAAGACTCGATAGTGAAAAATCGATGGCTAAAGACTATGTTCTTATAAGAAGTAGTTTGTAAGTTTTGATCTAAGTAAGTTTAAGTCCAACTTAGATGGTTATTTATAAAAATTAATGTATATTTCTCATTTCGGATTGCCCCGTTAAGTTTTGAACCAAAAAGATGATAGGTCCTCTGGTTAACTAATGAGAAATCGCAAATAATTTGTAAGACATAGATTCTACATTAAATCCTATAATAACAGAATGTATTGATAACAAAAAAAAAACAAGAATAAGAATACCAGTGCCTTTGACAATACATACATACCTTTATAAATAGCTACCTAAAGGAATATTTTTGTACACTTATTAGAAAAAGAAAAAAAGAAAATGGCGATTTCATCTTTCGGAAACCATGGTCGTTACTACGTGTTCTCTCAACTTGCAGCAACTCGATCGTTGGTTGTTTCCTTTTGAAAAGTGAATGAGAGTGCTTGGCATTAGTCCTTCGTTGTGAGAAGAGACTTTCGAGTTATTGCGAGAAGAGGACTCGTGGTAGACACAAGATTAAATATTATAAATGTATCGAATCCTAAGAAAGCTAGCTCGCAAGTATTTCAGTTGTATTGTAAGTTACTCCTAGTATTGCTCTAAAGGGCATGTGATAGGACTGAAGAAAGGAAGTATACTAAGTATTTATTTATTATTCGGACCGAGAAAGAGGATTTTACAATTTATTATCTTTGTATAAGAAACTCTATACGATATGAATAAATTGTGTACATTACAATTATTTTATGAATTTTATTTCTGTTATATCCTTACACACAAATACACATTACTTATATCCACCAAGACACAAAACGTGTTAACTACGAAATAAATAAGTTACCGCATTGGACCATTCATTGTGGCGACACTTAGGGGAGGCCTATGTCCTATGGACGTCTTTCGGCTGAAATGATGATGAAATAAAGTTACTAACTGTAACCCGCGGTATCACCCGCGTTTTAATACACGTATTGGTTGCAGTATTATATTACGTATATATAGCCAATAGAACTCCCCTATAAATGGGCTATCCAACACTGAACGAATTTTTCACTTCGAACCAGTAGTTCCTGAGATTATCACGATCAATCAAACAAACAAACAGTTCAGCTATAAAATATGAAAAATATAAGTAAGTAAACATTGAAGCAACATAGCTACACTAGAAAGAGCAGTGGCAGCCTATTGGTTATGGGTAGGTTCAAACCCAGGCAAACATTTTACTGTGTAGGTAATTTATTTCGTCACCACTGCTCTCAAAACGGTGAAGGAAAACGTCATGAGGAAACCGGCATGTCCCAGAACCAAAAAATCCAAGACAACTCACAATTCATCAATCCGAACTAACCCCTCGTGGTGGAGAGGTGGCCTGAGTCCCAGCAATGGGGACATTATAAGGCTGAAAATGCTATGCTACACCGTTGTAGAAGGTAAAGACACCGGTAAATTTACAGTCACATGAGACATTTCAACCATGTCTCCAAAATTGGCAACGCCCTTGTCACTACCGGTGTCTACAGAATGAGTACGTGACCGGAGATCATCTCTTTCCATCAATTAAACTGTCTCCCTACAGCATTATCACAATAAAAGTATAAAACAACACTCCAGGCTGCTACTATGACTGCCAGGGCTGCGGACGGCGAGCACTGGGTAGCTTGCCGTCCGGCTATTCGTGTGCATCAGAATGGCGGGTGTAATTTCCAGATTTGCCTAAATTTATTACAGTTATTTGGTACCTTCTGTGTACCTTTACGTACCTCTTTTGAAAATCTGTGTACCTAAACCCATATAATGATATTTAAAAAATTAGGTACACCCGCCATCCTGATGTCAGAACCGCGGGTGTACTGCTAACCAATATATGTAGCCAAGCGTACTGAATAAGTAAATTTGGTACCTCTTGTGTACCTGCAGATACAAGTATTAAATAAACGAAATACTGTAACGTTGCTACGAAAAAAAAATCTTCCTTTGACGTACTTATCTTTAAAAATAATAATCTACGTAAGTACTAATAACTTAAGCTAAATATTAAAAAACCTATATGTATACTTAATTAAAAAACAAACAACATAAAACTCTGTCAAGAAAGTACCGGAAAAAGATCAATAATACACAAAATTTTTGTTATTCATCCAAGTTTATTTTATCACCTTCAAAGTATGCCCCTTCAGAAACGATACACTTACGCCAACGAATAATCCAATCATCAAAACATTTTTTAAACGCTGTTTCCGAAATTGAGTTCAGTTCTCGCCGCGAATTCTCCTTTATGTCTTCTACAGATTGAAAACGGGTGGCCACGAAGTGGTAATTTGAGTTTAGGAAAAAAATAGAAGTCGGCTGGAGCCATATCTGGCGAATATGGTGGCTGCTCGATGGTCTAAAATTTAAATTTGGAACCATAAACAAATCATCCATTCCCAATACTTTTTGACTAAATGTATACCGTTGTCCCGGCAAAGGCAACTCACGGGTGGATTTTTGTCAGAAAAAGACCCAGGGCCCAGGGCCCGATCTAAGAGGGGGGCAAGCCTGGCATTTGCCCAGAGCGGCAAAAATGAGGGGCAGCAAAATTGACTTATTCCAATCTTCCAACCTAGCCATTAGCCATCCACACCCAAGTTGGCAGGTTGAGAATTTTATGTGCCACCTTCCAACCTACTTCAAGTTGGATAGTGGAAATATTTAAGACTCAAAACTCATGACTTAGATGGTTTTGTGTATGTATAGAGTGGCGAAAAGTATCTTTGCCCGGAGCAGCTAAATAGCTAGATTAAGCCTTGCTAACACCCCTCTCGCTCCACCAAAAGCGGAAAGTTCTTTGAATATCCCCCCTCAAAAAAAGCATATTTTTTAATGATGTAAACTTATTACTTGACTGCGATTCCATCTGATGGCAAGCAGTGATGCAATCGTTGATGGTGAAGCGCACTAGTTTATTAAAAACCTATTCTCTCCAGACTTGAAGACATCTAAAATTATAATCTGACGGGAAGACCACAGCAGGCCAATAGGGTAGTTTCCAGGGTCAAAATAATTACATTTTATTTAGTCCGTATTTTAGATTATAAATAAATATTGGACACGTATTTTTTCTTTTTTTCGATTAAACAAATAATAGCAAAGAAATAGCCCATTAAAGTTACGTGTGACGTCACTCCGTGTGAAAAAATGCAGCACGGCATATTTGTAATTTTTGGTTTAATTTACAAATAAAAAAATACGTGTCCCTTATTTTTGAATAATCTAAAAGACGGACTAATTACATTTTTTACGGCAACCGGCCTATTATTCCTGTCCTTCGATGTACACGTTATAAACGACAAGGCAGAATGCATTAATACGCTGATACTATAAAATTCCGGACAGGAGAATCCAACCACAATTTTCCTGACAAACCGAAATCGAACTCTTGACCTATGGAGTAACGATGACCACTAAATCAACAACGTTCATATACATAGTAAGTATACAACATTATTTTTAAGTATATAATGCTAAACCTGAATATACTTTGTTCGGAATTAGTAACTGAATGGAGACAAATAGATTTAACACAATGTTAAATTTTTTCGCAAAAATATTAAAAAAGGTCACAAGTTGGACACCACCGACACTAAGTACAACACAGGTCACGGCAGGTCATAGCGGGTATTAGGCGCCAGCAAACAGTTGGATGCAAGTGCAAAACAACCCCTCAGTCGCCTAGGTGGCCCGGTGTCTATATTTTTGCTGACATAACAAGCTTATAACTTTGTGATTTTTCATGATACAGTTATGAATTTTTTTTACATAGATGCTTTACATATCAATACTAGACACGTGGTTCGGGTTTTGCATTTACTAAAACGAATGTTTTATTAAGCAAAATCAAGACAAACGTAATCAACCTAGTTTAAAAATCAATAAGTCAGTAAAATTGATATCGTGTTAAATCGATTAAAAAAATAAAGGATTCTGCCCACTACACCGCAAACCGTATCATACCATGTCCGTACTGCGAACATAACAAGCATGGGATACTAGGCATGCCTTTTAAGTTCTGTCGTTTAAATATTTCCCGCTAATTTTGACTTTGTTTGAATTTAGAATGGCAAAACAATTGAAATAATTAGGATTGATGCAACTATTTAGTCACAGCGTTGTTTTGAATCTATTAAGTCGCGCACAAAATGAATCTCTCTAAGGGTCTTAACAGATAGACTGCATTTCAACTGCAATCCAACTGCAAATTGCAGTTTAAGTGCAGTTTGAATGCAGTTGACACGACTGCAATAGAACTGCAAACACGACGGCAATAGAACTGCAAACACGACTGCAAGAGAACTGCAAACACGACGGCAATAGAACTGCAAACACGACTGCAAGAGAACTGCAAACCAAACGTGCGGTCCGATTGCAGTCGTGTGAACTGCACACCGACTGCATCCGAACTGCATCATACCCACCCGCGCGCACGCTCCGCCCTCCCGCGCATGGTGCAGTTCTATTGCAGTCGTGTTTACAGTTCTATTGCAGTCGTGTCAACTGCATTCAAACTGCACTTTGCAGTTGGATTGCAGTTGAAATGCGGTCCGCCTGTTTAGACCCTAAGGAAAACGTTCGTGTTATATTTTTTTACAGTTTTCGGAGAGGCCTAGCTCGGATTCAATGTTTCGAGGAGTTAAGATCTGTATTTTATGATGAAGCTCCTTGTCTACGGACTATCTGGTATTTAGAATTCCAGCGTGGAAATACCAGTCCTAGTGACAAATCTCGTGAAGGACGTCCAAAATCCGCCTTTACTGAAGAAAACATCGTTGCTGTGAGACAACTGATACTCGAAAATCGTCATGTGACATATCGGGAGAAAGAGGCGTCAATAGGCATCTCAGGGACAACCATTCAAAAGATCTTGCATGAGGAGCTTGGTGTGTACTTTAGAAAGCGTGTTTGCTTTTTACGACCGTCATGCCAGTGTAGTGTTTTACACATACAGCTTAACCTGTTTCTAAATATGGTTTGACCGATACCTACCTGTACCGACCCGTACCCACATATCGGAACCGAAAGACTCTTACTGACTAAAAGACCCACCCCGTTCCTTCTAGCCTTCATACCGGGGCTCGAGCGCCCTTTCGGATAACCCTGGCCCCAGTAGGCTTCGACCCGGCTGGGTCCCTGCTGTTGCTGACAACTCCTTGAGGCGCGGGAACAGTGCGCGCCGTCGACGACTTGGGCTTGGTCCGGACAGTTACCGGACGGCTGGACAGTGAGCTACCCATTGCTCACTGTCCGCAAGCCCGCGCCTACGTTGGCCGGAAATCGGGATCAGAATCCCGGCGGCGGCGGCGGTGATAACGCCGTTGCCTAATGCGTTCGGCCTCCTCCTTTGCGAGCATTACTGCTTCGCAGAAGTCGGCGACCGCCTGCCACTCCTCCTCGCTCCGGACCATGGCCTCAACCAAGGCCCGGCGCGAGAGGCCTCCGCCGCCGATCGCCCCCACGAGGGCACGGCGATGCTCCGCCCAAGCAGGGCACACCTCGGAACCGAAAGACCTGTATCTTGATGTTTGCACCCTAATGGGCAAAGTCCTTTATTCTGCATTGTACGAATTGTAACTTAATTATTACGAAACTATTTTTCATATTGAGATAAGCAAAAAATAACGTTGCTACGCCGTTCCGTGGTGGTGCCATCAGATTCCTTACCACGTGCTCGAAACGTGATCCAGTTTACGACCTAAACTGAACTGAAGAGGGATGGAGCTATATAGGGTGTATAACCATCCCTCTTTCTCGTTCGCACGCCTGACACTTTAACACGTCATGGTAAAGCCCCAGGACCTTACTCAGGTTTTTGACACCAGCCTAGTTTTCTAGGATTCTTCAGTCCTGAAGTCACTCACACATCAACGCCCAGTCCGAACCCTTATGCCTTGATCACACATACCGAGTAAACGGGCGAGACAGAACAGTACAGCAGTGGTGATGACATCAATTACACAAAGTAATTCGCCTGGCTGAGTTTAAACCCACGACCTACAACTCGTAAGCCGGGGCCGTAACCACTCAGCCACTATAATAAAGTAATACCGGAAATCAATAAGACATTTATTATCACAACCTTGTAACAATGTATAAATAACAAAGGATCGAAGTTAATCGTCCTCACTGTCAGTGACGTCATTGTCTAATTGAATATTCCTAGAAAAGATAAAAATAACTGGAGCATCGTGTTATATAGGTAGGTAAATAATGTAAAGCGTTTATGTAAATGTAGCTACATTGCATGATGGGTTTTACCAGGGTTTGGTACGCCTGACCTCTAAAAATAATATGGACTCACCAATCGGCAATTATTGTACCGATAGTCATATAAAAGTATTTCTATTCTATTCTATTCATATCAGAAAATGGCGTAATAGTCACGAGCATCGACCAACACCTTTGCAGGTTCGAGAGTCCCTGGACCTCCAATAATAATACAGATTCGGTGATCATTATTGACTAGCCTAATGGTCTAGTGATTAGTGGCCCTGACTGCTATGCCGGAGGTCGTGGGTTCGACCTAGTTTCCCACCCAGGACAAATGTTTGTGTGAAGACCAGGATCATTTATTCTGTGTCTGGGTGTAATTTATCTACAATATGTACCTATGTATTTAAAAATATATAAGTATGTTTATCAGTTGTCTAAGACTCATAATACAAGCTCTGCTTGGCTTGGGACTAGACGGCGTTGTGTGATAGATGTGGAAAAAATTATTCAGTAACACATACATGCACATACACACACACAAACATGTAACTACAATAAAGTATATAATCCTAACTAATATTATAAATGTGAAAGTGTGGATGTTTGGATGTTTGTTACTTAATCACGCAAAAATGGCTGAACGGATTTGGATGAAATTTGGCATGCATATAACCTTTGACATGGAAAAGAACATTGGCTACCTTTTATCCCGATTCCTTAAGTACATACCTAATGCCACGCGGGCGAAGCCGCGGACAAAAGCTAGTACTTAAATAAATAAATTTTTATTTTTTTTTATTTATTATTTTATTATTATACCGATAGTCGTATCAGCGAATGACTTAATAGCCATGAGCGTCGACCAACATCTTAGGTGGCTCTCGTTAGGAGGCTGGATCAAGAGCTTGATTTAGAAAGCGGTACTTCTGCACAAGACTCGTATCCTCCTTACTAGGAGGTTCCATTCTCTAGAGCCCTGACCGCCGGTAGCTTAGATCCTGTACTCAATACCGGTGGGATACTGTTTTTTTTTATTATTGAAATATTTTAAAAAAAATACTGTATACAAGTACCTAGGTATTAAGTGATTAAATAATAATAATAATATAATCATCCAGATCTAGAATAGCCAAGTACACTGGAGATATTATAGTGCACAAGTGCGTGCGCAAACATAGGTACATTCTCTGTTCCGGTACTCTCATAGTATGGGACGGGAATCACATACAACCGGAGAGAGATCAGGCGCAGGACCAATGGCTTTATTTTCTGAGACACAGGGGTATCACACAATCACTTCCAAACTCCTACAGATTTAAAACAGCACTTTTTTTTAACTCAAACAGCACTTTTTACCAAATCCGAAAATTGAACCCAGGACCCTAAACACGAGAGCCCCTTTGCACCCAGACTGATACGATAAATTGTACAATAAGAGCTCGCGCAATTTTTCGCACTAGTGTAGAAAACAATCAATGGCGTGGCTAAAAGCAGGTTTTTGAGTAAGTGTGTAAAAGGTTGTATTTAAAAGGAAAACGTGTAACATATCATGTGACACAAACCTTCATCTACTTAGACGCTAATTACAAACAATTAGTGGATACGTATCTGTGAGAACAGCTCAGTAACCTGCTTCCCCAGTTGGCGTGCAAGCAGCGCGTGAAGGTAGCGCTGATACCATCTGCCATGCGGATCAAGATGGCAGGAATTCTATGGTAGTGTCACAAATACGATATGAATTTACGTCGAGTGGAAAGATGGATGGAGGATCCTTATGGACTTCGGGATTGTTCGAGGCGACTGAAGGAACAGGTGTGGGTTACAATAAAAAGGCCTATATTTCCTCTCGCACCACCCAGAACGAGGGAAGATGGATATACTCGAAATACGTAGACTGTATTTTTCCCACTTGCAATTCGCATACACCCGCGTAGAAGCCGCGTGTAAGAAGCGTAGAAGCCGCTTAGACCTCGCGTAGGTTCGCGTAGACCCGCATAGACTCACCGAGAAGCCGTGTAGAGTGTAGAACTCTCGTAGGCCCGCTTAGACCCGCGTAAACTCGCGTAGACCTCGCGTAGGCCCGCGTAGACCTCATGTAGAACCTGTGTAAACCTCACGTACAATTGTCGAAACGGATCTTGAGCGCTCGGCGTCAGAGTAGGGATCGCTTTGCGCATTCCATTCCATACATTGGCGAGCCAATCGTCTTCGTTGTTAGATACATGCAGCAACGCAAGGAACGAATCAGGAGTGACGCTTATGACGCGATGGCGCGGCGAGCCAATCACTGACACTCCCCGCCTCCACGTCTCACTTCGCACCACTAAAGAGACCGAATATTTGACTTCTGCGCAACTTGAAGCCAGCGCTCAAGATCCGTGACGGCAATTGTAGAGCCCGCGTTATAGATCATACTACGCATATAGTGACGAACACGGCCTACGCTGAATGAATACCGACTATTTATTTATTTTAATTAATTACAACGGTTGAACAACCAATTACAGTAAATAAACAAAAAAAAGGAAACAAAAAGTATAAATAAGTATAAGTATAAACAACACTATGGCGTTCACGTTCAATATGGAAGCACATATGCCACCAGTTTTTTTTTTTTTATTGTTGATATGTTCGCGCTTGACCGCTATCTCACCTGATGGAAAGCGACGATGCGGTCGACGATGAAACGCGCTTACCTAGAAGAAACCTATTCACTCTCGACTTAAAGATTCCCGGGTTGTAGCTATCAGGAAACACAGACTCCGGCAAGGAATTCCACTCCCTAGCCGCAGATGGGGTTGATTTATACAATTCCTTATTTCCTGGAACCAAATGTTCCATAATATCTTATTTTCTTTCTTTTTATAAAGAAAAAAATAAAATCGCTTTCTGTATTTGTCTGTTTCTTCGCTAATTCCTCTTAAACCACGTAACGGATTGTGATGCTATTTTCACTAATAGGAAGAAATTGAACGGAAGGTTACTGCATAAAATTTGCACCCAAACGAAGCCGGGATGGACCACCAGTTTAAGATAGAGTCTATATTATCTATATATTTAAGATAGAGTCTATATATCTGACTGGCCTGTTGGTCTAGTGGTTAGTGACCCTGACTGCTATGCCGGAGGTCGTGGCTTCGATTCCCACCCAGGACAAATGTTTGTGTGATGAGCAATGATCATTTGTTCTGTGTCTGGGTATGATTTATGTATATTATGTATGTATTTAGAAATATATAAGTATGTTTATCAGTTGTCTAGTACTCATAACACAAGCTCTGCTTAGCTTGGGACTAGATGGCGTTGTGTGATAGTTGTGGAATATTATTATTATTATTATTTATTATTATTATATTAAATGAAAAGTTGAGCATTTTTTCAATCGCAACAAAATGTAACATTGTTCTCATTATAATATTTGCCCATCCAACTAGGTGATTACGAGATTCAGGCCTTGTATTCAATCTTGAAGGAGGCAATCATTTCTGAGGAAATGTAGACAAAACAAACGTTCAAGCCTTGGTTTAATGTTTTTAATGACTTCATATGCATCTAGAAGATTTTTTTTCGTGATGTAGGTACGAACTTTTGATCACGATCGTGTCTGATAAATCTACATCTACACCTCAGACCAACAATCTACACTAATATTATAAAGAGGTAAAGTTTTTTTTTGTGTTTGTAGGAGGTTACTCTCTAAAACTGGTCCGATTGCTAATTTTTTTTTCTTTACGTGGAAAAACCACTTTACTGACTAAAAACCCGCTCCTGTTACTTCTTTGCCATAGTTCTCTTTCGCATCACCGCATGACCCCAGTAGGCTTCGACCCAGCTGGGTACGGGCCTAGCAGGGTCGGTTACTTGAAGCGCCCGTAGACTGTTATCTCTTTGAGGCGCGCGTGGAAAACAACGCACCGTCAACTCTGGCTTGCAGGGTTACCATGACGTTCAAAGTCAGATTGTTTTATTCTTATCCCAGTGTTGGTAAGAAACAAAGCTATATATACAGGTTATTTAGCGCCATCTCTTTATCATCATCATCATCATTTCAGCCGAAAGACTGTTGGACATAGGCCTCCCCCAAGTGTCGCCACAATGAGCGGTCCTGTGCGTCCCGCATCCATCGGATTTCCGCAACCCTTACCAGGTCATCGGTCCACCTTGTAGGAGGTTCCAACGCTACGTCTTCCGGTATTTGGTCCCCATCTATTACCCTCACTGAAATAAGAATGAAACAGTTTTACTTCGAACGGCATGGTCCTTACTGGACGGCGAGCTACCGAGGAAACAGACGCTGGTAAAGAGTTCTATATTCTGGCTAAAGTCATCTCATTACAATCCTCTAAGTGAAAGCCAACATTGATTAATTTTCAGACAAAAAAAAACTGACCTAGCCTAAATTGATTTTTTTTTCTGTCTAGAAGTATTATTAGCTCATGCATTCAGACAGAAATAAAAAGAGATGTACTATCGCAAAAAAACTTGCGTCCCCAAAACTGTTTTACCGACTACAATTTACGATTGATTTTTTTGTAAAGTAGGTACCCACTCTCCATCAAAGACACTTCCGCATGACCAACGCTAAGTTCATTTTTGCTTGCACTGGAAACGCAAACTTGTAAAGGTTTGGGTTGTCGCCGCGTCGCAGGATTCAAGCGAATTTTTTTTAAGTGATCAGGCAGAAATGGCCTCGATGGTACATCTTATTTAGCAATTTCTTCGCCAAATATAACTTAATTTTGATGATTCTTTTTGTTTGGAAGTAAGTATTTTCATCAGGTTTTACTCGTAATATCGGAAGTCAATGTCAAAAACATAGAAACAAAACTAGAAACATTGGCTTTCAAAATTCAAGGTATTTTTTAGGGTTCCGTTTCTGAACGTTTTCAAGGGGGAAAACACACATTAATTTAAGGGGGAAAAAACACGTATTAATTTACGCATGTACGAAATTAATTTCTTTAAGAAAACGTCAGCTGAGCGAGTCCAAAGACCTGTAGGTAGTTTGTACGCAACGCCGACTACCACCTACAGGTTATACCACTCACTGATTAATCACGAAATCTCAGAAACTACAACACTTACAAACTTAAAATTTGGTTGGTAGGTTCCTTATAGGGTGTAGATATCCGCTAAGAACGGATTTTCCGAAACTCACCCCATAAGGGGATGAAAAGTGGGTCCAAAGTTTGTATGGAAAAACCGACTTTCATGCGGGCGAAACCGTTGGCAGAAGATGGTAAAATTTAAAATTAAAAAAAAAATTAAAGAAGACTCCCATATAAGAAACGTTATTGTGTTGGTATATTTGCAGTAGGTACGGAAAGTACTTCAAATTCAAATTTTTATTTTTCGGACATTATGATCCAATGGTTAGTAAACATAAGACTTAAAAACTATGGTTAGTAATAATAATAACTCACAAAAAGAAGGACTATTTCTAATAATATCTCCTCAGGGCCAGGAAACAGTAAAAAAACAGCCTCTGAGACTCATAATTGACCCTGCGTTGAGTTGAGACACCTCGCCTCGTCCAGATAACCAACAGAGAAAAACTCTCCCTAATTAATCATCAGACGAACGAAATGTCTCAACACAGGAGCATGCACATCCTCAGCTATGGTTTTCAGGATGCTGTTGTGACTTCCTCGTACCCTCCTAATAAGCGACCCCACTTTTTTTCGAATAACGGCATCAAAGTCATCAGAACGATCCTGAGCAAACATTTTGGAGGCACTACCGAAACGAGGAAGTCCCAACATCATCCTGAAGACTTCGCTTAGTTTTCTTTTTTTAATTTCAGTCATTTTTTTTTTTTTAGTTTTTTTGTTCACTTCAAATCAATTTATAATACATACTGATGTCAAATAACCTCGATTGCTGAGCTGTAGACGTAATTTAACTATTTTTAACACGGATAGCATTTTAAACACAACATGAAATCTATGTGGGGATCTCGGTCAAGGCGTTTGTAGCTTTCTTCTCCATTATCTGATCTTCAAAATGTATTGAGGCTTATATTGAAGCTGACGGTATGTAATTATGGATATTGTTTTCCTTTTATTGGGTCTAGCTTTTTAGAATAGGAAATTAAATTAATCAATAATTTATTTGCTATAAATTTAGGTAGTACATGAGTTGTTATAGAGACACTGATATGACATGAAGTATATCTTAGTCTATAGATATACAAGGTGTAAGGGACAGCCCTCCACAAACTTTAAGGGCTTGCTCAGTAGACGAAACTGAACAACATTCCACAATTTTTTTTTTCAGGAAACGAAAAAAATATCGGCCTCGCCATACAAATTGTTCAATCAAGTTTATCATTTTGTATGGTGAGGCTGATTTTTGTTTCGTTTCATGAAAAAAAATTTTCTGGAAGGTTGTTCAGTTTTGTCTACTGAGCAAGCCCTTAAAGTATGTAGAGGGCTGTCCCTTACACCTTTTATTTCAGCATAATAATAAAATTGATAGGTAAATACATAAAATAATTAAATCAATAATGTAAACTTAAAATGTATTAGATTAAATCAAATATTATTATTTTATAATTATATTTTTTTTTTATTTTGTCCTTGTAATATAAACAATAAAGTAAACAATATAATATGTAACATTATTGATTATATTACAAAGACAAAATATTAAAACATTAAATAAATTGCATGCATCCTTAATAAAATTATAAAAACATAAACTTTTCTTTTAAAAAAGCTTTGCTGCTTTAAAAAAAGCATTCATCTATCAACCACTCAAATTAGGATGTAGTAATGAAGGTAGACGCATTAATGACTCGATTGGCGAATTTTAGTTATGTTTTTTTTAAATCTGTTATTGCTAGCTGTTACTCGCAGTTTCATCCACGTTTTTGATTACAGCCCCTCAGCTATGCAATACTAAAATATTTTTTCAATACGAATCAGTCAGTTCCTTAGCTGAGCGCTTTAAAATTAACATTGAAAAAAATTCAAGAAAATCGGTCAAGCCGTTTCGGAGGATTTCGTCAAAACAAACACTATGACACGAGATTTTTTTATATTAAAGAGCATTAGTAATAGAGGTACTATTTGCTTATATACTTTCAACTTGACCGCAAAAACACAAAACCACAAAACCACGTTATTTGTGTTTAATTCTTATTTGTTATACTTACAACAAACCGAAATACTTTTTCCTTCTTTTATTTCCTAGCTAAACACATCATTATCAGCATCATCATCATCATGTCAGCCGATATACGTCCACTGTTTGACATAGGCCTCCCCCAAGCGTCGCCACAACGAACGTTCCTGTACGTCTCGCATCCATCGGTTTCCCGCAACCTTCACCAGGTCATCAGTCCACCTTATAGGAGGCCTTCCGGGTACGCGGTCGCCATCCCAGAACCTTTCGGCCCCAACGGCCATCTGTTCTGCGAGCAATGAAATTTAGCTAAACACATCTATAAGTAAATGTTTTTTTTATGTGATATTATAGGCTTGCGCTTGACCATTATCTCACCTGATGGTAAGCGGTGATGTGGTCGACGATGGAGCACGCTTAACTAGAAGTAACCTATTCACTCTTGACTTAAAGACCCCTAAGTTGTACCAAGAAAGGCTAGCCAACTCCAACTATAATATTGTAACTAGCTCCTGCCAGAGAATGTAGAAAATATGCAGGGCTATTTGTAAAAAGCTCGCTGTCCGGCCGTCCGGTAACTGTCCGGACCAAGCCCAAGTCGTCGACGGCGCGCAGTGTTCCTGTACGCCTCAAGGAGTTGTCAGCAACAGCAGGGGCCCAGCCGGGTCGAAGCCTACTGGGGCCAGGGTTAGCCGAAAGGGAAGTCGAGCTCCGGTATGAAGGCTACTCCACTGGTAAAAGAATTTTCAAAATCAGTCCAGTCGTTTTTGAGTTTATTCATTACAAACATAAATACAAATTGTCGAGTACCGAACCGAACGCGGCGGATGGTCAGCCAGTACTATGAATTTGATCTTTATGTGTATATAAGTAAGGTTGAGTATAAATTGAAACAACTTAGTACTAGATACTGAACTAATTTTTATTCTCATAATAAACTTTAAGAACAGGACCCTAACCAGATGGCGGAGAATCTTAACATCGACTTCTAATTTGACATCAACGCCATCTAGTTAGGAATCCGTAACTAATACATTTATGAACTTAAATCTCGTTCTAAACACAAATCATATATTTATCTTTATAACATTAGTATAGACTTGCGTTCAAACGTTTCATTGACCAACTTTTTCCTTACCTAAATAATTTACTTGCGTTTTTAAACCTACAATAGTTTTCACCAATTGCAAATATGTTTTTCACCGAAAAGTACCTACCTGAATTATCCTGTCCCCTTTGCCAATGTGAAATTGAATCATTTTGGTTCTGGGTTTCTACCCTAAACAATATTATTTACCTTTTATTGGACAGTAGTTAATAGGTAGTTGTATGTCGGTAATTGTTATAAACTAGGGCTTGACTGCGATCACATCTGGTGGAAAGCAGTCATGCAATCTCTGATGGTGAAGCGCACTAGTTTATTAAGAGCCCATTCACTCTAGCCTTGAAAACACCTAAATTATAATCGGACGGGAAGACCGCAGCAGGCAAATAGTTCCAGTCCTTTGATGTACGCGGTATAAATGACAAGACGTAACGCTTTATCCTGACCGTAGAGGTGTCAACACTGTAAGGGTGGACCCTCGATGGTAGAAAGGCGATGGCGGAATTAAGTCATGTAATTCACGGGCACACTCCAAAATACACCCTACAGAAGACCGAAAGGCTGGCTAAACAAATACGGATGTAGTACCGCCGAAAGTTGGTTCTCTTTCTCGACAGTTAAGTGATAAGTGTGTTTTAAAAAAGCGAACAACGAAAAGCTACCGCTGTTTCAATTGTGAGTATTTGCCAATAATATTACATATTATTTAAATAATTATTTAAATTAGTAGAACAAGTGTTTGAAACACCAAGATTTCAAAAAAAATATGTATTAGTTACACATTCATAACTAGATGGCGTTGGCGTCAAATTAGAAGTCGGTGTTAAGATTCTCCGTAGATTAGATCAGTATCTAGTACTCGGTTGTTTTATTTCACACTCAACTCAACCTTACATTAGATATTCATTAAGTTCAAATTAATAGTTTTAATAGTATTGGCTGACCATCCCGGCCGGCCGACACTCGACAACAAGAGCGGCTTTCCGAATTATCTTAAATTGCAATTGAAAATCAGCTGTTGGTAGAATTAAAACCTTCACCAACTTTTTACGCTGGTGTAAGTAATAAAATCATTTTTAAATAAAGATAGACAATTTGAATTAGAATACAATTTTTTTTTTCTATTCATGTATTCAAATGTCACGATTATTGGTATGATAATAAAGTTGTTGTGGTGAAGCTTTTGTTATCATTATTTATTACTTACTATTAACATTATATTTGTTAATAGTAGTGTAGCAATTCAGAAAAATCAGCATTACTGTTATCACAGACTACCCCGTGTATTATTTTAAGCTCTTATCCATCCTAAGGTTGTCTGGAAGATATCGCTTTCAGCGATAAGACCGCCATAATTGTACCCACAAATTGAAGTTTTTGTATAAGCTGTATTACTGCACTGATGACACGTGATGGCACGTGGTAGCACGAGATTTTTTTTAATTTAGGAATATTAGGTAAGTAGTAGTTAGGTCAAGATTCCTTGGCTTGCCCCCTGTAAAGGCATCAGGCACGCCACTGGTGTATAGGTGTTTCAGACGTAATACGTAAATGTTAGATCAACAATTGTTTGCCTTGGCCTAATTAACAGCTCCGCGGGTGATCGATGGATCGCCGGGAAAATGGTTGCTATAACCTGGTTATTGTTTTATCGGGAAAGTTTTATTCAGTCACTGTTTTATTTAGCTGCTGAATATACCTAGGTAAGATGCATAGGCGTATACGGGGCCGAGCCCACAGCAGTATGGTCTCGCGCCCACGCCAGAAATGTTGGACTTTTTTAACCGACTTCGAAAAGGAGGTGGTTCTATGTTCGACTGAATGTACGTTTTTATGTATGTTCGCCTATATTTCGGTCAATTATGGACCGATTTTGAAAATTATATTTTTGATTGAAAGGTTATCCTTCCATGTTGGTCCCATAGAAATATTGTTATGATCTGATCATGAACTTCGAAGATATTGAACGGAACTCCTCAAAGGATCACAGCTGAATTGTCGTAGCAAGTAAAATTGCTTTGTTTATACGACGTGTAGTCGATAACTGACTGAAAAAAAAGGGGCACCCCATATATCGAACTGATCTGGTGATGAAGCTGGAAGGTAAATTAATGTAATCTAACCGTGTTTGGGATTATTAGAGTCGTCATGAGATACACTCTGGCTATAAGGTGTTTAAGTTTTGCTGGGGGGTACCTACTTTTTATAACTAAAAAGTGAAAAATAAAAACTTAAAAAAATAAAAAATTAAACCGACTTCAATGTAAAAAAACACTGAAAATACAAAATAACTTTAATTTCGGTAGTCGGTGTTAAATAACGAAGAGACGAACTATCTATTATATAGGATGTCTCAGTAAGAGTGCACTTTTTCATTTTAAAATAAAAATAAATATTTTATGATAGAGTTGTGATATTTTTATTGTATTTTAAAGAAGACATGTTCCGATTAATTATGGAATAAAATATCCGGCAAATGACCCCCCACGGCTCCGATGACAAGCCATTACTCTTTTCATGAAATTTTCCATGATTTTTGCACAGAGATGTGGCTGTATCTCACCGATGACGCGTTGGATTTCCGATTTGAGCTCAGGAATTGTTTTGGGTTTATTCGCATAAACCCGAGATTTCACAAAACCCCATAGAAAAAAATCGCACGGCGTTAAATCGCACGATCTTGGTGGCCAGTTGACATCAGAATTTCGTGAGATAATGTGTTCTGGAAATCGTTGCTGTAATAAGTCGATTGTTTCATGCGCGGTGTGGCAGGTTGCGCCGTCCTGCTGAAACCACATGTTGTCCAGATTCATGCCGTCCAGTTGAGGCCACAAGAAGTCCGTTATCATATTCCTGTAACGAATGCCGTTCGTAACTTTCGTAACTTTCTCCATTTTTGTAATGAGTTTTCACAATTATAACGCGTTGTTCTTTCGAAAAGCGCTCTATTTTTAATAATCGGAATAAACAAAGGTGACAGCTGTAAAATTTCAGAGTTGTCACTTGCATGAGAAAAAAAGGATTCCAATTTTAAAAAGTGCACTCTTACTGAGACACCCTATAGAAACACCAACTTCCGAAATAAAGTTATTTTGTACTTTTCAGTGTTTTTTTCGGTTTAATTTTTTTTTGTAAAAATTTTTTTTAAGAAATCTTCCAATGACTTCTCCCGCTCTAGGCGGAGCGGACAGGCCTGTCAGACGTTAACTGACTAAAACCCACTCATATGTAGAACAACATAAGACGGACATTTGCCCTGCGTTCCAGGACCGGGATTTCCCTTTCGGAAGCCAACCCATGGCCCCAGAACTAGAATGCTCGGTTACCGATTCGAAATTCTGTGATGAACGCCAAAATACTGATAACTATTATTATTACATTTGTTCATTATAAACACAGATCATTTAAATTTTTAAATATTTTTTTAACAACAAAATCATATTAAAAAAAAACATTTAAAAATACTTAAAAAAATACCCAGTAGCCAACCGGCATTGAGAACTGGGTCCAAGCTACCGGTGGTCAGGGCTCCTGAGAGAGGAACCTCCAGACAATACCCACCGTCTCTTGGAGTACTGCCTTCTGGATCACGCCCTTGATCCAACTGCCTAACGAGACCCTCCTCAGATGTTGGTCGAGGCTCTTGGCTATTATAATAAGCCATTGGCCGTCACGACTATCGGCACAATGATTGCTAATCCTTATGTTATATCTCGTTTTCAATATACACATATCTTCTCCTTCTTCCTCCGTTTATTTGGGCTCTCCTCGTCTTTAGGCGCCAGGATAGTCTATCCCTTTCCAGAACTTTGGACACGGTTATCCACCACGTAGCTAGAGGGCGCCCTCTTCCTTTTTTTCTTTCCGGGATCGCTAAGGCCTTCCTTACGGGGTACTCTTCGACAACTTATCTGCTGTGGGTGCAACTTTGAAGGAGCCTCTGATGTATTCGTACATATATGTATATTAAATACAAGCTGGTGCCCACGACCAGCAGCTTAAGTTAGTCATGATATTGACAACTAAAGATATATCCAACGTCTTTGTTCAAACGTATTGAGGACGTCTAACCTGCAGTTTGAAATTTCGTTCTCACAAGAAAATGAAAAGAGCCTAAATTGTTTTTTTTTTTATTGTTATTGAAAGGCTCGCGTTTGACCACCATCTCATCTGATGGTAAGCGATGATGTGGCCGACGATAGAACACGCCTATCTAGAAGTAACCTATCCACTCTTGACTTAAAGAGCCCTTTTTTTTATGGTGGGAAAAAATCATCCAATGACAACCCCCGCTCTTGGGCGGAGCGGGAGATAGTGTCAGACTCTTACTGACTAAAAGACCCACCCCGTTCCTTCTAGCCTTCATACCGGGGCTCGAGACCCCTTTCGGATAACCCTGGCCCCAGTAGGCTTCGACCCGGCTGGGTCCCTGCTGTTGCTGACAACTCCTTGAGGCGCGCGGGAACAGTGCGCGCCGTCGACCGGAGGCGCGCCCTACTCGGATTTGTGGCGACTCTGGTGTCTGTATGGTGTCTAGTTAGCTTATATAGCTTAGGGCTATAATTCACCGGGACACAATGGCGGCGCGACCAGTCACCGCTACCAACAAAATTTATACAGCTCTATAGAGAGTTTACTCACCTGGTGTCCGTTTGGTTGCGCAACCAATTTGGTGGCGCGACCTTCTCGGATTTGTGGTGACTATGGTGTCTGTATGGTGTCTAGTTTGGTAGCTTAGGGCTATAATTCACCGGGACACAATGGCGGCGCGACCAGTCGCCGCTACCAACAAAATTTATACAGCTCTATAGAGAGTTTACTCACCTGGTGTCCGTTTGGTTGCGCAACCAATTTGGTGGCGCTACCTGCTCGGACGTGTGGCGACTCTGGTGTCTGTATGGTGTCTAATTTGGTAGCTTAGGGCTATATTTCACCGAGACACCATGGCGGCGCGATCAGTCGCCGCTACCAACAAAATGTATATAGCTGTATAGAGAGTTACTCACCTGGTGTCCGTTTGGTTGCGCAACCAATATGGTGGCCCGACCTGCTCGGACGTGTGGCGACTCTGGTGTCTGTATGGTGTCTAGTTTAGTAGCTTAGGGCTTTACTTCACCAGGCACCATGGCGGCGCAACTGATTATACCGCCAGGTGAAATATAGCCCTAAGTTGTAGCTATCAGGAAACACAGACTCCGGCAGACATCTCCAAAACATCAAATACATCACCGTCTGCTAATGACTGTTGACAACTTTAATACGAATTTCAGCGTGAACAAAAACAAAGGTAAACGATTCGTTGTCGTATTTCCGTCGGTAACCGGGTTAGTGTTACGAGGCGTAGTTATTTGCAACCGGGAATGTGATGTCACCTAATAATAGATTAGTGAGTAACGGATAGTTATCTTTGAGTAGAAGTAGTTGTTGTCGCGCCTTTGATGCGTCCGGCCCAGTGGCGTAGCTGCTAATGGGCTAGGCGGACCAGTGCCGCGTGGTCCTAGGTCGGGGGGCCCCCAAACCCTGATTAACAAACCGCTTATTGAATGAACGAAAAAATTTTACAAAAAATATTTCTGTTGATATTGATAGTGAATCAGATAGTGTGACCACTGCAGTATTGATTGAAAAGCCTATTCATGAAGATTCGGTAACTAAGCTGTGAAAGATATCGTTGGCGACCATATTAATGACGACCATGTCTCCATATCATTGAGTGTGCATGTTAATGATAAATCTTCTTATAACTTGGGATTTATTTAAAAGATAAAGCAGTTTTGGAGGTATGCGAAACAGAGAGTAAAGTCCCGCAAACCTCCGTTGAAATGGGAGGATCCTCCGACCATACAGGTGTTATAGTCTGGTGGGCGACTGCCCGGTAGATGATTTCGGGCTGTCGTATATGTTCAAATCGCGCGGAGAACTGTGATTGCGCGATGCAGGATTTCGTACTTTCTCGTAGTTCTTAAGGTGGTGGTTCGCACCGCGACAGAGACAAGCGACGGAGACAGGAGACCGCGACCGTTACTTGACGTTAGGCAATGTATGAGCGCCAGTTCGCGAACGAGACAGAGACAGGAGAACTGTCGCTCATACATTGCCTAACGTCAAGTAACGGTCGCGGTCTTCGGTCGCGGTCTCCTGTCTCCGTCGCTTGTCTCTGTCGCGGTGCGAACCGCCACCTTCATGTGGCGCCATAGATGTCGCTACACAGCGTATATACTTATTGATAAAGCCTAAACAATTTGGGGGCCCCAGTTTGTTTTTGCCCCAGGGCCCTTGGTCATCTAGCTACGCTACTGGTCTGGGCCTCATATTGACATGTTAAAATGTCAGGCGTGCGAGCGAGAAAGAGAGATGGAGCTATTGACAAAGTTTTAGTATAAGCGAAACCGGGAACACGCGTATAATATTAATACTCAATACTTTATTACATTCCATATTGTGTACATAGGTGGTATAACATTTTTTCAAGATCAATATGGACCCTGTCGGGCACAGTAAAGTTAGGAGAGAGAATGAAGGCTAAATTACAATGCATGGAATTTATTATTATTGGCAGATCTAATAGGTGTAGTTATGAATGTATATGGTGTAATGTTGTAAATTGTGTTATATATTATGTTTATTTTTTATCATCGTTATTATTAAATTGTATATGCATATCTATTCATTACGTCTATGTATAAGTATTGGCAGATTTTGTCAATTACTAGCTTTTGCCCGCGCGGCTTCGCTCCCACTCTTCCCTACTCCACCCTACTAAACCCTACTCTACCCTAATCTACCCTACTCTACCCTACTCTACCCTACTCTACACTACTCTACTCTATACTACTCTACCCTACTCTACCCTACTCTACCCTACTCTACCCTACTCTACCCTACTCTACCCTACTCTACCCTACTCTACCCTACTCTACCCTACTCTACCCTACTATACCCTACTCTACCCTACCAAACTTCACATAAACCATCTACTAAATAGTCCGAACAAAGCCTAAACATTTGGCTTGGATAGGTGAGCCCGTTCTTGAGTTATAAAATTACAACAAAAAGAGGCATTGATTTTTATATAAATATTTAGATTATGTAAAGAGTTATGTACAAAATTTCATAATTGTATCATGAAAAATCACAAAGTTATAATCTTCTTTTGTCAGCATAAATACATAGTCATCAGGCCATTCAAGCGAATGAGGGATTGGTTTGCATTTGCACCCAGCTGTTTGCTAGTCATAATGCCCCCTATGACCTGCCGAAATCATATATTTTACATACAGCTAAGAAGTGGAATTTCTTGAATCCTTACCGGAGCTTGTTTTTCCTGATAGTTACAACCTAGGGATCTTTAAGTCAAGAGTGAATATATTACTTCTAGGCAAGCGTGCTCCATCGTCGACCACATCATCGCTTACCATCAGGTGAAAAAGTGGTCAAGGGTGAATAAATAGCCTGTCAATAAATAGTACATTTTGATACAAGTGCAGAAAGTTCGTCATTGTGACCGAGGCGGAATCGCGATCCGTACGGGCCGTAGGCGAGTGTGTTATGGAGCCAAGGGCTGCAGTGACAAATTTGCACGTGTATCAAACAACTTTTTCCAATACACTTACAAAGAAATGAATAAACGGGGGTTGACCGGCGACTCGTGGGGGTCGACGCGCGCCCAGCCTGATACGATACATGTATAATAACGTTGTGACGGCCTCCAACAAGGTGGACCGATGACCTGGTCAGGGTCGCAGGAATCCGATGGATGCGTGATACACAGGACCGATCGTTGTGGCGACGCTTGGGGGAGACCTATGTCCAACAGTGGACGTCTTTCGGCTGATATGATGATGATGATGATGATAATAACATTGAGGCGAGGAAGAGCACGCGCACTTTTCTGCACTATTGCGAAAAACAGTATTTTACGTGCCTAAAAGCGGAGGGATAAGAGCGGGTTTTTGACTAAGTGTATTGAAAAAGAAATTGTTTAGTTTCGTTATCGTTAATGCTTTGTTGGCATTACAATAATTACAACTTATCTACCTTACAGCTGTTATTTATAACGTCAGCTACAAATATTATCAACCTATAGATTACATGGCTACGTAGAGTTATTATTGCATAATGATTTTAGTTGACATGTAAATAAGTTTCTTATCACCGTGTATTTGTGTACGGGGAAGTCCCTGAAGTTTGATTTGTATTCCATGATAGGTATAAAGGTATTGTTGGTAACTTTAGGTCTTTTAGGCTTTAATAGTATCTAAGAGGAAGTCTGAATATGGGAGCGGAGGCCAAAAAGAGTATTGGTTGAGGAAAATGCCGAAGCAAAGTCCTTATATATTATTATAATGTGTCCTTACCTACGTCCCGTTAAATATACGGGACTGTCCCTTGTTTCGATCGCATTTTCCCAAACTGTGCTCTAGAACAAAACATAGTCCCGATTTCAAAAAGCGCGTAGTTTATTTATCTAAGAACTAGCTGTGCCCGCGACTTCGTTCGCGTGGACTACAGGATTTTGCATTTATTTTTTATAAAATAAAAGTAAGCCTATGTTACTCCTTATTACATCAGCTATCTGCCAAAAAAAAGTCCCGTCAAAATCGGTCCAGCCATTTCAGAGATTAGCCCGGACAAACAGACAGACAGACAGACAAAAAATGTTGTTTTGATTTATGTACCGTATTCATATGCATGTAGTAAAAAAAACTTTTTACAAAAATAAATATAACCGACTTCAATGTTAAAAAACACTGAAAAATATAAAATAACTTTAATTTCGGAAGTCGGTGTTTCTATAACAGTTTTGTCTCTTCGTTATTTAACACCGACTTCCGAAATTAAAGTTATTTTGTACTTTTCAGTGTTTTTTATTAACATTGAAGTCGGTTATATTTTTTTTTTTGTAAAAAGATTTTTATTTTACATTTTTTAGTTACAGTTACAGTTATAGCCATAGTGCATCTCATAACGATTCTAATAATCCCAAACACGGTTAGATTACATTAATTTTTTTTTTTTCCTTCTGGCTTCATCATCAGATCAGTTGAATACGTCCCCCCCCTTTTCTGGCAGTCATTCATCGACTACACGTATAAACAAAGCAACTTTACTTATAACCACAGTTCTGCTGTGATTCTATGAGGAGTTCTGTTCCATATCTTCGAAGTTGCAATAAAAAATTGAGTATTGAGTTCATGATCAGATCATAACAAAATTTCTATGGGACCAATTTGGAAGCATAAGCTTTCAATCGAAAACAGAATTTTCAAAATCGGTCCACAGTTGACCGAGATATCAGTGAACATACATAAAAAAAAACATACATTCAGCCGAACATGGAACTCTAAGTTAAACCGACTTCGAAGTTGGTTAAAATGCAGTTATTTCAATATTACAAACAGACACTCCAATTTTATTTATATGTATGGATAAATTGTGGACATCTGAGAAAACAAGTTTCAGTTCTGATGGCAAAGTTGATTGGTTTTTTTTTTTTTTTTGATGAAAGTCAATAATATAATCCCCCATAATAAAGAGTTAAAGTTTGTTTTTTTTGTTTGTAGGAGGTAAACTCTGGAAGTAGTGATCTGATTGCTAAAATTTTTTCACCGATAGAAAGTTGCTTTATTCCTGAGTGACCATAGGCTATATTTTATGTACCCGGGCGAACTCGCGGGTAAAAGCCAGTATACTATGAAAAAATCTGTCAATCTGTCCACGATAAACCCAAAAACTACGATAAGGATTTCCACGCGGTTTCCACCAAAAGAAGGAATAATTCAAAAGATTTAAAGATTTGTAACACCTTACAAAGCAGTGGCAGGTCGCAGTTTCTAATAGACTATACTGAATTCTCTTCTGATAAGGCCCAGGTCTTCATCAGAAGGCTTAAAGTCACCCCAAAAGGCAATAGGGATGGGGGGGATAGGAGTTATACTACGAGTTTTCTTGTGTGGTCAGATAAGGAATTGTGTCCTTGAGTTTCTTAAGTAATTTTTTATTTTTAGTGTACTTTAATCAATCTATCTATGATCAAATCACAACGTAAAACAGGGATCCTTTACTGCTAAGAGGTGGTTTTGGCATTTTAATTGCACCTACCTAGTGAGATATTGTGTGAATTTTATTCAATTTAACAGTGTTTTCGAATTTTACCCTATTTTTTTACTGAAAAATTAATTGCCGAAACCCACTCTGTCTCACAAGAGATTGGATGAGATTCACCTTCCCCAGGCCTTACCTTTTTTTTCCTGTTGAAAGTAAAAAAAAAAACTACCTATATCACCTGATAGAAAGCGACGATGTTGTCGACGATGGAGCACGCTTGCTTAGAAGTAACCTATTCACTCTTGACTAAGCCTCTCAGTGATAGCTATCAAGAAACACAGACTCCAGCAGGGAATTCCACTCCTTAGCTGTACGCACAATAAATATGTTCCCAAAACGTATTAATAGCTACAACCTAGGGGTCTTTAAGTCAAGAGTGAATAGGTTACTTCTAGGCAAGCGTGCTCCATCGTCGGCCACATCATCACTTACCATCAGGTGAGATAGTGGTCAAACGCGAGCCTATCAATAATAATAAAAAAAAAGTTAGTATTTAATGCCCTCAAATCTCAGAAAATAAAAATCCTTATAACTCATTTAAACTTTATTTTACTAGAATAATTATACAATGACAATAAATTATATACATTTACAATATTATATGTACGAAGATTTTTTGTTAGGTTTGGTACACATTGAGTCAATGTAAGATAAGATGCGCATGCACAATTAGGAAGCTGTGATTCACGAGATACACATTTACTATGAACAGTTGGTTAATTGTTTATAAATAGATGAGATAGTGGAATCTATTTTAAGAAATACTAAGAAACCGAAATAGTGAGCTAATTGTGTTTATATTAGTTCTGATTCAGAAGATAAACTTGTCTTATTGGACCTCGTCTTGCTTGAAGAATAGCATAAAACGTAGAATAGTGTAATCGGCCTCATACTATTCCCACTGTTGGGACTCGGGCCTCTTCTCCAAGAACGGGAATCACGCGAGCCCAGTGCGATTAGATAGATGTCACACATCAAGTTTCGGTTCTAAGACATGCCTGTTTCCTCACGATGTTTGCCATCACCGTTTTAAGAGCAGTGGTGATAAAATTAATTACACAAAGTAATGCGCCTGGCTGGGTTTGAATCCGTGACCTAAAACTCGAAATTCGGAGCTGTTACCACTCTGTACTACAGTAATAGACTTTTTTGTGATATGTGGCTTGTAAATGCCTTAGGGACGTTCTTCATTTCTATCAAAAACTAATAAGTACAAAAAAAAAATTATAAAGTGTATTTCGTCCAATCTGTCACGCAAATTTAAACAATAAAAGTAAAATATTACACAATTTAAATCTCTTGAATAAATGTTATTTATTTCAGTAATAAACTTAATGCAAAAAAGGGTATTGCGAAACTTAAAAATTTCAAATAAATTCGATATTTACATTATTTTACGAGGAACAAGTGGACTCAATGTGTACAAAACCTATAATATCATTACAATAATCTATTTAACCTAGCTTAGCTAGGAGATCACATATTTTGACGATATAATATTCAATACATTTAACAAACAATTATTTAATTAAATAAATAGGTACACATGTATTACTATGAAAAGCATGACATCCAAAAGATTTGTTCCATTATATTCAGTGTCCTGTTAATAAGAGTGATTTATCAGAAAATACACATGATCCATCAAAAAACAAACACACGACTAATATACAAAAACAAAGTCAACCTGCAAGTGAGTAATTGGTTCCAAATATTAAATCAATATAAGAAGCTTTCGTTTAAATATTTTATTTAAACACTTATAAATACGGATACATTTTATGTTAAACACAAGCACCTCTGCTTATCCTCACGGATACAGCATCAAACATTTGTCCTTTCAATCCGTTAAAGAAATTAAAACTAACAACTGTGCTGTTAGCGTTAATTTTTTTTAACACGTCTATACCGCGCAGCGTCCGCGCTTCGTCTGACAAAAATTTCACTGTCGAGCAAGCATACCCTGTTGCTGTCTCACTCGCACTTGTCGTGTTGGGGTGAGGATTGCTCGGCTGGACAGTGAAAGGGGTAGCTTCACTCAACTGAGGCCGGTATCATTTCCCCGCAGCCCAAGTTCTGAGGAGCATCCAGTGTAGGAAGTGGGGCAGTAGACCCCCGAAGCCTGGCTGAGCTCAGCTCGTTACATTGGACCCAGAGCTCCAACTGGAATTTTTAACAAAAATAACATATATTTTAATTGAAATGTTTTAGGAGTTTTGTGTATTACGGTCGGTTTTGAGGTATCATATCGTGGTGTCATCAATTTCGACTTACATGTCTCAGTTTTGAGCAATTATGGTAATCATTTTCCTAACTAATGAAACAATACAACAAACTACGTTTACAATACCGTATTACTATTCTAAATAAATAATGAATTAAATCTAATTAAGTATCTAACTATCATCTTCTTCACACTTTCTTCGTTAAGGACTACAACCACATCTCGACTCGTGTTCAAACTATATATAGCTATGGAAGTTTTTATTATTTTACATTCTAAATACATAGCTATTTTGACGACTCTAGGACTAAGATACTCATATGTAAATAGGTAGGTATACCTTATCATTTCTGCTGCCTAATTCTTAAATATCTAAAAAAAATGGCTTTGACTCTCGACCTCAGTGAAACTTACATATTCATCATCTTTTCAGTTAGATATTTTCAGCTCTTTCTACACGTTTTAGCTCTGGCCAAACCAAGGATAATCTCTCACGAGAAGCTATTGCGACTGCACCAATTAAATTCCCAAGTTACGCCACAATTTGCACAATAAACTAGTGCGCTTCACCATCAACGATTGCATCACTGCTTACCATCAGGTGGGATCGCAGTCAAGCACTATAATAGTTTTTATCATAAAAATGTGAATCATAAAAGAAAAATCATAAATAAAAAATCATAAAAATGAATCACCTCTGTCTCGTATTGGACATAAACGAAGGCCGTCGATGTGTTTTTAGAATAATTGAATTTTACAGTAATTTGCACAGTGATTGAACGTTCTTAATTGGAATTGGAAAAGTTATGTAAGGTAGGTGTACCCACATATTAAAAACTAGCTCCTGCCTGCTGCATGCCCGCGTTAAACTTTTCTCCATACAAACTTTGGACCCTGTTTCCCCCTTAGGGGGTGAATTTTGAAAAATAATCTCTTAGTGCTCGTCTACGTCATAAAAGGAAGCCTTGTGCAAAATTTCATGTTCCTAGTCCCAGAAGTTACAGCTGAGCGTTGATATGTCAGTCAGTCAGTCAGTCAGTCAGTCAGTCAGTCAGTCAGTTTCTCCTTTTATCTATAAAAAAAAATATAAAACTCCTATGACAATTTATACCGCGTATAACGTACGTGACTTGTTGCTAGTCGTGAAGCTGTAGGCGCCAACAACCTCCATACCATTTTATTGATACAATGATCGTCTAATATAGGAAGTTAGTGATAGTATGACAAACGACAGGACAGAATGGAAGAAAAAAACGTGTTACGCCTACCCCAAATAACATGGGACGAGGACAGGAAGAAGAAGAAGAAGAAGACAGTCTACTAATTCCGTCTTGCATTGATCCGCATCAGTTTGACCAGAGCATTAAGTCCATAGACTATATACCTCAGGAGGCATCTTTTCCGGCGGATGCCTGCAGGTTCCTCCACAGTGCAGCTGCAGCAACAGCTCGGCTATGGCTGCTGCAGAGGTGTCGATAACACGCTGCCGGCACACGGCTACTGCGTGGACGAAGCCTCCGGGACCAACGAATTCGTGCTCCATAAAGACTGTCTTGTCATCCCAGTATATTGCCTGAAAAAGGAGAGAAAAGGGATATAAATTTCAGTTCTTCACGATAGCATAGCATAGTCGACCATATAATGTTCCCACTGTTGAGACTCAGGCCTCCTCTCTAGGAGAGGGAATGGGCCGTAATCCACCACGCGGGCCTAGTGTGAGTTGGTGGATATCACATGTCTTCGAATTTTTGGTTCCAGGAAAGAAAAGAAAGAAAGAAAAAGTGTTTATTCACGTCAAACATCACGTCAAACATGGCGCATACCTTAAAACAAACAGGACATGCCGGTTTCCTCACGATGTTTTCCTTCACCGTTTTGAGAGCAGTGGTGATGAAATAAATGACACAAAATAATGCGCCTGGCTGAGTTCGAACCCTCAACCTACAACTCGTAAGTCAGGGCCATTACCATTCGGCTACCACTGCTCTCCAAGATCATCCAAAGAATAAAACAAAACCCACCTTAGAAGTAATAGTAAACTTGGTGAAAGGCTTGAGGAACCTCCTGTATCTGATAGTGGCAGCGGCTTGGACCACAGCTCCACCAGCAGCCTTGATGTTGTTGTACAGACCAGTTCGCTCGTAGAAGTCTGCTCGAGCGAAGTCGAGTTCCCTAAGGTAGCGTGCGTTGTTCATGTGGTACAGCAAAGTGTCTATGTCGTTCATGAGACACCAGCCTGGAAAATTTAATAAAAATTGGTGAAGAAATAATATTACGAGTGGAACATGTAAGATGCGACTGGCCCAAATGTAAAGAGTAATTGAAGAAACATAGGTGTGGTTTTTGTCAGTAAAAATCTGTCTCGACCTCCTGCTCCGCCCGGGACTAACCCATCAAGTACCTATAACTGGACTACAGGACTGGTCCATCCATAGGATTCCTGTGACCCTTTCCAAATAATCGGTCCACTTTGACAGATGCCCATCTTTTTCTTCTGATACTTATTTATTTACCTTTACTTAATCATTGGCACATATTCAATCATCGTTCGCCTATCGATTTCCACATAGCAATATATAATTCCCTAGATACCTGTAGATATTCAAAACTTCATACTGTATCTGACTAATTGTATATAAAAAAGGTAAAGTCCTGACTCGCTCACGCGCAGCCCAAACTCTTGGACCTAGAACGCTGAAATCCTTTTATCATAATAAGAAAAGATTCATCAAAAGATACATGAAACGGGGGTCCAAAGCTCGTATGGAGAGTATTTCTTTCACGAGGGCCGCTGGCAGAAGCTAGAGAATTAAACTTATTGGGAATCTTACCATGAATTTCCGTAGTATCCATAATGCAAGACTTCTTCTTAAAGTACCGAGCTTTAGCAACCGTGTACATCATCCTGGCGAAGTAAGCGACGTCCAGACTGCTGTAGAGTATCAGGGCGCCTGCCACCACAGCAGCCGCCCATCCTGGCAGGCACACCGTCCACATGTTGACCTGGAACAGTTCACCATCATCGTCATCATCATTTCAGCCTAAAGACGTCCACTGTTGGACATAAGTCTACCCCAAGTGCCGCCACAACGATCGGCCCGGTGCGTTTCGCATCCACCGGATTATCATAACCCTTATCAGGTTATCGGTCCACCTTGTGAGAGGCGTACCGGAAGACGCGGCGTTGAAACAGTTCACTGCTTTCAATTAACATCAATCTACATATAAACTTAAATCAGAATATGGGGGCCATACCATGATGTGTAAAAATGTCAGGCGTGTGAGCGATCAAGGAGTTGTCAGCAACAGTAGGGGCCCAGCTGGGTCGAAGCCTACTGGGGCCAGGGTTATCCGAAAGGGAACTCGAGCCCCGGTATGAAGGCTAGAAGGAACGGGGTGGGCTTTTAGTCAGTAAGAGTCTGAGAATATCTCCCGCTGCGCCCAAGAGCGGGGGTTATCATTGGATGATTTTTCCCACCACAAAAAAAAGGCGTGTGAGCGAGACAGAAGAATAGAGGGAGATATACACCCTATATATCTATCTTATCTATCTTTTTAACAGTTCAGCTTTGGACTCGGTGGAAAGGCGTGCAAAGAGTCTAATTGGTGATCCAGATTTGGTTAAATCCAATTTACAAACCAGCCAGCCTTTCGATATTTTACACGATGCATTTTGAAGAGTGTGCGGGAATTGCATAACTTAATTCCGCCATCTCCTTTCTACCATCGGACAACCCGTCGAACGACAAGTATCCGCCCTTACATTGTTGAAACTTCTACGGATCGGACTAAGCGTTTCGCTTCGTCGTTTATACCGCGTACATCGAATGACTGGAAAGCCTGCTGCGGACGGTCTTCCCGTCCAATATAATTTAGGTGTCTTCAAGGCTATAGTGAAGAGGCTCTTAATAAACTAGTGCGCCTCATCATCAACGATTGTATCACTGCTTAGCTTACCATCAGGTGGGATCGCAGTCAAGCACTGATTTTTATCATTTAAACAAAAAAATATATTTTAAGTCGCTAAATGGATCGCGATAAGAGCTCGTCGTAGGGTCTCTGGTCTTTGATAAGCGTGAACGGCTGGACAGCTTGGCATTGCAGTAACTAGACCGACTAGATTTTTTTAAGGAATTCCTCTTGCTTAGTTAGGTTAGGTTGAAGCAGACCAAATAGCATCATAGCATAATCAGCCTTTTAATGTTCCCACTGCTGGGACTCAGGCCTCTTCTCTCTAGGAGAGGGGATGGGCCGTAATCCACCACAAGGGCCCAGTGCGAGTTGAAAAGCAGACCAAATTCTTTCAAAAAATACACGTTCCGGTTTCGAACTAGTGAGTTCGCACATTCTTAATGAGTATTATTTTCGATGCTGCTATCTAAAAAATACTTCCGAGTTTAGACTCAGACAAGACAACGTGTATGCGTTTTTTCTTGCGGATTCTTTTTTCGAGTGAACTTCAGTGGCAAATTAAAACAATTTAATCAATCAAGTCAATTGCCGAATCCATCTCGGCTGGGCAGAGTTTACATAAGCTTAGACGAAAGTCTATGACTAGTGCGTGTTGCCAGTGATGACATATGGCTCTGAAACTCAGTCACTCATAACGGACCTCACCAGAAGGCTTATAGTCACCGCAAAGGGCAATGGAAAGGACTATACTCAAAGTTTCTTTGCGTAATCGCATCGAAAATAAAGATATTCAGGAAAACCAATATTATCGACATAGCCCGAAGTTTCACCAGACTTAAGGCCCAAGCGCCCGAAAAGTGCTTTAAAACAGTGTCTTTCTGGAGCCTACTCCTCGGTAACGGCCAGGTTAGTAGGTTTGAAAAAAATATATGTTTATTATAGATTCATGAATAACATTATCAACATTTGATTTTTTCGTGCGATTAATACTTTTTCTAAAAAAAATATTACATACAACAACATCACATTCGCAACTTTTCCCTACTCCTTCAAAACGGCTTGGATCTTTAGAAATGTTTTGTCCACATTTTTTTTTTTTTACGATGGGAAAAATCATCTTATGACAACCCCCGCTCTTGGGCGGAGCGGAAGATAGTGTCAGACTCTTACTGACTAAAAAACCCATCCCGTTCCTTCAAGCCTTCATACCGGGGCTCGAGCGCCCTTTCGGATAACCCTGGCCACAGTAGGCTTCGACCCGGCTGGGGCCCTGCTGTTGCTGACAACTCCTTGAGGCGCGCGGGAACAGCGCGCGCCGTCGACGACTTGGGCTTGGTCCGGACAGTTACCGGACGGCCGGACAGCGAGCTACCCATTGCTCACTGTCCGCAAGCCCGCGCCTACGGTGGCTGGAAATCGGGATCGGAATCCCGGCGGCGGCGAGAGCGCCGTTGCCTGATGCGGTCGGCCTCCTCCTTAGCGAGCATTACTGCTTCGCAGAAGTCGAAAAATTGGTAGTTAAATATTCTTCAAAGTGAACATTATCAATATTTTGCAAAGAAAATGGATTTAAAAGTCAGCGGGGATCTGTCCGGGCGGTTGCATATTAGAAAATCAAAACTTTCTCGAGCAAATTTCAAAAGAACAATGTACAAATCAACAAAGTTTAAAATAACGATGGTCATTTGATCAAAAGTTCAGCTGACCAAAGTCTGGAATATCAATGTTTAAATTATTTTTGTTTTAATTTTTTTTTTTTTTATTAATCGTTCAAAGGTCAAAATGGATTGAAAATCAAAAGAAAAAATCAAAATGGACAAAATGGAGTGAATAGGCTCTTAGTAAACTAGTACGCCTCACCATAAACGATTGCATCACTGCTTACCATCAGATGGGATCGCAGTCAAGCACTAGTTTACATCAATTTAAAAAAAAAGTATTCTCTAACTGCGGCGATTTCTCGCGCCGGGCCTTGGTACAGTCCATGGTCGGGAGCGAGGAGGAGTGGCAGGCGGTCGCCTCCTTCTGCGAAGCAGTAATACTAGCAAAAGAGGAGGCCGACTCAGGCATCAGGCAACGGCGCTCACGCTCCAGCCGCCGCGCCGCCAGGATTCCGATCCCGATTTCCGTCCACCATAGGCGCGGGCTTACGGACGGCGAGCAATGGTTAGCTTGCTGTCCGACCGTCCGGTAACCGTTCGGACCAAGTCCAAGTCGTCGACGGCGCGCACTGTTTCGCTCGCCTCAAGGAGTTGTCAGCAACTGTAGAGGCCCAGCAGGGTCAAAGCCTACTAAGGCCAAGGGTCAACTTCCAAAAACGTGGTTACGAACGAGGTTCGGCCCCGGTATCCGGTACCACGGTAGCTAGTAAGAGTCTGACATTATCTCCCGCTCCACCCAAAGGCGGAGAATGTCATTTGGATTATTTTTATCCATCTAAAAAAAAGTATTCTCTAACAGTCTAACTGATACACGATTAAAATAAACACGGGGTGAATTCAAAATGTTTCCAGCAAGCCCTAAAAACTACCATTTCATACATAAAAATCTTAAGAATGCTTTTAACAATTTACTGATTGCCAAATAGTAATGGGGCGCTAAAATTGATCCAGCATCGGCCATTAAATGAGTAGACATTTTATATACTTCATTCATTTTATTACCAGCTTCGTTTATGAAGTGAGCGTTTCTATAAATACCAAGCAGCAAATGTTGTCAAGGGTAAAACCAATCGATATGGAGGGTAAATTACTAATGAACTGGAAGCTCCCAATCTACGTTTATATTTAAGTAATAAGTATGTATATTAATAACTTTCTTACCAACGCAATTCCTAGTAATATTTTTAACATGTCTCACAAATAAAGAAATACCAGATGGAAATTTTTACTAAGATAGGAAGGTGCCGAGATGGGACTAAATATATTGCTACCTATATAAACTAGCTTTGCTTATGACTTTGTTCGCTGTCAGAATGTTTTATTTGAAGAATATTTTGTAAGGAAAGTTTTGATTATGTAGGTACGTAATGGCTTTATCAGAGTAGGGAAAGATCAATTAACAGATGGGTGAACCGTGTGAAAGATAACTTAGCAAGGGTTGGGTACTGAGATAGATGACAAAAATAAAGATTTTTCGAAGACAAAGACACGCCCGATTTGCAAATAGGTACATTATTGTATTTATTGCCAAGCAGAGTGCAAAGTAGATTCACAAACTGGCGTAGCCGTGGCGTCCCCACGCCAATCTACTAACACGCAAAACGCACTTTAGTTCATGTAGCAAGATTTCGTGTCTTGTTTAGCGGCTGTTTTAATTATACGCAAGTTGATTATTAGTGAATATTGTAGTGTGAAATTTGTGTAGTATTATGTTTTAAATATCTACATTACTGGACATTATGTAGATAGATTGAAACAGGCACGATTTCGGAAAAATAGAGCTGAAAATATTATTCTACCTAGTAGGTATTGATGGTTAAATTGATACCTTTGCTGCCAAATACTGAAAAAAACATTAGAAATGTTACATTCGTATTCTAATGGAAAATAAAGTGAGTGTATTCTGTATCTAGAACTAAATACTTTCTAAACTAGACACTGGCAAAATGCTCAAACTGTGCGAAACCGAAAAAAGATAAAAAGAAAGGCCATGGCAATGTTATATTCCTGTTGGTAGGTCAATTATTTTAAGGGCCAAGCGCCCGAAAAGTGCCATAAAACAGTGATTTTCTGAGGCATACTCCTCCGTAACGGCTAGGTCAATTGGTTTGAAAAAAATATATGTTTATTATAGATTCATGAACAATAATATCAACATAGATGATGATTTTTCGTGCTATTAATACTTTTGTCAAAAAAAAATATTTAGCAATTTCGCAACTTTTCCCCACTCCTTCGAAACGGCTTGGACCTTTAGAAACATTTTTACACATAAAAATTGGTGGTTAAATATTCTTCAAAGTGAACATTGCATATGTAAATCAATCAATATCTCGCAGAGAAAATGGATTTAAAGCGCTTTCCGGGCGCTGCTGGCCGCAAATAAATGCACAGATTTGCGTACTGCCGCCTAGGCTAGTGCGAGAGTTGCTTTCACATAATTTCGGCCAGATGGTTCAAGGAACTATACGCCTTAAGGATAAAGTGTAAGCAGTGACTGCCTCTACTGTCAGGGCTAGTTTTAAAAAAAGAAAAATAATTACATTCTCCTAGGTAAATGAGCGTCAGTACTTTTGATTGCGTTTAAGAGAAGTCTTGTTATACAATTAGTTCCGCAAAAAATTACAACTGGACTGTCATCGTAGGAAATCACATCATTTTATCTGAATGAAGATTTACTACGTTATTAACTCTTCGAATGCCGTAATTAGAGACACAATAGAAAGACAATGGCTTATGTCGAACTGTGTAACTTAAGACATTCAAAAGGTTAATGTACAGAGTTAACAACGTGGGACCTAGGGTACTACCTTGAGGAACACCAAACAAGATAGGGAAGAAATCTGCTTTGCTTTGAAGGCTGCCTAAATTGGGATATTGGTATTGAGAACTCAAGCAGCCACATAACTAGTAGAGGTATATTCTTTACGCCTATTGCTTCTAGTTTCTTTGAACGAAACCCTGGTACAACAGTATCGATAGCTTTTGCCGAGTCAGGTACTGCCACAATATTCTCACATGCTCCTTTTTCTTATGTGTGTTATTTTTATGTATTTATTGGGTAAACTTGATTAGTTACACTTGATTTGACTCTTGTGAAAGCCTGCCTAGCAGAGGCTATTTTTGCGTTTCTCTATATTTTGGTTTTATCACTTCAATAGTTTCAATTCAGCTGAGTAAGTAAATCAGTAATCATCTCACCGCCTGTCCAGGGGCCCAAGTATACTATTTGTATAAAGTCGTCATTCCAACACGATTCCATTGTCATTTTGCTATAAGTTCGTAATCTGCTAATTCATAATAGTCGACCACTGATCGGTCAATGTTGTCGTGATAGAGTAGTGGTAGAATGACAATATCGAGCTTATTAAAAGCAATGACTGCACAATGACGTTCCAATGGTAGGTCACTGATCAAAGGAATTGTAAAAATTTTTGCAAATTACCGCATACGTCAGACATTCATTTGTCAATATGTACGAGATCACCATTTATAATGGTAATCTCACTAGCCACTACTTTCAGTGGTTGACCATTGGAAAGTCATAATGACGCCATTATATTAGTCGATTATAAAATCAACAATTATGAAATCAATGATAAACCATTCTGACCACGTATATCGATATCTATGATTCTGACACTATTGTAATAGCAGACTTGAGGCCCAGGTGAATGTACTTATACCTACAAGAGAGCGAATGCCGCCGTCCGCTTGGGGTTTAATGAATTAAGACTACGAAAAAGAAGTAGGCAGTAAAACATTGCGTGACCGATGGAAATTGGAGGGAGGCTTTTTCCTAGTATAACGATTCGGGCTAGTAATAATATCTTTTTAGAAGATCGGACACTATGTAACAATACGGGGTTTTCATGATATAACATGAATTCTCGTTAGCGCCTGATAAAAAATGATAGCATGTAGAATAAGAACAACATCTTGCAGTTACACTTAAATATTTATGACAGGCTTGGAGAAAAGAGCGCAAAAACACGTATTCGGCTTCTAATTTCAGCGACATTTCAATTAAAATAATAAAAAAAATAAAAAATATTATAATGTATTGAATAAATGTTTAAAGCTATTCTAAACGCACATTAAAATTAATTTTAGTTAGCTATTACAATTCTCATACATCAAGGGCAGTGGGAAATGAAAAGTCATTAACAAAAACTTTGAATAGTTAAAGAAGGGATTACATATTACAATTACTTTACAAATGATATTGAAACCTGGAGTTACCGGAAGACGGTAAAGCCTTGGGCAATCTGTAAAAGTAAAGAATCGGAAATGGATACATATATATAATAGATAAAATATAGAAGTTTACTCGTAATATTCACAGGGAAGGCTAATATAGGTATATGTGGATAGGTTTTCATACTTTTCATGTATGTACGTGCATAGCGCCCGGATAAGCTCTGGCTAGTCAGGATGAAGCGCTACTTTATCGATCAGCTGTTGTATGGCCTACTATGACAGTTCCGCTATTTCATATAAAAATTAAGGCTCATATTGCCCTTTTGTCTCATCTATCAGTATAATAGCAATTAAATCTTAACTGCACTAAGTAATACAACGAATAAAGAAACTTACCTTTGGCCTCGAGCCGGCAAAATTCTTGTAAAAAATTAAAACATCATATTCGAAAGAAAACTATTGAATATCCATCACTAATCACTTCTTTACTTCAAAAACCACCGATTAATTATGATTTAAACAGTTTTAATATTCAAATTATTATAAAACTTGATAAATACAACCTCGGAGACGATGTCAGTACGAATTTTTTCACGCACAAAATAAAATGACAGTTTCCCATGCGCGCGCATACCGATCGATACATCAAGGAACTCTGTTGACGGTTGGTTGCCGGATGCCGCGAATTTTGACACCTTTTTTTTTTAAATTGCTGGTCTTATATGTGTTTTGTATGATGCATTTTGGTGAGTGTACGCAGGAATTGCATGACTTGATTCCACCATCTAAATTCTACCGTAGGACAACCTGACGAACAGCAAATATCCACCCTTACGTTGTTGAAACCTCTACGGTCCGGACCAAGCGTTCCGTCTCATCGTTTATGCCGCGTACATCGAGGGACTGGAACAATTTGTCTGCTGCGGTTTTCCCGTCCGATTATAAATTTATGTGTCTTCAAGGCTAGCGTGAATGGGCTCTTAATAAACTAGTGCGCCTCACCATTGCATCACTGCTTACCATCAGGTGGGATCGCAGTCAAGCACTAGTTTAAATCAATAAAAAAAATATATTAAATAAGTTTTATAAATAAATGGTTTTTGTACAATAAAAGGACAGTTTTTTGGAAAGAAGTTCAGATTCTTGAAGTCCCGTATTGTAATTTCGGGTGAAATCAAGTTATTGAGTTCCACAGCATCACCTTATGTATGTATCCACAGAGTTATACCTAGTTCAAGTCAGCTGTAAGTCTTATATCCACCACGTCCATGTATCAAGTCAAGACATATTTTTTTTTAACTGACCAATAAATCATTTTCCTTGCCAAAATCCTGCTGAATGTAGTGAGGAACTATCTACTGTTTACATTAATTCTTAAATTACCCTTTTCTTTAAAGGTGGACCTGGTGATAATCGCGGAAACTACTAAATGAAAACCAGACTAGGTTTTGTAGCGAAGCCTGGATGATTCTATGTCCGGTGAAGTGAAGGTCGGTCTACGTACGTGGGAGCGTAGCACGAGCGTAGCTGAGCACTAGCGTAGCACCAGCGTAGCTAAGCACTAGCGTAGCACGAGCGTAGCATGAGCGTAGCTGAGCACTAGCGTAGCACGAGCGTAGCATGAGCGTAGCTGAGCACTAGCGTAGCACGAGCGTAGCTAAGCACTAGCGTAGCACGAGCGTAGCATGAGCGTAGCTGAGCACTAGCGTAGCACCAGCGTAGCTAAGCACTAGCGTAGCACGAGCGTAGCATGAGCGTAGCTGAGCACTAGCGTAGCACCAGCGTAGCTAAGCACTAGCGTAGCACGAGCGTAGCATGAGCGTAGCTGAGCACTAGCGTAGCACCAGCGTAGCTAAGCACTAGCGTAGCACGAGCGTAGCATGAGCGTAGCTGAGCACTAGCTTAGCTGAGCACTAGCGTAGCTGAGCACTAGCGTAGCTGAGCACTAGCGTAGCACCAGCGTAGCACCAGCATAGCACCAACGTAGCACCAGCGTAGCTGAGCACTAGCGTAGCACCAGCGTAGCTAAGCACTAGCGTAGCACCAGCGTAGCTGAGCACTAGCGTAGCACCAGCGTAGCTAAGCACTAGCGTAGCACGAGCGTAGCACGAGCGTAGCACCAGCGTAGCACGAGCGTAGCACCAGCGTAGCTAAGCACTAGCGTAGCTGAGCACTAGCGTAGCACCAGCGTAGCATGAGCATAGCTGAGCACTAGCGTAGCACGAGCGTAGCTGAGCACTAGCGTAGCACCAGCGTAGCGTAGCTAAGCACTAGCGTAGCACCAGCGTAGCTAAGCACTAGCGTAGCACGAGCGTAGCTGAGCACTAGCGTAGCACCAGCGTAGCGTAGCTAAGCACTAGCGTAGCACCAGCGTAGCTAAGCACTAGCGTAGCACCAGCGTAGCTGAGCACTAGCGTAGCACCAGCGTAGCTAAGCACTAGCGTAGCTGAGCACTAGCGTAGCACTAGCGTAGCTGAGCACTAGCGTAGCTGAGCACTAGCGTAGCACTAGCGTAGCTGAGCACTAGCGTAGCACTAGCGTAGCTGAGCACTACCGTAGCACAAGCGTAGCATGAACGTAGCACTAGCGTAGCACGAGCCGAACTCAAATTCTTGTAGTGTAAACCGACGTCTGACTCTATAGGAGTCCAGCACGACTGACATCATACAAACAGCACGGCTTGTGCTCCATTTGTGCTCAGCTCCTGCAGTGGAAATCCACCTTGATGATGTCGATGCTGAATGCTTTAGAGCGAGCCATTTAGTCAGGCATTGAGAGGGCTCTTTCCTACCTGAGTACTATCGCCAAACTGAGCATGGTTTAAAAGCTTGTCGGACGCTCTTAGGATTGAAAATTTCCTAACGCCTGGTAGTATATGACACGCAAAGTTTGCTTATTTTTATAATAGCTAAAGACTTATTCACAGGCGTTTATAAAAACACGTATTTTTCTTTTGAAACTGAAAGTGCACATCGCTCCAAAGTTTCAATCAATAGATGAGATACATAATTATTATACCTGTTTTTAACATTAAGCTACACCTAGGTAATTGTAACGCTTTTACAGTTTTCCTCTATGCGCTGTAAAACAAAACGGTGTACCTACTTTTGTGTAGGCGCCTAATACATTTAGCTTTTTGCTGATTTTAGTGGAAACTGAAGCCTAAGCCTAAGCCCACCTTGTCCAGTTTCTGCTTACACCCCATGAGAATAAAGCGTAAGTTTATGTAGGTATGTATCATGCCTACCATTGCCTACGGTTCTATGTGCTAAGTTGTAGAGTGCTGATTGTTTTAAAAATGTATTCTAATAAAACTGATAGTTACCGTAGTGGATAAATAAGAAAATTTATGAAGGTAAACTTAAATGTCTACATTTTATCTTGAAACTCATTTCCAAGTGCCGCTCAAAACGCAAAGTATACAATCTCTTCTACGGTTCGACATTTTGCGACGCACAATGTACACGAAAACCAAACAACCATTCTCGTGTACCTCTAGAACTCATCAGTTTATCTGTAACGGAAGCTCAACTATCGCTGGCGTCCGAAATGCCCGATGCAAGGCACGGCGAGGGGCGAGGCGCGACGACGCCATGTCGGTGACCTCGCGCCGTGCCTCTGTCTCGCTCACTCTTACGTACAAAGATAGTGACAGCGATACACTGTCCGATCCGAGAAATGGATAAACGCAGCAACCGTCAGTAGTGACGTGTCAGACGAAGGAGTGTAAACAGCTCGTAATAAAAAAGTTTTTGTTATTATTTGAAAAATACTTCAAAATGAGGGAGTTTAAATACAATGTGATCGATTTAATAAGTTACGTGAGGGATCGGCCGTGTTTGTGGGACAAAACTATTGAAAATTATAAAGATCGTACGGAAAGACGAAGCGCTTGGGAAGAAATATTCAACAATCTAGATGAATCGTACGAAGAACTGGCCCCGGAAGAAAAGAGGATTACGGGTAATGGAAACAAACATCTTTTACAAAACCAATTTGACTAGCTTTGACTAACTTTACATGAAATGTATCGCGTCGTCGACTTTTTTGCCATTTGAAATTTCCTCTCAGCCTTGTCGCGATCGCCGCACGCGCTAGCCAGCAGTGTGACGTTTCACGAATTTTCACGATATGCCAAACAAAACAAAGAAACACTAACACAAGCTCACTAACACAGCACAGCACAGCGACTAAGGAGGAGCACAAGCTCGTCTTGCGATCCATTTTACAACCTAAATTGAACTGTTAAATGGATGAAGCTGTACACCTTTTAAGTATAGCTCGACCATCCCTCAGTCACAAGTCATGGTAAGGCCACACAGAAAAGAATGGAAAATCTCTGTGATCCTTTGATCAACTAAAAAGTTGGTTATATTTGCGATTTGGATTTATGTGAACTATGTTAAAATATTGGTACTATTCTGTTTAATGTCATAAGTAAACATTTGTAACTGCTTCATCATCATCATCATCATTTCGGCCTCCCCCAAGTGTCGCCACAATGAACGATCCTGTGCGCCCCGCATCTTCACCAGGTCATCGCGCATCGGTCCAACTGCTTGTATCTATACGCATCCATTTTTTTGACGGCCCGGTTGGCGCAGTGGTTGAGAGAATGGCTGCTGTGCTGCGTGTCGCTGGTACCAGGTTCGATTCCCGCACGAGACAAATATTTGTATGGCTTACAGATAACTGTACCGGGTCCGGGTGTTTTGCGTCATGTGAGTTTACATGTTCGTCCATTGCAAGTTAGCTATTGGTAGTTGAACTGTGAGCATTGCCCTACTTTGTAGCACGCCTGCCCCGCAAGGCCATTCTAACCTCTTTAATCCTGTGAGCAAATCCATGTCCTGTTGCCCACTCCATGGTTTTCATGTTTTGACTTTACAATTATTAAAATCTTTTTGTTTCAGGAGAAATGGTCCTCCACAAGTGGACGAATATTCGGGATACATTTCTAAAAAGCCTCAAAACAAGGATGGGCAGGCCTAAAAAGAAATACTTGCTATACGACCATTTACAATTCTTAACCAAAGTGTTACCAGAAAGTGAAAGGCCATCGGAATTAAACAATTCGAATCCTGCTTTCATGAAGCAGGAAGAACTAGATCCTGGTTTTAGTATAACTGCTGAGATAGAGCCAGAATCTTCTACAAGCTTTGCTGTAAGTAATGAATCAAGTTTTGGGAACAAAAAGAACACCAAAGCAAACGATTTCGACGATGCAAAGTCGACAGACTACGCCAGCGCCAGTGAAGTCAGCTACAGCCGAAAAAATGGTCGCGTAAAACGAAAGAATCGATTCATATACGTAGACGACACCGATTCTGGTTCTAGCAGAAAGAAAACTAAAAAGACTAGTACAAATAATGATGATGTATCGGTGAATGATCAATTGAGTGCTATAGATTTTGTTGAAGTTGACAATAATGACCCTCGAATAATGAATGAAGATGAGGCGTTTTTCGCGTCATTATTGCCAACAATTGTAAAGTATACTGAAGATGAGAGACTAGAGTTTAGGATCGAAGTGCTTGGTATAATGAAAAAGTTAAAGGAGAAGAGAACTTGGATGGCGGAGTGATAGTTTGTTTTGCGGCCCTACTACGAGCTTATAAGGCGATCCATTTGACGACCTAAACTGAACTGTTAAAGTGATGGAGCTATAGTATAGGGTGTATAGCTCCAGTACCCATCTTTCTCACCAGGGCTGTGCTAAGAGTCGAATCTGAGGTAGGGCAGCATTGGCGGAATTAAAAAATTATGCCTCGAATCACGGGCTCCTAAATCAATCACCGTGTATGTATATCACTAACCTCTAGGTCAGTCTCTAGATCAGACTGATCGCAAAGCCAAACCTATTCGTAGACAATAAAAATCTGTGACAGAGCACGAGCATGGAATCTCAATGATGAAGAACAACAAGTGAATAAGATGGTTGAACTTCGAGATGTGGATGTAGAGTTCCACGTCTGAGTGAGAGTGAGGTAGGGCATTGTGATTTCAATGTAGACAAAGACTCACAATGCCCCCCCCCCCCCAGCTACGGCCGTGTTTCTCACTCGCACGCCTGACATTTTTGTAAAGCCCTTGGAAGACAGATGAAGCTATCCTACACCCATATAGCTCCATCTCTTCGGCGGTTATCACAGTACCATGCACCACGCAGCTTAGCGCGTGAAAACGCACCTAGGCACATACTTGCGGTAGTGTATATCTGCATCACCGTGCGGCTTTTTTACGCACTCACGCGCATAGTTGCGTTTTGTAGATTCACGCAGGCTGACTCATTTCATACAAAATCACGCACGGCACTACGAGACTCAGTGTGCCATACCTTGCGCCTTTTTTTTTTATGGTGGGAAAAGTCATGCATTGACATCCGCCCTTGGGCAGAGCGGGAGATAGTGTCAGACTCTTACTGACTAAAAGACCCACCCCGTTCCTTCTAGCCTTCATACCGGGGCTCGAGCGCCCTTTCGGATAACCCTGGCCCCAGTAGGCTTCGACCCGGCTGGGTCCCTGCTGTTGCTGACAACTCCTTGAGGCGCGCGGGAACAGTGCGCGCCGTCGACGACTCGGGCTTGGTCCGGACAGTTACCGGACGGCCGGACAGTGAGCTACCCATTGCTCACTGTCCGCAAGCCCGCGTCTACGTTGGCCGGAAATCGGGATCAGAATCCCGGCGACGGCGGCGGCGATAACGCCGTTGCCTGATGCGTTCGGCCTCCTCCTTTGCGAGCATTACTGCTTCGCAGAAGTCGGCGACCGCCTGCCACTCCTCCTCGCTCCGGACCATGGCCTCAACCAACGCCCGACGCGAGAGGTCTCCGCCGCCGATATACCTTGCGCCTCGCTCCGCACCTACGCGCCTGTGTGCATGTTTCTCCGCTTGTAGGCGCGTAATCTGCATAAACATTTTATTTTACGTCGTCAAATGGATCGAGCTCGTCGTAGGGACTATGGTTTAATTACAAAGAAATAATGAGCTCCTTTATACTTTAACATTTTGAACACCAACGTGTGCCTAACACGATGTTGTATCCTCTAGCGCCAAGGTATAAATGTATAACAAAAACTGTAATTTTGCCGTTTTCAATTCCTATTAAAATAAAAATCAAAAGATAAGGGTAATAGTTAAATTACGCACAAAAGGAAATAAAGCCCTTTTTCACAACACTTTTGTCTTCTATACAGGACCGTGGCGCTCAAAAGGTTAAAAGAAATGTAATTTTAAGTAAATGAAGACTGAATAAATATGTATACCTAGATATAAGCATGATGCTATTATGTTAATTATTATTGTAATAAATAGTAGGTAAAGAGAAAAAAATAAGTTTTGACACGGCATTCGCGTCAGTCACGTCATTTTTTTTTACCGACTTCCAAAAAGCAAGTTTTGTATTCGACTTAAATTATGTTTGTTTACCCACGATTTTCTCTAAAGGTTTAATTTTTGTAAAAATTCTTTCTTATACATCACATTTTGACCGTCAGCCGATGTAATGTACCATCATATATCGGCCATTTCTGCATGATCACTTAAAAAAAAATTTCGCTTGAATTCTGTAACGCGGCGCAAATCCAAACCCTTTGAAGTTTTCGTTTCGAGTGCAAGCAAGCAAAAATGAACTTAGTGGTAATCAGGCGGAAGTGTCTTTGATGGTACTTAGTATCAATATCAATAGAACACAATGACGGTATGTATAATAACTACCTGTGTTTCAGGCATTATGTGAATTTCACTGTAAATAAACGGCTTTTGTAAGTAGGGTGCTCGTATTATTTTATCTTATAATTTCTATTTGAGTGTTTTAGGTAAACCTATAATCACACCAACATTACAAAGCCAAAAGTTTGTTTGTCACTTCTTCACGCTCGACCGGTTAATCGGATTTCGATTCTAAGGCCGAACGTATATTTATCTACTGTGGTTGCGTTACTCGGGCACCCGCGCGGTCGCATACAAAAGTGCCCCGTCCGGGAGCCCGCGCGGCCCGCAGCCACGCCCCGCGCCCGCACGGGTGGACTAGGAACGCACGGAGGATAACATCTTTTGATACTGAAAGGATAATTCTGGAAGTGCAGCGTGGCCCTATCATAGAACCAGGTGAATGAGTAATATAAAGATCGAGATGTACGAACAGCGTTGCGAACTACGTCCGCCAACGGGACTTGTTGCGGTGCCCCGTCACAGGCGGCGCTTGCGTACCTAATGCAGCGTTGGCCCTAACTTTTTATCCCGAGAATATGTTCCCTTGGGCAAATTTTCTACTTTCAAACGGGTGAAGCCACTGGTAACAGCTATTCACACTAATATTATGAAGACGAAAGTATGTTGTGTTTTACTTCTTCACGCTGGAACGGCTGAATGGATTTCGATGAAACTTTGTAAACGGGTAGAACCACATACGATACTTTCATAGGATTATCCCTTGGGATAATTTTCTGCAGTCACGCATGCTTAGCAGCAACTAGTAATATTATAATGGCGAAAGTTGTATGTATCTATTTATGTGTAACGGATTCTGATGAAATTTAACCGAAGGATAGACAAGTCGTGGAATAGAACACAGAATACGTTTTCCCATGAGTCTGCTCCCTGTGGATATTTTTTGTACTTTCACACAGGTCAAATGGCCAGTTGAAGCTAATGAATCGCTAAATGTGCTAAGCACAATCTCGAAAACAGCTGAACCAATTTCGCTAATTCTTTTTTTGTTGTGTTTGTTATTCTGAGGAGAAGGTTCTTCTGGAATAAAAAATGAACATTAGGGTAGTGTAGGGTAGAGTAAGGTATAATAGGGTGGAGTAGGGTAGAGGGAGCGAAGCCGGGGGGCAAAAGGCAGTAAGGAAATAAATAAACTCCCCAAATGTTTAATAGATAAGTTTTAATGATCATTTTTTCTGTAGCACTTTTAAAAATAATGTTTACAGTATGTAATCACAAAAACACAATCCGTTTAATAAAAATAATGATGAAACTCCTAAACTTTAATTATTAGTTTCCCTTTACAGCTAATAAATTTAAACTTCTAAGTGAAAAATATAACAAAACGCATTTGAAATACTGTATTTTTTCCATTCAGACAATAATATCGGAGGTACGACGCTACCTACAATATTATACGAACAATAACAACTTGTTGGAATATATAAAAAATTCGAACCTTATTTTTTAGAAATGGCAGATTTTTTTTCTTCCAAAACGAAATAATACATACGTTTCAAAAACTCTCAGACAATAAGTTAGTCGTAATATTGGATCAGTTTTATTTTAGTGTCTTTAGCGGAGGCATTGCAAGCGGACACGCCTCGCAGCGGGCGTGCGGCGCTGTACTACTACCATCACATACGACCTTACAACTAAATTAAGTTGAACTATGGGTTCATAAACCACCCATCGAGTGCACATAATTACCCCAATACAATTTTCACTATACGACCCAAAACAGGTCGGAACTCACTAAATTCACTAAAATGTAAACACCCCCCATTCCACTATTTACAAATTCGAAATGAATCTTGCTTCTAGACGCGGGTAGTTTTGTTTTTAAATGTTTTTTTTTTTTGATAATTTTTCACACTTTATTCTGTAGTTATAAGATACAACTGAACCGTTATTATCGTCATTATCTATTATGGCGTTTTATATACACAAGCTGTAGAATACTGCAAGGAAAAGTAATGACCGGCTTACAGCCGTTCCGGGTAGCCAGCACGCAGGCGGGCCAAGGCCGGGTCTGCCAACACGTATAACGCTATATCATATCGGTACTATAGTGACTAGACGGTCCCCTAAACAAAAAATTGGGGATCAAAAGTTTATTTACATGTTTTACACTATGGATATCAAATTCACACTAGCTTAACACATTGCTACTATTAAATGTTTATATATTTATTTATTAAATACAGCGATATTAACGCCCTTTGGAAACGTAACGTAAAGCACAGGTGAGTATAGATAGCCACGTAAACTATTGGCACCCAAGTATTTTGATAAACGTAATCTCAAAAATAATTCAAATCACCCGAAGTTAAAGCTCCCATCGTCTTTTATTTAAAAGTTCACTTTGTGCTGTGTCACATGGAAGTCGCTTACAACTAAAACTATGCGCATACACTACAGTATTAAATCAAAAATATATATTGGCTCGAATCAAAATGACAACGCGCTAATGAATCGAATCGTTTACCTCAACATCAGTCTAGCATCGTTATGAAGGGCTATGTTATAAATTAATACATCTACACAGCTAAAAGACGATTAAATTCATATTTGAGTATGGCTGTAATCACTAACGGAAACACTTACGTCTATTAGAGGTAACCTATAGAAATACAGTTTTATACAGTTACATATCGATACAAAATATGTTTTTGGATAATATTTTACAAGGCGAAAAAAACAACAGTACAAAAGAAAATCATCATTTCGTACTAGAAATAAAAACGAATTTGAACTTATCGGTGTCGTAACTTAGAAAATAATAACACGTTAAGGAACTCACGAAGATCGATTAACTTCAACAAAAATAAAATCGCGTATCGAATCTGGGGTGAACTTAGCTACCGGTTTTACTTATAAAATTATATACAAAACAATTTCAACAACTTTTTTTTATTATATTATACACCTAAAGAGTGAAACCTCGTCAGTGAAGAGATCGCGTTTCAGTCTGGCGCGTGGCAGACGGAGTATAATATTCATAATGCCACAGCCTTTAATGTAGAAATCGGTAATCACAATGTGTCGCAGTTCAGTTAGTGGTGAAGTCAATGTTGGGTTTCCTCTGGCGGGGCTTCTTGGGGCGCGGCGGGGCGGGCTCGCCGTTGCAGCAGTGGCAGCCGCGCTTCACCACGCCGCGCCCCGACGCGCGCCGCCGCGTCTCCAGCGGCGCCTCCGCGCGCGTCTTGCCCGACACCGAGTACAGGCGCTTGGGCGGGTACGTGCGCAGCGGCGGCACGTGGCTGTCCGACGTCGACGAGCCGTCCGCGCTGCCGCGCCGCTCGATCCCCCGCGCGTCTTTAATCACAGAGTCCAGTCTCATGTGAGCGCCTAACCCGCTCGAATCTGTTGAATTGTTCTCTTCGAACGATGGACTCTTGCAGCATTTGTCGCTATCGCTGCTGAAGTCCAACGGTCGTCGGGTCTCTCGTTCTGAAGCGGAGTTTGACTCCCAAAACAGTTCTGTCCGGTCGGGAGACGACTCATCATCGTCTACATCGCCGAAATCTCTGTCGTCTTCCATCATTTTGGCGTGGTGACTTGCCATGATGTTGTCTGACTCATCCATGAGGAATCTAGAGGTTTGTTCTCTCTTATTGCCGTAGCACACTCGTCTAATAACTTGTGTGGTGTTGTTTCCTGTAGCGTGTACGATGTGAGACGCTGTATTTGAGAGATGCAACTCTCTGTTATCATTGAGAATGCTGTCAAATCTTGTTAAACCATCGTCTTTGACGAGAACTGATGATAGGTTGATGTTAGTATGATGTGGTCCGGGTAAAGAGTTGATCATGTTGTCGATATCGGCGTATTTGACTGTGTTGTGCACGCCGCTGCTCTCCGCGGTAGCCTGCGAGATAACGGTGGTTTGAGGGGCGGTCATCAAAACGGTACCGGGCGCGCGATTTGCGTGAAATATCGTTGATGTTACGTGTCGACCTTTTAGACCGCTTATCGTGAATGGTTGGACCTGGAATAATGTGAATACACGTGTCAATTAAAAGTAATTTCGAAGTCATAACACATGTGCGAAAAGTAGAGTGTGTTTCTCAGAGATCAAGCTGGCCCAAGACAAAAACACATTAATTGCTTCGAAATGCTTGTTACAACATAATATTCAGAAAACTTTGAGAAAGAAGAGAATGTAAAATGCAAGGGCAAACGAAACGATTTTTTTTCTTAGTGACATAGGCTATACTTTAGGTACGCGGGCGGTGCCGCGGGCAAAAGCTAGTAACTAATAAAAAGCTCACCTCTCCCTCATCAGTAGGCTCACTATGGAAGGTAGTGTTAGGATGTGACCGCGCAAACTCCTCCTGGTCCAACGCTATAGTCGCCTGCATGCCGTCCTCACTCACGGTGACGATGCCGACGTCTTCCAACCCCGCTATGCCGAGGTCTGAGCGACCGTCGTGCATGTCTGCACGAGGGAGCAGCTGATCAGTGGCTATCTGGTCGTCTAAGTCCGGCTGGGGTATACTGCTGTGGTGAAGAAGGGGTTGGGCTGGAAAGAAATAGAGTAAATGGGTAATTTTCCGAGTTGAATATGTCTTGTACACTAAAAATAAATCTTTTTCTAAAAACTCTAGTTTGTATTTTTGTTTGTAATGAATAAACTCAAAAACTACAGGACAGATTTAAAAAAAATCTTTCTCCAGTAGATTGCTACTTTATTACTGAGTGACATCGGTTATATATTTTTTTTATTTTTACGACAAAACCACTGGCAGAAGCTACTTATAAAATGAAGCAGCAATAAGCATTGAAATAGTATGAGGAAGAGTGCGAGTGAGTAACAATAATATTCTCAGTGTACAACAAAACCTGTAAAACACCTAATTTAAACCACCATTGGGTTCATATTACAATGATTCTGTAATAAGTACCTTCAATAGTGTTTGTATTTATTTCATCATTTTATCTTCTACTTACGCGTGTGAGAATGGTGTCCATGATCTTGCGTATGGTCATGCGCAGGCGACGCAGCGAACAGTAGCTCGGCTTCCGGAAAGAGTTCCGATGCCGACGGGGAGTCCACGCCGAGATCCTCGCATTCCTCCGACAAGGATTTCTGTGAAATATACTCCTATTCGATACATGCGTATTATATTAATAAAACAGAAATAAAACATAGAAAAATCATAATAAAAAAGAAGGTGAGAAAATAATGTTATAAATGTTATGATGATGGATAGCTGAAGTTTTTCTGCTTGTATTTATTGTTAGGAGACGAAAAAATTAAACGTTAATGAGCAGAACGTCATGAGCAGAAACGACGACCCTCTTTATCCAACTCATGCGCCACGTTATTCATTAAACCCCAAGCGAACGCCGACGTTCGCGCACCTATTGTCTTTCTATTGTGTCTGTAATTTCCACGATTGAAAAGTTAAGGTGCATACTCCAGAATAGTCCGCGATATCAAATTTTTCTTAGTTTTTTTTTTACATTTGGTAACCCTATTTAATAACGTTTTAATGAAATAGCTATTCAAAAGGGTTAACCGAATTGAGAGCGTTATATTGATGATTTTAATAATAATTCTGTAAATAAATATGTGTTATGGTCGCACATTATATTTTCAATCAACATTTATAACTTCACACTGACACAAAATAAATAGGTACAGAAGTCAATCTACACACAAAGCGCGCTCGAGCAACGCACACATAGACACCGCTCACGGACACGATGTCTCGGTCGCGTCTCGGATCACTCGTTGAACAGTTCCGGCTCAAATGCTCATTACTGTGCGTCCACCGAGCGTAGGTATAAAAAGTGAAGTACATACATGAGATTGTTTTCTGTACCTATCTATTTTGTGACACTGACCTGTAAAATGCAAAAAAACTTAAGGAAATTTGAATTTCACGGGCTACCCTGGAACATCTCTCTGATGAAAGTTAAAAAATGAAAGGCCCGTTTTGACATTTGAGAAAGACCCTAGAATATAACTTGGAACGAAACTGAAAGAAACCATAAAAAATTATGAATTGCATAAATTGTCATAACGTAATTACATAATGGCTACATAACGTAAATATTAAAAACATTAAACATCAAAACGAGTCTTTTATTTTTTGATAACTTTAGTGTCATGTGTTTTTTTTTTTTTAACGCATTATGTGTTAGTTTTTTTCATTGTGAGATTTTTTAAGTTGGTATCCTATTGGTTATTATCAAAAATAAAACGACACATTACCTGTAATCGCAGCTCATGTTCCAGTATGGCATATTTATGACGCAAAGCGGCGGCAGACACGTGAGTCAGACGATGCTGTCTGTGGTGCGTGCCGTCCTTCTTCTGCACGACCTACACCAGAAAATATAGGTTAGTTTTGTGTATAACTTACAAAATTAAAGAATATATTTTGGAAGGAAGATTTTTATTTGTTTATTTTTCTTTCTACTATTGAAAGCGCCTGATATACAACTAGAGTCAAAAAGAGTCTTCACGGAATAGATTTTTGGGAGTATTAAAAATTTTCATACCTTGTTTTTAACTTATTTTCCAATACAGACGAAAGAATAAGTAGTATTTTAAGCATAAAGCTAGTGATGAATCGTTTTCAAAGCCTACAAAAATGATATACCTGCCCAACAAAATGAATGGTTCCGATGACAGCAAAGCGAAGCTTTCCATTTCAAACACATTTTTAATAATAACAATAATATACCTTATTACTAACACATTAAGATTGAATTCCACAACAACTAATGAAGGAAACTTTTCAATTACAATGAACCGAATGAAAGGGACATGCGTTATAATGCGGGAAAAGACTTGACAAATGAATAGTATAGTTTAGATAGACGTTTGTTCATCATGCAAAAATTATAATAACTATTCGCTAGAAATTGTTGTTTAAATGAAGCTTACTCCTAGATCGGGAGTTATGACAAAATAAAAGACAAAGACTATTAATGAAGAGGGGAGGCAGTAATTAATAAACACCTAATAATGTATCGTCCATGTTCCATCCGGCGAGGCCGAGTACATCGTGTAGAAGTGAAGTTTGCAAATAAGTACTTTTCAATAGGTCAGATAATTTTTATTCAAAGAATAATAATATGACTGTTTGACATAAAACTGCCACATTGCCATATTTATTTCTCAATTAAAAAGTTGTCTAATGATTTACAAATTAGTACTCATAGTGTATTCGCGTTAAGAAAATAGTGAGTCATCGTTCGCCCCTTGACCAATAAGATCACAGTAAAATATAAAGCCGTGTTCACACTGACCAGTTGAAGTAAGCCCTTCAGACAGTACTGACGCATCTTATCGTTTTAAAAAATGCTATAACCTCACTTATTTGTAAAAATACAAGTGAACATTCTAAAGAGCTTAATGAAATTTTAAAATTATTATTATTAATATTTGAAAATACTGTGTAGTGAATTTTTTTCTGCAATATGGTTTAATTTTTACCTCGGTATGAATATGCTCTTACTTTAAGTTGCACTAATGAGTCATTATTTACTTAACGCGAATAGACTATAGTTGAAAACAAATATTTTTATTGTTGTTTTATGCAACTTTGCTAATAACACTGTGAAATCAAGCTATGTTTTGAAATTTAGCTTTTTCGGTACTTACATACAGGTCACAAAAGTTCTGTAGAATTTAAGAAATTGTCATTAATCAAGTGACAGACAACGCTCTACAGAGTCACTCTTTCTAATGAAATCAATTGGCCGTATCGACGACTGGGTATTACACTTTATATTTCGACACTCAAAACGTCACATCTACACGATGCAAAACCAAAACGGCACACCAACGAACGAACAGCTGACAAAAATAAATCGATGCGTGCATTCTACTAAAGAGGCGACTAAGTCTTTAGGTTATCAGCGTCGGTTCTACGATACGGTGTACCTGATGGTAGCCCTTATCGTCGACATCTGACGCGTCAATATCGTAGCCGCAACGCGGCGAATCGTCGTGCGAACCGACCATGTACGACCTTTTCGAATCGACGTCGAACATCTTATCAAATATCCTTTGCGCCTCCATATCGGGACTGTATCTATCTGGGATCGGGTCCTGAAGTTGCAAAATGTGTGTCATACACGATTTGGACGGTTTTTTTAAATAAAATTTGGAACTATGAGTGGATATCATACATATATTAAGAGATATAGTTCCAAAGTACAAAGAAAAAAGGCTACTTACAAGTACGGTTCGATCCATGTTGTCAGTTCGGACGACTTCCTCGTAGCTGTAGTCGTGTGGGTTGGCCGTCGCCGGGAGATGCCATGGCTCTCCTTCAGGACTCGACCCTCGCTCTGGTTTCACTTCCTCTCGACTTTCAGTTCTCCAGGGGGAACTGTTGGCTCTCGTCTCTATCAACTCGGGTGGTGTTGGAGCAGGAGCCGGCGAAGCAGTGCTGTCTGGCGGTTGTACTGTTGTCGCTGTGGCCAGGTTGAACGCTTGGAGGTTATGAAGCGCTGCAGTTGGTAAGCGAACGTGTCGCACTCCTGGTCGTGTCAACACTGGCTTCAATCCGGCCGGGCCGATAAGACGTTGTAGTAGCAAAGCGTTTGTCGCTCCACCCTCTCCACCACCGACTGTTAACAACTTCGGGCCTCTGTTTGTGACAATTGCAATCTGCTGACCACCTTTGATCATAGATACTGGTAAGATGTAGTTGGCAGGCATCAGGACGGCTGTGGATGGTTTGCCAGCCGTTCCTCTAGCTACAGTGATCGTTTGACCGTCTGCCACGATGACGTTTCGTGGTTGAGGTTGCGTTGGTCGAGGGCTCGGCGTCGGCGGAGCAGATTGTGCATTCGAGTTATCGTGATCAAACGTAAGCTTTCGAACGACCTTACGTGGGCTGTCCTGCGGTGAGTGACTGTCAATACAACTTTCGTTGCAATCTCCTTGAGATGTGCCACAACTACTGTCTTCTGATCCCATTGTCCTGCAGGAATCGTCTGTAGGACTCAAATCCCGATTTCGACGGTGACTAGAGCTCTTCTTTCGTTTTGATGATCCTGGATTCGACGGCGGATTTGTTCTTCGCCGAGGCGCCGGTTTATCCTTGTCCGGAGAATTTTCTACTTGTTCTTTGTACTCGGCTAATATGTATAGAATCCGCTGCGTGGTTTGTTCATCCTCCGCTGGCTTTTGAGTGGATGGCTTTGGAGGTGCTGGTGTGTTTAGTTTTAATGTGTTCGGTGGATTAGATGACGCTTTTGGTCTTGATTTGGACTTAGAGCTGGACTTAGATTTTGATTGAGCAGGCGCATCTGATGATGTTGACGGTTCACTGGTGACCGTGTGAGGAATCTGTGAAGATGATGATGGAGATGAGTCTGCAATCCCTGAAGAGTCTGGAGACCGTACGAAGGTAGATGTGGTAGGTGTCGGAGTTGAAGCTGGAGCTGGAGTTGATGCTGCTTTTCTGTTCACATAAGCAACGTTTAAAGGTTGCGTGTTTCCAATAGAGTAGAGAACTTGATGTTGTTTGTGAGGCGCTGGCGTTGACCGAGAAGGCTCTGCGGCCGCTGCACTGGTAGAGGCTGCAGCTTCCGCAGCTTTTTCTTTCTTCTTTTTAGATTTCGATTTCGGCTGTACCGTGCTCCTTTCTTTGACTTGCTCTAAGACCAGGTCGAACTCTCTGAGCTGTTCCAACGTTGACGAGCTCATGGATTCAGTTGAAGACTGACTTTCACTCGCAGTAGCCTTTACAGCTGCTGGTTTAGGAGTTGGCGTGGGTGTTGATGTTTGTGTTGACGTTTGCGGTGTGCTTGTTTGAGGTTGAGGTTGAGGTTGAGCTTGAGCCTGCGCTTGTGGCAGTCTTATAGTCTGCTGTCCAAGTTGTGGAGCTGCTGTTAAAACCAACTGTTGGTAAACTGGCTGGTTCGTCCCAGAGATGACATTGCGCTGTATTTGGAAGAATGATGGTCTTACAACTCTTCCACCAGACACCATTTGAGGTGCTTTACTCAACATTGGCAGCTTTATTCGCATTTGTGTTAACATTGGTTGTGGCTGAGGCTGAGGTGTATGAGCGTTGTCACTCGCTGGTCCCATAGTATGGGTATTATTTTCTTCAGCACCGTCTGTATTGGAATGTGTTTGAGTTTGTGGCACAATCTTAATAATTGACGGTTCGATCTCGCCCTGTTGTTTTTGGTTTGATTCGTCGTTGAGCTCTGAACTAGGTACTGTGATCAAGTTTATAGTTTGCCCACCTGCAAGGTTTACAGGTATTTGTCGAGTGTAGATCACGCCACCGTGTAGATTCATTGGTGACATAGTTTGCTTTAGTTGTTGGACTAAGTTGGGCTGAGCTTGTGAAGGCTTTCTCAACAACAGAGGTGGGCTTCCAATCTGACTTATATGATCTAAGTTCATAGCGTTATCATTTGCTTGACAGTCCGGGTTTTCGTCATTAGGTGACATTGCACTCCCATTGCTAATTTCGCTCTTCTGACTGCCATCTTGGTACACTTGTTTGCCAAAGGCTTGTCCGAATTTTGGTAAGCTCGTGCCTTTCTCAGAACCAGGAGTTTTCGGTGATGAGTTTTGTATGAATTTTGCGTAATTTTCTTCGTATATGGAACGTGATTTTATTTCAGCGTCTTTACTGTTAGCAGCATTATGTGTAGGACTAAGATCTTGAGAGTCTATTTGTTTTGGCTGCGAGGGTTGGAGATTAGGTGTCTCAACAGGTTGCAGTCTTAATACCATGCTACGTTGATGTGGTCCATTTAACTGTATAGACTTTCCATCAGCAGATTTACAAACAAACTGCACCATTTTCTGTTCGTTTCCTCCTTGAGCATTAGTTAGGTTCGTTAGGAGGTTAACTCTTTTAAGCAGCTGTCCTGTGTTAGCGTTCTTTTGATTTCCGGCATTGACTATATGGAGTAGCTGATTTCCTTGTTGTAATCCGCCATCGACTAATGACAGCCCACTAAAGGAGTTGGTTTGTTGTGCTGGTGATCCATTTGACGTTGGACCAGTTGGCACAGTCTTGTTTTGCACAATATGTAAGACAGGTGTAGAATTTGGTGCATTTATAACAGACTGCTGAGTGTTATCAACTAGAGTTATTTGTTGGTGGTTCCCCGAGGCACTTTTTCCTTGCACAATATGCAGAACTTGGGGCGTATGTGAGTTTGACGATTGTTGATTATTTTCTGAAGCATTTGTCTGGTTCAGTGGCGGTGGCAGTATTTGGGCTAAGGCCTGTTGCAGAGACATGGCATTGATTGATGTGGTTTTTTGGAAGTTGTTCGAAGATTGGCCTGTAGTGACTGTGCCTTGCCTTAGTTTTTGTGATATCATATTGACAAGAGCTTGTGCTCTGTTGTTATTTGATAATGCTTCAGCAGAGGGAATTCCCGCTGCGTTCATTGCATGAGCAATTTGATCTGATTTGTCTTGTGAACCATTCTGTTGCTGTTGCAGCTCTTGTTGTTGTTGCTGAATTTGTTGTTTCTGCTGTATTTCTTGTTGCATTTGTTGTTTTTGCTGTAACTCTTGTTGTTGTTGCATCTGTCGTTTCTGATGTAACTCCTGTTGTCGTTGCATTTGTTGTTGCTGCTGTAACTCTTGTTGCTTTTGCTGTATTTCTTGTTGTTGTTTCTGCAAAAGCTCTTGCTGTTGTTGCATTTGTTGTTTTACCTTTAACTCTTGTTGTTGTTGCAACTGTTGTTTCTGCAGTAACTCCTGTTGTTTTTGTAGTTTCTGTTGTTTTATTTGTTGTTGTTTTAGCTCTTGCTGCTGTTGTTTCTGCAGTTTGAGTTGTGCCTGCTGCTGTTGCTTCAATTCCTGTTGCTTTTGCTGTTGTTGCTTCAACTCTTGTTGTTTCTGCTGTTTTAGTTTCAGCTCAAGTTGTTTCTGTTGTTTCAGTTCTTGCTGTTGTTGTTGTTTTAATTCTTTTGCTTTTTGTTGCTGTTGCTTTAACTCTAGTTGTTTCTGCTGTTTCAGCTCTAGCTGTTGTTGTTTCATTTCCTGCTGCTGTTGTTTTAGCTCTTGCTGTTGTTGCTTCAGCTCTTGTTGTTGTTGTTGCTGTTGCTGCTTTAGATCTTGTGCTCGTTTCAGCTCTAGTAGATGCTGCTGATGCTTTTTCATTTCTTCTTGTTGCTGCTGTTGTTGTTTTAACTCCTGTTGTTGTTTGAGCTCCTGTAAACGCAGCTGTTGCTGTTTCTGTTCCTCTTCTTGCTGTTGCTTTAGTTGCAGTTGTTGCATCTCCTGCAACTTTTGTTGTTCTTGTTCTAGCTGCAGTTGTTGCAATTCTAATTGCCTTTGTTGAAACTCTTGTTGCTGTTGCAACTGTTGCTGCTCCTGTTCAAGTTGCTGTTGAATTATTTTTTGTTGTTGCTGATACTGTTCTTGTTGCTGCTGTTGCTGATATTGTTCCTGCTGCTGCTGCTGATGTAAGTGTTGTTGCATTTGAAGGTGTTGTTGCTTTAGATGTGAGTATGCCTCAGGTACAGATTGCTTATCTGTATAATTGTACATCATTGTCACATTAGAATTGGGCTCCAGTGGGGTTATATGAGAATAATCAACGTTGTTCATCATGTTCTTGTCAAACAATGGTGGATACTCACTGCTTTCGTAATTTTCATTTATCTCTTCTTTAATTTCAGGTGTCTCTTCCATTTCTATTTTGATTTCTGGTTTAATATCAACATCAACTGTATAATTACTACCCATAGGATAGTCCATGGCTTCATGACCATGAGGAGGCAAGGGCATTGACTGGATGTGTTGCACGTATTCTTGCGCTAAAGGTATACTTAAATCAGCAGTCGTAAGTTCTGTATACTCTGTTTTTATAACTGACTGATCATCACCGGGGCTGTTTTCAGCAGAACATTGAGATGGACTAACATTGGACACTTGAGTGACCCTTGGATCGCATGTCACTGGGTTTTGCGCGGCTGCGCTCACTGGTAGCTGACCGACCTGAACAACTTGCACAACAGCTGCAATCGGTCGCGGCTGTACAAAATCAGGGTTTGTAAGTCCATATGGAAAGTCAAACAGTCCATTCAAATCCGACTTGTCATCTTTTTCTTGTTGTTTCATAAGTTCGAAACTTAATTCAGACATAGTTCTCTTGAAAAAGGATCTAACTTTATCTTTCATTTGAATGCATCTGATGTTAGATTGTAACTTATCTATTTCTTTATTATTTATAAAATTAATTGTAGTATGCACACGTTTACAGTTACCATAATTTTCGGACAGTAAAAGCGGCTGAGTTTGTTTTACGTCCGACAGAGTCGCAGCCGAAAATTTTGTACCACATCCGTCCTCCAAATTTTGTATGACTCTGCCGGACCCCTCACCAAAACCCATATTGAAATTAGTTTCAATGACATTGCAAGATTGATAGTCTGATTCGTCGAAATTTGAATCGATTTCTTCGGCCAATGTCTGAGTATTTGGATCAAGTGTTGTATTAATTTCTTTTTCCATATCAGTAAACAAAGTTTCGTCCTTTACAGTTTCAGATTGCTCGACTTCGCAAACGCCTTTTATAGGCCATGACTGTAGTATTTCTTGAACATCTATGTGTTCTTTGTGGAATGGTCGCGAGTAAGAAAATTTTACGGAACTGCAATATTCGAGAAGTTGTTTGAATTCTTTACTGTATGCAACCTCTCCAATCGTTGTTGCGGTAATTTTAGGGAAGTCTATATTCTTGCCTTTTCTGTATTTTTTCTGATAAATCTTTACGTCTGTCATGTCAATTTTGCGCTTCCTAGAGTTCATTTCACCCAATAAATAACCAAAAAATAAGCCGTGGGGATATTTTTTGGAATATGTTATGGTGGGGACATTAAGTCTAATATCAATTTCTTCTATTTCACCATCGATACCTATTTGTTGTGTTATCAGTATAGTTTCTTCGGGCGATTTCCCATCTTCGCAATCCATTGAAATCGATCCCGATGGTTCATTCAATAGGGTGTTATTTTGAAGTGTAGTTAAATTCGTATTTTGAATAAGTACAATTCCCCGTGGTTCCGATCCTCTCAACTCTTCATTTCTGGAAGAAGCATTTCCTTCGCTAATAGCACTTGCGAGAACTTTTTTAGCCATCTCATCATCAAGGATTTCATCACTGCGCATATCAACTATTTCTTCAATTAAGTAATTATCGTCCATTTTGTTCACACCGAATTGAGCATCTTCTTTTAATTCTATTAAAACTTTTTGAGATTTATGTGCAGTGTTTTTAAGTTCAACTTTATTATTAAGTACAGTTGTAGTTTCAGATATTGTGGGACTCAAGTATTTATTAAGTACTGTGACACCTTTATCATGAGACACATTCAATTCGGGTGTTTTATCTTCTTTTCTACCGATAGTTTCATCAATTTCATCAACTTCGAAATAAAAATCTTTTTCTTTGGTCTGTTCTATAGTTGTTTGATCAGAGTGCTTGACAACATTTTCACCTAGTTCTTCGCAAATTCTATGCAGACTTATCTCTGTATCTTCAGTTTCCTTACAAACATTTCCAATAGTAATTTCTGTCTCTTCTAGCATACTGTCTGTGTCTTCAAACATACTTCTCAACGTTGATTCAATCTCTTTGAATTTTCTATCGATATCGTCACAATTATATTCCGAATCTTTTCTGGATATTTTTGGTTCTATTTTGTCGTCACATTTATTATACAGGGCTTTTTCTGTTTCAGTTCCTTCTAAATGGTCATCAGTATGTTCACAGATACTTTCTTCCACTGACGATTTCTTGTCAAAGTTGCCAAAAATGTCTTCTATGACCACAACTGGCGCTTTTAGCTTTATTTCGATTTTCTTTGTGAAATCTACGTCTTCAAGTTTCATGATAGCGTTCTTTGATATATTTGTTTCATTTCCTGTTTCTATAGCTTCTATTTTATCACCGCCATCAAAAGTATTTTCTGAGTCTATGTATGCTCCTTTCAGAACGATATCAGTGTTGTTACAAAAATCTTCAGAGATCATTTTTGACCCTTCCATTTTTGTTGTACTTTCTTTCCTTTTTTCAACATATATTGTCTTTTCTGATTGTACCAACGCAGTGTCTTCAGAGTTATTTTGTAAGGCCATTTCTGGCTTGGTATTACAGATTTCTTCGATTATTGCTTCCGACTCTTTTAAGTTTGTATTATTTTTTTCTATTACTGGCAGTATTAGTTTTTCATCAGCGTATTGACAAACTACTTCCATAACTATTTCAGGCTCTTCCAAACTTGTATCTGTTTCTGAATGTTTTGCTTCAATATCTTCACAAGTAATTGATCTAAGTTTTGTGACAGCGTTGCTACAAACGTCCAATTTAATATCTCCTTCTTTTTCATTTGGCAGTATTAGTTTTTCATCGGCGTATTTGCAAATTACTTCCATAACTATTTCGGATTCTTCAAAATTAATATCAGGTTCCGTTGTAGATTCAATATTTTTGTCCGCGTCTTCACACACATTTTTCGTGGCTATTACAGTTTCAGCCAATTTCCTATCAGTTTCGCCATAAATGCATTCCCTTGCTATTTCTGACTCTTCTAAACATTTATCAGGTTCACTTGGTATTTCTGTTGTTTCTATATTTGTGTCGGCGTCTTTACAGTCATTTCCCGAGAGCATTCCTGACTCGGCCAATATTGTACAAGCGTCTTCGCAAACGGTTTCTATGGTAATTCCTGTGTCTTCTCGATTTATTACAGCTTCTTCTAAATATGTCGTTTCAATTTCTATATCAGCGTCTTCATAAACGCGTCCCGAAGACAATTGTGGATTTTCTAGACTTTTATCAACTTCGTTTAATCTTTCCGACGTTTCCATATTTGTGTCAGCGTCTTCACAGACATTTTCTAAGGGTATTTCTGTGACAACGTGATCACAAACGCCTTCTAAGTTAATATCTGGCTCTTCTCGATTTGTATCAGCGTCTTCTTCTGAATCTGTCGTTTCAATCTCAACGTCAGCTTCATCACAAGCACCTCTCAAATGGATATGTAGTTCAAAATTTTTATCAGTTTCGCTTAGTCTTGCTGATGTTTCCTTAATTGTAGCAGTATCTTCACAAACATTTTCGGAGGATATTTCAGACTCAGCCAATATTGTGACAGCGTCGTCACAAAAGCCTTCTAAGTTAATTTCTGGCTTTTCACGATTTGCATCAGTTTCTTTCAGATATGTCGTTTCAACTTCAATGACAGCGTCTAAAGTACGTACCGAAGGCATTTGTGGTTCTATTGTTTTCACATTTATTTTAGTGTCATCACAATTATCTTTAGGCATTCCTGACACAACGAATTTCGTGTCAGCATCACCACAAATACCTTCCACGATTGTTTCAGGTTCTTCGAGATTCGCGTATTCGCTTACACTTTTCGGAGGCTTTTCCGACTTAGTCGATTTTGTGTCAATGTCATCACAAATACTTTCTACTACCATTTCCTCAAGATTATTATCGACTTCATTTATTAATTCTGACGATTCCATATTTATATCAGTTTCGTCACAGATATTTTCTGTAGACATTTCTAGCTCAGCCAATTTTGTGTCAATGAATCCAGTAACATCCATGGCGATTTCTGGTTCGGCAGGTATAGCATCGGAGTCTCTTTCTATAATTTCTAATGCAATGACAGCATCTTCGCAGACATTTTCCATATGCATTTCTGCACTCGTTGTGTCAGTGTTACTAGGCTCTTCTAGATTTAAGTTAGTTTCTTCTTCTAATTCTATCGTTTTAATTTCAATGTCAACGTCTTGGTAGACATCCTTCATTGGCATGTCTAGTTCAATCAATTTGGTGTCACCAAAAGTGCTTTCCTCCAAAGCCATTTCTGATTCGTTAAGTTCCGCATGGGCTTCTCTTTCTTTTCCAGTAACTTCTAACATTATACCTGTGTCTTTACAAACCTTTAATGATGGCTTTGCCATTATGTCATTGCTGCAAATATCATGAACTTCTGCATCTTCTACGATATTTATTTCGGCATCAGTATCTTCACCTAAATTGTCTCTAGACGTTTTTGGTTCAACCACTTTTGAGTCAGCGTTGCTATAAAGGCCTTCCATGACTGTTTTTGGCTCGTCTGATTTTGAATCGGAGTCCTTATCTGTTTTAATATCTACAAATATTGTGTCAGTATTTTCAATATTTACCGCTGCCATTTCTGGTTCCGCAAGTATTGTGTTGGCGTCACACGTAACGTCATCTGTGACAATTTCTGGCTGCTTTTTATTGGCTTTCATTTCGGTTTCTAGCTGTTCCAAACCAGTGTCTTCACATATATTATCTGTTGGAATTTCTAATTCTTCTTTTCTAGTATCAGCGGCTTCTGTTAGCTTCTCTGGTTTTGTTTCAGCACTTTCACAAATACTTTTTGTTTGCATTTCTAGCTCTGCCAATTTTATTTTGGCGTCTTCATAAATATTTAGTTTCAATATTTTTGGCGCTTGGCAAATATTAGCCATTGCTATGTTAGAATTTACCGTTTCGGATGCAGCGTTGGTACAAATACCTTCAATGACCATTTCTGTCGCTTCCATCTCTGTTTCCTTCACTTTGTTAGCGTTTTTACAGATATTTTCACAATATTCCCCAGGCATATTTTCTATGTCCAGTTGAGTAACTTCATGTAACGATATATCATCAGAAAAATTTACAATTTCAGTCGATGTTTCGGCGCTTATATCCACTTCTTTTGATAGTAGTTGATGAGTGTTATCAGTGTTTACACAAATATCTTTACCGTCTTCTTTGGATTTTTCTTTTGAATCCGATAGACCAACTTCCGATATTAAATTGCTATCTACAGCAGTATTTATTTCAACATCTAAACTAATATTATCAATTTCAGATATTGTATCTTCATCAAAATTTTCTGAGTCTTTTGACACGCGGTCAATAACAAATTGAGGCTTTTCATTGTTAATATAAAATTCAGTCTGTGTTATACCTGCTTTATGTAATATAGACGCACTAATGTCATTCTCACTTTCGTCAAAGCAGGAAGTTCTAGAGTCCAATTCAATAATATTGTTTTCAAATGACGAGTCTTCAATTGTTTTTCCGTGCACAGTGTCACTATCCTTGTTGGTTTCTTTAATGAGTTCAGAGGACTTATAAGTTACAGAATGTTTATTGACAAAAGCAGCGTCATTTCGTTTCTGGACTGGATTCTCACAAGTCTTAGCTATTTTACTGTCTGTTACAATGGTCTCAAGAGATTTTCTTTTTCGAATTGGTGTAAAGCGTTTTATTTGTTTCGTTTTCAGTCTAGCAGAATTTATTTGATCTATTAATGTATCATTATTGAAGAGCTTTAATACTAAAGCTTTGAGTGACATTACATTATTTTCATTTGGTAAAAGATTGTCACAAATATTTGCTGTATTATATCTTTCGATACTTTTATGATCTTGTCTTGTACTATGTTTAAGTTGAGAATGAATCATAGGCTTAGTGGCCAAATATTGACTATCGCACGTCGGTCTATCATGAGTTGCAACTTTTTCCATCGTTATTTCTCGATAATTACTAGACAATGATGCAATTGTATCGTATACTTCCATTACTGGTGAATTACTTCTGTCGATTTCATCAACAGTATCTAGAACTTCGATTAGGTCACAATTGTCGAGAATCGAGAAAGATCCACAGCGCGATATTGGCACCACATTCATTGCAGAATCTTCAAATACATCATCTTCCATGTCAATATCAATTAAATCATCAAACTGTTTATCGTCTTCTTCAATAGTTGGTTCAGAGTAGTTCGGAACAAGATCATCACATCGAACTAATGTAATGAAGCACTTTTTAAGCAATTTCAGATTTTCATATTTCCTGACAAGTTCGTCGCATCTTGTTAGACTTACAAAACATTCTGGCAGTTTTGGTGTTTGCGACGAAAAATCGCTGCTAACAAAATTTCCGCCAGCAGTGACGAGAGGTGTGCCAGCCACGGAAAGAGACAAGTCGTCAGATTGTATTGAATTTTCGGCGAGATCTTCTAAGCCAAGGTCTTTAAACAGTAAGTTTTTGAATTCATTGATCTTTGCGTCGACTGGTATTGGGCTCTTCCTTTGAATTGGTTTAAAGAGTTCGACTGTCTTATCTTTGAGAATTGTAGGTTCATCTAGGTGTTCTAAGAATGGCACCAATCCTATAATAGTATTTTCTTCATCACTCCTGCCAAACTGGTTAACGTCTGCGTCGTCGTTAGATGAATCGTCGATTTCAATTATTTCTACTGGTTCTTGCTGAATAGGTTTTGTTAGCGTTGATTTAGCTATTAGATGGATTGGTTGAATGATCTGTCGATCACTTGTTTGCGCGATGGGTACTTCGATTTTTTCAACAACATGCATCGGTTGAATATCCGGTACAATCATAAGATCAGACTGTATAATAGGTCGAACACAAGATGGAATAATATATTCATCGCTTTGCATTACAGGTAGAGCATCAGTCTGAATCACAGGTGTCACATCAGATTCAATTACAGGCTGACCTATAGGCTGATCATCGGTTTGAGACACAGGTTGTACTATAGGTTCGATTGTAGGTTGCACATTAGATAAAATCATGCATTGTTTGTCAAAATGAATTTTTGATTGAACTTCAGGTTGATTTTCAGCCTGATTAGGTTGTTCTTCAGCCTGGCTAGGTTGTTCTTCAGACTGAATAGGTTGTTCTTCAGACTGAATAGGTTGTTTCTCAGACTGAATAGGTTGTTCTTCAGACTCGATAGGTCGTTCTTCAAACTGAACAGGTTTCTCTTCAGGCTGAATAGTTTGTTCTTCAGACTCGATAGGTCGTTCTTCAAACTGAACAGGTTTCTCTTCAGGCTGAATAGGTTGAACGTCACTCTGTATCACAAGTGGTGAATCAGAATTAATCACAGGTTCTATAACAGGTTGATCTTCGGGTTGAATTGCAGGTGGTTCGTCAGGTTTATTTATAGGTTGAGTGTCTACCTGAATTGAAGGTAGCACATCAGGTTGACTGACAGGTTTAACATTAGGTTGAATCATAGGCTCATTTTCACACAGAATAATAGGCTGTACATCAGACAGAGTAGTAGTATGTACTGTGGACTGAAACACAGGTTGTATTTCAGGTTGAATGTTAGGTTGTGCATTACACTGAATCTCAAGTGGTGCAACTGGCTGATTCGCAGTTTTAGCATCTTCAGTTATAGGTTCAATTATGGGTAAAACTGTAGATTCGACTAAAGATTCTTCTACATTTTTTGTTGGTTTGTCTGTTTGAAACGAGACAATAGGTAGACCTTCTTTCACCAGATAATCATTTGCTGAAGCTTCAGTTGTCTCCTGATCCTCCGACATGTCCAAATACTTGTTCAAATCTTCTCTTTTTAATTTCACAACACACTTTTTATTAAATAACTTCTGATGATTTTCCAGTACGTTTTTCGCCATCGTTTGTATAGGATATTTTCCAAATTCAGTATTGAAATATTGGCGTTCAGTTTCTTCGTCTGAGTCACTAAGCAAATCTATGGTTTCAAGGATGCCCGGGGGGTCAGCAGGTCCATCTTTTACACTAATTTCTTGTATTTGGGACTCGACTAATTTGTCTGATAGTAACTTTGAAGTTGTTGACATTTGTTTTATATTCAAAGTGTATCGCTTTCTTTTAGACACGTTGCTTAAAAGAACTGATTTCAGTGCAGGGTCGGAAAATAATGTGTTAGTATCAACATTCACTTGACCGTGAACGGTCGCCTTGAATACCTTTCCACAAGGCAGTTTAATCCGCACGCATTTCTTATTTGGATCTCCCGTATTTAAGTGCGGCATGTCTTCTATTAATATAGCGTTCATATAAGACTGTGGAATCTCATCTTTTTTTCTAAATATCCTGTTTTCTTGACTGTTGATTTTACCATCTTTTAAAAGTACTCTACTCTGATTCAATGGTTCTTTACGTTGTTGTTTATTTTGATCGTATATTGGTTCTTCATCATCGTCTTCGTCAATACAGATGATATCTTCCTCAATATGTTTTGCATTATCCCCATTTTTAGCTTTATTGTTTATTTTAGGGTCTGTAGTATTTTCTTTTGGTGGATTATCAGGTGTTTTAACTTCGGTAGTTAGCGTTTCTGGCTGAGAAGGAGCGCTTTCATTCGTTTTATCTGAACTAAACATGATTTCATTGCACTCTAACTCTAAACATTGATCATTAGAAGTTTCTTTTATTCTGTCTTCTAATTTCTTCACATAACTTTCGATTTCTTTTACGATTTCAGTATTTGTTATATTTTGTTTAGCCGTGTTATTTTTATCCATGTTTTCAACAACTGGCTCTTTAATAGTTTCAGTTATTTTGAGAGATTTGTCATCCTCTTTATTTGAAACTACGTCATTCTCTTTATTTAAAACTATTTCATTATTTTTGATTGCGTTTTCTTCAGTAATAACATTATTAGGTTTATCAACGATCTCAGTAGGTAAAAGCTGATCTTGTGTCACATCATTTTCTAAAATATTTGAACTTGCACTTTCAATTTTTGTGTCCTCCAATGTACGATTTTCTTCAATATCTCCTAAAATTTCTTCGACATTAGGAATTTCCTGTAGAGGCGGTATAGGTTGGTACGGAGACATTACCTGTAGGATTTTGGTAGCTATAATTTCATCTTCAATATCCATAAAATCTGTCATTTCATTTGGTATTGCTGCCTCCTGCGGTTTTGGCTCTGCATTTTTAACAATCGTGAATGCGCGTTTAGCGTTTCTCTTAGGCTGGATTTTAGTGGCTTTCTTCTTAGCTTCCACTTTCTTTATTGTTTTATTAAGAGTCTTTTTCGTTATTGGTTTCTTAGTCTCTTTACGCTTATTTATGATATCTCCGTTGGTAACATTTTCAATAGTTTTGATCGCAGTTTCAGTAGGTGTAGGAGTTGTAGGTTTTAGCCTGACTTTCGTTTTCCTAGGCACTGAGACTTTCTCAGGCAATTCCGACACCATTTTTACGTCTTTATTTGAAGATCGTAATAAAATGCGACGGCAAGAAGGGGTCCCCTTATTTTCTTTGTAATTTTCGGTGCTGTTTGTTTTATCCAGTTTGTCAACTTTAGCGACTACTTTTGCATCAACTGACTCTTCCACAGTCTTTACTTTGCTGTTAATAGTCGGTTCTAATGCGGCGCTTTGAGTTTTATCGTCATTTCTAATATCAGAAGTAGATTCAACCTTCTTCTTATGATGTTTTTCTTGGTTTACACGGGGAACTTTTAATATAATTTTTAAAGATCTAAGCGGTGCATATGTTAGTGGGATTGCTTTTTTGTCACTTCGATGACTAATATTACGATTTATAATAGACATGCGTTTCTTTTGCAGTCGTTCCTGATCTTTTTTTATTACCTCGTTCATCAAATCTCGTTCAAACGACTTTCTTGTTTGGCTTCTAGTAATCTTCGGTTCGGTTTTCTCAACAGTAAGCTTTTGTTTTTCTTGTACCTCAGACAGTACTTTCCTCTCACACACATTTTTATTAGAGTTTATATCAACCTTTTCTGATTTAGACGTAGTATCGTCATTCGGTTTATCAACTGGATTCGCTTTCGATTCTGATTTGGCTTCTTTCGAGTCATGGATAACAGTCTTGTTTTGAATTTCGTCATTTCTTAATTGTTCTTTACTTTTAGGAGCTTGAACGTCAGTTACAGGTTTATTAGTAACCGTCGTCAATGGTGCCTGAACTGGTGTCGTTTTAGCTACTGTAATAGCACTTCCTATGATCAGTGGATTCACAACAGGAGCGGCGAATTGAGTCGTTTGATAAAGTGCCATGTTTTGTTGGCTATTATACGTGACATATGTATTTTGAGTCATATTGTTCGCGGGACCCGGAGTTTGAACCATGCAAGGCTGGTAAACTATATCTGATCCAATAAGAACTACGTTCGTTAAAGCAGTTTGTCGGGGCACTGTCGCCACAAATGTGCTTGTCTGATCAACTGTTCGCTGTGGATCAGTAGTGGTATGTAAGATTTGCTTTCTGCTATGCTTAGGAGGTGGAACCACACTTTGAGGCATTTTGTGAACAGCAATAGTAGGCTGCACATTCGTCGTATCATTATTTTTGTATTCAACATTTTTAATAACCGATGACTTCGCTTTACTAAATCCTGGCGGATATTGTTTTGGTATTGAAGAATCAAACGCAGTCTTTGGGACATCACATCTGAATTGTGGCTCAGATTTCTTATGGGTCGGTGTAGTATTAATCACTGTTGGGTTTAATCGTTTTTCCTCTTGAGTCACGGGTATGGTAGGCTTATTTATGCTGTAATGTTTGTCTTTCAAGCCAAGCATTGGTCGTGTATAATTGTCCTCATCAGAAGACAACTCGCCGATTTCTTGTCGCAAATCATCATCCATTAATTCTTCAAGAAGATCATAATCAGAATTAGGTATTCCTGATATGAATGGATCTTCTTCTTTGTAATATGGAGCAGTAAATTGTTTCTCGTGAGGTTTAAGTGGTAATTTTTTGAGAACGTCAGTTTGGTCTTTTGTTCCATGGCTTGGTCTTTTTTCAGTCTGAATTTGTTTTGGTATTTCTGGTTGTATCGGCCTAGTTACGTTTGGATTGGCATGAAGTACAGTTGTGTTTACCAAAGATTTCTGAACCACTTTCGCTGGTGTCTTAGATTTCCTGATAGTTTTGATTACACTCTCCGTGTTCGATCGACTCAGTACGGGAGGATGCGGACTCTGTTTTACTGTATGTGAACTCTGTGACACGGTATGTGAACTCTGTGTCACGGTATGTGGAGTCTGTGTCACGGTATGGGGACTCTGCGTCACAGTAGCTGCCTGGGTCGGTTTCGACTGACCTTTTGCTATCACGTTTGTCATTTTTATGAGATCTCCAGTCGAATTAGCCTTTACTATCCTTTGGTTCCGCAAACTTTCTTCGACCGTTTTTTTATAGACCTCTTTGTTCAAAGCCATATCAAGGGCGCTAGGGCCTCTGCTCGGGGTTTTGTGAGACAGTATGGCATCCATTACCTTCTCCCAATTCGTTTCTTCCTTAGGTTTATCTGCAGTTTCAGATGTGTGCTTACTGCTGCTTTTAATTTCAATGTTACTTAATATTTCAATCTTTTTAGAAGGCTTTGGGTCTATGGTCTTAGTACAATTAAGTTCAGTCTTGACCATGTTCAGAGGTTTTGTCTGTGGCAATCTTAAATCAAGGTTAGCGTTTGAAGGCGGTTTTATGCTTGGACTAGGTTTCGTTAGTTGTTTATTATTGACGTTGCTATACGTTATGTTAGGGGCATCCAAAATTTTGTGCTTGGATGACTGACTAGTGCAAGGAATGGGATAGTTTGTTGTAGGCAAGTGGCTTGTTATTGTTTGTGGAGGCTGAACCTTCTCCTTGACATGCTCTACCTTCGACCGATGGTTCAGTTTAGTCTGCTGTCGCAACAAAGCAAGCAAATCATTTTGATCCTTCTCTGTTAAAGACGAGAACTTATTTGGTAACGACAACGTTTCTCGTAGTCGTTCAGCTTGTACGTTTTTGTATACATTCTCAGGCGTTGTAGATGATTTTGTAGTATGGCTGGACAGCAAATTGGCAATTATGGGATTTTGTTTTGCTGCAGAAGATAAATGTTTTGCCGTATTACTTACAGGCTTTTCGATTTTTTTTAGTATGCTCTGACTGTTTTCTGGATGTTGGTAGGCAGATCTTTCACTTTTAGATGAATGTGGCTCATTTTTAGTTTGCATAAACTTTGCTTTTAATTTGTGTTCCTGTAAAATCCGATTGATTTCCGCATCAGTAGGGGGAGTTTGCAGCGTTTTACTCTGATACTCTATTAAGGCGTCCACAACTTTTGATTTGGTACCATTAACTTTAGGGTCAACTTTATTTTTGTGTAAATAACTGAGGCGCGAAAACGTGTTTAAATACTCAGATTTCTTTTGTGATTGTTTGGCACATTGTGGAGATGTCTTAGGATCAGCCTTGGTTGTTGGTACTACAGGTGTCAACTTGCTGACAGGTTTAATTTCTTTTTTCTTTGCACTATTTGCGTGAGCACCTGCATTAATAGACTCCTGTAGTTCTTTGAGAAATTTGTGAAAATTCTGCTGACTTGGTGAGTCTAAATTGTTTTGTCTGACATTAGAACGTGATGGAGTGTTAGTTTGTGTTTGAGACGTTTTATAAATATCTTGCAACTGTTTTTGTACATTAGGGTTTGGTAACCTAGCTGCACTTGTCTGAGAGTTATTCAATAAACTGTTGTTGGTCTTGCCATACTGTATGACCGGCCTTGCTATTCCAAACGTTTTAGCGCTCAACAAGTTGTTGACTTCATTCCTTAGCTCACCGAGTTGATCAGTCTGTGTTTTGTTCATGTAGACCTTGGCATTCTCTGGTAGGTTTGCTGTAAGCTGAGGGCTGGTAACAGGAGTTCCTGGAAAAGAATTTGGTGATGGTACTATCGTTGGGGTAGTAGCTCCTTGGTTGTAAGTGTATGTGTGTACTACATTTGGCTGTAGGTTTATCCTCTGTTCACTCTCAATGGCTTTCTGCCTTCTATAGTGTAAGAGTTTAGTCAGGCTTTCTTTAACCAGCATATTACTTGGTGATCCAGTCCTAGTGTGTGGTGAAGTCGGTGATTTACGTTTAGTTGAGTCATTTTGACTTGGACTCTTACTATGATACACAACAGATGCACTGGCCCCGACAGTGCCGTTGGAAATATGGAGTTCACTATTCTTCGCCAGTACATTTTTATCCTGACTCTTTTCTGGTGACTTTATTTCGTCCATAGAAAATAGGCCATCGTATAGAACATCAGTCTCGTTATGTTCTGTTAGGATGGAGTTTAGTGAAGACCTTCCTTGGCTATCGTAATCACTGTCACTGACTGAGGGTGTGTTGGTGACACCAGGAACGGCTGGCTTTTTCGTCGTGTTAGCCACTTTCATTCCTACAAGACTGGATAAAGAACTCTTCACTGTAGTAGTAGCAGTAGGCGGTAGTTTTTCCTTCTTTTTCTTCTCTTTTTTCTTTTTAGGTTCTTTTTCTTTCTTCTTCTCTGTGCTTTGGTCGTCGATTGCTAGAGGATCTTTGGGTTTCGCCTTCGACTTTGATTTCTTAGGCTGTTTACTTCTTTCCTTACTGTGTGGTCGTTCCTTCTTCTTCTCTACTCTCTTAGCTTCTGCGACGAGACTGAGCGGGTCAGAGTCGTCTTCCGAGGACAAGAGTTTTTTAGTCTTTTTGTGTGATTTCTTCGTTTTCACTACTGGCTCAGATTCTCTGTCGGTTGAATGTGCACTTTCCGTTCTTTCTGGGTCGTCAGCGTCTTGCCATATTTCCTCTGGTTCTTGGTATTCTTCGACTAGATGCTCGTAGCCTTTTGAGAAAGTTTAATTATCAGATGTGGTTTTTGGATATAGATAATATTAAGACATTGTTGCAGTTAAGAATTTACCCTGGGACACGCGTAACTTAATAGCGGTGACGTCACATCTTCAGTTTGTGCATCTTTATTCTGTTACCCTCCTTTGTAAGAATTTTTAAGGGTTACCAGTATCCCTTTTCATAAAATTTAAAAGGTACTTCTAACTTTTTTAATATTTTTTATTTATTTATTTAGTACATGGAGGATTTACAGCTAATAATACCAGACAAAAAAAGAGAAAAAAAATAATGAAAAAATGAGTCAAACAAACGAAATTTTGTCTCAAAAGTATAAAAATCAATATCATGAAAGAGTCATACCTTTCTCAATGCCGTAATACATATCGGATTCATCGTCCTCCTCCTCGGGCAGGTGCTGAAACTCTCTGGGGTCCAGGTTCAAGTACTTCAGCTCTGTCGTCAGCGCGCGAGTGCCGTAGTTTGTGCGCTCCATGTACGTGCGACAGTTTTCTAGAAGTAGCTCCCTGGAAGATAGAAATTAAAATTGCAAACTTGCGATTTTTTTTTTATATGAACTTGTGCTTGACTGCGATTTCACCTAATGGTAAGCAGTGATGCAATCATTGACGGTGAAGCCACAAAATAGATATGTACAGAAGTCAATCTCATGTATGTACTTCACTTTTTATACCTATGCTAGGCGATCGCACTAGGGTCAGCGCGTTGCGTCGAACTGAACGAGTGCGACTGCGCGATTGAGCCGAGATATCATGTCCGTGAGCGGTGTCTATGTGTGCATTGCTCGAGCGCGCTTTGTATGTAGATTATTTTGTGGTGAAGCGCACTAGTTTATTCGCCTATTCACTCTGGCCTTGCAGACACCTAAATTATAACCGGACTTAAACATCGCAGCAGACAAATTGTTGCAGTCCTTCTATTTACGTGGTTCAAACGACGAAGCGAAACTCTTAGTCCGGACTGTAGAAGTATCAACAATGTAAGGGTGTAATACTTCGGATTGTCCGATGGTAGAAAGGCGATGCCGGAATCAAGTCATGTAATTCCCGCAGACACTACAAATGCATCCTATATAGATCACCAAAAGGCTAGCCAGCCTGGCTGGTTGGCTATTTCAGAAAATATTTCAAAGAAACATGGCGTATATCAAAAGAATGCAAGACTTTTATTATTTAGAACAGAAAATAGAAACCAGTATTAGGTCACGACATAAATGATTAAAAATTTGAAACAAAACTTATAAGTTGATATAATCTTACAAGTTTTGTATAAAAACGGCAAGAGAAATCATGGCTTAGATAGTATGGAAAACATAGATATTATAGAAAAACGTAATAAAAGTATTAAATAAGTTGACAGACTATCTAAAAATAAGTTGTAACCATTTTTTTTTAAATTGATATAAACTAGTGCTTGACTGCGATCAATCATTCACTGTATCGTCATCGGACACATAATAGCCATTACATTACGTACCTAAAGGGTAAAAACGGAACCCTATTACTAACAATACGCTGTCTGTCCGTCTGTCTGTCACCAGGCTGTATCTCAAGAACCGCGATAGCTAGACAGTTAAAATTTTCACAAATTATGTATTTCTGTTGCCGCTATGACAACAAATAAGTACTAAAAACAAAATTAAATAAATATTTAAGGAGCCCCATACAAAAAATGAAATTTTTTGCCGAATTTCCGTAAGGACAGTACGGAACCCTACGTCCGCGAGCCGAACTCGCACTTGGCCAATTTTATTGTCAACTCGAAAAAAAGCTGAAATGATATCTTATATCATTTCAGCTTTGTTTTCGAACAGCTAGTTTGTTCAGGCACTAGAAGGGGTAAGTGGAGAAAGGTGTTAACTACTATTACGATTCTCTGGTAATATTTTTGCTGTTAGCACAACTGAAATATATACTTGATGGACAGTTAAAACCTTTGCTAGCATCTGTAACTATGTAAAAAATTAGAATTGGGGTGTTTTAAATTCATGGATCGATTTACCATCAGTTAAAACCTATGTTCATGCAAAAAAGTCGGATTTGTCAGATAACACCTTTGTACTCCTAACCCTTAAATTATTTGTTACTAACCTGTCGGTATCCCAAGAAAGTGTCTTCAGCCTAGGTCCAGAGAGCAGCACCGCAATATCCGTGCACAGCTCAGGACTGATCCCTAGGGCTTCGCCCTCAGCAAATATCGCAGTGGAGAGCACATTGGCCCGGCTCTGTGTGTGCTTGAGGTTCAGAGTCTCTGAGGTCTTCACGAAGTTGGTCTGCCCGCGAGAATCGCTGGCCCAACTGCCGAATTCTTTGTTGGGTTCTTCTTTTGTTTCTTGGTCATCCTGAAATGACGGATTATAAAATTCAGAATATTTTTTTTTACTTATTTAGTACATGGAGGACTTACAGCTAATGAAACCAGACACCTTAAAAAAAAGGAAACCATAATCACTAGAAAGCCAATTACAAGTCCAGACAAAACTTTAATTTATGAAAGCCATAGTAAAAAAAATCATTCTCAAAATAATGTTGTTTTGCAAAATAGATGATAATGGAAATGTTGGGAGGAGACGTTATATCGTATGTGCTGGGGCTAACCTACCAGCAATAATCCGCCAAATCAGACGGCTCGGCCGGTGGCTTTGGTAATCATCAGGCGGCATCCTATTTCGCAACTTACCAGTACTAGCGGCGGCAACATAGGCGCCGCCTTGATCCTCTCGTACATGGCGGGCGTGGGATGCACGGAGAAGGCCGTGAGCGTGCACTCGCAGCGGATGCGCTCGCTGGCCGACAGCAGCGCGCCGAGCTGCGTGAACCACGACGCTAGCGTCTGTTCTGCAGAACGGGCTTCCGCTTCCTGTGAAAGATGGAAGACATTTTGTTACATTTTATTCCTTTCTGTCCTTGTGTTAAGGACAGCGGAGTACATTTCTTTCAAGTTTGCGACTAAAACCACAGAACATAGGAATCATACAGTAGATAGAAGGAGTAAGTAGGCGGGGCGCGCGTACCCCGAGTTTTGCGGAGTACCGCTTATGCTCCATTGCGCATGCGCCGCGCACATTAGTCTAGTTACGGTTGCCATGGTGATAATAACTAGTTTAAAAAATATAAAAATGCCCATCTGTGCTGTTTTGAAGTGCAAACACGACAGAAGAACCAAAAATTTATCAAATGTTGTTATATCCTATCATCGGTTAGGCCTGGTTTATTTCATTTTGATTATTTTTGAAAAATAAGATCTTATAAAAAAAACAAATAGAAGTTGACTTTATTTTGTACACAATAAGGTCTACTTTCAAAAATATATTCAAAACATTCACCAAATGTCACTGTCAGCTGTTCAATTAGAGGTTACCATTATCGATAGTGAGTTTTCGATATTGTAAAATTATAATGTTTTTTGTTGTACAGGGAAAGAAAATACCCAAGTGCTTCGACAAAATTATAAACGTACACTATTTTAATTTTAGCTAAATAAAATGTAAACAGGGTTAAACTTTCCAAAGGTTCAAAATGTAGCTTTCGTGTTATTTTGCGACTTCATATTTCCTAAAGATACAGACAGACTGGAAGGCAAAGTTGGTTTCCTACAAAAACTAGCACAATTTTCTCAAATCACTTTGAAGGATTTTTTTTTTTTTTCGATGGGAAAAATCATCTTATGACAACCCCCGCTCTTGGGCGGAGCGGGAGATAGTGTCAGACTCTTACTGACTAAAAAACCCATCCCGTTCCTTCAAGCCTTCATACCGGGGCTCGAGCACTTTGAAGGATCAGATTGTTTAATTAAAAGCATAAAGAAATACTTTACCGACACAGCAGTGCCAAAACTTTAGCTCTGAAGAATTTCTAGATATTGGTAGAAGAAAAAGAAGACATTTTATTAAAAATCTGGTTATACCGAACCCTAGCAGTCTCGAAGAAGGTCAAGATGTTACAGTTCTTTTCAAATCTATATGGACTCTAAAAGCAAATTTGTAGTCAGCCAAGAAACACCGGCTTCGTTTAGTTTAAACTGACGTAAAAAATTACGTGTAGAAGTGTTTTTTAAAACATACTTATGAACAAATTAATTATTATTTATCAGTCAGTATTTTTGACTTTACCTGTTTTTACGTATCTATTTTATTAATTAAACTATTTTTTTACATTAACATTTGAAACAAGCGAGAAACAGCTACAATTTATTGTTGTCACGTTATTAGCTCTAATTGTTTTTCAGCATCAAAAGAAAGTGTTAATTTCAGTTATGAGTAATTTCATGGTTAATGAAATAGCTACAAGCCGCTTATAAATAAAATTAAAAATATGTAGGTATTTTGTTTTTGTAATTTATCGACTCCTGCTGTTGACTTTTATAAAACGCAACATCGATAAAATAAGGCAACGCCAATGGTACATCTCTAGAAAATGACGTTTAGCAATTACTTTATTTAGGAAACATTAATCTTATAACAAGTAAACAGAGGTCCAAATTCATTGCTTATATTATAGAGACATCTAGTGGGGAATAATGGAAATTGTTATTATAATTATTCTATGCGAGGTAATACGTTAAAGGGTAGATAACAAACAACTCTGTGTACACTAAAATATGGTTTATTTTCTAAAACGGAACGATGGATAAACTGCCCTCTTTCAATTAATATTAAAATGCTCAATCACATTAAGGATGTCTTAGTGCTATGAAATATGATATTTATTTATTTTTTCATATCTATATGTATTCATATCTGTGTGTATATATCATATCATGTCTTTGTGTGAGTTTGGGTACGCTGGTCCCGATACAAATGAAGTGCTATGCAATTTCTATCTACATTCCCCTGTTCTGTGACTAAAACCGTAGGGTGGCCATCTAAGGGATAAAGAGTTAGATAATCTAATAGTACACCATCACTGTTTCAACAGCATATTTATAGCTCATCCATGAGGAAACACATGTGCAAACCGCCAACCCTATAATAAGCCAGGTACAATAAGACACCCCATCCGTTCTCCAAGAGAGAAGGCCTTTGACCCAGCAGTAGGAACTATCATATCAGTTGTGTCCCACTGCAGGGCACAGGCCTCCCTTCCGTTCTTCCACTCTTTTCTGTTCAATCCTTTAGGTAGGTGTAGGAGGCCAAATCGTCACGCCATTTCTTTCTGGGCCTACCGCATCGTCGTCTAGTTATGAATAAAGTAAAATATACCTTTTCAGTCTTAAGTTTGAGCCTCTCCAGTTCGTTCATGCCAGCGGTGATCGCTCGCACGTAGAGCTCACACACGAATGGCTTCATGTCCTCTTTGCTCTGTAAACAATATATGTTGTGATGAGACATATAGGGACCAGCAAATATTACTCTCGTTAAGACAATAGTGACTCATTAGAGTACATGCAAAGTAAAAGCGTATTTACAATATTAAATCAAAATTTTTACTATAGTGTTTTTAAATATTATTCAGTCATTATTTTATTTAATCATAATGGTTCGAATGTTGACTTCTATTTTTACGAATAGGTGAGGTTTATTTGTGGTGGAAATTTTATTTTAATTTAAAAAATGAATATTTTTTAAATTAAAATAAAATTTAATCATATTGATTCAATTTTAAAATAATTAATTATTTGAATCATTAACTATACTGGGTTTTAAAAAGTTTTGTTTTTATATTCATGTTTTATTTTATACCCCAGTATGAACATGGTTTTATGTCGCAGTTGCACTGACGAGAAATGAATAAAGTATAGTAAGTCACAGCCTGCGCCGCTTACTAGCGTAGCAAGAGCGGGCACACTAGTATAATGCTGTGCGCTGCACACTGGTACTACCATGCAGCGGGTTATGTTACCTGCGCGTCCACAGCAGCTGCCAGCGTGTGCAGGTGCCTGGCCGTGGCAGCCGGCGCCGCCAGTGCGCGCGCGGCGGGCGGCAGGCGCGGGCCCAGCGCGCGCACGAGGGAGCGCGCGCAGCAGTACAGCGCCGTGCGCGACGCGCCGCTGCACACTGGTACTACCATGCAGCGGGTTATGTTACCTGCGCGTCCACAGCAGCTGCCAGCGTGTGCAGGTGCCTGGCCGTGGCAGCCGGCGCCGCCAGTGCGCGCGCGGCGGGCGGCAGGCGCGGGCCCAGCGCGCGCACGAGGGAGCGCGCGCAGCAGTACAGCGCCGTGCGCGACGCGCCGCTGCACACTGGTACTACCATGCAGCGGGTTATGTTACCTGCGCGTCCACAGCAGCTGCCAGCGTGTGCAGGTGCCTGGCCGTGGCAGCCGGCGCCGCCAGTGCGCGCGCGGCGGGCGGCAGGCGCGGGCCCAGCGCGCGCACGAGGGAGCGCGCGCAGCAGTACAGCGCCGTGCGCGACGCGCCGCTGCACACTGGTACTACCATGCAGCGGGTTATGTTACCTGCGCGTCCACAGCAGCTGCCAGCGTGTGCAGGTGCCTGGCCGTGGCAGCCGGCGCCGCCAGTGCGCGCGCGGCGGGCGGCAGGCGCGGGCCCAGCGCGCGCACGAGGGAGCGCGCGCAGCAGTACAGCGCCGTGCGCGACGCGCCGCTGCACACTGGTACTACCATGCAGCGGGTTATGTTACCTGCGCGTCCACAGCAGCTGCCAGCGTGTGCAGGTGCCTGGCCGTGGCAGCCGGCGCCGCCAGTGCGCGCGCGGCGGGCGGCAGGCGCGGGCCCAGCGCGCGCACGAGGGAGCGCGCGCAGCAGTACAGCGCCGTGCGCGACGCGCCGCTGCACACTGGTACTACCATGCAGCGGGTTATGTTACCTGCGCGTCCACAGCAGCTGCCAGCGTGTGCAGGTGCCTGGCCGTGGCAGCCGGCGCCGCCAGTGCGCGCGCGGCGGGCGGCAGGCGCGGGCCCAGCGCGCGCACGAGGGAGCGCGCGCAGCAGTACAGCGCCGTGCGCGACGCGCCGCTGCACACTGGTACTACCATGCAGCGGGTTATGTTACCTGCGCGTCCACAGCAGCTGCCAGCGTGTGCAGGTGCCTGGCCGTGGCAGCCGGCGCCGCCAGTGCGCGCGCGGCGGGCGGCAGGCGCGGGCCCAGCGCGCGCACGAGGGAGCGCGCGCAGCAGTACAGCGCCGTGCGCGACGCGCCGCTGCACACTGGTACTACCATGCAGCGGGTTATGTTACCTGCGCGTCCACAGCAGCTGCCAGCGTGTGCAGGTGCCTGGCCGTGGCAGCCGGCGCCGCCAGTGCGCGCGCGGCGGGCGGCAGGCGCGGGCCCAGCGCGCGCACGAGGGAGCGCGCGCAGCAGTACAGCGCCGTGCGCGACGCGCCGCTGCACACTGGTACTACCATGCAGCGGGTTATGTTACCTGCGCGTCCACAGCAGCTGCCAGCGTGTGCAGGTGCCTGGCCGTGGCAGCCGGCGCCGCCAGTGCGCGCGCGGCGGGCGGCAGGCGCGGGCCCAGCGCGCGCACGAGGGAGCGCGCGCAGCAGTACAGCGCCGTGCGCGACGCGCCGCTGCACACTGGTACTACCATGCAGCGGGTTATGTTACCTGCGCGTCCACAGCAGCTGCCAGCGTGTGCAGGTGCCTGGCCGTGGCAGCCGGCGCCGCCAGTGCGCGCGCGGCGGGCGGCAGGCGCGGGCCCAGCGCGCGCACGAGGGAGCGCGCGCAGCAGTACAGCGCCGTGCGCGACGCGCCGCTGCACACTGGTACTACCATGCAGCGGGTTATGTTACCTGCGCGTCCACAGCAGCTGCCAGCGTGTGCAGGTGCCTGGCCGTGGCAGCCGGCGCCGCCAGTGCGCGCGCGGCGGGCGGCAGGCGCGGGCCCAGCGCGCGCACGAGGGAGCGCGCGCAGCAGTACAGCGCCGTGCGCGACGCGCCGCTGCACACTGGTACTACCATGCAGCGGGTTATGTTACCTGCGCGTCCACAGCAGCTGCCAGCGTGTGCAGGTGCCTGGCCGTGGCAGCCGGCGCCGCCAGTGCGCGCGCGGCGGGCGGCAGGCGCGGGCCCAGCGCGCGCACGAGGGAGCGCGCGCAGCAGTACAGCGCCGTGCGCGACGCGCCGCTGCACACTGGTACTACCATGCAGCGGGTTATCACCACCTGAGAAAGACCACAAAAGAAAAATATGTAACAACTGTAATTTGGGACTACTATAGTCTATTGTACTGCTGTTTACAAGCAAAGTGCTGCAGTGACAAATTGCTTAAACTTTCTGCTGCCAACAGATCCGTCTGGATCGGTCTCCCTACTCGTAGTTCTCTTAGTCTACTCCCAGCCTGATCCCAGCCCTAGTGGTACCCAGCAGGTTTGGCAATACAGGTTAGCAGACTGGGACGACATGCTGCCTTTCTTTGCATGTTATCCTTGGAAGTCGACTTGCTTTTCTTCGGATAATGCTACGTTATACGCAAATGCCGTGACGAATGTGTTGCGGCAGAGGGGGGAGTACTACATTCCATTCTTTTGCTGCTCTATTTGCGGAATCGGATCTTCTAAAACCCGATACTTTTAAGTATGTAGACAACAGCACTGTTGCCGAGAGATTCGTGTCCGACGCACGAACTAACGGGTCATAGATCTAGTCTTTCCGAGAAGCTGCCGGCGACATCTGTACATGGTGGTCATCTCACCTCTACGTGCAATACGTTTTGAGAACTTTATTGTGCGTACCGTTAAGGAGTTGAATTCCCTACCAGAATCAGTATCCTAACAGTCTGTTACAACCTAGGGGTCTTTAAGTCAATAGCGAATAGATTACTTCTAGGCAAACGTGCTTCATCGTCGACCACAAATCATTGCTTACCATCAGTTGAGATATTGAGACTTAAAAAGGAAGTACAGTTTATCTATGAGAACCAAGCCAGAAAAGTATAAGACCAAGTTATTGTTTACTATAGCATAGTTATTGCATATTAAACAAAACATGAAACATGACTTTATGGCAAATGCATGTCGGAACACACATTAAAAGTAGACGTTGGTATTCATAAAATATGCAATCACTTACAATTCAGGTAACATATTAAACTACTAATTTCAATATTATTGAGTTAAAACTTTTACAATAACTAAATAACCATATAAAGTTCTGAACCCTACCAAGTGGACGTGCATTAACAAGAAGTATCGATCGTATTGACCGCGTTACCTATTGTAGAGCATACACTGATGAATTAATAACGTATTCGTCGACCTCCTGTACCAAAATAGCGCATTAGACGGCAAAGCGTCAATATTCAATAAACTCTGTCAATAGATTTACATTGCATGTATAATCACAATAAGCACAATTGGCCTCATAATGTTCTTACTGCTGGAATACAATCCTCCTCTCTGGGAGAGAGAATGGGTCGTTATCCACCACGCAAGCCCAGTGCGGATAGGTGGATATCTTATGACTTCGAATTTTTGGTTCTAGGACATACCGATTTCCTTACGATGTTTTCTTTCGCCGTTTTGGGAGCAGTGGTGATGAAATAAATTGCACAAAGTAATGTAACTGACTACATACAATTTATTATTATTTATTTATAGCTGAAGAGTTTGAACGCGCTAATCTCAGGAACAACTCGTTTGGATTGAAAATCGTTGGGTAGCCCATTTGTCGAGGAAGGTTACAGGCTATATAACATCACGGTAGGATCCACGGGAGCAGAACAGGTACCAAAGACGCGGGTGCAACCGTGGGAGACAAATAGTGTAACATAATATCTGACCTGTATTCCATGTGAAAGGCCAGGCAGAAGTGTAACCACAGTTATTTAAGTCATAAGTCATTTATTTCATAACAATGGAGCATTGTGTTGAAAATAAAATATAAAAAATAAACATTAAAAATAAACAATTTCACTGATAGTTTGAAGGAGAAAAAGAAAAAAAGAACATACAATATACTACAAAATCCTAATAAAATAACAAAATATTTAATATATAGGGTGACTGGCAATTAGTGTACGATACTTAAACACGTGATTGTGCTCATGATAACAATTTTTATTATGGGAGCAAAGCCGAAATCGCGAAAAAAAATCAGCTATTCAGTACATTTATGTTTGTCTAATGTACTGAACAGCTGATTGTTTTTCGCGATTTCAGGTTAGTTCCCATAGTAAAAGTTGTTGGTTATCATGAGCACAATCACGTGTTTAAGTATCGTACACTAATTACCAGTCACCCTATATTTTCAAGTCTCCTGTAATTGGGGCAAACATATTGCTATCAACCAAATAGAAAATAATCTGAAGTAACTTATTCAATAACTGAGTTCAATAAGAACTGACCTGCGCTATAAGCGTAGCAGCTTCTTTAGCGTTCTTCCACAGTTTCTTCTCTCGCGGCGAAGTCTCGAGCCGGCTCTGAAGCCTCTCCACTAGCTGGTAGCCGTTCCGGAGGGGCGTTTGTTTGGCCTAGGATAAACAACACAGAAAAGGTTCTAGGATGAAAAAGGTTCAGTTAGAAAAGGTTCTAGAATGAAGGTTGATGAAGGTCATCATCATTGCTCTATTAAATATGAATATGAAATGCAGCCTAATCATATTGGGGATTCAAAAATTATCCTTTAATCTCAGCTGTTTATATCCCAAACATCTCAGATACATTAGAGGACAAAATGACCCCCAACATAACGTGCAACGCTCAATCTACGTGTTGCTGTAATGTTGCCCTGTGTCTGCAACTTGTCCCTTAAGGGATCATCTCCACGAACGAGAGAATATTATCATCGTGCCACGTATTTCTATACACACTCTTCAGAACGTGTCTCCACATGGCGATATTATCGCGGCGATGCGACGTATGCCTGAGCGACCATCTCCACGAGCGAGAGACTCGCGACGAGTCCATGCTTCTATCGCCGGGTAGTCTCCACGAACGAGCGATTATTCCGTCAGCGTGGAGATGGTCCCTAACATTTTACAACGCATTCACGTGGCACGAGATATGTTGTTGGACAACTTGACAGTCTTGGTATTGGGGAACGTATTATATACTAAGATCCTAGAGCGATCTGACATAACCAATAATAAAAATAAGAGGTAAATCTTATTTTTTGTTCTCTTTCTCATCTGGCACCTGCCCAGTACCCCTAGCCAAGTTGATAATCTGCAATCGTTAACACTAGCAGAAAACATCAAATGTACGGGAATGACGTCATCTCAATGCTCAGTCACGTGGTCAGAACAAAAGAATGGAGGGCGTGGCCAACTCGAGGCGTTCAACGCAAGAGAATCGCAACGAAGCAATTGTAACTTGGCTAGAGGGGCAGGTGCCCCAAGGAGGAGCACCACAAGTACACAGGTATTCAAAGCACTTGACGCTACCGAAAACCTAAGGTTTTAACCATGTGTATTTAAGATATGTCATATCGCTCTGAGATCTTGGACTATATTGTCCTCTAGTGAATCTGAGGCTTTATGCAACAACATTGAATGCCAGTAAGCAGGCATAATGTACTAGCCTACCTAATATGGCGCAATCTTCACCCAAAACACATTACTACACGCGAAAATCTATGCAATGACCAAACAAGCATAATTTTGCCCATAGTAGGCTACCTGGGTATTTGAACGTCTAAGCGGGGTTTGGGCAAACGATACCTGTTTAAGGACGAGTAGGAATGTTAAATTTACATTTAAAAAACGATAAAAAAATAGGGGCACGATTTCACGAATTGCTAGCTTCACCACAAAATATCGCAATCTAATGGTATAGCGCCAATTTTCCTGAGGATGAGATGTCCAAGGGATAACATCAAAGATGTATAGATATATATCAGCAGTTTACTTACCAGTTCGATACATCGCGATCGTTTGTCTCCTTTGTGCAGCAACACAAACTCCATATCAATCAGCAACTCCCATACGTCGACTGTGAACCCCGCTTCGGTCTTCAGGATGTCTTCAAACGTCGGCTTCTTGTCTGCCTTTGGTTTTTCTGTAAGAGAAAAGATGTATAAGAAACTGATTCCAAAGGTAAGAGTTTTCTCCCCATTATCTGGATGCCCTTATGCATACACTGGAAGTATGCGTAACGCTAGTATAGCATAGCATATTCAGCCTTATAATGTTCCCTCTGCTGGGACTCAGGCCTCCTTTCTAGGAGAGGGAGTGGACCGTAATCCACCACCACGCGGGCCCAGTGCAACCCGCACTGGGCAGGCGTGTGATAGACGTCTTATGTCTTTCTTTATGGTTCTAGGGCATGCCGGTTTTCTCACAATGTTTTCCTTCACCGTTTTGAGAGCAGTGGTAATGAAATAAATGACACAAAGTAATGCGTCTACCTGGGTTTAATCCAGCAGCCTACAACACGCGAGTTGGGACCGTCACCATTATTCAACCAGTGCTCGTTACGCTAGCAGCCGCCAGAAATGAAGAAATATCGCACAGCATACCGCAGCACGGTACGGTTTCGGTTACGGTTTACGGTTTTTGCACGCAGTACGGTTTTCGCCAAAACGCATTCATTGCGCATAAACCTGTGTAACCACAACAGCCACGACCACTAACCAGAACGCCCGGCTAACTAAGAAAAATCTCCAATGCTACTTGTGAACATGGGTTGTCCGACAGGGCAGGATCTTGCGACTCAAGGCAAAGAAGGACCATAGGAGTGGGTTTTAGTCAGTAAAGGTCTGACACATCCTCCCACGCCATTCTAAAGCGAGAAAAGTAATTGAATGATTCCCCATCTAAAAAAATGCTACTCGTGATTGGCGCAACACGTTTTCTTCTCCTGTGTCTACCGTTACAATATCGTTTTCTGTCATGTCTTTCCTCACAAAATCCCTTCATCGAAGTGTTTCCGCCTTGAGTTCATTTAAAAGCAAAAAAGCCAGCTAAATCCATATGCTATGCTAGCATTGCGCGTGATCAGTGTTTGTCAATTAATTATGTGAGGAATGTGAGGTGACAGCACTCTAAGGGACACTGAGAGTGGATGAGTAGTTTTTGACTGATCGATGTAGCGGACACTTTGGACTCTCAGCTGAAATGATGAGAAAGTTACCTTTGACATCAGCGGACTGGTCAGCGTCGCTCCCTGCAGGCGGCGCACTGGCGCGCACGCGGTCCATGACGGCGGATGATAGAGACAGCGCTAGGTCGTCGCACTTCGACGCTGTTAACTGTCGTAGCCGCGTCACGAACATCACGCCGCGTTCCTCCTTCAGCCATTCTAGTACTGCAACAACGGAGAGATAAAGTTATTCATTATGAACATCAATTTGTAGGTAAACTATGACAACCCTCTGGTTGACCCTTTACGAATGTGTGTGATATTGTGAACTGAAACTTGTGCTCAAAAACCAATAATAAACTGATCCACTAACCTTCCTCATCCGAGGGCGGCTCCCCCCTAGGGTCCAGCAGGACCCTAAGCACAGGATGCCCCCATGGGTTCCCAAGGATCTTCTTGAACCACTCTCCCCTCGCCACCAGTTGTGTCTCCCAAGGCGGAGGACCTGCATCTCTGCTGCCTCCCGAACGATTCTTGCACTCCTTGATGAAGGCATTGATGGCTTCTTCAAGGTTCTTGTGTTCTTCTTTACTTTTTGGCGACTGCCATTCTGTCTGTTGGGTTAAATGAAAATGTTAGTAAATTGATAACGACATGAAAAAGACTTAAAAACATCAGTTTGTGGATAATTTGGCAATAATAAACCTGGATATAATCCCAGAGGATTGCATCCCATTGGACATGGATACACTTTTCAGGTTAATTTAAATTGTTAACAGTATTGAAATCTTAGTTTAATATCAGCATAAAGTGAAAATCCCGAAACTTTTAGATGTTCCTCTACTGTTCCAATCCACGGTATAAGGTGGATCTACGTCAGAGAAACCGAGCACGAGCGTAATGCGAGCCGAGCTCAAATTCGTGTAGTGTGGACCGACTCTAGAGGAGCCGAATACGAGCAACACTACACGCAGTTGAGCTCAACTCGTGCTCCGCTCATGCTCGGTTCCTCTAGCATAGATCCCTCATGTGATCATGTCTCACCTGCAGCACAAGCCTCGCGGTGTGCCTCTGTAGCCAGTTCAGAAGGTGCGGGTGCGTCGAGGGCGCCGAGTGCTGACAGAGACTGTGAATGCGCCGCCAAGCCTCGCACAGGTGTTGCGTGCGTTCGTGAAGGTCACAGTCGCTGGTCAGCCCCGCCTCGAGCGACTGTTAAGGGACATTGATATGTTAAAACACTTTAGAAGACACACAGAATACAGCTTCTAGATATTTGAACACACACCAGATACCACTGCAAAGCGTTGCATAATTAGCCTAATAATATTCCAAATGCTAGAAAAGGGAATGGGCAGTAATCCACCACACGAGCTCAGTGCGGATTGGTGATCACACGTCTTCGAATTTCTGGTTCTAGGACAAGTCGGTTTTCTCGCAATGTTTTCCTTCATGAAAACCATGAAGGAGAGCAATGGTGATGTAGTAAATTACACAAAGTAGTGCCTGGCTAGGTTTGAACCCGTGAACTACAATGCGTAAGTCGGGGTCGTTACCAATGCGCTACCAATGCACTTCTCTCATTTAGATACGACGGAAATGTAATTCTTTCATGGAGCCCTGACTGCCCTGACCGCTGGTAACTTGGATCCTGTTCCTGATACCAGTGGGATACAATTTATGTTATAAGCGTTTTTTTTAAATTATTTTTTTAAAGAAATATTTAAAAAAGTATTTAATAAGTTTGTTACGTCTGACAATAGGTCGTAGAGTATTTTACCACCCTACCCCACGCCCCATTTCTTTCTTTGATAATTTACATGACAGAGCAAGGTTTGCCGGCTAAGCTAGTATATAATAACTAAGACTAAGAAACACTAAGTTTATCTTATTTATAAAAAGACGGTCAAGGTCAATTCGGCAATTAAACACATCCACTGAACCAAACTCAAATCTCAGTTATAAAAAACAGTATGATTCATTCTTAGGTCTTGTTTTAGTAAAGGAAATTTTAAACAAAGCAGCTTTGTTTAAGATGCTGAGCTTAGCTTAGCTTATTGATTAAATAAAGTTTATACACGCGTTTATTTGTTGAATTTATAATTCCAAATCAATTTGAAGTTATCAAATTTCAAAACGACCCGTTTTTAGGGTTCCGTAGTCAACTAGGAACCCTTATAGTTTCGCCATGTCTGTTTGTCCGTCTGTCTGTTTGTCCGTCTGTCCGTCCTCGCTTAATCTCTGTGACCGTTAGCACTAGAAAGCTGAAATTTGGTACCAATAATGTATATCAATCACGCCGACAAAGTGGTAAAATAAAAATTGGAAAAAAATGTTTTATTAGGGTAGCCCCCCTATATGTAAAGTGGGAAATAATTTTTTTTTAATTTCAACCCTAACGTATGATATATCGTTGGATAGGTATTTAAAAATGAATAGGGGTTTCCTAAAATCATTTTTTGATAATGTCAATAATTTCGGAAATAATCGCTCCAAAAGTAGAATAGATGGTCGATGAGGCCGAAAGGGGAGGGGTTGGAGCCCCCACAAGGTAAACCGATGACCTGGTGAAGGTGGTGGGAATCCGATAGATACGAGACGCAGGACTGTTCGTAGTGGCAAAACTTGGGGGAGGGCTGTGTCTAGGAGTGGACGTCTTTCGGCTGAAATGATGATGATGAGGTGGATCTGACATCCATAACCCAGTAACTAGTTAACATGATATCCCTAGGCAAGTTTTGTGCCAGATTTTCTGAATTCTGACTACCCATAATAACTATAAAGCTGTTCATAATATCGTTATAGCAAGGAAATGTGACGTTCCACATCTCGAAAACAGTATTAAGTTTATAAAACACACACCATACCATTCAAACTGGAATACATAACAAGACACTATAAATATACATAGTGACAATGATAACTGTTCAACATTAACTTACGAACTAGCTTACTTGGTGTTTTGTCATAGGTATCACTAGATACTTTTAGTAAAAAGAAGTAATAAACAAGAATATTAGACTTCCGGAATCCCTGATATCGTCATTTCCCTGCGACATACATAAATGTATAACCTGCAGTGATAACATTACATGGATTACTAGCTTTTGCCCGCACGGCTTTGCTCCCGCTCTTCCCTACTCCACCCTACTATACCCTAATCTACTCTACTTTACCCTACCCTATCCTACTCTACACTACACATAAACCACAGTAGATGGTTTATGTGAAGTTTGGTAGGGTAGAGTAGAGTGTTGTAGTGTAGAGTTAGGGTATTTAGTAAAATAGTCCGAACAAAGCCTAAACATTTGGTTTGGATAGGTGAGCCCGTTCTTGAGTTATAAAATTACAACGAAAAGTGGCATTGATTTTTTTATATAGATTCCTAAGTCCAAGCTTTTAGAGTCATAAATATAATTAAAAAATAAATAAACGAAATGGCAAATTTGACATAACAATCTAAAATCATGCAACGTCTAGAACGATTCAACTAAATCAAACGGTTCCTATTGTAATACTGCAACTGACTTTAGTAATAACAAGTCAACTGCAAGTCATGGTTTCCATTTACAAAGAAATAAAACAATGGAATATTTAAGTTAAAATAGTATCATCATCTTTATAACCAAAGGACGTCCACTGTCACCATAACAACCGGTCTTGTACATCTCGCATCCATCGGATTGTCATGGCCCTCATCAGGTAAACGATCCACCTTGTGGAAGGCCTTCCAACGCTGCGTCTTCCGGTACGTGGTCGCCACTCTAGGACCTTTCGTCCCCATCTTTATAGCATAGTCAACGTCAACAACAGTCGTCAGCAATTGAACCGTAAACAAGGGCCTAGCGCAGCAGCAGGTTAGTGAATGTCATGTCTTTAGATTTTTTGACACTTGGACATGTTTTTTCACTGTTTTCCTTCATCGTTTTGAGCGCAATACAAATCGTACGAGTCTGTACCCCTGGGCTGTTTACTGTGACGGTACAAATTGTGACTGCCGATACAAGTAGTTAACATGAGGCTTTTATGCCCAGGGACCTTACCTGAGCATAAAAGCGTGATATTAACTACTGTAGGTGGTTATCTGTCAGATATAAATACAGAATGATATAACAAAAAAACATAGAATATTATTATTGATAGTGATAACAAAGTAGTTTTATCATTTGCAGAAATCTCAGTGGCTATATTATTTGTTTTGAGTACTCTGCTCAAGTGCTTTCATTCAAGTTGTACTTGTATACAACTGAATTAAATGACGTTACAGCAGACATTATTTCAAGTTGACGGGCGTATATGGCCAAATTCGAAACTATGAGGACTCGATTTTTAAGGCGTATAGTTCCTTGAACCATCTGACCGAAATTATGTGAACGCAACTCTCGCACTCGCCTAGGCGGCAGTACGCAAATCTGTGCATTTATTTGCGGCCAGCAGCGCCCGGAAAGCGCTTTAAATCCATTTTCTCTGCGAGATATTGATTGATTTACATATATGCAATGTTCACTTTGAAGAATATTTAACCACCAATTTTTATGTGTAAAAATGTTTCTAAAGGTCCAAGCCGTTTCGAAGGAGTAGGGAAAAGTTGCGAAAAGTTGCGAAATTGCTAAATATTTTTTTTTGACAAAAGTATTAATTGCACGAAGAAATCAAATGTTGATATTATTGTTCATGAATCTATAATAAACATATATTTTTTTCAAACCAATTGACCTAGCCGTTACGGAGGAGTAGGCCTCAGAAAATCACTATTTTATGGCACTTTTCGGGCGCTTGGCCCTTAAACTAATTATATGCAGTTTAGTTTTAATCAATATAACCCCACGACTTCTTTCGAGTGTTTTTCGAAATTTGCTCTTGTACATAATTTGCCGTATGTTTTATGTTAGTTCCTAGAATTTGATAGCTTTCATCAAAATCCGGTCAAGATAGCCTTGGCTGAGTATTTTCCGATATTCTTTAATATTGGGGATTTGGAAGTTAGTGATAGTATGATGGGTAAAATAACACGGGACAACTGCACAGGAAGATGATGATGGCCATCCACCCACAATCGCCCATTCTTTAAAGATTCAACCTGTAGATTATGCATTCATTGCACTGGTCCTATAGTGTTTTCAAACATACCTGAAAATTTCAATTCAAAATAGATAGTAAGACATGTTAAAATATGTATTACATTACTTTTTTTCTCGAAACAAATTAATTCATTAGTTATGCTGTATATTTTTAATAGACAAAACTGATACAATCCCATATCGGGTCGGGTGCAGACTCATCATTTGGAGACCTTCAAAGGTAAATTTTGGCCGAAGGGTGTCGTGTATGGACGATTTCGTGGAAAGATACCGACCTCGCAGCGAAACATGATGCTGTCACTTCGCGTGCTGATAATGATTGTTAATATGCATCAGTATTATTTTGCAAGATTATTATATGTGTATTTTGCCTGACAATAAAGAACAGAAATATTAGTTTGCAAGTAGTAAATATAGAAATTATTTCTTTAATTTTTATGTACTTAGTAACAAGACTGTACTAGTGTACCTGTGTTGTGTACTCTCAAGTAATTTTGTTTTACTACTACTATTCAAAAAAGAAATTCACCCCATTTCGGAAAATCCGTTCTTAGCGGATGTCTACAGCCTATAAGGCACCTATCTGCCAAACTTAAGTTTGTAGGTATTATAGTTTGAGATTTCGTGATTAATCAGCGAGTTGTATATACAGATAGATTAAACACTTCTCACAAACTGCATAGCACGACTAGCTAAATGACTCAGTGTAGCATTATCAGTGTGTGAACATTAGATTTAACATTTTTCCTCCAGTAGCTTGATTATTTAGAAAATACAACAAACTATGCATCCTTACTAATATTATAAAAGCGAAAGTGAGTTCGTTTGTTTGTTTGTTACGTCTTCAAGCCTAAATGGCAAAACCGATTTTGATGAATTTTTGTACAGAGATAGTTGGGATCCTGGAAACGGACGTAGGCTAATTTTTTTATAAAAAAAAGTGAGAAAAGGGGGAGAAAGAGGGAAGGTCTTTTATGTACGCGAGCGAAGACGCGGGCAAAAGCTAGTAGGTACATAAATATAAAACTAAACAGACAATTTATTTATCTGCTAAGTTCAAAAGTTAAACACTTATTATCACTTTCAGAAGCCCCTCATACTGACACAGGTTAAGTTTATCTCGGTTCATTTTTGTCGGAATATACGATTAAGTTTAGCTTTTGAACTTAAGGCGTATAGTTCGCACTCTATACGCGTAACTCTCGCACTCGCCTAGGCGGCAGTACGCAAATCTGTGCATTTATTTGCGGCCAGCAGCGCCCGGAAAGCGCTTTAAATCCATTTTCTCTGCGAGATATTGATTGATTTACATATGCAATGTTCACTTTGAAGAATATTTAACCACCAATTTTTATGTGTAAAAATGTTTATAAAGGTCCAAGCCGTTTCGAAGGAGTAGGGAAAAGTTTCGAAAAGTTGCGAAATTGCTAAATATTTTTTTTTGACAAAAGTATTAATTGCACGAAAAAATCAAATGTTCATATTATTGTTCATGAATCTATAATAAACATATATTTTTTTCAAACCAATTGACCTAGCCGTTACGGAGGAGTAGGCCTCTGAAAATCACTGTTTTATGGCACTTTTCGGGCGCTTGGCCCTTAAGGTCAGAGAGGCAGTCAGTCCATGTGAAAATTATCTGTCTGTGAAAAATGTCTGTATCCAGTCTAATTGGATTAAGCTAGAACTGTATAAGAACGATGCACACGTAGACCACGCATGTTTTGTATGTAGAACGACGTCAAGTGATGTGGATCTAGTGTAGCTCAACAAGTCTAGTTGCCGTATAAAATGTATGGAGAGCAACTCTCCCAGATCTGAGTAAGTGGCACACGTGTGCGTAGTGCAGTTCTACCTTGAAGCTGCATATAGGTACCAGCACGAATCTTGAGCGCTCGGCGTCAGAGCAGGAATTGCTTTATAATAATATAATATTCCACAACTATCAAACAGCGCTGTCTGGTCCCAAGCTAAGCAGAGCTTGTGTTATGGGTACTAGACAACTGATAAACATACTTATATATTAATTCTAAATACATACATATTATAGATAATTACACCCAGACACAGAACAAATGATCGTGCTCATCACACAAACGTTTGTACTGGGTGGGAATCGAACCCACGACCTCCGGCAATGCAGTCAGGGTCACTAACCACTAGACCAACAGGCCTGTCAAAGGCTTTGCGCATTCCATACATAGGCGAACCAGTCGTCGTCGTTGTTAGATACATGCAGCAAGCGCAGGGAACGAATCAAAAACACGATGGCGCGGCAAGCCAATCACTAACACTCTCCGCCCCCGCGACTCACTTCGTACCACTAAACAGACCGAATATTTGACTTCTGCGCAACTTGAAGCCAGCGCTCAAGATCCGTGCCTGTATCTATAGCAGGAACCTTACCATGACGTGTAAAATGTCAGTCGTGCAACTGAGAAAGAGGGACGGAGCTATACACCCTATATAGGTCCATCCCTTTAACAATTCGGTTTAGGTCGTAAAATAAATCGCTCGTGGTAGGGTTTCAGTGCAGCTTCATCCATCTAGACTGAAAAGTGTCTCCGACCTAGTTGAGAAACGGTTCAGGAGATTGATTTAGATCTCTAACTAAAAATTCATAGTATAATTTTCCATATTATTGTGATAAAAAAAATACATAATCTTTCCAAACAATCACTCATAAAAATAAATAAATACACATAAGAAAAAGAAAGAAAAAAAATCAAAAAATTATCTACTTGTATCTATCTATCATCATCATTTCAGTCGAAAGATCTCCACTGCTGGACGACCTCAGTAGGCCTTCCCCTTACTGTCGTCAGTATGGTCTCGCATCTATCGGATTCCCACGACCATCAGCAGGTCATCGGTCCACTGTAAGGCCTTCTAACGCTGCGTCTTCAGAACCATTCGACCTCATCGACCATCTGTTCTGTTGGCAATATACCACTGGATGGTATATGGTCACTGCCACTTAAGTTTGAGATTCTTTGGTTTATGTAGAGTAACCTTGGTTCTGCGAACATCTTAATTTCTGATTCGATCACGCAAGGAAACTCCGAGCCCTTTGGATACCTTTAAACCTTCTGTGATGAGGTCCATTGTGAGTGACCACATTTCAGAAGCCATAAGTCATCACTGACAACATGCACTCGTCATAGATTTAGTCTAACCCACTGTGGTGAGTCGGACGAAACAATACCGCGAAGTTTTCCGAACGCTACCCTGCCGAGTCGAAATAAATATACAACATAGCAAAAGCACTTACAGGTCAGTGACCTTTGAGAGAGCGCTTTATGAAGCTTCAATGAAATGTTAACATTACAACTATCGGAATTTTCCAGCAACTAAATAAACCTTTCACACATTTTTCAGGTAGCCTGGAAAAGATCGCGGAATGCGACAAGGTTCGCCAATTTTATATATTTTTTTATTACTTCTTCAATTGTGTGATCTTCTATCTTGGTGTACAGTATAGTGTGTATAAATAAATATTAAATGTGATCAGTTCCTTTCGAAAACCGTAATTAGAGGCACAGTAGAAATTAGAGACCGAACGCCGGCGTTCACTTGGGGTTTAATGAATTAACCTAAGTAAAACTATAAATTTTAGTTTAATGCAATGGTTTTAAATGTGTAATGTTTTTAAATGTATAATTGAGTGATGTAGTTTATATTAGTAATTTCTATTTAATTTGTAATATATAATATGAGGACTGTTTCCTGAAATAAAATGATTATATTATTATTATTGAACATTGCTTATCCGAATATTAGCTATTTAAAATAACCGAGTGTAACCGAATATAATTCTGTTTTCACATAACACACCCTACCTAAATACTATCTACAGTCACACATAGACAAATCAACTGAATTAATTAAACTAAATGATTCTTAATAGACATATTATGTAAACATGGGAAGCAACCGATTTTAAGGAATGTTATCAACTTATCATAATGACTGATAGACATATAAAAATGAATCAATCATGAGATTACCTATTTATTACAAAAACAATATTATTACATGATTTACGAAGTTTTATTAGTAAAACTTTATGTGGTCACGTGTGAAGAGGAGGGATGAAATGAGTCCTTATGTACATATAGGATTAAAGAAAAGACAGATGGATTGTGTGAGATGATGATATGATAGAAAAGGGAGTTAGTGATAGTGTGACAGTTGACAAGACAGAATGGAAGAAAAAACATGATGCGTCGAACCTTATTAACCGAACCGTAATATAGGACAAAGGCAGGAAGATGGTGATACTTGTAGACTTATTAATTAAAGTAACTTCAGTTAAATTAGATAAATCCTAAAGTGCTTAATGATTAAGAGAAATAAGTAGGTAAGAAGTCATGATCTATCTAAATTTTGATGACATTGTGTAACAAAATATAACCTCTTTTTTGAAAATTAGAACTCTTTATTTGTCATGAATGTAGTTCCTGGAGTCTGATGTCTGCCACATGTCTTACTAACTGTGGGCTTGTAAAACACAGTATTGGGGCACGATATCGATACAGGGCCGCGGTAGCCGACGAAGTTCGTTCCATCATCGGACCACACGACGTACGGCGTTGCGCCACCGGTGGACATCCCACCCATACGAACAAAGCGTTTTGGGAACACATTTATTGTGCGTACAGCCAAGGAGTGGAATTCCCTGCCGGAGTCTGTGTTTCCTGATAGCTACAACTTAGAGGTCTTTAAGTCAAGAGTGAATAGGTTACTTCTAGGCAAGCGTGCTCTATCGTCGACCACATCATCGTTTACCATCAGGTGAGATGGTGGTCAACTGCGAGCCTATAAATAATTTAAAAAAAAAAAGAAGGAGATGGCGGGACGACCTGGATGTCTTCCTTGAGAATTGGAAAGAGGAGGCGAGGAGTCGTGATCGTAGCAAGGAATGGAGAGAGGCCTTTACCCAGCTGTAGGACAACACGGGCTAGTAGTAATAATAATACATGACATACCTTATGCTGACTTGTCAATTAGGTGTTAAATCTATATATATAAAAATCAATGCCACTTTTCGTTGTAATTTTATAACTCAAGAACAGGCTCACCTATCCAAACCAAATGTTTAGGCTTTGTTCGGACTATTTAGTAGATGGTTTATGTGAAGTTTGGTAGGGTAGAATAGGGTATAGTAGTGTAGAGTAGGGTATACTAGTGTAGAGTAGGGTATAGTAGTGTAGAGTAGTGTATAGTAGTGTAGAGTAGGGTAGATTAGGATAGAGTAGGGTATAGTAGGGTGGAGTAGGAAAGAGCAGGAGCGAAGCCACATGGGCAAAAGCTAGTAAATTATAAATCATCTCAGCAAGCTTTCCGTTATATTGTAACTTCGGTATAACACTACCAACAAGATTTACTAAACTATAAGCTGAACCTTAAGTTAAAAAGTCTGTGTAATTCAAGATAAGGTCAGCAACCTAACCTTTCCCTTAAATTAGCTAAAGTTTTGGGAAAAGTCACTGAACTGTGACGTAAAGAGATAAATTCAACACTATTATGTAAAGGTTACATTTATGATAGCAGTGGTAACCCAGTGATAATGGCCCCAACTTATCGAGTTATATGTTGTGGGTTTAACAATTGCTTTACAGTTGCCAAAACGGATCTTGAGCGATCGGCGTCAGAGTGGGGATCGCTTTGCGCATTTCATACATTGGCGAGCCAATCGTCTTCGTTGTTAGATACATGCAGCAACGCAGGGAACGAATTAGGACTGACGTCTTTGACGCGATGGCGCGGCGAGACAATCACTGACACTCCCCGCCCCCGCGTCTCACTTCGCACCACTAAAGAGACCGAATATTTGATTTCTGCGCAACCGCTCAAGATCCGTGATGGCAACTGTACTTGTTCGTTTTGGGAATACATTCATTATGCATACAGCTAATGAGTGGAATTTCCTGCCACAGTCTATCCTGATAGCTATAACCTAGGGGATTTTAAGTCAAGGGTGAATAAGTTGCTTCTAGGTAAGCATGCTCCATTGTCGGCCAAAACATTGCTTTCCATCAGGTGTGATACTGGTCAAATGTGAGCCTATCCATAATAAAAAAAGAAAATATGTTTATTTCTGCCTCACACAATCATATAAAAAATTTGAATACATGTACCAACTCAGCTTAAGCTGTGATTGTGAAAACAATGAATAACACATCCCTGGTGTTCTCTTAGGGTACTGTGATGTCATAAAATTCTCATCATTCATCATCATCATTTCAAAAAAAGCCATCCAGTGTTGGAAATAGGCCTCCCCCAAAGTTTCGCCACAACAACTTCACTGAACATTAAATAGACTTATCAAAAATATAGTATTTATTGAAGAAATAGATAATATGAAAATGAAATATGACTAACTATATATAAAAAAACACTACTTCTGCTCTCAAAAAGGTGAAGGAAAATATTGAAAGGAAACCATTACAATATGTTCTAGAATCAAAAATTCCAAGATGTGACATTCACCAACAAGGATTGGGCCCACAAGGTGGATTGTGGCCTATTTACTCTCCTACAGGGCTGCGTTCAAATTTGAGTTTAGAGTTGACTCTAATGATGTCATTGGGTAATTACCCTGTCATTTTTTAACGCGAACGGATTCCAACTGTCAATGTCAAGCATATTTAGCCACTTACTCCAGCCTATCCTGCTCAAAGTTAGGGTTAGTTGGGTTAACTCTAGGTTAACTACTCAAATTATAAAAGAATGACCCTGGGTTGCAACTCTACTCGACTCTGGTTATTTTTGAATGCACTACAGAGGATGTCTGAGTCCCAGCTGTGTGTACATTATAAGGCTGATTATGATTACGGATTGTTCAAAGGTAGCCTGTGAAATAAACCTTGAGTTTCTAGCATCATGCAAGACAGTGTCAAATTATATTTTGATTTGAATATGACTGGCATAATTCATATTTGTTTACAAATTTATAATCATTAAAACCATCAATACAACCCTTTCAGCTTGTCTTACCCTAATGAATAACTGTTTCTAGAAAAACTTATTTAATTCGGAAATAAAAAACGCCCATCCTGCAAAAAAATGTAAACTAGCACAGGCTGTTAAGCCGACAAACTATGTTTTTATTATTATTTTAACTATGAATCATCATAGACATGTGCTTTTAATAAAATTAAGTAATAGTACAGTGTTATCATTTAAATGATAAGGAATTTGGCACTCATATTTGTTTAGGCAATGTTTTTGAAAACAAACAATATAAACGGTATGTTTCAGGTATTAAGGATGTTTTTCCTTAACCACTATATAGGTATATTATAGTAAAAAATAGGTAATAGTCATTTTATTGACAGTTAGTGGTTTTATGATATGACAATTTTATGATTGTATTGATGGGGAGTGTGATTTTCAACAACATAAAATAGAATAACTCAAGATTGTCTTTTCCGGAGACATATAATGTTGATCTCTCCTAAGAAGTATTTGAATATTCCAGTTAAACCAAAAACACTAAAATATAGCATGTTTGAAAATGAGACATAGCTAAAAACATGATAGCAAGATCATTATACAAATCACAACTGCGGACATAGCAAAATAAAAAATACTCAGAATGTAATCTGAACCGGCTAAAATGCGCAACACTAGTGCAATGTAATAATACCAAAGCAGTTTTATTTAAGTCCAAAAACGCGAGTCAGGACAAAAGTTAAGCCTAGTCTAATCAAACAGCTGATACATCCAATAACTCCTGTACCTCCCACGTGTAATGGGATCGACGCAAAAATAGAACCGACATATTTTTTTTTACTTAAATAAATATTGAGGAGCTACGTGACTCCCCGATGTTATGATATGGCTGTCCGTCATCATTACCTACTGATGATTACAAAGTACCTACAAGATCATTCGTCTCAATTACAACTTACACGTCAAATTACAAGACTAACTATTTAGGGTGCGAAATGAAATATTTTACCACACCAATACACATCAATTTCCATTATTATTGAAACACAATAATTATAACTACCATGATTTTTCACTGTGCATACCCTTGCAGCATCTATGGGAATTATACATTCCATAAACTTTTTACGACCCAATTATTGTTTCAAACATATTGGTCTCGAAATAAATCGTGTATTTTATCGAAAATAGCAAATAGATCACCGAAATATACGAAAACAAGAGTTTACAGAAGACAAATATGGCGGCCACAGTGAACTTTACCAGCACAACGGCGTCGCGTTATGTATGGTAATCTTGATGATTATAAGAATAAAACTTACCTTATAAAGTTCAATGTAATATGTTTTGCCTTTTGGGCCACTTGTTTGATTACTTTTCACGTCTTTTCCATCATTTGTAGAAGTCATTTCTTACGAAAATATCGCGGGGAGACATTTATGCGCTTGTGTTTTCGTAATTGTACTGTCAAATTCAGTGTTGCAACGCTAAAATAAACCAATAAATAATATTCATAAAACAGCAACCCCAAAGATACAGCTCACGTACTGAATGCACCATAAAATAAGGCAGCTTTTTCACTATCTGGTATTTTAATTGGGAAGATTTTGTGTTCAGAGGGCGCCACGCGTATGATCTATTTACATTCTGTGGTTCGGAGCGGTTCATATGAAATTGTATGAAAAATGTTTGTATTGACGATGTATTGTACCTGGAAATTAAATCAGCTCAAAGAGGAATTAAAGAGGGGTGCGACCTGTAGTGGAAGAAAGGCAGACCTTGTAGAGAGGTTAGTAAATAAAAGTAAAAAAAATACTGCAGTATTTTATATTTTCTTGGTGAACGTTTTTACTGATTAACAATAAACTCTTGACCCTATGAACTTTTATCCACTTGTTTATTATTGTTTGTGTAAATCAAAAGCTAAGCTATCTTCTGTTTTTGTAGAATTCTATAAGATAGAAATTTTCTTAAGATAGAAACTTCACCGATAAATTATGTCCCCCAGAACCAGTACAAACCGTAGTTATGGTCATACCAAAAGACGATTATTTTATAGATATAAACAGCAATACCCCATTGCCACCATTAAATAAACATCAAATACAAGAATATTTTGGAGAGTGAGTATATTGTTAGTTCATTTAATAAACTTTTTGTACCTTTCTATGACCATTTTTCCTAAGCAGGAGAAAAGTATGTTGTGTTACTCTACTTAATTTAACACAGTTTTAAAATCATTTTCTGTAAAATGATGCCCACATAATCGTAAATATGTAGATTGGGATTTTACCAATTCTGGTCGTTTTATTGCATTAGCCCACAATCTTTTCCTATTTTTATCTTTTGGGAATAAATGATTACCATTTTCTTTGCATCCCGGCACTGTACAGTTCGTCATTTTAATTATTTATATTTAATAGAATGCCAAAAAGTTATAAATAACGCTGCACAGATAAGCATAACGGATCATAAGAATAGCGACACCTAGCGGGGAAAAATGGCAAAAATCTTCCCCATTTAACTGTGTATTTACAGACGCACTCTGTGAAATGAAAAATTTAAATAGAGATTAAATACATAAACGAAAGAAAACATCGTGAAAAGCAAAAGGGATGTTCTACTGTGTTCTTAGAAGTGGCGCACACAAACAAGCGTTTGATAAAAGAAAGCTATTGCCCGCAGCTTTGCCCGCGTACATAAAATATAGCCTATGTCACTCAGAAATACAGCAGCTTTCTATCAATAAAAGAATTTTAGCAATCGGACCAAGACTTCCAGAGATTACCTCCTACAAAAAAAAAAAAAAAGACGTGTGGCACTCGGGGACTGCCGCGGTAAAGCTATTGCATAGCATTTTTTATCAACTTATGCAATAGACCTCGCCAACAGCTGCTTAACCCCACCCATCCAAAACCAGACCTCGCCAACAGCTGCTTAACCCCACCCATCCAAAACTAGACCTCGCCAACAGCTGCTTAACCCCACCCATCCAAAACTAGACCTCGCCAACAGCTGCTTAACCCCACCCATCCAAAACCAGACCTCGCTAACAGCTGCTTAACCCCACCCATCCAAAATAAGACCTTGCCAACAGTTGCTTATCCCCGCCCATCCAATACCAGACCTCGCCAACAGCTGCTTAACCTCTTCCATCCAAAACCAGACCTCGCCAACAGCTGCTTAACCCCACCCATCTAAAACCAGACCTCGCCAACAGCTGCTTAACCCCACCCATCCAAACACAGACCTCACCAACAGCTGCTTAACCCCACCCATCTAAAACCAGACCTCGCCAACAGCTGCTTAACCCCACCCATCCAAAACCAGACCTCACCAACAGTTGCTTAACCCCATCCATCTAAAACCAGACCTCGCTAACAGCTGCTTAACCCCACCCATCCAAAACGCCGACAGCTGCTTAACCCCACCCATCCAAACACAGACCTCACCAATAGCTGCTTAACCCCACCCATCTAAAACCAAACCTCGCCAACAGCTGCTTAACCCCACCCATCCAAAACCAGACCTCGCCAACAGCTGCTTAACCCCACCCATCCAAAATGAGACCTTGCGCACAGCTGCTTATCCCCACCCATCCAATACCAGACCTCGCCAACAGCTGCTTAACCTCTTCCATCCAAAACCAGACCTCGCCAACAGCTGCTTAACCTCTTCCATCAAAAACCAGACCTCGCTAACAGCTGCTTAACCCCACCCATCCATAACGCCGACAGCTGCTTTCACTCATTTGTTTTCTTATCGGTCACCACGCTCAAAAAACAAATGAGTGGGGGGTGTTAGGTTATTTTCGTTACGGAATTTCTGGATTCGGTCTCCACACTCAAGGCCCGCGATAGAAGCTATGCAATAGCTTAAAAAAAAAAAGACGTGTGGCACTCGGGGACTGCCGCGGTAAAGCTATTGCATAGCATTTTTATCAACTTATGCAATTATAATTATTTATTTATTTGATTTATGCAGTATTTTTTTTCCTTTGTTTTTTTATTCTTTGATATTAATTGAAGTTACACTGTGTGAACATTGAATTGAATTTTGATTGATTGTTCACTCATTTGTTTTCTTAACGGTCACCACGCTCAAAAAACAAATGAGTGGGGGTGTTAGGTTATTTTCGTTACGGAATTTCTAGATTCGGTCTCCACGCTCAAGGCCCGCGATAGAAGCTATGCAATAGCTTAACAACTTTATCTCTTTAATAAAGAGATAAAGTATATTATGTAGATAAAAGTATAGCATGAAAGCCTGATACCCTGTTTACATGTGGGCCCAGCCTCGGCCAATCGCCATTTTCATGACGGGATTTTCCCGATTATACAATGGCTACACAATAGCGATTGGTCGAGGCTGGGCCATATGTAAACGGGGCATAATGTTTATAGACTTTCTAGACTTAATATTGATGTTAAACATGACTTGATTCCGCCATCTCATTCCTACCATCAGATAACCTGTCGTACGGCGAGTATCCACCCTTACATTGTTGAAACCTCTACGGTCCACGGACTAAGCGTTTTGCCTCGTCATTTATACCGCGTATGTCTAAGGACTGGAACAATTTGCATGCTGCGGTCTTCCCGTCCGATTATAATTTGGGTGTCTTCAAGGCTCATGAACTAGTGCGCCTCACCATCAACGATGCATCACTGCTTACCATCAAGTAGGATCGCAGTCAAGCACTAGTTTATATGAGATAAAAATAAACTCCGGTCCGTGGCTTCTCCAAATATGTAATTCATACTATATAATATTTGTTTCGGTCAAAGATTTTATATACAAAAATGTACTAGACATATAAAATCTTTGGTTTCGGTCAATGTTTTAGATAGCAGGTATAATATAAAAAATAAAAAAACAATACGGTTTTAGGCCAAAATCCAATACACTTTCTGCAACAATAGATTTAATAACAAAAATTAAGTTAAATATTGATAAAAAGCAGATAGCACTGGGAATATTCATAGATTTAAAAAAAGCCTTTGACACGATAAGTCATAAACTGTTATTAAGTAAACTTAATGATATTGGTGTTACTGGTAGCACGTTTGATATCTTTAAATCATATCTGACAAATCGTCGCCAAGTAGTTAAGATTAACGAAAATCAAAGTAGTCCTAAAAACGTAAATTTTGGTATTCCACAAGGATCAATATTAGGGCCCTTGTTATTTCTGATCTATATAAATAACATTCACAGGATTGGACTAAAAGGCGATATATCATTGTATGCAGATGATACAGCTTTATTTTACTTTGGACACTCCGTAGACGCTGTTATGTGCGACGCTCAGAATGATTTACAACTCTTAAATATGTGGTTTCAGTGCAACCTACTCACCATAAATATAGCCAAAACTAATTACATAATTTTTGCCGCGAAAAATAAAAATATATTACACAACTCACAACTAACCATAAATAATCAACCAATAAAAAAGTTGATCACTAAAAATATCTTGGACTAATTTTGGATAGCCACCTGAACTGGAAATCGCATTTAGAAAGGGTTAAGTCTAAATTGACTTCTCTCACGGGAGCCCTACGGGGTGTCGTTCGATATAACGTACTTGACGTGGAAGACCACGTCAAGTACGTTATAATATATATAACGCTCTTATAAAACCTCACTTGGACTATCTAATAGAAGTATGGGGAACAGCGGCTAAGACCAATATTGAAACACTACAAATATCACAAAATAAATTAATAAAAACACTCTTCCACTATGATTATAGTACACCAACACAAAAAATATACCGTGAAACTAAGCTAATGAATATATCACAAACATACTTATATAATAATTGCATTCTAATAAGAAAAATACTTAATAAAAACATTCACACACAAATACATTTTATTAAAAAACATCAAATACACAAAATTAGGCTTAGAAATACAAATGACATACAATTATACTCACCACGCACAAACTATGGCAAAAAAAAATGTAATGTACGAAGGTGCTGCACTGTATAATAAATTACCAAATAATATTAAAAATGCAAAAACAATGTCACTATTTAAAAAATATTTAAAATTATACATCTTTAACAAACCAAGCGCACCTTAGTATAATGCCGCTTCCAGTTGTTCGTACTCCGTGTATGTTTACGATTAAACTAAGCAAGTATTTTCCGACTACCCTACACTTTTTGATTACTTCTCTTTACATTTGTAATAAAGTCAAAACTATAACTGTACGCTACCAATAATGTTTGTAAGTTAATTTTTAAGTTCTCATGTAAGTGAATTGTAAATTCTTATGGGAAATAAAGATATCTCAAACCTCAATATAAAGAATGTTGATACTTTTAATTTATATTGCGTTTCGACAAACTAAAAAAAAATCTTTTCAGGCTTGGGTTAAGATATAGTAACTACTTATAATAAAATTAAAAAAAAATTACAAATGCGAGTTGGACTCGCGCACTGAGGGTTCCGTACAAACTTATTAATAAAAATAGTCAATTTCCGAACTGAATTACAAAGATTTTTCCGAATCGCAAAAAGAGTTTATTTTGTGACGTAAATACATAATTACAGTTTTCATGATTTTTTCGTATACTTGTACCTTTTGCTTCATGTTAGATTTCAAAATTCTATGTCGACGGAAACCACCCTATGAATTTCGATTCCTTGATAGTGTTGAAATATACGTTTTTTGCGACATAAACGGCTGTAACTTTCTTTCTTTAATTGAGAAGTCTGAATTTTTCACAGCTTCAAGGGGCCGCAAACTTGAGTATATGGTTTTAATTTCAACTCGATACCTTCACATATTCTCGAGACTAAGGGACTTGACAGACAGATAGACAGACAGACAGATAAACGGACAACAAAGTAATCTTAAAGGGTTCGGTTTTTTTTTTTTTTTGATTTACTAAACCCTAAAAAGAAGGTCCACAAAAAGAAAAAAGTACACCAGGAAAAATAAAGTAAAAATGCGTTTAATCGTATAAGTACATCGGGCATTAAAAATAATGTATTTTCTTTGTTGTAACTAAGCAATTAAAGAAAGAAAAAATCACATCTACCTAAACAAATAGTAAAATAAATTATTTTTATAAAGACCCTCACCTTCGGCTCGGGTCTAAGTACCGCCTCTGTAAAATAATAACCAACATTACACACTTATATCATTTTCAAATCCATCTAGAGTCATAACTTTGATTTAAACTGTTCAGAAATTTAATTAACTAACTTTTACTTGTAGTTTCGCTTACGTAGTATCCTACTAATATCGACTTAAATGCGTATGTACCGTATGGTGGTCGAACGTAAGGTTAACACCATCCTATCTCTTCCCATGGATGTCGTAAGAGGTGGAAACATCAGAGAATGGGCAGCAGCATTCTTTGTGCGTTGCAATAACCACACTGCGATCATTAACCTGCTTGCCAAACATGGCTATTATGGCATATCTTCCTCCCGCAAAATGAACAGCTAAACTAAAAAATGGGCTATAATCCCCGACTTAGACCCTTGACTTCGATAGTGGTCAAGGCAACGGCGAGGCAAGGGATGCTAAGAATCACCTAATGAGACCTGGCGTCCTCTTTAAATGGCTCCAAAACGTGGTCGCAAACAATTGGCCACATCAGAAGATTTAAAGTCACCCAAAGGGCAATGGAAAAGGCTATACTCGGAATTTCCATGCTTGGTCACAACATCAGAAATGGAGATGTCCGTAGGACCAAGGTTACCGACATAGCTCGAAGAATCGCCAAATTTAAGTGGCAGTAGGCTGGGCACAGGGCACATTGCTCGCAGAACAGATATTCAGTAAATAATTTCGTCATAGTGAATTAAAAGCTCAAATCAAATCAAATCATCTTTATTGTGGATCATAGCATAGGTATTTGTACATAATACAGATGGTGATAATTGAATATTTTGCGAACAGCTATGTCCTACCCTTAGGGCGTACAATAAAATGTATGTATATAGTTGCTTTCAATAATAAAATTTATTCCACCTGCTGTTAGAAAAAAAAAGCACATTGTTGGCGTATGGCGTATTAATATATGGCAAAGCTAGGAAGATCTAAATTCTAAGTGTTAGAATTTAGATAGTGTAAGAACCAAACGAAGTACTACGCGTTCCAAATGAGAATATGACCGATTCCTATGTTTTGACGTCTCGTCGAACTGTCAAATCGAAGAAATTTTGGCAAAATTGAAGAACTTGGAGATGAGTAAAACTGAAGAATTGGATTCTGATTAAACTTTTTTCGTTCATAGTTCGTAAATAAATTAAATTTTTCGTAAATTAATTAATGTTTCAAAATTTCTATCCTCGGTTTGACAGTAAATCGTGACGTCACAACATGGCGGGCGATCCTATTCTCATTTGGACGCATTGTACCAACAATGAAGTGATACCATATTGTATTATTAATTATATCATCAATACATATTGAAACCTTACGTTTAAACGCAATTTTTTTTTACACGTCACTTATGTTGCTCCCATATTTTTAACAGGCGCAGGGGCTTATGCATAGATTAAATACCTATAGATATCGCCACCGCGTGGCCACACATGAGACAGCACTATAACACTAAAATGAGGTTATTACGTAAACTTTTCCATAAATATGACCACAGAAATACACTTCAAACTTAACTATAGGAGTCTATTTGTCATACATACACTAAAACTATTACTTTAATTGCCGAAATTATTCTAAAGACATAAAAAATTACTCGAGTTGACCTCAAAGTGACAGTGATGGGCCTTTGTTTGGCTCACTTTTCAAAGTGAGCCAAGCAAAAAAGCAGCACGCCGAATGAGACAGAGAATGTTATGTTTTATCTCAATTTTCTTACTTGTTTCGTTTATATGCTTCTCACTTTCGCACTTCCATAGAGTCGCATGGCTATATCTAGAGGTATATAATCTCAAGGCTTATGAGCTTGTAAGTCGTAGCTAGATTTATAGAAAGAATAAACAGGGTCTACACTTATAAATTGTGAAATAAGCAATTTTTGGCCCATGTACGTTTTAGTACATATTTATTACTCTACATAAATGTTTTAATTCTCATATTATGATAAGCAAATATAAGCTATGTTTAGTGTAGCGACACCTATTGGCGCCACATAAGAACTACAAAAAAACGAAATCCGTCCGATAGTGCATTATAGTTCTCCGCGCAATTTGAATATATACGACAGCTCAAAATCGTCTAACGGGCAGTTGCCCACTAGACATAACACCCGTCTGGTCGGAGGATCGTCCCTTTTCAATGGAGGTATGTGAGATTTAACTCGCTGTTCCGCATAGCTCTAAAATGGTAAGCCCCTGGACAAATGATGTGGATTTCAGTAAAATGTAATAGTAGAGGGTACGGTTAAGAACGACCTTCACCGGTTTGTTTAATGGATGAAACGTAATTTATGATAAATTTAGTATATTAAATAATATAACGCAGGTGGGTTGCCTGAGAAATTCCTGGCCAGACTATTATTAATTAAAAATTTTAAATTTACTTTTCTTTTAGAAAAATGCACAACCTTTATTCATACCAGATTTTTGTTTTTTGCAAGTTAGTGTGAATCGTATTCAGAATTCGGTTTCGGAACTTATGTTTACATTAACAAGATTCTTATCAGTGTTGATTTGTTGAGTGCGAACCGATTTTGAAATATTAAAATAGTTTCCAAGTGCTTAAATATATGTAGAGTAGGTAATCTGTCTTCAAGTGGTTGGTGTTCGAAGCGGATAATTAAACCCACGAAGTGCGAATTCTTGAAACTTATTGTCTAAGGACGTCATGGAATCAAGGTTAAGTTAAACAGTGTATTCCAGTGAAATAACTTGTTGTTTGTGTTGTTGTTCGTGCACTGTTGAATTCAGAGTTATCTGCTTCCAGAAACAAAAAAACATATTATATCTTCGACATTTAGAATACAATAATAAATTAATAACCCACTTAAGGACAAAAATCACCAGATTAAACAATTAACTGGGCTCTTTTAGGCATCGAAATAAGTTTTAAATACTTTATATGTCCCAAAAAACACTTTAAATGGTTCTTATTTGGAAAACAATAATAAATCCGCTGCGTCCGAGCAACTTTTTTACTCCTGCTAATTTGACATAAAAACAATACTGCTAGCGGTCAAAAGTCCCGTCAGAGTACGAAAAGAATGAACTTTTTAAGAGTGACGTCACAAAATCGCTAAGAAAACAATCTTGTTTTAATATTGTAATAAGGTTGTTTTGAAGGCGTCATGGTACGAAAAGCCTAAGTAATATTAAAACAATACTGCTTTAAGGTCTTATGGTCGGCCCCTTAGACGCTCACACAATTTTATTTGTCAAACCACATTATCACAGCTTCAGACACGAATCGAATGAGCTCCTCATGTATTATAATTTTAGTTATAATTGTGGTGAGGTGTATAAAGTTTTTAAAAAGATTGTAAATTCATAAATTGTGCGAGAAGCTCTAAAAATTATGTAGGTATTTAAATAATTAAAAAATTAAAATTCTGTTAGTTTTTCTAAAACACTAATATTTTCTTATATAAAAAAATACTTTATTTCTTGTAAAAAAGTTGGCAACCCTATTCGAACTCCGGCTGTGGTGCATACAGTACAATTCACGAATGATGGCGGCCGTGAAGTTTGCGCAAAAGGCTGCGCAATAACGTGTTTCAGGAACCAATTGGCGACGTACGTTTGCAAGAAGAGTGTAGTATGCGCGAACGTTCGCAAAGGCTAACTTCACGGCCGCCATCATTCGTGAATTGTACTGTATAATAATATGTCATCGTTATAGACTACCATACAAGAGTCACTATCTGCATAAATTTGTTATTACGTAAAAAAAGAGTACCCAAACGGTATTGGGTACATTCCATAACGGCCTTAAGGACTATGAAGGGCTTCTTTTTCTAAAGATATAAGATCTAGGTTCTTTTATAACCTGCCGGTATGAAGGCTTGAAGGAACGGGATGTTTTTTTAGTCAGTAAGAGACTGACACTATCTCCCGCTCCACCCAAGAGCGGGGGTTGTCATAGGATGATTTTTCCCGTCGGAAAAAAAAAAAAAAAAAATAATAAAATAGTTTTTCTGAGTCAGGTTCATGTTATCATGTATTGATTCATGCTCCAAGGGCTGGATGAACTTCATGGCGGTAAGTCCCCTCTTTGAGGCGTGGCTGGAAAGACCTCACGGCGTCCTTACCTTCCGTATGACGCAGGTCCTCACCGGACATGGTTCGTTCGGGAGGTTCCTGCACCGGATTCGTGCGGAAGTGACGCCCGGGTGTCGCCACTGTGCTGAATGCCCGCAGGACACGGTGGAGCACACAGTCGAAGTGTGTCCCGCTTGGGCAGAGCATCGCCATGCCCTCGTGGGGGCGATCGGCGGCGGAGACCTCTCGCTCCGGGCCTTGGTTGAGGCCATGGTCCGGAGCGAGGAGGAGTGGCAGGCGGTCGCCGACTTCTGCGAAGCAGTAATGCTCACAAAGGAGGAGGCCGAACGCATCAGGCAACGGCGTTCTTGCCACCGCCGCCGCCGCCGGGATTCTGATCCCGATTTCCGACCACCGTAGGCACGGGCTTGCGGACAGTGAGCAATGGGTAGCTCGCTGTCCAGCCGTCCGGTAACTGTCCGGAGCAAAGGGACCCAAGTCGTATTCCCGCGCGTCTCAAGGAGTTGTCAGCAACAGCAGAGACCCAGCCGAGTCGAAGCCTACTGGGGCCAGGGTTATCCGAAAGGGCGCTCGAGCCCCGATATGAAGGGTAGAAGGAACGGGGTGGGTCTTTTAGTCAGTAAGAGTCTGACACTATCTTCCGCTCCGCCTAAGAGCGGGGAATGTCATTGGATGATTTTTTCCCACCATAAAAGAAAGGGCTGAATGAACTTCGTTGAAATTTGGTAGAAGACTACACCATATTCTGGAATCCGATATACATATAAGTAGAATATTTTATATCCCAATCCCGGGTAGTACCTATGTTCTCCTAGAATGATTTCCTACTTACCTACAAGCAGGAAAAGTCAATAGCAGAAACTACAGAACAGATTTTGATAAAATTTGGTACGGAGTCAGCTTGAACCCTACGGAGGGGCATAGCATAGGCTACTGTTGTTTATAGCTTCGATTTCAATTTAGCATTCGCAATATGGGGCCGTTCAAATATTACGCAGTTTTTTTTTATGCAAATGTCAACTGCCCCTTTTTTTTTTTATAGTGGGAAAAAATCATGCATTGACATCCCCCGCCAATGGGCGGAGCGGGAGATAGTGTCAGACTCTTACTGACTAAAAGACCCACCCCGTTCCTTCTAGCCTTCATACCGGGGCTCGAGCGCCCTTTCGGATAACCCTGGCCCCAGTAGGCTTCGACCCGCCTGGGTCCCTGCTGTTGCTGACAACTCCTTGAGGCGCGCGGGAACAGTGCGCACCGTCGACGACTTGGGCTTGGTCCGGACAGTTACCGGACGGCCGGACAGTGAGCTACCCATTGCTCACTGTCCGCAAGCCCGCGTCATCGGTGGCCGGAAATCGGGACCAGAATCCCGGCGACGGCGGCGGCGATAACGCCGTTGCCTGATGCGTTCGGCCTCCTCCTTTGCGAGCATTACTGCTTCGCAGAAGTCGGCGACCGCCTGCCACTCCTCCTCGCTCCGGACCATGGCCTCAACCAAGGCCCGGCGCGAGAGGTCTCCGCCGCCGATCGCCCCCACAAGGGCACGGCGATGCTCCGCCCAAGCAGGGCACACCTCGACTGTGTGCTCCACCGTGTCCTCCGGGCGTTCCGCACAGTGGCGACACCCGGGCGTCACTTCCGCATGAATCGAGTGCAGGAAACTCCCGAACGAACCATGTCCGGTGAGTACCTGCGTCATGCGGAAGGTAAGGACGCCGTGAGGTCTTTCCAGCCACGCCTCAAAGAGGGGACTTACCGCCATAATTGTGGCGTGCCCAGCACTGGGTTGCGATAGTCGTTGACGCCATTTCACCATGAGATCCCGCCGGAGCTCTGTCCGCCATGCCGTGACCTGTCGCGGCAGCGGACTTTCACCCCGGCGTTGCATCTCCACGCGCATATCGTGCATGTGTGCAAGGACTGTTGCCTCCAGATCCCACGGTGGTAGGCCAGCCAGAAGGCTCGCCGCTTCGCGGGAGACCGTGCAGTATCCCCGCACCATACTTATCGCCATGACCCTCCGGCAGGCGTTCAGTATGGCTGCCGGTTGCTTTTTCAGCGACGGTGCCCACACCGGAACTGCCCCCTATCCCTGTCAGCAAAAGTAAGCAAAGCTGTCACCGCCCATGCTTACATTTGTCAATATGGTCTCATTATTATCTATATACGCTTCAATTAATCAATATCATAAACTTCCTCCCACATCCTTGTCTTCAATATTCTGTCCGAATATGCAGGTACTTACACCATATAATTGCATTAATTAAAAGTTCAATATCTAAATCTGCGATCGACGCACGCACCTCCGTTACCGGAGAAACGCCAGGTTTCGACATAGCTGTGTCGCGTTCCAACAGTAACTGAGACTGAGTGTCTCAATGCGTTTTTCCTACCGCAGTGCGTGGCACTTCATAGATCTATAAGCGATGCAAAAAAATGTGCGGTAGATAGTGTTGGGATTTTATCCGATTAAATACTCAAAATGAATAATTACTCAATAAATACTCGTTTTTAATCGAGTATTTATCCAATAAAAACGAGTATTTATTGAGTATTTATTCATTTTGAGTATTTAATCGGATAAAATCCCAACACTAGCGGTAGATTAACCGCAAATTTGCAGCGAGAGGCCAACGATGACTTCACCACATGCGTTTACTTCACCGCAGTGCGCACACTTCTATGGCACTCTATACTTAACAGATTATGCGTAAAGAACCTATTATACTACGCGTTATTCAGACTCGTTTTGTCTATGGTTCAACGTATCTAGTCTATGGTTCGACGTATCGCGCAGTGTAATGGGGGTTAGACTGTCTTTCTATGAATGAAAAATAGTACGAGTCGGAATATTATTTATTTATTTATTTAATGTTCATGCAACACAAAGTACATAGGTGGACTTAATGCCTTAGGCATTCTCTACCAGTCAACCTACACACACACACACACCGAAAACCGCACGGCAGTGCGCGCTAGGCCTTAAGGACCTATTACACTGCGCTGAATATCGCGTGCGATATTCCGACTCGTACTATTTTTCATTCATAGAAAGACAGTCTAACCCTTATTACACTGAGCGATATGTTTGCGATACGTCGAACCATAGACTAGATACTTCGAACCATAGACAAAACGAGTCTGAATAACGCGTAGTGTAATAGATCCTTTACATCCGCATTCTAACGGTTAACAAAGAGACACCAGGGTGTTCGTAAGATTAAGCAATATGGTTAAAGACTATAGCCTTCCTCTTTGGCGTTAATTAAAAAATAAACAAAAATGTTTTTTTAGGTTGGCAGCACTGTAGTACAAAGCAAAGCGAGTTGTGTCAAGAATTACTGCGTTTTTTACGAAAAATAATCTCAAAATATAGCAGGAAAATGTAAAATTCATTGTTAATGTAAAGTTAATTAAGTATGCAATAAATTCATTCATATTTTGTTTAGTTATCATCATCACCTCCGACGTGCTCGCTAATAAAAATTGATGTGTCAAAGTGCACGGGAATAGAAGGGAAGATAAATTATCGCTTTTTAAGCTTAATTGGACAGTGTATTTTATTTTATTAGCGTTATTTTGCGTTCAAAATGTATTATGAAGTGTAATTGAGGGATTTTGGCAACAAGGGTTGAATAGGGCGTGTGATCCGACTTGGCACATCTGGCGAGCCTTTGGTATCATTTCCCTTCCTTTCTCAATAATTGGCAAACTATTTACTGTTGTCTGATGTTCTAAACCCACTCTTAGCAATTATTTTAACACAAAAATCTATATTTCTAGAGATTATCTTTCATTAAACGTAACATTTATTCGAGCCAAGTCTCCAAAATTTAGCGACGATAAATGTTTAATTTCAGCGATTTTAAAATATTAAATGTACATATTAATGAGTTCAGTGTTGATAAGCGAACAGTCTGCTTAGTGTTGTGATGTGTGTATCAAGTAATTATAATATTTTAACATATTGTGAACCAATTGAGTGAAAAACTGGTAAAATGGCTAAGAAATCGGATAATACCGGCGGGAAGCTGGTCACAGTTTCTGTCGTCGGTCTTTCTGGTAAGAAAAACATTTATTTTTTTAATATTTTATTTCATGTCCATATTTACTTTGTTTTTTAGAAAAATAAAACCTTTTTTTTATATTTAGCCACCTAATTATTACAAACATCAGTCTTATTACCCATTACCACCATAATACTCCCAAAATTGTTTTAAATGCAGAGACTGTTCTGTTTTTAAAACTGGAATGATCTTGACCTTCAGTAGTTACATTGTTATTGCAGATATGCTGTACTAATGTTCTATTCATAGACAATTATCATTCCTTTTTATTAACCTGTTATTATTGCCTATTGTTTTTATCATGTAATTGAATTAATAACTCAGGATTATCAGGAAGGATAAAATCCAATTAGTGTTTTTATAGCTCATACAATACCCAGAGACATAAGGAACTGATCACATTAAGTTACTGAATCAAAATCTAATTAGATTTTAGATAAATTATATACTTACTAAGTTGCTCAAATGCTTCTCTGTTTTCTTTAGTCTTGGATCATCTAATTTTAGTATTATTACATCATCATTAGACTGTGATTATCTACTGCAAATAATATCATCTTTTTAGATGCCTATTCTTAAGATATCTATAGTGTTCTATATATATATATATATATTCTAAGAATATCCAAATCTTCTTTTGTCCATCTAAAGGTAGTCTGCAAGAGATTACGAGATAAGGCCACTCAATTGAACAATACATTGTTTTATGAAGGTTTATCCTGTTACATGCTAAGTTTTAAAATTTAATTATGTATAATCAAATATGCGCTTTAGACATGGATATAATAATATAATCATATTATATGGAGATATAATAATCATATTGTATATCAGGCCGGTGTCTGCAACTCCGCACTTAGACTAGACTAATCTTTATTGTACACCAAAATAATAACAATGTTACAGAAACTTAAATCTATGACTACAATGGCAGTCTTGTCGCTGACAGTGATAACTACCAGACAGTCTTAGTATGGAATATAAGAACCTAATATGCATTAAAGTATCGTCTTCTTCCTGCGATTGTCCCATATTACTTTAACGGTCGGCGCAACAGTTTTTTTCTTCCGTTCTATCCTGTCACCTGTCACACTGTCACTTACTCTCTTTTCCTTCAATATTACTCCTCTCACAACACTATCCATCCATCTTTTCTTTGGCCTCCCTCTCCCACTCCTTCGATCTACATGTATTAATTTGAACGCCGGTGTTCGCTCTCTCATTATCTTTCAACTGTGTCTCTAATTATGGAATTAAAGTATAATAACTAAGAATTCAAATAGCTACCATGTAATATATGATACATATAAATCTGTTTTGATGTTTCCATCGGACAAACATAAGCTTATAAAGCTACTATGTGAAATAAACATATTATTATTATTACTATCCACCTATGAAACTGACTATAACCTTGAAGGACAACAATAATTTTATCTTATCTATCTATAATTACTGAGATTATGTCCTGTAACAACACAGAAGACAGCACGTCTTCTGTGTTGTCTTTCAGTTCATAATGAATGGGTTTATTAGAACAGAATTTAGTAAACATATGTTTTCTCTGTACTTCTATTAGTTACAATGTTATACCAAAAAAATATCATACAGTATTTACAAGTCAGATTTCAGTTGAATTCCTGTAAGAATCTTTCAAACAAAAGCTAACAAAGCAAAAGGAGTAGGTATGTAAAGATCATAGCTGGTTCAGTATTTTCTGCCTATCGCATTAGTATCACTAATTCCAAGCAAAATGTAAACATTTCCAATTGAAGTGAGGCATGCTCAAACACTACCAACATTAAAAAAAATTTTGAAGGAGCAAAGACTAAAAGGAAAGAGCAGTTGACATTTGCTTGTCCCGACTCAATTATATATTTGATATTCATTAGTGTACTAGCTTTTGCCTGCGGCTTCGCCCGCTTACATAAAATATACCCTATGGCACTCAGGAATAAAGCAGCTTTCTGTCGGTGAAAAAATTTTAGCAATCAGACCAGTACTTTCAGAGATTACCTCCTACAAACAAAAAAACATAAAAACAAAAAAAACTAACTTTACCTCTTTATTATATTAGTGTTATTATATTAGTGTAGTAGTAAATTGTGCTAATATTATGTTTGATTACTGTTATTTCTGATGTTTGCACACAGCCTTAAATCTGTCTCCTGTAAGAAATTACCAAATGCAATAAGACCGCCCATTGTAAACTTGTATTTATAAATGTTTGTCATGTATTTTTTTTATGCGGTGTACAATAAAGAATAATTTTGCCATCAATGAACTGTCAATACATCAAATCTCAACTCTCATCTCCGATAAAAACAACAGGAAGTAGATTTCAACAATGTTTACATTTAAAACGGTTTACTAACTTTATCATGACAATATGTGTGAGATAAATGCTTAAGCAGTTGTTGTCTGATGATTATCATATCGCGGGTCTCAAACCATAGGGGCGTATCCACAAAACCCCTACTTTTCAGGAGAGACAAAAAACTTAATAACTTTTCCTGTGATTGAGCCAGCTCGTTGTTTTTTTGCATGTAGCTATATATTTCTACTGCAATTAATGTAGGATTCTTAATTTTAGGGCATTTCCTCTATAACACTAGTTTTTGGTTGATACGCCTATATAGCATGACGACTATACTGTAAAATTCCGTCAAAATACTCCCTGAAATGTATGAAATTTATGGACGTAAAATCTTTTTTCTCAGATTGTTAATATTTAAACCAATATTTATTATTACTTAATTGGTGACTTAGAATATTGCTATTTAGGAATGAGAACCAATTGAAATTAACGTTATTTACGTAATTTCAAGAAATCATACGCCTGTCTGGCTTGTCATAAATATTGAGAGGTGTTTTAACTCAAAGAGGAAGTATAAACCAGTTTTGTTCCACAATTTAAAAAAAAGGAAATGATTAATAGGTAATTACACAATATTCTCGTGTTTGAAAAGAAAAATAAGCATTATAAAAATAAAATTTATTAATAAATCTGAACATAACTATTAGAAATATCTTTAAAATCACAAACATTTGAAATTCAGCTGAAACAAAACATAGCTCTTAAAAACGCTGAAGGAAATCATCGCGAGTGTGATGATTAGTGATGTTTGTGTGAATGTCTGATTTCTCACATTCGAGAATGCGAATGCGAATATTCGAATTCAATTTTCGCGTATGCGAATGCGAATATTGACTTTCAAACTAAGTGCGCACAAAATATCAGACAGTTTTCACATTTCGTATCAGCCAAATTTAAACCGAACATAACAGAGCCTTAACAGACTAATTGAATGAAGTTTACCTAACACAAAAAGTTTTTCAGGAAACACAGACTCCGGCAGGGAATTTCACTCCTAAGCTATACGCATAATGAGTGTGTTCCCAAACGCTTTGTACGTTTGGGTGGAATGTTCACCATGTACCGGTGTCGCAACGCTGTACATCTTGTGGTCCAATGATGGAACGGACTTGGCGGGATTAAATTCTGCAATTCCAATGCACACTCTCCGAAATGTAAACAATAAAGAACCGACAGGCTAACAACTCGGCGTCGATGCTCAAAAGACCATACACGATCAAACTTGTGCTTGCAACCTCTATGGTTGTACCGTCTCGTCCTTGCTAAGATCCCGAATTTTTTGGCAGACAGTTTGGCTTTTGCTTCGATGTAGAAGCCGAAATTGAGGGTAGTCGACAACGGCCCCCCAAGAATCTCTGAGATCTAAGAGAGATCTCAGAGAGCCTGGATCTGAGATCCATAAGCTCGCTCGCCGGTCATGTAACTCTCAACAACAGTGCTATCGTCTGTATACCCAAAGGTACTGGCTTTAAGTAGGTCATTTATGTGCAGCAAGAACAGTGTTGCCGAGAGTACCGACCGCTGAAGGACTCTGGCATTAATATCCATTTGACCCGACGAGTAGCCATCAATAACTACTCGGATGGATCGATCCCTTAAGAAGTTTACGATCCAATCACACAGACCAGTGGTTAGACCAGAGGAAGGAAGCTTAGCAATAAGACTTTACATAGTTTCAGCTTAGACCCTATCGAAAGTCTTCGAGATATCAAGGGAGACTGGAAGTGCATCCCCATGCTTCTCGATGGCCTTGCTTTAGATGTGAATGGCATACGCTAGAAAATCCCCAATAGACCGATTTAGGCGAAAACCGTATTGCCGGTCAATGAGGATGTCGTTTGTTTCTAGGTATGCCAGGAGTTATCTGTTAAACACCCGTTCCATACTCTTACAGAGGATAGACGTAACGGAGATGGATAGGTAGTTTGCCAGGTCAGCTCGACTGCCCTTCTTGGGCACAGGCTGAACGGCACTTATTCAGTCTCAGAGAGGCGAAATAAGCGGGTCAAGATTAGAGACAATTCAAGTGCACAAGTTTTAAGAACAGCTGCTGGTATCCCGTCGAGGCCACTGGCTCTATTCACATCAAAGTTACGCAGAACTCTACGAACGTCCTTCTGATGGATACGAATATCCGAAATACTCGTCACCCACCCATCTGGAGAAACAGTTAAATTCATTTGAAAAAATTTGTTATGATTTGAGATTAACATGTTGTTTCACAATTTGTGATAAAATGTGAAATAAAGTTGTGTGATGGAAAAATAAAATAAATATTATTTCCTTTTTGTTTGTCAGAAACATTCGCCAAATATTCGCATGTTTTTTGCGAATGCAAATATCAAAAAATGTGCGAATATTCGCAAATGCGAATGCGAATATCAAAAAATGTGCGAATATTCGCGAATGCGAATATTTGTTACATTACTTACGTCTATATAGCTTGGCAAAATGATTTCAGGTTAAAGTAAAATAAACAGTCGTATGTTCATACGCCTTTATGGTCCGATGCGATTTCCTAGGATCACGATAAAATTGAAAGTCGTACGTGCGTACGTCTCTATGGCACGTCGAAACTGCCCCAATACGCAATAATATTGCTCTTACGTCTATTATACGGCTATTTGGTCTAAAAATAATTCTAGACTCTCCAGCATACGGCAAATAATATTTTTTAATTTATGCAAAAAGTAATTAACACTAAATTATAAAAAAAAATCAGTTAATGTATTGCTTATAGTAGAATCCAATGGCATTAAAAACGAAAAATCACATTTTTGCATATACGCCCCTATGGTTTGAGACCCGCGATATGTAAACATGACATCATCTGCTATTAGGAAATATCTTATCTCCAGTTATGTACATTGTGGTGTTAGGTAATATTTTATCAGAGTTACAAATGCACATGAACTTACAAGTGCATCAAATCATCATGCACTACCAAATTTTTTAGGAGTAATGAATAGCCGTTTGTTACTACGTTAAAAAAACTGGCCAAGTGCGAGTTGGACTCGCGCACGAAGGGTCCGTACCGTCCTTCCGTCCGGCAAAAAAATAGCGTTTGTTTCATGGGGATGCATCCTTGAATATTTATTTTATTTTGTTTTTAGTATGTGTTGTAATAGCGGCAACAGAAATACCTACATAATTTGTGAAAATCTCAACTGTCTATCAATCGCAGTTCTAGAGATACAGCCTGGTGACAGACAGCGAAGTCTTAACAGGGTTCCGTTTTTACGCTTTGGGTACGGAACCCTAAAAAGGCCCATTTTGGGGCATATTGGTTAGATAGTTTTAAAATCTCTAATGGACATAAATAAGTAGAAATTATTTTTGCATTTCATAAATAGATAGAATGCGTACAGTTGCCATCACGGATCTTGAGCGGTTGCGCAGAAGTCAAATATTCGGTCTCTTTAGGGGTGCGAAGTGAGACGCGGGGGCGGGGAGTGTCAGTGATTGGCTCGCCGCGCCATCGCGTCATAGACGTCACTCCTAATTCGTTCCCTTCGTTGCTGCATGTATCTAACAACGAAGGCGATTGGCTCGCCAATGTATGGAATGCGCAAAGCGATCCCCACTCTGACGCCGAGCGCTCAAGATCCGTTTCGTTGTGGGAGGCCTATGTCAAGTTATTTTGGTCGAGGTTAAAATAAATAAGATAAATATGTACCTATGTGAAGCATTTTTTTAAAGCGCAGTATTTCTTGTTCAGTCACCAGTTTGTTTTTATTTTAATCACACCTTTAGGTGTCCTAAATACTTTCGGATTTAGCTTAGTGATAACAAAAAGGTTTCTTATCTATCACGTAAGTTGTTGCTGTTTATTTTAAATCAATACATGGTATTTGAAAAAGTGTTGTTGTGGACAATATGGAATACCTAATGTATGCAATAAAGTTAATAAACGTAACGAAAAATGATCAGTTTCTGTAAATACAGAAGGAAATAATTAAATAACTTCTCCCGCCCCACAAGGGCGAGAGGGAGGGTTAAAAATTTGTTACTGACTGAAAACCACCCGTGTTCCTTCGGCAGCCCTATACGTTCCAGGACCACAGGGCCAGGGCCGATGCTTGCCAGGACTGCGGTATTATTATTTGGAAGAGTCACTGCGGCCGTGTAACGCAACTGAAGGAACATGGGTGGGCTTGATTCTGTAAAAACTTGACACTCCCTCTCGCTCTACCAAGAGCGAGACAAGTCTTAATTCTACCATCGGACAAGCCGACGTACGACGAGTATTCACCCATATATTGTTGAAACCTCTACGGTCCGGACTAAGCGTTTCGCCTCGTCGTTTATACCGCGCACGTCGAAGGACAGGAACAATTTGCCTGCTGCGGTCTTCCCGTCCGATTATAATTTGGGTGTGAATAGGCTCTTAATAAACTAGTGCGCCTCACCATCAGAGATTGCATCACTGCTTACCAGTAGGTGGGATCGCAGTCAAGCACTAGTTATATCAATTAAAAAAAAAAGTTATTTACCGAAGAAACCACATGAAACAGCTATATTCATATGCTTGTTAATAAATCACCGAACAAAGACCAAGAAAACCAAAATCCATTAAATATCAAGCTTAGAAATCAATGGCTATACAATCAGATTGAACAAACGAGGCCCCCATTCAGAGTATTAGAGCAAGTGATCGTCAATAGTTTGTCTATTGTGGCATTGTTATCTACACAACTTCCTGTTATCAAGCGTAGGTGTTGGATTGTTTGTTTGCCACAGAGAAAGTTGATAAAATTCTGTCATATGGATGATGGGTATGTTGTGTTTGATTTTTGTCAGCGGGTTCGATCGCGTGAAAATCCTACTCTTATATAGAGACTGACCAAAGCACCGGTTTCGGCAAAAAAAACTGGGTTCGGCTCGAGTTTTAATTTCGGCCTAAAAGGGCCTGGATATTCGGCTCGATCAAAACTAAGCGTCTTTAAGTTGACGGTTGTGATAGATTCTGACTGACTCGTTGGTCTGTGTGTGTTAAAATAAAATTATTGTAATCGTCGATTTATTTGTTTTTATTATTTTATGAAAATATCTTACAGACTATATCGACTTATAGTTAGAACAAGAATAATTATATCGATATGGCCGACATAGCCTGAAGAATCGCTTAACTTAAGTGGCAGTGGGCAGGGCATATTGCTTGCAGAAAGATGTGAGTTAGGGCCGAAAGGTTCTGGATCGCGTACCGGAAGACGCAGCATTGGTAGGCCTCCCACAAGGAGACCTATGACCTGACGAGGGTCTCGGGAATCCGATGGATGCGAGACGTACAGGACTGTTCGTTGTAGCGACACTTGGGGAGGCCTATAATCAACCATGGACGTATTTCGGCCGAAGTGATGATATCGATATACTTGTCAGGTTTTCTGTTACCACTTTAGTATCGGTTTCGGCCGAAACTGAAAGTGAAGCCGAGTTTCGGCTTATGCTGCAAATCGTATTTCAGTCAGTCACTACTCATAAATTATTCCAAGGGAACCTAATACTGATAGGTACTGGGATCAAACTTATTCTATTGTTTGTGATTGATTAAGTAAAATCCCAAAATAACAAACTTTAAATTAAAATTTTAATGTTACTTGGAAGTAACATCCAGGCGTGTGTACGTCCGATGTAGTAGGGCGCAAACCCATTGCCAACAAATTACTTGTAAACGTTACTTCTTTGAACTTTGTTGTCATTTTTAATATGTCTCACTATGTATCTTCAAATGTAATAAATGCCTGCGTAATGTGTGTTCAACACATCTTTCGTTAGTCAGCTGGCCTGGCCAAGTTACGACCTTTTCGTTTCGATTCTCTTTCATCGATCACCTCGAGTCGGCAATGCCTCTGATTCCTTTGTACTGAGCACGTGACTGAGCGTTGAGATGACGCCATTAACATTAGAAGTTTTCTACTATCGTTAACGATTGTAGATTACCAACTTGTCCAAGCCCTCAGAAATATCACTAGCTGTCGATTTCTGTAGCTAATCGGTGATTCTGGCTTCTTTTTCGTATTTTTAGCGCAGCACATGATTTTTGTATACTAATACCTACTTAGCCACTTCCACGGTCTTGTCGTTGCATAATAATATTATGTCACTTTAGCTGCATGTTTTGAGACACAGAGGACAAGGTAGGGCTGTGAGATTATTCGAAAGTATCACCGCAGCATTGAATTATAAAAGTCAGCTGAAGGAACAGAGGTGGATTATAATTAATTAAGTCTGACTCCCTTTCGCTTCAACCAAAGCGGGAGAAGTTATTTGATGAATTCCCATCTAAAAGTAAGAGGGATAGCATAGGTGGTGGAGCATAGTTAGCGAGTCGGATTCACATTCACTGACAAGTGTGGTCCTTATAGCAAAAAATGCTGTGTTCTATCATTACCATCTAAGGCGTCTCAGTGTTTTGTGTTATCCTTTCTTACTATACTAATACTAATATGTATAAAACCTAGACTAAGATGCTGTTGTATGGCGTTGAACTACTTCAGATCATTCGTAGTATCTATTAAAAAAACATTTAAAAATCTTAAAAAAAATAGCCCACTGGCATCGGGAACAGGGTCCAAGCTACCGTTGGTCAAGGCTCCTAAGAGAGGAATCTCCTAACAATTCACGCCGTGTACAGGAGTACTGCTTCCTGGATTAGGCCCTTGATCCAGCTGCCTAACGAATTTTATTTCGCTGATATTTTTCTCTACAGTTTGGTCTCGATTCTCTCTGTCCTTAAGGAAAATAAGGGTACTGGTGTTTACGTTTTACTAGGTTAATTGACTCACTGCAATAATTTATTAACATTTATAATATTCTCGGTTAATTCGTGAAATGTCATAGCACTCATGACTTAAGCAAGAACTGGCATTTAATGGGGTCAATCGTAAACTGGGTTAAAAAGTCGGTTCATCAGACCATGTTACCATTCATTCAAGTAACGTCTTCATGGTATCGTCTTCCTTGGTTTTATTATCATTTTTATCATCATCCTGCCCTTGTCTTATCTAATTTGGGGCGCACACACCACATTACACTTTTTTTTTCGATTTTGACCTGTCAACCGTCACAATGTCACCGACTCCTTTTTAGGGTTCCGTAGCCAAATGGCAAGAAACGGAACCCTTATAGATTCGTCATGTCTGTCTGTCTGTCTGTCTGTCCGTCACCGCACTTGGCCGGTTTTTCTTTCATGTTATTTCTCACACAATCCATTTATTTATTTATTGTATTCGTTATTGTACATCACGTAAACCAAAATGTACAGGACAAACATTCATCCATTCATCTTTTCTTTAGCCTCCCTCTCCCTTTCCATCCATCCATATACACATCTTTTAATTTTTGTATAGCCGAGTATATTGTTGGCCAATTCACTGTCTTGTAGGTAGGTAGTCTTTTTTTATTCTGATGTGGAAAATCATGGAAAATCATCAAATAACTTCTATCCTTTTTCTGTTCCTCTTTATTATGGATAGGCTCACGTTTGACCATTATCTCACTTGATGGTAAACGACGATGAGTTCGACGATGGAGCACCGTAGCCTAGAAGTAATAACCTATTCACTGTTGACCTTAAGATCCCAAGGTTATAGCCATCAGCTTGCTTAGAAGTAACCTAACAGTCTTGACTTTAAGACCTTTAGGTGATCTATCAGGCTGTCAGGAATTAGACTCCAGCAGAGAATTCCACTCTTTCAGTCGCTCTTTGTGTTCCAGGGCTACGATTACTCTTTCGAACGATTCCAAAGCAGGCAGCCTACTGTTCTGATTCACTTACGCAACTGTCCGGCTCTAACACAAGCTCTTAAACGGGATCCATTTTAAGAACTAAACTGAACTGTTAAAGGGATGAAGTTATAATAGGGTGTAAAGCTCCATCCTTCTTCCTCGCTCGCATGTCTGACATTTTAACACATCATGTTAAAACCTCTCATCATCATCATCATCATTTCGGCTGATAGACGTCCACACTTGGACATAGGCCACCCCAAGTGTCGCCACAATGAACGATCCTGTGCGTCCCGCATACATCGGATTTCCGCAACCTTCACCAGGTCATCGGTCCACCTTGAAGGAGGCCTTCCAACGCTGCGTTTTCCGGTACGCGTTCGCCACTCCAGAACCTTTCGGCCCCAACGGCCATCTTTTAAAACCTCTGCCCTCACTTAAATTCTTGATCGATCGATTACGTACTATTGTTAAGACATTTCTGTATCTACTTACATTTCAAGATAACTCATATCTCTAAATCATCGATTGACCGATTTACTAGTACGTTGAACTTCCGATCAAAACCAGGTAGATAAACATTGACAGCCCAATGTGACAAGTTTCAGTTATCAAGTTCAAAGCAAATCAACACTGTTTGAGATGATCGGTAGCGGCATAATGGCGTTTGTGTAAATACACCTTATACACCGGTGGCCTGGGGATTGTTAGAACGAGTTACAATGGGTCTGGAATGCAAACTGAAGAGACACGGGTGCATTTTAATCAGCAAAGTCTTCTTCTTCTTTTGGTATTCATGGACTCTGATTTTTTTTTCTGACAGGTTTTTGGCATCTTGTATAGCTCTGTTAATGGCCTCGTATAAAATCTTAAAAAGTACAAGAGGTTGTGCAGGATGGGTTCCACACTGGCACTGTGTTAGAGATGGATCGAGGAAGCACCATTTGGCCCGGCCCAGCTTTTTTTTTTTGGTGGGAATATCATCAATGACAACCCCCGCTCTTGGGCGGAGCGGGAGATAGTGTCAGACTCTTACTGACTAAAAACCCACCCCGTTCCTTCAAGCCTTCATACCGGGGCTCGAGTTGTCTTTCGAAACTAACCCTGGCCCCGGTAGGCTTCGATCCAGCTGCGCCCCTGCTGTTGATGACAACTTCTTGAGGCGCGCGGGAACAGTGCGCGCCGTCGACGACTTGGGCTTGGTCCGGACAGTTGCCGGACGGTCGGACAGCGAGCTACCCATTGCTCACTGTCCGCAAGCCCGGACCCGACCCAGCTGGCTCCGCAGTCAAAAGTCTGACACTCCTCGCTCTGCCTAGAGTTGGAGGACTTATAACTACTTGATAATAATATTCCAACGTCAAAAAAAGTAACGGTATAGGCTCCTCAATGGCTCATCTTCATTCTGTTGAAAAACTATCTCTGTTGTACTTGGATATCTTTCGGCTGAGGCTCAAAAACAAGGGCTCTCCAGGAGCGCGTCGGGTTCACAATATCGTTCAATTCTCGGAAAACACTTGGATAAAGTACTCACTAATGTCACCGGGAAGTAGGGCAAAAGAAAGTGGTGCTTGTATACCAGCCCAGCACTTGATGACCCTGAGCTGAAGCAATGAAGGATATAAAGGGATAAGCTCAGAAGCCAAGTCCAGTTAACAGTTACGCACTGCTCATACTGTTTTTTTTATCTTTTATCTTTTTAGACCGGCCTCGACTGCGCTTTCTGTATTGACAATTTATTTATTTATTCTTTTATCTTCTTTTTCAGGTACTGAGAAGGAGAAAGGGCAGCTCGGCGTAGGCAAGTCTTGCCTCTGCAACAGATTTGTGCGCACACACGCCGATGACTATAACGTCGATCACATATGCGTGTTAAGTCAGGTAAATATATAAAATAGCTTATTAAACCCTATAATGTTCCCATTGAGACTCACGGCCCGTTCACGACCTTGCTGCTGTGAGCGGTAGGTAGCTAAGCGCGGGGCGGCGAGCAGTAAGCACAAACGTATGAAATGGACCGTAATCCACCTCGCGGGCCCAGTACGGGTTGGTGGATGTCACATATCTTCGAAGTTTTGAGAATTGACCAGTTTCCTCTCTTATACCTTCACCGTTTTAAGAGGTGATGTAATTAATTACATAAAGGAAAGCCCATACCGGGGTTTGAATCCAGGACGTACAACTAGTAAATCAGGGTCACTACCACTCGTGCCAGGGCCGCGGGAATGTTCGAAAGAGTTTTTTAATGGAGTAATTGCTATTGTGGGCCATCGTTCACCGGATAGGCCTTCTCAGACGTACTATACACGTTACGTGGATGGTAACACCTTAACCTTAGCTATGTCGTGGCCAGTACCTAGAATCGTTTTAGACGTTTGGATTACTTTCTTTAGACCTTTTATTATCATTGAAATCCTACATCAATGATATGTCCAAACGAGTATTCATCATCATCAGCCTTTTTAATAGTTCCCACTGCTGGGTCTCAGGCCTTCTCTCTGGGAGGGGGAATGGGCCGCAAACAACCACGCGGGCCCAGTGCGGATTGGTGAATGTCACATGTCAACGAATTTTTGGTTGTAGGACATGCCGGTTTCCTCACGATGTTTAACTTCACCGTTTTGAGGGCAGTGGTGATGAGATAAATTACACAAAGTAATGCGCCTGGCAGTGTTTGAACCTGCGACCTACAACTCGTCAGTCGGAGCCATTACCATTCGGCCACCACTGCTCGAAGAAGAGAGTACTTACATATCATCAAATTATAACGTTTAAACGATCTGGCCAGCTTTAGTTGGCCATTTCATGAAGTGATTAATTCTAAGATCTGGTTACGACAGCTAGCTTACTACGGAGTTTCATAAGATTAGTTAGGAGACTAACTTTTAGATACTGTTTTTTACATTGACGTGCCGCGGTACGGCTTAGTGCCTGTACGAGTTTTAGTCAACCGGAAGACTGTGGTAACAGTATGCCCTTGAAGCCGCCATTGTTTCATAGCAGAAAGGGTGGTTTTCGTGCACGAGAATAGCTCATGACGTGATGAAAGTATCAGCCTGGTAATAACGCTACTGCTCTGGTTACCTTAGACGAATTCAAAGTAAAGTATTGTCACACACATTTGATAAGCATAGCATAATCAGTCTTTTAATGTTCCCACTGCTTGGACTCAGGCCTCCTCTCTAGAAAAGGGAATGGGCCGTAATCCACCGCGTGGGCCCTAATGTGGAGACTAACACTGTTGCGCCAACGGTATTTGGTGGACATCCCACCCATAGGCAAAAAACGTTTTGAATACACATTTATTGTGCGTACAGCTAAAGATTAGAATTCCCTGCCGGATTCTGTTCTTGATAGCTACTACCTAAGGGTCTTTAAGTCAAAAGTGAATAGGTTACTTCTAGGCTAGCGTGCTCCATTGTCGACCACATCATCGCTTACCATCAGGTGAGATAGTGGTCAAACGCGAGCTTATCAATAATAAAAAAAATAAGTCTGTGTTTCCTAAGAGCTACAACCATAGATATAATAAATATATTCTTTATATTTCTATAGCTACAACCTTAGGGGTCTTTAAGTCAAGAGTGAATAGGTTACTTCTAGGCAAGCGTGCTCCATCTGCGAGATAGTGGTCAAACGCGAGCCTATCAATAATAATAATTACAAAAATGTATAGCTCTTTAAAATCGCAATGTCCGTCTTTTGAAGAAGTCTAGTCCCTAAAACAAACAAACGCTACCATTACCAAACAAATACCTGTCCCCTTACAAATATTCTGCCCTTGCGTGGGGTTACACCGACCCCTACGCATTGAAACTGGACACTCCAATGCACGATGACACAAACTCAGTCAATTGGAAAATTGTAAAAAATACGGCCGTTTTAAAAATAGCCACTATACAACGAGTACGTTAGCAGCGCTGCCAATTATATCGGTAAACTTGCTATTTATAACTTTCAAACTTGTAAAAGACTCCCAGTATTTAGTTCTATAAAGTGTCCTTTGTCAATCTAAAAGAAAAAACCGGTCAAGTGCGAGTCAGACTCGCGCACGGAGGGTTCCGTAGCAAAAAAAAAACACGTATTTAAGTGGGGCTCCCATACAACTATGTATTCTATAGTAATTATTCTATATTTTGTTCTTAGTTTTTGTTAATAGAACAGCAACAGAAATAGGCACTTGATCATCTGTTCATTTGCCTAGCTATCACGGTTCATTACATACAATCTGCGCCTCAAGTCTTAGTCTAAGATCCGATTAAGATCGACCTTCACCGGTCTGTTTAATGGATGAAACTTATTTTATGATAAATTTAGTGTATTAAATAATATAACGCGGGTGGGTTGCCTAAGAAATTCCTGGCCAGACTATTATTAATAAAAAATTGAAAATTTACTTTTTTTTTAGAAAAATGCACAATCGTTATTCATACCAGATTTTTTTGCAGGCAACACTATAACATCGTATTCGTAATGAAACCGCGTTTATTTTGATATAGAATTTGTCGTATATCAAAATAAACACACCTGTTTATACATACCTGTTTATACCTGGCAACCCATAGTTATGCCAGGAAACAAATAGGTAACCCAACATTTTTATGTTCTAAAGGCTTCACTCTTTCGGTTAGTATTAAATTTATTCGTTAAACACACCGGTGCATATTACAAAAAAAAAAAAAAATTGTCTGGCCAGGAATTTCTCAGGCAACCCACCCGCGTTATATTCTTTAATATACTAAATTTGTCATAAAATACGTTTCATCCATTAAACAAACCAGTGAAGGTCGTTCTTAACCGTATCCTCTACTATCTGCTATTACAATAGTGACAGAATGGTCTATCATTGATGTCATAATTGTTGATTTTGACAAGTTTTGGTAATCTACTAATATAATAGCGTAAAGAAATGGCATAGAATGGTATAGTCTGTCTAATAAGTCAACCGACTTGGGAATTTTGTATAATATTTAATGATTTAAAAAATACTTATATTCGATACTTTTTATAAGGTTCTTCTGTTAGTAAACAATGATCTCTATCTCTTAATCAACCTTGATTATTGAACCCGTGTTGACTACATCAGATTTTATTAAATCCTAATAATTATCCAAGTCGTTTAAATTATTAGACAGACTCTAATCTCGTACATAATGACAAATGAATATCTGACGTATGCGGTAATTTGCAAAAATTTTGTGTTCCTTTGATCAGTGACCTACAATTACGACGTCTTTGCACAATTAGTGCTTTTAATAAGCTCGATATTGTCATTCTACCACAATTTTATCACAAGACCATTGACCGATCAATGATCGATCATTATGAATTAGCAGATTACAAACTTTTAGCAAAATGACAATGGGATCGTGTTGGAATGACGAATTTATAAAAATAGCAGAGGCTCCTGGTGATGGATGGACAGACAAACAGACAGACGGACGGACACCGGAGTTTTAGTATAAGGGTCCCGTTTTACCCTCTGGGTACGTAACCCTAATTAAGGACTGTCGTGGTACTCATAAATTAATTTCGACCACATTCCAGCGCCATTTGTCGTGATAAAAACAGTCGTTTGATATCACTTAAGTATACCAAAGCATGAAGGGAAATGACCCTTTGTAATGTTGGCTTTATTTGTCGCACTAATATTATAAACTAGCTTTTGCCCGTGGCGTCACCCGCGCACATAAAATATAGCCTATGTCATTCGGGAATAAAGCGGCTTTCAATCGGTGAAAAAAAATTACCAAACACCTTTGGAAGTACTGGTCGTACTTCCAAAGGTTACCTCCTTCAAACAAAAAAACATAAAAACAAAAAAAAAACAAACTTTTCCTCTTTATAATATTAATATAGATATGCAAAAGTTTGTGAGTGTGGTATATTTGTTACTTCTTTACGATCGAACAAAGCATAATATAGTCGGCCTTTTAATGTTCCCACTGTTGGGACTCAGGCCTCCTCTCTAGGAGAGGGAATGGGCGTTATCCACCACGCGGGCCCAGTGCGGATTGGTAGATGCCACATGTCTTCGATTTTTTGGTTCTAGGACAAGCTAGTTTCCTCACGATGTTTTTCCTTCACCGTTTTGAGAGCAGCACCGTTTTACGGTCGAATAGCTGAGCGAATTCCAATCCTCTCCAAGTCTCGAAACTCCATAGGGGAATTTGGTCAGTAAAAGTGACACTCCCTCTCGCTCCTTCCAGAACAGTAGAAGTTATTTGATGATTCCCTTTAAAATGGATTCTATCTGACACTGGTAAAGTTTTTTCTTCAATGTCATTATTACTAAAGTCTTTTTTACAAAGTAGGTATGGGTTTTTTGTTGGTGGGAAAATCATCCAATGATTTTTCCGCTCTTTTGTGTCAGACTTTTACTGACTAAAAACCCACAGCTGTTCTTTCGTTGCCTTTCATACCAGGGCCGAGTCTTCCTTTGAGAAGCAGACCCTTGGCCCCAGTAGGCTTCGACCCTGCTGGGCCCCTACGGTTTCTTGACATCTTGAGACGCGCGTGGTACAGTACGCGCCGTTGACGACTTGGGCTCGGTTGCCGGACGGTCGTACGGCGAGCTACCCATTGCTCGCTGTCCGCAAGCCCGCGCCTATTGTGGCCGATCTGTAGAGATCCCGGCGTCTGGGGTGTGAGAGCCGTTCCCTCATGCGTGCACGTGTGGTCTCCTCCTCTGACATAGCACGGGTAGGATGACAGCATTACGAAAATATCAAAATATGTTACTTAAAGATTAGAGAAAAGGGTAGGTAGCTACATTGTATGAATCCGATAGCTATCTCCCACACCATCCTATAGCAATTGTAGTGTATAATCATAAGCATAATCAGCCTTTTAATGTTCCCACTGCTGGGACTCAGACCTCCTCTCTCTAGGAGAGGGAATGGGCCGTAATCCACCACGCGGTTCCAGTGCGGGTTGTAGTGTACCATTGAATAATTCATAAATTGACGTTGGAAGTGTGACTAAAGAAAGTCATTACAAATTGTGACAAAGATCTTAACGTCCGCAATTCAGAGTAGACGGAAGATGTCCATTGCTGAACATTATTATTGTGTTCGCGAAGTTTTAAGTGACTGAATGAAGTGGCCATGGAATTTCTGGCACATTCTTCGCCATTGAGATTTTTTTTCTTTGCTCTGAGTGGAGTGACCTGTAGTGTCAGACTTTTACTGAATAAAACTTATTTGTATTCCTCCCGTTTGCCCTTAGCTTTCCAGGATCGCAGTAATTCTTTCGAAAAATTTCGCTAAACCTGAGGCTATATCATTTTCTTTTTTTTTATGGTGGGAAAAATCATCCAATGACAACCCCCGCTCTTGGGCGGAGCGAGAGATAGTGTCAGACTCTTACTGACTAAAATCCCACCCCGTTCCTTCTAGCCTTCATACCGGGGCTCGAGTTCCCTTTCGGGTAACCTTGGCCCCAGTAGGTGAGGCTATATCATGACTTACCAGGCGGGCGAGCAAAGAGAGATGGATAGATAGCTCCATCCCTATAAAAGTTCACTGTAGGTTGTCAACTGGATCGCATTAAGAACTTGTGGTAGATCTGGTCTCCATAGCGATTTGCGTTGTGTAACGTGTCGACTGCTTAACATTGGCTGTAATTTTTTAATAGAAATAAAAACTAGAGGTCTTTAAGTCAAGAGTGAATAGGTTACTTCTAGGCAAGCGTGCTCCTTCGTCGGGCAACCATCACGTGAGGTAGTGGTCAAACGCGAGCCTATCAATAGTAAAATGCCTCATTAGTCCCCTAAATAAAGGTATAATGTATAACTTTATACCTCTGTGGAATAACTAATGGAAGCGAACGGCTATCCCGCGATCTTCACCGCACTAAAAACATGCAATGTTTACGTAGCCCTAAATAAATAAAACCTCTACAGTTATGGCTTCTCCTTTATTCACTAAGATATTCGTTTCTCTGGCTTTGCAATGAGGCTCTCGTAGTTTTTATTATTCGTTTATTTCAAGGACTCAGCTAGATTACAATCTAGCTATCTGCGTCTAGTTTTAGTGTTATTTTATTGGAATAAATAATTCCGGTTTCTGGGACTCTTATCGTGTTTGTGATCGGTAGTAAAAGCTGGCTTTCGTTTGAAATATCATCGATTGACGTTATAGGGCCCTAGCACATATCATGTTATACAATATTATTTTTAGTTTATATGTAACCTGAGTATAATTTGTTCAGAATCAGTAACTGAATCGATTCCAATAGTTTTTACACCATGTTATATTTTTTCCCAAATATATTTAAAAAGGTCACAAGTTGGACACCACTGACGCTAAGTACAACACAGGTCACGGCAGGTCATTAGGAGCTAGCAAACAACTGAGTGCAAGTGCAAAACAACGCCTCAGTCGCCTGGATGGCCCGCTGACTACGTATTTTTCCTGACATAAACAAGCGTTTAATTTTGTGATTGTTCATGATACATTTATGAAATTTTGTACATAGATCCTTTACATAAAAATACTAGACAGGTGTTTCAGGTTTCGCGTATACTAAAAAAAAAAAATTGTAAAAGCGTTGGCCAATTCTTATCTATCATTATATGTAAAAGATCAGACGACTGACATGCTGAAGTGCAAGACAAAGTGCTTTCAACTCCAGAAAAGGAGTTGAAAGTTGAAGACATGATACCCCCGTACTTTGAAAAACACGTAAAACCGTTAGTCCTGCGTTTGATCTTTCTCCATTAATAGCGGATTGCCGTCCCATCGGTTTATGAGAGTAAATGAACAGAGAGTGTACCTGTGTTTGTGCACACACTTGTGCTCTATAATATTGTCTGCGTATTTGGCTAATCTCTGCTGAGATTGGTGGTTTTCTGTGTACAATAAAAAAATAAGAAATAGTTCTTCGAACAATAGCCTTTTTTTTAATGTGGGAAATCATCAAATAACTACTTCCGCTCTGGGTGGAGCGTCAGGGCGTGACTTACTGACTAGTAACATCCACTTGTGTTTCTTCAGTGGCTCTTTGCCATGCTCAATCAAACAATCCTGCGGTTCTAGCAGGCATCCACCTCTTGGGCTCCTTCAGTTAGCTGACAACTCTCTGAGGCGCGTGTGGAAGACAAATCGCCGTCGTTTTGGGTTTGGGTCTTATGGGACGGCCCGATGACAAGCTACCCATTGCTGGTTATCTGCAAACTTGCGCCTAAGGTGGCCTGAAATTGCCCTACGACTCCTGACATCCGAGACGTCTCTTGCGGAGGCGGCTCGGGCGTGAGGGTGTCCTCCCTCACGGTTTCAGCCACTTTCTTCGCTCGTATTATTCGTTCCCTCTTGTCCTATACCATGTCTTGAACCAAGGCCAGACGCGAGAAGTCGCCGCCGTCGATCGCCTCCAAGAGGACACGAGCGGCAGTGGTCCGTCGTGGGGCAGACTTCCTTCCACCTTAATGTCTAGGTGATCCGCACAGCGGTGACTCCTGGTTGACGAACTAAAGCCTGGACCAACAAGTTTACGTAGTAGCCTTGGCACGGAGAACTCTCAGTTTGTGATGGATCACAAACTGAGAGTTCTGGTCGTTGGTCACCCATAAATTCACGACTTTTGCGTAGCTCGACCTTCGATCGACTAGCCCTGTTATTACGTAGCCACAAGTACTGTAAATACTTACCTAAAATTATTCTCTCCACAGTCTGACTTCAGCGGGCGCGTGGTGAACAACGACCACTTTCTGTACTGGGGCAGCGTGCAGAAGGAAAACGATGACCAGGAATACAGGTTCGAGATTGTGGAGCAGACAGAGTTCGTGGACGACGCCTGCTTCCAGCCGTTTAAAGGTTAGTTCTGCTAGAGCTGCAGAGGCGTAGACTAATTTAGACGTGGGCGAAGGCACATCTACGTGGCCTTTTTCTTTCATAAATTCGAAAATGAGACAGCGACCACATCGTCGCTTACCATCACGTGAAATAGTGGTCAAACGCGAGCCTATCAATTATAAAAAAAAACCTTGTTCTTAAAGAGCCCTCGCTTAGCTACGCTACTGTAGAACTGAGTACGGAGGACGACATGTTTTATTTTATTTGTTGGTGACAAAAAAGAAATACCAGAAATCCTTAAAAATAGAAGATGAGAGTGGCTCTAAGCAGTCGTGCTCTTATTAGGTCCAATTAAATGCTAGACGACATCGCGGTAGTAGTCAAGTTTATCTCTCCACCTTCGACTCTTACCGGAGAGACTGGCCCGCAATGGTTGCAGACAGATCAGATCAGACAGATGGGGAAAGGGACAATGAGACCTTAGCCCAACAGAGGGACACAACGTGCTCGGGAAGTACTGCAACCGCCATATACAAGGTGCAGTTTTAAAACTGCACAATATTTCAGGAGGTTGTAATAAAACTCATAAATATTCATATAAAAAAACGATACCTGGTCAATAATCAGTAATACTTGTTATTTAATTGTTTAATTACACTAAACTAAATCGATTGATCGATGGCCGCGGGGGCGTGGCTAGGGTGTGGCGTGCGGGATGTTGATTGGATGATACATTATTTATGAAACTATCGTTGCGAGTTAGTGTGTGTGAAAACGCCCTTTATTGTTCCGTGTTTGTGTGTGTGAAAAAAAGCGCAGTTACAAAAAAAAAAAAAAAAATTACCTACTTATTTTATTATTGATTCGGGTCGAGAATCACTAACATAATTACCTCCTGAAATATTTTGCAGCTTCAAAACGACACCTTGTATATCTATATTCTATCGTCAATAATAGTATTGCCAATGTACCGGTGTGAAGGGGCACTGGTACTAGTGTAAATTATTTATTCATGAGATATTCGAGCTTTGTTGAATGTCAAATTCGCGATGCATCCGTGATTTTGATTACTTACGTAAATTTTGTGTAATTTGATCCTCTTGTAGTAATTTTAGTAACGTGTGAATTTGGTATTTGTTCTCACAGTTTTGTTTTGTTGACAAGTAAATTGAGTCTGTAGAAGTTACAGGTATAATACAAGAATAATGCGGAAATATATAGCATAATAAATATTTGGTCGTTCACACTAGAATATAATTATAATTTAGGTGTCTTCAAGGCAAGAGTGAATAGGCTCTTAATAAACTAGTGCGTCTTACCATCAACGATTGCATCACTACTTACCATCAGGTAAGATTGCAGTCAAGCACTAGTTTATATCAATTAAAAAAAAAAGACGTGTGGCACTCAGGGACTGCCGCGGTAAAGCTATTGCATAGCATTTTTATCAACTTATGCAATTATAATTATTTATTTATTTTATTTATGCAGTATTTTTTTCCTTTGGTTTTTTTTCTTTGATATTAATTGAAGTTACATTTTCACACATTGAATCGAATTTTGATTGATTGTTCACTCATTTGTTTTCTTATCGGTCACCACGCTCAAAAAACAAATGAGGGGGGTGTTAGGTTATTTTCGTTACGGAATTTCTGGATTCGGTCTCCACGCTCAAGGCCCGCGATAGAAGCTATGCAATAGCTTAAAAAAGACGTGTGGCACTCGGGGACTGCCGCGGTAAAGCTATTGCATAGCATTTTCACATTGAATTGAATTTTGATTGATTGTTCACTCATTTGTTTTCTTATAGGTCACCACGCTCAAAAAACAAATGAGTTAAAACCCCCGTTGTTAGGTTATTTTTGTTACGGAATTTCTGGATTCGGTCTCCACGCTCAAGGCCCGCGATAGAAGCTATGCAATAGCTTAAAAAAGTTTTTAGAATTTTTATTTTGAAAACTTACAGCACTTATGAAAAATCAGCTTATGTACTATTTGAAGATTGAAAAAAAAGAATCTATATTCATATCTTATCATCATCATTTTCCTACCTTTGTCCCGTATTTCTTGGGGTTGGGTTATACCATTTTTTCGTTTATTCTGTCCTGCCACCCGTTTTTTTTATGGTAAGAAAATCATCCAACGACATCCCCCGCTCTTAGATGGAGCGAGAGATAGTGTCAGACTTTTACTGACAAAAACCCACTCCTTGCCTTCGGTCCCAGGGCCCCGGGTCTCATTTTCACACTGCCCGTGGCCCAGTAGCCTTCGATTTCTGTTGGGGCTAGGGGCCCCCGGTTTGCTGAAAACTTCTTGAGGCGCGCGTGGAACAATAGCGCCGTCGACGTGTTGGGCTCGGTCCGGACGGTTACTGGACGGTCAGACGGCGAGCAATGGGTAGCTCGCCGTCTGCAAGCCCGCTCCTACGGTGGTTGGAAATTGGGATCGGAATCCTGACGGCGGCTGGGGCGCGAGGACCGTCGCCTCACGCGTTTGGCCTCCTTATTTGCTAGCATTACTGCTTCGCAGAAGGAGGGAACCGCCTGCCACTTCTCTTCGCTTCGGACCATGGCCTGTACCAAGGCCTGGCGCGAGAGATCGCTGCCGCCGATTCCCCGAGGACAGGGCGGTGTCCTGCCACCCGTCAGGCTATCACTAACTCCCTTTTCTTTCACATCACTACTCACACATTTTTTTTAGCAACCCTTTTACTGAAACTTTTTTATGAATGTTATTAAATTGAAATTTAATTAGTTTCCCTCTAGCTATGGTAAGGCTATCAAACTTACCTCCAAATAATTTAACAATTGCGTTTTCTGTTACAGTCGGCAAAACCGAAGCCTACGTGAAAAGATGTGTGGCCACAAAGCTTCAATCAGCTGAGAAGCTCATGTACGTGTGTAAGAACCAGCTGGGCATAGAGAAGGAGTATGAGCAGAGACTGATGCCGGACGGGAAGTTGTCTGTGGACGGCTTCCTGTGTGTCTATGACGTCAGTCTAGTGCCCGGACGGACTTGGGAGAAACAGGTGAGTCTGTCAAGTGACCAAAAAATCATCATTTCAGCTGAAGGACGTCCACTGTTGGCTTCCCCCAAGTGTCGCCACAACGGTTTTGTGCGTCTCGCGTCTGGGCAGGGCATATTGCTCGCAGAATAGATGGCCGTTGAGGCTGAAAGGTTCAGGAATGGCGTACCGGAAGAAGCAGCGTTGGAAGGCCTCCCACAAGGTGGACCAATGAATCCGATGGACGCGAACCAAGGAATAGTTGTATCTAAGAAAGAAAATAAATTTATTTAGCACACAGAGACACATACAATGAAGAAAGAACTATTTATTCATAAAGTTACATTAAAAAAAACAACAACAATATAGTGTATCTCACGGCTGCGCCAAATAGGTCCAGAAAGGCTGCTCCACTTCTGTCTTAACTTGATCTATTTTACGACCGAAACTGTTAAAGGGATCGAGCTTTATGTATAGGATGTCTAACTCTATTCTTCTTTCTTGCTCACACGCTTGACATTTTAACACGTCCTGGTAAAGTTCAGATTCAGATAATCACTATGTTGTAGTTTTATTATATGTAGAAGATACTGTCTTTCTAGCTAAACGTTATAATACAGCTATGCCATTAACCAATCTTTGTTTAATTTCCAGAACGAAGTCCTAGCCGCGATCCTCCAGAACATCCTGAAGCTAAAGAAGCCAGTAGTCCTGGTGACTTCAAAGAACGACGAGGCTTGCGAACAAGGAGTGCGGGAGGCGGAGAGACTGGTTCAGCGGAAGGAGTTCAAAGGCAGCATCCCGATAGTGGAGACTTCCAGTCATGATAACGTGAATGTGGACCACGCGTTCGTCTTGTTGGCGCAGATGATTGACAAGTCTAAGGCTAGGATTAAGGTAGGACGGAGAAACATGATTTGGTTTACTTCGTATTTTTAGTTATTTAATGAGGGAGAGGCAGGCCATTTGTGTGAGGAGTGATATGAAAGAAAAGGGAGTTAGTGATAGTGTAGATGTTAGGTAGATGTTGAAATGATACTGCTGCTTAAATAGTTAAGTTAAATAGATATATTAAACGGACCAAAGGTTTAGAAGTCAAAGGAGCGAGGGAGCGCACGCGATTACCGCTAATCGTGTACTGAATGCTCGACTAATATAAATTAGTGAAGAGAGGTAAATATTGCACGAATAAGCATTAGTGCATTATTATTGTATGGTTTCACCATACAGATAGTGTGACGGGTGACAGGACAGAATAGAAGAAAAAAACGTGTTGCGCCGACCCCAAGTAATAAGGAATAAGGACCGGAAGAAGAAGAAGAATGAGCCCGGGTGTCTCACCATAATGCGGACCGCCCTGACGATACGGTGGAGGGTGCATCGCTTGGGTGGACCACCGCCGTGTCTTTGTGGATGCGTGAGGTGGCGGTGACGTCAGCGCCGCGCCCTGGTTCAGGCCATGGTCGGAAGTGAGAGGGATGGGGTGCGGTTTCCTCCTCCTCGGTGTTTTAGGAGTAGTAGCAGATAAACAGACAGACTCGAAAAGCTACCTTGTTTTACACTAGTGATAGCGACAAAAATAATTTGGTCAAGTTAATTGTGTATTGAGAATTTTTAATTATGCATAGAAAGTTTGTTTCGTACAATTTGGAGCTTTCAAGTGAAAGTATGCATGCCGTGTTCAAACTTTCTATGATGTCATAATGTGTCATCAATTAAAACACAAACAATTGTTAAACAATTACAGCGGTTACGCCCCCGCCCCTTTAATTATCTCTGGAAGCTTGTAATCTATACATATAAAATTGAAGCGTCTGTTTTTTGAATATATATATGGTACATACACCAAAATAACATTTTTTACAATTTTTATCTGTCTGTCTGGCTTGTTCCGGCTAATCTCTGAAATGGCTGGACCGATTTTGACGGGACTTTTTTGGCAGGTAGCTGATGTAATAAGGAGTAACTTAGGCTACTTTTATTTTATCCAAGCGAACGAAGTCGCGGGCAGAGCTAGTTAGTACTATAATTATTTATTATTGTAATAGATTAGAATACATTATAATGTTAATAGTCGGTAAGCTTTTGTAAAATTTATAATAAATAAAACCGCGCCTCTGGAATAGTTCCATGATAGAAAAAGAGAAAGAAAGAAAAATCTTTTATTCGTACCTCACACATACAGCAGAATTCGATAATAAATAAAAATAAAAAAAAAACTTTAAAATCTGTGCAAGGCCAAAAGGGCGCCTAACTCAGCATATGCTGCGATATTTAAAAAGATAAATAACGCAGCGCTGGTATTCTGTTAGGGCCCGCATCGACTTCTCACCATAAAAACTCGCAATTTTTTTTTTGTAATATAATACATATCTAATAATTTATATTTTTTCTCAGGTGGCTAACTATGCAGAGGCTTTACGAATAAGAAGAGAGACGCTAGACTTCGTCACCGAAGCCTTCACCCAGCTCATCAGGATGCATGTCCAGGATCATAAGTAAGTTAAACAGGTTTTGTGCCAGTAAATTATATTATAGAATGTTTTCTTAAGCCCACTGTCCACTGAAGCGTAGCTTCATAGCCGCGTAATAAGGTAGTTTTCAGTGTCAAAATAATTACATTTTATTCAGTCTGTATTTTAGATTATAAAAAAAAAAAATTGAACACGTATTTTTTCTTTTTTCGTATAAACAAAAAATAACAAAGTTAGAGCCCATTAGGCTCTAGACAGACGGACTGCATTTCAACTGCAATCCAACTGCAAATTTGCAGTTCGGATGCAGTTTGAATGCAGTTGACACGACTGCAATAGAACTGCAAACCAACCGTGCGGTCCAATTGCAGTCTACTTTAACGCTCCGCCCCCCCCCCCCCCACGCACAGAATCAGTCGTAGAAACAAGGTTTATATAGTAATAATAATATAATAATAGGCTATGCGCGGGGGGTCGGAGCGTTAAAGTAGTGCGGGCGGGTGGGTATGGTGCAGTTCGGATGCAGTTCGATTGCAGTCGGTGTGCAGTTCACACGACTGCACGCCGACTGCAATTGGACCGCACGGTTGGTTTGCAGTTCTATTGCAGTCGTGTCAACTGCATTCAAACTGCATCCGAACTGCAAATTTGCAGTTGGATTGCAGTTGAAATGCGGTCCGTCTGTTTAGACCCTTAAAGTTACGTGTGACGTCACCCCGTGCGAAAAAATGCAGCACGGCGTTACACGTAACTTTAATGGGCTATATCTTTGTCATTTTTGGTTTAATTTACAAATAAAAAAATACGTGTCCCTTATTTTTGAATAATCTAAAAGACGGACTAATTAGATATTTTACGGCAACTAGCCTATTGTTATAATATGCTTGGTGTACGCCTGCTCACCTGCTGCCTGGAGACTGGAGAGCAGTGGTGGCCGAGTGGTAACAGCCTCGACTTACGAGGTGTAGGTCGCAGGTTCAAACCCAGCCAGGCGCATTACTTTGTGTAATTTATTTTATCACCACTGCTCTCAAAAAAACGGTGAAGGAAAACATCGTGAGCAAAACGTGTTCTAGAACCAAAAATTCGAAGACTTGTGACGTCCACCAACCCGCACTGGGCCCGAGTGGTGGATTATGACCCATTCCTTCTCCTGATGAGGAGGCCTGAGTCCCAACAGTGGGAACACTATAAAGCCGACTATGCTATGCTACGCCTGCTCAAGCTTACATTCAACAAAAGTATGAAATTGCCGACGAAGCGGCAACGACACGAAGGCACGAATACGCGTCTATGAAGCTACGCGTCCGTGGAAAGTAGGCTTTAGTATACTATTACGAGTTATGTGGCCCTCGTAAAAGGCAACTGAAGAAGCAACGTGGAAAAAAACTGTTGTCTTTCTTATTTTCATTGTTGACAACAATTCGCCTTCTTCTGCCATCCACCACTACTCAGACACTTCACACAGCGATGCAGAAATGAGCGGAATTGAAGAATTAGATGCTGATTAAACTTTTTTCATGTTTATGTAATGGTCAAATCATATGAGAACCATGCAGATTAGTGTCTGAGATGTTCTTTTGAGGAAAGAACCACACAGATTTGAGTGGACCTGTCCAGTCAGTCAAATCAAATCAAATCATTTATTTCAAATAGACCATTTGCAGGCACTTTTGAATAGTCACATGTCGGTCAGTCCAAGAAAAGTGAAGCTAAACTGCACATTCCAAAGCGTAGATCTCTATGGAGAAGAATGTGCAAGAAACTCCATGGACACTCTTTTAAATCATATTATGGGTTACATTTCTGGGTTACATATTTCTTATTGCTTCTATTATGTGAGCACAATGTAGACAATAAAAAATAAAATTAAAATTAATTAAAAGATAGAAATCGAACTAAGCCCACTGGCAGCTAAGAGATCGAGAGAGACAGTGCAAGCATTTGTCAGTATTTGTATAGCTCTACTTAGGATTACAAAGGAGCTCAACGAATGTAGTTTGAGTGGGGCTGATATATGCGTCATGCTCGTGAACGAGCGCCGTCAGTTGAGACTAGTCGTCTCTTAGCTGCCAGTGACTTTATTCAATTTCTATTTTTGTTATTATTTTTTAATTTTTATTATTTATCTTCATTGTACTCACATAATAGAAGCAACAAGAAATATGAAACGAAGATTCATGTTACTCAATATGATTTAAAAGAGTGGCCATGGAGTTTCTTGCACATTCTTCTCCATAGAGATCTACGCTTTGGAACGTGCAATTTAGCTTCACTTGTTTGACTGACCAACATTTTTACAATTCAAAAGTGCCTGTAATTGGTCTATTTGAAATAAACGTTTCTGATTTCTGATTTCTACCTCGTGAGATAGAACAAGTGTTCAAATAAAATATTTTATTTCGTTTGATTAAAATAATAATGTTGTTTACAGAGAAATGTGGTCGGCAGCTAGCAAGAGATTATGTCATTACCCGGAATGGATTAAGTTTGTGCAGCAGTTCGGAAATGATGGGACACAAGTAAGTCGGCGTCTAATTTAAATAGTAACATATTTAAAAAAGAAAACATTGCCCCACGTAAGTGCGTTCACAAACATGTACACTCACAAACAACGACATCCAGAACTGAAACAAATATCTGTTATACAAGACTATTTGTTCCGTGCGGGAATCGAACTCGCGACACGCAGCTCAGCAGCCAATTGCTCATATACTGCGCCAACCATGCCGGGCACACTTGCCTGTCTTTTGTGTTTCTTTGTTTATAAAATGTCCTTTTTTTAATATATTTGTAAAAAGTTAAATGATATTTATTTTGCATATAGGATAAATAATACTTATACATGTTTTGTTTTTCGTTGATTTCGCGTTTTCGCGGGCTCTTGTAACGTTGAGTCGAGTTATAAAACTAGCGTGCGGAGAAAGTCGAACCAAGGAATTTTCTTCTTCTAAAGCTTCGTTTAAAATGCAAATACCTAATGAAGTACATCTGATCTTATTTTCACACAGAAGAAGTCGCGGGCAAATTCTAGAACCAATATAATGTATTCGCTGAAACAGAATAATATTATTCTTATGATTTTCTAGATGGCTTACAATTTTTTGTTTCCATTTTAATCAGCCTACATTTAATACATATTTTTTTTTTGTATGAAGTCCGAATTAAAACCTCATAAATTACAGAACTTAGAGCTAAGCAAGATAATCTAGTCTTCTGCTAATTTAGCCCATGTTTCACAGGTGGTATACCGTCGTCATATTCGAAGACTGAAAGAAGAACGCGCAGCCAAGAAGCTTCGGAAGCAGCTGGCGAAGTTGCCGCAAGTTCTGTCCAGGATGCAGCTACCCACTGAGGACTTGCAGGAGAAGTAAGTTGTTACAGCGTCGTGCTAGGGCTTGTGATACCCTTTATTGTCGTGATCGGATTACTCCTCAGAACGCCCTTATACCTGTATACATATAGGAACACTCATAGCCTAGCAACTGGGCGGTGAGCAATGGGTAGCTCGCCGTCCGGCCGTCCGATAACCGTCCGGACTAATCTCGAGTCGTCGACGGCGCGTAGTATTCCAAGCGCGTGTCAAAGACATGTCAGCAAATTGAAGGGGCCCAGTAGGGTAGGACCCTAATGAGGCCATTAGTTGTGCGAAAGAGAATCCCGGTGCTCTGGAACGAAGGCAAAGAAGAAACAGGAGTGGGTTTTATTCAGTAAAAGTCTGCCCTGCCCTCACTCCCCGCTCAAGAGCGGGAGTAGTCAATTCAATCACCATAGCTATTTTTTTGAAGCGTTACTATCGGTCTTTAAAAATGGTTAGGTAATGGTCAAAAATAACTAATTTGCGGAGGTTCAGGGACGTGTTCTGAACCAAATTCTAACTTGATGATTTTTAACCACCAATCATCAATTGCAGCGACTGGCCCATGGTAGTTCGTCAGCTGCGAACTCACCGCGACTTCTCGGTCTACTTCAGCGAGGGACGGCATCAGGACTCGGGCTCCGAGTCAGGGTCTGAGCTGGACAGTCCTCTAGCCATAGACACCACTCTCCGGGTCGGCGAAAGGGCCAGATATCAGGTAAATAAATTACAAGAGATCCAAAACAAACAAGAAAAATTGCGAGTAAAAACGATTTTGTTAGAGTCCGTCTAAAAAGTCAAACGACTCGGGTAATTATTAGAGTAAAATTAAATCTGATGTAGTCAACACTGGTTCAACAATCTAGGTTGATTAAGAGATCTTGATCATTGTTTACTAATAGAAGAACCTTATAAAAAGTATCGAATATAAGTATATATTAAATAATCTTTCAATCGTGTCAATTAGAGACACAATAGAAAGGCAATGACAGTGCAAAAGCGTTCACTTAGGGTTTAGTGAATTAGCTCGCTGTCCGGCCGTCCGGTAACTGTCCGGACCAAGCCCAAGTCGTCGACGGCGCGCACTGTTCCCGCTCGCCTCAAGGAGTTTGACAACTCCTGCAATAGCAGGGACACAGCTGGGTCGAAGCCTACTGGGGCCAGGGTTAGTTTCGAAAGACAGCTCGAGCTCCGGCACGAAGGCTAGAAGGAACGGGGTGGGTCTTTTAGTCAGTAAGAGTCTGACACTATCTCCCGCTCCGCCCAAGAGCGGTGCGATGTCATCGGATGATTTTTTCCCACCATGAAAAAAAGGGTTTAGTGAATTCATCATCATCATCAGCCTTTTTTAATGCTCCCACTGCTGGGATTCAGGCCTCCTCTCTAGGAAAGGGAATGGGCCGTAATCCACCACGCGGGCCCAGTGCGGGTTGGTGAATGTCACATGTCTTGGAATTTTTGGTTCTAGGACATGCCGGTTTCCTCACGATTTTTCCGTCACCGTTTTTAAGAGCAGTGGTAATTAAATAAATTACACAAAGTAATGCGCCTGGTAGGGTTTGAACCCGCGACCTACAACTTGTAAGTCGGAGCCATTTACATTCGACCACCACTGCTCTCGAATTAATGAATTCAATATTATGTACAATTCCCATGTCGTTTGACTTTTTAGACAGACTATTACTTTTTAGACACTGTTATTTTATGAATGAAATATGAAATTTCCCTATTGATCAGTTCATTTGATAGAAATCACCATTACACTTCATCATCATCATCATCAGACTTTTTAATGTTCCTCTCCTAGAGAGGAGGCCTGATTCCCATTACACTTATGCTGCACTAACTACTGACAGCGGTTTCGTCCACGTGATAGTAGAAAATTATCCCAAGGGAACATACTCCTGCTATATCCTATGTACCACTCTAAAATATGGTCTACTTCTTATACCAAGTTTTATCGAAACCTATTCAGGCGTTCGAACGTCAAGTAGTTACAAACATACAGACACAATCATAAACTTTCGGCTTTTTTAGGCTCGTCCTTGACAACCATCTCACCAGATGGAAAGACAGTGTGATAGAAGTGTGTGGATTAATGTAATAGTGTGATGGAAGAGGAGCAAGTGTAACTTAGCTAAGCATGCTAAGCGGCTCATAGGTCGCTGAATACAGGGCAAAGTACTAAGATAATTCTACCTGAGTTACAGTGAGATTGTCCATTCCAGTCCATATTTGACCATTACATGTTTTGCTGTATGGACTTTAAAAGAGACTTTGACCCCTGAGTTTGTTTCGGTGTTTCTTCTCAGGGTAGTCAGCTAGGAAACACCGGCCTCATCTAGCATTAATTGACGAAAAAAAAATTGACGTGTAAAAGTGTTTTTATAAAACCTACTTGCAAAATAAAGATCATTTATCATTTATCAGGTCGTTCCTGGTTATACTTATGGAGCTGAAGTGAATCGAAGAATAAAAAGTGCTTATCTTCTGTCTCATTCTCTTCCAATTTTCTTTTCACGTCAGTTTAAAATATGTCCATCACTAACGACCCTCCCAAATTTTGCATGGGTGTAGAAATCTTTGAAATTCTCATATTTTCTCTACTATGATAATCATATATTACATACCTGATCCTTCCACATGAATCGCTCTATCTATTAGTGAAAACTGCATGAAAATTAAAGAAGAAAAGATACATGGCGCCGACCGCAAAAAAATTATAGAATGACAAAAGAATGATGACGCTCCGTTATTTGACTTGTAGTCTTATTTGCAGACTCTGGGTCAATCGCAGAAGATCCCTTACGAGATACTGGAGTCCAATGAGGCGGCTGCCGTCTTCAAGACGTTCTTACATGAAGCGCAGGAGGAACATAGGAATTATGAGTAAGTTTTTTTTTTTACCAGCAGCTCGTTCTCAAGACATCTTTCTATAGAAAAGATTCGCCATGCTCTTGGCTAAATAACTGACTTACTGATTAGGCTCCCTTTCCTCTACGAAAAAAAAGTGCCCCACACTAGGAATAATTCCTGTATGATGTTTCATGTTTATGAATCCTCACAAACATGAAAACTTACATACACAAGATACCCAGACCCAGAACAAGGCCATACAAATATTTTTTCCCTGTGGAATACAAACTCGCGACACAGCAGCGCAGCAGCCCCTCGTGCCAACCGTACCGGACCACTGTGCCAACCGTACCATCAAATTAGTCTGACTAGTTGTGACTTGCAAGAATAAGTGTAGATGTTGAAGAAACTTGGCCATTGCCATGCTGAATCCCAGTATTTTACATATAGAGACTGACATTGTGTTAGAGTAGAGATAACGGTGGCCTAGTGAAAACGGCCCCGACTTGCGTGTTATACCGTTATACCTAGGCAGGTTCTTTACTTTGTGTAAATTGTTTCGTCTCAAAATAGTGAAAGAAAACATCTTGAGGAAACGTGTGCGATATGAGTGCGTGAGCGACGATGGGTCGACGATGGAGCACGCTTGCCTAGAATTAACCCATTCAATTTTAAATTTTTCTGGGTGGTGGATTAGTGCCGAAGCCCTCGCATAGAGAGGAAGCTAAATCCAATTTACAAAGCCTCGAGCACAGACGTATGGTAGCCAGAGCCTTTCGGTATTTTACAGGATGCATTTTGGAGAGTGCGCGGAAATTGCTTAACTCGATCCCGCCATCTCTTTTCTACTATCGGACAACCCGTCGTACGGCGAGTATCCACCATTACATTGTTGAGACTTGTTCGGTTCGGACTAAGCGTTTCGCTTCGTCGTTTATGCCGCGTACATCGAAGGACTAGACAATTTTCCTGCTGCGGTCTTCCCGTCCAATTACAATTTCTCTTGGTCTTCAAGGCTGGAGTAAATAGGCTCTTATTTAACTAGTGCGCCTCACCATCAACGATTGCATCACTGCTTACCATCAGGTGGGATTGCAGTCAAGCACTGGGTTATATCATAAAAAAAAGCCCGAGTCCCACCGGTGGGAATTATATAAGGCTCATTATGATCGCCTATCTGCTTTTATTCCCATACTAGCTGTCCGCCCGCGACTTCGTCCGCGTGTACTTCGGTTATCGCACTTTATACGTGTTTTCCCGTAGGAATAAGATGTTTTACCGGGATAAAAAGTAGGCTATGTTCTTTTCCATGTCAAAGGCTATATGCATGCCAAATTTCATCCAAATCCGTTCAGCCGTTTTTGCGTGATTAATTAACAAACATCCAAACATCCACACTTTCACATTTATAATATTAGTTAGGATAATCATCTTCCCTTCCCCTACTTGAATCTTCTAACAAAACCTCCACTTTCAGATGGTGCCAGCAATTCAAGCGTCTGCTAGAAGAGACAGGTTACGTAACCCCAGGCAAGCAGTTGTCAGAAGTTCGGGTGCTACTGATGGGGCGCGAGTGCTACGAGGCTCTGTCGGACGAGCAACAACAGCGGGTCTACGACCAGCACCAGCGGCAAATACAGCGCCGCGCCAAGGACAACTTCCAAGTGAGTGGATGACACTGGCTTCTATCATGCTAGCTCTTCACTCTCGTTGAGGTTAAACGAGGGAGTACCAGCACGAGAGTGTATAATATTACTAGCTACTGCCAGCGTCCACGGCTGCGTGAATGTTGGTTATTGTGGACGCGAAATCAAAGTCAAAGATTAATAAAAAGTAGCCTATGTCCACCTTGAAAACAAAGTTCAAAGTTCAAAGTTGGAATTCAAGCTTCTTCCTTTCTAAATATCATCGAAATCGGTTCAGTAATTTAACTGTGAAAGTGTAACAGACAGACAAAGTTACTTTCACTTTTATAATATTAGTAAGGATTGTGATACCATTTTACAACTGGCTGCAAATATATTCCACAATATTCCACAACTATCACACAACGCTGTCTAGTCCCAAGCTAAGCAGAGCTTGTGTTATGGGTACTAGACAACTGATAAACTTACTTATATATTTCTAAATACATACATATTATAGATAAATTACACCCAGACACAGAACAAATGATTATGCACATCACACAAACATTTGTCCTGGGTGGGAATCGAACCCACGACCTCCGGCATAGCAGTCAGGGTCACTAACCACTAGACCAACAGGCCAGTCAAAATACTTATAACTTCTACAAAATATACCATATTGTTGACAGGAACTACTACTGGAGCATGCGGATCTGTTCTACCACTTCAAAAGCATATCGCCGACGGGGACGATCACTCAGGAGGACATCAAAGAGATCACTGACGTACTTCAGGATGATTTCAGGTGAGTGTATTAGAAGATAGTCTATTTGGACATAGTGGAGGTCACAGGAATGCTCCGAATGCCAGAAGGATAGGATTGTTTGCGATGATGAAGGAATGGGGATCGATTTTCTCCTGACAAACTTAAAGCGGTTATTTCTAGTAAACCATTTAAAGGCAGTTTGAATTGGGTAGTTTACTATTTTTTTTTTGTTATTTGTATTAATAAATAGGTTTGCAGTTGCTGATGAGTCATTATTTTCGTAACGCGAATAGACTGTAGTAGTGGATCTCATAAAATATTGACGATCAAATTAAGTATCAACGATCCCCTATTTAAGATTATCTTTTGTATCCTTAAAATGTTCAATAAAATAACACACACCACACTCGTTTAACTTATTTGTAAAACACTAACAACCTTGCAGGACAGTATTACTAACATCGTAAATAACAACTTTTGTTCTATGACTTTTTAAAAAACAAACCTTCAAGATTTCGTTGTTCTATCTAACACAACTCGGTATTTTGCTATACCTACTACGCGTTCCAAATGAGAATAGGACCGATTCCTATGTTTTTTTTTTTTTTTGACGTCTTGTCGTACTGTCAAATCGAAGAAATTTTGTCAAAATTGAAGAACTTAGAGAAGAGTAAAATTTAAGAATTGGATTCTATTAAACTTTTTTCGTTCACAGTTCATAAATAAATAAAATTTTTGGTAAATTAATTAATGTTTAAAAATTTCTTTCCTCGATTTGACAGTAAATCGTGACGTCACAACATGGCGGGCGATCCTATTCTCATTTGGAACGCATTGTACCTACGTCTGTATGACGAGACGCAAAAACATAAAGCACCCACTCCCCCTAGCTTGCTTCGCATAGACTTCGTAATATTTAGAAAGTTCAATTTATATATTTTTATTTTGGTAAGAAAATCTGATGAGTTGTAATATGATACATTTTTAAAAGTCATAGAACAAAAGTTGTTGTTTATGATGTTAGTAACAAAGTCCTGCAAGCAGGGACCGGACGAGCGGATTAATTTTCAAAACCCTTTGAAGGGGTTTCCCTTACGATCGACTATCCCTTTATTTAGGAAACTTGTACGAATACTTAGCGAAATACTATGGAAAGCCGATTGAGAAGGAAACCCAAGCGAAATCGTAAGGGTAAGCGCTAACTTAGCCTTTAATGGGTAACCCAAATGCTTTATTGCTTTCCACTTAATAAAAGGGTATTTTCTTCCGCCAGCAATTATCCCTTTTAAGTAGGAGTAGGCAGGCTAGAATTCTTCTTTGACCTCATAGGTTTTATCCTGTGAATATCTAAACCTTATGGGTATATATTATATAGAGAATAACGGAATGGTTTGCTTATTTTTAACCGACTTCGAAATGGATGAGGTTCTATGTTCGGCTGAATGCATGTTTTTTTTTTATGTATGTTCACCGATATCTCGGTCAATTGTGGACCGATTTTGAAAATTATTTTTTTGATTGAAAGGTTATGCTTCCAAGTTGGTTCCGTAGAAATATTGATATGATCTGATCATTAACTTCGAAGATATGGAACAGATCTTCTTATAGGATCACAGCAAAACTGTTGTAACAACAAAAATTGCTTTGTATACGTGTAGTCGATGACTGACTGAAAAAAAAGGAGAGGGGATGTATCAAACTGATCTGATGATGACGCTAGAAGGTAAATTAATGTAATCTAACCGTGTTTGGGATTATTAGAACCGTTATGAGATGAATGAGTTTGGCTGAGGGGTACTTTATTTACATTTCAAAAGTTTTTTTTATTAGCGAATTTATAAAGAGCTCACGCTGGCCGCACCCATGAAAAATAATCTTAAAAACAAGTTAGCATAGCTTATACCTAGTGTACGCATTACACTTCTATACACAGAGGCATAGTCCACGCGAACGAAGTCGCGGGCACAGCTAGTACATCATTATATTAATACGCACACAACTAAAATACGCTTTGTGCCAGCCTATTGGCCAAAACCCATAATTTGGCGAACGAACCGTGAGCCTTCATAAACAATTGTTGTACCTACTTAAGGTGGACTTGCGGAACTGTTGCCGATGATACCTCTCGCTTTCTCAAATTCAAAAACGTCTGACGACGAGGCAATCCGTATTCGTTTCGCTATAAAGTTGGGTAAATAAACATTAAAATAGTAATGAAATTTCATTAGGTACTATTCTACATCAAGCTATTACTACTGCTATTACTACTACTATTACTAGGTACTTAGGTACCTATTATAAAACCGTAACTTATTCATTTTGATATATTTTTAAGCATTATTAATAATGCACGTCACATTCACATTCCGACCTAGGTATTATATTATACCGTTACATATGCAGACAGAGACCCCACTAAAATCGCGCGTGATTTCGCGCCATTACGGTTAAACAACTTACAAGCGAACGCCGGCGTCCGTATAGATTATAAAATATTGAGCATTTATTTATAGAGTATTTATCCAAGAACGTAATCAAAAAGTTCTATATAAAGTAGTCTGTAAATATCGAAAAAAACTTTTTACAAAAAAAAAAAAAAAAATATAACCGACTTCTAGGATATATAAAATCTTTGCCGACTTCAATGTTCACTGAAAAGTACAAAATAATTTAAATTTCGGAAGTCGATGTTAAATAACGAAGGGACAAAACTATTATAGAAACACCGACTTCCGAAATTTAAGTTATTTATTTTACACTTTTTAGTTATGGTCAGTTATGGTACTTTTTATTTATTTGTTGGAATTATTTGTCTCGTCATACTGAAAATATCTATGCACTGCATCTTTTCTTGGCTATTATATAGCTATAATAATATCATATTATTACCGTGCCCGTGACGTATTAGTATGTAGTAAACAAACACAACATCATGCACACAAACACGCGCTGCGCCAACGCTGCACTCACTGACACGACGCACGGCACACGATAGATTTTAAAAGAAAGATCATAAGTTATATTTTAGCATAACGCGGTGATCGGTAGGCTTATCTTTGTGTGCCTTAGAGTTGCCGAATTCGTCTGCACGTGCTGCTACTGCTACTGGCTTCAGATCGCTCTTATTGTGCTAAAAATACGGTTCAAACTCGCTTGAATTAATATATTGGTTAGCGCTTACGAAGGGGTTTCCCTTTCAGAATGGGATAGCTGATTGTTAGCGCTTTTTGTATTCGACTGTAAAAACCCAGATAATTTTTTGGGATAGTCAATGAATGGGTTTCCCTCGAGAAGGTTAGCTAAAAAACTATCCAGCAAAACCATGGGGGTTTTTAATTGAATTAAAATATCCTAGCCCTTCAAAACCCGGGGTAAAACCCTATAAAAGGAAAGCGCTATCGGTCCCTGCCTGCAAGGTTGCCAGTGACAAATAACCTTGTACAGTACAATTCACGAATGATGGCGGCCGTGAAGTTAGCCTTTGCGAACGTTCGCGCATACTACACTCTTCTCGCACACGAACGTCGCCATTTGGTTCCTAAAACACGTTACTGCGCAGCCTTCTGCGCAAACTTCACGGCCGCCATCATTCGTGAATTGTACTGTACATTAGTGTGCAATTCTATATTTCATTGCTTTAAAAAGTCACTACAAATATTTTCTTTTTTTTTCAGATACAAGATGCTAGACCGCATGGAACAAGACAGGAAGTTAATGTTATTCCAACATTTAGGCTTCGTGCACTGTCCCATGCGCGAGCACTGTCCTGCTGGCACCAACTGTCTAGACGCTACTCTACCGGTCATACTGAATACTAGAGTAGGGTGAGTATTTTTTTTTATTGTATTCATCAAATAACTCCTCACGCTTTGTGCGGAGTGAGAGGGATTATCGGATTTATACTAACTAACGGCCTGTTTACGACATCGGTCTTAGAGCACGCGCGGCGTGGCGAGCGGGGGTGGCATCGGTAAGTGGGGCGATTTCGCTATGAGCGGCGCCTCGTGGCGGGCTTCTAACATTTTCAGACTTTTAATCCTACTGCTAGCCGCCGCGCGCTTAGCTACGCTCGCCGCCTCGCGCTTAGCTTTCCGCTCACAGCGGCAAGGTCGTGAACGAGCCGTAAAACCCACCTATGTTTCTTATTTATTCTTAACATTCCAGGCCTGCGTTAACTTTTGAAACAATCTCGTAGCCCAGTTTTAGAACATAATTCATATATTCAATATCCCAGAATGATCTTCTGAAAACTCCACTCATTAGGGTTTTTAGGAGATCGTAAAATAATCTCTTGATGTCCTTTTCGCATCTTTTTGGCAAAGTCTGAGACGTTCCAGTAACAGTATTTTGAGAGCGGTCACATGCAATCTGGGTAATCCCTTATTTAAATACTTCTGTGCACCTGAACGAGAACAAGAAATGACGTATGACTTAGCTCAAGCGATTTTTTTAATGTATTTTTATTTTATTGTATTTAATTTTACAAATTATGATTTTAAATATGTCTGTTTTTAATTTAAATTTTATATGAGTCTATGATGCTCGAAATAAAAAATATATTATTATATATTATATTAAACGTGCATAGATAACATTAAGAACTGGCTAAAACAGACTATGATCATAATAGAAGAACAGAGAGTGCACTGGTGTTTGCGTACGCACTTGTACACATTGCAATATCTCCTGCGTAATTGGCTAAGCACTGTTGAGATTGGCTAACCTGATCGAAATTCAGTCGGGAGGATTAATAATAATGAGTCAGTTTGTTCAACAGGTCATTGACATCGGCAGGAGAGTCACAGTGTCACGCGGGCCCGCCGGCGGCCCCCTGGGCACTCACTACAGACTCGAACCAGATCAACGTCATCATACTAGGTGTAAGTACTTCAACATACATATTACATCTTTACCCTTCTACGATCCTTATGGGTCTTAGCAGACCGGGATAATATGGTTTAGAATTTAGGTTGAGAATTTACCATGCGGTTTTCAGCCGCATCCGCCACTGTTGCGGGCCCGCAGCTTCTGTAAAATGCAGATATGGTATGTAAAAAATTAAAACAGCTTTAATTAAACAACTTTTGACGGTCGCGGTGTGCGCGGTTGTTAGCGGCCCGCGCGGCGCCGGTGCCCAGCTAACAGAATGTCGCGCGCCGCGGCCGCCGTCGTGTGGCGCGCGCAGTGCTCTGTGGGGTACAGAAATCCGACACGAAATCTGAAAATCTGTGAACGCACCCACAACTTTTTAAGCCTTCCTATTGTTACGCCATTAAACTTGAACACGCCATATCTTCGAGAAAATAATGAGCACCCAATTATTAAAACGCATTGCTGTTCGAAAGATCTAGAATGGAGGTACCTAGCAAAATCTCGAAACCTCCTTCATGGGTACATACCACTATTATTATTCAAAGTAGATATGGGAAATGGTACTCTCCGCCTTTAACAATAGAGTCGTAATTTGCGTGAAAGTGACTCTTGGTACATTGTGCAATAAAAATGATTTATGGCCCCGCCAAGCGACCCTATTGTTCTGGATCGATCTTGAGACGTCGGTATCTAGAATTTTCTTCGCTCCGCATATAAATACGAGCCCCCGACCCGAAGCGTAGTTGGGATTTCGACTGCGATCAAGAGCGAACTACCTAAGTGTGTGAAGTGATTTTATCTAACGACTTAAGCGATAGTGTAACGGGACTCTAATCTTCATTGCGATTCGGATTGTTGTTGACTGGACTGATTTGTTATTGTTTGTGGTGAATAAAGTTCTCTGTTAGTAAACCGGCATTTAATTACCTACGTACGTAACACTATTTAAATTCTTCTGTAAAGTAAGTATTACACAACAGCTCGTGTCTGGCATGTCTCCATGGCGGTCTGATAAGTAACTGCGACCACTACGTAACCACACAAAACTTTGGCCTCATGAGTTTACAAATAAAATAATTGTTTCCTCCACCACGACAAGCGCGGGTGAAAACCACTTAGTCTTAGCCGCCAATCAACGCACACTGGCCTAGTTCAGATACTGCGGCATAACAGCGCCTTGTCAAAGCATGCTGCGTCACGTCGAAGTATGTCACAACAGCTTCTGCTGCTCAAAACACAATTTTTATTTACTTGTATAAACTAATGCTTGACTGCGATCCCACCTGTTGGTAAGAAGTGGTACAGGTAGTGATACAATCGTTGATGGTGAGGCTCACTAGTTTAAGAGCCTATTCACTCTAGCCTTCAAGACACCCAAATTATAATCGGACGGGAAGACCACAGGCAAGTTATTCCAGTCCCTCGATATACGCGGTATAAACTGGTCCGGACCGTAGAGGTTTCAACAGCGTATGGATGGATACTCGCCGTTCGTTGGCTTGTCTGGTGGTAGAAATGAGATGGAATCAAGTCGTGCAATTCCTGCGCACACTCTCCAAAATGCATCCTGTAAAACACCGAAAGGCTGGCTACCTGCCTGTGCTCAAGGCTTCATTTCAGTTATAAGTAGCGTTTGATAGAGTATTGGCGGATGCCTGTATCCTTTGGTATGCCGCGGTAAGCAATACCGCGGTGTGCCACGGTATCACGCCGCGAAAGCCCGGGATGCGTCGCCCAATAATAAGCTATAATATCCCTTTCGATGCCACGGGATCATTTTAAATCATAGGAATATATGCCGTATTTCTACTTTTATAATGTCCACTGGTGTGCAATAAAGTATAAATAAAAAATTATTTAATTATTTATTTAGACTTTATTAAAAAAAAAATTTAAAGTATTAAAGTATAAATAAATAATTATTAAATTATTTATTTATACTTTATTGTACACCCTTTATAAATAAATTGGTATTTAAATCCTTTCCAATACCGTCTCGGATTACGTAGACCGTGATGCTTTTTTAGTTTCGTTTACTTCTTACTAGAGCTTATACGCGTAAACCGGTTGTAAACACTAGGAACTTAGTTTTTCTGAAGAATATCAACAAACGAATAAAGTTCCGTCTAAAGTTTTTCTGGAGCTGTGGTGGTACGACTTACGAGTCGTACGACGCGAGTTCATATCCAGGCAGGCACTGTACGTTGTGTAATTTGTTTTCAATAAATACACTCACTCGAAGACCCGCTTTTATCCCACCGCTTACAGGCATGCAATAGGCTATTTCCCGCACCAGTGCAAAAATGTGCTTGTGCCCTCTCCCGCCATAATGTTATTACATGTATCGTAACAGGATGGGCGCGCGCCGACCGCCACGAGTCGCCGGTCAACCTCCGTTTATTCATTTCAGTGAGTGTATTGAAAAAAGTCGTTTGAAACACGTGCAAGTCACTGCAGCCCTCGGCTCCATAACACACTCGCCTACGGCTCGTGCGAGTTCCGCCTCGGTCGCAATGACAAACTTTCTGCACTTGTATCATTTTGATACAAGTGCTATTTCATCACAACTACTCTCAAAACGGTAGAGGAAAACATCGTGAGGAAACCGGCATGTCCTAGAATCATAATTTGGATAGAATACAAGAGACATCATTGTCAACCTGCACAGCGCCCGAGTGGTGGGTTATAGTCCATTTGCTCATCTAGAGAGATAGCTAGAATCCCAGCAGTGGGAACATTGTAAGGTTGCGGCCACTTCCTTCGCATGCATTACTGCTTCGCAGAAGGAAGCGGCCGCCTGCCACGATTCCTCGCTCCGGACCATGGCCTGTACCAGAGACTGGCGCGAGGGGTCGTTGCCGCCGATCGCCCCCACGAGGACACGGCGGTGCTCCGCCCAAGAGGGCCACTACCGTATGCTCCACCGTGTCCTCCGGGCGATTCACACTATGATGACCCAGCCTGGGTGTTTCTTATGTACGAATCAGGTGCAGGAACCTCCCAAATTTACCATGTCCGGTAAAGAACGTCATGTTGAAGGTGAGCACGCCGTAAAGTCTATACAGGCACTCCTCAAAGACTCACCGCCATAATTAAGTCGTGCCCAGCACTGGGTTGCTACAGTCGCTGTCGCCATTCTACCATGAGATCCTGCCGGACTTTTTGTACGGTTGAAGGCTCTCTTCTTTGAGCTCAGATCCGGAGCTTTGCGGTCACGAGCGTCAACTTAGGTGGGAAACGCCGAATGCCCTTCGGCTTGAAGACAATGGGCGTTGAACCATGGGTGAGCTGAATCACCGATGGGTACGTAAGGAATGAAATACTCCATAGCTTGATGTATCACATCGGATATAGCATCCGCACAGCTTGACAGACTTCCAGAAGAAAAACAGACCTGCTAAGGATAAAACGCAAAGAAGTGCCGTATATTATCCCAATCTGCTGACTAGAGCAGTGCTGGCCAAGTGGTAACGATAACGACGTCGCGGATTCAAATCCAGCCAAGCGCATTACTTTGTGTAATTTCTTTAATCACAACTGCTCTCAAAACGGTGAAGGAAAACATCGTGAGGCAAGTCCTAGAACCAAAAATTCTAACAAATATGATGTTCACCCAAACGCACTGGGCCCGCGCGGTGGATTACGGCCCATTCTCTCTCCTAGAGAAAAAAATCCTGAGTTCCAGCAGTGGGAACATTATAAAAGGCTGATTATGCTTGAAGCGCGTGAATCGTAGTCAGGTGGGAAGAAGCACGATACAGACTTCATCAGACAGAGATCTGAAGTTCCAAGTAGTGAACTCCACTTGACAAACTAGCACCTAATTTGGTGATGCGTGCGTTTCTAATAGCTTGGACATACGTAGCTTAGTTCGATCGGTTCTTTTGTACAGTGCGCCCGACGAATCTTGGTGAGCCTGAACATAGGCTCTGCGCATCTCTCTCTCTCACGTCGTTCATGGCAAACGAGTGTGAGAGAGGTAGAGCCTATGTTCAGGCTCGCCAAGATCCGTCGGGCGTACTGTAATTATTTGTCAAACGTAAGTTAGCTCAAGCTTGGTGTAGCAATCATCGCGGTATGGTAGCTGGTAGCCAGCTGTATGAAAGGAACTGAAAAGGCGAACGATTGGCGGCATATGTTTAGTTGTAGATTGCTGTAAGCTGATATAGAATAATATGGATGTCCAAACATTCTCCTACGGCAAAATCTATGGTGGCATATTAGAAATCTCCGCGCGGTAAAACGTATATAACAACCCGATATCAACTATCGGGCTAATATCCGTCTGCTCCGAGAATCCTCCCTTTTTAACGAAGGTTCAACAAAGGTTTGCGGGACTTTAGCCCTTGTTACGCATACCTCTAAACTTGAATTTAGATAATTACTAAACTGGTGTTATTATCGTGGTCATTTTTTAATTCTTTCATCAGGTGGAAGGCATTGCTGGTGAATTCGGCAAGCGTCTCCTGGCCGGCTGCGACTCGGAGCGGCGCGTGTGCGTGTCGGGCCACAGCTGGCGCGTGGAGCAGCGCGTGCGCACCGACGACTTCAGCGCCGACACCACTTGTATAGACGACTTCGCGCCTAATGGTAAAGCTTCCACAAGCGTCTCCTGGCCGGCTGCGACTGTGTCGTGTCGAGTCGAATGAAAATTCGGCAACTAGGCCGAATCACGACCAAAATTCGGAACGAAATAAGCTCATCTCGACTGTGTAGACGCAGCATGCTCGCAGCCTAACACATAATGGACTGAAGACCTGTTGAAGTCGGCGACATGTACAGGACTAGTCGCTGTGGCGACGCTTGGAGAGGCCTAAGTTCAGAAGTGGACGTCTTTCGGCTGAAAGATGATGATAAAATTTACGTTAGTTTTGACTTTACCTTACAGATTTGTGCTTTAGTTTTGTAGTCGACTTTCAGCCAGACATACAAATCTGTCACTTAAAATGTTTGGATGGTGCTGTCACGCACTGAATTAATTGAAATCATAGCAAAAATCTACCCATTACATACCCTAGGTCACTAGTAAGCTGAGTGCTAAATGTTGTTCACACCAATGTCTGATTTTTTTCCAGGATATTTCTGCGTATATCAAGATCAAGAGTCCTTCGAATACATCAGAGGATGTGCCGAAAAGACTCTTCTATCAAGCCTAGAACAAGAAGACAAGTTGCCGTTTCAAGTAAGTTTAATATCAATTCTCTCAAACCTGGTTTCTAGACTCCGGCCTCTTCTAAGATGTGGCACGACGTCTGGTTCTCCGCTTTCCTCATTCTATCTGTTCTAGCTGACTTTGCTTCCATTTCTATTTCGATACTAAAAGCTAAATTTTAGGTTATCTTTAAAAAAAGAACATCTTTGTTCCAACAGCCATCGATACTTCCACACAAATGGCCGGTTCACTGCGATATCAGCTTATAAAATTAAGCTTAATAATGTTCCTATTTTGGAGGTGTGCGGAACAAAGTGTTAAATCCCGCAAATCACCTGTTTTCGAACATCTAGTGCTATCATGTGGATACTTCAAGCGACAGTGTGATGGCCGAATTCGTCGTGGAACATACGCGCACGCGGGGGCGTGGTTGGGTCCCAACCCGGTTTAGTTTTACCCATTGTAGAACGAAATTAAAACAAAGTATATCTTCATCATCAAGTCTTTCACATTCGAACATCCTCAAGTCGACCTCATGGTTGTTATGTCATCCCGGCAACTGCTCGATAGATGGTTTTGGTCTGTATACCTCCAAACTGGTGATCCTAGACTATTATGAAGAAAAAATGTCAGTGCAACACCGTGACCTTATCGTCACTTCCTTAAGTATCCGAGCAGCGAGCCATACAGTCAGCACCTACGGCTTTAATCGGTATCTTGACCACCAGCATGGAAACCTGGTCATTCCTGGTCATCACCCTCCGTTTAAAATGCACTTCTCGAAACCTATTTTATTGTTTTTTTTTTTTTCAGGGCTTGCCGTTAGTGGTGATGTTTGTCCAAGACGAAGGTATGGATAAAAAGGAACTGACAAGGCTGCAAGAGGAAGGACAGAATTTGGCTGACAAGTAAGTTGGAAGAAATATATCAAGTTATAAAGCTTAGTTAGACGGCTGGCTTCTTAGAAGTGCTTTTTCAAAACATAACTTCGAATTTTGACAGTGTACAGCAGCCATCTTGGTTCAGCTAGGGCTGTAAAATATGGAGAGATTTTAGGTTTTATTCTTGACAAAACACAGACGATTGTAGGTTTAAAGGTTCAAGGTCTACAGTCCACGGACGCGTAGCTTCACAAAGGCGTAATCGGCATACGTATACGCTTGGTGTACGCCTGCTCACAGATAACATATAAAACTACGACAAATAGTTCCCTTAATTTTCACTATCACATGAGCGAAGCCGCTGGCTGCAGCTAGTAACTTCATAACACTATCATCTAAATATATTCCTGGCTGACAGCTAATCTCAAAAGGAATCAAATCAACAGCAAACAAAGTTGCACGACAAATGTGTTTGTTTAACCATTTAACCGTTTCGGATTGGTCCGACGATTTCTATTGTGTCCTATTCGCCAGCGTCGTGTATTTGCGACTGGCTACTCCAACTCGTTTGGCTCTTCAATCCCCATAGGTGACAGAAGAGCTGAAGAGATCTGGATTGATATTTGGTCGTGGATGTACGATCTTTGCGGAATAAACGCGAGATATATCCGACGTAGGCACGGAACAGTAAAAACAGTGGAAGAAGTAAGTAGGCGTGGCACTGTCGCCGCTAGTAAGAATCGCGTTGCACACTTGCTGTTCAAGCGCTCTCATTCTCTAACTAGACTGCGCAACATAATAATTAACGAAAAATAATATTAAAATGCCTTATTGTCCCTTACTGTACTTTAAAAACCATAGTCTGACTAAAAATCTAACTCATGGAGGTGTATCATACCACCGAAAAGTATTATTTTCGGATTTATTTTAATAAAATGAAAAAATAAAATTACGTGAAACATTGCGCAGGATATACAAACAAAACTAGTCCTTAGTCACATCACTACAAAGTTGATTTTCTTTTCTCGGTTATTAGCTTTTCTGGAATATTCGTTAGTCTACCTATACTTTTGACGCTATCCAAATAGTGCGTGACTTTATCGATAAAATCAATCGATATGTATAATATGTATTACATTGCCTTTTTAAAATATATATTATAGTTTAATAGTTTTTGTAAGTAATATAATACAGATAATTATTAAATTAATAAATATAATAAAATAAAAATTGTGCTATGATATTTGTGATGTATTTTAAATAAATTTAGTTAAAGAATTAGGAACAACATAGGGCGTTTGAATTATACTTAATATTCTTATGTTTAGCAGTGCGCGATGACGATGATTTCAGCTGAGATGATGATAATTGATGTACTATGCAAATAAATACCCTTTTTACTACGTTTAAAAATTGCCTTTAATCATATTAATTTCATAATTTTAATACTATCACACTATCGCATAAAATTTTTTTTTGCATGATAAGTTTTAAATACGTTTTCATACAATCGATACATATTTCGATCGAATAAGGTCACTTCCCTATCTGAGTAGCAGCGAGCGCATTCGCGTCAGTGATACACCATTCAAATACCAATCTTATTTTTACGTCACTACAGTTCATACTGAATATTATATACTGAACAATGCCATCTAGCGTCGAGTGGCAGTACTTGATAGTCAAAGATGTATTTCTTTCTTGTTTTTGTCAATTTGATTTATAGACAGTTGAAATTAAAGTTGCATTTCGTATAATTTTTTTTTTGCATTTCGTCTACGCCCTGTTTTTGTTTTCAGCCAATCATATTTTTAGGTTTGCAGTAAGAGTAAATTGTAAATGTATGAGTTTGGCGACACCGGTTCTGGAACAAACATTTTCTCAAGCTACTTCCACTGTTTTTACTGTTCCGTGGACGTAGGTGTTTAAAAGGTTAATCTGTCAACTAATTTGACCATATTCTTTCAGCCTACACTGTTCCTACATGGAAGCCTCGGTCAACGAACTCGGGACAGAAGCTCTAACATCGGACGCCGTGCAGGAGTTAGTGCGAGCCAACAGAGAGAAGGCCAGCTACGCGCATTTGTATAGAGACGTTATTGTGTGCTTCGATTCTGACATCAGGTATTTATCCTAACCTTCACGACTTTGATCTTAGCGGTAAGCGGCGCGGCGAGCGGGGCGACATCGGCAAGCGGGTGCGCGGCGCTGTAAGCGGCGTCTCGTGGTGTACTTCAACAATTTTCATAATTTTGATATTACCGCTCGCCGCCCCGCGCTTAGCTACACCTCACAGCGGAAAAGTCGTGAACGGGCCGTTTGACTTCACTGCCACGTCAAAAAAGCGAAAAACTTGTTCTCCTAACTAACGGGTTGAATGAATTGTATGAAAAGGATTGTATGGCCGAGCTGTAATAAAATTTTGCTTGACCTGGCGGGGTGCCGTGCCCCCAGATCTTGATTATCGACTAAGATCCGTACGAGATTACATAGTCATGGATCCCACTCAAATGTTGTTTTAAAGGCATTTGAAACCAACGTTACCTTTCAGAATAATGGTGTGCATGTTCTGCGACGACCCGTACTCGCCCGAGAGAGTGCTGAGCCCGCTGCTGCTGCACCGTGCCTGCTTCCTTACGGGAGACCGGTCCATAGTCATTGAAACGTTTCTCGGAGACTCTAAGAGGAAAGTTGAGGTGAGAATATCGTGATAATTATTATATTTTCTATAGAGGAGTGGGCGCACACATATGGATTAGAACTTATTGGTGGTTCGGAACTTGAGACTAGTGGTTGTGCAGAAGTAACTACTTATAGTAAGATGAAGTCGTTTTCGTGCCTCTCTGTTTGTCTGCATAGTTCTTCGTAGATTACATCAAAATATATTTTCGATTAGGTTTTTATCAACATTTGGAGAAAATTATTTAATCACTAGCTGATTCGGCAAACCTTTTTCTGCCTTAGAAATTACCAAAGAAAAAAATGGGGGTAGGAAGGTAAAAAGTATCTTAAGATCTAAACACATTCTGTATTCTCAATACATTAGTTTGAGAATTCTGACTTACCAAATAAAACAGCAAATAAAAATCATCTATAGTGGTTTTATTGTATTAGATTTACAGAAATTACTGCTTAGCAATAGCACGAGTGAGTGTAGCGACCTATGCAGCTCATGTATGCATGTAGTTCAGAAATTCTGATGTTGAAATCTATTGAGTACTAACTTGCCCGCGCGGCTTCGCTTCCGCTCTTTACTACTCTACTATACCCTACTCTATCCTACTTTACCCTGCTCTACCCTACTATACCCTACTCTACCCTTCTCTACCCTTCTCTACCCTGCTCTACCCTACTCTTCTCTACCTTACTCTACCTTACTCTACCCTACACTACCCTACACTACCCTACACTACCGTACACTACCGTACACTACCCTACACTACCCTACACTACCCTACACTACCCTACACTACCCTAACTACCCTATACTATCCTAATTTTCATTTTTTTTGCATAAGAATCTTCTCACAATAAAGAATACAATGCAAAAAGAATTAGCAATGCAAAAGGGATGTCAATGCATGATTTTTTCCCACCATAAAAAAAAAGAATAAGCGAAATCGGTCCAGCCGTTCACGCGTGATGGCGTGACCAAGGGAAATAGGCATTCATTTTTATATAATTATATAGATATGTTCGTGTACCTACGCACCTTTGAGTACGGGTGCCAATAAACGTCAGTGCATGTAGTTGTTACACTCGATATTCGTACTTATCAAAATCAAATCTTGCAGGTGATAATATCGAGTTTCCACGGTGCCAGTCAGTTCAGAGAAGAGCTGATCCACGGGTTCATACTCATTTATTCAGCGAAGAGGAAGGCTAGCTTGGCTACATTAAAGTAAGTTCTATCATTATAAAGGTACATAAAACTTACATATGTATGAAATGACAAACGCTACTCTTGGCAAATGTTACTCTTTTAGGTTTATTATCAACATATTAAATTGTTAACAACACCACAGGGTAGTCTTCGTCAACTCGAATGTTGGCTGGTAGAGAAAGTCTTGTGTCATAGTCCGCCTATGGATCTCTACTGTACTATAAAGTTTAAAGAACTGATTAAACGCTACTACGCGAAAGGAAGGCGTATCGGTAGTAGGCCTCTTACAAGATGTATCTATAACTTGCGCACAGGATCGGTCGTTGTGGCGACGCTTAGGGGAGGTCTATGTCCAGCAATGGACGACTAGACTTGTAAAGCTACATTAGATCCACGCCACGCGACGCGACTCTACGTACAAATCGTGTGTGGCCTGTGTGTATGTCGGTCTAATGCAGTTCCCTCTTGAATGTTTCTTATTTTTCCTCCCAGTGCGTTCTCAATGAACATCCCGAACCTGCCGATACAAATGGTGGCGGTGACGGACGGCGGCGGGTCGGCGGCCAGCGCCTTCTTCGGCACCGACGTGGGCCACGCGCTCATCACGGACGGGAACGCCACGGCCGACCGCCTCGCCGCGCACTTCACCACCTACACCTCCAGCGCCGAGAACAAATGTGAGTCCTAGTTACATGCTATGAATAAAAAAGTACCCTAAGTTTGTTTCTCCAAGGTAACCCTCTCTGGCTTGGGTGGAGCACCGCCGTATCCTCCTAGGGGCTCACGGCGGTCTCGCGCTAGGCCCTGATACAGGCCATGGTCCGGTGCAAGAGAGAATAGGCGGTGGTCGCTTTCTTCTACCAGTCATGCTAGCAAAATAGGACTAAGAGATATGAGGACGTGTGACATGTGGCTTTTTCCCAACAATAGACTCCTTTAGATTGACCTGTTCGGATTTACGGTACCTGGGGTTGCTAGTACAAGAGGACGCTGAGATAAACCGAGACGTGATCAACATAGGATGGATGAAATGGCGACAGGTCACTGGAACAACTTGTGACCCACGGGCCACGTGCCCCTCAAGTTAAAGGGTAAAATCTACAAGTCCGTGATAAGACCTGTCATACTGTATGGATCAGAATGTTGGGCTGTGAATTAGGCAGATGAAAAAATATTGCATATAACGTCGTTGAGATGGATGTGTGGTTTGACGAAAATGGATAAAGTGAAAAATAAGTATAAGAGGAAGTTTGAAGTGGCGCCAGTGACTGAAAAGTTCAATTAGGGAAACCTTTGTCTTGGTATGGCCAAGAGAAGGGCTGAAACTCATGTTACTAAAAGAATTATGCGTATACGTGTGTACCTCTTTTATAGTTTTTTTGTCTTATGATAAGTTCCCTGACAGTTCTTGTCTGACAATTATAGTGATGTGACCTAACGAAATTTAATCGATTTTTACAATAACGAATCAGTTGGCAAAGAAAATGGAATCGGATTACCGATTTTAGATTTATAGATGATATATGTGAAGTTTGTATGTGTTTGTGGATGTTTGTTACTCTTTCACGCAAGAACTAGTCTACGGATTTTGATGAAATTTTACAGTAAACCAAAAAACCTGACAAAAACTAAAAACCTAAAATAACGCGGGCGAAACCGCGGGGGACGGCTAGTGGTAAATAAAATGCAGTCTGTTTAAAATAATAATTTATTTATTATTCACTGTCAGAACTTGACTCTTGTTTTGAACTCATATCCATATCGGAATCGGAATCTTCTCCAACCGCGATGATTAATTGTTGGTCCCTAATTCGGTCGATCCGGATATATTTATTCCAGTCTGTTATAGTTTTTTGGGTTTTTTCTATTACTTTTTTCCAATTTTCTGCTGTTACATGCGATTACAAGATGGCCGCTCCGATTTTGTCGATTAGTGTGTCGTCGAGTAGTGTCAATCTCTATTGGCAGAAGTTCCGTTTAACGCATTACACATTTTAAGTTCTATACTTTTTCATTTTATTTACTTAATTTATTAACAGTTAATTATAACCACAATAATTTACTTAGTAATTTACGAAAGACAATATTTTTTTTTATCATTTCATTTTTATTTTTTTTGCCTATTTATTTTTTAGTAATCTAAAGTAGTATGCGTGCCACGGAAAAAAATGAACTGTCAGGGAACTCATCATAGGGCAAAAAGGGTATAGTAACATGTTTTGCGAGTATGAGAGGGAGATGGAGGCCAAAGAAAAGTTTAGATGGAGCCAATGAGAAGTGATATAAAAAGGAAGTTAATGATGATAGCGTGACGGATGACAGGACAGAAGTGAAGAAAAACGTTGCGTTAACCCCAAATAACACGAGACAAGGGTAGGGAATGTTGAGATGCCTTTAAACTGAAATAATTATATTGCAAACAACTCATCCTTAACTATGTATATCTAAATTCGTTCTTGTCTTCTACAGCGGCCTTCTACACGCCATTCTTCAAAGAAGTATGGGAGCGTAAAGGCGAGATAGAACGCGCCTTCCGCATGGAACAGCCACATAACTTGCCCGACGTGGCCGCTGCTAGGCCAGCCCCTCCGCCTCGGAACCACTCTTATCACCTCAACCATATGTAAGTACATATTTGATACAGAAAACAACGCATAAAGGCCAACACTGCGTTAAACGGGTGCAAACGCGGGCCCGTCGCGTGACGTCGCGCGTGTTAGGTCTGTTTGTATACCTGTAGACTTTAATGGTGTCCATGTAGTCGTGTTGATAGAGAACTTTAATGTATTATTACATAGCCGCGCGGGCGCGGGGAGCCTGTGAGCCGCGACTTAGCACTTTTGTATGGGACCGCGCGGGCGACCGCGTAACGCAGTCGTTGTGACATGAGACATGGCGGTAGCGATGGAAGCAACATTACTTTTACGCTTATCCGTCACAAAGAACATATTCTCGAAATAAAAAGTATCCTTTGTGCTATTCTAGGACATCTTCTACCTACATGGGTAGAAGATATCCTAGAGTAGCAGCTAAGTTTCATAAAAGTTAGTTCGAGCGTGAAATAGTGACAAACATACACACTCTAAAAATTTCACCTTTAGAATATTAGTATCGTTTGCGTACCGCGCCGATCTTCCAATAAACTTCTATGTAAAAGTAAACAACACATTCTTTCCACTAGGAGAGAACATAAGCTGACGAACTCGCTAGACTTGCTGATCGGACCCGAATCGCGTGCAGACATCGACTCTGAGTACAGTGACACGCTCAACAACTCCAAGAACAGAGGATTTCTCAAAGGTAACAACTTTGTTTGTGCATATTCTCTACAAAAATGTACGTATTTATTTAAAGGAAAATGCACAACAACAGTATACATTATTGTTGACAACAATATGTAATCTTAAAGGCTTTCTTAATTTTTTTTTATTATTGATATAAACTAGTGCTTGACTGTGTTCCCACCTGATGGTAAGCAGTGATGCAATCGTTGATGGTGAGGCGCACTAGTTCATGGTCTATTCATAAAATTTTACGTGCCCTTTTCGTTATAAATTATCATTATGTGTCGTAGGATTGTGTAGTCAGTAGTATTTATCGACTTTTTTGCACATGATGTTGGTTTTTTTGTAGTCAGGTAAAAATGTCAGTGCATAGGAGTCTCAGTATTCAACATACAGTTAGACACTGAGATAAGAATGAAAATGTTTTTCATAAATACGGTTATTGTCCCTACACATAAGTGTAATTTTCATCGGTCGCTCTTATACGTATGAGGAACTTTAACTATCATTTTACTGTTACAGGTTTTAGCGTATACCCACCCCCTAGTACCCCACCGGAACCCGCCCCCCCAGATCACAGGATGCACGCAGATTTATCACGTAAGTCATACTAACCCACTTTTTATTTATATTCATAATATCTAAGTAGTAAATAAAAAAATACATTAATTGGTAAGGCAACAGCAATTGCAAGAGTGCAGTATCGAATGTAATTGTCATTTTATAAAGTTTAAAATATAATAATATTATGTGTCGCTGTTACCTTACGACACGTATAATAAGTCTACATCCGAAGTCTTAATTGAGTAACGCGTTGCATTGAGTTTGACATGCGTTCTGGTGATATGTACAGTACAATTTACGAATGATGGCGGCCGTGTGTGCGAAAAGAGTGTAGTATGCGCGAATGTTCGCAAAGGCTAACTTCACGGCCGCCATCATTCGTGAATTGTACTGTATTTGAATTTAGTTGGAATCGTTTAATACGAATACTGACAAATACATGGTCCACTCAAACCTGTGTGTTAAAAGCTCTTTCTTCAAAATACCATCTTACACACTAATCTACATGGTTCTCGAATGATTTGACCATTACATATTTGCAGTATTTGACTTTAAAAGAGACCTCCGAGTTTGTTTTGGTGTTTTTTCTCGGGATATTCAGCTCCGTATCCTGCAATAATCTTGCAACACCCCAGCGTTGTCCTTGGGTGCACTTGCATAGTCAATACAGAGAGATATGTCGGTTTGTGTAACTTTACATGTAAAACATATGTATCTAACGGGGACTCTACAAGTAGTCTTTGGTCCCTGGCATGTCCAGGACCTAAGGGTCCTGAGATATAAGTCGAGTCCATAAATATTTCACTGCTGGGTAATACCTTCTGCTCATAATAAAGCAAATGATTGTCAGAATGAACAACGATCTCGCTGTGTTACCCCCGCGTTCCGACTCAAGATAACGTCGATGTTAGCGCGTCAACAGTCATTCCTAGTGACAATAAGCGCGTCCATGAGGCGTCCATCAACGATTTGTTGTGTCGGAACACAGGGTACATAACACGTTACTCAACTGAGACAGATGTATACTCTGTTCATTTTATAATGGTTTCCGTGACGCATCCAAAAAAAATGTTTTAATTACATATTAATATACCCTAACAAAGCACGAAGTTGTAATAAGCAATTGAATGTATAAATCTTTCAAAGAATTTCTAAATTAAGCATTTGACATGTGTCATGCGACCCATTTTATAGTGAACAGACTATAGTAAAACAAAACCATCAGAAACTACAACCTCTGAATATAAATAAACGTACAAATGTTATAATGCAGCGGACCTCAACTGTTCGGAGGATTCCCTCAGCACCCATGAGTCAGGTGATTGCATGTCGAACGATTATCAACTTTTTTACTGTTGAGGACGGTATCTTTTTGTTTGTAGATAGATAGGCCGTTTTTTTTTGTATACTTTTGTTTTGTGGGCTGCTCGGGCGCAAAAATTTCAGGTCAAGATTTGTAAAGAGAGTCGTATATAGTATTAAGGAAAAATATTTCCAGAACTAAGTATGACTTTTATATCGTTGGCAATCTTTCAGGGGAACCTAACAGTTTTTTTTTCATATTTCTGAATTCCCGTAATAGTTTTTGATCAAATTCATTAGTATTTTTTTACTTCCTTTTTTAATGAGAAGCTCATGCTTGCTCACTATCTAATCTGAAAATAAGTGATGCTGTGGCCGGGATGGAACACGCTTGCCAGGAAGTAATCTATTAATTCTTGACTTGAAGTCTTCCAGATTATAGTTATCAGGAAACATAAAAGTTTAGAATTCTGTTGAAAATAATTAAATGAATTGAAAAAATATAGAGCAAGGAAAGAATTTTGGTCTTGACAGAAAGTTATATTTTTCTAGTATAATGCAATTATTTTAATTTTTATTTATTTAGGAAATAAACGGTGATACATTACAATTTTATAATAAACAATACACCGCTAAATTTTGATCGTTTTAATCCCGTGGAGGGTCGATCCAGTACATGAAACACTATCGATTTGTAAAGATAAAATTAAAAAAATAAAGTAGGTACCTTTTTTTCAAAACTCGTATTAATTTACGCATGTACGAAATTAATTTCTTTAAGAAAACGTCAGCTGAGCGAGTCCAATGACCTATAGGTAGTAGGCGGCGTTGCGTACAAACTATTAAAATTTAACGGTGAATAATTCAATAAATGAGATAAATGAACAACCAACAACATTTTCCACATTATATAAAAGAGTAAGTATTTAAAATTAAAAAAATGTCATCTTTCAAAGAATTTGGATTAGGTCTATGTATACAAGAAGTATTTATTCTAACAAATTCCACTCAATAGCTGTACGCACAATAAATGTGTTCCCAAGACGTTTAGTCCATGTGGGTAGGATGGTCTGAAAGATTGCCAGTAGGGTAAATTCGGTATGTAATGTATAATTTTTGCGCCCAAGAACTCTACTCGTATATTTTTTTCTAAGGAATGTCTTTTGCATGAAAACTTGTATTATGTACGATTTCCACCGACCGCTATGTGTTGAAGGAAATTGAAACGACTGTAAAGAGTGGAATTGAAAAAACAAATGACACTGTTTGGATCTGCGCGCACGCCGCCTTAACTGGTGGGTTACAATGCAAATATCGTATTTAAGGGCCAAGCGCCGGAAAAGTGCCATAAAACAGTGATTTTTTGAGGCCTACTCCTCCGTAACGGCTAGGTCAATTGGTTTGAAAAAAATAAATGTTTATTATAGATTCATGAACAATAATATCAACATTTGTTTTTTTCGTGCAATTAATACTTTTGTCAAAAAAAATATTTAGCAATTTCGCAACTTTTCGCAACTTTTCCCTACTCCTTCGAAACGGCTTGGACCTTTAGAAACATTTTTACACATAAAAATTGATGGTTAAATATTCTTCAAAGTAAACATTGCATATGTAAATCAATCAATATCTCGCAGAGAAAATGGATTTAAAGCGCTTTCCGGGCGCTGCTGGCCGCAAATAAATGCACAGATTTGCTTACTGCCGCCTAGGCGAGTGCGAGAGTTGCGATCACATAATTTCGGTCAGATGGTTCAAGGGACTATACGCCTTAACTACATCATGGTTGCATTAATTTCCTTTGTTATATGCGATTAAAAGAATAATAGCCGAACGAGTCCATATACAAGTTTAAACAACAGTTGCCGAGGTCAATCTGTGGATGGGTGACCATCTTCACATACCAAGATTCCGCAGTGCCTCGAAAAGCACTTGTAGCGACATCTATAACGCAGTTCAGGCAGGTCGCTTCAATTTCCTTTGTCATTGGAAAATACACGGTACGGTCTGTGGAAATTGCACGATATTTTTGTAGATAAGTAGATTTTTAAAACAATCCCATTTTATATTTACAAGAGTTTTATTTATGATTTTTTTTTTTTATAATAGGTAGTTTTTATTTTAGGTAATGTTTTGTTTGTAAATAGAATATGTTTTAACATTCTTATGTATATTATTGTAACAATAGATTTGTAAAATAGTGATACAATATCTTTTTTGCATGGTTGATTATATAGTGGGAAATACTGATATATGTCATTATAAACAAACAAGGTACATATTATTACAGATGCATTGCATTAATTACAATGTTGGAGGCCTTGGAGAGAAAGAAAACTACCAAATCTATTTATTTACCTGTAGCCTGATTCACGTAAAATCAAACAAGCCAAATATCGTTGAAGTTTTATAGTCGTTCGATCGAAGTCCTATCCAAAAGCGGTATTCACGATCTATCGACTTATTTCCAGTTACATTATTAAGTATTCTACCAGGATAATGTAATACAGACTTTTTTTTTAAACCGACGAATTTGAAACGACTTTAAAATCGGTGTCGTTCGAACTCGATTGATGGATGTGAATACGGAAATGGTCTAAACGACTAAATCGCTACGATATCGTTACGGTTTTCGTTACGTGAATCGGACTACTGTACTTGTGCAATTAATTCAAGTTACCACACACAGGTTTATAAATAATAATATCATATGACGAATGAAAATATAAAAATAATTTTGACTGGCCTGTTGGTCTAGTGGTTAGTGGCCCTGACTGCTATGCCGGAGGTCGTGGGTTCGATTCCCACCCAAGACAAATGTTTGTGTGATGAGCATAATCATTTGTTCTGTGTCTGGGTGTATTTTATCTATAATATGTGAATTTAGAAATATATAAGTATGTTTATCAGTTGTCTAGTACCCATAACACAAGCTCTGCTTAGCTTGGGACTTGACGGCGTTGTGTGATAGTTGTGGAATATTATTATTATTATTAATTTGCTGTTCGTTGGTCTTGCTAAAAATAAAAAATAAAAAGACTTGACCAATTTGAATATACGACATTATTTTTAGTTTATGCGAAACCTTAATACAGATTGTTCAGAATCAGTAACTGAATGGATTCCAATAGTTTTTACATCAATGTTATATTTATTCCCAAAAATATTTAAAAAGGTCATAAGTTGGACACCACCGACATTAAGTACAACATAGGTCATGGTAGGGTATTAGGCGCTAGCAAACAGCTGGGTGCAAGTGCAAAAAACTCCTCAGTCGGCTGGATGGCCCGGTGACTATGTATTTTTGCAGACATAACAAGCTTATAACTTTGTGATTTTTCATGATATAGTTATGAAATTTTGTACATAAAAATACAGTTGCCATCACGGATCTTGAGCGGTTGCGCAGAAGTCAAATATTCGGTCTCTTTAGTGGTGCGAAGTGAGACGCGGGGGCGGGGACTGTCAGTGATTGGCTCGCCGCGCCATCGCGTCATAGACGTCATTCCTAATTCGTTCCCAGCGTTGCTGCATGTATCTGACAACCAGTGATTGGCTCGCCAATGTCGCGGTCCCCACTTTGACGCCGAGCGCTCAAGATCCGTGATGGCAACTGTACTACTATACTATTACTATTGTGTCGGGTCTCGCGTATACTAAAACTGACGTTGTATTTTTGATTTTTGTTTTGTTCGCTCTAATGCAGGGATGGTTAAAAAAAATAGGAAAAACCATAAAAAAACTTGAAATCTCCTCGTACTTATTTCATGGGGACGGAGCTGCAGAAGCAGTTAATAATAACTATGAACATCCCCCATCTGTATGCAGATGGTGGAGGTCTATGGCAGCCAGCTAGTTACGGACACCGCGCCTTCACAACGGGCCGCACCAGGCCGCATCAGCCCCCGCAACGACCGCGACACTCGCAGACTTTAAAGGTAACTATCTATTTCTTCCTCTTGTTTATGAATACTATGATTAAATTGTAGTTTATGATACTGTAACATAATAAAAGTGGGAACCGAATACTTTTCCCGAATTTATTTGTTCGATTTTCAGTTTACTGAAAACTATTGACTGACATCTTTTTTGGTATATGCATTTTTTTACTACTCAACTTGCATCGTCGACCGCATCGTCGCTTTCCATCAGGTGAGATAGCGGTCAAGCGCGAACCTATCAACAATAAAAAAAAAAAAAAAAAAAAAATGTGTCCCTTACATATTCTGTTACTAACGTATTCCCTTGTTCTCAAGCTAAACTTAATTTTGAATATTCCAAATCTATTTCTCTAAAAGTGGGCAATAAAATCTTGCTGTGAAACCAATCTTGTGTGACCAAAAATATGGCGAAGTTTAAGGTGTAAACTAATTAGACATTTCCGTTTGTAAATAAGGCTGTCAATAAGGCTGAAAATGCGGTAGCATGCGCGTGATGATTAAGAGGCCGGCGACGGATGAATTCCCATACAAACGTAATACCACGCTCATTTGCAGTTGGAGCATATTTCCAACATAATTATGATGATATTCGGTTACAGACAATATTTATCTAGGTTCCTACGTATTAAAAATAACAATATTTCTAATATTCTCGACGTAGGAACCTAGATAAATATTGTCTATAATCGAATATCATCATAATATGTTGGAAATATGCTCCAATTGCAAATGAGCGTGGTATTATGTTTGTATGGAAATTCATCCGTCGCCGGCCCCTTAACGATGTTGAACTAACATTCTGAAATGTAAAACGTAACCGGTCACAGTGCGTCTTCTTGATTTGTCTAGTGTTATTGCGTTTTCGACCTATGTCTTAAGTCAAGAGTGAATAGATTACTTTTAGGCAAGCATGGTCCATCGTCGACCACATCACCGCTTACCATCAGGTGAGATAGTGGTAAAACGCGAGACTATCCATAATAAAAAAAGAAAAACTGCAATTTCTAACTTTAGTTTAGTTTTTTAACTAGGGAATCCTTTGTAAATCTATGCTATACTATATTCTTCACCTAACCAATTTCCTTTACTAATACCGACCTTACTAATGAGTGATAGATGTCTGTTTTCGCGCAGCAACCCGGCAAGTTGGACATGAACAACTACACAATGGTTAGTGATGCGCTGCAGCACATCACTATTGGACCTCCGGCACATTCTAGATCTGACAGAAAGGTAAGGATTCTATAATATTCTATTTTATTTTCTGTATTCTTTACATCCTAATAATAAAATGGCGAATTGCCAAACTTAAGTGGCAGTCGGTATGGAACATTGCTCGCAGAACAGATAGATCGACTATCTGTTCTGCGAGAAATTGTTGGGACGAAAGTTTCTGGAGTGGTGACCATGTGGCGGAAGACGTAAAGGTAGGTAGAAGGCTTCCCACAAAGTAGACCGATGTTGAGACCGGTCGTTATGGTGACACTTGGGGGAGACCTTGTTCAACAGTGGACGTCTACCTGCTGAAATGATGATGATCAAGGCTAGGCTTGATCCAGGTCAAAGTAGTAGCATTGACGTACTGTACAGTGTAGTTGAACTACTGTAGAAACAAAAGAATCACCATTTTCAATCATCACCATCATCTTAGCATTCTACCTAGCCTTTTCCTAACTACTTTGGAAGCGAATCATAATTATTATGATTATTAATATGATAATGACTGCTTGTCAGACTTCCAAGACTAATCGGAGAAGACAGACATAAAGAGGCTACGAAGGATAGGTTAGGGGCTATTGAATATTGATTGATGCCATCTAGCCGATTTCGGCCACAGCGATCGTATTCCTTGGCTTTTGGCTCCTCTTAGTGATTGTGAGCTCAGATCTATTGCTCTTTTATGCGCCCTCGTGCGACTTGCATCTCCAATCTTGGCCGAAAAACTCCCCGTACAGAGCGGACATGTCAGGACACCATTAACGACATGATAAATATAGCTGTTGGTGAGGCTAGCTTTGAGTTCGTCGCGTTTCCGGTCCAATTCCAACCTCCGCTTATCTTCAAAGACGATGTACGATGTTTGTGATACGTCATGTTTGTTTACCTTCATATTTGTTGTAGACTCAACGCACTAATTGGACTCACTCGAGCGGTCAACAAGGAGGCCATCACCATCATCCTTCAGGAGTTAGTTCGGAGACTGAATTGGACGCACAGTATGCACAGGTAATTCATAAATACTTATTTATTAACATCCAGAGCAAAAATATTCTACTTCTTCTGGTACTCAAATGAAATTTTTCGGGTTCTCTAGGTTCAAAATGTCCGAACCATTTTAATTACTAATAATTATAAGAAAATAAGTTTGGAATTGGAGGGTGGTTTCCGAAACATATTTCTTTTAATCGATTTGGTTGATCTTCCTTGTCAAAGCATATGTTGGCAAACGTATTATGTATATTAAATTATTTCAAAAATTACGCTCGGTTCTTCTCTAAAGTTGTGTTACTACGAGGATGGATTGAAAAGTTCGCGGCCTCAGCAAGAAAACAATATAAAATATAAACAAAAGTAATTTTCTTTTTCCACGTAATCTCCACTTAACTAATGCACTTCTTCCATCTGGTTTTCAACGCCTGTATGCCAGTCATAAAAAAAGTTTCTTCAAGGCCTTCAAAAAAGTCATCCATCGCAGCTTCGACCTCCTCATTTGATGAAAATTTTTGACCTACAAGGTGTTTTTTTAGGTTTGGGAATAAATGAAAGTCTGAAGGTGCCAAATCAGGGGAATAGGCGGGATGGGCAGTAATTCAAAGCCACAATCACGAATTTGAGCCATAGATTCAACAGACGTGTGAACGCGTGCATTATCCTGATGGAACAACACTTTCTTGCTGAGTAATCCTGGCCTTTTCTCTTTGATTGTTTCACGCAAACGACGTAAAAGGGTGCAGTAATAAGCCGAGTTTATAGTTTCACCTTTTGCAAGGTAGTCCACCATGATGACACCCTTAGCATCCCAAAAAACTGACGCCATCACCTTGCCAGCTGTCAAAATTGCTTTGGCTTTTTTTGGAGTCGGTTCATCAGGTTTTTTCAACTGCTTGGATTGCTCTTTTGACTCGGGTGTAGTGGTGTACCCAGGTTTCATCTTTTGTCACAAATCTGGCCAAAATCTTGTGGATCAGCCTCAAACATTTCCAAACATTCGCGAGAAATCGGGAGCCGTATTTGTTTTTGTTCAACTGAAAGCAATCTGGGTACCCACCGCGCAGAAACCTTAGAAAATCCAAGTTCATTGACTATGATGTTTTGTGTTTGTTCATACGAGATGCCAATAGTGTCTGCAATCTCCCTGATGGTCAATCTCCGATCTGCCAATATCAGATCACAGATTTTCCCGATGTTTTCTTCAGTTGTAGACGTCGTAGGCCGGCTAGAGCGAGTGTCATCTTCAATGCTCTCTCGTCCGCGTTTAAATTCTGCAACCCACTTTTTCACAGTCGCATACAACGGAGCAGATTCCCTCAATGTTGTTGACATATCTTCGTGAATCTCTTTTGGAGTTAGTTTTTTTTTAAACAGGTATTTGATGACCGCATGTTGCTAAATTTTCTCCATTCTTTAAAAACTGCACTTAGGCTCACAAAATTCAGTCTAATTTAAAAACAGATAATGATATTGCGATAGAATTTTTCAATGTGACAACCAGAGAGTAAGCAAATCGAATGAAGTCAGTTACATTAAAATTGTTCAACTATTTATGTGTTAGGCCGCGAATATTTCGATCTACCCTCTTATTATGATTTATATTGTTTTCGTCGTCTTTGACGTAGAGTATTGGTGGCTCTGTCTACGACGATAAGGTCTATATCGGCTTGTTTGGTGAAATAAAACTTTTTAATACGTCTTTACTCAAAGGGTATTTATTGCACACTGCTTTCTTTACAATTTAATTTTAGATGAGTGGACTGTATGAACGTAATTTGAGTGTGTGAAGTATGACTGTGTGCGTGAAAGGTTGTTACTAACGTAATGTGAACTTAATCTATTTAGACATACCGCCCACCAAAGGACGTAGTACTTTATAAACTTAAAAAAAAAATGATCGATATACAAAACACAAAAAAGCCTGAGAACATAAATTAAAGATCCAGAACACATCAAAGTGTACATTGTGAGTACCTACTTATGTCTAACAATCTTTGTATCTATGTGTACCTATTAGTAATACTGGTATGTACTTAAATGCTATACTTAAAAATAACATGCATATAAAATATATGTCTTTGAAATTTTAAAATGTTAACGTTTTTACAATGATGAGAGAACTCCGCCCACCGTGATACACACGACCAAATGCTAATGATTTAGCAAACAAAACCTTGCATAGAAATGTAACAAAGAAGACATAACATCTGCAGTATAAAAGTTATTATACATTTTGTATATTTTAGGTATTTTACATTTACGGTTCTTGATAATTGGTAAGAAGGTACAAGGTACATAGATATCTATTATTGTAACATCATAGTTAAGTAGTTATGTTAACATTATAATAGTGAGTTAACAATAAAATTCACTTAGGTAATAAACATAATTTACTAATGGGACGTTTAAATTCGCCATTCTTACATTTAACAGATACAACTCGTGCAATATTGTCTGGCCCTAGATATTTTTTAGTTATTTTCCCTAAAATCCATTTAGCAGGTGGGATATTATCATCTCTTAAAATTACAACATCACCAACTTCGGGTTCAGATTTTTTAGTGTTCCATTTGTATCGCTGATTAAGATTAACCAAGTACTCCCTATACCAACGTTTCCAAAAGTTATTTACTATTTTTTGTGTTAATCGCCATCTATCCAAACCTACAATGTTATGATTAGAATTATCTTCATCGGGAATACTTATCAACGGTTCACCTATGAGGAAATGTCCCGGTGTTAGAGCTTGAGGTTCGTTAGGATCATCACTCATTACTGTGATTGGTCGAGAATTAAGACAGGCTTCGACCTGTGCTAAAACAGTAGATAACTCCTCATATGTGAGTGTGCTATCTCCGATCACCTTAAATAAATGTGTTTTAACGCTGCGAACTCCAGCCTCCCACAGACCACCAAAATTAGGGGAATGTGGAGGTATGAAGTGCCATGTTGTGTGTTCTAAGCTTAATAACTCCTCAATTTCACGTGGCACAGTTGACTTAGCTCGATCGAACATCTCACGAAGCTGTCTGTTGGCACCAACAAAATTAGTGCCGTTGTCGCTATATAAATCTTGACAGTGACCTCTTCGTGCTGTGAAACGCTTAAACGCTGCAATGAATGCCTTTGATGACAGATCTGTTACTACCTCTAAATGAATGGCTCGTGTAACCATACAAATAAATAAACAAATATATCCTTTATAGGATTTCGACCCTCTACCGGGTGAAAATCTCACGCTAATAGGCCCCATATAGTCACAACCAGATGATTTAAAAGGTCTGGTTGGTTTCAACCTAACATCTGGGATTTGACCCATCAGTTGGGTGCTTTTAGACCTAGAATATCTTAAACATTTTACACAGGATCTGTAGTGGCTTTTAACTATCTCTTTTGCTCGTAATATCCAATATTTCGTTTTTAAATAGCACAACATAGCTTGTGGTCCACCGTGAAAGGTTTTGAGATGAGCATCACTAACTATAAGACTGGTAAGATGGCTCTTAGCAGGCATAACTATGGGATGCTTCGTATCATAAGTTACTTCTGACTCATCAATACGACCGCCAACTCTTAGTATCCCATTTTCATCAAAAAAGGGATAAAGAGTGCGAAGCTTACTTTTTTTGGGGACTGAATTCTTCAACTTTAACTGTTTTATCTCTTCACTAAAATTCTCTCTTTGAACCTGTTTGATGCATATAATTAAACTCCTATCTTTCTCTGCCGGTGTAATATTATTCGCATATAATTTTCGTTTTTCCTTTGGTAATCTTAAATTCTGTAAAACTCTTCTCCAATACGAAATAGCTTTTAAGGTTTTGGCAAGTGATGAAAACATAGTCCAGATGAATTTATTTTCCAATACAGGTAAAGCAGTTAAAGATGTGTGTTTTTCTTCTTCATGAGTGTCCTCGATAATATCAGCGTTATCAAACTCTGTACTTCCTTGTGAAAGCCAAGAAGGTCCTGACCACCATAATGAATGTTCAAGTAAATCTTGTGTAGCAATGCCTCTCGAAACATAGTCAGCTGGATTCGAATCAGTTGTAACATGCTTCCATTGTCTGTAGTCTAAAATATTTAGAATTTCTGACACACGATTGCTCACAAAAGTAGTCCAGCGGCTAGACCCTCCTCTCAGCCAGGCTAGAACTATTGTTGAGTCGGACCACGCAAACAAGTTCTCTTTCGGAATGTTCATTATTTGTGAAACCTCAAATACTAGTTTTGCTGCTAGAGCTGCACCGCATAGTTCTAGTCTAGGAATTGATATCTCCTTCTCAATAGGAGCAACTTTGCTTTTTGCTGATACCAAACTCACAAATGTTTCGTTGTTATTATTAATAACACGAATGTATACAGCAGCACCATACGCTACCTTTGAAGCATCAGCAAATGCATGCAACTCAACCTTTGACCCTGGACTAAAACAATACCATCGTGGTATGTTTATCTTATGTAAATATATCAAACTTTCTCTAAACTGTAACCATTCACTCGTTAAATCTGCAGTCAGTACATCATCCCAATCAAGCTTCGACCTCCACAGTTTTTGGATAAATATTTTTGCTTTGATTATCACGGGCGCAATCCATCCTAACGGGTCATATAGTCGGGCCACATCCGACAATACTTGCCGTTTAGTAATAGGTTGTTTGACGTCGGGTAAGTCGAGTGAATACTGAAAGCAATCCATATTCTTATTCCATTTTAAGCCTAATACCTTCATGACAGTAGTTGATTTTAATCTTAATGAATCGGCACTACTGTGATTATCCTCTCCTATATGTGTCAATAAGTCTTGATTATTGCTACTAAACTTTTGCAGTTCGAAGCCACCACTGTTCATCAACTTGTTCATTTCGTTATATATGTGTATAGCCTCTGGTAGTGTCTCACAGCCCGTCAGGAGATCGTCAATATAAAAATCCTTCTTTGTTATGCTTGATGCAGTAGGAAACCTTGCATGTTCTACATCAGCTAACCTTTGAAGGGTTTTCACGGCCAAATAAGGAGCACATGCAGTACCGAAGGTCACACGCAATAATTTAAAATGTTGTAGCGGCTCGTTTGTTTGTGGTCTCCATACAATTCTTTGGAAGTCTGAGTCCTCGGAATCGACTTTCACCATTCTGAACATCTTAATGATATCAGCTACTATGCAAATCCTGTGGCTTCTCCAACGCATCAGGATGTGTCTCAAATCCTGTTGTAACTTGGGACCCACCATCAGGTTATCATTAAGTGAAAAGTTGTTCAAACCTTTACATGACCCATCGAAAACTACTCGCACTTTTGTGGTGTCTTTATCTTCTCTAACCACTGCGTGGTGCGGGAGATAAACCGCCTTAGGATTATCTATGTCTTCTTTATTTATTGGTATCATGTGATTCATTGTAAGATATTCTTGTAGAACATTGTTATATGTTTCCTTTAAGGTAGGATCCTTCTGCAGTCTATTTTCTAAATACTTATATCTTCTTGTAGCTATAACTACTGATTTTCCATATTGACACTCTGGATCTTCTTTATCAAAAGGTAGCTTAACTATAAATCTTCCTTCTTTATCTCGTGTAGTTGTCCTGTCATAAAATTCTTCACATCGTTGTTCTATGTCTGTCATCTTCTTCTGTATTAAGTTGGGCTCATTTTCCATTTCCCAAAATTTCCTAAGCAGTTCTTCTCCACTTAGGTGTAAATGCATGGTGATTATTCCATTGTTAGCAGAAGTTGAATTTTTTGACACCCTTCCTGATAATACCCAACCTAGGGTAGTGTTTTGTGCCAATATTTTATTGTGACGTATGATACCATCCAATAAAATCTCACTATATACCTCTGCTCCAAGAAGAATATCTATTTTACTAGGTGTGGCGTAACCTGGATCGGCTAGTGGTATTTTATCAAAATGTAGCCATTCAGGTGTATTTAACTCGGTTGAAGGAAGCAATGACGTAACAGATCGCAAAACGTAGGCATTTACTTGGATTGAAACCTCAGGGTTATGACGTGATACCACTCGAAGAGTGACCATGTGCTTCACACTAGTGTGGCCATTACCGCCTATCCCGGAAACTGTACCGCTAACATGTTTACGTGAAAGTCCAAGTAATTGAACAACTGACTCGCTAACAAAGGACGCTTGCGACCCTTGATCTAATAATCCTCTCAACTGTTGTTTGTATCCATGCTCACTGTATGCCCAAATAGATACAGTAGCTAACAAAACTCGACTCGGTTCTAAACCTCTACTCGAAAAATTAGTTGAAATAGATGTACTCACGGATTTGTCCGACTCACTCTGCACCAAAACGTCCTCACTCGTTGATTCGCTGCTCACCTCCTTTTCAAAATGTAATAATGAATGGTGCCTCCTGCCACATCGCTTGCAACTCGCTGAATTACGACATTTAAAAACTGGATGAGATGGAGAGAAACAATTAAAACACAAGTTATTATTTTTAACATAATCTTGCCTTTCCTTGACACTAAGTTGACTAAATTCCTTGCAATTGTATAAATAGTGTTCACCTTTACACTTAGAACATTTAGGTATATTAGAATTATTCTTTTTACTTTCTATGGACCCATGAAAAGACTTCGACTTTGTGTTGGCATTGTTACGTACCTTATTCGAGTCTATCATCTCCAACGACCTAAATTTCGATTCCAAAAACTCAGATAATTGTGTCCATGTCGGTAAATCGTTACTAAGTACACCCAACTGATATTCCCACTGCTTAATGGATTCAGGATCTAATTTAGAAACCACTAAATAAATAACAAACGCATCGTTAATTGACTCAGGACTAATATCCATATTACGCAAAGATTGTAAACAAGTTGTAGTCGTATCTAATAAATGCTTAATGGCACTAGGAGATTCGCTAGTAACCGGTTTTTGCGTAAACAATAATCTCATAAGTGCATTACAATTATACCGCTTATTATCATAACGTTTAAGTAACTGTTTCCAAGCCTCGTCATAATTCTCATTAGTTATAGAAAAATTACGTAACAAAGTTTCCGGCTCACCTGACAGGTTACTTTTAAGATAATGCAATTTTTGCACTGGAGACAAATTCTTATTAGTATGCACAAGCGAATTAAACATATCATAAAACGACTGCCATTCAACGTATTTACCACTAAACGTAGGTAACTGCACACGTGGTAATTTAACCTCGCACTCACTGACTGTTTGTTCAGCACTTATTTTAGGTGTTACGGACGAAGTTCCACTCGATGACGCGAGATAGGGCTGCAGGGCTTCTTTCAATAAAGTTTTGTATGATACATATAATTCCTCAAACTCCTCATACATATCCTCAGTGAAGTATGTGTCCTGTTTGTCCTTCAAGGTGACCTTGCCTATGAGAGACTTGTGTCCATCTTTAAACGTTTTCCACAGCTGCTCCAAATTGTCTAATCTGGTTTCTAAGTAAGGTTTCTTCAACCGATCTTTAGGTGTCTTTTTATAGTTTTTCTCCGACTTCTTCAGGTTATCCAGCACTTCCTTTTGATATGCCAGAAGCGCATCCATGGTGTACAAATGTGTAGACGTTGAAACTCCAAAATCCAAACAATATTGATATAGATTTGAATGATTATTTTGCTAATGATGTATTATTTACTCGCACGATTTAGCAAAAATAATTTCTGGAATGCTATTGTTCTCGCGGTGTCGACGGCGCACGCGGTCACTAGATTTTTTATATATAAATCCGTCTCGATTTGGACCATATGTCTACGACGATAAGGTCTATATCGGCTTGTTTGGTGAAATAAAACTTTTTAATACGTCTTTACTCAAAGGGTATTTATTGCACACTGCTTTCTTTACAATTTAATTTTAGATGAGTGGACTGTATGAACGTAATTTGAGTGTGTGAAGTATGACTGTGTGCGTGAAAGGTTGTTACTAACGTAATGTGAACTTAATCTATTTAGACAGGCTCTGTGCTAATGTTTCCGACTTACGAGTTGTACGTCGTGGTTTCAAATCCAGGCAGACGCTTTACTTAATGTAATTTGTTTCATCACCATTGCTCTTGAAACGGTAATAGAAAACATCGTGAGGAAACCGAGTGGAATTGTCTGCCGGAGTCTGTGTTTTATAGCTACTACATAAGGTTTTTAAGTCAAAAGCAAATAGGTTACTTCTAGGCAAGAGTGCTCCATTATTGATCAAATCATCGCTTACCATCAGGTGAGATAGTGGTCAAGCGCCAGCATATGAATAATTAAAAAAAAAAACTACATGTCCTGGAATAAAAAAATTGAAGACTGTGGCATCCACCAATCTGCACTAGGCCTGTCTGCACTAGACCATTTTCTTTCCTTGAGAGAAGGCTCAAGTCCCAGCTCCGGGAACACTATAAAGCTAATTATTATTATTATTTATTTATTTATTTAATGCCTTAGGCATTCAACCTTTGGGTGATGCGGAGAAAAAGTAGTGGTAGGTGCAATAAAAGAGTGAGAAAAAGGCAAATACAAGAATTGATATACTAATAGACCATAGAATAGATAAACTAATAAACCATGGAATAAATATATACAACTATACAATATATACTCAAATTAATACACTACATACATGCACTAAAATAGTCAAATAATTGGTCCAAATCGACAATAGAAAAACATTAACGCTGCATTAATTATGCTTATACTTATGTATCTTTGTCGCAGATCAAAGAAACAAACGAATACATGGACGCCCCATCTATGATGAGATTAAGAAGACATCGGAGACATGAGAAGACGCCATTACATCAGCCATGTGAGTATCGATTTTTTTAATGCGAATGCGACTTTTTTTTATGTTGAGCGACAATTCGTCCCCTAATATATGTCAGGTTTTATCTACAGAATAAATGTAATTTCTCTATTGTCTTCTTCTTCTTCCTGCCCTTATCCCATATTACTTGGGGTCGGCGCAACACGTTTTCTTCTTCCATTCTGTCCTGTCACCCGTCAAACTATCACTAACTCCCTTTTCTTTCATATCACTTCTCACACAATCCATCCATCTTTTTTTCGGCCTTCCTCTCCCTCTCCATCCATCTACATGTATACTCAGAACTCTTTTAGTAATATGCGCTTCATCCCTCCGCTTCACATGACCATACCAAGACAACCGATTACCTTTCAACTTTTCAGTCACTGGCGCCACTTTTTGTATATTTAGATAAAGTCAATAGGTAAATAAAAAATACGTTATACACAAAAAGCTGAAGCAGTTATAACCTTTTTGCAGAAGAATCTTAGGGTGAGTTGCACCATTTAACTATAACGATAACAAAGCCGTTAACAATTGTCAAATCGTCGAATTGACCAATAGGCGGCGGTTTCACGGCTGGTTATGGTTTGGTTATCGTTCTAGTTAAATGGTGCAACATACCCTTAATGGTTCTGGGGCCAGGGTTATCCGTAAGGGCGCTCGAGCCCCGGTATGAAGGCTAGAAGGAACGGGGTGGGTCTTTTAGTCAGTAAGAGTCTGACACTATCTCCCGCTCCGCCCAAGGGCGGGGGATGTCAATGCATGATTTTTTCCCACCATAAAAAAAAAAAAAAAAAAAAAAAAAAAAAAAAAAAAAAAAAAAAAAAAAAAAAAATACCCTTAATGGTTAATAACGGATTTAATCAATTCTGTATTGAAAAACCGAAATTGTATTTTAAACAAGTAATTAGCAATTTAGGTTTTTGTAGAAGAACTTCTACAAAGAAAGTTTAGATAGTTGAGCTTTTGGTGATTGCACTTTTGACCATTGATTATATATTTTGTTGGAAAGTTCTGTTGCTTTTTGTGTAGGTATAATTGAGTTGTTTTTTTTTGTGTTGGTCTTGTTATACCTTATTAGTTAGTCAATAAACAAGTGATAATAAGTGCAGATCTGCCCCTAGCATTCTCGGAGACGGACAGCTCGGGCTCCAGCTCGGGCTCGGGAGGCGGCAGTGCGGGCGCGGCGCGCGCGCATACTAGGCGACGGCACAACGCGCACCACGCACCCAGGCACTACAAGAAGAGGTCAGTAACACTCCAGCGCTCTCGGAGACGGACAGCTCGGGAGGCGGCAGTGCGGGCGCGGCGCGCGCGCATACTAGGCGACGGCACAACGCGCACCACGCACCCAGGCACTACAAGAAGAGGTCAGTAACACTCCAGCGCTCTCGGAGACGGACAGCTCGGGAGGCGGCAGTGCGGGCGCGGCGCGCGCGCATACTAGGCGACGGCACAACGCGCACCACGCACCCAGGCACTACAAGAAGAGGTCAGTAACACTCCAGCGCTCTCGGAGACGGACAGCTCGGGAGGCGGCAGTGCGGGCGCGGCGCGCGCGCATACTAGGCGACGGCACAACGCGCACCACGCACCCAGGCACTACAAGAAGAGGTCAGTAACACTCCAGCGCTCTCGGAGACGGACAGCTCGGGAGGCGGCAGTGCGGGCGCGGCGCGCGCGCATACTAGGCGACGGCACAACGCGCACCACGCACCCAGGCACTACAAGAAGAGGTCAGTAACACTCCAGCGCTCTCGGAGACGGACAGCTCGGGAGGCGGCAGTGCGGGCGCGGCGCGCGCGCATACTAGGCGACGGCACAACGCGCACCACGCACCCAGGCACTACAAGAAGAGGTCAGTAACACTCCAGCGCTCTTGGAGGCGGCACGGCTGGTGTGTGCAGTGGCTGGCGTGATAATATTCTGCTCTGTAATAACAGCGTGCCGCCGAACCTCAAAAGAAGTCGCATCGATAACAAAAAACAACGTTGCTGATTGTGACGCAATCAATCTGCCTAGCCTTTATTTTTCATTTATTTTGGGGTCACAACAACCGGTCGCAGCTGAATAGTATTTTACATATACTTCTCTATTCAGATTCTGTGCTACATTCTTAGATATCGCTTATACGTTTCAATATCGATCTATATTGTATACACGTTAAGAAAATAGTGACTCGTCGATGTCATTCAGCTTATCCACGCCCCTTCACCAATTAAATCAAATCAAAAACATTTATTTCAAATAGACCATTTAAATGATATTTATTTTGCAAATAGGTTTAAAAAATCACGTCAAATTTTTTTTTTGTCAGTTTAATCTAGATGAGGCCGGTGTTTCCTGGCTGACTACCCTGGGAAGAAACACCGAAACAAACTCAGGGGTCAAAGTCTCTTTTAAGGTCCATACAGTAAATATGTAATGGTCAAATCACATGAGAACTATGCAGATTAGTCTGAGATGGTCTTTTGAAGAAAAAACCATACAGATTTGAGTGGACCCGTCAGTCAGTGCAAGCATTTGTCAGTATTCGCAAAGCTCAACTCAGGACTACTAAGGAGCTCAACGACTTGACGAACAATACTAAGGAAAGGACATTTGGGTAGGCCGCAGAAAATACTCAAATTGCCAGAAAGTAATCAACATAGTCCTCACATTCACAATAATAAAAGGAAATTAAAGTTTACAAAATGTAAAACTTCGCAAAAAAAAATATTTAAGTAAAAAAAAAATAAAAAAACGTGTCAAACTGTAAAATAAAAATAATTTACAATGTCAAATTGTAAAAACTAAATTAATAAAAATAATAAAAAGCAGAATTGAAAATAAATAAAAAACAAAAGTTCCAATAGTTACAAAAATTAGAGCATACTGGAGCAGGTCAATCCCAAGCCTTTTCGTCTTCAACATAGTCCTTTACAGTGTAAAATGCCTTTTGGCAAAGTTTTCGCTTTACAAGCGGCACTTTTGAATAGTCAAATGTCGATCAGTCCAAGAAAAGTGAAGCTAAATTGCACTTTCCAAAGCGTAGATCTCAAAAGAGAAGAAAGTGAAAATTGATTTTGATTCGTGTGAATTGTATGTATGTGTTTTAGTTTCCTTTTTGTATATGTAATGGTGTACAATAAAGCGTATAATAAATAAATAAATAAATAATAACGTGCAAGAAACTCCATGGACACTTTTTAAATCATATTATGAGTTACATAGATCATGGTTACATATTTTTTGTCGCTTCTAATATGTGAGCACAATGTAGTTAAGTAATAATAATATATAATAAAAAAAAAAGCTAATTAAAAATAGAAACTGAATTAAACCACTGGCAACTAAGAGATGACCAATCTCAACCGATGGCACCCGTTCACGGGCATGACACGTGACACATCATAGTAAAATAGAAACCCGTGGCTTACTTTAACTGGTCACTGTTCATAGTAAACGCTCTTTTGTTAGTTTTATAAATGTATACCTAACTTAGTAGTAAAAATAACAGTGAAAAATGTGATAATTCTAAACAGATTTTAAAATAATGACATAATTTTATTATATGCATTTATTGAGCATCGACGCAGAGTCGCTAGCCTGTCGGTTTTCTACCGGTTGCATTTCGGAGAGTGTGCGTCGGAATTGCTTAACCTAATTCCGCCTAGCCCGATCCATCATCGGACTACCAGACGTACGGCTATGCGCCACCGGTACATGGTGGATATCCCACCTACACGTACAAAACGTTTTGGGAACACATTCATTGTGCGTGCAGCTAGGGAGTGGAATTCATTGCCGGAGTCTGTGTTTCCTGATAGCTACAACCCGGGAATCTTTAAGTCGAGAGTGAATAGGTTTCTTTTAGGTAAGCGCGTTCCATCGTCGACTGCATCGTCGCTCTCCATCAGGTGAGATAGCGGTCAAGCGTGAACCTATCAACAAAAAAAAAAAGAATTGCAAATGTTTTGAAAAGTTTTAATATGAATGGTCTAATTTTTACCCTAGTATGAATACGCCTTTACCTTTCAATTGTACTGATGAATCACTATTTTCCTAATGCTAAAGTAGACACTATATTGATAAAAAAAGCAATAAAAGAAAAAAAATAAAAAATAATATTGGTAAAGAAGTGTATTTTTTAACGTTTATCTAATCTCCACAGATCGTTAGGCAATCTGGTAGCCGTCCAAAGTCCTCGCGTGCCGAAATTGGGCATGTTCGTGGGACCGCCCGAACTGCCGACCGGATACAGAGCTAGGACGCAGGAGGATAAAGGTAATTTCATGAGATAGAGTAATCTGCAGTTATGTGGTGGTAGCATTCAGCTAAGGGCACCTCCATCACTGCGCGGAGTGCCCATATGATATGGTGTAGCATACGTTGGAACATCTCCACGCTCACTGTACTCAGCTTGGGCGTAGTAACGCCGTGCCCTGAGTGCAGTGAGTGAGTGGATTAATTACATACCGATAAAAAAAATCTTTTAAAAGCAATGCTTACTCTGTTGTTTTGATATTGACAATGAATTAAAATTAAACAGTAGGTTTAAAATATTGTCTATTTTCTTATTTGTCACTGTAGCTGCGAGTGAGTCCAGTGAAGGCAGTTCGGACGGTGAAACGAGGAGGCCTAGGCCTCTGCCCCCACCACCTCATCATGAACCACCACATAAGGTAAACTATACTAAAAACCTTAAATTTACCTGTCGCCCATTTCTTCGGTATTATTCTTAATCGATTTTTATGCAACTACCCTCGATTACTAATATTAGAATTTAAGTATTTTAAATTCCTGTCAACTTTATTTATTTATTTAAACTTCATGTGCAGTAATGGTACATAGGCGGGCTTAATGCAACAGGGCATTCTCTACCACTAACTTTCTCCTAAAAACCTGTCCAACGTGGACATGTCCAACCTGTTTAAGATCGTGCCTAACCACGGAACAGTAAAAACAGTGGAAGTAGCTTGAGAAAATGTTTGTTCCAGAACCGGTGTCGCCAAACTCATACATTTACAATTTACTCTTACTACAAACCTAAAAATATGATTGGCTGAAAACAAAAACAGGGCGTAGACGAAATGTAAAAAAAAAATTATACGAAATGCAACTTTAATTTCAACTATCTATAAATCAAATTGACAAAAACAAGAAAGAAATACATCTTTGACTACCAAGTACTGCCACTCGTCGCTAGATGGTATTGTTCAGTATATAATATTCAGTATGAACTGTAAGTGCGTAAAAATAAGATTGGTATTTGAATGGCGTATCACTGACACGAATGCGCTCGCTGCTACTCAGATAGGGAAGTGACAGTATTCGATTGAAATATGTATCGATTGTATGAAAACGTATTTAAAACATATCATGCAAAAAATAAATTGTATGCGATAGTGTGATAGTATTAAAATTATGAAATTAATATGATTAAAGGCAATTTTTAAACGTAGTAAAAAGGGTATTTATTTGCATAGTACATCAATTATCATCATCTCAGCTGAAATCATCGTCATCGCCCACTGCTAAACATAAGAATATTAAGTATAATTCAAACGCCCTATGTTGTTCCTAACTCTTTAACTAAATGTATTTAAAATACATCACAAATATCATACCACAATTTTTATTTTATTATATTTATTAATTTAATAATTATCTGTATTATATTACTTACAAAAACTATTAAACTATAATATATATTTTAAAAAGGCAATGTAATACATATTATACATATCGATTGATTTTATCGATAAAGTCATGCACTATTTGGATAGCGTCAAAAGTATAGGTAGACTAACGAATATTCCAGAAAAGCTAATAACCGAGAAAAGAAAATCAACTTTGTTTTGATGTAGCTAAGGACTAGTTTTGTTTGTATATCCTGCGCAATGTTTCACGTAATTTTATTTTTTCATTTTATTAAAATAAATCCGAAAATAATACTTTTCGGTGGTATGGTACACCTCCATGAGTTAGATTTTTAGTCAGACTATGGTTTTTAAAGTACAGTATGGGACAATAAGGCATTTTAATATTATTTTTCGTTAATTATTATGTTGCGCAGTCTAGTTAGAGAATGAGGCCGCTTGAACAGCAAGTGCGCAACGCGATTCTTACTAGCGGCGACAGTGCCACGCCTACTTACTTCTTCCACTGTTTTTACTGTTCCGTGTGCCTAACCCTGCTTCAATAGCAGGATTAGGTACGGTCTTAAATCCAAAAAAAGCTATTGGTCGTTAATAACTGCCAAAAATCTACAATTGACAGCCGAGACGAACCAGTTTAGCGTGCTTCCCAAACCATCCTACGTTGAAACGATTAGACTTAAAAGAGAAACTCTTGTTCTATAGATGCTATCGGGAGAATATCCATCATCAGCGCAGGACAATTCTTCATCAAGCGCAGCAGACACGCGGCGACGTCACCATCCGTTCAGCAAGCATGACCGTAGGCATAAGGTAACGTCTAAATAATATCGCCTTGTGTAAACTCATCTGGTTAGAAACATTGAATGCATGCACCAAATCAATGCTCTAATGTAGTAGTTGATGTTATCATCTTTTTGACTGGCCTCTTGGTCTAGTGGTTAGTGGCCCTGACTGTTATGCCGGAGGTCGTGGGTTCGATTCCCACCCAGGACAAATGTTTGTGTGATAAGCATGATCATTTGTTCAGTGTTTAGGTGTAATTTATCTATAACATGTGTGTATTTAGAAATATATTAGTATGTTTAACAGTTGTCTAGTACTCATAACACAAGCTCAGCTTAGCTTGAGACTAGACGGCGTTGTGTGATAGTTGTGGAATATTATATCATTATTATATTATCTCATTAACGGCTTGGTGATGGCTTCGGTCTTAGAGGCTCTCTCTAGAGCGGAGCGGCATCGGTAAGTGGAGCGTTGTCGCTATGAGCAGCGTCTCGTGGCGTTCCTCAAACATTTTCATAATTTTGATTTACCGCTCGCCGCCCCGCGCTTAGCTACCGCTCATAGCGGCAAGCTCGTGAACGGGCCGTTATATTATTCTTAGCAAATCCCAGGTTATCTAGTGTCTTTTTTAGATTTATTTAATATTGTACGGTTCGTACACTTGCAAGAGTTGTTGTTGTAGAGGTTGGAGTGCGTAGAGAAAAGATCACTTGGTTTCTGTAAGGTTTATTCCGTAAGAACACTGTTTACAAAGAAAACTTGACGATTCCTTTCTCTAATGTTAGTCACCGCGTAGCAGTAATTGCACTCATCGATTTATTGTAATGTATGTTAATTTATAGTAATAAAGTGACGCACGTCGGGTGTAAGACCCAGCGTCAGCAAAATGTACTGTTTAAGACTGTACAAATATATATTTTTAATTATTATGAAATAAATTGCATAAACGTGTTTTAGGAATTCTCAAAGAGCAAAGATTCAAAGAAGAATGCGGCACAAGTAAACAACACGCAGTCAGCACAAAATTGGGGTCCACAGGTAAGACAACAATAAAATTATCATATTTCAGCTTAATTTTTAATTGATAAATGATATTTACAAATAGGTTTAAAAAAACAAAAAACACTTTTACACGTCATTTTTTTTCAGTCAGTTTATACTAGATCATGAGGCCGGTGTTTCCTAGCTGATTAGTCTGAAAAGAAACACCGAAACAAACTCTGGGGTCAGTCTTTTAAAGTCCATACATTAAACATGTAATTGTCAAATCATATGAGAACCATGCAGATTAATTTGTAACATTAATAATATTGGATGAATATATTATATGCATCCAACACTGGATGTCATAAATTGTTAAAAACGGAAGACGCAGCGTTCGTTTGCTTCCCACTTCCTAGACCAAAGACCTAGTGAAGCTCCCGAGAATCCGGTCTATGCGAGCAGCTCAGGCTGACAGGATTTGCCTCAATTTTTCTATTTCTGTCATAACAGGGCAACCACGGCATACCTCTGTTTGTAGAGAAGTGCGTGGAGTTCATAGAGCGGGAGGGGTTGGCGTCGGAGGGGCTGTACCGGGTGCCCGGCAACAGGGCGCACGTTGACATGCTGTTCACAAAGTTTTATGAAGGTCAGTAAGCTTTTGCAGAACTGTACCCCTAGCCAAATTGCTAATCTGCAATAGTAAACGCTTGTAGAAAGCTTCAAATGTACGGGAATGACGTCGCCTCAACGCTCAGTCACGTGGTCAGAACAAAAGAATTGGCGGAAAGGTCAATTCGAAGCGTTCGACGCAAGCGAAACGGTTGTAACTTGGCTAGGGGCGCTGCCATTGCACGCGTCTAACTGCGCTACAACATGAACGTACCTTAACGGAAGAGGCGTTTTAGGGGACGCGGGCGCCTGCTGCCTATGTGAATATTACACATCGACGACATTTTTCCCACCATATTTTATTGTAAAAGTGCCGTATCATTTTAACATTATATCAAGCAGTTGACGAAAGGTTCGAGTCTTATTTATCTCAACCCCAACAGTCATATTTTTATGAACATAGAACATGACACTGATGTGTAAAATGCAAAAAAAGACTTAAGAAAATTTTAATTTTGTGTACTTTCATGGCGCTTTCACCATGAAATGGAATAAAAAAAGCTCCATTGTAGAGCTTTTTTATAATTTTTTATTATGAATAGGCTCACTTCTGACTCACCATGGTAAGCGATTATGTGGCCGAAGATAGAGCTACTTGCCTAAAAGAAAAAAAATCTATGCTGCCAAACATTTTTTAAACCCCTTACTGTGCCGCATATATTTCTAAAAAAAAGAAGCGTTATGGTACAATAAAATAACTATTTTATCATTCCTCAGATCCCAAAGTAGACCTAGATTCGCTAGACATCCCAGTGAACGCAGTCGCGACTGCGCTCAAAGACTTCTTCTCCAAGAGGTTGCCGCCGCTGCTAGATGAGGCCAGCATGGCACAGCTTGAAGATATTGCGAGTAAGTACGCTATTTTGAACTTTAAAAGTTACCTTGTAAGGTTGATTTTAGATTGATGAAGCGATTGTTGCGAATGTGTCAAATGAAGTGTACGTGTGAAAAGGTTTTGTATTTTAATAACTTTACTTAAGGTTTATTGTAACTTTGAACGGTAAAATTATAGTAAATTTTTATTTCGGTCTGTAAATAAGGCCATGAAAAACTGTAGAGATGTTAAATTTGAATTCTTAAATGATGAATATAAACGAATATACGCCATAGGAAAATAGTGACTCATCGTCGTCAGCTAAGACATGCCCCTTGACCTATTAGATTATAGTAAAATAGAAACCCCGTATTCACATTGACTTGTTGGAGTAAATAAAATACTACACCTCAACTCAACATTTCAATAATTATTTTAAAAAAAGCTGCTTTATGACTCAATAACAAAAATAGACACAAACAAGTGGAAGAAATGCGACCACGTGGCTTAGACGATGTTATGGTATCTCGCAGAATATTAATGAAAATTCTGACAATTCTTATTAAGCTTTAAAATGATTACTTAATTTTATATTTAAAAATACTATGTAAATAAAAAGTTTGTTTAATTTTATATTTTTACTCCAGTATGGAAACGCCTCTAGTTTGCAATAGCATTGATGACTCACTATTTTCTTAACGCGTATAGACTGTAGATGAGTTTGTATGCAGCAAATTTTCGGTCAACGAATACTACAAATAAAAAAATGTCCGCCCTACGGCTTTCGGGAAAATTAACACAACCAAAGCCACTACTTTGAAGACAGATCTTTACTAGGAAAATTTAAGTATTAGTAGTTGTAGAGAAGTAGGCATCAAAAGGTGCCTGGACCTGAAGCCTCAGTGGACCTGAGGCCTGGAGTAATTTCAGAAAACCCTTATTGCCAAAGGTTGCCGAGTGTCGTAAGACAGCACCCGCCTGCTGTTTTCCACAGCAACGCTCAAAGTCGAAGCCCATATCCGACAGGAGGTGTCCGCGAGCGTGTAGTCCCTTATTTTTTAATTTACTTAGTTGTTTTTATAGGACCTGACTGGAGACAAAAAAATTCATTACCTGTTGCGTAATCTTAATGAATAGTTATACAATTGAAGGCGTCACGCCCTGAAAGTTTTTTTTTTAAGTTTTCGTAATTTAGTCTTCATTTCTGTGGTTGAAGTATTAATAAGTAAAGGAAGGGTGTATTCCAGCGATGCGCGGCTGCATCGCGGGCGGCGTGGAGCTGAAGGACCGCAGCTGGCGGCTGCTGGCGCTGCGCTCGCTGCTCAACACGGCGCTCACGCCGCTCGCCCGCGCCACGCTCGACTATCTACTCGACCACTTCGCTAGGTAAGTGTGTACTCCAGCGATGCGCGGCTGCATCGCGGGCGGCGTGGAGCTGAAGGACCGCAGCTGGCGGCTGCTGGCGCTGCGCTCGGCTATCTCCTCGACCAAGTGGTCGAGGTGATAGTAGAGACGTTTGGTAAGTCGGAAGAGTTTTTTCTAGCTATGCGAGGCTGCGTCGCACACGAGACACAGGTCGACGTCGTATACGCAGATTGCAGTAAGGCTTTTGATAGAATTGATCATAATAATCTGAAATCAAAGCTTTTTAACAACGGTATCAAAGATCTTCTTCGGTGATTTACTTCATACTTTAAAATTTAAAAAAAGAATTCTAGCAGTCATTATCATAACTATATGTCGAGCTGGGTTTCAATTCTTAGTAGTGTTCCTCAAGGTTTCTTACTGGGGCCTCTACTGTTTGTCATTTGTGTCAGCGACATACTCGTATTTCGACTTTGTTTTGCTGATGATATGAAGATATTTTCTACAATATCATCACAGGACGACATGGATTCTCTCAAATGTGACCTGGCGCGATTTGATAATTGATGCTTGATTAACAAACTAGATTTGAATCCCGTTGAATGTTGAATAGTCTCCTTCAGGAGAAAACGGGTCTCTCGCCCTAAAACTTATAAACTTGCAAACGACAGTGTGAAGAAAATAGGCCTCCGTCTCACTTTATTGCACAATGTAGATAAATAATGACAAAAAAATATATTATACTAGTTAAAAAAATTAAAATAAGAGCATGATGCGTCCACAATCTTGTATGTTGGTACTAAGACTTCCGTTTCCCTACCCAGGGTGGCGGATAACTCCAAGCTGAACTCAATGGACAGCAAGAACCTGGCCATCTGCTGGTGGCCGACGCTCCTCCCGGTGCAGTTCTCCGACATGGGCCGCTTCGAGATGACGCGGCCCTACCTCGAGGACATCGTGCAGACCATGATCGACCAGCACCCCTTTCTGTTCCGGGGGCAAGAGGCTTTTGTTATGGTGTGAGGACAGTGTGTGAGTATCTTATGTACTAGTAGCAAGTTGGTGATGAGTTTTTCAATAGTAAAAATGCCTTTTTTATAGTAGATGACCCGGATAACGTAGTTCAAAAAATGGGGGCAACGTATTCTCATACCTACAAACAAAAGTATCAATAAAATCGGTCACGCCATTTCGGAATGCGACGATAAATATTTTGTCACGAGATGTTTATAGATATAAAAAAAAATGTTTGATTAGCAGGTTGTCAGGTACTTATTTCGAAATATTCTAGAATCCGCTAATCTGTGTACTATATTCTTGAATATCAGAAGTCCGATTAGATGTTTCTCATCAATTAATTGCTAACGCTGAACCCCTCGCGCGGTGTGATATTATTATTACGTAATTGCGCGTTTTAACGTAAATCACAAAAAAAAATATCTTTTTCTGGATATTTCTAGAAAAAAAAGATATATGTAGAAACCAAAATATTAAGGCACCAAAAATTTTCGTACAAACGTATCTACATAACGACAGTTTAACTTTGATGATTATAAGGTTAGTTTATTGAAATGAATTAAATCAAATTATTATTTGTAAATAAAAGGTCTCCACATTATATAAATACTATGGGAAATGGCGAGATAGCCCCATAACAAGACGTATTTTACAACTTACTGGGGTTACCTCTAACTCTGTAATGCAGTTTAATGTATGAGAAACAATAAAAACATTTTGATTTTGAGTTGTTAGGCGGTACGAAGTTCGCCGGGTCAGCTTGTCTATAATATCTCTCTCTCAATGTACAATAACACAAGACTTGTTTTTATTTGCAGGAACCCACAATGCATGTTGCATTTGTGATGGATGACGTTTGACGTCGCCGCGCGTCACCGGACGTTAGCGGCAAAATGCGGGCCCCGCTTACCATACGATAGTTAGCGCGTAAGTTTGGCTACTCCGTGTACTGTGCGACGTGGCCCTGACGTGACGTCATCTGACATGACGTGGCAGCAAATGACGTCACTACAAGACCACTTTTACGGCGTAATTGCGATTTTATTCGGGACAAATGAGCTCCGATCACATCGCAATGACGTCAATGTTTATTGGCAAGCTATTGTTGTTTTAAAGTAGGTTTTTACTATATAAAAAAAATGTCTGTCGGTATCCAGTAAAGTAAGTACGATAACCTTATTTTTCCATGCGGTTTTTCATATCAATAACGCTTAGTGATCGTGTAATGTCGTTGCTTGCATTTTTTCAAACATTATATTTTTTATTCGAATTATTTACTTTTTAATACGATGGACTAGTAAATCAGTATTTTAAATAGATGTTATTTCAAAATTGTACCGCATTTGTAATAGGTGTAAGTGGAAATGCACAAAAAAGTATTTAAACAAAGTGTTTTCTAAACTTAAGTAATACTGGTATGAATATTTAAACGTTTATATTTGTAATCAATTAATGGCAACACCATGTAATGAGCACATTCCGTTCAGAAATATTAAGTGTTAATAATTATTGGATATTAATGAGTATGATTAATTATAGTGATTACTTAACCATGGGTTTAATCGATCGAATAAGAATTGGTATAAAGAAAAGCTTGCGGGCGCTTGTCTTTTTTTTTATATGGCAAAAGTTTTTGGTGACGTCATGTGTCTCTTGGTAAAGTTTGGCTAATTCGAGCCAAGTTTGACTTAAGCGTTGTTATAATAAATAAAATAAAAAGTGTTAGAAAAGCAAGGGTTGTTTTGCAAAACCAATTTGTTGTAAACTCGCAGCTAAAAAAAAAAATTAAAATCCAAGGGACACGATTAGATTGAAATAATTTCTAACCAAATTTCTTTTACACTGAATATAATGTAAAATTAAATATCGCTTAATAATTTGTTTTTCAAGGCAATTTATTAAAAAAATAATCTTGCCATAATCATAAAACGTATTAATCATTATAAAAATCATTTATTGGAAAACGGTAGTAATCACAAAATGTAATATGGTTGATGCATTTTACGAAGACGTGTTACTATGGCTCTAATGGCTCTTATTACGAATGTTTTAAGATTCAAATTAAAGTGTCGATTTTTAAACGCTAACTTACATAAATTGATAACAGGCTTGATAGCTGGTTGTTGTTTTGGGATAGTCCACAATGGGCCTGAATGGTGAATAAAGGCCCACACATTTGCACTGAGAGAAATTCTCGATTTCCACAGAAGAACATTGTATGTTGTGGAATCATAATCACGCTTTTCAAGCAAGCATTCGCGTTTTGGTTACTTCTCCGCTCCTATCAGTCGTAGCACGATGTGATATGTTATAGTCTATAGCCTTTCTCGATGAATTGTCTTTTAGTTAAAAACGCATGAAAATCTGTTAAGTAGTTTTTAGTTTATCGCGAACATACAGACAGACGCGTTGTGGGAAGTCATAGATAATCTAATTGATTCCTAGTCAAGGCTTTGGTCAATCTTTCTGTGTTTATATGTCTACGTAAAATGCAACGACCATGAAAAATAAAACGAATATTGCATTTAAAAGGCAGCTTTTTTCTTAATTTTCGAGACTGAATCCATCTGGTTCCTTTGACAATGAATCCAAAATGCGCACGTAATTTTAATAAAAAATATTACTTAAACTTATACTTTATTAGCGGTTGGTATGATGTTTCTTTTGAACACCAATGTCTTGTAAGTCCTTCGATGTTTCGGGTTAATTTAATATTATCCTTATATTTATTTAGTGGTAAAAAAACATGAAAAATAAAAATACTTATCTAATTAAAACCACATATAAGCACAATAACTCTTACCTAAAATATGGAGTCAAAAAATTCCTCCGCATCGCTGTCGACTGGAAGCGTAACCAAAAGACTGGCGGCATTGCCACGTTGTGGTAAAAAGTATGTTTATTTGATTAGATTCGGTCTTCGTTGCTCCTTGTTCTCCATAGTTGAAACTGGTTCAAAATACCTTGACATTTAAAGCGTTTTGGGATCTGTGAAATTGTCCGAAAGAGTTGAGGCTACTGTCTACGGACGCGTAGCTTCAGAGACGCATAGCTTCATAGACGTGTAGCTTTACAGACGCGTAGCTTTATAGACGCGTATTCATCATTATACGCTTGGTATACGCCTGCTCACAACTTACCAAAACTCTGTCGACGAAGCGGCAACGTCGAGCTGTGAATACGCGTCTATAGTCTGTCTAAAAAGTCAAACGACTTAGGTAATTATTAGGGCAAAATGAAATCTGATGTTGTCAACAGTGGTTCAACAATCTAGGTTGATTAAGAGATCTTGATCATTGTTTACTAATAGAAGAACCTTATAAAAAGTATCAAAATTTCTTAAATGATTATATATTATTCAAAATTCCCAAGTCGATTGACTTTTTAGACAGACTATATGAAGCTACATGTCAGTGGTCCTGGAACACTTGGGCTACTGAAGGAATATAAGTGGGGTTAAGAGAGAAGTTGTGAGGAGTTAGGCCTTCGAGGGGACCTAACTAGAGAAATATGAATGTTTTATAGATCTGTGTATCCTTCAAAGGAATTTAACCTTTCGAATAGCTTAATTAGAGACACAATAGAAAGACATTGAGAGAGCAAACGGGTTCGCTTAGGGTTTAATGAATTAAACGTGATATTGAAGGATTCTTCCAAGGATTGGTGTTTAAAAAATATATAATCTACCACAATGTATAGCGGATGGCCTATTTTGTATATTAAGTGTTAGATAGACTGACGTAGCGATATGTGTATCTCATTATTGTTTAACACTTTTAAAACTATGTACACTTTCTTTATATCTTCCATATTTCCATACTAATCTTATGAGAGTCTTTTTAAATAATTTGTAAGTCGTTGGTGACTGATGATGATGATGGTAAAGTAGTGATAGATTCACACTTTTTAGGGTTCCGTATCTCGTAACAGTAAACTATTGGAAGGTTTTTAGGTTTTGTTTAAACTGCATAATAGTTTGTTGAAAGTCTATGCACACGATGTTTCTATACAGACGTGTGTTTGAGAAAAAATATGAAATTTTCACACATTCTATATAATAGGCAGCTCAGGTTAAACACATCTCTTTTTCATTGAAGCTACATTGTTCGTGCAACTACGCTCCGCATATATTGCTGTGTCAAGTCATGGTGGCTGTTTTTACGCAAACTTAAGGACGATGGGTAAGGGGGCAATTTCAATTACATACCAGGCGTTGTGTAGGTATACTGTAGGTGGTTAGGGAGAGGTGGTGGGGTAGAGGCTTGATGTTATATTACTGAGGGGATGCGTAGAGAGCAGTATGTGCTCGAACATAAATCTTAGCTTCATGAAAAAGTCTTGGGTCCTAGTTGTAACAGGCAAAGTCAGGTGGTCACATTTAAGTACTGCTTCTGTTCATAGAATAGAAAAAGAATTTTCTTCGAGGAAAACATAATAAATTCGCAAAACATAACTATGGTTCTCATACTAATTTTATTTGGTTGATGATAAGCTTGTACATAAATTACTTTTAGGTACAATGTTGACTGGTCTACTCCGGAATGTTGACATATGGAAGCATAGTAAAATTAATCTTTTCTTTTTAAAATTAATCGTGTATTTTCTTGCCGGCTCCTTCTAAGAAATGACCAATTGTAACCAAATTTTCGTCATTACATAAGTGCATTATCTCCTAGCATAGGGTCGACTTCCAGTCTATTACCCGTGTTTTACATGAAGCGACTGCCTGCTATCAGACTTCCACAACCCAGTTACTGGGTAACACGATACCCATGTAGGCTTATGTGTATTAAAAATATTTTGAATGTGAATTTGAAAAGTCCAATTCTCTTTTTCTGGATTCGATACAACTTTAATTTCTATTGGTAGAAGCAGTATTTAAAATTATTATGATCATTCAATACCATTGCACTCTTCAGACGTAATTTCGATAAGAAAAAGCAATTTACTTTTGAAAAGCATTTTTAAATTAGATACGGAACCCAACGAGTAAAACTCGCCCTTCGAATGTAAATTAAACTTAGTTTTGTTCAAATTATAATGTAATGAGTATTATCGGTTGCAAAGTTCTGCCATTAGACGTTAAGAATCGATGTGCACTTTATATTATACTCTTTAATTTCTAAAACATATATTTTCTCTATTCTATTTCAAAAACTTTTTTTTTAAATGTATTTGCTATTGTAATGTGAACAGCTTACTTATTTCAGTGTTTAAAGTACATTGTTATATTCATAATGTATTTTTTTATTATTAGGGTGAATGTAATAGTAATCGTCCAAGTGTTGTTTATTGGCATTTGAAGATGAACTAAAGAAATTAAGTCAATCTCTTTCATATTTATTTTCGCGATACGAATATCACAAATCGAGATTGATACATTTTTTTTTCTGTTATTTTAAATGCCAATCAATAACACAGAGTTTTCTACCTTATTTTACGTCTTTATAAAACAATACGTCTTCAGCTAATATGAACCTTGTTACGTATGTTGTAAGGTAGATTTTACTCAATTCCATTACGTTGATTTGCAAAAGCAATTTCGGATTTGTATTAAGCGTCGCGAGTAAACTATATGTAACTATTTAATAAGTATATTTAATATATTAGGTGTCTTCATTAAGCATAATTAAGAATGTACGTAAGTTTTTAACGATATAATGTCATTATATCTCTGTCTCACTCGCACGCTAGCGATGTTCGTCCGGCCGCCAGTGTGCGAGGGAGACAGCAATCATGTCCATTAGGGGAATGATGTGAGGGAATTTTTTATATTTTACTATGAATCGAAAAAGACATAGAGCCTACCTGTGTTTAAATATTATTTTTCTAGAATTTTTCGCTTTTCTTGTAGATCTCACTGGCGGTGTTACACCCTATATTTTTAAAGTTTTATTTTTTTAAACGTAAATTTTCCCCTAATGTTTTTTCGAAAATGCAATTTCTATATAAATATTCGATGTAAATATTGTACATTCATTCATTTTTATTATTTTTTTTTGCTTAATTTATTTATTGAGATATTTTTTTATCAAAGAGTTTTAAAGCCATATATTTGTTACTCCATGCAATATTATGAGTGTTTTTTTTTTAAGTTGTAAACATTGAATTTTTTAATTTTATTTTGGAGCACATGTTTTTCTAATGGATTTCGTGAACGTGCCATTTATTTTAAACGTGCGGTGATTTCGGAGATTCCTAAAGTTTATTGTAATGTCATTTTCGGTAGTAAACGCTTTTACGTTCTAAATTCTTTCCTGTAGTTTCTTAAATGTTCTACAGTAGGTATCAATGTACGCTTAGCCCTGTGCCCCGTCGTTGCCTGCGTATTTGGTCTATGTGACTAGATATTGAGTGTTGTGGGAGGTTGCTTGAGTTAATGAGTAGGATAATATTATCTAAGGAGTGAGATAACGGAGATTGTGACGAGCGAAGTTTTGATATTTTTGCTCTTGCCATTGTAGGATAAGAGTGGGGGTTCCAATTAAACGTGAGGTGCGGTCTTGAAGCGTAGGTTAATGAAATAACAGTATTAAAAAGCATTTGAAGTGAAAACTTGAATTTAAACAAGACTTGACTTTGCATTACAAAGGCGAAAATAGTATTTATGAAACTCAAAACTGCTTTTAAATCTTGGTATTTTGTAAGTGAAGTCTTGATGTCATATTGTGAAAAACTTGTTGACTTGTATAAAACTAGAAACCAATTCAACAAGAAACCTTTCAATCGTGGAAATTACAGACACAATAGAAAGACAATAGGTGCGCGAACGCCGGCGTTCGCTTGGGGTTTAATGAATTAATGTAACCCAACGATTTTTTGTGGTAACGAGAATATCATCCAAGTATTTCTTTTTAAACCTAAATACAGACTGTTAATACATTAGGAACGATGTAAATCTTTAAGTCAAGAGTGAATAGGTTTCTTTTAGGTAAGCGCGTTCTATCGTCGACCACATCGTCACTTTCCATCAGGTGAGAAAACGGTCAAGCGCGAACCTATCAACAATAAAATAAAGATGTATTTCTCAGCAACACTATTGAACATCCGTGCTTCATAGACCCCCTAACAAATATTATAAGAGTAGTGTGATCAATGTTGTGATATTATCGGTCGTGACTGCAGGCGACAGCGGTGCGCAGGCGCAACCATTTTGCTCTGCGTCTCAATTGCTGTAAAACACGACTCAAAAGGAATGTGTCATATTTTATAATAAATAATCATCTATGTAATGAATTTGTTGTTTTATTTTTACGTGCTGTTTCTACTTAGCAAGGTAAATACCAGGCCGGTATTTGCCATCGACTCCCTTTGATTTATATTGGATATGATTGAGTATTGGGAGCTAAAAACGTGTCAAACCCTATTTTTAATCGACTAAAAAATAACGTCGATATAAAAATAAATAATAATATCGACTAAAATGAGATGATCAGTTTGGTGGCAGTGGAAACAGTGTAAATGAAGTGGAGCTGAAGTAAGCGGACTTTCAAATATTGATCCTCGAGCCGGGCAGAAATAAGTCGAGTCTCGAGCGGAGAGCACGACGCATCACGAAACAGGTAGTCAAAATCCACGACGTCCAGCTCCGCTTCAGTGGAAACGCACCCTTAAGCAAGGCCGGTGGAGAGGCTAATTGGTGATTTGGTTAAGCTCAACCTTTAAAGCCTTGAGCACAGGTGTAGGGTAGCCAGCCTTTCGGTGTTTTACAGATTGCATTTTGGAGTGTGCGCAGGAATTGCATGACTTGATTCCGCCATCTCGATTCTACCATCGAACAACCCGACGTAAGGCGAATACGTTGTTGAAATCTACGGTCCGGACTAAGCGTTTCGCCTCGTCATTTATACCGCGTACGTCGAAGGACTGGAACAATTTGCCTGCTGCGCTCTTCCCGTCCGATTATAATTTATGTGTCTTCAAGGCTAGAGTCAATAGGCTCTTAATAAACTAGTGCGCCTCACCATCAGATTGCATCACTGCTTACCATCAGGTGGGATCACAGTCAAGCACTAGTTTATATCAATTAAAAATAAAGGCCAGCTCATGGTGACGATAGTGCCACCACAGTCGGACCTCACATTATGTGGCGATCAAAGTTTAATTTTGAAGGATCGTAAGGTTACTGATGATTATTTCGTATGGATATCGCCACCCAAAAATGTCCAGCAGGTCTAGGGCTACGGGATTGTTCCAAAAAGTCACCGCGAATGCAAAGGGCGACTGAAGGAACACGAGTGGGTTTTAGTCAGTAAAAACATGACATTACCTCGGTCCATTCAGAGCGGGAGAAGGTATCGAGACAGTTAGCGGACATTTTTTGGAAAAATGGGCGTTTTTCAAAAAAACATTGCCCACTCTATGAATTTGTCTTGTATCGAGAGTGCGTTCATAAATCTGTCTTAAACCCATAAACCTGTCTTAAACCAATATTTGATCCGTGCGGGAGTCAAACCTCACGGGTTCGATTCACGCAGCACCGCAGCCAAACATTCAACTACTGCGCCAACCGTGCCTTACATCATAAAAACAGTTTATTGGCCAGACCACCCAAGAAACAGCCATTGGCCCCATATATGGTAGTACGATTCGGATGTTCATATCCTTGCGGACGAATAAAACAACAGTAGAATATTTTGTGTAAAATTTATTATTCATTCAACAGGCATGCCTTACGTCATACAACACCAAGTGAATCACAGTTTCCTTTACATTATGTACATACTCGTGCAAGTGACGTCATCGATGGACATCTTTATATTCTAAAAATTATGCTACAATAGATACAATTTGATAGATGTATCAATCAGTTTAGGGAGAACACATTAGGTATTTTTTTTTATTTAGGTATTGAAGTTTAAAAAAGCTATTGTACGATTTCTAGATAAGTTTTTAGAGACTGGGATAAGGACAATAATCTTATTTTATTTTTTAGAATGCGCAGTACGGTCCAAACATGTTGGCCGCTCTGAAATTGGCGTTCCAAACCACAGACAAGACGAAAGAGGTTAGAAAGGAAATACTTTCCGATTTGTACTACAACGAGTGTCGCCGCTTGTCTCCCACCCTTTAACTCCACTACAGGCAATAAACCATTACGAACGCGCATTACGCAACTAACAGACCACGCACACTTAGATCGCAAGTTTGCTATTGGTTGTGTCAATTATGAGCATGATCATATTTTTAGCCCCGCCCACAAGGACATTCTAACCTCTTTCATCTTTTCTGTGTTCCAAACTACCTACTACGCATACGCAAAAAAATACGCAATACGGCCATCACCATCATATAATAGCCTCTTCATCATTTTAACCCCTCGAGCGCCAGGGGTTCATTGACGATGATTTTATTTTTATTTTTCTATGAAAAACAAATAATATAATATACATAGAATAATATGTATAGAACCCAAAATTTTCGGCTAAATAACTTTCGCACAAACGTGTGTAAAAAACGAAAATTAAGCATTTTTCAAGGACATCCAAGTTGTACAGACGTATGTAGGTACAATCGGCGCTCGAGGGGACATCATTTTTTGGTTGAATATGGACCACTGCACCAAAGCCAGGAATCTCACCATGACGTGTTAAAATGTCAGTCGTCCAAGCGAGAAAGAGGAATGGAGCTATATACCCAATATGGCGGAAGCAGATTGCAAATGTCAGTCAAAAAGTCACTGGAACGCTACGGTCTCTCTATCGTCTGAAGAATCTTCTCCCAGCTCACATAAAGGCAATGCTTGTACAATCCCTAATCTTTCCCATAATCGACTATGCTGATGTGTGCTACTATGACCTGAATGCAGATCTTCTCAATAAACTTGACCGTCTTCTGAATAACTGCATTCGATTTGTCTTCAACCTCCGCAAGTACGATCATGTATCCGAGCATCGTTTGCTTTTAAAATGGTTACCCATTCGTCAGCGCAGAGCGCTAAGGGCCTTGACTACTCTGTTCTCTTTTCTGGATAATCCTTCTTCCCCTTCTTATCTGATTTCAGAACTTCAATTTCTTTGCTCTGGGCACAGTAAAAATCTTCGGTCTACTAATAATCGTCTTCTACGATGTCCCTCACACCGCTCTGGGCTTATCCACTCTTCCTTTTTTGTCCAGGCGATATCTCTTTGGAATGCGCTCCCTCTGAATATCAGGATGGCAACAAGCCGATTTTCTTTTAAGGTGAAGGCACGTGAGCATATTCGCAAGATGTTGGTAGATTCATCACCGAGCTAATTGGTTTGGATTTGTTTTTTCACAACAGCATTGTTTTTGTTATATGTATGTATCTAAGTATGTATTTACTATTGTATATATTTGTTTCTCTTCTGTTTTGTCTGTTTATTAAGTTGCACCTGCCATGTTTTGTTTCTGCACCACCCTAAGGTCGACTGGCAGATAATGCCTAAGGCATTAAGTCCGCCTTTGTACAGTTTTTTGTGCATAAAGCTTTAAATAAATAAATAAATAAATAAATATGGCTCTTAAAATGCTCTTAACATCGGGGACATTGTTTTGCACTGCAGATTTCTGCTACATTTCACTATTGATCTCTTATGATTCTCACCCTTTGAAAGAACGCCAACCCATCAAAAATCACCTCATCAGATCCAATTCTGCTACTACTTAAATATGAATTTTTCAACTGTCTTCAATATTACGATACTGTACATTCATAGTTTTATGATCCCCCCAATACCCCACTCCGTTCAAACGCAGCCAGCCCCCCAGCATCCGCACCAGGGTATAGAACCGTCGTTGACAGGCACTGACAGTTTCCTGACAGACTTGTGCGTGCAGGCAGAGTTCAGAGAGTTGACGGAGGAACACACGCTGTTGGTCCTCTCGTGCTCCGAGTGGGAGGTCGTCATCTCCTGGGAACAAAAATGGTGATTGTAGAAAGAGAATTAGGGATTGGGAGTGTTTTGGTGCTTGCTGATGAAGTTCTGGATAGGTCTGGTATCTTTTGGTACCTATATTAATTTACTTAGCCCATTTTCTAGTTAGGGAGCGTTCAAGTATCACGTAACGCAATTTTTGAAGATTTTACACCCTCCCTCCCCCCATGTAACGCACCGTAACGTTTTTCTGTACCCCTCCCTCCCCCTCCCTAAACGTTACGTAACATTTAAGTGACCATTAAAGTTACAATGTTACAATTATGTTAACGAAAAGTTTGCCAACTTAGAAAACAAAAATAAAAGTAACGTACAATTCTACTGAGGTTTTCCCCGTAAACGAAAAGGGTTGCTGATTTGGAAGATTCTAATTCCCTAGCTTTTATATTTATTCATTAAACCCCGAGCGAACGCCGGCGTTCGCGGACCTATTGTCTTTCTATTGTGTCTGTAATTCTCACGCTTGAAAGGTTAAAATAAAAAAAATTTTACGTAACGCGTTGTTTACATACTCCCCCTCTCCCGCCCTTGTAACGCACCGTAACGTTTTACAAGACCCCCTCCCTCCAAATTGCGTTACGTAATACTTGAATGCTCCTTTACCTATATTTTTTGATGATGACTTCTCCCGCTCTAGGTCCACCTCAGAGCGAGAGAAGTCATCACAAAAAAAAACAAGATGTGTCCGACTTTTATTGACTATAAAACCAACTATATCCTTCAGTTGCCTTTTGTGTTCTAGGGTCACTCCAGCCTTGATCATGCTATGCTTAACGATTGTCAAAGATAGTTAAATGATCGCCAGGATCAACGGCTTGCACGGAGGAAACTCGGTATGTAAAGGAAGATCATCCATCAACGGCCAGGTGCGGGCTTGCGAACAGTGAGCAATGGGTAGCTCGCTGTCCGGCCGTCCGGTAACTGTCCGGACCAAGCCTAAGTCGTTGACGGCGCGCACTGTTCCCGCGCGCCTCAAGGAGTTGTCAGCAGCAGCAGGGGCCAGCCAGGTCGAAGCCTACTGGGGCCAGGGTTATCCGAAAGGGAACTCGAGCCCTGGTATGAAGGCTAGAAGGAACAGGGTGGGCTTTTAGTCAGTAAGAGTCTGACGCTATCTCCCGCTCCGCCAAAGAGCGGTGGTTGTCATTGGATGATTTTTCCCACCAAAAAAAAAAATCCATCAACGGACAGTCCTCGGTAAGCGCAGCTTAACTCCATGCGGATGTTATTGTTTTAGCCGCGGTTCCTCTTTTTCTGTCTTTAAACTTTTCTCTGTCATGTTTTTTGATATATGAACATCCAAACGTGACCATTGCCTAACCGATCTTTTGAAAATAGTTATTGAAAGTACTGAGCAAGAAATTAATACCAGGCGCCTTTCATCAGCAATTGACCAAACACTCCTGAAATAATTAACAGGTAACAAGAACAAGAGTTTACCAGATAGAATTTAGTTTGATTTGAAAATTATTATTTTTTTACTGATAAAATCAAATAATATAAATTTTAGATAGCATGACTTTTCTTTATCAATAACTTGAGAGTCATATTCACAAAGCCCACCAGGTTTGTCTATAAGATACAGCAGTTCATTAGAAATCAGGTCACAAGAGAAAAACCTAGTTTGAAAATTAAGACAAAAACTCGTTCTAAAGGGTTTTTTTACCTGATAACTATCCCGCTTGTACCGCGGACCTGAACTTGATGACGACAACGTATTCCTTGGCTTGTGTCTCGTACAGTGTTTGTGCTTCGCTATATCTGGTACCTCCCCTTCAATCAGCCTCTCATTGTCACTCTCCACTGTTCCTCCGTTTTTTGCAGCTCCATTCTTCGTCTCTTTCTTCTTATCCCTTCTTTTTCTTTCTCGCTTTTTGAAGGTCAATGAAAACCTTTTTCGCTTTTTTATCTTTGGTGAATCAGGTCTTTGGGGAGCGGTTGATTTTTCTCTATCAGATCGACTCGTGTCATCGTCAGGCGGTGGCACTTGAGACTCAGAGTCGGTTTTTAGAGTTAACTCTGTTCGTGTCGAGGAATCCGGTTCACCAGATTTGTACGCTACTTCTTTCTCAAGGTTAGCGAGCTCCATTCTTCGTAATCTCTTTGGTAGTTTGTTCACTGTCGCGTATATCGGTTCTTCGTTTTCTCCAACGGGTGCTGATCGTGATCGGGAGAAGAAGTCGAATTTCTTTGGCTTGACTGGTATTCTTCTTTCAACGAAGACTACCGTACTAGCGACCTCTGTCGTCGTTGTTTGGACATCGTCCCCAGACTTCGGACTGGGGCTGCTCGGAATGGGCGTAGCTCTCGGATAATCGTACGTTAATTCTATGTTTTTCTCAGTGACGTACTTCTTTGGAGGCTCCTGTTCCTCAACAATTGGTACGCCTGAGATCTGTACGTTTGTAATCGGTATTCCTGATACGGGTTCCTTTTTCTGACAGCAGCATTTCTGTGTGATCCGCCTTGTATTGCACATGAACACTGAGTTCTGTTGTATGAACGTGGTCTGAATGGTGGGTGAGGCCTGAACTTCTCCGAGGAGGTCTTCGACGTTCCCGCCGGTGTGGAAGCGGGGAGGTTGGTAGGGGGCGATGACGAAACCTGGTGGTGGGGCGGCGACGTGGTAGGGGGGAGAGGTAACGGATTGGAAGAATCTGGGTACCTCGGGGGGTGCGTCGTGCACCAGTACGTCGACCACTCGCTCGTGCCCATTGTCCGCTATATTTGGCTGCTTATTGTTCGTGCTTTGCGTCATTTGTGCCGGTCTCAGAACGTTTGGCATCTTCCGCGGAGCCTCCTGTTGGCATTCATCGCATGTGCATGGTGACTCGGCGCCGCTCTGGAATTATAAACGGAAATTATAAGAATTTTCATCTTGATGTTTGTCAAAACCTTGCCACACCTCTTTTTAACCTTTTAAACGCCTGGATACCTAAATTCTGACTAACGCTCTCGCTTTTATTTCGCCAGGGTCGCACTTCTACGACCAAATACTCCATGTTGTCAGCTCTTCGGTCACCTATGGGAATTAAAGAGCTAAACGAGATAGATTACCACACGACCCTGGTGAATAGAACAACGAAAACACTCGTCGGACCAAACCGACGCAAGCGGTTAAAATTGAAAAAATAATGAGAAACTTGAGATTTTGACGAAAATAAATGTTAAAACGTTTCATTAACAGTAGAATAAAGAAAAACAGTTAACATTTAGCGGGCTTTCGCCAAAATAAACACAATATGTTGGCCAGAGAGAGACCTCGAAAACACTAGAAGCTACCGACATTTCTTTTATAGTTTTACTACCTTTCAAAAACTCTCAGGAAGTTCATCAATCTACACTAATATTATAAAGAGGAAAAATTTGAATTTTTGTGTGTATGTTTGTCATGAATAAACTCAAAAACTGCTGTTTCGATTTCAAAAATTCTTTCACCATTGGAAAGCTACATTCACCCTGAGTAATATAGGCTATATTTATTACCCGTGCGAAGCCGGGACGGGCCGCTAGTATAATATATTTAATGACTGAAATATATTAAGGCACCCGAACCCTGCACCCTGGGAAACGAGTCAGTTTCCATCTTTTCCTTCTTTTGTTATGAGGTGGGAAATCGAGAAATAATTTCTTCCAGCCAGACTTTACTGACTATAGCCCATCTATGTTATTTCGTGTGCTCTTCGCGATCTAGCGTTGCGACAATGCTTCTGCAGTTCCTTTCTCTGAATCACACAGCCTTGTTCTAGTCCTGACGAGTATTGACTCGTCAGTGGCACAACAAGATGGTCTGATGATGAAGAGCTTTTCTTTATAGTTACGATGATACGAAAAAAAAATAACCTAGCTTTGATGCGGCATTGCTATACCTACTTAGTTCTGCTGGGTACTTAGCTGCTGTCTAGCTAACTAGACAGATCACCGGATCAGGATTAATAAAGATGAACGGATCTTCCAGAAGAGAAGAAAAAAATACACGCTTCCTTCTGCGAAGCAGTAATGCTAGCGAAGGAGGTGGCCGCACGGGTGAGAAAACGGCCTTCTTCACGCCCAAGCTGTCTGGATCCTGACCCCGTTTTCCAGCTGCCGTAGGTGTGGTTGTGGGCTTACGGACGGCGAGCAATAAGTAGCTCGCTTTCCGGCCGTCCGGTGACCGTTCGTTTCGAGCTCGAGTCGTCGACAGCGCCTAGTGTTCCAGAGATGTCAGTAAAACCGTAGGAGTCCAGTAGGACCGAAACCTATGGTGGCCATGGGTTGGCTTTCGAAAGGGGAACATTGCGTCCTGGAAAGCAAGGCAAAGAATGAAGACATGAGTGGGTGCGTCAATAAAAGTCCGACAGTCAGGTACTTTGTACCACGCCCACCAAAAAAGATGCATTATCTATTCTTATCCGACAATGTAAACAAATAACAAACCATAGTAACAATAATGCCAACATCTACATCCCTGAGACTAGTCACCAAGGTTTGTGATCGTTCCATCTGTCGTTCAGAAATATCCAGTCATGACCCGATTCGCGTCACCCACCCAATCTGTCGCATAGTCGTAAAACATCTGAATTTGTCTTAACGTTTCGGATTATAAAATTAAATTAATTCGATGTTGGATATATTGAGAGCTTCCCACGATTTCCTCGTGACTTTACAACATGTAGATAGATCAGGAACTTTACATAGATATGCCGATAGATTTTAGCGGTCAACGGCCTAGTAGCAAAAAACATCACAGTTTTTGTGCTCGTTTGTACCGTAAACGTGGGCTTGCGGACGGCAAGTATGGGGTAGTTCGCCGTCCAATATGGTCGGTGGCGAGCTGTTGTTAATTAATTGCAGCTGCTAATTTTTTGGGTAAAGGACGAGGCAGACCTCTGGTCACGGAAAGTGTCTATCAGTCATGAGATTTCTTTGTAAAGGATACGCGCACTCGGACCAAGCATGGTTAGGTTAGCATGGTCCAAGCGTTTCGACCCCTAACAGCTCAAATATTGTAATCAGTAAGTTAAAAGTATTTTCGTCATTTGAGGATCTCAGCAGCCAACATTATTTACGAAGGATGTTAGAATATAGATATGCCATAACATTATTGCAAAGCAGTCTTCATAAAAGACTATCAATATTTAGTACGGCTCGTGAATAAATAATGTATCTGTTATTGTATCGAGCGTTATTTGATTGATATGGATCTATAAATGTGATTGTCTGGTGTCTGGCCCAGCAGACATTACTCCGTTCAAGGAGGCTATTCTTGTTGTTATGCTATTAAATATTGGGCTGCGGGTTTGTGGCCGTGGAAGTAATGGTTGCAGGAACGCAAGTGGATTTGTGGTCAGTAAAAGTTTGACATTGTCGCTCCAGCCAGAGCGGGATCAAGTTTTTGACGATTTCCCAGTATTGAACTAACGTGTCTTTATAATATTCAAACACAAACACTCTACCTACTTAGGTAGGTACTGAAAGTGAAATAGTTCCGATATTATCGAAAAGATAAACATTGAATACAGTCTCATCACATACTTATTTATTTTTTGATACTAAAATATGGAAACCCTTTCACTCTGTCTTTTCACAGAACCGCAAACTTTCTAATAATATCGTCTTGCATTCATCAGCACGGTGAAGGAAAACATCGTGAGGAAATCGGCATGTCGTAGAACCAAAATTTCGAAGACATGTGACATCCACCGTACTGGGCCCGTGTGGTGGATTACGGCCCATTCCCTAGAGAGGAGGTCTGAGTCCTAACAGTGGGGAAATTGTAAGGACTATGCTATGCTATTCATCAGCAAACAAATCCAATCCAGGTTTGGTCTTCGCGAGTGAGTTGAGTATTGTTAGCACATGCGGTACCTATAGGAGAGAAAAGATGGAAGTCCAGTGCAACAAAATAAGACATTGGTATGGAGTGCTGAGGACCTAGTTTCGGTGGTTTGGAAAGAGGTTTCCATTAGGAAAATGTACATAACAAGCGCAAGTTAGATCATCTATGGAGTACTGCTTTCATCTTTGCAAAAAAAAAAAGCTTCATGCACTTGAGACAATTGAGAAGTGAGCCAAGAGGATCATTTGCAATAATGCACTCATCGAGTGGAGGCTTCAAAGTCTTAGCATCGAAGTCGAGTTGCTAGTCGGTTTTCTACCGGTTGCATTTCGGAGAGTGTGCGTCGGAATTGCATAGCAAAATTCTGCCATGCCCGTTCTATCATCGGACCACCGCGTACAGTGATACGCCACCGGTACGTGATGGACATCCCACCTATACGCGCAAAACGTTTTGAGAACACATTTATTGTGCGTACAGTTAAGAAGTGGAATTCCTTGCCGGAATCTGTGTTTCCTGATAGTTACAACTTAAGGATCTTTAAGTAAAGAGTGAATAGGTTACTTCTAGGCAAGCGTGCTCCATTGTCGACCAAATCATCGCTTACCATTGGGTGAGCGGTCAAGTGCGAGCCGATCAATAATAAAAAAAAAAAGGTACTTCTTCCGAATGTCAAATATCTTGATCTCTATCGATTGAAATAAATGTAATTGGTATGGTAAAATATGTGCTATATATTTCTAAGGCTTTGAGGAAACCAGACATAAGGTTGTATAAATAGGAGCCTTGTCATAGAATATGCCTCTTGAAGCTCTACATAGATTAGCCATTGACGCAATTCCCAGTACAATAATAATTTATAATCTTTCGATTATAAGTGCACAAGAGTGTGCGCAGGATCAATGACCTATAGTACCTTGTAAGATGAGTGTATTCAGTCCATCTACTAATAGGCTTTGGGCTGCCGTTAAGAAATTCATAACAAAAAATCCTAATGAAGAATCATAATGCAGTCGGATCAGTGTTTCTAGAACCTCACTTTAAGCATTCACTGTGAGACGCCGGATGGAGCCAGAGTCATATTTTTACTGAAGAAAACCTATCTATGAAAGTTAAACGATGAAGTCAGTATGTGTAAAATATTGATAAACAGTCGCATCTGTTGCATTGAGCTTCTTAGAACGCGTTAGAAGCAATTCTGCAGATGTACCTATATCTAGTCTGGCAATGAATTTTGTTACATGGACTTTTCAGTAAGACTCAGCACCTGACCATGATGCATGCACTACCTAGACAGCTCGACATCATCATCATCAGTCTTTTTAATGTTCCCACTGCTGGGACTCAGGCCTCCTCTCTAGAAGAAAGAATGGGCCGTAATCCACCACGCGGGCCCAGTGCAGGTTGGTGGATGTCACATGTCTTCGAATTTTTGGTTCTAAGACATGCCGGTTTCCTCACGATGTTTTACTTCACCGTTTTAGAGCAGTGGTAATAAAATATATTATACAAATTAATGCGTCTGGCTGGGTTTGAACCAGCGACCTACAACTCGGTAAGTCGGAGCCATTACCACGCGGCCACCACTGCTCTTAGGCCCATGCCCAGGCAGCTAATGTCACTTTATTAAGTCTGGCGATTAGCCCTCAGTTAACCCTGACCTCACGTTCCTGGACAAAAAATTGTGGCCAGAGGACGTGGCCTGCTCTAAACGTCACAATAGTTTGGAGTTGTTAAAAAATCTTTACGATCGGCAGTAGACAACTTTCCAATTGACACAGTGCGTAAAGCGATAGACGCGTGGCCTGAACGCTAAAGCCTGTATTAAGGCTAAAGGTGGCTATATTTTAAGTAGAAGCATGTATGTCTTATTTAGATTCTCTATCACAAGTACAAAAATCGTTTAATGAAAGTATCATCCCTATTATTCTTGGAAGGGACAAGCAATTATTGATAAAATAGATGAACAACCCAATATTGTACTCAGTGGATACGGTATCTACTTAAATGATGACTGATAAAGAATTGCGGACACAAACTACACTGCTCAGGGTTCAAATATATTTAAATATAGAGTAGAAAGATGATAAGTTATTACGAAATAGAATATCGATAATCTTGTACATCCGGCTGAACAGAATCCAAACTAGCAAAATGAGAATAAACCTAAGCCTGACGATAACAACGCGAATGTGGAAACTGTAGTCGAATCTAGACCTGTATAAACCAACATCATAATCTTGCTAAAAGTAGTTTACATGTTTGAATTGGAAACAATTCAATTCATGAAAACGAAAGTACCTAGTGATTCATCACTCTATTATTGACAAGAACTCAATCAATAATAAACGTACGAGTAATTTAGCACGGGTAGAAGAATTAGATTAGCAAGTAAAAGGCGATTTGCTTAGAAAAACCTAACACTTAAATGCATTAATTGAACAAATTGTTAGATGATCTTAGCATGGAAATCGAAAAAGAAGAGACAACTTTGCGAAAAATAAAATGCTTTCAAAAGACCCGAAAACAACAGAAGAGTTGAATGATCAGGTATTAAAAATAAACACAACAGCAATGACCAAATTCCAATTTGACAAAACAACAAAAACTCACAAAGATCACTCACGGATTTCCACATAAATGCACATAAAAACGAAAAAAACGGAACATATATTTATAAAAAGGATGTAACTAAAGGTACCTTCATCACAAACTGTCACTCGAAAAATCACGGACCGCCAAGCGGCGCTCGCGCAGCTCAAAACGCTACTGAGTTTATTTATAAAACAACATTACGTTTGTACAATATTTTCTTAGACATGATTTTCTTGGCCGACCTTGACTCATTTCCTATCTATAAAGCTAAAATATTTTTTGGATGAACTGCGGCTTGACTGTCGTATCTTGTTTGATAGATAGATAGATCTAATCTATCTAGACTAGCTTTTTCCCGAGGCTTCGTCCGCGTAGAAGTCGAAAATTGTTCTAACAGGACTTTTAATGTTTTTTTTTTTTATTTCAATACAATACGTAAACGTCTTCCATAAATTCTGATAAAAATGTTCATGCAAAATTTGAAGTAGATTGGACCAATGAATTACGTTATCCCATATAAACTTTTGCCCCCCCTTTTCACCTTCTTAGGGGTAGAATTTCGAAAAATCCCTTCTTATCTCCAAGTTTCAGGTCTTTACGATCAGCGGTCTAGCAATTTACAAGATATTATACTCTGTTGTACACCATAAAAAATAACAGTAGGAACTTAAAATTAATAGTCTGTTACAATGGGCGGTTTTATCGCTAAAAGCGATTTTTTACAGACAACCTTAGCATGGATTACTGTATCTTGGTGAAGAATTTTTAGATAAAGGGTATTTTTTTATAGCTTTTGGTCTCTTTCTGTAGATGGCATAGAAATATGGCGCTATTGGCGATTCAGGTAAAAGCACCACGGTAGCCTTGCAAAACCCTAATGAATAGCTATTTCATGAAAAACTCATTTAATAGGGAAAGACATACTGAGAGAGTTGTACTGATGACTTTAATGATTACAATTCTGTAAATAAAAACGTATTACGCCCGTCAATCAACATGCAACTTGACTCTGACTTGAAATGCAAAAAACTTAGTAAAATTTTAATTTCGCGGGCCCCCTTTGAGCATCTCCCTATGTGGTTTGTCAAGCATCTTGTTTATGTCATGACTTTTTAAGGCTATTTATGTTTTTGTTGGTTAATAGAGGTTCCATCTGGTGCACCAGTAACCTAGTAAGTGCTAACAAAGTATCCATGCAATATTAAGATCTACTTAATATTGAACATAAGAAATAGATGGCCTGCATTCAATAATCATAATAACTATAATCTTGCAGATTTCCTTCTTCCAGATTCTCTGTTTTTTTTTTTAAAGTGAATCATGTTTTTTTAGGTGGGAAAATCATCCAAAGACATCCCCTGCTCTTGGGCGAAGATATTGTGTGAGATAGAGTCAGATTTTGACTAAAAAATCAACTCCTTTCCTTCGTTGCCTTTCGTTTAGTAGCGCTTAATTAACTAACTTATACACTAACACAATCTTACTTCAGAAATGTACAAATTATCAAAAAAATTGCTCGCATCACTGCCAAAAGGAAAATTGCCTGAAAGCACTGAAATCTTAATAAAAGATTTCTGTGCCTGAAAGGCTTGCAGCATTGTTACGTTGAATGTCAATACCCACCGAATGTGAAACCGAAAAAAAGGCCCACCATACGGCCTCAGTGTTTGAACCACGGACTGCGGTACTCTTCAAGAGTGATCGTGACCCTGGATCTCAAAGGGCAACAGAAGGAACATAGGTGGATTTTATTCAGTAAAAGGCGACACACCCTTTCATTCCACTCAGAGCGAGGGAAGTTATTGAAGCTTTTCCTTAAAAAAACTGTTTTAACTCCAAAACGGCCCGAAATAGCTTGATAAGTTTTCACTGTAACCCAATAAGGAAATACGTGTTCTCCATGGTTCAAGCTCAAATATCCGTTGTGCAAAATATGACTAATTAGTCCCGTAAGTGTCTAACATACTCCAGGCAGCTTTGGTCTGTTTGTCAGCCGGCTATTTGCGTCGTGCCGGCTATTCTCGTCAAATGGTTATGGCTCGTGGAAACTGATTAATACGTCAAACATTTTGATGGTTTTCTTGAGCTTCTGACGTAAGTAGAGGTACGTTAATTATGAAGTTATTTTGTGGTGTTTTGATGCGTGTAAAAACACGTGTGCTTTGCTAGAAGCAGAAGATTTTTATGGTTACCTTTCCATACAGGTATGCAGAACGTAAGAATTGCATGTGCATAGCATAGTCGACCTTTAATGTTCTCACTGCTGGGACTCGGCGTCGGCCTCCTCTCTAGGAGAGGGAGTGGGCCGTAATCCTCTAAGCGGGCCCAGTGTGGTGTGTGATTGGTTGGTAATTGCATGTGCATCAAATTCTAATTTTATGATTGAGTGTGCTCAGTGTGCTCAATTACATGACTTGTTTCCACCATCACCTTTTTACTATCAGACAAACTGACGTACGGCGAGTGTCTACCCTTACGTTATTAACACTTCTACGGTCCGGACTAAGCGTTTCGCCTTGATGTTTATACCGCGTACATCGAAGGACTGAAACAATTTACCTGCTGATTTTCCCGCCCGATTATGATTTACTTTATTAAAAAATAAAGTAGTGCGATTTAGGTACCATCAACGATTGCATCACCGCTTACTATCAAGTGTTATTATTGTTGTTATTATTGCTGACATTATTTTAATTATTAATTTTCTCCTTAATATCTTATACAATTCAAAATTAACTTATGTACAAATTTTATGTGTTTATGTGTTTTAAAACCAAATGTTCTATATTAATGTAGTGATTGTCTTTAAGTGTTGCAGCACTTAAATAGTTAGGTATATAAAATAATCCTGTAAATTCCCAGTGCCTGTAATGTTGGCGATCCTAAATAAATAAATAAGTGGGATCGCTGTCAAGCACTGGTTTAATCATTAAAAAAAGGTTTGGTAAACGAAGGCCAAGGCTGTGGGATCAGCACCACGTCCATAGTTCCTTGAACAGATAAATAAGCTTCCTAGTTCTCTAACATAAAACCTCGCAAAGTTTCATGCCTGGTTTCAGAAATAGTCACTTCTAATTTAGGTCGAGTTCTCGTAAAACAAAAATCAATATCTATCATAACATACTCGTATATTGATAATACTGGTATTGTCACACCAATGACAGCTTACGCACAAATTACTGTCCATTCCAGGTTGCCTGGATGACATCGCGTATATTTATGTTTTGGTTTATTTTTTGAAACTGTGTTGGTTTACAATAAAGAATATTTTTTTAATTAATAATCATTATTTCTGGGTAAAGAGCATTGATTAGCTTTAGAATATTCAAGTAGCGTAACTAGCATTTTTTACGCCCGGTGCGAGCTTCTCTAACTGCGCCTCTAGAAAAAAGTACAATACGGACAAAAAGGACTACTAGATATTTTTGCGCCCCTCCAGGGACTGCGACCTGTGCCTGGGCACCGCTGGCAACGCCCTAGTTACGGCACTGATATTAACCTAGGTTGAAGTTTATCTGCTGGGCAATCTGCCAGTTCCATTGCTTCGTTGAGATGAAGGAAATAATGGCTGATGTGTAGAGATTTCAGTAAGTCAAGTCATAAAAGGCGTCATGAAGAACAATTGTCAATAATCAGTTTTCAGAAAAATAGGTAGACAAAATTCGTATAATTCGTTTGATAAGGGTAATTGGTAATAACCAAATGGGACTTTCCATAATTACGTTACCAAATTGCAACAGAAGTTACTGTTGATCGAGTAGTGAATTTGTAATAACGAAAGCATTAGTAAGTTTCTTTCAAACACAGTGGTCGCGATATGAGAAACAATTTTCAGGATAATGTTTGTAGTGTCTGATCGAAAATCTGATTGAAATGCATAATAGAATACTTACCAAAAAAAAAAACAACAGAAAAAAAAACACAAAGAATAAAGATGAAACGAACGCACATTAGTGAAATTGTGGGGCTGAATGAGAACATGACAATAATGGTTCATTAGCTTCTGCGCATCGTGTGCATTGCCTGCGTGAGGGTAGAAAATGATCCAGAGGGAAAAGTATCTTATGTATTCCAGGACATGGTCTACATCTTCGTGGGGGCGATCGGCGGCGGAGACCTGGCGGAGAGCGAGGAGGAGTGGCAGACGGTCACCGACTTCTGCGAAGCAATAATGCTCGCAAAGGAGGAGGCCGACCGCATCAGGCAACGGCGCTCTCGCCGCCGCCGGGATTCCGATCCCGATTTCCAGCCACCGTAGGTGCGGGCTTGCGGACAGTGAGTAATGGGTAGCTCGCTGTCCGGCCGTCCGGTAACTGTCCGGACCAAGCCCAAGTCGTCGACGACGCGCACTGTTCCCGCGCGCCTCAGGAGTTATCAGCAACAGCAGGGGCCCAGCCGGATCGAAGCCAGGGTTATCCGAAAGGGAACTCGAGCCCCGGTATGAAGGCTTGAAAGAACGGGGTGGATTTTTTAGTCAGTAAGAGTCTGACACTATTTCTCGTTCCGCCCAAGAGCTGGGATAGTAATTGGATGATTTTCCCCACCAAAAAAAACATGGTCTACATTTATATTAATGTTAAGTGAGCAGACATTGAATATACCTACTGATGTGAAACAGAATAAAAAAAAAACTGGGTAAGTGCGAGTCGGACTCGCGCATTGCGAGTTCCGTGCAAACTACAATTCCCGAATGGAATCTCGAAAATTTTTACGAATTGCAATTTTTTTTTCTTTTGTGACGTATGTATAAACAAATTTACTATTTTCAGATTTTTCCCTATACCTGTGCGATAAGACCTTGCTTTGTGCCAATTAGATTCTGGGTCAACGGGAAGTATCCTATGAATTTCGATCTTTGAGAGTATCAAAACATACATTTTTTGCGACATAAACGGCCGTTAGAAGTTTGATTTTTTGATGGCTTGAAGGGCCCGCAGACCTGAGTATAATTTAATTTCAACACTATACCTCCACGCGTTCTTGAGATAAAGGGTCTTGACAGACAGACAGACAGACAGACAGATGGACAAAGTGATCCTAAAAGGGTTCCGTTTTTTCCTTTGAGGTAAGGAACCCTAAAAAATAAAATATCTACTATTTTTCTGATTTATAATGATAGACGAGAAAATCCGTTAGTAAACTAAATCTATAAGCGCAAATATTTAAAGTCAAGGTTATTTATTTACAATTAATGCGGTACGAAATACAATAGTATACAATTTTTTTAGGCAAATACTATTCGCCATCAGTATACTTTATACACACACATATATTTTATACTGTGCTTCGGTAGCACTGTATAATTTTTTTAAATTAACTCGCAACTCAAACAAACAAATAAACGCAAATAAACGTCTTTCTTTCTTTTCTTTCAACTCTTTCTTTTCAACAAAATTTAACTCGCAACTCTAAAAAAAACACAAATGATTGTTCTTATGAACTAAAAATATAAATATTTCTTGTAAAAATGTAAACTGGCTTCAACTGTACGTATTCTAGAGTCACTTCCTTTTACCCAGTAGACAATAGTGTATAAATACCTAATTTCACTTTTCCGTGCTACTTTTAGAATATCAATAATACAATAGATAGAAGCAGGTCAATGTTATTTGCTCTGTTTTCGACATTTTCAATAGGTATGACATTGGGGTCTTTTATAATCTGAATTAATCCAAGCTAATAATATTTGAAAGAGGTAAAGTTAGTTTTTATGTTTTTTTTTGTTTGTAAATCTCTGAAAGTACTGGGCCGATTGCGTAAATTTTTTCATCGATAGGAAGCCGCTTTATTCCTGAGTGACATATGTACGCGGGTGAAGTCGCGGGCAAAAGCTAGTGGATAAATAAGAGTACACTTTGCAAGGGGTTTTTACAGAAGGAACAATAAAGGAAAAGCCGAAACCATGAGATATCCATGTGAATTGTTAGGCACAACACGTCGGCATGAAAAGGGAGTAAGGCTCTGGGTACATTACTTACATAAATATGGCCTGCAGGACAGATGTGCTAAGGACAGTAAGGGTTTTTAAATGGCAGACACATACCAGAAAGTGGTGCAAAGGTTGGCTTCTCAATAAATAGACTGGTGACCTGGTGATGGTCGTAGGAATCTGCTGGATGCGAGAAGCAGAAGACCGGTCCTTGTGGCAATGCAAGTGGGGAGGCTTTATCCAGAAGTGGACGTCTTTCTGCTGAAATATGGCCTAAAGGTATACACGTTAGGGTCTACCTGACAGGTTTACCTGCACAGTTATACCTGTCAGGTAAGCTTGTGTGGAAACCTGCACAGTTTTGCAACATACACGCTTTGGTTTACCCGTAAAACTCAAGAGTACACGCAAATCTGTCGGGGATACCCTAACTTGTATGGCTACCTTAATATCTATGACCCATCAATCTTCAAAGAGTGAATTAGCGTCTAGGTTCATTCGCTCTACCATAGACCTCATCCATGGCTTATATCTAGCAGAGGCGTAGCTACCCCGAGAGAGGCCCTGTATCAAATGTTTTTGAATGCTTTTTTCTAACTGGATAGGTTGTATCAACCTATCCAGTCTAATTCTGGACTAGGGTAGGTTAATTTTTTATTGTGATCTTATGTAAAAAATTCTAGAATGAGCGGAGTCACCTATAATATTGGAACATTATCAATTATAGTATTAGGTACTAATTAACTACATGTCTCTTAATAAGAAGAAAATTTAAGGTTGCGGATAAGATGTTACGAATTATTGCACTTTGGGGGCACATTGATACGACAGTAACTACGCCCCTGCTATCTGGCCAGATCAAAAGCATGCTCTTAAGACATATTTTTTTTCTTTTCTGTGTTCATTTGCAATCAGTCGTTGACTATAAGCCAATTTGTGAAGTGCGTGGTGTCAAGCTAACTTTGCCTTTCCCAGTTGAGATAGCTCTTCAATGGAAATAGCTGCACCTGGTTTAGTCCCAGGATCAAGCGCCGTTTCAAGCTGGACTGTTAACACCAAAAAATAGATCATAATAAAAATGACGTTTCGGCTAACTGCCTGATGGCCTATAACCATCAAACACATACAGAAAGAGAGCACTCCTCGATACCGTCTTTGGAGCTCTAACCACCAATAGCCTGGACCCTTCTCCTAACATTGGTAGATTCCTATTTTTAAATGTTTTCTGCTTTATGGATTTACTGTTTTTAAGAAAAAAGATGATAGTGATGCTACTTACCTTGTCCTGTTCCCCCTCCTCAGGCACGACGCTCAGGTCGTGGAAGGCCACTGCTCGAACTGAATCATCCACGCTGGCACAGTCCGGGCATGCACTGCATACAGACGCGCTGTCCTGCCAAGCGATAATGTGCTTTATTTACTCCACATTTAATGGTCGTTTTACTATATGCTACCGTTGTTATCACTGCATGATCTATGGCTCAGAGTTTGTGGTTAGTTATAGAAAAGTTGTGAATGAAAAACTACTTCATGATATCTACTAAGGAGATTCGTAAAAGTTAAATCAAATATTTTTTAGTTGGTAATCTGAGAATCTAGAGCTACGGTAGTTATTGGTCAACTATTTTTATAATAATGATGAATGAATAAACAATAATCGCGAAAACTAGGCCGCTGTGTTTGCAATTAATTCTTGACGTACGGAATCTAATACGGCAGAAAGCGATAAAACCTTTTTACTCTATATGCAAAAGAGGCCGAAATATATTCAATTCCAAAAATATAAAATAGCAACAACGTCAATGTGAAAACATTTTTTCGGCAAAGTATTTTTTTAGGATAAATTTTTAGAAAATAATCTTTAAAACTTTAAACAAAACTAACCCAATGAATTTTTTAGATTTACCCGTTGAAGTGGGCGTGATAATATTTAATTATTTAGATACTAAGACGAAAATCAATGTCTATAATAGTTCCGAGCATGTCAGGGAGTATTTTGCATCAGGATGGTGTCACTTAAATAGTGTGGTTCTCTCAAGGAGTACCATAGCAACTGTTAAAACTTTAGACGAAAAGTTATTTATCAACCTCGGAGAACATATCAGAGACCTGAATCTGAGTGGAGTACAAGACCTTACCGTACAAAACCTAAAGCCTCACATGGATAAATTTAAAAACCTAAAATCCTTAGATATAACCTTTACTAATATCTACCTACCAGATATAGGAGAAGTGTGCCCAGTAAGTGTTAAAAAAATCGCCATAAACTACTTCAAATGCCCCAACAGTTACAAAAATGAAAGTACGCACATAAAATGTAGAGAAATATTTAAAGAGAGGCAGTTTGAAGTGATACACTTTGTAATCTTCGAATTTGTTGTGTCAGCGTCTCCACTGAAATTCCTTAAGGGCGTTCCTCTAATAAAAGACTTGAAATTAACTATATCTGACAATTATAAAGACTTCTTCGATTTAAGTCACCCTGAAACGAGTAGTTTTGATGCATATGACATTGAAACTAATTTTAACAAGCTTACATACATATTCAGAGACTGTGCTGTAACCCACAAGCTGTCCACACAATTGGATGGAGTTTCTAAGTTAGATTTCAGTCGATTGGAGTATATTTTTATCATGTATATGGAGAAAGTTACAATTTACGTGTCACCAGTATTTGCAAGTATGTTCACAACATGCTGCAATGATTTACAAGTTGAAGTTAGCGCTTATTTACCGGCAAACTTTATGCTTGATGGCAATATTATTTTCAAGGCCTGGAATAAAGCTACGAACAACTTTGATGATATTTTTTTCAGTAAATTGCTTTTGGAGTTAAAAGATTACTTTCCTACGTATGTTTGCATGCACAACCAAAAAAAAATGCAAATTGTCAAGGCTCCGAGCAGTTGGTACTGCATCGATTGTTGTGAGAACTTTGAGAAAAAGTTGAACGATTTACCAGACAAAGTAACATTAACAGATTTCTGTCGCCATGACGGCATTGTAAGGAGATGTCGGAGGCCAATTAGCTTATCGAAGGAATGCAAAACGACAAGGCACTTAACGTTTTTGAGGATAAATAACGTACCGCTCAGGAAGGACTTCTTTACTAATTTGTTTACTGCTTGTCCCAAATTGGTCACTTTAGATATTTATGTTGAAAAGTATGGTATGATCCGTGGGTTTACAGAGTCTTTGTCAAAAGCGATACATATAGCGAAGTTGAAGAATTTCATGTTGACCTCAGAAGATATTGAATACGAAATTATTTTTGAGATACTGAGCCACTGTGTCAGTTTAGAAAACGTTCATATTTGCGAGTATGAGAGAGCGACTGAAGATGTTGAAGTGATTACAACCAATATTGTGAATTTTATAGAAAAATGTGTGAATTTGTACAGTTTATATATAGAAGCGGACATGACTGGAGAAGGCCTGACGATGCTCATGGCTCCTCTTAGAATAGCAGCGCAGACTCTAGAGAGGGAGTACCTTTGTGTTGAAGTGTGCGAGTCTTATTGTGGTTGGAATCCATTTGTAGATGTGTTTAACCCAAGCCCTTTACATATTCTTAACTAATGTTTTGTTTGATATAACTCTGTTGACGTAAATAAATATACCAATATCATGTTGAATAGCAATTTTTCATTTTCTCTATATGACAATTAAACCATTAGGGTCAATGTCTACATAATGTATATGTCGCAGAGAAATGAGGATATTAGGGATTTCGCGAAATCCCCAGGAATATCACGAAATCCCGGCAGATGTCGAATATTCTTGTATATTACGTCTTCTTACTGAAAGTATCTAGTGATATGACAAAACACCAAGATATCGTCAGTGATAATGAAACGAAATCCCTAGGGAGGGGTTTCGTGAAAACCCTGATATCGTCATTTCCCTGCGACATATATACTTTTATGCGCAAAAGCTGACCCGTCTAACAGAAGTCATCCCATCAACCCATTTTTACTTTAGTAACTGTGGTCAACTCTGACTTACCACCAACTCATACTTTTGTTAGCATGAAGGTGTACCATGTGGTAGGTTTTCTGATTAATCAGATGATACGTGCGTCTCCCTTACTTACTAATTTCAAAGTATTTTTTTTATAGGATGGAACAGAGTGTAAAATCCCACAAATATCCGCTGAAAAGGTAGAATCCTTCATCCAGACTGCTATTTTGTCTGGTACGGGCTATTGCCCTATAGTTGATTTTGGACTGTTATATATGTTCTAATCGAGCAGAGGAGGAGCAGAGCGGGTTGGTGGATGTCACATGTCTTCGAATTTTTTGGTTCTAGGATATGCCGGTTTCCTCACGATGTTTTCCTTCACCGTTTTAAGAGCAATGGCGATGAAAGAAATTACACAAAGTAATGCGCCTGGCTGGGTTTGAACCTTCGACCTACAACTTGTAAGTTGGGGCCGTTACCACTCGGCCACCACCGCTCTCATTAGAAATAGACTCTAAAATATTACGAAGTAAAAATGCAACGTACGTCCGAGTGTTCCGGCGAAGATCGTCGGTCTCGCAGCATGCTGTCCAGGCGGTCGTACTCATAGCGAAGAGCCGATATCTCCCGCTTCAGCTGGTCGTTCTCTCGCTTCAGCTTCTTTATGTCCGATTGACCTGAAAATTATTTATTTTATATTGGCGCCGACCCCAAATAAAATGGGACAAAGGCAGGAAGAAGAAGAAAGACGTACGAAAAAAAATTGTGATTTCACAAGTTTTCTTATTCAGATCCTGTAAATATATGTCCATGATTGGTTTTTTAGGGGATGTAAAAAGGATGTCCATGTCTTAAGGGACATACCTGATTTTTAACCGCCTTTAAAATTCGAAGGATCTATGTTCGGCTTTTTTTATATATGTTCACCAATTTCTCGGTCAATTGTGGACCGATTTTGAATATTATGTTTTTGGTTGAAAAGTTATGCTTTCAAATTGGTCCCATAGAAATATTGTTTTGATATTGTATATCATAAAAATACACATAATATAACTATATTTTAAACTTCGAAGATATGGAACAGAATTCGTCATAGGATCACAGCAGAACTGTCGTGTCGTAACAAGTAAAATTGCTTTGTCTGTACGTTGTTGTTACGTATTCGATGACTGGTTGAAAGAAGAGGGGAAGGAGATAATATCGAAATGATCTGGTGTCGAAACCGGAAAGTAGGCACCGGGACTCTGTATTAAATTAATGTATTCTAACCGTGTTTGGGATTATTAGAATTGTCGTAAGATGCACTTTGGCTATAAGGTCTTTAAGTTTGGCTAAAGCGTACTTTTTAGTAGTGGTACCATAGCTAAAAAGTGTAAATAACTTTAATTTCGGAAGTCGGTGTTAAATAACGAAGAGGCAAAATTATTATAGAAAAACCGACTTCCGAAATTAAAATTATTTTGCAGGTTTTAGTGGTTTTTTTTACATTGCAGTCGGTTGTATTTTTTTTTGTAAAACATTTTTTTATTATGTCAAGTTATCAGTATTTTGGCATTCATCATAGACATTCAAATCGGTAGCACGACATGCTGAAGTCAGGAGGTTGACACGGCCTACACACCTCTCCCCCATATATACGCCTGTGTTTGTTAAGAAACAATTTCATTACCTCTTTCAACTTCGGCGTTGATGTTGATAGTTCGAAGTCGCAGCTCTTCGTTCTCGTATAGCATGCCCCGGGAGGACTTCCGGTCCAACCTGCGAGCAAATATCCTGTTAAAGACACGGTCCTAGCCTGGGCATCTCTTCTACAGATCCTGACCGAGATTCTTTCAAACAGAATTAATTTATAGTTGTTCCTTTTTTTGCGAGACTTCTTCATATAACCGTCTGCGTGTAGTAAATATTTCTTAGTGAAGATGTAAGGTCATGTTTATGTTTGTTGGTATGTCGAATGGCCATGGGAATGACACATGAAATGGCTGCATGATATCTATGCCTAAAATTGAAAAACTTAAGTGGTTAGCTATACACGGACTACTCAAGCTGTTAGCCAGTGATCATCATACATGGACTTCTCGTGCACTCAACGTCGACAGCTTGAAGCTGTCATTGAGTTCGGCTAGTCGCAATTTTAAATCAGTATCTTCATAGATTTTGAGGAAGAAACAATGGCACTAACCATTTGGTAAATCATGTTTGGATGGCCAGCAGGGCAGTATACAGTGAATCGATATTTTAGTATTAACACCATGTAGGTACTATAACATTATTCCTATGTGTAGCAAATTTTCAATTTAACATTTGACTTTGGTGTTGCCTAATTGGCGCTTCATATCCCCATTTCCGATTTACTCAAACTCTACTTTAGCCTGAAAATCTGTCAAAATGTGGCAGGAAAGTAGGATTTGAGACGTTCTTAGTTCATTAAACCCCAAGCCACAAAATAGATAAGTACAGAAGACAAGCTCATGTATGTACTTCACTTTTTATACCTACGCTCGGTGGACGCATACTAATGAGTGTTTGAGCCGGAACTGTTCGATGAGTGAGCCGACACGCGACTGAGATATCGTGTCCGTGAGCGGTGTCTATGTGTGCGTTGCTCGAGCGCGCTTTGTATGTAGATTGACTTCTGCACTTAACTCGTACGTTGAAACCGTTTGCAACGCAATTGCGGCTTGAAGCTGTCCGTATATGGCTACCCTAAGATGTCCATGCTTACAAATGCGACAATTTCAACAGAAGAAGACAATGCTTGTTAAAATTGATTCTTAACTTAAGGGAGGCCTTGTCTTGACTACAATCCCCTTAAATCATAATTAGATGTAAGTATAATGAAAGCAGATGATGCGACGAATATGCAAGCGAAATAGGAAAAAAGTGGTGCAGTACAAAATGTGACATGGAAGGATTTGGTGTAAAATAATAACTTTGAGGTCCTTCATAGGCGTCCACTGCGGAATATGGTGAAAATCCTAAGACTATTTATTTATTAAAACTTCATGCAACACAAAGGTACTAAGGCGGACTTTTTTATATTATAGTTCTTATGTTACATTATATTGGCTTTAATAAATCTTCAATGCTAGAGTGAATAGGCTCTTAATAAACTAGTGCGATTATTCTCCTTCATCGATTGCATCACTGATTACTATCAGGTGAGATCGCAGTCAAACACTAGTTTATATCACTAAAAGAGGTTTTTTTGCTGCTTTTTTAATTTGGAGACCTTTTGATCAGTGTTTTTTTCCGAAAAACTTCTTATAAAGTTAGGTCGTAGAATCAAACGGATGACGGATTTCAAATCTTAAAAACCCCAACCGGGAAAAAACTATATATACAAGGCGCCTGGGGCCCAAGTCTACTATTTATCTATTTTTATAAATTCGTCATTCCAACACGATCCCATTGTCATTTTGATATAAGTTCGCAATCTGCTAATTCATAATGATCGATCATTGATCGACCAATGGTCTCGTAGTAGAATGACAATATCGAGCTTATTAAAAGCAATAACTGCACAATGACGTTCTAATGGTAGGTCACTGATCAAAGGAACTGTCAAAATTTTGGCAGACTGCCGCATACATCAGACATTCGTTTGTCAATGTGTACGAGATAACCATTATAAGCCACTTCCTTCAATGGAGTGTCCGTGGTTGACCATTGGAAAGTCATAATGATGCCATTAAATTAGTAGATCAATGATAGACCATTCTGAAACTATTGTAATAGCAGACTTGAGGCCCTGATAAACTTAAAATGAAGTACATTGACCGTGTCCCAATATCTCCAATATATCGAAGGTACCCGAAAAACCCCCAATGAACTGTTTTTCAGAAAAGGTAAAGGATCACGATAGATGTCGATTCAAGACAGCAGTCTTTAATTCTGTTTTTGAAATTAAGAATGTCAATAAATATAGGAGGGTCAATGACCATTATCCACGTTTAGTTGGCGCCTACTTTAAGTTAGAGAAATCTGACGTATGCCTATTTTGTCCAACGTCCATGCCCAGCAGTGGACTACAAGAAACTGAAAGAGAATACACAAAACGTAGTGCGTTCCAGCCTCAAGAGTGCTAACAGAGACATTCCTTTCATACGCCATTTACAGTGCACATAATAGGGACACCATTTTACCCATCTTCCTCCTCCTGTAACTCTTTGGCCCTTGCCATGGATCTCTTGAGTCTCCACAAGACGCGTTCTTCTGCCAATTGAAGCCAGAAAGTACCACCGAATCTCCTGACTCCTCCCATCCCTGGATACGCCCCATACACCTTGTGTCTGTCTTAAGTTTATGAATGTTAGGCACTGGAATGTAGAACCTAGGTCTCTTCCAAATGTGCACTATAAACGGGTGACGTCATGATTTAAGATGGTGGAAAGTTAAAGAAGCTACTACTATGGAGTCATGCGTGGATTGGCAATGGTGGTGATAAGGTGTGCTTTTGTATTTGTATTGAGAAAGTCATTGGCTGAGACATTATTTGTAAAATCGACATAAAATAAATATTGTTGAGGCAGAATGCGCTCGAGTAGCTCGTGGCATTCAATTTCAATTTGCTCAGTTTTTTTTTTGCAATTTACGGCACAAAACCTACTAAATTGTATATTATTACAACCGGTCAAGTGTGAATCGGACTCGCACACGAAGGGTATATAGGTACCTTTTTTTTGGTGTAACAAATCATCTTGGTTGTATGGGAGAACCCACTTAAATATTTATTTTATTCTATTTTTTTTTTTTGTATTTCTTGTTATAGCGGCAACAGAAATATATCAACTACCTTGGGTAATTATTAGGGTAAAATGAAATCTGATGTAATCAACACTGGTTCAATAATCAAGGATGGTTAAGAGATCTCGATCATTGATTACTAGTAGAAGACCTTATCAAAAGTGTTGAATATAAGTATTTTTTAAATCATTACAGCTGACACCACGGATATTGAACGCTCGGCGTCAGAGTGGGCATCGCTTTGCGCATTCCATACATTGGCGAGCCAATCGTCGTCGTTGTTAGATACATGCTGCAAGCGGAATGAAAGAATCACGAGTGTCGTCTATGACGCGATGCGCAGTGAGCCAATCACTGTCGCTCCCCACCCTCGCGTCTCACGTCGCACCACCTAAAGAGACCCGATTTTTGACTTCTGCGCAACTTGAAGCCAGCGTTCAATATCCGTGGTGGCAGCTGTAAATATTATACAAAATTTCCAAGTCGTTTGACTTTTTAGACAGAGTATTGCTATCACAGCCTGTTGACAGACAGACGGACAGTGGATAGCATCCCACGGTTTTACCCTTTGAGTACGGATCCCTAAAAACGGTTATTTCCCACCGCAATAAATATAGCAGTAATGAGATCATACGGATTATCAATAGCATTACCATCAGATGTCACAATTTCATGAAATAGACACAATGATGTGACGGACTTGACCGCAAGATGTATTGATGGTCTTATCAAATGCTTACATAAATAGATAACGAATCAATTTTTTTTTTTAAATTAATAAACATGCACTAGTTTGCTTGACTGCGATCCCATCTGAAGGTAAGCAGTGATGCAATCGTTGATTGCAATTACACACTCTAAGACGTTTCAGTACACATATCTTTATGCTTATACCTACTTCAGTAAATAAAAAAAAAACTTTGAACTGTAAATTGCAAAAAGTCTGAATTTCGTGGCTAGACGAGCGCATCCCCCCTTAAATTCCACGCTAAGGTCTTTTCTACAATTGTAGTTATTCTGTCTTCTAGTGTTGACGGATATGTGTTACTAGCACTCACTTTCGGTTGGGTTTGATGTTGACATCTTTCCTGCGCGTGCGCAGCATGCTCGCTCCCGTCATGCCCGACATCTTGCCGCTTATCAGCCATGCGAGGAGTAACACCTGGAACAATAGATAATAATATGGTCATTTATATCTATAGATATAAAACGAGAAATTGACTGACAGACATATCAACGTACAACTGAAATGATTAGGACTAGGTGCGTGAAATTTTTTAAAAAGCTTCCTTTTAATATTGTAGATGAGTACTAAGAGAGGGTTTTCCAAAATTCACCCCATGACAAGATGAAGCGGAGGTCTAAAGTTTTTATGGAGAAACCTATTTTCGCGCTGGGGGAAGCTAATTTCTCTACACCGGTAAATTTTAATCGTTTCAATCCCGTGGAGGGTCGATCCGGTACATGAAACACTATCGATTTGAAAAGATAAAATTAAAAAATAAAGTACCTTTTTTTCAAAACTCGTATTAATTTACGCATGTACGAAATTAATTTCTTTAAGAAAACGTTAACTGAGCGAGTTCAATGACCTGTAGGTAGTTTGTACGAAACGCCGACTATTACCTACTTTATTTTTTAATTTTATCTTTACAAATCGATAGTGTTTCATGTGCCGGATCGACCCTCCACGGGATTAAAACGAATAAAATTTAACGGTGTATAAATGAAATGTCTCAGAGTTCTGAAGATTCGATATTTCATAAAACTTACAAGGAGTAATAAACATTTTAAATACTCTCTTAAACCAATTATTATAATGTTTCTGAAAACAGTTTAAAGGTTTAACCAGTTACAAAAGACATCAAATCAAGGTCTTCCAAATCTGTTTCATACAAAATATTTTTTGGGATCACTTCTCACTGGACGACACATTGCTGGGTTGTGGAGGTCCAATAGGCACCATAGCCATATACCATCAGTTATTCTTGAAGCCTACCAACTATTTTTTTTTTTATGTGACGTAGTACTCGAATAAACTAGTGCTAGACTGCGATCCCATCGCGATGGTAAGCATGTGATGCAATCGTTAATGGTGAAGCGCACTTGTTTAAGAGCCTGTTCACTAGAGTGGACTGTCTTTTCTCAACTAACTCTTCAAGGTTCTAGCCTTGAAGAGTTAGTTGAAAAAAAGCGGCAGTCCGCACCTGTTTTGTTAAAAGATACGAAGTTCCGAGCATGTTATTTTTCATTTTACAAAATAGGTGTCGTCCCGTGGACTACTAGGTAGCAAGCAAGGATGATTGACTTGACGACACGTTTCCGATACGACACGTGGTTATCAACGTGATGTGCGTGGATTTAGTAACGTAACAGGGGCAAGTGATCACGTCACAAGGTCTTGACTACATGGCTTCATATAACGCAACGTGTGGCTTCCTTTGATGTAAACAGAAAACCCTTGCTTGCATGATAACTAGGTAACAGTTGCGTAGTATAAAATATAATCTAATTGGTTAGTTAGTCTATCATATCCCACTGCTGGCAGAAGGCCTCCGTCTCCTTTTTCCACACACGTCTGTCCTCGGCCATTGCGGGCCAGTCCCTCCGCAAGTTCTCAAACTCATCTCTCCTCCTTCGCCTTGGTCTGCCGCGATGTCGCCTTGCGTTTGATGGGACCCAACAAGTGACTCTTTTAGCCCACAAATCACCAACATGTGGTAGACATGTCATCTAATTGGTACACATGAAAAAAAGATTGCAGTTAGCGGAGATGAACATTTAGGCACAGATGTGTGAAATGAAGAGAATGGATAAGGTAACTATTATAGTTAGAGGAAGTTTGAAAGTGGCGCCAGTGACTGAAAAATTGAAAAGGAATTTCTGGAAAAGGAATGTCTTGGTATGGTCTTGTGAAGAGGAGGGATGAAACGCATGTTACTAATAGTGTAATGAATATACATGTAGGTGGCTGGAGAGAGAGAGGTCAAAAAGAAGACGAATGGAATGTATGAGGAGTGATAGGAAAGAAAAGGAAGTCGGTGATAGCGTGGCGGCTGATATGACAGAATAGAAAAAAAAAATTGCGCCGAACCCAAGTAACTTGGGACAAGGGCAGGAAGATGATGATGATGGTACACATGAACATGATTTTCGATTTCCAGTGTACACGGATGCACTACTACTACTAAATGCCCATCTGACTTCCAAAACCCAGTACCTGGAGTGGATAATTCTTGGCAAAACTGGTGGTAGATAATCTGGCTTCCAATCGCAAAAGACAATCAAAGATCTATCAATAAGAGCCGGGACCAATAGCTTAACATGTTTATCAAGATATGGAGAAGTCTCCGTATGTGTACGGTAATGGACAAAACGTTTTGGGAACACATTCATTGTGCATACAGCTGAGGACTAGATTTCCCTGCTGGAGTCTGTTTCCTGATAGCTACAATCTGGGTACTTACCTATCTATAAGTCAAGAGTGAATGAATAGGTTACTTCTAGGCATGCGTTCTCCATCGTCGACCACATTGTGGCTTTCCATCAGGTGAGATATGGTCAAGCGTGAGCTAATAAAAAAGATCTCAGCAAGCGTTGGTATAACCTTGAAAGTACTCTTGCACTTAGCTGTTTTTAATTAGCCACGAGGTTCTCTCCTTGTGGCTTCCTTTAACGTAATCAGAAAACCCCTGCTTGCGCGATGATTTCAACTCAACGTGTTTCGTTGCGTGGCGTAAAATAGTGTAATATAATAGTGTGGCTTAGAAAATTCATTGGTTATTTATTAATCAATACGGTTGCAATACTTCCGCATATGATTGTGTGGTAAATACACATCTTACTGAAATCATACAGTCTACGTAATTATTGCTATACATGAGAAAATTAGCTATTATTAGCTAATGTTAAAACTATAACTTACTTTCTCCTAGGCGGGAAACACCGAAATTTTATCACAGATAAATTACTTGTGATATGTGCTAAATATAGGACAGCAAGAATGTTCGATGTGGCGGCGCTTGGGGGAGGCCTATGTCCAACAGTGGACGTGTATCGGCTGAAATGATGATGATGATGATAGGACAGCAAGTTGCGGATGCATTTTGCAAATTTCTGGATTTTTTAAATTTTCTATAAATTATAGCTTAGGTACATTTAAAAGTTAAACAAGCTTAAACAAATTAATAAAATTACTTGATAACAAGTTAAATCAACTAAAATGATAAAGGGGGGTTCCGCTGCCACCGGATGAATTAGATTTACAGTGTGTAAAAATTCTCAAACTGTAAAATGTCTAAGGATTTTTCAATCGAAATCGAGCCTTTTCTCCGGACTTTTGATTTTTCATCTGATAACCCTAGGTACAGGCGTCGTGACTTATTTTAGTAAAATAGGCATTATTAAAAAAGAGCCATTTCATGGGAATAAATCCTACACTAATATGCGACTCCAATTCCGCCAGAGTAAAAGCGTACAATGAAGTACTTTCTTACTACTTACGTATTTCTGTACGTTTAGACATTCATCATCATCATCATCATCAGCCTTTAATGTTCTCACTGCTGGGACTCAGACATTCAGTTGATCGATAACTCTAATTTAGCTTCACTTTTTTGACTGACCGACATTTTGACAATTCAAAAGTGCCTGTAATTGATCTATTTGAAATAAACGTTTCTGATTTCTGACTCTTATAAAGTCATTTATCACAATTCTATGTGAAATAGGACTTGCCAAGTTCACAGTTTATTCTATAGACAATATGCAACCCTTTTGACCCATTTGTAGGTCAACTGAGCCGTTGGGGATTCCAAAAATACTTTCTCTGTGCACCTAGCATACAGGTGTATTAGTTTTAAGTATCATAAATATTTCAATTTATAGAGCATAGCGTATAGTAAACCTATTTACTATGCTCAGTAATTTGGACGATTTCAAAATGTCGTGGGAAAACCCATAATTTTAGGTAAATTACGGTGTAGGTACTGCAAATACCACCACGGGGAATTTCCTTGTCCTAGTTAGTACGCAAAGGGCAACTGAAAGATACAAGTGTGTATTTAGACAGTAAAAGTGTGAAACGCCCTGTCGCTCTGTTCAAGAGTGGGAGAAGTAATTAGATGATTTCATAATTCAATAGGTATTGTTAGAAATTGAGAGTAGATCCTATTTTCCTAGCAGAATGTTTGGTGAAAAGAAAATTTAGGGTAGTTGCGGCAGAATGTATGACTGGCCTGTTGGTCTAGTGGTTAGAGACCCTGACTGCTATGCCGGAGGTCGTGGGTTCGATTCCCATCCAGGACAAATGTTTATAATGTGATGAGCATAATCATTTGTTCTGTGTCTGGGTGTAATTTATCTATATTATGTATGTATTTAGAAATATATAAGTATGTTTATCAGTTGTCTAGTACCCATAACACAAGCTCTGCTTAGCTTGGGACTAGACGGCGTTGTGTGATAGTTGTGGAATATTATTATATATTATAATGTATATACGTTGATATTGTGGGAATGCATTTTAAGAATTACCTAACTACGTTTTCTACGTGAAGTGCATTGAAAAATAATCTTCAAATATGCGTAAGTTTTATCATATTCCGCTTATGCGACTGTTTGCTATCAGCACTTTGATGGGCGCTTGAAATATTAACCACCGAACGTGCTCTAGATTTTAGACGAAAACAGCTGAGATTATATTTCTTAGCTTGAAACACACACATACATAAACTTGTTTTTTTTTTATAGATCGATAGATACGAGTGTCAACAATCTACGTCCATTACATTTGTATTACACAATATTATCCAAAGCTGCATTAAGTACTATCTAGGTATTCCAATCAATACTTAGGTACACCTTCTTCATCTGTGGGTAGGTACCATCAACCCCACGTGCAAGAATTGAATGTTTAGGGTTTTTCTAACTACACCTGTTTGCATCACCTTCATTAGTAAATGGTTCTAGGTACTTCCCCGAAAGAACTCATTAAGTTACTGTACTTCATAATTATTTTACTGACTAATATGAGCTAGCGCGCACTGGTGACTTTGTCACCGTGACCTTTTATTTACTGTTATCGTGCTTATGTGACAGTTGGGTAAAAATTGTCAAAATAATTATAAGTCACCACTGCACGCTAGCTCTTAGAAATGAGGAAGAATCTTTCACGCCTAAACCACTATGGGCCCGCGATAATCATGGCGGTAAGTCCACTCTGAAGAATGGCTGGAGAGGCGTCTCGTTGTCCTCAACTAGTGGTAAGTTTAGGAGGTTCCTGCACCGATTCAGGCAAAAGAAAAGACCGAGTATCGCCAAAGGGCAGATCGCCAAGAAGACAAGGTGGAGCATACGGGGGAGGTGTGCCCTGCTTAGGCGGAGCACCGCCTTGTCTTAGCGGCGACTTCTCGCGCCGGGCCCTGGTTCACGCTTTGGTACGGAGCGTGGAGGAACGGTAGGCGGCCGGCTCCTTTTGCCAAGCAGTAATGTCGCTCGCTAGAGCGATGCCTACGCATGCGGCCATCTCGACCGCACGCGTATGAAACGGACATCCTCATGCCTCGGCCGCCGAGACCCCGGGCCCGCTACCAGCCACAAAAGGCGCTGGATGGAGGACGACGAGCAATAGGTAGCTCGCCGTTCGGTAACCGTCCGGACTGAGCCGGAGTCGTCGACTGCGTGTAGTGTTCCACGCACGCATCAAAGATATATCAGCAAAACCCTAGGGGCTAAATAGGGGCTAGTGCGATTGTGGTGCTCCTGACTAGATGATGGCCCACATACTAGAGCGCCTAAAGTCTCCGTACATCTGCTCTTTGGAGGATCTTAAATACGCTACTGACATCGGTATAAACAATGCCACCTACTGGGCCCAAATACTTTGAGGGAAAAAAACATTAATTCGAGAAAAAGAAGAAATAAGTATGAGCAAATGCTAGTGCATAATGTAAATCAGCGTGTGAAAACATTTTCTTTCACCATTTTGAGTGTAATGAGGCTATGAAATAAGTTACACAAAGTAATGCACCATCAAAGACACTTCTGCCTAACCGCCGCTAAGTTCATTTTTGCTTGCACTCGAAACGAAAACTTCAAAGGGTTTAGTTTGGCGCCGCGTCGCAGGATTCAAGCGAAATTTTTTTTAGTGATCAGGCAGATATGACCGCGATGGTACCTTTAACAACACTACAAGTTCTATAGTACTTACAGTGAAAGACAAATAAAACTATCACTTTTGTCAACTTTATAATTCCGTTTTACAGCGATGTTGTCGCTGTGTACAACTAAGTTCAGCGCTCTACATCACTCTATGGCGCTCTAAAGTCTTAATCTAACATACGACACTTGAAATAATCAACTTAATCGCCTTACCTTATTCCATAACAAGATTACAGCATGCTGACTTGTTCGAGATAGAGAGTGTACTGAACCCACCTCGTGAAAGCCACTTCACTTGGCTCATGCGCAGTAAAAAACGCTGACGGACGTCGTAAAAACAGGTAAGACACGACGTTCGTCTATAGTAACAATTTGGTTCTGATCGTGTCTTTATTTCCTTGTCTTAAGGGTGGTTTTCGTAGTTCACAAGTGTTGATTAGTTGACTATACTTTGGTTATGTTTCGGTTGTAAGAATTTGCGTTGGTTTTAATTTTATGATAAGGATGAGCAGATTGATAGATAAGGTCTTTGATCAGATACTTAATATTGTAAGGTACCATCAAACTTCCGCCTGGCCACCGCTAAGTTCATTTTTGCTTGCACTCGAAATGAAAACTCAAAGGGTTTGGTTTGGTGCCGCGCCGCAGGATTAAGTGAATTTTTTTAAAGTGAACAGGCAGAAATGACTGCGATAGTACCTCTAAAATCAAGCCTTTTTTCACTGAAAAGGGTGAAACTTTTAATTAAATTAGAATATTAAAATAAGATGACCTGTACATTATGACTACACTAAATACATACATATATAAACTTTATTCCGACTGTCACCAATAAGAATTTCAAAATACCGAATATACAGATCGAGCATTTGATTCTTCGAATTTATGAAAACGACTTTGGTAAAATAAATTTCGTGATTTTTAATAAATCAATAATAGACATTAGATATAATTAGTTACTTAGATACAACTAGAACTTTGGAAAACAAGAACATCGAAATTTAATAAAATATTTCATAGTATACAGCTACTGCTTTATTATAATTAACCTTTCGAGTACCGTAATTAAAGATACAATACCAACGTAGGCGCGGGCTTGCGGACGGCGAGCAATGGGTAGCTCGCTGTCCGACCGTCCGGTAACTGTCCGGACCGAGCCCAAGTCTTCGACGGCGTGCACTGTTCCCGCGCGCCTTAAGGAGTTGTCAGCAACAGCAGGGGCCCAGCTGGTTCGAAGCCTACTGGGGCCAGGGTTAGTTTCGAAAGAGTAGCTCAGCCCCGGTATGAATGCACGAAGGAACGGGGTGGGTTTTTAGTCAATAAGAGTCTGACACTATCTCCCGCTCCGCCCAAGAGCGGGGGTTGTCATTAGATGATTTTCCTCCTATAAAAAGGTCACCTTGGTTGGGACGCTAGTTTGCAACCGTCTGGTCATCCCTTTAAAGTAATTAAAAAGTGAATAAAGTCTTGTATTATGTCGACTAATAGCGCGAAAGAAACACTGTTAAAATTACTATGGATTATAGGAATTAGATTCACTTAAAGTCTCAGTGTCTATATCTCTTTTTTCTCCAATTTTCCTTTCGCAGGTATGCTGGAAGAGATTTCTTTAGAAATAAGGATCACCTTTGTACTATTCTTCTGTTTCCTTCTTCTGTTTTTTTTTATTATTGTGTGTACATAAATTGTTAAATAAAATAAATAAATAAATAAAAGTCAATCTAAAAAACTTTGGTTATGTACAACATTAGTAGTTTTTGGGATTCGTAATTTTAAAATATTATCACAAATTCGGTTTTACCACAAAACAATAATAGGTAGGAGGAAAAATAATATACTTATTATATTAATGTGTAAAATGATGCAACAACAAAAACAGTTACATACGTGATGGATGCCCTACATTATACGAAAATTGTGAAGTTAAGCGTATAACTTACCTAATATTATGTAAAGTTTAGGTATAAGTAGGTACTCGCATGGTTTGTAGAAAAATAAAATTATACTTACTCGGTTTATCTGCCTGAGATTTTTCCTTACTGGGAGTAAAAGACACATATTTAGTATTTTATTTCATCCCTTCAATAATGCAAAAAAATTAGTCTAAATCTAAATACTGAAAAAAAAATCTGGAAGTACTAGAGTTGAAGGGATGAAACAAAATACAAAATATGTGTCTCAAAATGATGAATTTTATCAGCTCTAAATCAAGTTAACAAATCCTCATAATTAAAAAAAAATAATAGTTTTTAGGTTTTTAGGTTCTCACAAACGATGTAAATTGCGCACATGGGAGTTTAACTCTTGCATTTGAAATATGAAACACCATAGACTCATGGCATTAATTTAGTCATGTCCAATTTCAAGAGTTTCTACAACAATGTGTCCCGCCTTTGGACTATGATAGAAAATTAGGGACGGATCCCTCTTTTAATAGTGACAAATAGTGTATCTCCTCGGTAATCCTAGATGTCACAACTGCTGCAGTGGTGGAGCGATCGACTGCTGCCAAGCGTGTCGTTAGTTCGTTTTCCGATATTACAGATAGGTGTTAAGGGTCTGGGTGTCTTGTGTATGTGAATTTAAATGTTTGTAAACGCACCCACGATACGAGAGTAATTCCTAGTGTAGGGCAATGTTTAAAAAAAAAGAAAAAGTAATAATTACTTTGGTTAATATGTATATTGTTGTTTGTTTTTGTATTAAAAGTATATTAATGTCTGCATCTAATTTATTTAAATTTTAAAAGTAGTTTTTGTCAATGGCTTCGTCCGCCATGGAAGTAGAAAATTATCCCAAATAAATAAAAATATATCTGTTTATTAATTTATGCATATTGGATAGGTACAGGTCTTTTTTCTAGCCACAATCGCTTTTCCCCTCGAAAACAATATGTAAATATGGTTTGTGCGCTCGAAATTTGTAAGTTTCTCAGTTCACAAAATTTCGTAATAAATAAATATCTATCTCAATACAAATAATAGTCACCAATCTTATGGTGTATCCTAAAAGATCGGTGGAAGTTAACCAGATGGTTAAAAATAGGTACCTAGTCTTAAAGTATAATTTATTGGTTGTATTATGGATTGGTTAACCAATAAAGAAATGAGTAACGGTAGGTAATATTAAATTAAACTCCATTCTAGAGTAATAGAATCGGCCCATTGTTGCCCATACGATGGCAAATACCTCCCTCCACTCTTTCTTTTAATCCTGGTTTTCAGTTAAGTCAACCAGGGCCCCAAGTCTGCTATTTTTATAAATTCGTCATTCCAACACGATCCCATTGTCATTTTGCTAAAAGTTTGTAATCTGCTAATTCATAATGATCGATCATTGATCGGTCACTGGTCTTGTAATAGAATTGTGGTAGAATGATAATTTCGAGCATATTAAAACCAATAACTGCACAATAACGTTCTAATGGTAAAACACTGATCAAATAAACTGTCAAAGTTTTAGCAGATTACCGCAAACGTCAAATATTCATTTGTCAATATGTACGAGATTACTATTCTATGTCACTTCTTTCAATGGAGTGTCAGTGGTTGACCATTGGAAAGTCATAATGACGCCATTATATTAGTAGATTACCAAACTTGTCAAAATCGACAATAATGACATTACACTAGTTTATCTCATTAAAAAAAGTTTTTTGCTCCTTTTTTATTTTGATCAGTTTTTTTTCCGAAAAACTTCTTGTAAAGTTAAGTCGTAGGATCAAACGGAAGACGGCTTTCAAATATTAAAAACCCCAAACGGGAAAAAACTATCTATACAAGGCGCCTGGGGCCCAAGTCTACTATTTTTATAAATTCGTCATTCCAACACGATCCCATTGTCATTTTGCTAAAAGTTCGCAATCTGCTAATTCATAATGATCGATCATTGATCGACCAATGGTCTCGTAATAGAGTTGTAGTAGAATGACAATATCGAGCTTATTAAAAGCAATAACTGCACAATGACGTTCTAATGGTAGGTCACTGATCAAAGGAACTGTCAAAATTTTGGCAGACTGCCGCATACATCAGACATTCGTTTGTCTATGTGTACGAGATTACCATTATAAGCCACTTCCTTCAATGGAGTGTCAGTGGTTGACCATTGGAAAGTCATAATGACGCCATTAAATTAGTAGATCAATGATAGACCATTCTGACACTATTGTAATAGCAGACTTGAGGCCCTGATAGTTAACAATATAGGAACCAATTAATCGTTGCTGTTGATTAACCATAAAAGAAACGGTAATCTACACTAATATAATAAAGTGGTAAAGTTTGTTTTTATGTTTTTTGTTTGTAGGAGGTAATCTCTAGAAGTACTGGTTCGATTGCGAAATTTTTTTCACCGTTAGAAAGCTACATTATTCCTGAGTGACATAGGCTATATGTTATGTATGCGGGCGAAGCCGCGGGCAAAAGCTAGAGTTAAATAAAGAAGGCCTTTTTTCACAATTTTCGTCATTCATGTATCTACATATTATGTCGAGTTGGATGCCCCTTAATTTTTTTTTTAGAATAATAGGGGCGTCCTATATTTACATTTCTTTTAAAGGTTCGAAATAATGTAGTGACTTGTGCTGTAGAGCCGAGCGGGAAGGCGTGTCAGACTTTTACTGACTGAAAACAACCTTCTGTTTCTTCAGGTGACTTTACATTCTAGCACGGGTAACCCATTCAGAAGTCGACCCATAGCCCTAGTGGGCTTTAGTCCTGCTGAGCCCATACAGTTTTAGTGAGATCTCTTTGAGGCTCGTGGAACACTACGCGCCGTCGATGACTCGGGTTTACTGGCTACCGAACGACCGGACGGCTTGATACCTATTGCTCGTCGACCACAAGCCCACGCCTACAGTGACCGGTATTCGGGGTCAAAGTCTCTGTGGCTGGGGCGTGAGGATGTGCGTTCCCTCACGCATGCGGCTGTCTCATTCGCAAGCAATTGTTACATCATAGGACTTTAACATGGCTGGTAAAGTATGTGTACCTACATATGGTATTAACTTGCATATCGACTTGCCTTTTATGGAATACAAAGGTGGTCCCTCACCGGGAGCATTCGTGTGTTATGTAACGTTACAGATTTGAGCATTACATCAGTGAAGGAAAAGAACCGAGCATTACAATGAGTACCTTGTAATGATGTGTAATATCGTGATACACCTTGTAACATCAATTCATCATCATCATCATTTCAGCCGATATACGTCCACTGTTGGACATAGGCCTCCCCCAAGTGTCGCCACAACGAACGTTAGTGTGCGTCTCGCATCCATTGGTTTCCCGCAACCTTCACCAGGTCATCGGTCCATTTTGTAGGAGGCCTTCCAACGCTGCGTCTTCCAGTACGCGGTCGCCACCCCAGAACCTTTCGGCCTCAACGGCCATCTGTTCTGCGAGCAATGTGCACTGCCCATTGCCACTTGAGTTTGGCAATTCTTCGTGCTATGTCGGCAACCTTAGTTCTCCTGCGGATATCTATCTACCTGATTCGATCACGCAAGGAAACCCCAAGCATAGCCCTTTCCATTGCTCTTTATGTGCCTTCTGATGAAGCCCATTTTGAATTTGTGACCGACCACGTTTCGGAGCCATATATCATCACTGGCAACACGCACTGGTTAAAGACTTTCGTCTTGAGACAATGTGGTATGTTGGACGGGAAGATACCGCGTAGCTTCCCGAACGCTGCCCAGCCGAGTTGGATTCGTCAGTTGACCTCTTTCTCAAAGTTAGACCTACCCACCTGGTCTGTCTGTCCAAGGTACCTAGACGTAATCTTCCACAACTTCGAGTGTAGAGTCTCCGACCTTGATAGAAATTCTCAAAATTCGCATCAATTCGCCATACATCAATCCGCTTCGTCTGCAATTATGGATGAAATAAAAGCTAATGCTCACATAATGTTACATTACCCGCGAATGCTCGTCAGTCAGCAGGGAGGTAGTATTGTAATGTAATACTCTAAGTCGAATCTATAATGTTACCTTACACGTGAATGCTCCCGGTGAGGATGCACCCTTAGCGTGATATTTTTAGATTTCATTAAACCCCAAGCGAACGCCGGCGTTCGCGCACCTATTGTCTTTCTATTGTGTCTGTAATTTCCACGATTGAAAGTTTAACTGTTTTATTATACACCATCTTGTAATTTAGGTAGATCCTTGCTCCCTGCATGCTGGGGAATTTCTATGATGACAACTGTTTTGTGCTAAGAATAAAATGCGTGGTTTTCAAAAAACCGCTTTGAATCAAAACCCGAAATTCGAAAATGACCACGTTCCAAAATCGCAGAGTCAACAGAAGTATTTTGTGGCACTGAAGTTATGACTAATTCAATATAATATTTCTGGAAAGGGGGCTTGCTTGGACTGCTGATATGACGACTGACTAAGAAGCGTGGAAAAAGACAAAGCCACAACAATCCCGAATTAATTTGAATAGGAAATATACTGATGATGAGTCATTGTTATATTCTCCGAATAAACCCATTTACTCGTATGTACTATTGCAGCAAGATAATACAGGAATTGTGAATGATTTATGAACCTAGTACAATGTTGCGTCAGAATCGCGCAACACATTTTTATCAGTGACGCAATCGATAGGTATTCTACTAAATGCTTCGTCAGAACTTGGATACGCCAAATTATACAGATAGTACAAAATCCCCCCCCAATTAGCTTTCTTCTCGTCTGCAAAATATTACGCAATAATAAATAAAGTTAACGCAATATGACTTTGCATTACACACAAGAACATTGATGTCATCGACCGAAAACTGTGTATGTGTGCGTCAGAATACTCGCCTCTCATTGGTCGACGCGTCCCTCGATAAAGCAACAACGCAATATTTTCGCCATTTTAAGTTTCACGCCAATGTTGCTTCTAGTCTTGTGCCTGCTCGGTCATTTTAAAGATCGCTCCGAACTAGTTCAGTTCGCTTAGTGAACTAGTTCATTCTATTAGTTCTATTAGCTCTATTCAGTCACCTATCGGTATAGAGTTTAGATCACGTTTAGATAGGCCTACTCAGTCGAACGAACTACTTATTCAGTTGTTTCTTTGAACGACATAGACATTCGATCTTTTTATCTTTATCATTTAGATTTCTTTAAAAGAGCATTATTATTATTTTAAGTCAGTAGCTTAGCTCTGTGGTAGTAATATAAAGTATAGCTCTTTGTGAGTACGTTAATGCACTAAAGTCCATTTCGTAAAAATTGTGGCTTAACTCTATTGGCTTCCAAGGCGACGATATTGAACAAAGAAATTCGGATAACACACACACAATATTCTTGTCAATATGTACTTTATTGACAATATTATTGTACGTGTTTGGGTAGCCTAAAAGATCTACTTGCCTCTCTTTCAATCAATCGTCGCGTCGTAGCGCGCGCGCTCGTTCGGAGTTTCTTCGCCACGCGAACTAAAAGACCGACTGACTGATTAGCAATCTGTGGTCGGATGTCGGAAACATTTCTTTTCATTCCTCAAGCTACCTAGGTACTTTAAATTCCTTCACATTCGCGCGCGAACTAAAAGACCGACTGACTGATTAACAACTCATGTTCGGAAACATTTCTTTTCGTTCAGTAAGAAGATACGGTTCCTATTAGTTCATCGTTCGCGAACTACACAAGACTAGTTGCTTCGCAGTTGCGCACTACGCTTCGAGACGGACGGATGTCGAAGTTACGGATAAAAGAATATATTAATTTTGCTATCATGGAAAGCAAACATGATATAATGTTTCCGAAAAGTGATAACAGTAGAAAGGATATAGTGGAGTTTGTGAAGGAAGTGGAGAAATATCCGTGTTTATATGACAAGACTTTGCCAGAGTATGCAAATAAAATGCATAACAGGAAAGCTTGGTCGGCGATTGCAAAAAGGGCTAATACATCAGGTATGTTATTTTTTGTTTGTATTTTTTTTTATCAATAGTTTGGTATCGATTAGTATTGCTTGCGCTAGTTGCAGAGCCTACTATAGAAACTAGGTCATCAGTTGATATGTTTGCATTGTTTTTGGCGCGCTTTTCGATTTGTAGGTCACGCAAATAATCTTCTTATAGGTACTTTGTTTTGTCACATAATGAGTTTAGCATCAGCATATTTGACTACTAGTATAACATTGATATAACAACTTTCAATACATAAATACTTATTAGTTTCGAAGTGACTTGGCAACGGTTTTTAAGTTAACGTTGCATAAGCGAGCGAATACGTGCGGAGATGCGAGTAGGAACTTACATTACAAACAATATTTATTATTTAGTTATAGGTATGGTTTATGAATTAACCAGTTTTATTATGATTAATAGATTTATTGTCTAAGTTTTTTTCGAAAAAGATCCTATTATGTCTTGGAAAGTTCACAGATATATATTGGCGATCCCCAGGATACGAATTTCTTGAACACAGCCTTGTTCAAGAAATTCGTTAAACTATATTTTTTGAGACTTGATTGTATTCTACACAATAGATAATATAAGTAATTGTTTTGCTGCTGCTTTTATAATTTCTGGCTTTGATTATAATCTGCTAAGATATGAAATCTGTTAACAAAAAAATAAACCATTATCTATTAGTAACTCAAGGATAAAAAAACTCCTAAACAAAAAATCTGTATTGGTGGTAGCAACGTAACTATACAAGCAGTTATTTTTCATAAGCAATGGCTAATGACCAATGGTGACATTGGTATGATGGGACCAACCCGCAATGGGCCCGCGTGGTGGTTTACGGCCTCTCCTAGAGAGGAGGCCTGAGTCCCACTTGTGGGATCATTAAAAGGCTGACTATGCATATGCTTATAATCAAATTGGCAATGGGGAATAGGCCCACTAGTATATTAAACGCAATTTGTGACCGCAATAAAACTTTGACCTTATCTACTAGTAATTACAGTCATTGAGTTTGAGTGACAGGTACCTACATTTGTTTTCCTCCCTTCTGAATTTAAGTTTTTTCTTGAAACAAAACGATAAAAAAAAAACCAGTATGAACATGTTCAAAATGAATGTTGCAATAGATGACGTCACGTTTAAAAATATAATCTTAGATGTTTCAACATGTGAAATATGATGAAATACAGTAAAAAATAGGGAAGGCCGTTATCATCGTCAAAAATATCATTATCTATGTGTTACAATTGAAAACATATTAATCTTTAAATAAGAGTCTGATAGATTTTTCTTGATAGGTTCGCACTTGACCACTATCCCACCTGATGGTAAGCGATGATGTGCTCAATGAGGGAACATGCTTGCCTAGAAGTATGCCTGCCTATTCAACCTTGATACATAGACCCCCGGGTTGCAGCTGCACGTATAATGACAGTGCCAGATGTGGTTTTTTTTATTGTGTAGATCGGGCCGCATCTTAGCGAAAATTAGGGTGAATACTGAGATGAATGCTCTAGGAGAAGAAAGATGATAACAGCAAGCAATATGAACTATAATATTTTATTTGGACTATGATAATAGTTTTGACATGATGTATTTTTTGTTACAGTACCGGAATGCCGAGACCGATGGAGGAAAATTCGAATATCTTTCATGAGATCTCTGAAGCAGCAAGCCAGCACCAAACCTCCAATGAGACCTTACTACTTAACAGAAGAACTACACTTCTTGCACCCCTTCCTTAGCATACGACCGAAGACGTATGAAAAAGAAAAACCACTTAATGATGGTAAAATGGATGTTGAATTAGCTGCAGTGGAAGATAACGACATATCTGACGACAGTGCAAGCTCAGCTAGTTTTGAATCGGATCCTATTGAAAATGTCACAGAAATTAACAGAGATGCAGAAATGAACAGAATAGCAGAAAATAATAGAATCTCAGAAATGAATAAAGTTGCAGAAATGAATAGAGCTGCAGAAATGAATAGATTTGCAGAAATGAACAGAATTGCAGAAATGAACAGAGCTGCAGAAACGAATAGAATAGCAGAAATGAATAGAGTCACATACAACGACAATACGATACCAAAAATAACAAATGTGTGTTCGATAGAAAACGGACACGGTAGACAGCATGGTAGTAGAAACAGTTACTCTGATGATATCGAAGGTAATCCAAGGAAGATGTTCCTTTTGTCCATGTTGCCTGATATAGAACAACTAACAGAGCCAGAAATGAGGATTTTTCGGCGAGAGGTGATATCAACGATAGACAAAATAATGAGTGATCGTAGTATAGGTGTTAACAGAATGACAAAGGACAGTATTCTAGGAAATTAAGTGTGTTGAAATGACTAGTTTTTGTTTGTACCATGGTAAAACAAGTATGAAGTCAATATTCAAAACTGGCGTGTAACAAACTAATTCCCACAATCAATCGCAATTTCTTATGTCAATTCAAGAATATTTATTGTTTTTGTTACGTTGTCGAATTGACGATTTTAAACATATTAAGCGTTGGATTTCCATTTGGTTGTGATTGAAAATGTGACTTAGTGTGTTTCGTAAGTGCAGTTATGTTAGCACTTAAAAAAAATGATTATATTTGTCTATAAATCTGTGTTGTCTCTGTGGGCCATCAGTGTTCTAACCAATACTGAATTACTTGCAGTATATTTAAAATTACCAGTATAAACCAGTATTTATTATAATCAATCTGTCTACATCATTTAACAGGCTTAGACTATTTCCAACAATGTTGGGACGGCTTCCTGTCTAGCCTACTTTCTATACACATTGTAAACTATGACATTTAGTTGACATAATAATACACATTGTATAGCGAATTGTTTTACCTGACTACGGTAAAGGATATGTTTTGAATTCCGCAGGCTATGACTGTGTATGTAATTTTTCTTTAATATAATTTTTTGAAACCGTTTCTTACACAACTAATAAATAAATAATGTTTTCAGAACACTAAACTGTAAAAATTAAAGAGATGAAAACATGAAAGACTTTGAAATTAGGCATGGAAATAATATATATGTTATCGGTAAACCTGATTTTTGTGTGAACTAGTCTCGCCTAAGCCAGTTCTCTTTATACGTGCAGGCTCCTACTTCTGAACCTTTTTTTTTTAAAAACCAACCCTAAAGCGGGAGCTCAGCTCCACCCCCCCCTAAGTCTTTTAACCTAGCCTATTCGTGTCGGGGTGCCCTAAAATTCCTTTTGGGCTAATATCGCGAGTTTGGCTTAGACGAAACTAGTACATATAGGTAGTATATATAACCACAAAAGAAAAAAAATAAACTTGAAAAAATCCAGGTGTTGTAAACTTTTATGTAAATTAATTTTCCTGTAAGAGCGTTTGTGCACTCACTCGCTTTCCAGATAATTTGTGTGTATCTTTCCAGATAATTTTTGTGAATTTCTTTTTATAATGATTATAAAAAGAACACAAATACTTACAAAATACGAATTGGTCGTAAGTGAACAAACGCCCTAAGAAAATACAATTATATTAATGGAACCGATTTCAGTATGATTTTCCGTAGTTGGGTTTTTCAACCATAAATCTAATGTCCGAAAACAAAAATAAAACTATTGCAAGTATTAAAATGTGCTTTATTTTTCCTTATTTAGGGAATATGATATTTAATGAGAATTCATAGAAAGACATATTTCATTAAACTGAATCATTTTCAGTGTCTGTTTCTGGCATGTCCAGCATCAAAGATTTCAATTTTGATAACACAAATAATTAGGCGCTAAATAGTCAAAATTTGTCGCTAAATATCAAGATTTGTTGGTCACTGCTTCAGAAGTTATAAAGATATATAACTGGCCGACCTAGAGAGAATCTCCCCAGCCTGGCCACATTCATATTTCAAAATCTAGGGCACCTAGTGAAGCTCTATTTTCTCCCAAAAGTCGCTAATTAATCTGAATCAGTCACCAAATATCAGAATTTGTCGGTCGCTGGTTCAAAAGTTATAAGCGTTTCTAGGTGGCTAACCTGGAGAGAATTTCCTTAGCTTGGCTACATTTATATGTTTTACTTTTAGTTGGGTACTTTTTATGAACCAGTATAATAATTAATTTAGTTTATACGTATGAATTTTTGAAAGTTCAACTACCTATAATTTCTAATAAAACCTGTTTCGTCAATCATGTTTAATTTCCATGTTTTCAATAATAAGAAGCGAACCTATTCCTATTAATCGGGCACAAATCCAGTCTCCTGGCTTAGACGTGGATGAATCCAATAACATATTGCCTGACTTGGAATTCGAATCCTGATGGACGTCATGCTCAGCAGTTACGCTTCTAATAACTTGGTGTAATTTGCAACTCATTAATAAATAGTTTGCTAGTTCGCTAAAAACTGCAAGTCATATTATGACGATAGCATTTTTATGTTTAGTGAAACATCATTATAAACTTGAAATACAATGATTTGAAAAGTTGCGACCTACGAGTTATAATCATAATGCGGTGATTCAATAAAAAATCTAAGCTAAATGGCTAAATTAGTATTGCTTTTTTTCAGCATTTTTGTTTATTACTGATGTCTCCGGTCTTGACCTCAATCTTTTACCTACCAATTTTGATATTGTTTTCACAATTAGTATTCTATTTTTGTGAAGGAGTTTTATGACACCATATTTTAGTTAGGAGTTGTCTTTAGTGTATAGAAACGTTAAACTCGTGGTTTATATTCTATAAGAAAAAATAATACTAAAAGTCTTATAGTATGTAGTCTAAAAATGCGTGGTTTCGAAGATACCATCAATCATAATTAATTTAAATACTACTCAAATACTGTCACCCGTATGACAAATTTTTACTTTTACGACGTTGCCAAACTTCGCAATAGTGTTAAAAATAAGACAGTGCAAATAATAATACCTATTACGCATTTACATAGTCATATTTTACATTAACAATCGTGAACTTATCGAATTATTATGTATGGAAAATGAAAACCAAAAAAAAAGAAAATTTAAAAATAATTCATGTGGCACTTGATTCTTTGATATGGTCTCATTTATAGCCTATCTCTTATGGGATATAAAGAAAGTGTTTGTAATTATTTATTTTTAAAGTGATTTTTGGATATCTAGATACATATTTCCTGTTCGGAACAAACATTTATTGTTTCACAAACAGGAATGTTTGTTCCGTTCTAACCTGAAACAACTATCTATGGACCACACAATGCTGTTTCGGGTGATGTTGTATATGAGTTATTTATATTTATAAAATCATGTACCTACTGAATTTTCACAAAGGAGGAGGCCGACCGCATCAGGCAACGGCGCTCTCGCCGCCGCCGCCGGGATTCCGATCCCGATTTCCGGCCACCGTAGGCACGGGCTTGCGGACAGTGAGCAATGGGTAGCTCGGTGTCCGGCCGTCCGGTAACTGTCCCGACCAAGCCCAAGTCGACGGCGCGCACTGTTCCCGCGCGCCTCAAGGAGTTGTCAGCAACAGCAGGGGCCCAGCCGGGTCGAAGCCTACTGGGGCCAGGGTTCTCCGAAAGGGAACTCGAGCCCCGGTATGAAGGCTTGAAGGAACGGGGTGGGTTTTTTAGTCAGTAAGAGTCTGGCATCTCCCGTTCCGCCCAAGAGCGGGGGTTGTCATTGGATGATTTTCCCCACCGAAAAAAAAAATGTACTGAACTTCAGTTTCACATTCTCTTTTATATTATGTGGAAAATGATCATCTCATTTATTGATTAAAAAAAAAAAAAAATTGTATAATTTACAGTAAAATTCTAATGTTTAATTGTTTGTTTTCCTAAATAAAATAAATCACAACATTACACCTGTGTTTCCTTAACCTCTTAAGTCTCTTAAGTGAATATGTTACTTCTAGGTAAGTGCTCCAAGGTTGCCGACATGGCCCCAAGAATCGCCAAACTAAAGTGGCAGTGGGCAAGGCACATTGCTCGCAGAACAGATGGTCGAGGGACGAAAGGTTCTAGAGTGGAGATCGCGCACCGGAAAGCGTTGGAAGGCGTCCCATGAGGTGGACCGACGACCTGGTAAGGGTCGCGGAAGTGCGCTGGATGCGAGATGCACAGGATCGGTCGTTCTGGTGAGGCTTGAGGGAGGTCTATGTCCAACATCACCGTGCCCTCGTGAGGGCGATCGGCGGCGGCGATCTCTTGCGCCGGGCCTTGGTACAGGCATGTGGCAGGTGGTCGCTGACTTCTGCGAAGCAGTAATGCTAGCAAAGGAGGAGGCCGACCGCATCAGGCAACGGCGGCGCTTACAGCGCCGCAGCCGCTGCCGGGATTCCGATCCCGATTTCCGGCCACTGAAATATATAATCCGTAGTCACACGTTACAGGCACCAACTGAAACACTTTAATAACGTGTGACTACGGATTTTATATTTCAGCTTCCTGAAAAACTTGCTTCATACTTTTTAGTGTCGTTTTTTTGTCGTAGTCGGGATTTAGTTTTTTACTTTTTTGTTTTTTTTGACGTAGCGGTCAAAAGGCACAAACACATAAAGTAACTCACGCACAGAAAGGCACAGTGGCTCAGGCAGAGGCTACTTCTTTCTTTGAACATGTAAACCCACATACACAAGACACCTTGACCCGTAACCACTAAAAAATGGGGGATGCTCCATAACAACCTGCGAAATTCATGATTATTTCATTCTCAATAGAGTTAGGTAAACTGAGAGGGTTGCATTGATGATTTTAATGATTATAATTTCGTACAGTACAATTCAAGAATGATGGCGGCCGTGAAGTTAGCCTTTGCGAACGTTCGCGCATTTCTCGCACACACACGTCGCCATTTGGTTCCTAAAACACGTTACTGCGCAGCCTTCTCCGCAAACTTCACGGGCGCCATCATTCGTGAATTGTACTGTAAATGTAGACGTGTGACGACCACTATTCATACTTTAGTTAATTAAACCCCAAGCGAACGCCGGCGTTCGCTCTCTCATTGTCTTTCTATTGTGTCTCTAATTACGGTATTCGGAAGGTTAATCGTCATAAAACCCTTAAAGCCTTACTTCTTTTTCCCAGAAAAATTAGTTCAGCGTTTAAGACGTAAAAATCTAACAATCAGACAGTAATTTTCATATTTAAAATATTGGTAAGTACGCATATCTTTACGACATATCCATATCATTGATGCTAGGAATTTCTCAATGTTAAATTGTGGTTATATTACCTATTTGTTATACAAGACCGAGGAAGACAAAGTAGTCCTATAATGCAATAAAGGGTATCTCGTGTGACCATGCGGCGTGTTGCATTCAGGACAGTAACATACAAATGAATGCGGACGTTAGCGAAAGCAAGTACTTTTGATATTATTTATTAGAATTAGTAAGTTTCAAGTTTATTAACCTAACCTAAGGAATAAAGTTCTCTAAACACCCCCTAAATCGTTCTATGAAGATAGTTTCGAAAAATGAATAGTGAAAATCCATTTCATTTACTTGCTTTACTATTTATGCAAATTTTTAAGTATACGACCCTTTTTCAACCCGAGGATTTAAAAGTTGAATTTCCAAAAGCTCTTTTTTAGTAGGTACTCGTCTACATCATGAAGCGAAACCAGTTTCGGCTGGGTGTTGATATGTCAGTCAGTCAGTTTCTCCTTTTATTGCATAATATATTATAGATTACCAGAGCGTAAACAAGTATTTAATGATAACGATATAAGCTTATCTAGATTATTTCATGATAAGAAAATCGGTAATTATTTTTACGCTGTAGTAAGAGCTTCGTATTATTTTAGCGTCAAAAATAATGTGACATTTACTAATAGGTACTACTAACGTAGTATGACGATTTTTTAATTGTTGGTCGATGTAATTTCAAAACCACGAATGATATCGATTAGTTTTGTAATTATTTAACCCTGTCTCCAAGTAAAATAAACGATGATGAAGAAAAAATGTGTAAAACTTTAGGAATTGGGCGTTTATCATAACGCCCAATTCCTAAAGTTTGTTCCAATTCGAACAGACAAAGACTTGCTGAATTTATAGGTTCAAAATAAAATTTTATGAATGTTTTGGATATGAAAACTATTTTGAAATATTTATGTTAATTTTATTTTTTTGATATGTAAAAATTAGTGTCAAAAATAAGGAAGTTTTGACGCATTGTTAGTCTTTTTCTACAGATTTTTTTCTGGACCCGTTGAAATTTACCTAAATAATATTATCTGTCGAGAGCTGGATTTTGCGAGACAATGCTAGTGCAGAGTCACACTTAACTATTGTATTACTTTATGTAAACCAATAAGCACCACTACTGAACGGATTTTCGTGTAGTTCTTACTAATAGACAGAGTGATTCATAAAGAAGGTTTGAGTTTATAATACATGCATATTATAGAAGAAAAGCTGAGAATTTCAAAGATTTCTAACATCCTTGCAAAACTGGGGCAGGTCGCTAAACAGATAAATAAAAGAAACTTTGGCTGGTCACCCTACCGCTTGCTTTCTATTCCAACGTCAAGGTGTCAGTAACAAATGAGTTCTATTGTATCACTGTCTGTCACTAACTAGTGTTATCTTAGTGCCATGACACTATTGTGGCACTAAAAGTGCTAGAGACAATCAAGTTAAAGGTGGTATTGTTGGTGTTAAGGTGAACTTATAGAATATTGTTCGGCTAGTGTTAAAGTGCTTCTGTTTTAAATACTTATAGGCAGTTAGTCATTACTACAAACTACTAAATCAATGCGTGTAATAGCTGATAAGTTATACCTTTTTGTGTGGTAAATCATCTAAATAGTCAGACTTTTGCTGACTAAAGCTCACAGAACTTGTTCTTGTAGTTATCGGTTGTTTTCTAGATCGGGGGCGATCTTGTGGGATATATATACATATATACTACAGTTAAAACCGTTTACGACGACATCGTTTAAAACAACATACTATAGGGGGGTGTTGAATAAAAACGACGGTTACGCGATATACTTGGGTTTTAATTACACACTAGGTTTACAGTTAACACTATTAGAACAGGATCAAAACGACAGGATCGAGATATAAAAGTAGGTAGGCCTCCGACGCCCGCCGTGCGGAGCACGTACACGCGCGCTATCAAAGTGGTGGCTCACAGCGGACTGGCGCTAGCGCTCTGCGCATTACAACAGCGCGCGAGCAGGCGCGCCGACCGGCGAGGTGCCGTGATTTGAGGGGCGTGCGAGGTACGAGGGGGGGCACGAGCTGGCAACGTGGCCCGTTTATTACGGCGCGCTATAACCTCCCCCTCCAAGTCACAAGAACGACCCGGCTGTGACTTGGCTGGTCTGCCACGACGGCGCTGATGAACGATGACCGAGGTCGAACCTAAATAAGGTGTCAGAGCGCTGGCATGGTATTTCCCTTTGATCATCCCCTCACTATCAACAACTACAAATGACGTTGGACTAATAACTTGTGAGACACGATACGGGCCTTCCCGTCTTGGTGCAAATTTGCTCGTGAAGCCTTTGGCTGCACTACTCGCCAAGTGGGTCTCCACAAGAACCAGATCTCCCTCCTTATAAGGAGCAACGTCCCTTCGAGACTGATCACCCGTTAACTTCCTGATATCCTGCTGTTCTTCTACTCGGTGCTTCACATCCTGAAGAACGCGCGCGAAATCTTTCAAATACGGCGTGATTTGGGGCACATAATTCTGCTGCGAGACAATTTCTCGGAGATCCGTCTGTACGGTCAGAGGAGAACGCAATTCTCGAGCATACGTAAGGTAAGCGGCGGTGTGTCCTGTACCTTGGTTGTGTGCAGTATTGAGCGCGAATCGCACCATCGGTAAAACGAACGGCCAGCGGCGATGCTCTGATCCAATTAGAATAGCAAGATGCTTCTTAAGCTCGCGATTTTTGCGCTCTGCCGGATTCGCCTCCGGGTGGTACACAGGAATTAATGATTGCTTCACTCCAAGTACAAACATCGCCTTTTGCATAACTGATGCGACAAACTGACTACCGTTGTCAGAAATTACGCGACGAGGCAACCCATACCGGAGGAATACCTCCTCGATGAGGGTTTTCGCACATGCCTCGGCAGTTGCATCACAAAGGGCAAACAGCTCCACCCATCGACTAGCTGTGTCCTCTACTAGAAAAATCCATTTTTCACCCTTTTCCCCTTCGGGTAATGGTCCAAACAGGTCCATTGCAAGAACCTCAAACCTTTGCTGGAGCACTGGGGTCTGAAGCAGACCTGCAGGTTTCAGATTAGTAGCTTTATATTTCTGACAAAGGTCACATGACTTTAAGTATTGGGCTACATAGGTCTTCATGTTCTTAAAATAATATCTTTCTTTGATCTTCCTCAAGGTCCGCTCCAAACCCAAGTGTCCAGCAGTAGGCGCGTCATGAAATTCTTTAAGAAGTTCCGCCTGTAAAGACTGTGGAACCACTAACTGAGGTTCTTCGGAATCTCCATCCGGATCACAGCGGTATAAGACACCTTGCGAAAGATAATACCCTCTATCAGTCCAGCGCATGGCTGCTTCTGGATTATTTGTATCTTCAAAGTCCTTTATGATTTTACTGACGTCAGAATCATTCAATTGGGCTTCACGAATATCTTCGGCTTTTCGATGAGGTAAATCAACGACTACCGGGCAAAGACTGCAAGGACTTGAATCAAGTTCCTCGGGTTCGGTGGTCACTGGGCGACTGAGAGTATCAGCAATGACATTGACCTTACCCGGTGTATATTCGATGACCAAATTATACGATTGAATTTTCATTGCCCAGCGGGCTAATCTGCCACTAGGAGTCTTTAGGGATAAGAGCCATTTCAAAGGTTGGTGATCAGTAGCAACACGAACCTCAGCTCCCTCAATATATCCTCTAAATTTCTCCAAGGCCCAAACAACAGCCAGAGCTTCCCGCTCAGTTGTATGGTAGTTACGCTCAGCAGGGGTCAGTAACCTGCTGGCATACTCTATCGGTCTCTCTTCATTGTGTGTCGCACCTTGCATCAATACTGCTCCAAGAGCATAGGCGCTAGCATCAGTGCGCAATACATATGTTTCTTCAAAGTTGGGCTGACGAAGAATAGGGCTACTTGCAAGACGTGACTTGAGCTCTTCAAATGCTCCTTGCTCACTCTCCCCCCATTGCCAGCGTCGGTCCTTTTTTGTCAGATTTGTGAGAGGACGCGCAACATCTGAAAAATTTGGAATAAATTTCCTAAACCAGGAACAGGTTTGTAAAAATGTTTTGAGTTCCTTTAGGTTCGTTGGCGGCTTCATATTCAGAACCGATTCGACCTTGGTGGGGTCCGGTTCAATACCCCGAGGTGAAACAACGTGTCCCAGGGACGTAACTCTATAGGGTGGACTTGCAATCGGTGCGGCATCTCCAGTAACAATGCGGTGGATGGCGAACTGGGTAGGTTCTCCCCCTGGAGCAAAAATGTCCTGGTGAACATTCAGGAGGTCGGACAGTCGTTCTCGTTCCTCCGAAACTAGATGGGATCCCTCGTCTTCACGAAGACCCACAGACGAACAAGCAAGTGAGGTCAATGACCTCGCTTCGAAAACAATTGGTTGAGGCGTCTTATCATGTCTCACAAACCATACCCCACTGTCAAAGTCCAACACCATGCCAACGTCCTGAATGAAATTCATCCCTAATAAGCTTTCAGTTGCATTCGGCAACATAATAAAACTAACAACTAGTGCCCTCCCTCGCACAGTTACGTAAACGTGCGCCATTTCAACAATTTGCGCACAAACGCGGCCATCCGCATATTTTAAATTAGTGAAAACATTATCGAAAGAATGACCATTATTAACTAAATGAGATCTTAACGATACACTACCAATACAATGTTTGGCACCTGTGTCTAACAACAAGCTACCAGTTACCCCATAAATGCCTACATTAATTACAGGACGCACACGCGAATCGATTTTGTCATCACTCGCGGACACTGATTGAAACACGGTAGACACTTCACTTTTCTTCTCTTTACACGTCGGACAATTGGAGCGAATTACCCCGGGCGCCCCGCACCCGAAGCACGTGACCGCAGACGCAGGCGGCCCTGCCCCTTTCGAGTTGTCCTTTGCGGTCTTTTGTTTTGCGAGGCGCTCACAGGCCTCTTTTAGGTGACCATACTGTTTACAATAATTGCAACGGGGCCGCGACTTATTTACACTAAGCGTAGCCGGCGACTGCGTAATCGGCGAAGTAGAAGACGTCGACGGTTTGACATCAGCCGTGGACCGTGGACGACTCTCATCCAGGATCTCTTCGACACGGCGCGCTTGAGTCAAAAGGTCCGTGAAGGTGGCGAAAGTGGAGCGCGGTACCTTCTCACGGATACGTCGATGCAATAACCCATAAGTCATATCTAACTGAACCGCCTCCGTAAGAGAAAAAGGCGGGAGCTGCGCGATTATCGCTCTAATGTGACATACAAATAAATCAGTAGGTTCATCAACTCGTTGCTCTCGTTCGAATATCTTCCTATATATTTGAGGCGGTGGTAATCGTGGTCCGAAAGTCTGCCTCAGCGACTCTACAGCAGCTTGCCAGGTCAAAGTACTATCCTTTACACCCTGCCACCATGTGGCAGCAAGCCCCGTCAAAAGCATAGGTAATCCACGAAGCGCATTATTATCGTCGACTCGAACACATTCCTTGTACGTTTCTATGGCGTCAATAAAAGCCAGGACGTTACTTGACTTTTCACCGTCAAAACGGGCCGTACACTTCGCAAAGTGGCCAGAAAAAGATGGTACTGGTGTACTTACAGGATCGCTGCGACTTAACCTATTTATCAGCAACATTAGCTGGTCGGTCGACATGGTGACCGAAGCAGGCGAGACACCAGCAGCAGGCTGCGGATCCACCACAGCCGCGGGAGCAACGGTGTCGGCGCCACGCGGAGCGGCGTCCGGCGCGGGCGCGGGCACCTGATTTGGCGCCAAGTCTGCAGACGGAGCGCTGAGAGATGTCGGACTCGCGGCACGCGATCTTGTTAGCACCATCGTAAAATTGTCCACAATTCGCAACAACAACAACAACAGCGTTGTTAGGTATTTAGGTATCCTAGGCTAGGTTTTACCTAAACACTAAAAATGTCCACCGTATCACACAATCACGCGGGAACGAACAGTCTAGTCTAATATTCACGTAATTCACGTACGCGATCAAAACCATCACTATAATTTATTACGTAATTTGTACCTACTTTTGTCTTTAAATTGCGGAAAAAAAAACCGTCACAGTCACAAGAAATTTGCACTTATTTTACATAGTTCTGCACCACGTTAGGCTGCCAGTTATAGGGGGGTGTTGAATAAAAACGACGGTTACGCGATATACTTGGGTTTTAATTACACACTAGGTTTACAGTTAACACTATTAGAACAGGATCAAAACGACAGGATCGAGATATAAAAGTAGGTAGGCCTCCGACGCCCGCCGTGCGGAGCACGTACACGCGCGCTATCAAAGTGGTGGCTCACAGCGGACTGGCGCTAGCGCTCTGCGCATTACAACAGCGCGCGAGCAGGCGCGCCGACCGGCGAGGTGCCGTGATTTGAGGGGCGTGCGAGGTACGAGGGGGGGCACGAGCTGGCAACGTGGCCCGTTTATTACGGCGCGCTATAATACCGGTTATATTGACCAAAATGAAAGGTCCCGACTGAATGCCATATGATCGCCTTATAAAAAATACTGCTTTTTACGACATTGCTTATTACGACATATCTCATTTAGCGACCTTATTTAACCAATATTTTCGGAGAATTGTATCTGTTAGAACGACCAGTTTTATTGTAAACAATTTGAATAGGCAATGGTGTCCACATCTGGTCAGTGGCTATTAAGATCGTAAAAGTAAACAAAAACATGTCGAGTTTAGGGTCTTTTGTAATTCTCAGAAACAAAATATGTACACGTGCAAGCAATAAAATCAAAGTCCGCTTTCTCATATCTGTTCAGTCAGTTTGTTACTTATCTGTACACAAGACGCACCAAAGCATATTTTTGAGTTAATTGTGAATCTTTTAACATGTCGAAAAGAAAAAGAAAACAAATCGATATCGAAGAAAAATCGCGTATTATATCAAAGCTAAAGAGCGGAATTTCAAACAAAGACTTGGCCAAGGAATATGGTGTATCACACTCGACAATTTCAACCATTTGGAAAGAGAGAGAAAAAATTGAAACACTTTTTGAATGCAATTTTTTGAAAATGAAACGAGCAAGAACAACAAAACATACGAAGATTGAGGAAGCTTTGTTAAAGTGGTTTAAATATCAAAAGATAAATAATGTGCCAATCAGTGGACCAATACTTCAACAAAAAGCAAACGATTTTGCTCAGCGTTTTGGTGAAGATTTCGTTTGCTCGTCTAGTTGGATTCAACGTTTCCGGGCTCGGCACGGTATCGTCGGCGGAAAAATGAGTGGTGTGTATGTGAATTTTTGAATATACCTACACTAGGGTGTCCCAAGCTTTAAGGGCGAAATTTTTTTTTCCGATTTTGAGTACGCATACCCTCTATTTTTTTTCTATTTGACCCTAAGAACTAAAATAATAAATATTATTGATATCGGATGACGATAACCCGTGCCGACTTGATGTCAAACTTATAGGAAAAAGTTTGTATGAAAACTGCAGAGGACATTTTAGAACTTAAGTTTTATTCAGCAAATAACACATCTTTTTACCTGTATCTTATATTTTTCAAGTATCTATTATTACTAGGACTTAATCTTTCCAAAGATTGGTTTTTAAAGTCAGGCTAAACCTATCTATCTGTTCTTGGACACAACATTAGAAAATATGCTTTTGTTCGTTGTTCCTCTTCAGTAGTGATTTTGCTATGAAAGTGCTCTCAATGTCAGCACCTGTTTTGTAGCATGTTGTAATGCATTACTAGACCACGAACTGCATTCTAAACTGTTGATGCCTATTTACTTTCTGTAACGTTGTCCAGTTTTGGCACCACGACAAGTTGTTCTTTATGACTATGCCACTGTGCGAAATAACTATCAAGAGGCATTATCGCGCATTAGCGCAAATCTAAAGCTGAAAACAGTTCATCAATCATGTCAATGGACAGTTTATGACAGTACCAGTACCTATGTACCTTGTTTTGGAAATCGTCTTTAATAGCTTCTGCGCGCTCTTTTTGGATTCTCCGTACGAATTGTTTGAATTGAGGACTTGCTTATGGGAAATTCGTCAGTGTTTATGCAAGTTCCTCAACAGTAACTTTTATAGTAAAATCTGTGTTTATTATTGTAAACAAAGAATTGCTCATATTTAACTGTTACTTACCCAATGCTGCAAATGTCTTTGGAGTGATAAAATTTTTCCCCATGGAAGTTTTATTCGTATGTGTATTCTTAGTTGGTACGGGTAGATTTTTTTTGTAAATCCGTCATTTCAGGATTTGAAGACGAATTTTCATGATAAGGTGACTACAAAACAGTTAAGGAGAAAAAATTAGTAGCCAGATGGCATTGTGTATGGCATTGTGTATGTAGAATCCAGGATATACATATATACTCCTATTTTTAAATAGGAGTATATATATAGTACAAATAAATGGGACTCTATTCTATACCCGTTACTGATCTTATTTTTACAGTCAAAAGTAAAAAAAACTAATTCTCAAAATTGTCCATGAAAATTTTTCATAATTGGTAGATTCATAATAGAATATCAATCATTAATAACAATAGCTACTAGAAAATACTACGCGCAGTATGTTTCCATTTTGATCGTCATTTATTCAATCATAACCAAAAGCCTGTACAATATTTCCATAAATTGAATGACATTTTGGGATAAAAATAAACGCTAATAACTTTGCTGTTTATGAATATTATTTATTGCGACTTTACTTAAATAATAACAAGACTTTTTCTAATAACCCTTTAAATATTTGTAGTAATTAAAAATTAGTGGTGTCCGGGGATAACCTTTACCTGAAGAGAATTATGGTGGTTTGGCACATTTTTACATTAATCCACAATTTATATTCTATAATAATAGAACGTATAGAAAAAGGTGCTAGGTTCATTGGATATTGAAAAATCGGCTCTAAAAAGGTATAAAGTAGCTTTCTATCAGAGAAAAATTTGCAATCGAGGACTCTCATACCAAATAACCAATAAAACAAATAGCATAATAACATAAAATAATAGCATAATATGGCATGGCATATCCATAGCCCCTATAATATTAACGTAACTACCTATAGTTAGATGTTTTACATTTTTTATAACAGCAGGTAACTATATTATTAGTCAAACGACGGTCTTCCGATTGCCCAGTAACATACTAAATATTGAGATAAAATAAAATTATATGTTTAACATGTAAATCAACAGGCAAAAATACATAGGTAATCGGCTCGTAAAATATAGTGGCTAGTAGGTTTACGAGAGCTATCATAGCCTAAGTGGATAGCCTATAAAACTTGCCATCGATTTTATGAAAATGTACCTATGTTTTATGAGTTTACTGGCTTCCCGCGGCACCGTTCGTGTCAAATTAGTACTTACCACTTTAGAAATTATAGCCTACGTGTTGATATAAGATATAAGTTATCCTGATAGCAAATTTCATCCAATATCGAACCTGCGCTGCGATCGTGAACGAACAAAATCAAAGGCGAAACACTCTCTGTTTGGGCAATAATTGCTTTGACCTATTATAGCATATAATGTTCCCACTGTTGGAACTCAGGCCTCCTCTCTAGGAGAGAGAATGGGTAGTAATTCACCACGAGAGTCCAGTCCGGGTTGGTGAATGTCACATGTCTTCGAATTTTTGGTTCTAGGACACGCCGGTTCCCTCACGATGTTTTCCTTCACCGTTTTGAGAGCAGCGACCTTCTATAATATACTTTAACTATACAAAAGCATTTAAAAATAGTCCGAAATTGGAATTTTTTTATTCTTTGAGTGTGTGATGGGTGAAAAATTCATAGGAATTTTAGGAAATCAACCCTCTTCTCCTCCTTTCTGAAATGAATATTTTTGTTTAAATTATTGCCCCAAAAAAGGAGAGTATATAGTCTGTCTAAAAAGTCAAACGACTTTGGAATTTTATCTAATATTTAATAATTTAAAAAAATATTTATATTTGATACTTTTTATAAGGTTCTTCTATTAGTAAACAATGATCAAGATCTCCTAATCAACCTTGATTATTGAACCAGTGTTGACTACATCAGATTTAATTTTACTCTAATAATAACCCGAGTTGTTTGACTTTTTAGACAGACTCTACTAGTCCACGCGATCGAAGTCGCAGGTATCAGCTAGTATAGACAAAAGGAGAATAATATGTAGTTCCTATATATCTGAACAGTAACATTCTCGAAATTCAGTTAGAATTTATCTCGGTACTAACCGTAAACTCAACTTTTCACATAAAACCTCCATTTATTTTTTTGAGAAACAAAGTTGCGCAACATTGTATTGTATTATTTTAGCAACATCGTATGTATTCGTTGGGAAACAAAAACCAACATTGTATTTCCAGTATAATTTGATGTTGCGGGCAAGGTAACAATGTAGCACATGTTAAACAAAGTGAAATGCCACAAAACAGTTTGGAGGTACACACACAATGAAACACGTCGTGGATTTCGGAATGTCTTCTATTTGCAGTAAACAGTAATAACTTACACGAGGGTCAAAATTACAACAAGAGCTCACATCGTCTCGAGTAGCGGTAACAGTCTATCTTTTCAATATGGCGGCAGACTCTAGTCTGGCGCCGGAAACGTTTGGTGTTGTCACACAAAAATATAGTAGGCGGTGTTGCGACGTAATACGCCACAACCACCCCCCTACGGAGAAAATAACAAAAAGTTATTTACAAATAAAAATATACATACACTTGATGACACAAGATAGGCAACAAAAAGTTAAAGAAAAAAAAATAAAACTTAAGCTAAAGATCTAACCTATCCTTAAATCTAACCGTGCGACCTGACCGGGTGGTAACTGGTTGTTGTGCAACAGGGGGCACAGTCGGCTGTGCAGACGCGGAAGGCGCAGGTGGCGCGGGCGCAGGCGCGGAAGGCGCTTGCACGTCAGGCGCGGGCGCTGCGATCTGTTGCGGAGCGGTTGCCCGGGAAAGGTCGCTCTCTAAGTCAGGTGCGATGTATGCAGGCTTCACGCGGTCGATACTGACCGTCACGCGTTTACCTGCAATGTCAATGTCGAGTAACTTGTCAGTCCGTGACATTACCTTGTAGGGTCCTGTGTAGGGCGGCTGCAGCGCACGGCGAACAGTATCGTCTCTCAAGAGAACATGAGAGGCATTCTGAAGGTCCTTGAAAATAAACGACGTCGGCCGCATGTGTCGTGAGGCCTGAATTGGACGCAAATTAGCCATTTTCGTGCGCAGAACCGTCACAAAATCGTTGACGTTGTCAATGTTATGGGACGTGCTGGCTATCAGGAATTCTCCCGGTAGGCGAAGCGGCTCCCCGTAAACAAGTTCGGCAGCCGAACACTCGAGATCCTCTTTCAAGGCAGATCGAATGCCGAGAAGCACGATCGGTAAGGCTCGGTGCCAGGTGTCGCTGTGGCACATGAGAGCAGCTTTCAATTGTCGATGAAAGCGCTCGATCATGCCGTTAGCTTGAGGGTGGTAGCTGGTGGTTCGCCTTCGCTCAGTCGCGCCAACATTCATGAGCCGTTTGAAAAGGTCCGACTCGAATTGACGGCCTTGGTCAGTTGTGACTGTGGTAGGAACGCCGAAGCGAGCAATCCAACCTTCGACGAAACGATCAGCTACCTCCTCGGCGGTTATCGAAGTCATCGGCCAAGCCTCAGGCCATCGAGAGAAACGGTCAATCGCCGTCAGGCAATATGAGTAGCCTCTCGATGTTGGCAAGGGGCCGATTATATCTAAGTGGACGTGGCGAAACCTGGAAGATGGAGCGGCAAAAGTTCCAAGTGGCGCGGACACGTGGCGCGTCACCTTAGCTCGCTGGCAATGGAGACATTCTCTTGCCCAGGTGCGGCAGTCGCGTGCAACGCCAGGCCACACGTAACGTTGTGCCACGAGGCGCGCGCTGGCGCGAGCACCGGGATGGCTGAGCGCGTGCAGGCGCTCGAAGGCGGCGCGGCGCAGCGGTGCTGGCAAGTAGGGGCGCGGCTTGCCTGTTGAGACGTCACACTGGACGGTGGTGTCCGTGCCTGGAATTAAAGTACGTTGCATATTGAGAGACGAGTCAGATAAGGTTTTTAATTCATCGTCAGTGTCTTGTGCTCGAGCCAACGCGGTATAATCGCACTCGAGCGAGACGGCTTCGATGCGCGACATCGTGTCGGCAACGACGTTATCGTCTCCTTTTACATGTCGTATGTCGGTAGTAAATTGGGAGATAAAGGTGAGCTGATTAAGTTGGCTGGGTGGCAGCTTTTCTCTACGTTGCTTGAAAGCATACAAAAGAGGTTTATGATCCGTATATATTGTGGCGTGTTGCGCCTCTAATATATACCTGAAATGCTGCACTGCCGAATATACTGCCAACAGTTCCCTATAATACGCTGGCCACACTGACTGAGTTGCCGTAAGCTTCTTGCTAAAGAAAGCAAGTGGTTGCCAGCCCTGTTCAGTCTGCTGTTGTAAGCACGCGCCCACCTGTGTGCCAGAAGCATCTGTGTACAACGCCAATGGGGCGTTAGGTACAGGATGTGCTAACCTGGTGACCTGAGAGAGGCTGTCCTTGCATGCAGTGAAGGCGTGCTCCAGTTCAGGAGTCCAGGGCATGGGTTTGGCTCCCTTAAGCTTCGTAGCTGTAAGGAAGTCAATGAGCGGGGCTTGAGTCTCGGCAGCATTGGGCAGAAACTGTCGATAATAATTTATCATGCCCAAGAACCTGCGGAGACCTTGGGCTGTTTTGGGAAGGGGGAAATCTTTCAAGGCTTGGACTTTTTCTTCCGGGGGACTTATGCCTTTACTAGAGACTTTATAACCGAGGAAAATAACCTCAGATGTGCCTAACACACACTTAGTTGGATTAACTACTACACCGTAGTTAGCCAATCGTTCAAAGAGCGTGCGCAAGTGGTTACAATGCTCCGTGGCGTCCCTGCTAAATATTAAAATGTCATCGACATATGGGAAACAAAAATCCAACCCTCGGACAATTTCATCGATGAAACGCTGAAATGTTTGTCCAGCATTTCTGAGCCCGAACGTCATATAAGGGAATTCATACAAACCAAATGGTGTTGTAATGGCAGTTTTGCAGACGTCAGCTGGCTCTACTGGAATTTGTTGATAAGCCTTAACTAAATCAATAGTACTAAAGATGGTAGAACCAGCGAGAGCATGACCAAAATCCCCTATATGGCGCACGGGATACCTATCCGGTACAGTACGAGCATTCAGCGCTCTATAGTCACCGCAAGGGCGCCATGAAGAGTCTTTCTTCGGGGCTAGGTGCAGTGGCGATGACCACGGGCTCTTGGAAGGGCGTGCGGTGCCTGCTTGCACCATATCTGCAAACTCCTTCTGCGCTGCCCGCAGTTTGTCCGGCGCGAGGCGTCGCGGCTTAGACACCACGGGTGGGCCGTCGGTCGTCTTGATGTAGTGCACCGTGTTGTGCTTCACCTCGCGATGGATGCCAGGGGGTCTCGTAATAGCTGGAAATTCAGATAAAATTTTATGAAAATCTGAATCTTCGATTTTAACGGTTTTTACACTGACCTGGTTAAATTTAGCTATGGAGGCTGGAGCAGTAAGACCAGTAACTCCGCAGCGTATTATTTTGTTTCTGCAGTCAGGAAGCAAGTTGTAGAAGGCCATGAAGTCAGCACCAATGATGGCGGTATCAACATCGGCAACTACAAAGTTCCACTTAAAAGAGCGGCGGAGACCAAAATTAAGTGTCAAAGTGTGACAGCCATAAGTTTTTATGGTACTGCCATTTGCTGCGCATAAATTGTAGTTTACGTCTGCTACTTTATTCCCTAACAATTTTTTTGGAAAACAACAAATGTCGGATCCAGTGTCTAGCAAAAATCTGAATTTGGTGTCTTTGTCCACAACAAATAAGCGGCTGCTATTGAAGCAATCAGTCGCCGCTGCTACTGATTGTTCTGTTGGTTTCCCGACCACGAGCACGGTTTGGTACATTTAGTTGCTTTTGCACCGAATTTATGGTGGTACCAACACAGAGGCTGTCGTGCCGCCTGGGACGCAGATCTAGATCTAGGTAGATGGGACCTAGGTCCAGAGCGTCGCCTAGAGCTAGACTCCCTTGTAGTTAAAGCGGCCACCTGACGTGTAAGTTCTTGAACTTGTACCATTATGGCAGCAAGGTCAGGAGCACTAGCTGTACTGGGAGAAATGGCATTGACGGAGACGGGGTTGACCTCTAATATTTTGTCAGCCAGTTCGGCAACTTTGTCCAGGGTGAGATCACCTTGGGCAGTCAAAATTGCCTGAACATGTTTTGGTAGACGTTGTAGCCACAGTTCTCTAATTATAGTGTTATCTTTGAACGACTTACCAGCCAGAGACTTCAGATGACGGAGAAACTGAGTAGGTTTCCGGTCACCGAGCTCCTCACCTGATAGTAGTTGTCTGACTTTTTGTGACTCGGAAGTGGAGAAACGCTTGATAACTTCCTCCTTTATCCACTCATACCGGCCACCTTTTGGAGGAGGGTTAGTGACCAGGTCTTCAACGTCATGAGATATCCTAGAATCAAATTGTGAAATGACATAATTGTATTTTGTTTCATCCACCGATATATTACATAAAACAAACTGTGATTCCAAGTGAGCAAACCATCCAGCGGGATGCTCATGCCAAAAAGGAGGCAGTTTAGGACGGACCGCATATGCTGCTGGATTCTGCACACTTTGGGCATTTAGTTGTGCCCGCAGGTCTGCATTTTGTTGCATCAGTTGTTCGTTATTTGCCAAAATTTGGTTGAGTCGCTCCTCAATTTGTTGGCTCTCCATGTTGAATGTGTATATATTATAAAACGAGGTATATGTTTGTTGCTGTTACCACTCAGTCAGGTTGCTTAAAACTAAAACAAGCAACTTAAAACTGAACACAAGGTATGCACGGAATAAGCAAGATAATTATGCATGTGCTGCAGATAACAAGTATATAAAAATAATCCACAAAACAAATGGGTGCAAATAGCTTAATTTAAAAATACAATACCTTGTACCATTAGCGACTTAAAATGAGCTTCAGACAGAGCTAACTTCTAAGCAAACACGCACACGATAAACCAAACACCAAAAATATGTAAACCGAAAAAACAAAAATGTGTAAAAATAAAGATATAAAGAGATAGATTTGATTAAGTTTTGTTATTAACGTTTGAAACCACCGAGCACACCACAAGTTAGTTCTTTAGTAAATGTTTAGTAGGATCAGTATCACATGCAGGCATGCAGTCGTATTTCTATTTTCAATTTCCAGTCTTCAAAATCCCGCGTTGCGATGACAGATGACAGTGACGTATCGGGAAACGGCAGTTCAATCATTCATTCGATTCGATCACTAACCGAGAAGTTCCGCTACTCCCCGATAGGTAGCGTATGGCGTCACTAGTCGCAGGTCTTCACGAAATTCCGTTTCCGGGTCGATGGCCTCGGAGCATTCCAAACTCGCGAAAACGCGAAAATGATGCGTAGGATGACGAAAACTGCTTGAAAAATGATGCACTAGTTAACACAAACTTTCTGCGAACCGTTGGTACGCCTTCCGATCCTCGGAAAGGCGCGCGTAGCGTGCTGGTGTGAGCCGGTAGGTAGGTAGGTATCTACTCGGCAACTTCTCGTTCGGCGATTTCCCGGCGGTTAGTGATAAAACCAGCCTGGGAACGTTGCGGAGCGTTGTCACATTAAGTAGGCTGAAGATCTCAGCGAGGTTTACTGCTGAAGTCCGGTTCCACGTTCCTGCTGTAGGTACCTTGCTGTGTAGTTGCGTCTCGTATCACGTCGGGGTCACCAATTTGGAGGTACACACACAATGAAACACGTCGTGGATTTCGGAATGTCTTCTATTTGCAGTAAACAGTAATAACTTACACGAGGGTCAAAATTACAACAAGAGCTCACATCGTCTCGAGTAGCGGTAACAGTCTATCTTTTCAATATGGCGGCAGACTCTAGTCTGGCGCCGGAAACGTTTGGTGTTGTCACACAAAAATATAGTAGGCGGTGTTGCGACGTAATACGCCACAACAGTAATGCAATAATGTAATCTAAGTGAAGAAATACAAGGTAGATATTTGACTGTTAACTTTAGTGATATGAGTGAAACAATGGTGCAAGACTTTAAAGTCGTCAGTGCTTCTATGCTCATCACTCGATTCAACAGTTTAAAAAAAAGGGTGAGTCTTTGAACATGTTTGTAGAAAAACAGCTAGATTTTTAGTGTGATAAGCGAGTTTATTTTAATAGTAATTTTTCTACGTTTGTTAGTTCCTTTAAGTTAAAAACTTGCAAATGAATTGTAAAAAAGTTACCCCTAATCGTTTTTTTTTTTTATGGTGGGAAAAAATCATCCAATGACATCCCCCGCTCTTGGGCGGAGCGGGAGATAGTGTCAGACTCTTACTGACTAAAAGACCCACCCCGTTCCTTCTAGCCTTCATACTGGGGCTCGAGCTCCCTTTCGGATAACCCTGGCCCCAGTAGGCTTCCCGGCTGGGTCCCTGCTGTTGCTGATAACTCCTTGAGGCGCGCGGGAACAGTGCGCCGTCGACGACTTGGGCTTGGTCCGGACAGCGAGCTACCACACCAGTAGACCAAAGTCCAGAGTTCCGCAAGCCCGCGCCTACGGTGGCCGGAAATCGGGATCAGAATCCCAGCGGCGGCGGCGGCGGCGGCGAGAACGCCGTTGCCTGATGCGTTACCCCTAATCGATTGTGCTAAAATTTACATTAGGTAATCATTTTGCAATTAGGCAAAGAGCTGGATTACCATGAAAAGATTTTTTTTAAACATGGATAAAACTAGAAGGAACTACATTAGACCGACACACACGTGTATCACACACCCGACGGCACATTGGTCGTAGAACAGATGGTCGATAAGGCCGAAAGGTTCTAGAATGGCGACCGCGCATTGGAAAATGCAGCGTTGGAAGGCCTTCTACAAGGTGGACGGACCTGTAGGCTGATTCACGTAAAATCAAACAAGCCAAATATCGTTGAAGTTTTATAGTCGTTCGATCGAAGTCCTATTCAAAAGCGGTTTTCACGATTTATCGACTTATTTCCAGTTACATTAATAAGTATTCTACCAGGATAATGTAATAAAGATGTTTTTTTTAAATCGACGAATTTCAAACTACTATAAAATCGCTGTCGTTCAAACTCGATTGATGGATGTGAATACGGAAATGGTCTAAACGACTAAATCGCTACGATATCGTTACGGTTTTCATTACGTGAATCGGGCTACTGGTGAGAGTCGCGGGATCGTTCGTTGTGGCGACGCTTGAGGGAGGCCTATGTTCGACAGTGGATATCTTTCGGCTGAAATAATGACGATGATGACACATGCAACAGGCCTGATTTGTACGTAGAACGACGTCGCGTGGCGTGGATCAAGTGTAGCTCTACAAATCTAGTTGCCAAATAAAATTTATGAAAACCGACGCACCCAGATCGGCGTGTGTGGCACACGTGTGCGAGTGTAGTTCTAGCTAATATCCACAATTCTACATGATACAGTTGCCATCACGGATCTTGAGCGGATGCGCAGAAGTCAAATATTCGGTCTCTTTAGTGGTGCGAAGTAAGACGCGAGGGCGGGGAGTGTCAGTGATTGTCTCGCCGCGCCATCGCGTCATAGACGGCACTCCTCATTCGTTCCCTGCGTTGCTGCATGTATCTAACAACGAAGACGATTGGCTCGCCAATGTATGGAATGCGCAAAGCGATCCCCACTCTGAAGCCGAGCGCTCAAGATCCGTGATGGCAACTGTACGTGTATTATTATTTAAAAACCATATTAAAAAAAGTTCTACTGTTACGTTGAAGTCTTGATGGGGGAATAAAATAAAATAATACAGCAGCGCAGTTGGTACTCAATTTAAAGAGACCATCTGTTGTTCCACTTGTTTTTATACATTGTCGTAAAGTCTCGTAGTAAGTATAGCTGTATAGGCATAGTATTGTATTGTATGCACTTTAGTTTTGTGTTTAGGGCTCCGCACCCAAAGGGTACAAACGGGAGCCCTATTGCTGTCACTCCGCTATTCGTCACCAGCTCAGAGCAAATGCTCTAAGGTCACCAGGCTGTATCTGTGAGCCTGTATGTTCCCGACAAGTACGTGTGGCGACGACAGCGACCGAGCCTGCTGGTGGAACCGCGAGGCCGGACCAACCTTTTAAGGGAGGCGCCGCTTACACGCGCACTTCGCATGCTCAATGACCTGATAGCTAATGTGACGGACTTGTTTTGTTGTACTCTGGGTGAATTCACAAGGAATGCATTATTTATAATTAGCTATAGATGTTACTATAATTAAGTTAGGACAAGCGCATTTATCGCATTGGGGATAAAAAAACCCTGTAAAGATAGATGTAAGATGAAGAAATTAATAAAAAAATTAAAAATCTTATGAAACGTGATGGTTAGACTGTTGAAATATTCACAGATGATTTATTTCAGTTGCCGATATAACAACAAATACTAAAAACAGAACAAAATAAATTCATCATCATCATCATCAGCCTTTTTAACGTTCCCACTGCTGGGACTCAGGCCTCCTCTCTAGGAGAGGGAATGGGCCGTAATCCACCACGCGGGCCCAGTGCGGGTTGGCAATTGTCACATGTCTTCGAATTTTTGGTTCTAGCATATGCCGGTTTCCTTACTTTCACCGTTTTTGAGAGCAGTGGTGATGAAATAAATTACACAAAGTAATGCGCCTGGCTGGGTTCGAACCCGCGACCTACACCTCGTAAGTCGAAGCCATTACCACTCGGCCACCACTGCTTTTAGAGCAGAAAAAAATTATGTACATAGATAAAAATATGTTGTCTTTTTTAACCCAAAGGCTGACTGGTAAAGAAAGCCTTGTTGCATTAAGTCCGCCTATGTACCACTACTGTACATGAAGTTTAAATAAATAAATAAAAAGTAATGTTATGGATGAAATGCTTCATCACTTCAATTTGTATGATATTCCTCCATCTGTTTCTGTCTCTGTCAGAAGGGCATTGTATTGAGAGGGTTGAGGATTATGTACGAATTTAATTAATACTAGCTGTGCCCGCGACTTCGTTCGCGTGGACTACAGGATTTTGAATTTATTTTTTCTAAAATAAAAGTATGTTACTCCTTATTACATCAGATACCTGCCAAAAAAAGTTCCGTCAAAATCGGTCCAGCCATTTCAGAGATTAACCCGGACAAACAGACACAAAAATTGTAAAAAAAAAAAATTTGTTGTATGTACCGTATTCTATGCACGTAGTAAAAAGCAGTTATTTCAATATTACAAACAGACACTCCAATTTTATTTATATGTATAGATGTATAGAATGTTTCATTTATATTCATTCATCAGTTTCTATGAAAACTTCAACTATATCTGACGAGCCTGGTATTTCTTTTTTAATTGTTTTTTTTATTTTTATTATTGATAGGCTCGCGTTTGACCACTATCTCACCTGATGGTAAGTGATGATGTAGCCAACGATGGAGCACGTTTGCCTAGGAGTAACCTATTCACTCTCGACTTAAAGACCCCTGGGTTGTAGCTATCAGGAAACACATTGTACCTATGTATTGCTTTGTCTCAATACAGACAGTGTAGAGAAAACAGTTGTTCTTGTTTTACTTCTGGCGAGCACACAGTGCGCATGCGTGACCAGAATAACGTTATCACCATGTCTAGACTCACATGTTTACTGGTTTCTATATCAGTAATGATTTGTATAACCACAAAACTATGGGTTTTAATCTGTTTTCTAAAACCTAGGTAAAGAAAGAAGCACGTTTATTTGGCACACAGATACACAAAATGAAAGTAATTAAGAAATTATACATATAGAAATTTTTGTATGTGTGTAGGTAATTAGGTATCTCGTTTTCAAAAATTCTTAATTCAAACTTATTTTTTCCATTGTCAGGTTAATTATTTATTCATTTATTACTTATAACTTACATACGATGATTCGATAGAAGTAAATACGATCAAATGTTCACGATTATAGTACGTATGTTACTATTTTGACTAATTTATTAAGTTGCTAACGAGTTTGAGTCAACAATATATGATATACAGTGTGCGTGCAAAGTCCTAAGTGTAACTTCCATTTTCATTTTGTTGAACTTTGAAATTGTGAATCAAGCAATATCAGTTACTTACAAAATTATCAACAAAAGAAACAAGCGCTCTATCGGTATCTCTATTAAAAATTGCCAAAAATATCTCCGCTCGGTTCGATAATAATCAGCGATTTATACGCTTTTAGCCATAGTCCACGTTGCGTTATCGAGCGAAAACAACTCGACACGAATGTACGCCAACGCGTTGAATCGCTTCTACTGCGCCCATTGTTGTTAACCGGTAACGACCACGATATCTCCACGTCTTAAAACACGTCGAAAAAATCGAATACAGCAATATGCATTACGGTCAAACGACGCTAGTGAAGTGTGTGAGCGAAACGATAAAACGCAATGGATAGCGAAGTCTGAGTCGTGACGGAAATGTCGCAGACGAAATAGCGGATTAAATCCGGCGAGGCGTATCACATCGAGAGGGGAGCGAGGCGTCGAGCGAAGAGGACAGCGATACATTCGGAGCGGGCGACGGAGCGAAGCGGACTCGACCGACGCGGCGACGGGCGCACGGGAAGGGCGCGGGCGGCCGTCGTCAGTTCCGCGCCGCGTCTCGCTCGCAGCGCCCGTCCTCGCTGCCGCTCCCGCCTGCGCGCCCGCTCCACATCCACAATGAAGTCGAAAGTCAAAGGTGCTAGGACCAAGAACATGGACAAGCTGATAGCAGCTGTTCAGGCACGCGAATGTTTATGGGATAAAAGCTATAGAGGGCATCGGAATCGGTTTAAATTGGAGCGGTATTGGAACGAGGTGGCGGCTGAGGTTGGGACTACCAGTGAGTATTGAGTAGCGTTTTTGCGTTTCACTCGCTTGAAGGTTAATGGCCGACAGTCGACGGAGCGGGCTGGCTGCGCTATTGATATTGTTCGTTTGTTTTGGTTTCGCGTCACACTGCGCATTCACCAGATGGCCGCGATATGGTTATGGCGGGACATTTGATGCGACAACAGTCATTAATCTTCTGTAATTAGAAGTTGGTCTGGCATTGTTATTAATTTTAGCATATGATAGTATGCTACTTTGTGTGCAGAAGTGGGATTTGGTTGCTAGATTTTCTTCTATAAACATTAGGTAAACTTTAAACGCTTGGGTAAAAGTAATAAGCATTAAGTATGACGATCTTGACCTAGAAGGAAAATGATTTGAAGTACAAGGCCAATGCGATATCAGTATGATAACTTTACTGAAATCTTATTTATTTACCAACTTAATGGATTCTACTTATCTATGTTTCCAAAATTATTATTAGTAAGTAGATAAGACCTCCGGTATTTTATTTCTCTTTTTACTTAGTTACTTGTCAACAATAGGTACTTATGTTATTAGAAAAGTAATATATTTGTGCATAAAAAGAACAAAGATTTGATATAGGTACCTTTCTGTAAATGTGGGACAATCTATAGCACACAGTAACGTTTTAATTATGGCATATAGTTTACTAAAAAGAAATGTTTACTGTTTACTAAAACAATAAAAAATGGTTTCAAAAAATTTACTCCCTACCTTAAAATTCCAGGTCTGAATTGCCGCAAGAAATGGAAGAATCTCAAAGATCAATGCCGAAAGGAAATGAAGAAAAACCCAACAGAATCCGAATGGCCACACTTTCAGAAGCTCAAGTTTATTCACCATCAGTTTATGGCAGAAGACGAAGAAGGAGACGAAGATACTACAGATGAGGTCTTTAATTCCTTGGACGAGTCCATCAAACGGCCGAAGTTAGGATACACAATGAGGAAGAAGCTGCTGATGAATAAGAGAAGAACTATTGATGTGGACATGAACAAGCTGATAGATTTGGTTAGAGTTAGGGAGATCATTTGGAACAGGTCGCTGAAGGGACACCACAATTGGTACAAACTGGATGAGAGCTGGAAGGAGATTGCACAAGAATTGGATTGTACACGTGAGTATTTGTTTGTATTTAATCATTTAAGAATAGTAATGATCCGGTTGATATTGTCCGACTGGATTTGACCTCTTCAAATAAATAAAGAGAAGAAATAAGTTGGAATCCAGATCTAGTTGCAACGAGCATAGGTAACATTTTTACACAGAGTCATGATCATAACAGAATCTAATTGAATCTAAACGAAAATGTGCATTGAATGAGAACGGAAGTTGTTGTGTTTTATTTTAGACTAGTACTAGTTAAGTTTTATGAATTTATTAAATTTAACAAGAACCCTTTTCAAATGAAAGCTTGTTAAACTGAAACTTCGGTCGTAGTTTCTCTAAGTATCCACTTTATGTCGGGGCTGAAAATGGTAACTCGTTAGTCACAGCAATAATTTCAGTATTGCCGACAAGTTTGACTATAAGAATTATTACGGAGTATAATTTTCAAAACAATTGATTAAGTTAATATTGATTTTCCCTTTTCCGCATTGTAATTGTAGATTTAAAAAATGTAACATACAAAATGATCAACTATAATATCATTTATATCTCTCTTATGAAAACACAGAAATTAGCACATTTATAAATGTTGTTCCAAGTCAAAACATGTATGCTACTTTTATCAATAAATCTTTACATTGAAGATTTAATAATACTAAAATCAAATCTATTATTTTTTAGGTGACGAAGCCAGGCTTAAATGGAAATACCTGCGAGATCAAGCCAGGAAGGAAGTAAGGAAACCAATGGGATCCGACTGGGAGTACCTCCCAAAACTGCAGTTCCTCACAAACCAATTCAATGACTACGAAGGTAATGAGATAACTGATGACCAATACACACAAGACTATGATGCTGATCAAGGCAGCAGTACTTTCTACAATATAGAACCTACAAATGAGGTTAGTGTCAAAGAGGATGACTTTGACGAATTTGACACAAAGCCAATCATAATGGAGACTGATTTTTACGATGATGACGATGATGCTCAGAAAAGCTCCACTGCTGAACCCAGTGAGCCAGCCAAGGATGAAGATATAGGATTCTTCAATAGTCTTCTGCCCCACGTAAAGAAGTTATTACCAGCCAAAAAGCTGATGCTGAGAATGAAAATCCAGGAACTAGTGTATAATACAGTCTATAACGAAACTTAGTTTAAGATATAGATACAGAATAATGAAAATATTAAAATATCTATTCTGACTGACGTCGAGAGTTAATTTTTGAGATCAACCTGAAAGAAATAGAGTTGCCTTTGAAATAGATAGAATTTAAAACTGTTTTGTGCATTATCTCAAATATTATTCTTGTCTGATACAACACTACATTATTTGTGCAGACTTGTTGATATAGTAAGTAAGGAACATAATTACGAACGATATAATTGAGTATATTATTTTTCTGAGCATGTATTTGGGAAATATTAAGCTCTATTTCTGTCATGGTTTGTTGTATATCTCTTTTGTCGTATTACTATGGTGTTGCTATTATGATTAGTATTTGGCGATAATGTGTAAAGATTTATGAATGTTGTGTGTTCTCAATCAATGCCAGCATCTACCTATAATACTCGTTTTGGTTACACAGAAAGTCCCTTGAGAATAAAATTATTAACAGTAGTTCTTTTCAGTAGTTTTTGATTTCAGTAGTCGATCTCTACTTCTTTGGGAAAGTATTAAAAATACATGAAAATACGGAAGACGAAAGGAAAATTAAATAATACGTGTTTTTGTGTTGGAATTAAAAATATGTGAAATAAAGATAAATTTGATATTGCGATATCATCACAATGACATAATGAACAATATGGTTCTTAATTTTTACATTACTGATTAAAAAGATGTGAGACTTGACGAGATTACATATGAAAATAAATATATAGCAGTTATAGAAAGCAGGAGGGAATGATAATAGATGAAAATAAATCCATGATTGTAATCATAGCTTAACGTAACGTTATTTGTTTATAGTTCATATAAAGCAGACGAAATAGTAATAAAAATACTTAGTATTTTAAACAATATAACACCAACAAAATCTTATATATTAGAAAGATCTTGTAATATTAGAAGTAAACCAAACTATTTTATTACGCTTCCATCTTGAAGGTCCCATGTCATACTCAATCTATAAATGATCTTCAGAAAGTTATTTTAGAGATGTACTTAGAATTGGTTTATTTTGCAAAAAAACGTGCCCAACAGTATTGGCCAGGTATATACTACCCGTATATACCTGGGCCAATAATGTTGGGCACGTTTTCCGTGGCTTATATTGTATTTATTATATTGCGGCCAAGGCTTAGGCATAACACATTGATAATAATCTATCAGCGATAATTGTTATCAGGCGCTTTACTTTGTAGTTTATTTCATCATCACTGCTCTCAAAACGGTGAAAGAAAACATCGTGAAAAACAGCATATCTTTAATCGGAAAATACGAAGCTACCAACCCACACTGGGTCCTTGAATATTACATGGCTGACTATGCTTTTGAATTTTTAACAATCTTAATCACTGATAAAATGTCGCTTTGTCGAGAACCCTAGGTTTTAATTAATCAGCTTAAAGATTGGGTATGATATGAGATACAGACCTCTAAAAACCTTAGGATCCGACCATATGAAGGTATTTTTTGAAATTAAAGTATTATGTAAATGCTTAACGATATGGCCACCATTGTTAACTCTATAAGCAAAGTTAGAAAAACATTTACGTATAAGAGCTCTACTAAAATTATTTGTAAAGTCCCCATTACAGTTGATCCGCGGTAATTTGACAAAAATTAGTAGGACGATTTGTTGAATTTAAAAGGGAGTGGAAATTTCGAGTCAGACTATAAATATAAAAAGGTAAAATCAAATCTATAATGTGCTAGTGCGTTACACATATGATATGGGACTTGGTGAATTAAACAATACAATAAAAGAGCATAAATTGTCTTCTAAAATTAAAGCAAGCCCCCAAAAGATAATAACTGAAAATATTAATATTCATTAACTCATCGAATGCCGTAATTAGAGACACAATAAAAAGACAATTGCTTATGTCGAACTGTGTAACTTATGACATTCAAAAGGTTAATTACGTATTATACAGATATCGGATTATAAAAGATCAGATTACCGCGGATTAACTGTGTTAAATTTTATCATTCCACAATGTTTTAATTTCGTAGTTTTAGTGCATTTATGCTAAAGAATGTGTATATGCATAAATAAATACTTAAAGACTTAAGTATGTGGTTTTCTTTTCTTACATATTATAGACTATTGTACTTTGTGTGTGTATCAGTCGAGGAGTCGGCGTTAACCATGGTGTATTATCATCTTCCTGCACTTGTCTCATGTTATTTGGGTGGCGCAACATGTTTTTTTTCTTCCATTCTGTGACTAGTGACTAGACAGAATGGTAGATCGCTATCACTAACTCCCTTTTCTTTTAATATTATGATATTGAAAGAACGTGAGGTATGCCTTACGCAATTCATCCATGTTTTCTTTGACCTCATTTTTGCTCCATCCTAATTTATATTCATAACTCTTTTAGTAACATGCGTTTCATCCCTCCTCTACACATGACCATACTAAGATAAACGATTCCCTTATAACTTTTCAGTCACTGGCGCCATTTACAGGCTTCCTCTAATGTGTTCATTAGCACTTTATCCATTCTTCTCAACATTCTCATCTCCCCTTCACTCTTGCATCTTTTTTCATCCGTCTTTTGCACAGCCCAATATTCTGATCCATACAGAATTACAGGTCTGTACACTTTACAGATCTTATTTATCACTAACTTATAGATTTTACATTTTAACTTAAAGGGTATCTGTGGGTCGCAACTAGCCGAGCTTGTTTTATGAATATACTGCCCAAAATGATATTTCTTTCAATCTTTCTGAATATCATTAAAATGATAGGATGCAGAAGATCCTACTTGCCTACCTATCTACTAGAAAGTATGGAAAACATCGTATGAAATATGTAAATATTTAATTTGTTCCTAAGATTATATTTAGCAACCAGAGACATTTCATGTTATCATGTAAACTTTTAACGTTTCATGGTTTCTAGTCTGCCAACGTTGTTTTCCTTTATTATGATTATTAGTGATGCCTATGGCTTTACGTTTCTTGAAACTTTTTTAAGAGCTTATTGTTCCTCTCTTCAGCGTGGGATATTGTAGTTTGGCGAAGTTATATCTCGATGTGGCCGCTTGTATCTTGGTCTTGATGTAGGTACAGTTTATCGGCTAATAACGTTGTGATCTATTCCGTACTTCTCAGAAGGTATGTTTGTTGTATTTTTTTTTATAGACTCTACTTCCTTTTTTCATCGAAGCATTTTCATAAGTTAACACATTAATGTACGTATCTGGTTTTTGTATCTTCGGTTATGATTGAAATAAAGACCACCCAGCAAGTTTCCTATTCCGATTAAATCCTATAAGCGGTCTGAACAGACGGTTTTACGTCACAAGCATACCACTGTGCCCTGATTTCCATCAGCATCCGATATTATGCATCCGTTGAAAACGTAAACACAATTAAAACCTTATTTCGTGTTCTCATTGATTCCATTTGCATTGTTATGCGTTCCGTGACAAAATATCCGGTAAATAATTTCGTAATGACCTAAATCCAGATGTTTTTAGCTTGTTACATCATTAGCAACTGTTTTGACTTGAACCTCGTTCGCTTAGTTATTGTTTGTGAGTTACGCTCAATTTATAATGGTAGCTAAATGTTTGGGTTGCGCCTAAAATCACTTTAGTATCGATATCGATAGGTGATTTGTATAACGTCAAAGTCGCGGACAACACCTGTAGTATTGGATGATTTTGGGTTAAAATGAACATTTTGGTCCTTGTGCTCATTACCATAATTATCATTTCAATCGAAAGCGGCGTCGTTGTGTCTTGCATCCGTCGGATTTCCCGCGACCCTTACCAGATCATGGGTCCACCTGGTGGAAGGCCTTTCAAACCACCATCGACCACCTGTTCTGCAAGCAATGTGCCTTATCTACTCCCACTTATGTTTGGCGATTCTTTTGTCTATATCGGTAACCTTGATTCTCCTGCGGATATCTTTATCTTTCTGCGTTGCATCTATCGGATTCCCGCGACAGTCGCCATCACGTTGTGAGAGGCCTTCCAACAGTGCGTCTTTCTGTACGCGGTCGCCACTCCAGAACCTTTCGACCCCAACGGCCATCTGTTCAGCGAGCAATGTGCCCTGCCCACTGAAACTTAAGATTCGCTCGAATCTAAATTAAAAGTTATGGGCGAATTATCCTATAAACAGACAGACACAGAAAGCGACTCTATTTTATACTACGAAGATGTCCGGACTAAGCGTTTCGCCTCGTCGTTTATACCGCGTACGTCGAAGGACTGGAACAGTCTGCCTGCTGCGGTCTTCCCGTCCGATTATAATTTGGGTGTCTTCAAGGCTAGAGTGAATAGGCTCTTAATAAACTAGTGCGCCTCACCATCAAAGATTGCATCGCTACTTACCATCAGGGGGGTCGCAGTCAAGCACTAGTTTATCTGAATTAAAAAAAAAAAGAAGAAGACATTTGTTTCCACTTTAATTTCTTTCAATAGTTTCTGATTGTCTATTCTGTGATCTGAGCTCGTTGTTTTAGCCTGTTGGCAAACGTTTATAAAATAAACCACGAGGTGTTTATTTTTCTACGTTTGATTGTTTGGCTTAGTTAAAAGTGCATCTGTCTGTTTGCAAACACTCGAAAATTTTGAAGAACTAATCAGTTTTAATTAAGAACTAGAACGTGTAGATTCTGAGTCATGGTTGACGTAACAAGTTGAATTTTATTTTAATACTAGTTTTACCCGCGTCTTTGGTTATTGCTCTGCTCCTATTGGTAGCAGTGTGATGTTATAGTATATATAGCCTATTGCCTTTCTCGATATATGGGCTATCCAACACCAAAAGGATTTTTCAATAGTTCCTGAGCCTAACGCGTTCAAACAAACAAACTCTTTTGCTTTATAATATTAATAATATCTATAAATAATATATGATTTATTTACTTTGTTATACACGGTTATCATTATTATAATGTTGGCCGAAAGATGTCCACTGCTAGGTATAGGCCTCTCTCAAGTGTCGCTACAACGACCGGTCCTAATTGTCTCGCATCCATCGGATTCCTGCGACCATTCACCAGTCATCGGTTCACACAGACCGACTATTTCATTTTTACAAGGTGTTACGTTGTGAAATTACTCGTAAATTTGATAATATAGCTAGACTGAGGGTGACTTCTAAAATAACGACTAAAAGAAGAGAGAGAAAATATTTCTACTCGACGCGATTCCAGGTAAATTGAGATATGATTTAGACAGTCTGCAACATTGTTCGAAAGAAGCCTAAAATGTAAACGACAACTGTCCTTCTGTTGTCGTCCACCAAGAGCGGGAGGAATTATTTTATGAATTCCCACTAAAACGTGAAGGTGGCTTTTTTATGGTGGGGTTAATCATCCAATTACAACCCCCGCTCTTGGGCGGAGCGGGAGATAGTGTAAGACTCTTACTGACTAAAAACCCACCCCGTTCCTTCAAGCCTTCATATACCAGGGCTCGAGTTCCCTTTCGGATAACCCTGGCCCCAGTAGGCTTCGACCCGGCTGGGCCCCTGCTGTTGCTGACAACTCCTTGAGGCGCGCGGGAAAAGTGCGCCGTCGACGACTCGAGCTTGGTCCGGACAGTTACCAGACTGTCAGACAGCGAGTTATCCATTGCTCACTGTCCGCAAGCCCGCGCCTACGGTGGCTGGAAATCGGGATCAGAATCCCGGCAGCGGCGAGAGCGCCGCATTACTGCTTCGCAGAAGTCGGCGACCGCCTGCCACTCCTCCTCGCTCCGGACCATGGCCTCAACCAAGGCCTAGGCCTAGGCCTAGGCCGGCGATGCTCCGCCCAAGCAGAGCACACCTCAATTGTGTGCTCCACCGTGTCCTCCGGGCGTTCCGCACAGTGTTGACAAACCCTCATTTATGCATCTGGAACTTTTATGAATTTCTGTACTTAGTCAGTTATTTCGCCTCAGTTTAATGGAATCGTTTAAATCATTCATAATCCGTGGGAAACATGTGCAGGCGGCGATGGCCGTCCGGGAAACGATACTACACTTGCAGAATAGTAAAATATCGCACCTGTCTTAGAGTTGAGGAAACCCTAGCTTTAGTTTGTATTGTTCTTAAGAAATTTATTGCCTGGCTTGTTATGAATACTAACACTCAATGAACGAACCAAACAATACGTACTTTTCAATTTCTGAGTTGTCCCTAGCTTAAGCCTATTTTTTTGACAAAAGACATGTTAAGATTGTTTACATTTAGTTAAGCACCTAAAAAGATGGAGTTTATTACTAACTATAATAAATAAACAATACATAACTATCACAGTAGCGAGGAAAAACAGTGCTCACTTGATTTTTGAAAAGAAAATTCGATTTTATGTATGATGAATAGGATAATTTCTCTCTTATCTTCTGTAATGGCATTTTCAGACTAATTAGACTTCACCATCTTGCAATTAATGTATATTCTACATAAGGTGCCAATCATTTTCAGTTTGAACCAATGGATTGGCTACAAAGCGGATTATCGATGCGCGATGGATATATCCGGAGCGTGTATCGACTAGATAGCCAATCAACATACAAATGCCTATAAAAAAAATCTCTACAACACTTTTTTTTTTATTGTTGCTAGGTTCGCGCTTGACCGCTATCTCACCTGATGGAGAGCGACGATGCGGTCGACGATGGAACGCGCTTACCTAGAAGAAACCTATTCACTCTCGACTTAAAGACTCCCGGGTTGTAGCTTGATTTTTTTTTTTTAAATAAAAAAATAGAAAATAAAAGTATGTTACTCCTTATTACATCAGCTACCTGCCAAAAAAAGTCCCGTCAAAATCAGTCCAGCCATTTCAGAGATTAGCCCGGAGAAACACACAAACAGCCAGACAAAAATTGTAAAAAATGTTATTTTGGTGTATGTACCGTATATATATTGTAAATATGCATGTAGTAAAAAGCAGTTATTTCAATATTACAAACAGAGACTCCAATTTTATTTATATGTATAGATGTATAGATATGGTTTGAGTATTCATTTCTTTTTTCAAAAATCCTAGGATATATTTTGATGAGCATTATTTTACAGATACATATTAGCCCAAAGAACATAATGCGCTATGTGTCCATTCTGGACAGCACTTGGCCCAACTCCCGTACTGGGGTGGTCGATGTCCTTTCAAGGAACTATTACAATTCCCCATGGCAGACTGACGGGCAGTAGATGTAACTAAGCCATTACTGTCCGTCTGTCTCTCTGTTGCGGAATCCTAAAAAGACAAAACAAATATTTTTTATGTACCCACGCCTCTTTAGTTTCTAACAGGTATTAATGAACAGAATGACATCTTTATCTTTCCCCCATTATATAGCGGAAATCTCAGTTTGTATTGAATGAATGACCAGTTGAAAGAAACTTGACTGCAGGTGGGAGACTATTTATTTCACACCTACCCGCAAATAGTAAAGTGGGTGGATTGCAGAGATGCTATGGATATGAAACGGATAAAGGAATAATATTTAATCGATTTCGGATACATACCAAATAATATCCGTAAGATATTATTATATTTTTACAACAATCAATCAATGCCATCTAGTCCCAAACTAAGCAGAATTTGTGCACTAGACAATTGATAAAAATTGTTATATACATAAATTATTTAGATAAATAAAACCAGGCACAGAAATAATGATCGTGCTCATTGCACAATCAATTGTCTTGGGTGGGAATCGAACCCACGATTTTCGGTATAGGAGTCAGGGCCTCTAACCACTTGTGGCAGTCACTTGTGGTTAGAGACCCTGCAGAGGGAGAGAGAGAGAGAGAGAGAGAGCAGGGCAGTCAAACCGACCAAGATTGTGTTTTATCACGTAGAATTTCATTGCTAAGTTACACAGGGTTCTAAGTAGGTGATTAAAACCAACAATTGATACTCTATTGCTGTAGCCTACGTGATAAGTGCGGTGCGGCAATGAGTAAAGCGATGCGGTCGCGTATATGGTTTGATATTTTCACGCGAACTCTAAGCCACCGCGTCACCTTGAATTCGCATGAACTGGATCGGATCGCTTCGCAATCACAATGGCGTAGACTAAGAGCAGGCAGGTACAATTCCTTCAAAACTAATCATATTAATTTAAGCCGAAAGACGTTTACTGTTGGACTTAGACCTCCCTAAGTGTTGCTATAATGATAAATACCATAAATTAGAGACACAATAGAAAGACATTGAGTTTCATTGAATTAAATCAATACTAATAAAATAAAAACAACATTAAAACCTCAGATATTGACAAAGAAACATAAATATATTAATTGAAAAGCTCTCCATAAAACTGGCGACAGTTAATTGAAATGGAACGACACGATAAAACCGTCCACGCTTCGCTTCGAGAGAACAATATTGACAGAAAGATGGTTGGAAATAGCTGGGTTTTTATAGCAATAGGTTTATTGGAAAATTAAACGCGACATTTTCAGATTTAAGCTTATACGCTGAGCTCGAGCCCCGGTATGAAGGCTTGAAGGAACGGGATGGGTTTTTTAGTCAGTAAGAGTCTGACACTATCTCCCGCTCCGCCCAAGAGCGGGGGTTGTCATAAGATGATTTTTCCCATCGAAAAAAAAAAGCTTATACGCTGAAAGTATACAATAATTCTACTATATAGGGTGACTGGTAATTAGTGACCGATACTTAAACACGTGATTCTATTCATGATTACAAACAACATTCCCAAAAAAAAAAACTTTTTACTCTTTCGCGTTTTTTTATTGTGATAAAAGTTATCACAATAACAAAACGCGGCTGACAGTTGATCAGTCGCAGGCGCGCGCGCCACTTTCAATCAGCTGTTTTGTTATTGTAATAAAACCAATGAAAAGAATGAAAAACTTTTTATTTGCCGGAACACGCACAAACATTTTCCATGACAAAAAAAAATTAGTAAATTACCAGTCACCCTATATATATCAATTCAAATATACGTTTTGACAATGTGATGTCATGACATGTGATGCATTGATAGAGCTTAAAGCCTACAGCGAATCAAACCCCTTGTTTTAAGGGGGGAATGTATCCAATGACTTCTCTCGCTCTAGGCACAGGCTTCCCCTTTTGGAAGTAAATGGCCCCAATAGGTTCGGTCCTAAGGGTACGGTGAATCAAACCCCATAAGAATTATTATGGCAATCTTCATGTTCCTTTTTTTTTATTGACGATTTAATTGTAACCATTTTTTTTTCAGAAACTGAAAGCTGACGTTTTATTGTGACAAAAACTGTCTCGATTTTCTGATATCTAGGAAAACCATAGCTATTACCGTACCATAGTTTGCCAAACGGGCAAAATAATGCAATATGCATTAAATAGAATATATGAAAACGTACAAACATTATTTGTTATCGTAAACAGAATATTTGGTGCATGATGCATCAGTTAGATTTAACGATATTCATGATCTTATAACCTATCGATATAAGATAGATACTAGCTTCTGCCAGCGGATTTGCTCGCCTGAAAGTAGGAAACATAACACTTCAAAATCCAGTCTATCTCTATACATTCATCAAGATATTCATCAAAATATACATAGGAACAGGACCGGGTATTGTCTAAACGTGTTGTACATATATATCGATGGTCTACACTTGGGGGAGGCCCATGTCCTGTCTTGGATGTCTTTCGATTGGTTCGGTTTTTGAAATGTTTTTGAATGATTTCATATTTATCATAGTCTTTATTACTTTGTAATTTTAGCATATTATTTGTATTTTATTATTATAAGCAACCTATTTTAATGATACTTTATTCTATTTGAATTATTGTTATTTATTGTGCACACCTACCACAGTGTTGTCTTTTTTAATCAAAAGTTTGATTTAAAGAAAATGCCTTGCTGCATTAACTCCGCCTATGTACCACTACTGTACATGAAGTTTATATAAATAAACAAATTACTTACAGGTTCGTTAGTTTAGGTGTGGTAACAAACAAACAGACATACTTTAGCATTCATAATATTAGTATGGGTACGTGTAACTGACCCATATAAAACGGTTCCAAACGCAATTTCCTCAACAAATGCTTCCAAAGCAAGCAACTTATCGCCGAATGCATTAAACTGTCAATTAAACATTAGGGATCGAGCAAAACTAAAATAAACAGTTTATTTAACTCCCATACAATTTATACTGTAATAGATCTTTCAGTATTATGTCATCTTCTCAAACAGCATGGAAAAGCTATGAGTAAGCAGTGAGTATGATATTCAATATTCGTGCCTGCGCAGTGTGCGGTAGGCATAAGTTTTGCCTGTCATCTTAGTCAGAATTAGTCAGAACTAGCTTCTGCCACCGGCTTTGCACGCACGAAAGTAGGTTTCTACATACAAACTTTGTTCCCGGCTTCATCCCCTTAAACCATGAATTTTGAAAAATCCTCTCGCCTACGTCAAAGTCAACGTCAAAGTCAAACCATTTATTTCAAATAGACCATTTGCAGGCACTTTTGAATAGTCAAATGTCGGTCAGTCCAAGAAAAGTGAAGCTAAATTGCACGTTCCAAAGCGTAGATCTCTGTGGAGAAGAACGTGCAAGAAACTCCATGGACACTCTTTTAAATCATATTATGTGTTACATATAATGCTTGGTTACATATTACTTGTTGCTTCTATTATGTGAGCACAATGTAAATAATAAAATAAAAATGTAAAATAATTAAAAGGTAGAAACTGAATTAAGCCACTGGCAGCTAAGAGATGACTAGTCTCATCTGACGGCACCCGTTCACGAGCGTGACGCGTAAAAGGAAGTTATGAGCAAAATTTCACGCTCCTAATCCTGGTAGTTTTGGCTGTACGTTGACATGTCAGTCAGTTTTTCATTAATATGCTTAAAGAAAATTGAGAGTGATTATCATTGTCACACACACACCAATGACACGCTTAGTTTCTAATGTAAGTTTTTAAATATTATGACATTAATTGGTGTAGTTTTATTTCTCAAGTAACTATCAATTTAACTGGACAATATGTGGAAACATCGATATAGACGCAATCACAGTAAAATAAAACAGAGAATTTGAGCTAGTTTAAGCAACATTTAACGTCAAGCTGACATTTGCTACCACATACAGTACAATTCACGAATGATGGCGGCCGTGAAGTTTGCGCAAAAGGCTGCGCAGTAACGTGTTTTAGTAACCAAATGGCGACGTGCGTGTGCGAGAAGAGTGTAGTATGCGCGAACGTTCGCAAAGGCTAACTTCACGGCCGCCATCATTCGTGAATTGTACTGTACTGCAAAATTATTACAATGTGATAAATCTGTACTCTAATGTAAAACAAAATAAGTTTATTCAGTATAAAAATGTAATGCACAAACCACAGAACAGATGATTGCGGTTAGAATGGCCATGTGAGCGGGGCAGGCGTGCTACAAAGTAGGGCAATGCTCATAGTTGAACTACAAATAGCAAACTTGCGATCTAAGTGTGCGTGGTCTGTTAGTTGCGTAATGCGCGTTCGTATTGGTTTATTGCCTGTAGTAAAGTTAAAGGGTGTGAGACAAGCGGCGACACCCTTTGTAGTACAAATCGGAAAGTATTTCCTTTGTAACCTTTTTCATCTTTTCTGTGGCACAAACAATACGAAACCAAAAAAAAAATAATGTAGGCACGAATCGATAAATCGAGATCCGAATTCGCGAGCAATCGAATTCATCAATCGATCATTGCACCGTATAAACTGCATTATCCTGCACTCAGGTCATTCAACTCCTGGATAATTCTGGGTTTTAGATGCTATGTTGATGGAAATGTGAGTAAAAGGATGGGTTTATGGATAAACAAGGTGCTGAGTGTATTGGCAATTTCACTTGGTGGCAAGATACTCGTAATATTGATTGCAGCAGTAAACATAAATTGAAATGTTGATCTAAGACCTGGACGCAGCGTTGGAAGGCCTTCGACAAAGTGGATTGATGACTTGGTTAGGCTGAAATGATGGTGACGATAATCGTAGTGTGGTGGAATGTATCTTTCTCCCACATTAAAAAAAACCAAACGAACGCGTTCGCGCACCTATTGTCTTTCAATTGTGTCTGTAATTTCCACGATTGAAAGGTTAATATAAAAACGTAATAAAGCATCACCTTTTTGCCTATTTTTTTTTGTTTATATCTTCTTTTCTTTTATTGTAATATGTGTATGTGTGTGTAATAGATGAATAATGCCTACTGTAAGTTATTCTTATTACATTCTGATAGTAACCTCAATTAATTATCAGGTATGTGGCTTCGAGTAGGTATTTTACTAATTAAAAAGGTTTCTACCTCACATGCACAAAAACCATAATGCGATTGCTTTCATGTAGGAATCGAATGGGCGACCAGTATCTAGTAAAGCGCACAGGCAATAACTCTGTAACTGCGCTATCAGATGTATTATTTGAACATTTTCCACGCTCTGTAAAGAATTTCATATTCTAGCAAAATTGCAATAAGCTGCACTTTCTATGCAATATGTAGATCATTTGCGCTCGCTTATAGTACGTACACTACGCAAAATTGTTTGGTATGTGGGCATAAATCTATACAATATACATTTACAATAATTTGCCTGCTACGGTCTTCCCGTCCGATTATAATTTAGGTATCTTCAAGGCTAGAGTGAATAAGCTCATAATAATCTAGTGCGCCTCACCATCGATGATTGCATCAATGCTTACCATCAGGTGGGACCGCCAGACAAGTAATAGTTAATAACAATAAAAAATCTTTTTTTGAGATGCTCATGCTTGACCATTGTCTCACCTAATGGTAAGCGATGATGTCGTTGACGATGGAGTACGCTTACCTAGAAGTATCTTGTTCACTCTTGACTTAAAGACTGCTAGGTTGTAGCTATCGGGAAACACAGACTTCGGCTTAGGAATTTCACTCCATAGCTGTACGCACAATGAATGAAACGTGTTCTCAAAACATTTAGTGTGTATGGGTGGGATTTTTGCGTAGTAACAGAGACGTATCTAATCTATTATGTTTTATATATCATTTCTATAATGGAAATAAAAAAAAAACTGACACGCCCTACCGTTCCGCCCAAGGGCGGAAGATGTCAATAATGATTTCCCACTTAAAAGAAATGCCCTATCTATCTACTACTTTTGGCAACTGTACTTTGAGGAATATTAAAACCAGCTTATTAAAATTGTATCTTTTGAATAAAGCTTTCTGCTTTAAGTTCCTTGTAAAGTGCATCCCTTGGGGACAAGTAGTAAATAATATCACTGTACGCTAAGACCTGACCTCCTTTAACATTGTAAACTTGAGTTGATTTACTTGGTATTGCTCTCCTTTTTTATATGAAGTTGTTATACATATGTACCTATTTCAATATGAAGTTGTTAGTATAGTATCTATCTCAGGCTACAATCGAAAGGGAAACCATAGCTATAGAACGCTAAAGGCAACTGAAACCCAGGTGGGTTTTAATTAGTAGAAGTTCTACACGCCCTTGCTCCACCCTAGAGCGAGAGAAGTCATAAGATGACCTTTCCCGCATCTTCATTCATAAACATCATTTTTCTTTTCATTCTTATGATGATGATGTAATGTTCATGTGATATCCAACTTAATAAAAAGTGGAATAGTGTTCGGTCCACATTATTGTATGGAGAAACCTATTTTCATGTTGGTGAAGCCGCTTCCAGAAGCTAGTTTTTTTTTCATAAAGTATAAACTAGTGTTGGACTGCGATTTCACCTGATGGTAAGCAGTGATGCATAGTTCCTACGTAAACTTTGAGCTAAACTAGTATAGAGTGTTGAAAAGATTCATAATACTTTAGTAGCAGCGTTAGATTTTTAGTTGCCTGAGAAGTCTATCCTTCTTCAAGGTCCAATCTATCTTTACTGAAATTCTTCAAAATCAGTTCATCAGTTAAGGTGTGAAAACGTAACAAACAAATAAATAGACAGAGTTGCTTGTGCATTTACAATTTCTTTATGTAAAGAAAACAGCAGTTTAGCAAACTAAAGTTAAACCCTTGCTTTTAAGCTTAACCGTCTTCAAAAGTTTTGGGGCAACATTGTGACGGTGTATTTAAAACATTCAGAAAGATTTAAATCCTTCCTGGGAGATAGTATCTACGAGAAAAACACTTATTAACTTGTAACAAAGATAATTTGTGCAGTTCTGAATTCAGCTTGAAGTCTTTTATTTCTTGGGATAAAGGGTGAAAATAACTACATACTTAGGAAAGTGAATGGTTGAGCTTATCTGAATAAATTAATTCTATCTACAAAATAAATACGGTCCTATTTCAGCTCATGTTCATTACAATAAAGAGTAAAGAACTCTGAAATTATATAAATTAACTCTGTAATGAACACTGAGAGACTAGCTTCAGCCAGCGGATTTGCCCTCATGAATATTGAAAATTATCCCAAATGAACATAACTATTAGACGAGGGTGATTTTATAATAATGTAAAAACTAATAGAAATAAATATTGAAGCACTTTTTTATTTCTAGACAAGCTTGTTCCATCATCAGCCACATCATCGCTTGTCATGGTGATGGTGAGACAGTGGTCAAACGCGAGCCGATCTTGTTTGCTCATAGTCGCATGAAAACTGTTGTTTCAAGCCTCTGCAAATATATCCAAGATACTACAGTATCAAAACAGCCCCAACACCGACTTGATAGTGCTATAGTATTGAACGCAGATGGTATAGTAACACCATCGACTGTACGACTAGAGCGAAAAAAAATATCGTAGATAGATTTCAAACAGTGAAAAGTAATTATAACTCAAACCGGTACGCAACCTCCATACAAACAGACACACAACATAATTTATAGCTAACTAGCATTTCCTCGCGGCTTTGCCTGTGTACATAAAATATAGTCTAAGACACTTAGGAATAAAGCAGCTTTCTATTGGTGAAAAGATTTTAGCAATCGGTCCAGTACTTTCAGAAATTACCTCTTACAAACAATAAGACAAACTTTACCTCTTTATATTATTAGTGGAGGCTAACGCAAGAAAACATAAACCAGTCAGGTTTACGTTACGTTAAAGACTTGGACCAATTAGTCACATTTACGATCAATTCCCAAACGTTTAGTCTTGACGTATGACAGGCCATTGTTATTGGAGATATTATTACGATTTACGGAACCCGCCTGGCAGACACCCAAGAGGTATGCGGCTACCACATCACAAACTTGAGTGATCTCATTGTGCTAGATTGAGACTCTAAATGGTGATAATTGTTTGTGAATATGTGCGAGTAGAGCATTGTTGGCCATAATTACGGCGCGCACTTTAAGATGCAGCTTGCTTTTTTTTAGGTCAGAAAAACATCCAATGATATCCTCCGCTCTTGGGCGGAACAGGAGATAGTGATAAAATCCACTCCTTTTCCTTCGTTGCCTTTCGTACCGGGCTTGAATCTTCCTTCAGAAGCAGATCCTTGGCTTCAGTAGGCTTCGATCCTGCTGGGCCCCTACGGTCTGTCTTGAGGCACGCGTGGATCAACATGTACCGTCGACGTCTTGGGCTCGGCCCGGACGGTTGGACAGCGAGCTACCCAATGCTCTTGCTTTTGGCTTACATACTTTCCGAAGTCTCTACGTAATGGATAGTTACCCATCTACGGGCTGAATCAGACAAGAGTTACTTAATCTTGAAGATAAGATCTGCACGGTTGTTATAATTCAGAAAAGAGTCGAAAGAAAACAGGAACTGAACATTGCACAACTTTCATACAACGCCATCTAGTCTCAAGCTAAGCAGAGCTTGTGCTATGAGTACTAGACTACTGATATACGCTCTTTTAAATTTTTAATTACATACATATTATAGACAGATTATACCCAGTCACAGAAAAAATAATCGTGCCGAGCACAGAAACATTTGTTTTGGGTGAGAGTCGTATCCACGACCTCGACGAATGATTTTATGTTAGGTACGTTTTGTTAAGAGATGACTCAGATTTAATGTGACCATCATTTAATGGACCATTAAACGCTCCTTTCATCTTCATATAAATGAGAATTTGTATAAACCTATTAATCTCTTTAATGTATTCAACCATTGGGGTTATTAACAAACTTTGATGTTGCGACTTAAAAGTTTTTTTACTTGATATTGTCATTCAAGAACTGTTGTTGAGGAAAATGGTAATTTTTGGCTAGTTGAAAGGTTTTTTTTTGTTTTTCCTTTTTCTTTACTTGTTTTTTACATACCAGGGCAACGGTAGATACCTACCTCTTTTGAATAGTCTCATAGCTCTTGCAAGCACAGTACAACAGTACACAGTAACACAGAACAGGTGCACGTTGAAGCTGAAAGGTTCTGGTGGTGGTTGGTACGTCTCCTATAAGGTGGACTGAAGCAGTGGTGAGGATTGTGGAAATTCGGTGGATGCGAGATGCACAGGACCGCTTGTTGTGGTGACACTTGAGAAGGTCTATGTCCAACAGTGGATGTCTTTCAGCTAAAATGATGATGATGGCAGACATCGGCCCCAGCAGACACTATTTTGTAATTTCTGTATTTTAAAATATGACAGTATCACTGATTCTGTCATATTTTTGAGGTCAGTTAGAGACATGCATGAAAGATAGAACGAGGAAACTGTAGTCATTTTTTTTAGTTACGTTAAAGACAAATCGGATTTCAATATGTCAGCACTGTGGATTGTGTGGATTATTAGAAATAAGATCTTATTTTATGGTTCTTCTTTATTATATGAATTTTTATTATAGATTATAGTTAAGGCCCAAGCGCCCGAAAAAAATATATGTTTATTATAGATTCATGAACAACATTATCAACATTTGATTTTTTCGTGCTATTGATACTTTTCTCAAAAAAAAAAATATTTAGCAATTTTGCATCTTTTCGCAACTTTTCCCTACTCCTTCAAAACGGCTTGGATCTTTAGAAACATTTTTACACATAGAAAATGGTGGTTAAATATTCTTCAAAGTGAACATTGCACATGTAAATCAATCAATATTTCGCAATGAAAATGGATTTAAAGGTCTGCCGCACGCTTTCCGGGCGCTGTTGGCCGCAAATAAATGCATAGATTTGCGTACTGCCGCCTAGGCGGGTGCGAGAGGTGCGTCCACATAATTTTGGCCAGATGGTTCAAGGGACTATAAGCCTTAAGTATAACGAGGAATGAACACAAGATGAGTTGATTAATTCTGTCCACAATACTGTTTTCTGGATTTTGTGTATAGACAACTCAAAACAGTGATATCGTCTATAATAATATACTGACTATAGGGAGCTACAAAGCCCGTTTAAAAATTGGCTTATCAAACAAGCTTACGAATTTATGATGTAATTTAATTTACTTTTTTTTGTGTGACATTCTTTATTATTGGACATTGTATGTACCTAATCATTTGTTGACTAAGTATAATATAACATTCTGTGACCTGTAAGAATTCCTTACCAATAAACTACTATGACTATAATGTCCTTATTTTCTGTCTAACCAGATGCAGCTGAAAAAAACTCGTCGGTATTCAGTTTTATTTCAGATTTGTTAATATCTTGAAATCCAAAGTCTACGGAACCAGATCAGATGTGCGTGAGTATTTACGATACTCACACACTGACAACTAGTCATTGAGCCAGATCGTTACATTTTGGCTCCGGTTCAACTGACCAATGACTTATCTTGATCGATTTCAACGAACTACGATTTTCGGAGATAGCCAATGAGTGGGTAGGTTTTCTTTAAAATTGGTCTACTTTAATTCATTACCAATTTGTCATCGGTGTTTTGGAACGAATTTACTCTATGTTTTTGTCTGTTTGTCACTCATTTATAGGCATAGGCTTAGCTCACACCGAGAAGTTGTAATCTCTCGATGCAACAAGGCTTTCATTCGTTGCTGCAAAACATGGCGCCGTGAAAGCTCGATAAGGTACATCGAGATGCTGCGAGGTATACTGAAATTCGAATTGAAACAATTCGAAATTATCAAATGAAACATCAAAGTCTATTTTATACAAGACGAAGTACAAATTCTATCGTCCTACAAATCCTAAATTTTTAGGTCCTTGTTAATACAAATGGTTACTCAAACATTGATTTAGAATAATTTTAATTATAGCGCTATAATTGATCTTGACGGGGATAGATTTCAATTATCTTAAATTATAAATTCAAATAAAGATATGTTTTCCCATGCTTAAAATGTGTGCTATCGCTGTCAAAAATAGATGGCCCTGTGGCTAAACTGGCCCTAAAGTGTAGGTAATTAGAGAAAATATCATGTCTGTAATTATTATGTAAAGTATAAAAATGATAACTAATTTTTTATACTTTACAACGTAAACTATTCACTCTTAGTAATTCTTCTTCTTCTTCTTCCTGCCCTTGTCCCGTTTTATTTGGGGTCAGCGCAACACGTTTTTTTCTTCCATTCTGTCCTGTTACTCGTCACGCTATCACTAACTCCCTTTTGTTTCATATCACTTCTCACACAATCCATCCATCTTTTCTTTGGCCTCCCTCTCACTCTTAGTAATTGTTTTACTAAATTACTAAGAGTGAATAGGTTATAGGCAAGCCTGGTCCACCGTCGACCATATCGTTGCTTTCAATCTGGTGAAAAACTAGTCAAGCGCGAGCCTAACGTTTTCCTAACCCTCATTTTTGTCAGTTGACCCCTCTCCAAAAAAGGTCAAGAGCATTAGTTTTTTTTAGTCACAACTAGGTCAAAGTCCTATAAAGAACCGTAGCGACCATCGCCTTGACACGAATCAGCGTCCATCGGGCCAAATTGCCTGATCCCATAGTTTTCTAGATAAACACGTAGAGACGCACATAATTATAGTGTAATTATATTTTTTTTTAGGTGGGAAGTCATCAAAGGTTTTCTAGGGCGGAGTGGGACACCGCAGGCGCGGGCTTGCGGATGGCGACCAAAGGGTAGCTCGCCGTCCGACCGTCCGGATCGAGCCCAAGTCATTGACAGCGCGTACTGTTCCACGCGCGCCTCAAGGAGCTGTCAGCAAACCGTAGGGGCCCAGCATGGTCGAAGCCTGCTGGGACCACGGGCAATAAGAAAGTGGAACCAGGGACGAAGGCAAAGAAGGAACAGTCACACTCCTGTTCCTTCGTTGCTTTTCGAACCGGGGCTCAGGTATCTTTCGAACTAATCCTGGCCCCAGTAGGCTTCGACCCAGCTGGGCCCTTGCTGTTGCTGACAGCTCCTTGAGGCGCGCGGGAACAGTGCGCGCCGTCGACGACTTGGGTTCGGTCCAGACAGTTACCTGACAGTCGGAAAGCGAAATCGGGATCGGGATCGGAATCCCGGCGGCGGCTGGGGCGTTGTGAGTGCCTTCGTTGCCTGATGCGGTCGGCCTCCTCCTTTGCTAGCATTACTGCTTCGCAGAAGGAGGCGATCGCCTGCCACTCCTTCTCGCTTCGGACCATAGCCTGTACCAAGGCCCGGCGCGAGAAATCGCCGCCGCCGATCGCCCTCACGATGGCACGGCGATGCTCTGCCCAAGCGGGACACACCTCTACCGTGTGCTCCACCGTGTCCCTTGGGCGTTCCGCACAGTGGCGACACCCGGGCGTCACTTCCACACTAATCCGGTACAGGAACCTCCCGAACTTGCCATGTCCGGTGAGAACCTGCGTCATGCGGAAGGTGAGGACGCCGTGAGGTCTTTCCAGCCACGCCTCAATGAGGGGACTTACCGCCATAATTGTGGCGTGTCGAGCAGTGGGCTGCGACAGTCGCTGACGCCATTTCACCATGAGATCCCGCCGGAGCTCTGTCCGCCATGCCGCGACCTGTTGCGGCAGCGGACTTTCGCCCCGGCGTTGCTTCTCCACGCGCAAGGTGTGCACGTGTGCAAGGACTGTTGCCTCCAGACCCCATGGTCAAGGAACAGGAGTGGGTTTATAATAAAAGTATGACACACCCTCGCGCTTTGCCCAAGAGCGAGAGACGTTACTGGATGATTATCCCACCTTAGAAAAAAGGGTGGATCGGGAGGGATGTCATTTTACTGTCTAACCCACTCCTAACTTCTTTTTTTGCCTTGCTTTCCAGAACCCCGTTGTTTGCGTATTCGACTCTATCAAGCCCCCACATGTTGTTCACACCTCTTTGAGGCTACTGTAGTTATACTTGTAACTGTGTTTACTAAACAGTTAGTCTTGAAAACTTATGGTCAGCTGTAATAGGATCTAAGAGTTACAAGATTCCATTAAAAGATAAAATTATTAGTTAAACTATAGCTTTTCCTGTGACTCTTTAGCATACAAAATTGAACTCTAAATAGTCGGTTTCAGGGTTGCTTTTCAAGTAATACTTCTACAATCTGCACATTAACAGGAACGTAGCTTTCAGATTTAATGTTCTTGTCTTAGTAATTTTGCCTTTGTGTTGTTTGTCTTTCAGTAACTCCTAAATCTGTTTCACAGCTCAAATCTGTTTAGTCTAAAAGCTAGATATAAAAACAAACTTGAAGTCATCTGCGTACGCACTAATTATGGTAGAAAATTCAAAATGTACCCGAAGCAATAAGAAAAGAAACGATTGCATCACTGCTTACCATCAGGTGGGATCGCAGTCAAGCACTAGTTTATATCGGATAAAAAAACTTCGTTATATTTACGAATAAATTAAAAAGGCTACTAGTAATCAAATGTTTCTTTAATGTAAACAAATATTTAAATTATAAATCCTTAGAACACCTATGAATGAATAAGCGGAACTGTTAAATTTTTATTTATTTTCTTTATTTGACTTACGTATGATTTAATTTAAATACTTATTGATATTATTAATTATTATTATAACAAGCTATTATTATTATTAATTAATTATTTTATACGTCATTAAATTAGATTGTAAGATACTTAAGTGATAAGTTCTCATCTCCTCATAATATGGATAATTATCTTTCTTTTGCTGTGCCCACCTAAGGCTTAAAGAGTGCGATAATGGACCGGACCATGGCCTGTACGAGGATAAGGTGCTCCACCCAATCGGGGTACACCTTCATCGTATGCTCAACCGTGTCCTCCGGGCGGTCCACACAATGGTGACACCCATGACTGCTAAAGCTGCGGGAATGTTTCAAAGACCGTAGCCCTGGAACACAACACTTTTCAGGGGAGTTTTAGCCAGTACAAGTCTGATACGCTTTCTCGCTCTGCCCTAGAGCAAGAGAATTTTTTTGATGATTTCCCACCTATAATAAAAGGTCAATATAATGTAGAATACCTACTATTATTCCATGTATTTTTAAATTCCATTCACAATATAAAGTAAGTTTCCTATACGAGTACTACAAGTAGGTATAACCGCGGCCAATAAATATCTTTTCACTAAACAATTTATTTCGTAAGTTTCCTTCAACAAAAAACAAAAACATCTTCAGGAATTTAACCGATCAAATTCCACCAGTTTCTTAATACGACCTTAAAGAAATATACGCTTGTTTATGTTTAGGAGTATTCTTAAACGCAACGCTTTTAGAATGTTTGCTTGTCCTGCCTAATCTCGAAAACGGCTGGATCTTCACCGTGATTGCTCCAACGATTTACGATGCTAATAACGTAGGTATACCTATTAAACCAACTTGATATCATCGTATAATTTCAAAAGGCTACAGAAAAACTCTGGGTCGTGGAAAATTTATGATGTCAAAGCCACTAACTTTTAACATTTTCAGTGTTAAAAAATATGTTGGTCGTAAAGAAAAAAAATGTTTATTCATGTCTCAAGCGTCGGTACGAACTAAAAAAAACACAAAAACAAATAATAAAAAGAAACGTTTTAACACACGTTGTCAACGAGATTTAAAATTAAAAATCTATTTTTGTAAAAAAAGATTAGTCATGCTCTTAAAGAAAACGGGCGTATTCTGGATTCACGGCGGAATATCTCACCGCCATCTCACTCGAAAACGCATTTTCAAACGAGATGACAGATATAACAAATTTTGCGTAAGTGAACAGTGAATTATTAGATAAACACAAGTGTCTGAATAATGTAAAACATTCTTCATGTATTGTGAAAACGATTATTGTTATGCATTAATTCCGTTTTGAAACTATGAGTTAAAATTATTTATTTAAAATGAGTGAAAACTTACATGATGTTTATTTTGAGGGTATGTAAGCTAGTAATAGGGATTGTGTAAGCGTTGTATTGTTTTAGCATGTTATTTTATTATGTAACACTTATTGGTATGTTGGTAACCCCGTAATACTCGTAATAATCATGAAACTTTATATGGGTTCTGTAAAGGTCTTATTACTACGCAGTTATGTTTATTGGCTCAATTAATCTAAGTTTATATTATTATGCTAATGGGGTGAAGGTGTAATATGGTAAAAAGCTTTTTTATTCAACAGCTTTTTTATGCATAGGCTCGCGTTTGGCCGCTATCTCGCGATGGTGTGGCCGACGATGAAGCAGTTTGCCTTGAAGTAACCTATTCACTCTTGACATAAAAGCTAGCAAAAATGCCGAATCAATTAATTAAAAACATTCTATTAGATTTGCCATTGCCATCATTGTATTTGACTTGCATTACATTACTCTAACATCTCATGGACTGTTGATTTTACTGATTGATTCCGGGGAAATAGATGATAGAGAAGCAAAAATGTGCTAAATGACCCGTTTATTTGACAGTGATGAAAAACGATTTCTTCATTAAGGAAATCATTTAAAGAATTTTCTAAAATTCATCGATGTTTTGTGAATGTGATGGTAGGAACAGAAATCTTGGAGATTTCGAATATTTACTTGTTACTGCTACTGCTACTTAAATAGTTAATTCTATATGTAGAATTAGACGTTCCATGTTGTAGTTGGCCGTTTTGTGAAATAGTGTCATTAATTTCGAAAATATAGCCTTTGTCATTTATGATAAAAGAGTGATAAAGTAGCATTCTACTGGTGGAAAAAAATTTGAAATTTGTAAACATTGCCTTGCCTTGTGCTATAAGACCGTCTATTGTACACTTATTATTTTGTAAATGTTTGTCCTGAACTAAGCTAAGGTGTGCAATAAAGTTATAAATAAATAATAATAAATAAATAAACATTTGAGTTTATCATTACAAACAAAAAAACAAGTCTATTATACACTCGAGAGCAAAAAAATCGCACATCATAACTCTTTTTGTTAAGGCAGTTTTTATCATGTATGTGAATAGTTATTTAAAGCATGTCGTACACTAATTGAAAGCCTATTTAATTACCTTTCTAATGATATGAAATACAGTGTAATAAAATATCCTTGAAAGGATTTAGAGCACAAAATCCAACAAATGGGAAAAATTACCAAATTTCACTTAAGAAAGAATGAGAGTCAAACTTAAAATTCTTGGTCATCCTGTTTGTCAATAAAGTGTATTCCCTCCATTAGCCTTATTTACAGCTGTTACTCGATTTTTCATCAACCGTATTAATTTTATCATAAAATCTTAGGGTATAACGTCCCGCTTCTAGTCAATGACAAATTGAAGCTCTTGGAGGTGTGGAGAGCAAGGCTTTTTGCACTAAGTCTTCTTTCAAGGTCATTCCAGATATGCTCAATTGGATTAAGATCAGAACTACGAGCTGTCCTCTTTATCGCAATGATAACAACGTCTTACATGTAGTCGCAAACTGTTTTAGCGACATGCGATCTGGTGTTGTTCTGCATTAAGGAAAAAAATCTACCATAAGCCACACAAGTGGCTTCACATATTCTTCGAGCATTTTTTTGATGTATCATAAAGCTGTCAACCCTCTCGATATCAGGCCAGTATTGGCCCAGTGATGAATACAATGTCAGTTTTAGTGTCCAAAATTATGCCACCCCAATACGCCTCCAAAACCCACTTGTTCGCTTATGCAGCATTGTTAAATTTTCCCTGATGACCTTCTGTAGACCCTACAGCATCCATCATGGTCATCTAGGTCATTCTGCACTTATCAAAAAACACAACAGCCTGCCATTAGGTATACATCCAATTTAAGTGTTTCGTGGCAAATTATTGCCGGGCTTGTCGGTGAGCTGTGGTCAATTTGGTTCCATTTGCTGAGTGATGTGTGGTCAGGCCGGCTTCACCCAGTCTTTTCCTAATCGTCTACTGATTTGTACTGACATTGGGAACTTCTTGAAGCTTTTGTGTCAGTTCAATCGTGTTTAGTGGCCGATTTCTCAAAGTACTTGTTACAGAAAAGCGATAATCACGCCCTGATCCTATACGCCACCGGCCATATCCTGGTCGCCGAATATACCCACGGGTTTCTTAAAACCTTTGGTATACCAGACGAACAGGCAAGCTGCTGAAATTTAGCTGTCGAGCGACTTCATTTTGATTATGGCTTGCTTTGGGCAAGGCAATAACTTGAACGGCATCTGCGGGCGTGGTATCCATATTTTTCCAGTAAATCCGTCTGATTCTAATAGAGACGTTATCACGTTAACGGAAAATGATTAAAACTCCAAAACAGCACCCTTTTTGTAGCTCCAGGTAAAGGTGCAAGTAGTGAATTGCAAATGGGTGAATTTGCGGAATTCGGTATACCGCTGGTTTTTGTGAGTTACGTGAAGGTCAATGATCTTAATTTTGTGTTTTAATAATGCTAACTTTGTATGCTTCAATTTTGCTTAATAATTTGTACTCAATATCTTTAGATTTAAGAAAAAAACAGTATTAAACGAAATTACAAGCCATGTGCGATTTTTTTGCTCTCAAGTGTATTTCTATCAAATATTATATTGACGACAACACTAAGGCTGCCATCAGGCGGACTGCATCGCAGCAACCGCACGCAGTCCATATATTCAACTGCATGCAGTTTGATCTGACTTTGTGCAGTTGGCACCACGCATCTAGCCCAGGAGCTTAGTGTATGATTTGAACTTTATAAACCTTAAAATAAAGTTGACAATGTCAATGTGCGTTTGCTCTTTGTAATTAACTGCACACTGACTGTATGCGGTTAGCGATGGACAGCGTGCGTCGACACTACACGACTGTAGCCGACCACGTGAAGTTGAAGGCACGCCTGCTTGCAGTTGATATTGACTTCACTCGACTGCAGCCGACCGCGTGCAGTTGATATCATGACTGCATGAAATCGACGTACAACTGCATGCAGTTAAATATATTATTTAACTGCGCGCGGTCGCTGCGATGCAGTCTGTCTGATGTCAGCCTTATAATTTATTGCTGGAGCTGTTTTATCTTTTCATTTCAGTCACTTACTCTCCAGAATCAGGCGCCAATATTTTTAGTCGCAACGATAAAATGACAAACGCCTAGAACATCACATCAAAGCACACTCAGATGTAATTATTTATGTAACGATCTGAATAATAATTGACTAAGACATTAAAATTTTACATAAATATGTCATTACGCTTTTTTATATATCTGCACTGGTGTTTTATAGACTGAGAATAAAACCACTTACAGAGATACCATGATCACTAATCTGTTTATGTATTCGCATGGCATAATTTTCGGGATTGTTTTAAACCCAATGCCAATAACGTCTGTGATAGGGCTGCGGGAATTTGTGAAAGAGTTACCTTGGCCGTGGAACGCAAAGGGCAACTGAAGAATACAGTTGGGTCATTGAAAGTCTGACACGCTCTCTCACACCACCCTAGAGCGTTAGAAGTAATTTGATGATTTACTCGAAAAAAATTACCTTTGTGAAGTTTAGCTAGGGAACTCAGTTTTATGGACTTATCAATTTTAAGACTATGACATGAAAAAAGAAAGTAAACGACGACTTTAAGGCTGAGGAGTCAAGAGGGACAGGGGGAAGCCTTCCAACGCTACATATTTCGGTACGCGGTCACCATTCCAGAACCTTTCGGCCTCATCGCATCGACCATCCGTTCTGCGAGCAATATATGCACCGGCTACTGCCTCTTAAGTTTGGTAGATCTTCGGGCTATGTCGGTAATTTTGGCAGCGTTGAAAGGCATCTCAGAAGGGAACTGGTTACCTGGAATCCAATGGATACATAGGGTCTGTCGTTGTGACGACAATTGAGGGAGGGCTGTGTCTAGTAGTAGACGTTTTTGCGCTGAAATACTGATGATGACGATGATGGACACAATAACAGATTTGCAAAAACCACTTGTAACAAAAAACTAAAATCATAATTTATTCAGCTAAAGCTGAAAAGTTTGGAAACACTCGGCCTGCACTATATGAGAATTGAGTGTTCTAAATAAAACTTCAATCCTTCATAAAAACCAAATAAAACATAAGTGAGGATTTGTGAATAGTTTTCACAAATTCAGCACAATATTATTCCACATAAAAATGTTAAACATATATCATCTAGTGTCAGTATTTTCTTATATTAACACATTGAGAATTCCAGTAAATTGACCACGACTTTCACAGTTTTTTTTTTTTTGGGAATTAATAAACGAGCGACTAAAAAAAAACTTTGCGACTGATGATGAGATTCTATTTTAATTACTTGAGCGGTATGAATTTGAGTAAGCGACACATTAACTAAACTAACAACAAATATTGATTAACAATAACATCTAGAACGAGCTTACTAAAAGTGGGCTACTGAAATCCTAGTTAAACGACTAAATTAGTAAGTGAGCGACTAGAAATAAAATTGAGGTTTTAAATAACGAACTACCAAAACGCGGTCAAGCCCATCAACAATAAAAAAAAGTTAACTTTAACAAATGTTTTCACCATTGTCTAATTTATCTGGTCTCAGATAGATTCATCATTTTGAACTGGGTGAAATAGGTTAGGTTAGAACTGTGATCAACCGTGCTTGAGCCAAGCAAGCGAAGCGAGCGTTGCCGCGGCAGCGGCCGGCGAACGCTCCTACTAAGTTGCTCGCAGATTTTATTTCACCATTTTCTAATTATCCGGGTTTTCGCAATATCCGAATTATCAAATTACCTTACGACATACATGATACATAAATTTTGATATTTAGGACATTCGATACTGTGTACTTCGATATTTAGGACATTCGGAACACTTCATATAAGATAAAATGCCGCTCAGTATAAATAAATCATTGGCCAAATCTTGAAAAAAATGCAGGACGTAACGATGACATTTAAACAAATATTAGGTCGTTCAAATATTATGAAGCTTCTCATCTTGTATTTTAACTAACTCAAATTAAAGTTTGTAAGTCGCTGTTCTGTTGATTTCTCGTCACTCGCAGTCATTCGCTCACTTATTATTTCTATAACCCAAAATAATTATTTTTATTAGTTAAAATTTTGATTTACAGTCTTTCGTTTAAATACTATCCGTTTTTTTATATTCACCATAAAGTTAACACAATTATTTCTTAAATTCTTCCTAGAAATTATAAAAAATATAATGAACTTTTATAAAGGAGCATTCAATCCACGCACACTTCTAAGACTGTACCTATTATATATATTACAGATTAGCTGACCTGGAGAACTTCGTATCACCTAATAGTCAACAAATATAGTTATATCCTTCGATATAGTCAACCGATTGCAATGAAACAAAGCCTAAGTAATATAAAGTTACACACAATTTTAATGCATGAAAGTTATTTACATCGATTTCGTACATTTTACGTGATGGGCGCATAACTTAAAACTTCTACAGATGTAGTATATTTATAGGTAGATAGTTTATTTGGCTACAATACAACTGTAAAAGGAAACAAGATCAATAATTTCCGACATAAGGAACCATATGCAATAAAATGCGTACTTTAGATACTTGAGTTTCCATGTTTGTAAACCATCAGTGTGTAAGATAAGTAGACCTTTGTTGTGTGCGTTGCTCTCAAGACATTGTGAAATGTATGCAAAGTGATGCTAAAATGTAGGGCGCAGGGATTATAACGATAAGACTCATGTAACTTACGACAGAGAGTCAAGTGGTCAGGCTCGAAATGTTTCGAATAAATCAAATATGTTATATGATTGTCATAAAGAAATTATGATTTGGCTACCAGTAAAAAACATATATAGGCCGCAGAATCGATACGTTGGTTCGAAATACTTCCTGCATTTCGGACCAACGTATCCATTCTGCGTAAACTAAAAATCTTTTCGCGGTTGTCGTCTTAATGTTCTTAGTGCCTTGTTGCATTTGTAAGTGCACCTACTATATATATATATATATATAATGTTTAAATATTTTATTCTCTTCGGTTGGATATCTTCAAATAACTTCTTCCTCTTTTGGTGTAGCTAGAGAGATTATCAGACTTTTACTGTCTAAAACTCGCCTTGATCTTCCAACCTACTACTAAACGTTAAATATAAATGAAATTATAGTGTACAGATTAGGTTTAGGATATGCAAAATGCTTCAGATTTGGAGTTACGGACACCAGTCCATTATTGGGCACGTTATGCAATGCAATAGGCATGAAAATAAGTACAGTACTTATTTCTGACGCCAGTATCCTGGCACTACCAAGCTGTAAAGGGATAGTATTCCGGATATGGAAAGTTATGTGGCTTGTACGTGAGCTTTATCATTATGCAGTGTATCTACTTTCCAAGTCACGACGCTGTCAAGCGTCTAATAATTATTATCAGTCACTATCGATGCTTTATGAATAGGGCCCATCTTTAACAAAATTCATTCTCCTTTATTTCCTTCTTTAATATTCACTTATATTTATGTTTTAGCTCTCTATTAAACATCATTTTAGTAATCACCTTTTTTAAAATTGTCTTTTTTTCACAATCCGTCTATAAGTAAGTGTTAACTATTCACCCCTTTCCTGTTATAGTTACTTACATTTAATCCATTTCTTTGATCATCGTCTACTTTTATTACCATTCACATTAGTTCATAAGGACGATTATAACATTATCAGCAACGTTTCGGCCGTCAGACGTCTACTATTCGATGTAGGCCTCAAGCGTTGCTACATAGACCGGACCTCTACATCTCTCATCTGTCAGATTACCGTGACCCTCATCAGGTCATTGGTTCACCTTGTGTTAGGCCTTCCGATTTTACGTCTTCAGAATGTTATAGCCGTTTGACTGTATTTACCTTCTGTCACATCATATGTGATTCCTCAGTGTTTTTAGGGCATGTTAAAGAACTTCAAACGCGACAGATGATGACGTGGACATGGAAAACAGTGGACTAGTTGTAAATATAGCGAGTGTTGCGCCTGCACGGGGTCATTGGCGTGCATCTATTCTAGGGTTGAGAGAAATAGCTGGACTAGTCCAGTGAGGGCATTCTCAGACCAGTATTAATAAATGATTAACGTTTGAGAGTTGAAGTGCTGATTAGACATTTTGATTGATGTTAATTTATAAATTTGGCAGCTTTAAATCGGTTATACCGATAAATGTTATTGACAAGTGAAATTGTATATTGCAAAATAGCATTGCATTTTTTAAATTTTCTCACAATTTAATAATAACAATAGGTACAATAAATAAGGGTGAAACTTATAGTAGGTATAGAAAGCGTAAAACCTTAGGGAATGACGTGACAAAGATGACAGGACCCAGAAGGATGCTAACGATAATGACAGACAAAGTGAAAAACAATGATAAGGTGATATGGATTGAAAGGGGGTAACTGCTGAGAAGACGACAAGCAGAGAAGCATAAATGGAGAAAAGATGGTACGAACTTAATATAGTTTAAGAGGCAAGATAATAAAGAGAATACAGATGTAAATACCTAGTGGACATCTGTTACGATCTAACATAGCTATTATATCCATATTGCTAGACATAAAATTGTCACTATCTCTCATCGTAATACTAGGTCATCGACGTATGAAAATGGGTTACTTGGGCTATAAACGTCAACGCACAGCTGTTATCATGCAGATGGTAGCTTTTGCCAACGAGCCGAGATTAGTTGCAATGGTCCCGATTATTATCATTATATTTATTTTATCTGCGATCTGCGGTCATTTTCTTGAAAGCTTTGGTGATGTGGTGACGTTTGAATGATTTTGAATGCCCAATTCACAGATAGTTTGATCCTCGAGTTACTTTAACCTCTTAAAACTCGCATATGCATTGGTAATACGCATACTTACAAGTAGAAAGATATTTTTTTTTTTTGAGGTGGGTATTATCAAATATTTTCTCCCACTCTAGTGTGGAGCGAGAGGGCGTGTAAGACTTTGACTGATTATAGAACCCACATGCATCTTTCAGTTGCCTTTGCGTTCTAGAGTCATGGTCTCTCAAATGAGGTCACGGTGGTGCTCTGCCCAAGCAGAACAAAATTTCACAGTATGCTCCACTGTGTCCTCCGGGTGATCCTCAAAATGGTAAAGGCCATACATGGCTACATCATTTCACATAGTCTAGTTTAGTTACCAGATCAGCAGATGTTAATTGAAGCCATTGCTTATCTTTAGTTTTAACACATGGCAGCAATGCATGCATGCATGCACAAGCGCAGCGCAGCACGCGGGTGCGGGTGTGCGCGGTTGCATGGCGCATGGCATGGCAGTTTTGAGTACCTTTTATGGCCTATCCAAATGTCTTTTCTTTGGTATTGTTCGTCTAATCGTTGAACTCCTTAGTAGTCCTGAGTTGAGCTACACGAATACTGACAAATGCTTGCACTGACTGGACATGTCCACTCAGAACTGTATGGTTCTTTCTGGACTCTAATCTGCATGGTTCTCATAAGATTTGATCATTACATGTTTGCTGTATGGACTTTAAAAGAGACTTTGACCCCTGAGTTTGTTTCGGTGTTTCTTTTCAGGGTAGTCAGCTAGGAAACACCGGCCTCATCTAGTTTAAATGGACAAAAAAATTTACGTGTAAAATTGTTTCTAAATCCCTATTTGCAAAAATAAATATAATTTATCATTTTTCACTTGTTAACACTAATTCCGTAAAAAATTAACACACAATTACCATATTCCACCAGAAATCCGCACGAAAAGTGTTTCAAACATCAAAAACAGTAACTTACACAGGTAGCCTTTAGAATCGCTCGTAAAAGTCATGTAAAGTAATTATCTGCTAAAATTTATGAGCACTGAAATGATTCGGATGCACGGAATATTAACTGAAAACAGAGAAGCGGTTTCATCAGAATGTTTTTTGAAGCGACCATGTTTTAATAGCATGTTAAAGATGAAAAATAGAGGACTATGACGTTAGCTTAGTTAGGTTGGCAATAAATTGTCATTTGTCATCACTATTATTATCATATCAGCCGATAGACGTTCACTGTTGGACATAGGCCTCCCCCAAGTGTCACCAATGAACGATCCTGTGCGTCCCGCATCCATCGGATTCCCGCAACCTTGACCAGGAACCTTCCGGCCAACGGCTATCTGTTCTGCGAGCAATGTACCCTGCCCATTCTTCGTGCTATGTCGGCAACCTTGGTTCTCCTGCGGATATCTTCATTTCTGATTCGATCACGCAAGGAAACTCCGAGCATAGTTCTTTCCATTGCCCTTTGGGTGACTTTAAGTCTTCTGATGAGGCCTATTGTTAGCGACCACGTTTCGAAACCATATTGTAATTTGTATTTATTTATTTATATTATAAACTAGCTGCACCCGCGCGGCTTCGCTCCCGCTCTTCCCTACTCTACCCTACTCTACCCTCCTCTACCCTACTCTACCCTACTCTACCCTACTCTACCCTACCCTACTCTACTCTACCCTACTCTACCCTCCTCTACGTTACTCTATCCTACTCTACCCTACTCTACCCTACTCTACTCTACCCTACTCTACCCTCCTCTACCTTACTCTACCCGAATGACGGTTAAATTCAAGAGGAACTCGCGGAACCCCCAAACCAGCAACGTCGTTGTCAGCACGTCTCCGGCTGTCTGGAACAGGATGCTCGAGAAGGGAAGAGCGCGCATCGATCTCCAGACCGTCTTCGTCGATGACCAGTCGCCACTGGTGCAGTGCACTAGGTGCTTGGGCTATGGACATAGTCGGCGGGTCTGTAAAGAACCGGTCGACTTATGCAGCCACTGTGGAGGCCAGCACCTACGAGCAGAATGTGCCCAGTGGCTAAAGGCGGAAACACCTAAGTGCCCCAACTGCGTCAAGGCGAAGATGGAGAGAAACGATCACAACGCCTTTAACCCTGAATGTCCTGTTCGAGTCAGGTGGGACAGGCTGGCACGTGCGTCCGTCGCCTATTGCTAAGGTGGTCCCAGCAAACACGATGCCGTACAAGATGCTCCAGGCAAATCTCCAAAGGAAGAAGTTGGCGACCCAAGAGCTTATGCTTGAGGCCGAGAAGCGCAAAGCCACCGCAGCGCTGATCCAGGAACCCTACGTGGGCAGTGAGAAGAGGATGAGCGGGACCAGAGGTGTCCGAATCTTCCAGAGCACCAGGCAAGGAGAAGGGACTGTCAAAGCGGCCATAGCCGTCTTTGACCCCAAACTGACCGTACGACAGTACCCAGAACTCACCACGGACAACATCGTCGTGGTGGGGATCCAAACCGGTGCCTGGAGACTAACTCTGGTCTCGTTCTACTTCGAACCGGACCAGCCCTTAGGGCCATACCTGGACAGCCTCAAAAAGGTGGAAAGCGAGACCGGCCCACTTAGGCTCATCATGGGAGGAGACGCCAACGCCTGGAGTATCTGGTGGGGCAGCAGCGAGACCAACAGCAGAGGCGACGAGATGCTGGGAGCTCTCGACCAGCTTGGACTGCAGGTACTCAACAGAGGGGAAACTCCAACCTTCGACGTAGTTCGTGGTGACAGACGTTACACGAGCTGCGTCGATGTCACAGCCTGCACGGCGGATATGCTGACGGTGACCGACGGCTGGCGAGTAGTTGACGACTTGACGGGGTCGGACCACAACGGCATTGAGTTTAGTATACACCTCGAGAAGTCTTTGGGTATCACGGTTAACCGGACTACCAGGATCTACAACACCAAGAAAGCAAATTGGGCGCCAAATTATGCAAAATAACAATTTGACCGTAAGTCTGTTCGATCAAATCGACAGCAGGGACAAAATAGACCTGGTAGTCGAGGGTCTTACAACGGCAGTGCAAGACGCCTGTACATCCGTGATACCCAAAAAGAAGAGTGTAGAGAGGTTAACCGTGCCGTGGTGGTCCGATGAGCTCGCCAGCTTGAAGAAGCAAGTGGTCACCAAAAAGCGGAGGATTCGCTGTGCAGCGCCAGTTCGTAGACCAAAGGTTGTTGAGGAGTACCTGAAACAGAAGGAAGAGTACGAGCGTGCAGTAGTCCAAGCTAAAATCGAGAGCTGGAAGGGGTTCTGCGAGAAGCAGGACAGGGAAGGCTTGTGGGAAGGTATATACCGGGTGATCCGTAGGACGGAGAAAAGAAAGGAGGATTTGCCGATGGTGAGGGACGGCAGGACTCTAGACCCAGAGGCCTCGGCGAGGTATTTGGCACAGGTGTTCTACCCGGAGGACCGTTCGGAGGGGGATAACGAGGAGCACAAACGGGTGCGGCAACGAGCTGAAGAGGTGAACGGGGGGAACGAAATTGAACCTTCGGACCCTCCCTTCACACTCGACGAGCTGGAGCGAGCTGTCTCCTCGTTCAACCCCAAAAAAAGCCCCCGGTTCCGACGGTCTGACGGCGGACATATGGGGCCACACGATCCGTCAAGACCCAGACTTAGTTCTGCGCTTGGTGAACAAGTGCCTGGCGCATGGATACTTTCCGCGGTCCTGGAAAGAGGCCACTGTCGTCGTGCTCCGCAAGCCCGCTAAAGACGACTACACCACCCCAAAATCATACAGGCCAATTGGGCTTTTGCCTGTTCTCGGCAAGGTCTTTGAGAAGCTGCTCGTGGCCCGACTCAAGTTTTATCTGCTACCCAGGATGAGTACTCGCCAGTACGGATTTATGCCCCAGCGAAGCACCGAAGACTCCCTCTATACGCTGATGGGGCACATTCGTGACAGACTCAACGCAAAGAGGCTTGTCACGATTGTGTCCTTGGATATTGAGGGGGCCTTCGATAGCGCATGGTGGCCAGCCATACGAGTCCGACTGGCTGAGGAAAAGTGTCCTGTAAACTTGAGGCGGGTCATAGACAGCTACTTGTCCGAGAGGGTGGTGAAGGTCAGATATGCGGGAGTGGAGTACGAGTCCAGGACCGAGAATGGATGCGTCCAGGGGTCAATCGGTGGTCCCATATTTTGGAACCTTGTGCTGGATCCTCTTTTAAAGGCTCTGGAGGAAATGGGGGTCTATTGCCAGGCGTTTGCTGACGACATTGTCCTTGTGTTCAATGGTGAGACGGCTCTTGAAGTCCAGAGGGATGCCAATGTCGCCCTCGAGTACGTGCAAGCATGGGGTGTCACGAACAAGCTTCGGTTTGCGCCGCATAAGACGAAAGCAATGCTGGTCACGCGCAAACTGAAGCATGACACCCCATGTCTCCGGATGGGTGGGGTAGACATTGGCATGTCTGAGGAAATCAAACTGCTCGGTCTCACCATCGACCATAAGTTGACTTTTAACACTCACGTCGCAAACGTCTGTTCCCGAGCCGTCGGCATATATAAACAGCTGTCGCGGGCAGCTAGGGTCAGCTGGGGTCTCCATCCAGAGGTAATCCGCTGCATCTACACGGCTGCAGTGGAGCCTATCATCCTGTACGCGGCGAGCGCGTGGTCGCCGGCAGCCAACAAAGTCGGGTTGCAGAAGAAGCTGAACGCCGTCCAGAGGAGCTTCGCGCAAAAGCTGTGCCGAGCCTACCGCACGGTCTCCCTACACTCAGCACTGGTGCTGGCTGGGATACTCCCTCTTGACCTCCGGATTAAGGAGGCAGCCTCGCTGTACGAGGCCAAGAGAGGGGTGCCTCACCCGGCGCTGGGAGACCGGGAGATCGAGCGGGTGGTATCGGCACTAGAGATGCCGCATCCGGCTGAGCAGAGGGCCATTGCACTGCGACGCCTGGTAGACGAGGAACATTACAATGAGCACCGCGATTATGCGGTGCGAATATTTACAGACGGCAGCAAGATTAAGGGCAAGGTCGGAGCCGCAGTGTCGGTGTGGACCGACCAGGCGGAGGTCAAGGCCCTCAAACTTGCTTTGCCGTCTTACTCTACCGTCTACCAGGCCGAGCTTCTCGCCCTCTGCAAAGCAGTGAAGGAAGTCCTCCGAAGGACCGAGACGGCGTTCGCTATTTACAGCGACTCTATGGCAGCCCTCAAGACAGTCGTGAACCCCGAAGCCCTCCATGCCCTCGCAGTAGAAACAAGGGACGCCATCCGCTGCATTCACGCCCAGAACAAGAGCGTCTCCCTGTTCTGGGTGAAAGCTCATGCGGGGCTGGAGGGTAACGAGAGAGCCGACTCGCTCGCGAAGGAGGCTGCCCTGAGGTCGAAGCGGCAACCCGACTATGACAAATGCCCGGTTTCATTCGTTAAGCGTATGATCCGAACGGAGACGCTGGGCGAATGGAACCGGAGATATTGTGCAGGAGAAACGGCGGCCACAACAAAGATGTTCTTCCCCTGTGCAATCGCCGCGTACAGGACGATAAGAAGGATGGAGATGACCAAGGAGCTGACCCAAGCTCTAACAGGCCACGGCGGGTTCTCCGAGTACCTGACTCGCTTCAAGTGCAAGGAGAGCCCGGCGTGCGCCTGCGACCCCGACCAGCAGGAGACCGTCCTCCACCTCCTGGCGGACTGCCCGGTATATGCCTCCCTAAGATACGACATCGAAGCTAAGCTAGAAAATAAAATAGCCAAAGAAAGTCTTAGCGTACTTATAACAAGCAAGAAGCATAGAACAATCCTAATACAGTTTATTACAAGAATTGTGAAGTCAGTTAATAAAAGAAATAAAACTTGAAAGATCACTGTTGACTCTGAAACAAAATATTAAAATCCTGCTTTTAATTGACTCAAAACTAAAATGTAACATTTTTTGAATTAAGTTTATTAGAAATCTCAAGCCAAGTTTATACCACTGAATTTTACCAAAATATTAACTATTACTTTCTCTCTTATGAAATCTTGCCGTATTTGAAATTATATTATAATAATGAAATTTATGACAGAATCTGAACAATGGAAAATCAAATCTAATAATGATTTTTATTATTTATTATATCATATTACTCAGTAATATTCATCTGTACTGTACTCAGTAATAAACTAAACATGGGACTGAAAACGAAACCTACAGCTCTAAAAACCTTCCCTGCGTAGCTCGACGGCAGGGGCCTTTCGCATGGCAGGAGTGGTTTTTAGCCGGTAGGAGTCCGGCACTACCCAGGCTGCCTTCGAACAAGGAAGTCTGGGTGTCCATGATGGATTTCCCACTCCTGCCACAATTTAAAAAAAAAAAAAAAAAAAAACCTTACTCTACCCTACACTACCCTACTCTACCCTACACTACCCTAATTTTCATTTTTTTATAATTACATAAGAACCTTCTCCTCATAATAACGAACACAACAAAAAAAAAATTAGCGAAATCGGTCCAGGCGTTGTTGAGTTATGCGCTTACCAACACATTTTGCGATTCATTTTTATATTATACTAGCTTTTGCCCGCGCGGCTTCGCTCCCGCTCTTCCCTACTTCAGCCTACTATACCCTACTCTACCCTACTCTATCCTACCCTACTCTACCCTACTCTACCCTACCCTACTCTACTCTACTCTACCCTACTCTACCCTACTCTACCCTACCCTACTCTACTCTACTCTACCCTACTCTACTCTACTGTACCCTACTCTACCCTACTCTACTCTACCCTACTCTACCCTACCCTACTCTACCCTACTCTACCCTACCCTACTCTACCCTACTCTACCCTACTCTACCCTACTCTACTCTACTCTACCCTACTCTATCCTACTCTACCCTACTCTACCCTACTTTACCCTACTCTACCCTAATTTTACATAAGAACCTTCTCCTCACAATAACAAACACAACAAAAAAAGAATTAGCGAAATCGGTCCAGCTGTTCTCGAGATTTGCGCTTAGCAACACATTTAGCGATTCATTTTTATATTATAGATATAGATAATGTACACTCACATATATACATAGAAAAAGATACAACATTATAAAAAATTATATAAAGGTACTGCTTATTTCAAAAATAAATTTCTTCCAGCAGACCTGCGAAAGGAGAGATCAGAAAAAACAGCGTTTTACCCAACTACTAATGAATCAATTAAGTGTCTTATTATTGCTAAATTGACAATACATAATCGCCGACATGTATTTAAATATGCATGTGTGTACCTATAGATGAACTTGTTACAAAGTTGCCTTAAGAACAGACTCTTACATTCAATAAAACGAGCGGTGGAGCGGTATCTTACAATCTATCTTCCTGTAATTACCAATATGTTTGCCAAATGAGGCTTTTACAGTCATTTTTGATACATTGTAACTCGATTACTGAGATAGATTGCTGTATACGGGGAAAGCCTATATGCTCAAGAAGTTTATAGATTTCTAATGGCCCATAACATACATTGCAGGATAAATGGGTTTCATTTGGGTTTTGTGTGAAACTAGTGAAGTTGTAATTTCGAGATGCCATTAGCAACAAATTGTTCATTAGTAAATACTCTCTCTCTCTACATTCTACTACGAATTTAGGTATCAGTAATATTATAAAGGCAAAAGTTTGTATATGTTTGGTACTACTTTAGGCTCAAACGGATGAACGGATTTTAATAAAATTTTGGCTAACGGATTCACCATGTCTTGAGATATGACAAATGCTTCACTTTATTCCTGGTGATTGTTCTCTTGGAATAATTTTCATTTTTACGCGGGTCCCGGGTGTCGCCACTGTGCGGAACGCCCGGAGGACACGGTGGAGCACACAGTCGAGGTGTGCCTTGCTTTGGCGGAGCATCGCCGTGCCCACGTGGGGGCGATCGGCGACGGAGACCTCTCGCGCCGGGCCTTGGTGGAGGCCATGGTCCACAGCGAGGAGGAGTAGCAGGCGGTCGCCGACTTCTGCGAAGCAGTAATGCTCGCAAAGGAGGAAACCGACCGCATCAGGCAACGGCGTTCTCGCCGCCGCCGCCGGGATTCCGATCCCGATTTCCGGCCACCGTAGGCGCGGGCTTGCGGACAGTGAGCAATGAGTAGCTCGCTGTCCGGCCGTCCGGTAACTGTCCGGGTCCGGACCAAGCTCAAGTCGTCGACGGCGCGCACTGTTCCCGCGCGCCTCAAGGAGTTGTCAGCAACAGCAGGGGCTCAGCCGGGTCGAAGCCTACTGGGGCCAGGGTTATCCGAAAGGGAACTCGAGCCCCGATATGAAGGCTAGAAGGAACGGGGTCGGCTTTAGTCAGTAAGAGTCTGACACTATCTCCCGCTCCGCCCAAGAGCGGGGGTTGTCATTGGATGATTTTTCCCACCATAAAAAAAAACCTTTACGCGGGTGAAGCTAATGTACCATCGATCCACTGTAATGTACCATCTCGGTCATGTCTGCCTGATCACTTAAAAAAAAATCGTTTGAATCTTGCGGCGCGGCGTCAAACGAAACCCTTCAAAGTTTCCGTTTCGAGTGCAAGCAGAAATGAGCTTAGCGGTGGTCAGGTGGAAATATCTTTGTTGGTACATACCTTGACCGTTTTTTTAAATATATTAATTAGTTCTTAACTGTGATTCCACTGGAAGGTAAGCAGATATGAAAGGTGTTGTTTTCCATTTTAAGGTGTGTGTTTAAGATAAGTAGGTAGGTTTACAAATATTGAAAGCATTTCAGTTTTCGAAGATTACCAACACAATTTTCTATACCCGCATCAATTTATATAGAAATAAATTGATGCGGGTATAGAAAATTATTATTCTAAAACCAACAGATGTTTACATTTGCTTCCACCATCATTCAGTAGCCTAAAAACGAGTTATTTAAATATAAATATAAGCTTTTAATTACTTTTGAAATTGATGCAAATAAATCCGGTATGTTTATCTTGTGGACTCGTCAAGATATTCAGGTCAGTACATAAAGCGACATTATTTTGGACTGTACCTAATGTTTTTTTAAAGAATTCCTTCGCAATGAAGCACCGTTTTATTAGGTGTATTTTATTTGTAATAAATGTGTTGAAAAGTGGACCACATAAAGCTTTGGTGTGGATGGGAAGATCATTATAAATATTTTAGTATTAGGTTTATAGTTTAGCAATTGTAAGGTACCCTTGTGCTTTAATTCCAAGTACACGAAGAATAGACACAAAATAGATAGGTACAGAAGATAATCTCTTGTATGTATTTCACTTTTTATACCTACGCTCGGTGGACGCACACTAATGAGCTTTTGAGCCGGAATTGTTTAACGAGTGATCCGAGACGCGACCGAAACATCATGTCTGTAAGCGGTGTCTTTGTGTGCGTTGCTCGAGCGCGCTTTGTATGTAGATTGATTTCTGTACCTATATACATATTTTGTGGAATAGATAAATGTTCTGTGTGTGACTGGCCGGATGGCCTTTTCTGAGTAAAATCCAGCTATATCCTTCAGTTGACTGAAACCCACCCGTGTCTCTTTAGTTGCTCTTTGCAGTTCAGAGCCTGATAACAGCAAAAAATGCGCTGGGTTTAGGGCTCAAAGAACGGAAAAGTTTGATGAAGTTTTTTTCATATATTTTTTAAATTTATTTTTGTTTAGGGTTTTATTTTACAAATCCATTGATTTCTGAATTAGTAAAAAATGTAGACTGGATATATGATTCAGATTTATAAATTTTTAGGTGTACCTTTGTTCAGTCAAAGACCAAAAAAAAAAATTTTAAAACGAGTAAGTAATCACGCATCTTTTTAAAATAAATATGAAACACATCACATACTCGTAAATATAAAACTCCCAAAAAAGTCCAATTTATAATTTCCGTTTCGATTAATGATAGAATTTACGTTCTGATGATAAATATTCTAAATCCGCTCCAATCTGGCACAAAATCAAGGAAAAATCTAATAGTTATATTGGGTATATTAAAAAATGGTGGCCTACATAATATTTGTTTCAACAACATTGAAATGTTACGTCGTAAATACGAAACAAATAAAGTTGTTATTGATATTATTTACTAGTGGAAGTTTTTTCATTAGAGTTTCATAGTTGTTTGGGCTTTAGGAACTATGGCTACGTTTGTACGTTAATACGTAATTATTTTATCCTTGTTATTAAGACAAGATTACTTAGTTACGAAATGAAGATGCTAAGACGTGGGTGACTAGACTGGTCTGAGTGCAAAACGAACCTATTCCAGGAAGCTTCAAAGTCACACCAATTTCCGATAAGATGACAGAAAATCGGATGGTATGGACTGAACATGTCCAAAGACGTAGTGAAGACCGGTGAAGACTGAGTAGTTCAGATCGCTCTACGCCTACCAGAACAAGAGAAAATAACTGGAGGCCATTCGCCACCGAAATATAGAGAGAGATCTCAAGAAAGCACAATTTATTACTAGTACGTATTTACAACCTAAGATCATAATATTTTTATTTATAATATTTTGAATGTTTACAAATTTAAAAAAAACAAATAGAGCTCTTGAGGTATGGAAGTGGGAAATAACGGAACCAGGGAAAGAAGAAGAATAAACTGATTCATGAAACCGCATTTCAGAAGTTGAGTAGGAATGTTGTTGATCTCTTGTCAAATGATTTCCTTCATTTCAGATACGGTACATGTATTACTGTTGGACACACTGCTCTTCCGATTACACCATAAAAATCCGAAGATAAGATGTCTGGGCTCTGGGAGGGGGATGAAGGAAAACTACCCAATGCGAATTTTCCAAAATTTATCCTTAAGAGGCTGCTTTTCCACTCGCCTATCGTAAACATCGAGCATGGTTTAAAAGCTTGCTAGTTCATCTGGCGCAATCCAACGTGATGTTTGACGAAAAAGCAACGCGAAAAAAGAGAGATAACGCCTGAAAACTCTGTTAGCATTCGGTAATTCCGTGATCGATCCTCGAATATTTTATAAAACTTGTTCCAGGAAATACGTGTTTTTTTTTAAACCCTTAAAAGTTTTTGAAAAACATTGTCATTATTTAGAATCTTGATAAAATTTGCTAGACTTGTATGGTTTTACTTTTTGAATTTTTAAATTTTTGAGTAAATTATGAAGTGTCAACGTTCATGCAAAATAGCAGATTTTCAGAGGTCTTAACTGGATTAGTTTTACACTTAATTTCCATAGAAGCCTAGATAATATCCACAACATACTGTGGTTCCAAAATATCTGATGAAAAATGTGTAACGTCATAATAGCGTAAGAGCGGTTATATGAAAAACAGTGAAAATATATGTCGAGATGCATTCCCTTGAGGAGATGAAACTGGGATCCGAAGTATGGAGTAGATAGTATTATTTTTTATTTTTATTGTTGATAGGTTTGCGCTTGACCACTATCTCACATGATGGAAAGCGACGATGCGGTCGACGATGGAGTGTGCTTACCAAGAAGTAACCTATTCACTCTTGACTTAAAGATTCAAGTTGTTGTTATGTTGTGCATCTGGTATACGATGAGTACTAAGCAAAACAATTCCCACATAAGTGTATGCAATTACTTATCTTCCAAAATACAATAAAACAGTAAAAATAACAATGTTGCACTGAAAATATTATGATTGTTTTTATTGAACAGTAAAATTTGTGGAAAGCGGTCGTGCTTGTGATTAATTTATTAGCCATATACTTTACGAGCAGAGCAAAGCGTGTTCTTAAACGTCATTAATATATTTTTATACTGATCTGACTGATCTGGTGTAAAATTATGTGGGACATTCAACAAAGACTGTCTTATTTTCATGGAATACATGTCGCTACATATGGGCCACATGTCACAACCACAAACTCCGTTACGAGAAACTAGAAGCGGCCGCAAAGGAAGCTAAAGCGCGCGACAGCCACATGTGGCCGGTGGCTGCTATTTTTTTAAATCCGTACACGCAGTATCACAATGGACTCTGGCAAAGAAGGTTTAAATGCGCGACTGGCACGTTACGGCGTTTTGTATTGGCGTTTAGTGACCGATTTAGGCCACAAGAAGAGCGCAGCGGCGATTTCTAATGCCTGGTGGCCACCGGCGTCAACTGTGTGCGGCGAATCCGTATAAAATGTATGAAACCTCACGAAATATGCCAGATTCGGCGTTTTGTGGTTGTGGCCGGTGGCCTGTGTGCGGCGACTCTACGTGTTAGACGACGTTTGAAAGTAGCGCCAGTGACTGAAAAGTTTTTTTTTTTTTATTGTTGATAGGTTCGCGCTTGACCGCTATCTCACCTGATGGAAAGCGACGATGCGGTCGACGATGGAACGCGCTTACCTAAAAGAAACCTATTCACTCTCGACTTAAAGATTCCCGGGTTGTAGCTATCAGGAAACACAGACTCCGGCAAGGAATTCCACTCCCTAGCCGCACGCACAATGAATGTGTTCCCAAAATGTTTTGTGCGTGTTAAAGTTAAAGGGGAATCTTTTGTTTTGGTAGTTTTTTAGGTTTCCGTAGTCAACTAGGAACCCTTATAGTTTCGCCATGTCTGTCTGTCCGTCTGTCCGTCCTCGCTTAATCTCTGTGAACGTTAGCACTAGAAAGCTGAAATTTGGTACCAATATGTATATCAATCACGCCGACAAAGTGGTAAAATAAAAATTGGAAAAACATGTTTTATTAGGGTAGCCCCCCCTATATGTAAAGTGGGACGTGATTTTTTTCAAATTTCAACCCTAACGTGTGATATATTGTTGGATAGGTATTTAAAAATGAATAGGGGTTTACTAAAATCATTTTTTGATTATGTCAATGATTTCGGAAATAATCGCTCCAAAAGTAAAAAACAATGTGTCCCCCCCTCTAACTTTTGAACCATAAGTTTAGAAAATATGAAAAAAATCTGACAAGTAGAAATTTATAAGGAATTTCTAGGAAAATCATTTTGAACTTGATGGAAAGAACAGTTTTTGTACAAAAAAGACAAAAAGGTTCTACAAAATAATTTCTGGACTAAGTTTGTAGTATAATCGTATATGCAAGCATTTTTTTTAACTTCGTTTACAGTTTTTATTATCCTGAACGTATCTTCTTTCAAACAAAAAAAGAATGATTAAAATCGGTTCTCGCAATCCAAAATTACCACCGAAAACTTCTTCTGGTACCTATGTATTAATTAATAACCCAATTCCCCGAGAGATGGCGCTGGGCTATTTCGCGTTCGCGCTGTTAGGATTTTTCCTGAGTTGATGGGGTCGGGTATTATCGAATTGTTCGGTTGGTCTCTCCTTGGCATTGGCGGTATTATCTTATAACTACATAAAACTTCTATCAGGAACATGCTAAGGCAATTTAGAACAAAATGAAAATTCATTTTTAACGCCATCTATCAAAATGTTAAGATAAAAACCAGTTCATAAATGGTTCGATAGATGGCGTTGCGTAATGACTTTCATGACCTACCGTAGTAAAAAATCGTTGCTTCTTAAATATCGCACGCTTAATAATAAACCGGAATAAGTCAAAAATTAAGGATTTCTACTTTTCTTCATAAAACGTATTAACTCCGATAGAAATATCTATAGGTAAAATCCCACCATGCGAAACAAACAAAAATGCTCGATTATTAGATCACCCTTCTCTTTTCTACAAAAGCACGCGTCAATGCATTTCATGCGACAGAGAATCATTCAGAAATGCGGTAGCCGTGATGTGAGACAGGTGTCGTTGTTTTGCGTCTACAGTGGAGTAAAGTGTAATCATTCAGTTTCTTTACAAACGCAGATAAGACTACTGTAATTCAATTTTTTTTCTAAACTAGCATAATTTCGTTTTATTTCACTTCAGTTGAAAACGGTTTTACAGTACTGCATACACTACTTAGACTAGTTGCAGTTTATCATAAAATTAAAGTTGTCAAGATATGAAAGATTGCATATTAGTGCAGTTTAGTATAAAATGATTACTTTTATTTCCGAAGCAATCCATTTTGTTTCATTTTATTACTAAGACTATTGATAAATTTAAAAAATACTTGTGTTTATTTCGGTTTACGTTTTAAGTGATCCTAAAATCTAATATTGCTTTAGTAATTGCTGCAGTTTATTACAAAATGTCCTTTCAATTTATTTTAAATACCTATTAATAAAAAGTATTAAATTTCTATTTCACTAGTTTTAATCTTAAAGATTTATTTATTTATTTAACTGTTTATGTACACACATGGAAATACAAGAAAAGAGGAAGGAAACAAAAAAAATAGTACAAAGGTGATGCTTATTTCTAATGAAATCTCTTCCAGCATACCTGCGACAGGAAAGTTGAAGAAAAAAGAGAAATAGACCGTGTGTAAAAGTAAAACGAAAATTAGTACACACAAAATACAAAGTTAACAATGAAATAGTATAAAAAAATATAATAATTAAAGATATATTATATACTGCTATAATTATAAACATACACATAATAAAATACACACAAATACATACTAAATAATACCTAAAATAAAATAATACATATTAGTATATGCAATTATGACTCTTTTAAAAACTGCAAGAGTTTGGCAGCCCCTGATGTCGGGCGGAAGTGAATTCAACAACCGTACTACGTGCGAAGTGAAGGAATAGGAATAGAAATCGGTGGAGTGGGGAAGGGATTTAAGGAGATTCTTAAGATGCGACCTGCAAGGTGCATCAGAAGGACGAGAGTAGGAGAAACCTTCCCGCAGGTAAGAGGGAGTTTTAGGGTTGAAAAGGATGATAAATAACAGACATAATATCCGAGTGTTCCTGCGAAGTCGAATAGAGAGCCACTTGAGTACCTTGCGAAAGCCTGAGACATGATATACTTTTTAAGGTTGAAAACAAAACGAATACAGATATTTTGCAAACGCTCAAGTTTATTTAAAAGCTCCTCGGTGGCATCCAAATAACAGGCATCAGCGTAGTCAATGATGGGCTGAATCAGTGTTTGGTCCTCAAGGGCAAAAAGCTCTGAAGGCATTTTAAGGAGTGAAACGTGTAGTGTACTTTGCGACTGACTTCAGTGACATGGGCAGTCCACGATAAATTTGAGTCCATGATCACCCCAAGGTTTTTAGCCGTCTTAACATAGTCTATTTAAACTCCATTTAACCAGAGTGGAGAGAGCAATGTAATCTCCAGCTTATTCCGCATATATCTGGCAACAATAACCAAAGCCTGGGATTTCTTGGGGTTAATTTGCAAACAAAAAGGACCGCGACCACTCCCCTATCAGTTTCAGGTCACTGTTCACAGCGGACACAGCGGCTTCAGCATCTTCCACACAAAAGTGATGGTACAGCTGCAGGTCGTCTGAGAGAGAGATGGAAGTAAGAGGAAACGAGTCTAGTGACTAAGTTGATAAAAAAAGAAAAGAGAAGAGGTGAGAGAACACCACCCTGAGGCACACCCACAGCAAGATAGCTCCAATCCGATGAAGACTCATCAAGGCGTACCCGCTGCGAGCGGACATTAAGATAGGAATGGAACCAATTAACAGTGGAAGAGAGAAATTAAGAGATTTTAGTATCCCAAGAAAGATATCGAAGTCAACAGAGTTGAAAGCACTGTTGAAATCAAGAAGAACAAGTAACGCAAGAGATTTGTGGTCCATGGCCAAGCGGATGTCATCAGTAACCTTCAAAAGGGCAGTGACAGTGCTATGACCAGGCCGAAAACCGGATTGGAAAGGGCTAAGAAGATCATTACTAGAGAGGAAGAGAGAGAGTTGCTGATGGACAATGTGCTCAAGAACTTTAGAGAGATACGGAAGGATAGATATTGGTCTGAAATCAGTCAGCGAGACCGGGTTAGGGATTTTGGGTCACGGAATGATGTGGACTTGTTTCCAGGCATCGGGAACAGCGCAAGAAAATAAGGAGAAGTTAAAAATGTGGGTTAAAACGGGAAGTATTGCGGGGAGGATAGGGGAAATCATTCTTGAGCAAATGCCATCATTGCCAACTGCGGAAGAGGATATAGCAAGAATGGATTTTCTTTTTCACTCACAGAACTAAATTCAAAAGAAGAACACTGCGGCAATGGCAGACCAGACAACTTATTAAGAGTAGCTGATTTGACGTGTGGATCTATAGTTACAGGGGGAAGTGAGTAATGTTGGTTAAGAGCACACAGGTCAATATCTTTGCTGGAAACGTTAGGGGACTTACCAATGCCGACAGTTTCCAAAAACTTCCACACTTCGGAAGAGTTCCGGTTGTCAAGATAATTATGGAAGTAGCGTCTCTTTGCATCTCTACACATACGACTGCAGCGATTACGCAGCTCCTTAAATAAGCTCTGGTTGCGCACGGAAGGACAGCGCTTCAACCTCCTTTTGGCTCGGTCTCTTATTACCATCAAATCCTTAAAGGCGGGAGTGAGCCAGGGAGCAGGGACATATCGAACTCTAACTCGACGTATTGGGGCGTATTGATCATAAAGACTTAGTATTTTATTGTTTAAAATATTTACCAAATCGTCGACAGTTGAACTATGGAAAACATCAGTCCACTCAATGCCTCCAGCATCATGCAGTGATGCCTCCAGATATATGCCCTTGTAGTTCCGAAGGAAAATATAATGCGGCTTGCGCTTAGGAGGACGGATCTTATATGAAAAAAAGATTAAGTCGTGGTAGGAAAAACAAGCGGTGAGCTGGCCGTGGATAGATACGTTATTAGTATTAGAAACAATCATAAGGTCTAAAAGAGAAGGGGCGCAATTGGGAAAATGATGAGTAGCAGAGAGAGGCAGAATGCTGAGGCTAAAAGAAGTTATGAGAGATTGAAGTTTGTGAGAACGAGAGTCATTTTTAAGAAGACACTTGTTAAAATCACCCATCAAGACCACGTGATCATAGGTGGGACAGAAATTGTTTAACAGTGTATCGAAAGAATCAAAGTAATAGATACTGAGGTTATAGGGACTATAAATTACTCCAACGAAGTATTTTAACATTATGTAGAGAAATTTCTAAGAAAAGATGCTCTGCTGACCCCGAGTTCTTACTCTGATGCACTGATAATTTTAAAAGGAATACCAGCACGTAAATACATGGCAACACCACTACCACCCTTCCCCGTTCTGTCGCTGCGGACAAGATCATAGCCCGGAAGGGAATAGTGAACTGATAAAAGAGACGGTTTCAGGAAAGAGTCAGAGATCAGTAAAGCATCTAAATGTGCACAGTTAATGGATGCCAGAAGATCAGAGTAATGGCTAGGGACACTCTGAGCATTGATGTGGGCTATATGGAGGTTATTGGGATTGCGAGAAAACAGGGAAGAAATCTGATCACCCAGATTCAATGGAGAGGATGAACTACTCGCCGCACTAAGAAAGCTGCTAGAAGAGGAAGAACAAGAGAAGAAGTCATCATCAAAATTACCATCCATCAAAGTTGCAAAATACTACTTATATAATAAAATAATAAAAAAAATATATAAATATATACATTTACACAATAGGTACTCAAGAAAAACAAAAATAATAATTTAATACACTAACTAATAAAACCACCCATACGCTAATGAAGGAAGAGATTTTAACAACAATTTAAAACGGTTCTTTGGTATTACAATGTTTATTTCTTTAGCATAATTACGTAAAGATAGAGAGCTCTTAAGCATTTTGTGATGACTATGAGGCTTTAATTAAAAATACGTTAATTACTAAGTACAAAACATGATTATGAGTTCCTACAAATATTACGAGTTATTTTACGTTAAGAAAATAACATAACATATTTTATTTCTGTTTTACTTTAAACTGCAATAAGTATTATACATTTAAATAAATTATATTATTTATTAATAGTAAACTTAATTATTAAATAATAGTTTGCAAGAAATTTTAGAATTGATCAGCAATTTTAATACTAAACTGAATTATTAAATATTAGTTTGCAAGAAGTTTTAAAATTGATCAACATTTTTTATACTAAACTGACATAAGTCAAAAGGCTAGAAAATAAACTTCGTTTATTTATTACATATAAATGTTATAATTAAACTATTATGACAGTTATATTCACTATACATCCCTCTACAATGTAACACCAAGAAAATAAAAATAACACTATAAATACGTGAAAACCATCAAAATGTTTTCAACTAGGTCGACACTCAAAACTTTGATTGCGATTTCCCAAAAAAGTGAATTTTTGCATTATTCCGGTTTATTATTAAGCGTGCGATATGTACTGGAAACGTAATTTTTAGGGTTCCGTACCCAAAGTGTGAAATGGAACCCTATTACTAAGACCACGTCCGTCTGTCCGTCTATCACCAGGCTGTATCTCATGAACCATGATAGACAGTTGAAATTTTCAAAGATGATGTATTTCTGTTGCCGCTATAACAATAAATACAGAATAAAATAACTGTTTAAGGGGGCTCCCATACAACCGACATCTGCTGATGCTTGGTATCTATGGGTATGCAGATGATAGCACAGTTGTTGAGAGAAACCTGTCAAGTGCTCGGACTAGTAAAGAGTTAATCCGGTCCGAAAGAGAGGCTATAGTAGAGCGTACGAATGTCTAACTTCAGGCAGTCTCCAAGTGGGGTAAAGCCAATCTGATGGTTTTTGTAGATAATGTACAATAACTCGCGCGCGAAGGGTTCCGTACTTTTTGCGCGCGAGTTCCACTCGTACTTGGCTGGTTTTTAAATTATGAGCTGTAAAATATGGTGGTAAAAGTATTCCCTCTGCCTGCAAAAGGAATATAATTCACATACAGGAACATAATTCGATAAGAAATCTCTTTTGTTACAGCACTAAAATGCTAAAACCTCTCAGTAAATATACCCTCTCATTATATTTTAATTCCGACATCATTTACAAAGGGAACACAGCCAAGCCAGAGAGGCGTCTGTGCTGTCACTTGAAATGCTAGTCCCGTAATGGGAAATTCCGTAGCATGTATTCCTATAACCTATTTACATAGAGAATGGACTGAGTATTATGACTTCTTGAATAAAATGTAATATTTTTTAACTAGTGCGCCTCTCCATGGGCACGCCACTATTATGGCGATAAGTCCTTTCTTTGAGGAGTGGCTGAAAAGACTACACAGCGTCCTTACCCTCCGCATGACGCAGGTCCTCACCGTACGGGCCCAGCAGGGTCGAATCCTACTGGGGCCATAGATTGTGCTAAAGAGAACTCTGGGGCTTGGGGTTGAAAAAATACATGTCGAAAACCTAACAAATTTTCAAGACTTATTAGAAAATTCTGAATTCGCGGGGAATTTCTGGAAAGGAAACCCGTACGCCTAGAACACAAAGGGCAACTGAAGGATACAGGTATGGTTTTAGTCAGTAAAAGTCCGACACGACTCTCGCTCCACTCAGAGCGGGAGAAGTCATTGGATGATTTCCACTCTTAAAAAAAACCTATTAGAAAATTAATCACACTGTAGAAAGAAAATGAGTATGTGGAAAATATCTGACACCTTTAGATAGGTCGTAGAGACAACTAACACGTGACTCAATCACAATTCTAGAAAAAGATAACTGGCTAACTGATAAAACGATCATTTTGCCTCTCTCACACAATTCTTCCCATATTTCTTAATGCCTGGGGAATATTATAGACAACGCTCAGTCCATTCTCTATGTTAATACCCATAACCACACGAGTAGTAGAACCTTTTTCATAGTGACAGGGCATTGAACCTTCGCCTGAAACAGCCGGCTATTTAATTCAGTACCCTTATCAGTATGTAACGTGTTTTTGTTAAAAAGGTTTATGTTACCAACTCAAGTAAATACATAGTCAGTTATGTTTTCGTATTTTTCGGTAATCTATTTATTTTAACTTTTAGTATATTGATGCGTAGGCAGTAATTGTGCTGATAGATTCGAATACTTATTTTTTGAGGCATATTTTTAGGGTTCCGTAGCCAAATGGCAAAAAACGGAACCCTTATAGATTCGTCATGTCTGTCTGTCTGTCTGTCCGTCCGTATATCACAGCCACTTTTTTCCGAAACTATAAGAGCTATACTGTTGAAACTTAGTAAGTAGATGTATTCTGTGAACCGCTTTAAGATTTTCACACAAAAATAGAAAAAAAGCAATAAATTTTGGGGGTACTACCCCATACTTAGAACTAAAACTCAAAAATTCAAAAATAGTATTGAGGTTTCTAACATATTTTTTTTTTAAATTGAATAGTTTACGCGAGAGACACTTCCAAAGTGGTAAAATTTGTGTCCCCCCCCTGTAACTTCTAAAATAAGAGAATGATAAAACTAAAAAAAAATATATGATGTATATTTTCATGTAAACTACGTTTGAACGAGATCTAGTAAGTAGTTTTTTTTTAATACGTCATAAACCTAAAAAAATACACTAAATATTATTAAAACATCGATCTTTACAATGAACTACAAGAACTTTTATACTATATTACTTGCTGCTACGGAACCCTCCATGAGCGAGTCCGACTTGCACTTGGTCGGTTTTTTAATATATTAATTCGAGCCCTATTCGCCAGAGTTGTGTGTTTTACTCCATCTCGTTTAGCTTTTCAATTCGAGGCAAAAGCCCAACTAGCTGCCAAAAAATTGGGGATCTTAGCTAAGGTGAGACGGTATTTCACGCCAGAACAGCTGCTCAACCTCTATCAAGCGCAAGTTTGATCGTGTATGGAGTACTGCTCTCATCTTTGGGATGGGTCAGCCAAATACCAGCTGGATGCACTAGAGTCTATTGGAAAGCGTGCCAAGAAGATCATAGGCAATGATGCTCTTGTGAAGTCAAAACTCCAAAGTCTTGAGCATCGACGCCGAGTTGCTAGCCTGTCTGTTTTCTATTGTTTACACTTCGGGGAGTGTGCACTAGAATTACACAATTTAATTCCGCCAAGTCCGTTCCATCATTGGACCACAAGACGTACGGCGTTGCTCCACCGGTACATGGTGGACATCCCACCTATACGTACAAAGCGTTTGGGAGTACATTCATTATGCGTACAGCTAAGGAATGGAATTCCCTGCCCGAGTCTGTGTGTGCTATAACCTAGGGGTCTTTAAGTCAAGAGTGAATAGATTGCTTCTAGGCAAGCGTGTTCCATCGTCGGCCACATCATCGCTTACCATCAGGTGAGATTGTGGTCAAACGTGAGCCTATCGAATATAAAAAAAAAAAAATCCCATAGGTGACAGAACAACTGAAGAGATGGAGTAATTGGTCGTGGATGTGCGACCCTGGCGGAATAAACGCGACAGTGTTTGTCGGATATATCCGAAGTTGGTGGTTAAAAGATTGATCTCAAAAAGCTATGTAGAATAAGTATGTAAGAGTAAGTCAGAAAATGTCACCAGTAGTCGAAAAGCTGTGAGGAATTAGGTTGTCATTGTACGGGCAGGTGATATGGAACTAATTACGTAAGTACGAACGTGGGTAGGAGTAGAAAAAGGCAAAATAGAGAATGAATGAATTGCTTAAAGGAAGGAGGAGTTGAAGTAAGAGATCATTGAGATAATAGAAAATAAATGAGTGGAAGAAGACATGCTGTGCTGACCTTGAATAAATTGCGATGAGGATAAGAGAATGATAACTTTTACTGTCTATAGCCTAGGGTAACAAAAACAATAAATCGTATATCAGATGAGTAATAAAGGCTTCGAGCACTAATCCTTAAACACACTTTATTCGCTACTTAAGGACAAAATTGCCTTTAGTGAAGTATTTGGAAAAATGATTTAGTGAAGTAGATTATCATCATGATGATGGTGATAATGATGATTCATATCTAATTGGCACAATAAATTGTATCATGACATCAATAGAATACTAACATAGTAAGCTTTTGCGCCGGGCCTTGGTACAGGCCATGGTCCGGAGCGAGGAGTGGCAGACGTTCGCCTCCTTCTGTGAAGCAGTTATGCTAGCAAACGAGGAAGCCGACAGCATCAGGCAACGGCGGCGCTCACAGCGCCCCAGACGCGCCGCCGGGATTCCGATCCCGATTTTCGGCCACCGTAGGCGCGGGCTTGCGGACGGGGAGCAATGGGTAGCTCGCTGTCCGACCGTCTGGTAACCTGGACGGAACTGACCGGACCAAGCCCAAGTCCGTGCGCCTGTCGGCGGAGCTGTCGGCAACAGCAGAGACCCAGCTGGGTCGAAGCCTGCTGGGGCCAGGGTTATTTCGAAAGATAGCTCAGCCCCGGTACGAAAGGCAACGAAGGAACAGGAGTGGGTTTTTAGTCAGTAAAAGTCACTACCTCTCGCTCCGCCCAAGAGCGGGAGATGTCATTAGATGATTTTCCCACTGCGAAAAAAAAATCATAGTAAGCTTACTAATCACACTCTCAGCCACCATGAAGAGTCAAGGAATACAGTAGCTGCGGCCAAAATCGGCATCATCATCATAAAGGGCGTCATGCTGGCATCATACTTTGTAGATGACAATAGATAATACAGTGGATTGCAATAGGTCAAGTTAATAAGAGACGTATTAAAGAGAACATATCAGCAAAAAGATGTGGGAAGCTAGCTCACTTGATCATTATCATCATCATTTCAGTCGAAAAACGTCCACTGTTGGACAAAACATAATGTTCCTGTGTGTCTAGCATCCATCGGATTCCCGCAACTAGGTCATCACTGCGTTTTCCAGTAGGTGGTCGTCACTCCAGAACCTTTCGGTCCCAATGGCCATCTGTTCTGCTAGCTCACTTGATAAAATCTCTCAAATCTTTTTATAAAACAAAGTGGCCAATCCACCCGTAGATGTCTACCAGAAACACCTTCATGACGCTATAAATAAATAGTTTATTTGATATCGAACTCTTTACGCAACAAATTTTTTCGTGTTCTCATTGAACAAGGTTGAAGTTCCCATGGAACTGCTAACTAGAACTTGACCTGATTGTCATGGGATAGTTTTATGAGTTAGTGGTTCAAGAAATATTAATGAAATATATTTTGGGATAGTATTGCTAAGTACCTTATACCGTAGATAAGATCCTAGCAAGGATCACCAAGTACTTTTTGAAGGCTGAAACAAAGACAGGAAAAGGTTTAAAGGAGAATATTAGAACGCTGCAAATAAGAAAAATAATTTTAATATGGCTAGACACTAGAAAGATATTTCCAAAGAAGTTCGTGTGAAAGTAGATGATGAATAAATGGAAGATATATTGTACGATTCAAATCTGATAAAAAATAACCCCCGGGTGAAGGAAGAGCAGAAGCTACAACAGACAACCAGACTGTTATGGCGTCAGCTCTTACGCGAGTTCATAAAATAATGTAAGCAGTAAAACATGTTCGGTGCATCGTTGAACTACTTCTTACCACCTCTTAAATCTTCGCTAAAAGCAGCAATGATAGAAAAGTATTTGGACAGCGGTGCCAAAACAAAAAAAAACCTTCATTCGACGCATGCATAATTGTATCCAATTGTAACATAAACACTGGCGGGTAATTTATTAGTACATAAAGCTGTGATGAAACTACCCAAGGTGCCAGAGCTGCTATCCAGATATTTACATTTTAAATGTTTATTTGATTTTTCATATATTTCCTGTTTTTATATAGAACTACGCTAGATTGGTGTGCTCTTTATAGCTCAGTTGATGTTCTTAAAGTAAAATTAAGTTGATTTATGAAAATAACAGTAAAGGTGTCTGCTTCTTGATTTGTTTACGATCAATGATAGGATCTAGTAGATCGAAGAACGAAATAATGTCTGTTTGCTGACAACCTGATGAAGATTTAGATCTAACTGTCATGTAATTCTGTAGTATTAGATTATTCTGATAAAAATAAATAAGAAAGAAATATAGATGTGGGTAATCTTTTGCAGCAAAGGACAAAGATTTATTAGACCGATGAGCTTTGAAAAATTAATGAGTGAGAGTAGATGAAGACAGAGCTGAATAAAATGTCACAGGAGAAGTCTATTCCAGTAAATTGGAAGACTAACTAATGAGAATTAAAAATAAACGATGACCTAGAACAAAAACAGTGAAAACAATAAAAGTTAAAAAATAAAAACCTAATATAACATAACAAGATAAAAAAGCTACCAGACTTTGTAAAGACAACCTTGATACTTTAAAAGCGGGCATTCACCTCCAAGACAACTTCCAAAGCCCCTAAAGCAATTCTATTGTCGACATTCATGTCGGAAACATTACCAGTTGTAACCGTAATATCCTTGACAAAGGGCGAGTTTATTTAAGTTTAACTGTTACTGGTTTAGTTTAGTGTATTATGGGGTTTAGACCTTTTGCTGTAATGCATTTTGTTGAAATGAGCGATGGTTATACCCGTTTTGATATATGTAAGTGAAAGTTTGTCCTTTCTGTATATCAGTTCATAAACATGGTCCTTCTTCATAAATAATACGGTATGCGTACACTACTTTTATAATGTTACGGTGAAGATAATTCAATTTTTGTTCGTTTATTTGATCCAAAGTAGATAATGGATGGAGTAATTCAGAAAAGTTTTTCTTTTGATCCTAAGACAAAACATTTACTTCTAGGCAGAATACGAGCAACCTACACACGGAGTAGTACAGACAGAAATGTTTAGTCTATAGTAGAAGAAGGCCAAAGAAGTTCGATGTAGTATATTACAAATGATTTGAAAGTGTAAATGAAATGAAAGATGTCATGACAGCTGAGACCAGAATAATAGAAGAAAACTTGTCGCACAGACCCCCATGTAGCATAAGCAAAGGATAGAGAGATGATGTTGAGTGTCACCGAATTACGTATGTGAACTTTAAAATCACTAAATTCCCTAATAGACGCCCTGAACCAGCTGAGAAGCCTAATCTGCTTCTGTAGAGAGGCAGGTTGGATAGAATAAATGAATGATGACTGTTATGGCACTCTACAATGGTCCATCACGGATTGAGTGCGGAATTCAAAACTCCAAAGATTAGATAGATAGATAGATATATTATTTAAGTATACCAAAAATAAAAATTACAAAAGGAACTTAAAATTAATAGGGTGTCACAATGGGCAGACTTATCGCTAAAAGCGATTTTTACAGACAATCTTTGGGTGGATTTGAAAGACCAGGGTAGAAAGATGACGATGATGTAATGATGTAGACGGAAGACGTGCTTTTTTTCTCAATTTAATTTCTTACATGATCATGGTTTAATAGTTTTCGAAGTTAGTCTAGTCCTTAATCAGGTCTGCAAACAGATAATATTCAATCACCACTAGCTAAAACAATATGGTTATTTACAACCAATCTCCTACGTGAGTAAGGCCAACCATAGTATGACTAACATAAAACGTATGTGCAATGAAAAGACTATAAAACAGCGTTACTATGATGTTTAGACGTTCAATGGATGCTGATTATTCAGAATTTACATTCATGATTAGCTCTGACGTCTTTGAAGTATATTGTTTTTGGATTTGAAATTTTTACGACTGGGTTATGAGGAAAATTAAGATTATTGTTTGCAGTAAGATTAGAATATTTTTCTACGTCATTATAATCATTACTGACTGCAGTTAGTCAGTCAGTTGTGTGTTGATAGATCAGTTAACAACACACAATTCAAACAACAGAACCATTTGTGTTGAAATTAACATTCATATAGTTGTTAGGACGTAAACTTGCATTTTTTGTTATTTATTTATTAAAACTATGTGCACAAGTAAGTACTGTACAAAGGCGGACATTTTCCTAAATTTTGTTCAAAGTTTGTCTGGAGAAATCTACTTTCACGCAGGCAAAGCTAATAGCAGAAGCTAATAGATATATAAAAAACATGCTTCACTATGGATTTAGATTATCTGAGGATTATACATCAGTGGCGTGCAAATAGTAAGGCATGACATGTCCAGTGATAGTGATGCACTACTACGAGTTGTCGCAACGACCAAAAACTGCCCAACCAATAATTCTCATAAAAAACTGTTGAGTTTCCCTTTTGGAATTACTCTGTTATCTGAAGTTCGGATACACATAGGTACCTATACAAACTTACGCCTTCATAATAATAAAGTATTGTTACGGTGAAGATTTGCGCAGGCAAGAAAAATTATATACAGGCAAGTTGAATAGTAATGCTATCTAACTTGATTTTAAAGATCATTAGGTAGATAGTACTCTTCAGTGATACCGTAAAAAATACGGTAGGAGTTTGAAATGAATATGGCGTAACAGTGGACGATCTTATCGCTAAAATAGAACGCCATCGGAAAGACAACCTTTAGATGAATTTGACATTAAAATAGCTCTAATATTACTACTTGTATTTTATAGTCCAAGTTTAGTACCGGAAGAAGCACGTTTAGGAGCATTACGTTCAAAGATTCGGATTCCACACAACATTAACAGGATGTTTGCCGTTACGAGTTTCATAGTAATTTGATTTGGTGAACTGAAATAACTTTGTATGTTTAATTGCAAAATTGGCGCCTTGATAGTCTAGCGCAGACCGCGAAAATTACGTTATTCTTTTATATATTACTCTTCGCACAGTCTATTCATCTGTTCTTTGGCCTCTCTCTTTCTTTCCATCCACGAATAGATACATACAAGACAGTTTCAAAAAGATTTAACTTTAGAGAACCCTGAAAAATATTTTTTCACCATAATATATTGCACTGATCCTGCGTGGTGTATGTATAAATGCATTATTTCTCTTAGAGATGAAATCTGGATCCCTGCATTGGAATCTCTAGCGGCTAACCTAGATAATTTATTTAGAAATATTGACTTATTTGACTTAAGATCCTCTGTCCCCTAGCTGAGGTAAGGGAGTCAACAGTAGTCACCTATCGCAACCCTTCTTGAGCTTTACGCTTCACCCCACTCCATATCAGTCTGATAGCCGTTGCTTCTACTAACACGGTGCATCACCAGGTTTGCCAAGGACGGCCACGCTTCCTTTTGCCTTGAAGATTCCAGTCTAACGATTGTTTAGGTATGTGATCGGAATCCCTCTTAAGCGTGAGACCCATCCATCTCCACTAATGACGTTTGATCTGGTGGTCGATCGGGCTTTCGTGGCATTTCTCCAACAGCTCTACGTTAGAAATGGTATCGGGTCAGTAAATCCCGAAAATGCAACGATGGCATTGGTTTATGAAAACCTAAAATTGGCGTGAGATCTCTTTTGTCACCTTTCACGTTTCCCATCCTAAAGCAGCACGGATTTGACATTGGACCCGAAGATTTTGTGTTTAACCCTTCGAGTCAATTTTCGTGATTGCTAGACAGGTCTCAGCTGTGTGAAGGTACCACGGACACAGTGACATCTTCTTGCCTTGGCCGACGATGGAACACGCTTGCCTAAAAGCAATCTGTTGACTCTTGACTTAAATACCCCTAGGTTATAGCTATCAGGAAACATAAACTCAAAAGTATTTATATTCAAAAAAGTGACTTCAACTCAAAAAAATATTGCCACCCATTCACTGTCATCCCATATTTAAAGCTATGATTATTACCATAATAAGTCGAAGTCATTAGAACAGTAATAGTATTTCATTGTAACAACATCGACACGATATTGCAACAGATATCAAAGCGATTGCCATCACTAGCGTAGTTCCAACAGATATGCATTCCATTGCTGTGGCAAGTGCCAGATTATTGTGTCATCCAAATATATATGCTGCATTGGAATCTAGAACAATACATAATGGTTTCGTATTCATAATAAATATATTTGAAGACTAGGTATACCGGAAAAATAATTGTTGTCTTTTTTTGAAAACCGGTTTTTTTGTGGTCTTCTATTGTCTTTTGGCAGCTGGGGACTCAGTGGGAAGGCGTGCGAAGATGCTAATTGGTGATCAAGATTAGGTTAACACCTATCCACAAAGCCTGGAGCGCAGGTGTAGGGTAGCCAGCCTTTCGGTATTTTACAGGAAGCATTTTGGAGAGTGTGCGCAGGAATTACATAACTAGATTCCACCATCACCTTTTTACCATCGGACAACCAAACGTACGGCGAGTGTCCACTCTTATACATTGCTAACACTTCTTCGGTCCGGACTAAGCGTTTCGCCTCGTCGCTTATGCCGCGAATATCGAATGGTTGGAGCGATTTGCTTGCTGTGGTCTTCCCATCTGATTTAATTTAGGTGTCTTCGAAGTTAGAGTGAATAAGCTCTTAATAAACTAGTGAGATTCACTATCAACAATTGCATTACTTCTTACCATCAGGTGGGATTGCAGTCAAATACTAGTTTATATCATAAAAAAAGCTTTAAGTAATCTGATGACCTTAGACATTTCGTTCAGAGATTCAAATCGATCCTTTAGAGAGAAGAGGGTTTAGGAAAAAGATTACCTGTATTATAAAAAAGGGAAAGAATGTGAATACAACAACTCAGACACATACAATGTATCTCAATGAATTATCTGTGTCAACATTATTCTTTGAATCTTATTCGTAGTTCATAAGATGGTTATGTGTAGCAATCAATCTTGCGTCAACATCGTTCTTATGTTATCTCGGCCTTTTCTTAGTTTATTTTGGCGGCTCAATATGTTTTTCTTCTTTTTATATTTGTCTTATCATGTTTTGATAGGTTTTTAGTTTGACTACTATCTCACTCGATCTCAAGCGAGGATGTGGTTGACCTGTTGAACCATAATGTAGATTATTTAATATGTGAATGACAAGACCTGACTGTCCACGAACGCGTAGCGTATAGGTTTGGTGTACGCCTGCCCGCGTGAAGCTCACTTACAAAACTTTGAAGCTGTGTCGACGATGCAGCAACGCAACGACACGATGGCACAATCTTGCCGCTTTGTCGACATTGTTTCATAGTTTAGTACGTATCTAAGCTTCACTCAGGTGTACATCAAATGTATAATGACGAATACGCGACATTTAAGCAGTAATATTAATAAAATACTATACTTTCCAATTAAATTTTTAATTTTTAAATAAATTTTTTAATAAGAAACTGCTAATCTAACTGCAAACTAATCAATTTATTTTAAAAGTAGGTTTATGATTCCAATTTTTTGGATTTTCGTGATTTTTCATTATTTGTAAATTATACCTTCGAAAAGTAGAATGACCTAGGAATGTTTTTTACTGAGAACAAGTTCTTTGACTTTTTTTTTGTTAACAAATAAAACCATAGCGATTTGTATTCTTATTGATTTGTTATTTTTAACTAATGTCTATTTAGGCGAAAAAACTAAGAGCTGTACAGTAGCTCAAAACCTTCTGCTTGAATTCTTCCTGACTTCTAGGTTTCAGGTTCTGAACTAAAATATTAAACTTGCTTACATAACTAGATCAATACAGTCAGACAGCAACACATACATATATCGATGTAACAGGTGACAAAGAGCAAACGAAAATATAACTTCAGAATAGATACTCCAAACATAAGTTCCGACAGTTTAACAGTATACAGTCCACTTGAAACTAACACATAAAAATTAACCTTAAATTTTTTTTATGGTGGGAAAATCATCTAATGACAACCCCCACTCTTGGGCGGAGCGGAAGATAGTGTGAGACTCTTACTGACTAAAAGCCCACCCCGTTCCTTCGTGCCCTCATACCGGGGCTGAGCTATCTCGAAACTAACCCTGGCCTATACTCTTCGACCCAGCTGGGCCCCTGCTGTTGCTGACAACTCCTTGAGGCGCGCGGGAACAGTGCGCTCCGTCGACGACTTGGACTCGGTCCGGACAGTTACCGGAAGGTCGGAAAGCGAGCTACCCATTGCTTGCCATCCGCAAGCCCGCGCTTACGGTGGTGGAAAATCGAGATCGGAATCCCGACGGCGGCGAGAGCGCCGTTCCCTGATGCGGTCGGCCTCCTCCTTTGCTAGCATTACTGCTTCGCAGAAGTCGGCGACCGCCTGCCACTCCTCCTCGCTACCTTACATTTAACTACGTACAGTACGTCCGACGGATCTTGGCGAGTCTGAATATAGGCTCTGCGCATCTCTTTCTTGATGCGCAGCTCGCCAAGATCCGTCGAGCGTACTCTACATAGATAGTGTACAAAATACACTCAGTTGCAGCATTAGTAAGCCTCTCACAAGATGGACTGATCGGGTCGCAGGAATCCGATGGAAGGGAGACGAACAGGACCGTTCGTTGTGGTGACACTTGGGAGAGGCCTATGTTCAGTAGTAGACGTCTTTTGGCTGAAATTATGATGATGATGATGATGAATCTGGTGTCCTCCTCCACATTGCTGTCATCCGGAAATGTGCCCGGAAGACAGTTAACATTGCCACATTGCATAGTAATGCAATTTTTTTAAGAAAAGGTGGAGCCAGAAAGCTAGCTCGATCTTGTCTGGTCACGCGAAGTGATGATCACTCAACGAGAAATATTCTTGTAAAAAGACACACGCACTCGGACCTCATGAACCAAACGTTTCGATCTTAAACTGTTAAACCAAAATACATATAGGTATGTTTTAATGTTCCTTTTGATTTTCACATGCATCATGAAGATAGAAGGGAAGAGGCTTATGCTAAAGAAGTTAGCGTATTTGGAAGAATTTTTTTTATGTAAGTTTCCTCTGAAGAGCAAATTGAAAAATTGCACAGAATACCATATGAAAAAGCATTTTGCTTTATTAAATATTGTAGCGATATTTATGTCGCCACATAAGGACTAAAAAATTAAAAACCTGCGACGTGGTCTCACGATTAGAATTATAATAAAATGCTGAGGTGGTCAGTCACCCTTTCGGTGCGGGCACGCTCAGCGCACTTTGTACTTTTGTCTTGTTTACTCCGTGTTTATAACCATTGTGTTGTGTCTGTACCGAATAAAAGTATTTCTATTCTTTCTATCCTATTCTAATACAGCAGTTCGAAATAAACTATCTGTCAGTTACCCGGACCAGTCACAATACCCATCTGGTCGGAGTATGTCCATTTTCAACGGAGGTTTATGAAACTTCACACTCTGTTCAGCATATTTCTAAACTAGATTATTCCTAGCTGTCGATATTTGGGTAAGCTATCAATCATTACTTTAAACGTTTGATTTTGACAGAACAACGTCTGTCAGTTCATCTAGTTTCTGAATATAACGCTATAGACTTCTATTATTAATTTTGGCCCTTCTGTCTTTCTTTTTTCTTACGGTCGTTGTCTAGGGCTGACACTAGAGCTATTTGCGGCGACAACCTTGACACGCAGTTGCCACACAAAACGAAACGCGTTGCTTTTTATTAGGGCATCCATATCGAGATGTTACAATAGTCGTATAGACGTATTTAGGGAATCACACTAGTGTTATTTTATTTATTTATTTATTTCTTCATCTTACATCTATCTTTACAGGTTTTTTTTTTTATCCCCAATGCGATAAATGCGCTTATCCTAACTTAATTATACTAACATCTGTAGCTAATTATAAATAATGCATTCCTTGTGAATTCACCCAGAGTACAACAAAATAAGTCCGTCTCATTAGCTATCAGGTTGAGCGTGTGAAGTGCGCGCGTTAGCGGCGCCTCCCTTAAAAGGTTGGTCCGGCCTCGCGGCTCCACCAGCAGGCGCGGTCGCCGTCGTCGCCACACGTACCTGTCTGGAACACACAGGCTCAACTGTCCCAAAACAACTGGATTGTGCACTTTTCCTCTCAATATTTTAAATATATATGAGGTAAGTGCTAGATCCCTCCTAACCCTTAATTCGTTGTATCCTACCATACCCAAGATAAATAGGGTAGGATACATCAACGGATACATTGGATAAACACCGTAATATCTCATATACAAATATCTTATAAATTTATTTTGTACCTTCTCCAGCATGAGACTATATTTAGCTTCATGCGGAGACCAGATGACTGCGTTACACTCTAGCTGACTCCTCACCAGCGCGTTATATAATGCTACAATAGCTTTCAGATTCGTGAACCCCCGTACTGTACGAAGCATGAAGCCTAGGTTCCTAAAGGCTCTTTTACAGCATCGCGTGACGTGATCACGAAAAGTCAAGCTGGTGTTAAAACTCACCCCCAAGTCCTTGACTTCTGTGACCCGTACCATAGGCACTCCGTCAATATGATAGCTGCATAAGATGGGATTGTGTGCACGAGAAAAAGTGATTGTCACACACTTCGAGCTATTGAATTGCAAGAGATTTTCTTTGCTCCAGCTCACGACCCTGTCAATGTCCCCTTGTAGCCTCTCACAATCCTCCTTGCTCCTTATTGCGAGAGATAATTTGAGGTCGTCGGCAAACAACAAGCAGTTGGCATCCTGGACTACTTCTGGTAAGTCGTTTACTACTAAAAGGAACCCCAAAGGTCCAAGGTTACTGCCCTGACTCACTCCTGACCTCGTGAAATATGGATCTGACACGTGTCCCGCATATTCCACATATTGCCGCCTATCTCTCAAATAACTGGCAAAAAACTGGAGCGAATGTGGGGTGAAACCAACACCAGCTAACTTTGTAAGCAACACGTCATTATCGACTAAGTCAAATGCTTTTCGGAAATCAAAGTAAGCAGCATCCGTTTGCCCCCCACTATCCACTGTCGGCACCAAATGAGTCATGTGACAGAGAAGATTACTGGTGGTACTTCTTCCCGGTCGAAAGCCATGCTGAGCGTCTGAGAGCTGTGCGCTTACCTGTTTATATATGCTCGTGTGAATAGCCGTTTCCAGTACTTTAGCCGCTGTTGACAACACTGCAACCGGCCTAAACCCATCTACAGATTCAGCTGATCCCCCCTTCGGAACCGGAACTACGCGAGTAACTTTCCACCTCTCCGGGAACCTGGCAGCTTGCAGACACTGGTTATAAATATGAAGCAGCGGCTGCGCTAGCACCGACCGACAATCCGAAGTAAAAAAAGGCGGAAATACGAGTGCAACAATTGATATACAGGGAATGGAAAAGAAAAAATATTTACATGTATGGCGGTTACATAAGGAAACGACAACGGAAAATATGGAAAAACATGTTAAAAAAATTTATGAGGAAGAAGTACACATTACAGTTGAACAAATAAAACATAAGACTGAGAGAGATTATGCATCCTTTATAATAGGGGTCCCAGAAAGCAAATACGAAAAGCTGTGTCAACCGGAGAGCTGGGCAGTTAACATAGAATTCGCAGAATGGGTGTGGTTTCACAGAGCAAGCAAGCCCAGATATCCTATATAGCACAGTAGAAATACTATATCAAAACGTGCGAGGACTGCGAACTAAGTTGGAGGAATGTTACACCAATATTTCAACCGGAAATGCAGACTTATTTGCCATAACGGAAACGGGCTGCAATGACTCCATCTATGACGCCGAAATCATTCCGCCAGGTTACACAATTCTACGGTGTGACAGAGCGGACGGGCGGAAACAAGGTGGCGCGTGTCTCGTGGCCACACCGCGTTTTGAGTTGCGGCGTGCGTCACTACCCGATGGCTTGAACGTTGACAATCATGTGTTTGAACTAGTTTGTGCTACTGTGTACCTACGTAACAGATTTATGTTTTTAATTTGTGTTGTTTATATACCGCCTAATAGTAGTGATAATGAGTACATGTTATTATTTCACATTATTGAACAGTGCTGTAGTAAGTACGATGATGTTATAGTGATAGGGGATTTTAACTTGTATTCATGTTCTTTAGCCGTAAGTAGTTATTACGAATACTTTCTTACATTTTGTGGATTCACTCAGAGTAACAAGGTGGAAAATCGTAATGGTCGGTATTTGGATTTAGTGTTGAGTACATTGGCTGGGGGTGGGTCTGTGAGTGTGCGCGCGTCGGAGGCGCCACTCGTCCCGGTAGACGCGTACCACCCGCCGCTCGAGATCTCGGTCGGTACACGCTTGCGTCAGCATCGGAACCCTGGTTCGGCGGGCTCGGCTGCACCCCGCTCAGCGGGCTCGGCTGCATCCCGCTCGGCGGGCTCGACTGCACACCGCTCAGCGGGGTCGGCTGCACCCTACTCAGTGGGCTCGGCTGCACCCCGCTTAGCGGGCTCGGCTGCACCCCGCTCAACGGGCTCGGCTGCACCCCGCTCAGCGGGCTCGGCTGCACTCCGCTCAGCGGGCTCGGCTGCACCCCGCTCAGCGGGCTCGGCTGCTCCCGACGTAAATAGTTTTGAATTTAGAGGTTGGAACTTCAACAAAGCCGATTTTGTGAAGTTATATTCTTTAATGGCAGCCGTTGATTGGACCCCTTTATATGACATGGACTTAGAAGCAATTTTGGATTATTTTTATAGTATTATTAATTCTATTATAGATGACTGTGTTCCGAAAAAAAAGCGAAGTAGTGTAAAGTCAAGATACATTTATCCTGATTCGTACACTAGTGAAATAATTCGCGACATAAAATTAAAGGCTTTGCTACATAAAAAGTACAAGGCCAGCAGGTCGAGAGTCGACTACGAAGCGTTCGCTTGCTGTAGGAAGCGCGTTAAAGAGATGATTGTAGTCGCACAGGAACAATATCTTAACCGCGTCCAAAATCAAATGCTGAGTGAACCTAAATCGTTTTGGAATTTTACTAAATCCAAGAGGGGTAGGAGAAGTCCGCAGGAAATTTTGAAAGATGGGGAGGTATTGTCTGGTCAACAGTGTGTTGAAGAGTTTGCGCAGTATTTTTACTCGGTTTATAGGGCAGAGCCACCTGTGCTGGATGTGGACGCGGCCATATCGAGAGCTGGTAGTAGAAACGGAGCGGCGCGAGTGCACTTGGGCCAGTTAAAGCTAGTAGACGTATGTCAAGCGCTTCAAGACCTAAAACCTAAGCGGTCCGCAGGCCCGGACGGCATTCCACCATACATTTTTAAGGATTGTCGGTCGGTGCTAGTTTATTATAAAAATGAAAGTTTGTATTGTATGTAATGTGCGTGTATATAATGTATGTTTGGATGAAATTTGACATATGTATGGGTAGACCATGTCCTGGAAGAGAAGATAGGATACTTTTCCTCTTAGAGATAAGTTCCCTTAACAAGTGAAACCACTGGCAGAAGTTCCTCCTCCGTGCGTCGTATTCCTCAATGCTGAGGGTTTTGACCTTCCTGCTTCATCGCTCTAACCCTTATCATATTCCTCCATCTGTTTCTGTTTCGGACGGTGTGAAAGGTACATCGTCCCGGAGGACACGGTGGAGCACACAGTCGCGGTGTACCTTGCTTGGGCGGAGCATCGCCGTACCCTCGTGGGGGTGATCGGCGGCGGAGACCTCTCGTGCCGGGCTTTGGTTGAGGCAACGGCGCTCCAGCCACCGTAGACGCGGGCTTGCGGACAGTGAGCAATGGGTAGCTCGCTGTCCGGCCGTCCGGTAACTGTCCGGACCAAGCCCGAGACGTCGACGGCACGCGCTGTTCCCGCGCGCCTCAACGAGTTGTCAGCAACAGCACGGGCCCAGCCGGGTCGAAGCCTACTCGGGCCAGGGTTATCCGAAAGGGAGCTCGAGCCCCGGTATGAAGGCTTGAAGGAACGGGATGGGTTTTTTAGTCAGTAAGAGTCTGACACTATCTCCCGCTCCGCCCAAGAGCGGGAGTTGTCATTGGATGATTTTTTCCATCGAAAAAAAAAGGGTACATCGTAGAGTCAAGAGCGGTGCGGATCTGATCGAACCAACGAATTGGGCTGCACCCACGATGCCTTTTCCCATCCATTTTACAGATCACAATTAGCCTTTCGAGGTTGCCACCGTCTTTCCTAGCCGAACAAACGAATATGACCGAAGTATTGCAGAACCTTGCGAAGACACTCGGACGACTGGCGTGAGGAGATTTTTAGTTTTTCCAAAATGGATACGTTGGTTCGAAATGCTGTCCAAGGGATACGGAGCATTCTTCTCCAATATCACATCTCAAAAGCGTCGATGCGTTTGCGGTCAGCAGCCTTTAGCGACCAAGTCTCAGCACCATACGAAAGATCTAGAAGACTAGTGTCCGTACCAGTTTAGTTTTGGTCTTTACGGAGATGTAGCGATCCCGCTAGACTTTATTGAGCTGAGACATGGCGTTCTTAGCCATGCCAATTCTCCTGCGAACCTCCCTCTCGCACGACCCATCGTTACTGATATTGGAGATATTTACCTGGGGTAAATAAAGTTGTCCACTGTTTCTAGGTCCAAAGCGCCAGTGAGCTCCAATTTTTCAGATCTTTTTATCTGAAAAATTGGAGATATGGGATCGGCGACAAAATACTCGTGGACCCTGGCGCACTCCTCGGCGAAATTTAAAAAGTTTTGATGTTGTTTTATCGACTCTTACGACTCCCTGGCTTGAGCCGTACAGGGTACGAGGCAATGAGATGATCTGGTACTCTCAGTTCGTGTAGAACCCTCCACAAACAACCCCCGTTGAGACAGTCAAAAGCTTAGGCAGAAGTCAGTGATAACATTATTTTTAGTAAGTAAATGAGAAACCTGAATACAATTTGTTCTGAATAAGTAACTGAATCGATTACAATAATTTTTACACCATGTTATATTTTTTCCTAAAAATATTTAAAACAACAGGTCAAAGCAGGTAATAACAGGCATTAGCTGCCAGGCCACAGTTGGATGTGGTGTGTTGACCATGTAATGACCGAGAATTTCCAGGATTCTTACACCCGTGCAAAGCTGGAACAGGTCATAAACTCTATATTTTGTTTATCTAAGTAACCGCTTCACAGTAATGCGGTCCAAGGAAAAGAAGGCACATCAGTCTTTTAAGGTGATTGCTACGGGTTGTTCGTGGCCATTTTCCCGCTAGATGGCGCTGAAGTCAACATTTTCAGTTCTATTTAGTTTTGAGTGTAATTGGAACAATATTATGTCCCAGAAATAGTAGAGCGCAAATCGGACATTCCACTTTACCGAAATTAGTCAAATTTTAGCTTCAAAACCCATTTGATTCGCCATATTTCTACGACAGTAGTGTCTATGTACGGAGTATCTCATATACATTAAATGAACAGGCCAGCGGAACAATCACCTTAAGGCGAAATTAAACCATGCCCAAGTTACACTAGTTAAAAGACTAGTTTCGGCGAACAAATTTTCAAAATTTCAGATATTTTTTTTTTTATTTTGTGTTATTTTACTGGAGCAGTGGCCGAGTGGTAACAGCCCCGACTTACGAGTTGTAGGTCATGGCTTCAAACCAGATGCATTACTTTGTGTAATTTATTTCATCACCACTGCTCTCAAAACGGGGAAGGATACATCGTGAGGAAACCGGCATGTCATAGAACCAAAAATTCGAAGACATGTGACATCCATCAAACCGCACTGGGCCCGCGTGGTGGATTACGGCCCATTCCCTCTCCCAGAGATGAGGCCTGATTCCCAACAGTGGGAACATTATAAGGCCGATTATGCTATGCTCTCACTCTTTTAACTTACGGCGGTAGAGCAGACCACTTTATGTTTACTCTCGTGTCATAAAAGGATATAAAAGGTATCAAAATTGAAGAAAAAACACAATACACCGTATTTCAAACCCAAAAAAAACAAACACTAGTGTGCTACTAAAATATTTCTCTAATTTTTAATGTACACAAGGAGAAAATCATTTTATTGTACGTTTCATTTTGACAGCTGAGATCTATCCAACAGAAAATACTCGTGAACGTTGTGAACTAAAACCGTCTAATATTGTAAATAAAGAAAAACGTAAAGTATCTTCGCTAGTACATTTGCCGTATCTTTTTTCGCCATTCGAGGATTTGCTAAAAGCAGATCCATATCATCACTCACTGTAAGCTGGATCACCTCAAATCTCATCTCATATATTTTTATAAAGTGTTCAGATTTGGATGTTTGTTGAAAAAAGTTGTAGGTAAGATTTCGCTTTCAATTTCCATCTTTTATTTATTTATTATTTATCATATACTTTATTGCACACATACAAAAAAAAGGAAACTAAAACACAGACACACAATGGGCGGCCTTATCGCATTCAGCGATCTCTTCCAGGCCATTTTTCACCAGTAGAATGATACATATTACTGTTTTTCAATATACAGACTTGCTCGAAAACCCGCCCTTATTTCATCGCTTTTAGGCACACAATTTACTGTTTTTTTGCACTAGTGTGAAAAAGTCCCACCCTCACCTCGAACTCTCCCTATCCCTCGTCTACGGCTTGTGGAAATTCCGCCTTGGTCGCAATGTCAAACTTTCTCCACTATCAAAATGTACTATTTTACTATCACGCGGGCTGAGCAGTTAACAGAAGCTTGTCCAAATAGTGATCACCAATTTAATATCTATTGCTAAACTTGTTAAAAGCACTTCTATCATTATAAATCCATGTTTCAAAACCGATTTACTAATCGATTTCAGTAAAACCACATGTCTGCATCATCAATGTATTTTAAGCCATCTATTTCAGTAAGAATTACATCAAATACATCAGAGCAGCTGAAAGCGTCTTAAATTGCAATTATCTCCTTAAAAAGATGATCAAGAGTACAACGACCCTTGTCCTATCTGTAACGCAAGGTTTGTTCACCTGAGTGACCTATAAAACTTATTTGTTTACGTTATGAACCGGTTCGAGTCTAACATTGGTTTCTGAGTAAACCGTAGTTGTATCTGTTTTTCATCCTGACTTAGTTGAAAAAGTTGATGGTAGTTTGATGATATTATGACTTGTGGATCAAAGTAAATTATAGGTCAGATGAATCAATCTAAGGCTATGTTACGATGATATTAACGCAGTGTCTAAACAGTTTCATCTTTGTGGATATAGAAAACTAGTGTGATCAGTATCTCTTTGTTACTCACTCACAAATGCTACACACGCACTCATCCCTCACACTCACACAATAGGGTGAGAGACACTGTCATGTTTTCTCTGCTAAAATCAGTGTCTTGTTCTGGGTATAAACTCAGCCAAGCTCGTCGGTAGACCGGAAAAAATAACATACCTACACCAACCCGTATTAAGCTTGCATCAAGCCCGCAAGGTGGATTGTGGCTCATTCTCTCTCTTAGAGACGCCTTAATGCACAGTGGGGACATATTATGGCTGATTATGTTATTATACTCATAGAGGTGTGGTGGAAAAAGTGAGAAATGATATTGGAAAAAGTTTGCAAGTGGCGCTAGTAACAAAAAAGTTGAAGAGAAATCGTTTTTTGGTATAATCATGTAAAGAGGAGGGATGAAACGCATGTTAGTCAAGGAGTTATAACTATACATGTGGATGAATTGAGATTGTGTGAGCTCTAAGGAGAGTTATGAAAGAAAAGGGAGTTAGTGATGGCATGATGGGTGACAGGACGGAATGGAAGAAAAAAGCATGTTGCGTCAACCCCAAATAATATGGGACAAGGGCAGAAAGATGATGATGATGATGTTATTTATTTATTTAACAATTTATGAACACACAATAATATAAAAAAAGAAGAATAGTACAAAGGTGACGCTTAATTCTAAAGAAATCTCTTTCAACATACCTACGGAACGAGTACGGGTCGAGTTGGAGAAAATAGAGATGTAGTCTCTGTTTATTATACTAATCTGTAAGAAGACTACACATAGCAGTGGATGGTATCGGCCTGGCAACGTAACTCTACGTTAAGAACGATCCTGTTATTTTTAGCGTCTCATTACTGTTTTTAATTAGTCTTTGGCAGTCTGTTTAACTAATAAAAGATTACACGTATGATGTTATGCGTACGTTGTTTGTCTTTAGTATTCATTATTATGCTGATAATTATATCATACAGTTTTTAATGTTCCCACTGGTGAATCATAAACCTCTTCTTTGTTATAGATACTTTTTTAGCTCTGGTAAGCAAATATAATTTTTTTTTTAAATATCTTCATCAACAACGAAGTTAAAGCTTCAAAGCTGCTATGACAAAAGAGAAGTCCAACATGGTTTTTTACTTCAAAGGCCATGACAGGCTGCCGTCATACAGAACGGCATTTAGCTTGAGAGATAGATATATTTGTTCAAGATTGTTATATCTCATCTGCCTCCTACCAATTTTTTTTTTTCATGATATAAACCAGTGCTTAACTGCGATCCCACCAGCAGTGATGCAATCGTTGTTAGCGAATCGCACTAGTGTAATAAGAGTTTACTGTTTTCACAATTAGTATTCTATTTTTAATTGTATATTTATCGATAAATTGGTTAGTTAACAAATATTTTTTTCATTTATATTCTCTTCATCAAGCGCGTCTCTCTGATATTTGGTTCTAGGGTATGCCTTAGTTCATACGCAACTCCTGCTGGTATACTTCTTTATTCAGCTTCAGGTAAATAGTCCAAGGCTTCCGGATTGTCCGAAAGAGTTGCCACTTGTAACTGAAGGAACACAGGTGGTTTTAGTCAGTGGAAGAAGGTATTTGATGATAGACATTGACATAGTCGGCCTTATAATGTTCCCACTATTGGGACTCAGGCGTCCTCTCCTCTTATTTGATGATATTTCACCAAAAAAGTAATATTACGGAAGTTCTTACCTACATAGCACAGCTGCTATTATGTGCCTATATGTTTAAAATCACCTTTGAAATTGGTTTTAGCAGAAACAGAGGAGTTTATGAACGATTTTACGATAATTCCTAAACCTTTATGGCTTGTTCTGTAAATGGACCAAAAACTTTGTCATTAAAATTCACATTGAATCAAAGGAATCGCATCGTAAGTCATACAAACTTTACGTAGGTATAAAGTTTATGATCCATAATCACACAAAATCCCCGGTTTCCTTAGCGATATTTTCTAGTTTAATATAAGCATAATCAGCCTTTTTATGCTCCCACTGTTGGGACTCAGGCCTCCTCTCTAGGAGAGGGAATGGGCCGTATTCACCACGCAGGCCCAGTGCAGGTTGGTGAAAGTCACATGTCTTCTTTTTTTTTGGTTTTAGGACGTGCCGGTTTCCTCACGATGTTTTCCTTCTCCGTTTTGAGAGCAATAATGATGAAACGTTTTCTATTTAAAAACTTAAAAGCAGTAAATTGTGTCGGTAAGCTACTTTTATTGTCAGACATTTCTTGCCTAAATCAAAATGTATTGCAAGTAAATTGTTATATTGGTATATCCATACAAAAACACATATGAACCCGCTAGACCCCTAGGAATTTCTGAAAAGCAAACCCGTGGTCCTAGAACGGAAAGGGCAAGTAAAGAACACAGGTGAGTTTTAATCAGAAAGCCTGATACGTCCTATCACTCCACCCTAGACTAGGAGAAGTAATTTAAATTCTCTCTCATTCAAAAATTTTCATAGCCCTAGTGGGCATTTTTTTTTTATGGTGGGAAAATCATCTAATGACAACCCCCGCTCTTGGGCGGAGCGGGAGATAGTGTCAGACTCTTACTGACTAAAAACCCACCCCGTTCGTTCAAGCTTTCATATCGGGGCTCGAGCTATCTTTCGAAACTAACCCTGGCCCCAGTAGGCTTCGACCCAGCTGGGCCCCTGCTGTTGCTGACAACTCCTTGAGGCGCGCAGGAACAGTGCGCGCCGCCGACGACTTGGGCTCGATCCGGACAGTTATCGTAAGGTCGGACAGCGAGCTACCCATAGCCCTAGTGGGCATCAGATCTACTGGGCCCTACGGTTTTGCTGACATCTCTTTAACCCTCGCCGCACAAAGGTCACCAGCCACAACCACAAAACGCTACCACGGGCGTATTTCCTGTAGGTTTCATACATTTTTTATGGACTCGCCACGTGCTCGCCACACACGCCACCACACGCTACAAGACGCCGCAGTTCACTTCGTGTAGCCTGCACTGGCCACTAAACGCTGACACACGCCATTCGCGCATTTAAACCTTCTTTGACAGACTAGAGTCAATCATACTACTGTGCGGTTAAAAATATGTAGTAGCAGCTACTGGCCACAAGTGGCTTGTGGCCGCTTCTAGCTCCTCGTGGCGGCGTTTGTGGCTGTGACACGAGGTCCATGTGCGGCACCACTAAGGAACACTACGCGTCGTCGACGATTCGGGCTCAGTCCATAACGGACGGCCGGTCATGGTTATGCCTTGATCACACGTACCGAGTAAAAGGGCGAGACAGTAAAATTTTGCTCGGCTGAGATGAGAAGCGAATTGTAGAGATAAGCCCTCGGCCGAGCACTTGGCACTGTGTTTACACGTACCGAGTACTCGGCCGAAAGCCACTCACTCACTCGGTACGTGTGATCAAGGCATAATAAAGAGGATGTTCTTCCAGAGTTTCTTTTTATAAACAAAACACAAACAATCAAGTTCACCGCTTTTAAAACATTAGTTCGCTTCTTTTTTATAATATTAATCACAGACAGACATGAAGAAACATTGATTTACCTACAACTAGACTCATTACAATTCTTGCCGAGTCAGACCAATTAACACAGTCCAACCATAGGTAGGTACAGTTACGAGCATAAATGAGTTACACTTACTTACGCAAAATTAAGCGCTTATTATCGAAATTTAAAAAGTCTATATATAGCAATAACTAAACAAGGCGCCAAATAAACTTAATATTAAGTACATTGACCTTTTCCTAATATCTCCAATATATCGAAGGTTCACAAAAAACCGTCAATGAACTATTTTTTTAGAAAAGGTAAAGGATCACGATATATGTCGATTCAAGACAGCTTTATATCTTTAATTCCGTTTTTCAAATTAAGAACGTCAATAATTGTAGGAGGGTCAATGGCTGTTATTCCACTTTTAATTGGCGCCTACCTTAGCATATCCAGTGGTAATAATAAGAGTTTCATTTTTTATAAGCCCCGTGTTTAATAAGTTAGTGCCTACGTAATAATTAATCAAATTTTAGTTGGGGTTGCTGATAAGATACTCTACACCAAGACATAATTTAGTTACTTGTACTTATTAATCTGCTAAGGTACTTTTTTAGGGTTCCGTAGGCATAAAAGCTCTAAGTGAATGACATTTATGCTCCTGACTGTACCTACTGGTACAACTGAGGAATATGAAAGTGGGACAGAGGTCTACCATGACTTTCCTAATTAGGACTAATATTATACGAAGGACTTATTATGTAATTTCGTCTGTTTTGGACGGACGTGTTGATTTTAGAAATCATGCAAAACCTTCACGGGTTGAATACATTCAAAGGCTTTGAGTTTTAATTTTATTATGGTTGTGGCTCCTTACTATGAAGTGTTAAAAAGAGTCAGGCGTCCGAGCCAGAAAGAGGGATGGTGTAATACACAGTATACACCTTATGAGAGTAACCATTTAGTTTCTTGCCGGTTTTTCTCCACAGGGAACGAACAATTTGGAACCGTGCACTGCTTCTGACGTTTTATAAGTGCCTTTGTAGGCCTATGTGATTTTTTTTTGGAATTTTATACATATAGTTCCATCCTTTGATGATGACCTAAACAGTTTAGCTTAGGTCGTTAAAATGGATCGCGTTAAGAGCTCGTGGTAGAGCCTCTATTCTGTTTGCTTGGAAGGCAAAAGCCTATTTTGTGGTAAAAGGGTCGTTTAAATTCAATTAGAAAGTCGGTGTTGCTTCTTGTGAAAAGTGTTCTTAAGAGATAATATAAAAAGTCGGTGTTGCTTCTTGTGAAAAGTGTTCTTAAGAGATAATATAAAAAGTATAGAGAAAGTAGGTTTTAGTTAGTGCTTATAAAAATATATCTTTATTTGCATTACGAGTAGGTATTGTGGTAGCCTAAAAGAAATCGCGGAATGCAATAAGGCCACTCTTATATGTATTTAATTTAATTTACATTTTTGAGATTATTATCTTGGTGTAAAGTAAAGCATATACATAATAAACTTGATGCCGTCAGCTGCTTCACCAGCGAGATAGTAGAAATTTATCCCAATAAAACATACTCCTAGGATAAAAAGTCATAGACAGATAGATAGATAGATAGATAAATAGATTCTTTATTGTACACCAAAAATAAAAATTATATGAGAAACTTAAAATTAATAGGGTGTCACAAAGGGCGGTCTTATCGCTAAAAGCGATTTTTTACAGACAACCTTTGGATGGATTTGACAGAGAAGGAGAAAAAGAACTCAGGTAGTTGATGGTGTACTATCTACATATATACACAATACATAAACTAATAAATTACATAAATTACAAAACAATATACAATATATATACCTACATATACTAAGTCATATATGCTATTCCAGGCCAGCGTCTACTAGTATGCCCATTCAAATCCTTTCGTTAGTTTAACAGACATATACATACATATACTAATAATGTGGAATCTGTTCAGGCCCGTTTCGTTAGGTACCTGTGTATGAAGAATGGGATCCAAAAAGCTATACCCAATTACTACGATAGGTTTATAACTGTAAGATGGTTAGCTCAAAAGAAAGGCGGATCCATTATGACTTACTTATACTACACAAAATTATAAATGGTTCCATTGATGCGGAGTTGATTAATTATTTTACCTTTAGGGCTAGCTAACGCAGCAAGAGACATCATCATATTTTTCAATTTTTTTTTTTTCATCTTCTTTAAACATCACTTCTGATAGTCCTCTTTTTTAGATGTAAGTTTTATTTGAACTGTAAGTGATTATGCTGTTGGTATGCTTATTACTAATAAATAAATACACACACTCACAAACTTTTGCCGGTATATTGAGATAGTGTGATAAAATTGCGTCAATCACAAATTTCCATTAGTCTAGAATAATTTAGCAAAATGTGTTTATGTTACATTAGTTGAGATATTTCACGATGGAGAATTCCAAACAGAAAAATCTGAAACCAGAAAGTGAATACAGGTATGCGTTTTGAAGGTGGCATTGTAGAGACACCTACTACAACACATCCTGCGGAACTTTACATCTGGTTTCGCATACCCTAAATATATATATATTTTTAATTGATGTAAGTAGTGCTTGACTGCGATCCCAGGTAGGATCACATCCACATTGCATCTCTGTTTCCTATCAAGTGATGGGAAACAGTGATGCAATGTGGATGGTGAAGGTGGTGAAGGCTGCCTTAGATCTTTTTGTAAAATGAACTGAAAAAAAAATCACAAAACTAATGCTAGTATTCCACCATTTATCGTTTTAAAGCAATGTTATTAAAGTTACGTTCACGGCTATGAAACGGTTTCATTAGGTTAGCAACCCCATAGCGAACTTTATGACTGAAAATGTAGGTTTTACGTATATATTATGTTTATTTGCAATAAACCTAGTTCAGTAAAAGCTATATTTTGACCTAATGAATGCCACACCTGTGATCCCTAAAGGGATAGAGAGGCTCTCATAGGTGAGGCACTCATTTCTTTAATTATAAGTTTCATGTAGCTGATATAGATATCAAGTCCTCCACGCACGCCTCAAGGAGATGTCAGCAAACCGTAGGGGCCCAGCAGGGTCGAAGGTTACTGGGGCTTCGGGGTGATGTGAAAGAGAAACACGGGGCCTTGGAACTAAGACAAAGAAAGAACAGGAGTGCGTTTTAGTCAGTAAAAGTCCGACACGCTCTCCCGCCCCGCCTATGGGCGGGAGACGTCATTAGATGATTTCCCACCAAAAAAAAAGGTGATAAAGACATCATGTGGAAACCGCCATGTCCTAAAACCAAAAATTCAAAGACGTGATATTTACGAATCCGCACTGGGCCCTCGTGATGCATTTTCAATTCCCTCTTATAGAGAGGAGTCTAAGTCCCAGCAGTGGGAACATAAGGCTGATTATGCTATGCTTATGCTAAAAAGACAGAATTTTCATACAAAAAATTATAATTGATATTTTAGCAGATCTGAGACTCAAACATAAAAGTCCACTCCGGTAACAATGCTTATGTATCATAGGTATCTAATAGGGCATAATACAATCTTTACCAAGTCCTATTTCTCCGCTTATTTCTTTTAAATCTACGGAACAGATTTTGATACGATTTTCATTTATTTATAGAGCTTTAAAAGGGGAAAATTTACCTTGATATAATTTGCACCTGTGCGAAACCGGGGCAACTTGCTAGTACTACGAAAACGGTGCGGCAGACTGTTTTAAACGACGTAATAAAATATACCAGTATCGTAGACGGTAGCTAATTTAACATACGAGTATAATATATTATTATGTTAGTACGCTCATATAGAAATAATAGACTTCCTTAATTATATCCATTTCGAGTTAAGACAATAGCATTGATTGAGTTTAGAAGGTCACCCAGAGTAGTGTATACTAGCTATGATAGTTAATGTATATATATTATGTTGCTGACAGGTTTTTTATTATTGATAGGCTCGCGTTTGACCACTATCTCACCTGATGATAAGCGATGATGTGGCCGACGATGGAGCACGCTAGCCAAGAAGTAACCTATTCACTCTTGACTTAAAGACCCTAGGTTACTTCTCGACAAGCATTCTCCATCATCGACCACACCGTTGCTTACCTTCAGGTAAGATATTGGCCAAACACGAGTGTATCCATGGTAAAAAGAAAGGTAGGCCCGAATTAAATTGTTCTATGTAGGTGTAAAGCAAAGAAGTTAGCTACAATTTTGCGATTTTTTTCTAATATAATTACTAAAAATATCAAATTCCACATAACGATAAATTTATAATATAATAAGTGCAAAAAATAAGGCGTACAAATACAAATAATGTTTGTTCATAGCAAGACACCTCAGAATGATTCGATTTAAAAAAACTCTTTTATTATAGGAGGATAAACTATCACCGAAAACTGTGAGCTTATGTATTTTTTCTCAGATGAAAAAAGAGAGGGAAACTGCGTGAAAAAGTTAGTACTTTAGGTGTAAAGCCAATTTTTAAGCTATTGCATAGCTTCTATCGCGGGCCTTGAGCGTGGAGACCGAATCCAGAAATTCCGTAACGAAAATAACCTAACACCCCCCACTCATTTGTTTTTTGAGCGTGGTGACCGATAAGAAAACAAATGAGTGAACAATCAATCAAAATTCAATTCAATGTGTGAAAGTGTAACTTCAATTAATATCAAAGAAAAAAAAAACAAAGGAAAAAAAAACTGCATAAATAAAATAAATAAACAATTATAATTGCATAAGTTGATAAAAATGTTATGCAATAGCTTTACCGCGGCAGTCCCCGAGTGCCACACGTCTTTTTTATTCATGAATTTTCGACCGGAGTCCCTTACAGGACCATAGACCGCATGACTCCTATGTAGAGCCTCTGGCAGGAGTCATCTGGACCCTTCGGACTGGGCAGGAGCCGCTTTAGCGCAACACAGGTCCGCTCTAGTATGGCTATCAGACGTCGAAAATGCTCCATGAAGTTCCACCAGCTGTCGAAGACGAGTCCCGTCGACTTGACGCTGATGTATCCAGTAGGAGATGTCTGATGATTTCCCACGTAAAAAACAAGGTGTTGTATATGTACAAGATACCGAGAAGATTTTGACAGACAACATAAGCTTAAAGATAAGATCTTGTAGGTTATCTACCGCACTGCCCAGTTGGATCTTAGTAAAAAAAGCAAATTAAACAGGAAGACAGCAATGCTACAGATCTGAGTGACGCACGCTCCGCACATTCTAACCCGACACGTTTCTCATGTTTACAAATGTAATTCAAACACCGCAAACTATTCAGTTTCCTACACTTTTAACATATACACGCAGTAAAAGAAACGTTTTTCTGGAGAATTAGTTAAACTCTTTGAATAAATAAAATGAAGTATCTTTGCTAGATAGTTCTGGTTCCTTCATGTCGGTAAACTTGTGAGAATTTGTTATGAAGTGGTGAGAATATTAACCAGTCGCATATGGGGTATTTTGATAACTGTGAAGTCTACACTAATATAATAAAGAGGTAAAGTTTGTTTTTTTTTTTTTTTTGTAAGAGGTAATCTCTGGAAGTAATGGTCATAATGCTACAATTTTGCCGATAGAACGCTGTTTTTTTCATGAGTGACAAGGCTATAGTTTATGTACGCGGGTGAAGCTGCGGGTATAAGCTAGTATTTTATAAAGCATACAAGCTATGCTGTATAAGATACTTCTGGCTACTTTTGAAGTATCATGCGAATCAGAATCATATTTTATTCCTATACAAAGATGATAAGTTATATACAAAAGTCTTAAAATTAGGTAGTGCGCAAAACATATTTTGCCAATTGACATACAAATTGCTTAAAAAAAATATTACACTGTTAAATTAAAATATAAATTCGTCACAATAATATTATGCAAAAATAGGGTAGATAAAAAAGAAAATGTATTGGTCAATTGTTTCTCTTCTCAAATCTTTTTTTAATTGTTTTTGGCTTGGATACAAAGTCCTTTAACCCTTTGTGTGTCCAGAACGTGGATCCACGCGAGACACAATAACTTTTTAATTGTGTCTCTAATTACGGCATACGAAAGGTTAAGCCATGTCTTCGTATATTTCGATCGATTTGCTATATAGTGACACAAAATTAATGAGGATTTCTGGGGGAAAATTCTGTTTTAGTAAGTATGTGTTTGTGTGTGTATTTTCGCGCCTTCAGAGTAAGAAAGAAAAAGAAGAGCAAAGCTCTTGTTCTTATAAGGTGTTATGTTTTAAAAATGTTTTTCGTCATCGTCAAAAAATTAAGAACGAAAAATGACCTAAGTACATATTTCGGTCTCACTTAAACTTAGTTGTAAAGCTACAAAAATGCCAAGTCGCATTTGCAGTAATGAAAATTAATGATCATGGCTCCTAAGCAATTAAAACTAGGTGTTTTAGTCCAGTACAAGTTTCCCAAAACTTTAATACTGCAGATATTTTCACCATTAGACAGTGACGTTTAATATTTACCTACATTAACCTCTGCCAGTGGTTTTGGCTGCGTGAAAACCAACTGTCAGTATAAAAAGTACCCTATGTCTTAAGACCTAGGTCAGGACATTTTTTGGTCTACCCATATGCCAATTTTCATTCAAAACTTTTCAGCTGTTAAGTCGTAAAGAAGCCAGAGTTACTTTAGCACATAATTTAATTAGTATGAATGAAAACACAACGTAGGTACAGATTTGGAGATCTAGAACCTAAAAATTTCTAACCCCAAACACATCTGCATGTTAATCAAAAACAAAGTAACCATATTATACGAAATCATGACTTAAAGGACTTCATATCCAAATCAAAAATTAAAAAAAAAATCTATCCCCTACGTAAGTGTAACGTGTATAACTAGATGAAAATTAATTATTGGAAGTAGGAATCGTTTCGTTCTCTTTATGCTGTACCTAAAGTCCTAAGTGCTAGTAATAAGGATTTAATTGCTCCGTCTCGTTCCGCTGTTACTACTAATGTTATGGGAAAGCAATGATACTTAAATATTGATACTTCGTAAAGACGTAGAACTGGGACGTTAAAATCTGGTATGAATTTTATGTTCAGGACATTAGGGAAATAGGTCTCTCTTGGTAAAGATAATGTAGCATTTTAATGTTTTATGATGCTATTTGTAATCAAGTTTGATTTTTAATTACTATAATAATTTAAAGAGTTTATTTTCCTAATTTGGCCATTGTATTATTATTTTTAAAACAATGAAATGTGGTCTAAGATTTGGCTAATTAAAAACCAACTGAGGTTTATAGTATTTGAAAATCGAATCGATAAAAAATTTCGAAGAAAAAAAATATATATTCTCGCGTCGCGATAATTCATTTCTTATTTTGAAATTCAAATTTCGAACAGCTGATTGTTATTATCAACAAAGATCTCGAACTCGTGTAAAATTTTACATTCCGGATTTTTCATACGTCACAACGTAGCCGTAATAATTCACCGTCCATATTATAAACACACAAAAAATGTAAACAATCGTAAAAAGATGACTAAAAAAGTGTAAACAAAAAAATAAAATTATACATACCTGAATCTTAAAAGAACTCGGCGAAAAACAGCCGAAGAAAATCCAAGAAAACCAAGAAAACACACTTTTAAAAACAACAATAAAATCCACCACAGATATCACTAAACAGACGACGATATAAAACGAAGAATGGAAGTCGGAGACATCGTTTTAAAGACCAAATGGAAACCGATGGGATAAACTTTCGAAACCGCGACCGCAGCGTTACTGAACCAACTCACAGCATGTACAACAGAATACGTTGGATTTTCACTCATAAAAATAACTCAGAGTACCTAAACGTTGATGAAAAACATCGCTTTTCCGTGTAAAGCTTATCAACGTGCGTTAAAAACGATCACTCGACACTTTTACGTTTATACCCAATTTACGCGCCATTTTTTTTTTTCGTGTTTTTAATTTAATAGCTATCATTAAACGTACATCACTGAACACTGATTAAAAATTAGTTCTATTTACAAATTTTCACGCGCGCCCATTTTCTTTTTTTAAATCTGTCATCAGCACATGACAAATGCGCGCGCAAATCACTATCACTTTTTTTTTTCTCAAGGAGTTTTTTTCGTTCAGCCTAGTCGAGATTTTTGTACGCGTTTATCGTACGATATCTTTGACATCGCGTGTACGACTGGCTAAAATTAACGCGTTGGTGCATCGCGTTCGGCCGTTGCCGGCTTCGGTCGGTGATGCGCCGTCGATCGATCGATGGATCCAGAGATCGATATTGTGCAGATGTTTTTTTTAGGGTTCCCTATGCAATTATTTTTGGAGATTTTGCATAGCATAGCATTATATTGTTTCGGAGAAGAATTTGGGTTATAAGTGTCGATCAGGGAAAATAAGATTTTCCCTTTAATTGCAAGAAAATAATGGGTTTTTAATTTTAACCCAGGAATGCGGATCTCCTTGTATGAATACGAGCGTAGCGTTGCACCATGAGATGAGAAATGAATTATGATTGATAAATATAATCATGTCTATGGCATTTTAATTAAGTGATTGTACGCAAATAGTATTGATATTAGAGCACTGTGTTTTTTATTATGTTTTTGATTGTAGGTGAGAGTGATTCACTGTTATTTGTTTTGATGCGTGTCTTGTGATTGACTTCGAGTGTTGAGTAATGGGAATTAATTTGAGATGTATAGCATCCTCCTTGTTTGTTACATCAATTTGTTGCTACAATCTGAAGAGATTGAAGCAATTAATTGATATAACGTTTTTAGAATTACAGTCGAATGAACAAAGGATTATCAAAGTAGTATCATGTTGCCTAGTAACTGAGTTATGGAGGTCTGAAAGGCAGTCGTTCCATGTAAAACACGAGTAATGGATATTCAATCGCATCCCGTTAGACTAAAAACCGACCCCAAGCTAGTTGAGAACTGGGGCCAGGGTTATCCGAAAGGGAACTCGAGCCCTGGTATGAAGGCTAGAAGGAACGGGGTGGGCTTTTAGTCAGTAAGAGTCTGACACTATGTCATTGGATGATTTTTCCCACCATAAAAAAAAGCTAGTTGAGAGAAGGCTAGGCAGGTATTGAACTCCGAATTGTTATTTTTTGTTTGGTATAAACTAATACTTAACTGCGATCCCACCTGATGGTAAACAGTGATGCTATCGTTGATGGTGAGGCGCACTAGTTTATTAAGAGCCTATTCACTCTCCAGCCTTGAAGACACCCTAATTATAATCTGATAGGAAGACTGCAGCAAAATAAAAAAAAATAGATCCGGGGAAACGGATCTTGTCTGTCAATCTGCTTAAATTTATTTATCTGTCTGTGTATGACAGCCTAATTGCTTCGATTTAGTTATAATTTAGTACACATATGAACTTTTATATCTAATCCAAACATAAACACGTGATGTGAATAAATAAATTTGGAGAATGGGATCACTTTTAATACAACCATTCAACCGTAGATATGAGCTGAATATACAAATATGACGTCACCGGAAGATTGACAATGCCGTCAAATTGGTTGCATTTTAGGGTGTGTGCCTCGGAATTGCATAGCCTAATTCCGCCAAGCCCGTTCCATCATCGGACTACTAGGTGTACTGTGATGATCCAGCGGTACGAGGTGCACACCCCACCTATACGCACAAAACGTTCATTGTGCGTACAGCTAAGGAGCGGAATCCCCTGCCGGAGTCTGTGTTTCCTGATGGTTACAACCTGGGGATCTTTAAGTCAAGAGTGAATAGGTTACTTCTAGGTAAGCGCGATCCTTCGTCAACCACATCGTCCCTTTCCTTCAGGTGATATAGAGGTCAAGCGTGAACCTATCAACAATAAATAAAAAAATACAATATCGCGAGTTTTAAACTATTTTTTCTTAAGAGGCTCTTTTTCCACTCACCTATCAACATCAAGCTTGGTTTGTACAGTTAAGGTCATAGCACACATACATGACTCTACTCCCACCCGGCATAAAGAATATCATTCAAATATGGGCTTTAACTATTGCTCTTAAGATATACTTTACATTGGCATCATAAATTAGCAGAAAGCTCGCTGTCAGCAAGCTTACCGCCGTCAGACTGCTCGGTAGTTGACGCCTCGCTGGCCACACGTTGTAGACGAGCAGTCGCCGCTCATTCGGTCAGTATCTCCACAAAAGCGAGAGCGGTCGGCGGGTGGGTGGACAGCTGGCCGTCTGCTAGCTGTCGCCGCGTGGACTGCTGGGTGTCTGCTAGTTGACGCGTGGACTGCGAGCATTCGTCTTAGTTTAGGGCGGTGTTGGGTGGGAGTGGTGTTGGAGCAGAGTCGTTTAAGTGTTCTATGACCTTTATGTCTCTGCACAACCCTAAGGTCGACTGGTAGAAAATGCGTAAGGCATTAAGTCCGCCTTTGTACAGTGTTTATTATTAATGCATAAAGTTTAAACAAATTATATTACAAGCAATCAATAAATAAATTATATTAGAGAGCAGTCTGTGGTGGCCGAGTGGTAACGTCGCCCACTTAGGTACGAGTTGTAGGTCGCGGGTTCAAACCCAGCCAAGCGCATTTTGTAATTTTTGTAATTTTTTGCGTCACCACTGCTCTTAAGGCTTGAACTGTCCCTTGAACCATCTGGCCAAAATTATGTGGACGCACCTCTCGCACCCGCCTAGGCGGCAGTACGCAAATCTGTGCATTTATTTGCGGCTAACAGCGCCCGGAAAGCGCGCGGTTGACCTTTAAATCCATTTTCTTTGCGAAATATTGATTGATTTACATATGCAATGTTCACTTTGAAGAATATTTAACCACCAATTTTTATGTGGAAAAATGTTTCTAAAGATCCAAGCCGTTTCGAAGAAGTAGGGAAAAGTTGCGAAATTGCTAAATATTTTTTTTAGACAAAAGTATTAATAGCACGAAAAAATCTAATGTCGATAATGTTGTTCATGAATCTATAATAAACATATATTTTTTTCAAACCTATTAAGCTGGCCGTTACTGAGGAGTAGGCTTCAGAAAGTCACTGTTTTATGGCACTTTCCGGGCGCTTGGGCCTTAAAACGGTGAAGGAAAACATCGTGAGGAAACCGGCACGTCCTAGAATCAAAAATTCGAAGACATGTGACATTCACCAACACGTACTGTGCCAGAGTGATGGATTACGGCCCATTCCCTCTCCTAGAGAGGTCTGAGTCCCAGCGGTGGGCACATTATAAAGTGGACTAAGTTATGAGTTTGCCACTTTCCGGTGACATACGAGTATTATATTCGTACATTCAGACATTATGAAAGTTCACTCGACGTCGGCGGAAGTCATGACAGACTGTTATTCGTCTACAAAGTTTATACATTTACATTCTGACGTATATTTGTCAGACAATTTTGCGGTCATTGTCCTCAGAAATACCTCTGATTCAGTGAATTATCTGTGTAGGCGTTTTTTTTTTATTTACGAGCATGTAAAACATATTTTTTATAAAAGCTTCTCCCAATGGCTTCCACTGCGTGAACATCGATAATTAATATAATATAATATTCCACAACTATCACACAACGCCGTCTAGCTCCAAGCTAAGCAGAGCTTGTGTTATGTGTACTAGACAACTGATAAACATACTTATTTACATATTTCTAAATACATACATGTTATAGGTAAATTACACCCAGATCCAGAACAAATGATCGTGCTCATCACACAAACATTAGTCCTGGGTGGAAATCGAACCCGCGACCTCCGGCATAGTAGTCAGGGCAGCTAACCACTAGACCAACAGGCCAGTCATAAAAATTAACCGAAGGAAATGTGCTCACAGGATAATAAGGCCATAAATTTCCTATTTATTGTATACAGGATAAACATTTGCAAGAACTAAGTATGAGCGTCGGTGGCCGAGTGGCGACGGCCCCGACTTACGAGTTCGCGAGTTCAAACCAGCCAGGTGCATTACTTTGTGTAATTTATTTCATCACCACTGCTCTCAAACCGTAAAGGAAAACATCGTGAGGAAATCGGAATGTTCTAGAACAAAAATTCAAAGATTTGTGACAATCACCAATCTGCACTAGGCCCGTGTGGTGGATTACGGCCCATTCCCTCTCCTAGAGAGGAGGCCTGAGTCCCAGCAGTGGGAACATTAAAAGTTTATTATAAGCATAAAGCTTAAGTGTACAATGTGCCTATTCCAGGATATAGGCTACCCGTGTACCAAGCTTTATTCCAATATAAAGGGCAAACCCAGGTGGATCGCTAATATCTGGAGGACGGCACAGCTAGCGCTGTAGTTGTACGATTGACTGCTACGCTATGTGTCGAGGGTTTGATTTCTGCACGGAACAAGTATTTGTATGACCTACAGGGAGGTGTTATAGGTCTGGGTGTTTTGTGTTTGTAAGTTTACGTTTCTGAACGTACCAGGGGTAATTTCTAGAGTGGGGAAAAAAAAAAATACAGTTTTTTTTTTGATGTGGGCTATCATCCCATGGCTTCTCTCGCTCTAAGGCGGAGCAGGAGGGTGTGTCAGATTTTTACTGACTAAAACCACAATTATGTTCCTTCTTGGTCTTGCGTTTCAGTACCCTGAGGTTTCCTTTTGGAAGTCAGTCAGGCCGCAAAAGTGGGGTTAACTACTTTGGCTTTGAGGAACAACTCTGGCCCAAACTCGTTTAACAATAGAAAAACAGTGTCCCGTGTTCCTCCGAGTTAATAAGCTTGGGTTAAAGTTATACCCCAGGGCCAAAGAACCCCACTTTACGTTATTTAAAAATATGTACAAGTAAAAAAAGGGAAAGTGTTCATAAGCCATCAAAAAATTCGTTCACATCGCTGTAAATGGGAAAAGTGCCCAAAAGCCCTTATGTTTAAGTTAAGAGTGGCTAACTCGAGTTTTCATACAACCGCTCTTACGTGATTATGATGTCATTACACATATTTCTTCGGATGTAGAGTGTGGAGTCAACTAAATTAAACTCTGTATTATCTGTATAACCATTTTGGATATGCAGAGTTTAGTTTTAGTTGACTCTTCGCGTGACCCAAGGGCTGGCTTCTACCTTTGGTTAGAAATTGAGCATTGCCATACAACGTGGCAATGCCGTCAGCCTTTTGGGCACACTTCCAGTCGACAGCGATACGGTGGGGTTTTATGACGTCATATTTAGCTAGGCCTATAGGGTATATATTATTTTTAATTAGTTAAGTATATCTTATAATTTAATTTGTTTATTATTGTCCTAATAAAACTAATAATTTAGATATACAGATAGTCATAATATCTTATGGATATTATATAAGGTGGGTTGGGGGAAGATCGGCATTGGGGTAAGAACGTATAAATCAATAAACCACTTATTTAGCTTTATTTTTAATGCCAGCTACAATGATGGGCAAGGTGGAACATAATGACGCGGCACGCAATATGACTAGCATTAAAAATAAAGCTAAATAAGTGGTATAATTTATATTTATACGTTCTTACCCCAACGCAATATAAGCTTCTATAGAATTCAAAATATAAATTTGTTTAAAACCAATCCAGTAAAGACCGAAATATTCGAGTAAATCACGGAATTGCCGAATGCTAACAGAGTTTTCAGGCGTTACTTTTCTCTTTTCGCGTTGCCTTTTCATCAAACATCGCGTTGCTTGCGTTAGATGAAGCAACAAGCCTTTAAACTATGGTCGATGTTGGCGATAGACGAATTGAAAAGGACCCTTTTAAGAAAATGTAGCTGAAGGCATAACGGTAGGCAGCTTTTTCCTAAATTAGTTTTGGGCTTTCGGCCTAAATGTATGCACAGCAATAGTACGTTGACTATTTACGAATGAATTTATTATTCTGTTTGTCGATAGATAGGATTGGATTAAATGATAATTTATTCAGTATGTATATTCAGAAAAATAAAGTCAATTTGGTGTTTGTAGAACTTTGGACTTAGATTAGAATGGATAAAAGTATGAGAATTGAATTTGGATAATCATGTTCGTGTAGTAGTTGAAACAAATAGGTTAGGTACTTTTAATAGATTAAGTTCTTACCTAAAAAATCTTTTAATTTAGTCAAAAACCTGAACTCGTACCTAGACTATACTAACCTAAGTGTAATTTTATCAGTTGACGGTTTTAAACAAAAATTAAATAATAAAAAGATTAAAAGAAATAAAATATAAAATAAGTGGGAATTCTTTAATGGCGCCCGAACATAATATTAATCTCCGAAACTAGGCATTTGGCTAAACTAAATACTTAGTTTTTTCATCGTCTTGCTGGACTACTGATTTCTCCTGATTTTATGTCCGTATTCTCATTGTTATCGTTATTATGTCTTCAATGATATCCAAATTTTCCAAAAACCTCAAAAATAAGGCGTTTATTTTCTCTTCAATTTCACTGTTTGCAGCTAATTACAAATCTTCCCCCAAAAACAAATAATTGACGCATCCCTGTCATTCTCAACTCGAATATCGTATTTCTATCTGACACCGATACCCTGTCAAGCGATCCCTTACAAAATACCATAGAGTAACCCTAAATTGACATTTGTTTGCGTGAGAAAACATTCAGCTGTTAAGTTCCGTTGTTCTTATTTCAAAGAATACGAACCATAAATACTTATTGCGTGGAATTTTCCGAGTATTAATATTATCCTCAGTATAATAATCTATGGCTATAAGTACCATTACGTTCTATTTTTGTTTCATTCATGAAAAAGTAAAGCCCGGTGATATGGAGTACTGCCAGAATACCTACATAAATATAATTTTATTTTTGCGTATCCCTACGTTTTTTTCAGATAACGGCCAGGATTTGTTTTGCTGTTCGTTTTCAAAACAAGAGCATAACCATTTTGCATGCCTGATATTTTGTGACTTTCTAGTTTTTACTGTGGTTCGGCCAATTTATGGTTCCAATTTTATTTTTGTGAATAGCTTATGTGAAAATCCTCTTTTTATCAAACGTAAAACGATGATTGATTATTAAAACATTATCACTGGGGCCATCGTCTGCTATTTTTATAAATTCGTCATTTCAACACGATCCCATTTTCATTTTGCTAAAAGTTCCTAATCTGCTAATTCATAATGATCGATCATTGATCGGTCAATGGTCTCGTAATAGAGTTGCGGTAAAATGACAATATCGAGCTTATTAAAAGCAATGACTGCACAATGACGCTCTAATGGTGGGACACTGATCAAAGGAACTGTCAAAATTTTAGCAGATTACCGCATACGTAAGACATTCATTTGTAAATATGTACGAGATTACCATTCTATCCCACTTCTTTCAATGGAGTATCAGTGGTTGTTCATTGGAAAGCCATAATGATGCCATTATATAGGTATTAATAGATTACCAAACTTACTCAAAATCAACAATTATGAAATCAATGATAGACCATTCTGACACTATTGTAATAGCAGACTTGGGGCCCAGGTCTGTAAAATAAAGGAACAAAGGTTTTTATCGAATGTTTCATGCCAGACACTGTGCGAATATCAGAGCGATATCGAAAAAAATAGTGACCTTGATCGTAACTTTGGAATGTTTCTTATTTCAAATGTTGAGTGCAGTTTTTTCAAGTGGCCAATGTCTTTTGAAACTCTCTTGATCTTTTCAAAACACACTGGCCACTCATAGTCAATCAAGACTGATGGATGACCAAACTCGTACCTCGGTCGGTAAAAACGGAATTCACATAGGATTATTTTGTGGTCCGTCTGTCAAGATCCCTTTTATTAGGAACGCGTAGAAATAGAAAACTGAATTTTATGACTAATATTCACCCCCTTAGAAAAGTGAAAAAATTTAACTTCTAAATCAACACAGTCAGATAGGTCATTTCTGGCCCATATTTTAGCATAGCTTATAATATTCCCACTGTTTTGACTCTAGCCTCTTCTTAATGGGCCGTAATCCACCACGTGACTTATTGCGGATTGGTGGATATCATGTCTTCGAATTTTTGGTTCTAGGACATGTCGGTTTCCTCACGATGTTTTCCTTCAGCGTTTTGAGAGCAGTGGTGATGAAATAAATTACACAAAGTAATGCACCTGGCCGAGTTCGAACCCGTGATTTATAAGTATAAATCGGAGCCGTTACCACAGGCCCACCACTGCTCTATACTCTCAACACAACTGTAAGAAAAGTTATCATCATCATCATCATCAGCCTTTTTAATGTTCCCACTGCTGGGACTTGGGTTGGTGGATGTCACATGTCTATGAACAAAAATGCAAATTGATGCAAGTATTTTATATCTCAAGTATCTGTACAACTAGATAATAAGTGGAAACAATTAAACAGGCGCAATTTCTAAACATTTATTTTAGCTAACACCATTATACACACACATTCGGTAACCATTGTTTTATTTATTTATTTTTATTATTATTTTTATTTTTTTTTGTATTCCTTCATAAAATTAATTTAGGTTAAGGAACATGTTCTCGAGTCGAAAAAATGTAAGGTACGGAAGGAGCCTGGATCTCACGTCACAGGGAATCCTAGTGTGAGTTCCAGGAAACAAACTTATATAAATGTATCTTCTGTAATAATAAATTATTCTATTCTATTCTTAAATTCTTATTCTTAAATTTCGGAAAAATACAGATGAGAATTTCATTGCAGTGTTGATTACCACAGCAAAGTTTGCCGAGAAGGTAGACTTAATACATTTGCTGCTAAATCCTACAAAAACATTAGAATGTGTACTTACATCCTTCTTCTTCTTCCTGCCCTTGTCCCATTTTATTTGGGGTCGGCGCAACACGTTTTTTTCTTCCATCTATATAATCAAATTAACTATTAATACGAAGGTATGGCTTAAAACACTTAGGGCGTTTACATATTATGCCGCAGCGGCAGCGGCACCGGCGCCGCTGCGCTAGTCCCCCTTGAATTTGTGTGGAGCCTTAAGGCATTTACACATTATGCCGCAGTGGTAGCGGTACAACCGCCGCTGCGACGCTGCTGCACTGGACGCGCTGCAAAAGCGGCGTTTGTGTCACTGGTTCTGCGATGAAACACCGCAGCTCTTGCGGCACCGCGGCGGCTAAAAACGCTGCCGCTGCGGCATAATGTGTAAACGCCCTAAGTGTTTTAAACCATACCTTCGTATGCGGCCTTAGACTCCAAGCCAAAAACAATAACAAAAAAAAAAAAGAAACATTCACCTTAGTAAATAATTAAGCAGAAAAACAGTCCCTCTCTAAAATAAATTCACGAGGGTGTTTAAAATCGTTACAATGCCTGTTTACAGTCCATGGATATCTTCAATCTTTATTGAAGGGCTCTAAGTATCACTTTAACCCTTTCGCTTCAAGTAGCAGGGCTTATAGATAGACAGAAAGGTATTTATTTTAAGTAGAGGGTTTATTTTTATCGGTTTTAGGTTACAACGTTGTGGGAGAGCATTGGTGGCCGAGTGGTAATGGCTCCGACTTACGATTTGTAGGTCGCGGGTTCAAACCCTGCCAGGTGCATTACTTTGTCTAATTTATTTCATAACCACTGCTCTCAAAACGTTGAAGGAAAACATCTTTAGGAAACCGGCATGTCCTAGAACCAAAAATTCGAAGACATGTGACATTCACCAACCCGCACCGGGCCCGCGTGGTGGATTACGACCCATTCCCTCTTTTAGAGAGGAGGCCTGAGTCCCAGCAGTGGGAACATAAAAAAGGCTGATGATGATGTTATCAGGGTTACCTATTTGTAAAGACTTCTACAATTTTTTTTATTGTTGATAGGTTCGCGCTTGACCGCTATCTCACCTGATGGAAAGCGACGCGCGACGATGCGGAAAGTTACGACATGTAACATAATAAACGCTTAACTGGAAAGTAGTACGTTCCGAATCGACTACTGAATCGATTTCAGCTGTGTTTAAAACTTATGTAATTTATTTTTCTCAAAATAATAATCAAGAATTATTTTGAATAAAAATATTATAAGCTTTAATCCGAAATTTAATATTTTAATTAATATTGTAATTACATATTTTAATTTTAAGTCTCAGTAAATCCCTAGCGTGTTTGTTTGTGTGTGTGTGTGTGGATACCAATACCGATACGCTATCAATGTTTCAGATATTTTTGGCTATAAGTAGGATAAATAATTTCAGTTCAAGTAAAATTCCAGTGCTAGTATTACTTATGATTGCAACTTAATTTTTTAATCAGGGTGTATAAAGCACCGTACGCACCATCCATACTGACGTACGTCCCACCAAGGTCATACAGATAAAATATGATAAAATCAACGATAAACCAGGGCTGTCAGGTGCAAAAAAGGGGTGATCGTACGACAATACGACTGCTAAAAATCTAAATTTTGGAACAAAAAGATCGTACAACGAAGAAGTATGTTTTTATTAAAAATAACTAAAATTCTTTTCTATTTTCTAGTTTTTATTAAAATTAACTAAAATTTTGCACCTGGCAGCCCTGATTTTTCGTTATTTTATCTATTTTATCTGTATGGCCTTGGCGGGACGTATGTAAGGATGGATGGTGCGTACGGCGCTTAAGGGTCTGCCTTATCCTAGTTAGATACTTGTAGCATACCTACCTATAGCCTGAAGCTTGAAAATTATCGTCGTTTTTATCAACAAGATTCTTTTTTTTCCCATGCATTATGGGTACAAAGTTTAAGGGGTCCCCCTTAAACTAATGCTCCAAGGCATTCTGTACCCGTCAACCTTTGGGTTAAACACACACCGAAATACCTTGCTTAACCTCACGGATGTAAACCTCTGAAAAGGGCTGCGGGATAAGGGTCTGACACGCTCCTTTACTTTCTCCCAGAGAAGTTATTTATTGACTTACAACACAAAAAAAAAAGACATTCCTAGAGACCTTCCAAGATTCCTCTTGCTAAACACTTTTATTTGATATGAATATGATGGGGTTGCATAAAAAATAATTATTAATCCCTATTTGGGAGTCCGCCATATTGGATTTAGCGTAATGTACCCGTGCATTATCATTCAATCTTTGTATGTAAAATTTCAGTTCTTGGAAATAACTGTTTTATAATGAGTAGTATTTAACTGTTCCTGAATTGATTCCTTTTATCTTCTGAACGGCCGTTGGGCCCGAAAGGTTTTGGAGTGGCGACCGCGTACCGGAAGACGCAGTGTTGGAAGGCCTCCTACAAGGTGGACCGATGACCTGGTGAAGGTAGCAAGAAAACGATGGATGCGGGACGCACAGGTGCGTTCGATGTGGCGAAGCTTGGGGGAGGCCTATGTCCAACAGTGGACGTGTATCGGCTGAAATGATGATGATGATGATGATGATCTTCTGAACTACAAAATATACCTTATTTCTATAAAAATTCTAACTGTGCACTAAAATATGCTGTTCTGGGTGGTTTAAAAAAATAACTACGAAGGGGATGGCTGTGTCTGTGTTCGCTCGTTTCGCTCGTTCTCTAGACCCCGCCATTTCCTTCTAACCTAACATGACCAAGTCGGGATGATCCCTAATTGTAAAAAAACCATTAATATTTTTAGTGAAGAATAACAATTTTGATCCCTTTTAAAATTCAGCATCAAAAGTCTCGACCAATATATACTAACTAACAGAGTAAATTAAATAAGCTTGCAAAATTCTTGCATTAGACTATTTCTACTACCTACACTCTTGTCCGGATTCCAGCCCCTATGTCCGGTGCAGACACCACTCTTGAATATTCAGTGAGGAAAGAGTGCGGACAGTCATAACTCGCCTCCCACCACTCGCGCCAGTAACTGTCTACTGTCATGTTTCACTTTATGTGCGGTGTGGTTTTCCGTTGTACTGTTGTATTCAATTTAGACCGTAGTTTCAGGTGTTAAACTGAAAGGGAAGATTTTTTTTTTTTTAGGGTTCTGTAGTCAACTAGGAACCCTTTTAGTTTCGCCATGTCTGTCTGTCCGTCCGACCGCGGATAATCTCAGTGACCGTTAGCACTAGAAAGCTGAAATTTGGTACCAATATGTTTTTTTTATTGTATTGTCTATCTGCTGTCATGTTTCACTTTATGTGCGGTGTTGTTTTCCGTTATACTGTTGTTGTTGTTGTTGTGTTGTTGTAATAATAATATAATAATAATATTCCACAACTATCGCACAACGCCGTCTAGTCCCAAGCTAAGCAGAGCTTGTGTTATGAGTACCAGACAACTAATAAACATACTTATATACACCGCTAAATTTTAATCGTTTTAATCCCGTGTAAGTAGTTTGTACGCAACGCCCACTATTAACCACAGGTCATTGAACTCGCTCAGCTGACGTTTTCTTAAAGAAATTAATTTCGTACATTCGTAAATTAATACGAGTTTTGAAAAAAAGGTACTTACTTTATTTTTAAATTTTATCTTTACAAATCGATAGTGTTTCATGTACCGGATTGACCCTCCACGGGATTAGAACGATTAAAATTTAACGGTGTGTATTTCTAAATACATACATATTATAGATAATTACACCCAAACACAGAACAAATGATCGTGCTTATCACACAAACATTTGTCCTGGGTGGGAATCGAACTCACGACCTCCGGCATAGCAGTCAGGACCACTAACCACTAGACCAACAGGCCTATCAATTAGTATTTAATTTAGACTTTAGTTTACTGACTAAAACCCAGTCTTATGTTTCTTTTTTGCCTTGCGCTCCAGGTTCCCGACGTTCCCTTTCGTTCCTGCTGGGCGTTTACGGTTTTGCTAACATCTCTTTGTAGGCGCGTGTGGAACACTACGCGCTATCGATCAATGGACGTTTAGTGGTCAGCTGGACGGCGAGCTGCCATTGCTCGTCGTCCGCAAACCCACGCCTAGGGCGGCGGGAAACCGTAGTCGAGATCCCGGCGGCTGGGGCGTGAACAAGTCCGTTTCCTCACGCGTCGCTGCTGCCTTTGTAGCTAATTTACACCTTTAGAGACACGTCGAAGACGATGTTATAATTTACATTTAATAAACTAACTTTTGCTCGCGGCTTCGCCCGCGCACATAAGCCTATGTCACTCAGAAATAAAAGAGCTTTCTATCGGTGAAAAAGTTTTGGCAATCGAATCAGTACTTTCAGAGATTACCTCCTACAAACAAAAAAACAAACTTTACGTCTTTATAATATTAGTGTAGCTGAATAATCACAAGCCCCAGGCCTTTCTCACTTATTATTTACGGCGCTATAATACATTTCAGCAGATTTTCATTTTCAGACTCTTTACTATAATCTACATATTTATGATACGTATGGCTTCACTAGCCATACGTATCAAATAAGTCCTAACAAATAAGTAAAGTGTGTTTTAATTACGAGAGACGTATTTAGACAGGGTGCAGGTGTAGCGACTGCCGTATCAGGTGTACCAATGATACAGGCACCTCGAGCTACAGGGCCCCCGACGTCTGCAAAAATTCGAAACATATTATCCACAACATTAAATTTTCTTATTGATAAGAGGCCCGTAGTGAATGAATAACTACACAACACAATTACATGACAACATAACTACATGACAGCATGTTTTTTTTTTTGGTGGGTAAAAATTATCCAAATTTCATCCCCCGCCCTTGGCTGAGCGGGAGATAGTGTCAGACTATCGACCGTGCACTAGCTTCTGACGTTTTATAAGTGCCCATGTAGGCCTATGTGAAATAAAATATTTTTGATTGATTGATTGATAGACACTTACTGACTAAAAAACCCACCCCATTTTTTCTTGCCTTTCGTACCGGGGCCGAGCTTCCCTTTCGGATAACCCTGGCCCCAGTAGGCTTCGACCCAGCTGAGCCCCTGCTGTTGCTGACAACTCCTTGAGGCGCGCGAGAACAGTGCGCGCTGTCGACGACTTGTTCGCCGTCCGCAAGCCCGCGCTTACGGTTGCGGTGGCCGGAAATTGGGTTCGGAATCCCGATTTCCGGCGGCTGCCTGCCACTCCTCTTCGCTCTGGACCATGGCCTGTACGAAGGAACGGCGCAAGAGATCGCCGCCGCCAATCGCTCCCACGAGGGTACGGCGATGCTCTACCCAAGCGGGGCACACCTCCACTGTGTGCTCCACCGTGTCCTCCGGGCGTTCCGCACAGTAGCGACTCCCGGGCGTCACTTCCGCACGAATCCGGTGCAGAAACCTCCCGGTCCTACAATTTTGTAGCTCGTTCCGATCGTTCAGCATTCTTTTAAAAATTCAAAAATGCCTGAGGTGGTGTATTTAAAATAAATGCTTTAATACATTGATTGATTCATAGTTTTACTTATATGGATTAGTACCGTAGTTCGAATAGAAAAGAGTTTATCCTCGTCACAGGATCTATAATAAAACAATAAAGGAAAAGATTACCACAGGACATTGTCGCTATTCATGTCCCCAGGGCCTCAAGTCTGCTATTACAATAGTGTCAGAATGGTCTATCATTGATGTCATAATTGTCGATTTTGACAAGTTTGGTAATCTACTAATATAATGGCGTCATTATGACTTTAGAACGTTATTGTGCAGTTATTGGTTTTAATATGCTCGAAATTATCATTCTATCACAATTCTATTACAAGACCATTGACCGATCAATGATCGATCATTATGAAATAGCAGATTACAAACTTTTAGCAAAATGACAATGGGATCGTATTGGAATGACGAATTTATAAAAATAGCAGACTTAGGGCCCTGATATCATATAAGCGTTTGATATATCATTAAATCACAGACACGACGGCGCTACATTATCAGAACAGTCTAAATCCTTCGTCGTATCTTTTTGTTTGCATATGTCCGAGCTTAGGTACCTAACTAAGTCTGTAATCTGGATTATTTTTCACCCTTTTCAGCATAGCCTTTCGCCTATAAACGCCATTGTCTGCTTTGCGATTCTGTAGTGAGCTTTGTAGGCCCCTCTCTGTCTGATATTTCCTACCAACTGAGTCTACAATATCGATTGTATTAATACATAGAACTAAACTAGCTTACTTAGACATCCAGTACCGAGAATCGATACCCCTAATAACATCCTCTTGTCCTGTAACTGAGGGGGAGGTAGGGGTCACGTTAGCGTGGTAATGATACACGCAAATCACGCACACATAGACACTCCCCCGCGCAGTCGCAGTAGAATCGTACCACCCCACCCAACTCACTTGCCCGAACCGGCAAAATTCTTCTACACCCCCGTGGTGAACAACCAAACGCAACAACTTGTACGAAAAACATATATTTTAACCGTTTTAAACGTTTCTATTTATATCTATAAAGCAGTGTATAGTTTCAGCTTTAATTGTCGCTTAGTGTTACGTAGTATTAGCGCCCATTTTCCAAAAAAAATCAACAGTGAAGCGTCCAATCACGGAATTTGAATACGGAAGGAAAATGGCGGAGCGCGAGCCGCGCATTTCATTTCGAATATAGAACTCAATCGATATCTTAATTATAATTCTTTTTTTAAATCTTTTCTGGAGCGAGAATGCTAGTGAGGACTTTGAATTGACAATTTAGTACGCGTGTGGTGGGACGTTGAAAAATCGATATTTCGGCGATGCCGGTTTGATTCAAGGGTAGTTTTACGCTGTCCTCATTCGCAGACTGTTGTACATGTCACAAAAGAAAGAAGAGGAGTAGATTGGCGTCGGTGGAGGTCGACATGACGACGGAAACAGCGACGCCGAACCAGGTAAGTTGTCTTGGTGTGATTTTGCCGCAATGTCGCGGCAGGCGCTGGCTTTAGTGCGTCGTGTCAAGGACATTGGCCTCCAGAATTTGGCCACCTGGGGGTTATGTAACCGTCCACTATTTTAGTTTCTCTATAGCTTATAAAACTGGTCTTTTCTTAATTTGTGTGAATATTTTCAGCTGCTTTTGAAATTCAATAGCGGTTATTTTTTTCTAAGCAGCGTAAAATAAAATCATGGGTGTTTAACTACACCCGTGAATTTATTTTTCTTTTTTATTATTTTGAGGCTATAAAAATTTTGTAATGGGAAACTTATAAAAAATAACTTTCTATTCGAATTTAAAAAATAATGTGGCGAATCAAAGTAATGGAACTGTCAAGTAGCTGTTTGAATATTCAATTGTTTAATTTTGTTTTATTTATTTTCTATTTTTTGTCTGGGTATTTTAATTAGGTACTTAGTACCTACATGCCAATAAAGAAACTGTAATGTTTCTTCAAAACCATGGCAGCTTAAGCTGTTATTTTTATATATTTCTAAGATCGTTATTATATAGGTAACAGATTTATTCTAAACCGTTTAAATAATGAGTTATTTATTTTTTTAATATTTATTTTATTAAAATTCTAACAGTCTATTGTGATTTTTTTTTTAATGATCAGATTAAGCACACGGGTAGAGTATGATCAGGATATAGACCTAGATAGAGTACGTTAATCAGACGAAGCCACTGATAATAGAAGATAGGTACCTGATTTATAAAATCTTTAAACTAACCTGCAATTACCTATTAGAAGCAGTTCCATATAAGGCAGACAATAAAGTATTATCATTTCAACTGAAACACGCCCACTGTTTGATAGAGGCCTCTTTCAAGTGTCGTCACAACTACCCAACTACCAGTCCTGTTCGTATGTTTTTTTTCAGTGGGTAAAAATAATCCAAATGACATCCCCCGTCCTTAGGCGTAGCTGGAGGACTCTTACTGACCAAATACCCCAACGGGGTAGATTTTATAGTCTTCTTGTCCTTCTTACCTTTCATACCGAGGCCGAGCTTCCCTTTCGGAGCTAAACCCTGGCCCCAATAGTCCTGTTCATCTCGTATCCTTGGGATTCCTGGTACCAGGGCATCAGTACACTTTATAAGAGGCCTATCAATGCTGCGTCTTTCTGTACGCAGTCGCCATTCCAGCTATAGAATATTCCTGACAGTGGAAACATTCTATGGCTGACCCAACGCATTTTGTTGTCGGGGTTGGTAGAACATGTTTTCATCTTCCGTTCTCTCCTGTTATGCCGGCCATACACGTTCAAACCTATCGTTAAATCGGTATGACGCTGCCGATTGGATCAAACAGATTTGACCGTGTGTCACACAGTCAAATCTGTATCGATTGGTATGACCAACATGTTGTCATACTAATCCACTCTCACATACGGTCAAATCTGTTTGATCCAATCGGTAGCGTCATACCGATTGGACGATAGGTTTGAACGTGTATGGCCGGCATTAGTCGTCACGTTATTATTTCTTTTTTTTTTTTGGTAGCCAGTTCTGTCTCACACAAGCAAAAGCCTTCCTCCACTCTTTCCATCCTTCGCGCGCCCTGGCTTCCTCTTGCCAGTTCTGGTGGAATCTGTCAAGTTCGTCGCGCCATCTTCTTCGTGGTCTGCCGCGACCCCGTCGTAGTATTTCTTGCTTTAGGCAATAGATTTTGGACTTTGTCTTGTACAACATGGAGTTCGTTGTTCAAGAATTTGATATATTTGTATTCTGTTTTCAAATATGCCTTGTGTTACCATGACGTGTTAAAATGTCAAGCTTGCTAGCGAGAAAGAGGGGTGGAGCTATACGCCCTATATAGCTGTATCTCTTTAACGGTTCAGTTTAGAACCTCAAATGGATCGCGTTAGAGTAGCGAGCTAGTGGTAGGGCCTTAGATACGGGCGAGGGTTTTCTTTGATGTGGGTTACAATTGTCAAAACGGATATTGAGCGCTCGGCGTCACAGTGGGGATCGCTTTGCGCATTCCATAAATTGGCGAGCCAATCGTCTTCGTTCTTAGATACATGCAGCAACGCAGGGAACGAATCAGGAGTGACGTCTATGACGCGATGTTGCGGCGAGCCAATCACTGACACTCACCGCCCCCGCGTCTCACTTCGCACCACTAAAGAGACCGAATATTTGACTTCTGCGCAACTTGAAGCCAGCGCTCAAGATCCGTGACGGCAATTGTATATTTAAATACCTTCTTCCGGTTTGGGTGGAGTGAGAGGGAGTGACAAACTTTTACTGACCCATTTGTTGTTGTGGTGTCCTTCAGTTACCCTTTGTGTTCTCTTTCGAATGATCCCGCAGCCTCAGGTCTTCAATATTTTGTTAGATTATTCAAAAAATAAAATCAAGGGAGAGACCCTCAATAACGTCGGTTAATCAGTTTGTAATGTCGAAGGATTCTTTTGTCTGAAGCCAAAGCTTAGTTAAATTAATTTGGGAGCCATTTTAAAAACAATTTTCTCGAGGAAAGCTTTGAAGAAAATTCTTTTAAGTAACGAAGCCCAGTGCGTATTGGGTTAAGTAGGTACTTAACCCTTAACACTTTACAAGTAAGCATTCTTTGTCATTCTGGATCGTAGGGTTCTTTGGATCGGTACTGCGGTTCCAAATTCAACCTATATTTGGGCGGGAGGGTGTGTCAGACTTTTACTGACTAAACCCCACTCCTATTCCTTCTTTGCCTTCGTTCCAGGGCACAGGGATTTTTTTTCGCATCACCCATGGCCCCAGTAGGCTTCCACCATGCTGGGCCTCTACGACTGACTTAACCTAGGCGTGTATTCTTTTAGTCACCCATCATGACGTGCAACTCTCGAGTCTTGGGTTTTTACGGAGTCACACGTGTAGTTCTGTTTTGTAGATTCACGCACGGCACTACGAGACTCAACGTGCCATACCTTGCGTCTCGCCCCGCACCCACGCGCGTAGGCGCATGTTTCTCCGCTTGTAGGCGCGTGATCTGCATAAACGCGCGTGCATGCATTTTCTGTGTGTTGGACTGTGCGTGTTTTCTATACAAACGGAGATACTTACTAGCAACAGTGGCAGTGTGATAATCGTCTTAATTAAGTTATGTCAGGTGAATCTGGATAATAATTGTCTGTATAAATCTTGGACATACTCTAGGTTAAACTCGATCACCATGACAACGGAAAAAACCATCGATTTGGTTAACGTTTGAGAACAACAAGTTAATCATACTTATCAATATTACAATATCGTAAAGAGGTGGCGAGACGACCTAGACGCCTACGCTTCGACGGTTAGTTGGAGATGGTTCGAGAAAAAAAACTTAGAAGGATTTGGGAGAGGCTTTTAAAAAGATAAATGAAAATAAAATTCATTTATTTATAAACCATCCATATTAAAAATATATTTGCACAAAATACAAAATTCAATCAGTTAAAACTAGAGATGAAACGGATAGTGGTTTGGCCGGTTACCGGATACCGAATATTCGGCAAGCTACGAGGCCGGAGCGCCGGATATCTGGCTACCGGATATTCAGCCCTTTATCGTATTTCATAACGCGATTAATTTGATTTGCTAGAATTTATTTTTCAACACTTGACAGTAGCATTTTCACCATAAGGGTTTTTTTTAAAGCTGGTCTAGTTTACGAAGCTAAATGGAGTCGCCTCTTACCAAAAAATGAGGAAAACTTCACCACAATTTGCCAATTGTTAATTTTGAATACTAAACTAATTAATAAAACAAACATTTTTACATATTGGGTGACAATTTGCCTGGTGAAAAAGAGAAAAAAAAATAAAGAAAAAAAAAAAATAGAGAAAATTGTTTGAATTTTACTATCCGGTATCCGGCCGGTTACTGAATTACTATTCGGTATCCAAACAAAACAAGGCCGAATAGGCCGGCTACCGGATTGTTACCGGATATCCGTTTCATCTCTAGTTAAAACACTACACGTAGTACAAGAAATTAGAATCAAAATATGCATAATTCCAAAATAAAATAAAATTACAATCCCAATATTTAATAGTATTTAATAAATAATAATTCCAAAATTTGCCCAGCGCAGCGGTGAGACAGCATAGAAAAAAAAAAGTCAATTTAATGATTCGAAGTAATGTTTTAAACGTCAATAAACTAAGTAGCTGATTTACAGCTTAGAACTGTATAAGGGCTGTACAAGTGTGTAAAATAAAGCTTTAGGCTGCATAAAGGTAAACACTGCTTACGCTTATGGTTATATATTATGTTGAGAAGATTATTAACATAATTAACTAGGAAGTGTATTAACGACTCGGAATACAAGCTAGGTAAATGTAACACCAATTTTACCTGCGTCCAGTGAGACTGAAACCGGTCCTAGCACAGTTAGACAAAGGCTAGGTATTGCTTGACTAGGAATCATGATACAGGTGGAGAATCTTTGTCATGGCGACCGATACTGAATTCGCCCAAGTCCCAGGCGAGGATCTAATGGCCTGTTCACAACACGATCTCCGGCATAGCAGTCAGGCCAGTCAAGAGCTCCACAATTTCCCTGCACCAAATTCTCGTGCCAGCTAAACAAGCCCAACAATTTACCGATAATATAATAATAGCCCGTAATAAATCTGGACCTGAAGGTACTGTAACCTGATTAGGGGTGCGGCGTGTGCGTTGAAACAATTTGTCAGGCCATTAAGCCCGACCTTGACTCCATCGGTAGCCCCGCGCCAGTAAGGCTTCGGTAAAGTACTTACATACAATACTTTACTGTTAGAAGGGATTTGATTGGATATAAAAGTGCATGAAGTTGTTGTGTACAGAGAGGCAGACAGTTATATGGTTTGAAGAGGTTTTTTTTAATCTTTTAATTGATATAAACTAGTGCTTGACTGTGATCCCACCTGATGGTAAGCAGAGATGCAATCGTTGATGGTGAGGCGCACCAGTTTATTAAGAACCTATTTACTTTAGCCTTGAAGACACCTACATTATCATCATTCTCGTCATCTTTCCTGAGGCTCCAATTACAGGGCGACGGTAGTTCATCTGTCGTGGTGAATATCAATATCATCATGAAATTCTCTCTCTTCTTCATCTTTAGATTGTGTGTTTGTCAAGGCACCCACGACAGAAGTAATTCCTAGTATGGAGAAATGTTTTATAAAAGAAAAAGAAGATTTGTCTAGAAGAAAATAAAACAGGTACGTGTTGATCTAGCAACACTATACAAGCTTGAGTAAATGGTCTATCGCATCAGGAATGAAGATAATTGCAGGAGAACCAAGGTTACTGACGTAGCTCGAAGAATCGCCAACCTTAAGTGGCAGTGGGTAGGGCACATTCCTTGTAGACCAGATGGTCGATGGGGCTGAAACGTTCTAGAGTGGTGACCGCGTACTGAAAGATGCAGCGTAAAGGCCTCCCACAAGGTGGACCGATGCCCTGGGCCCCAAGTCTGCTGTTTTTATAAATTCGTCATTCCAACACGATCCTATTGCCATTTTGCTAAAAGTTTGTAATCTGCTAATTCATAATGATCGATCATTGATCGGTCACTGGTCTTGGAATAGAATTGTGGTAGAATGATAATTTCGAGCATATTAAAACCAATAACTGCACAATAACGTTCTAATGGTAAAACACTGATCAAATAAACTGTCAAAGTTTTAGCAGATTACCGCAAACGTCAAATATTCATTTGTCAATATGTACGAGATTACCATTCTATGTCACTTCTTTCAATAGAGTGTCAGTGGTTGACCATTGGAAAGTCATAAGGACGCCATTATATTAGTAGATTACCAAACTTGTCAAAATCGACAATTATGACATCAATGATAGACCATTCTGACACTATTGTAATAGCAGACTTGAGGCCCTGGTGAGAGTCACAGAAATGCAATGGATGCGAGACGCACAGGACTGTTTGTTGCGGCGAGATTTGGGGAGGTATATGTCCAACACATCCTTCGGCTGAAATGATGATGGTGACGGGTAAAATAGAAGTATTCTATTTGAAAACTTTGATAGACATTCTAGAACACAGCTCGAACAAATTACGTAACACGACCCAACCTTGACAAGTGATAACACCAAAAAAATAACCGGCGCACACAGAAAAATGACCCTTTCACCTATCCCTTATTAACCGACCGTTAAGGCGTATAGTCCCTTGAACATCTGGCCGGAGTTAAATGCACACATACTCGTAAGTAAGTATTGGTTGATTTACATATGCTATGTAGATACCTACATTCTAGAGAACACTTATCCAGAATTTTTTTGTGAAAACATTATTTCACAATACAAAAATATAGCCTATGTCATTCGGGAATAAAGCAGCTTTGTAACGGTGGTGAAAAAAATGTAGTAATCAGCGGTGGTGGCGGTGGTGGTACGCGCGTTTTAATTATATAATATAATAGTATAATATAAAGTGTAGAAGATCAAAAGCCGTTTGGGAGGAGTAGGGAAAGCCAGCGAAAAAATATCTATCATATTGTATTTTTTTTTTGTTAAATGTTTAGTCTTACAAAAAAAAAACATATGTCGATAATGTGTTTATATGAATCTATAATAGACATATATTTTTTCAAACCTATTGACCTAGCCGTCACCGAGGAGTACGCTTTAGAAGGTCACCGTTTTATAACACTGCAAGGCCCTGCGTTCAAATTTGAGTTTAAAGTTAACTTTAATCATAGTTTAGTTTAGTTTTTTTTTTTCATAATGTAAATACTCTACCCTGGCATTTTTGAACGCGAACGAGTTCAACTGTCAATTTCAAGCATATGGCCGCTTACTCCAACCCCTGCTCAGAGTTAGAGTTAGTTGGGTTAACTCTAGGGTAGCTACTCAAGTTATAAAAGAACCCTGGGTTGCAACTCTACTCTACTCTGGTTATTTTTGTACGCAGGGTGGAAGCTAGGGTCTTAACGTAAATTAGGCAGCTAAATATGGCCGTTAACGCGCGTTCTAATTAAATGAAAGTTAAATATGAACTCATAACCGGGCGTCATCGAGGTGTTGTCAAGGTTCAGCGACTTAACGATCTGTCGTCATGATATTAATCGCTAATTAGATTGTTTTGACTAAACACAACATCGGGGCTTTGTGGTAGGGTTGATATTTTTCAGAGTGAGTTAGTACCTACCTATGTTTGTATCTACACTGATATTATAATGAAGTAAAGTTTGTTTTTGTGTCTTTTTCTTTGTAGGAGGTAATCTCTGAAAGTACCGGTCTGATTGCTGAAATGATTTCACCGATAGAAAGCAATATATTCTGTGCGCGGGTGAAATGGCGGGCAAAACCTAGTGTTTTATAAGAGCAGTCAATGAATGAATATATTGTAATATGTTAATATTGTAAAATCAATCTTTTTCTTTTAAAGAGCAATCATCGACTTTCTTGCCGGTTCTTCTCCATATTATGAAACGACAACTTAATTAGAACGTTTTGACGTTTTATAAAATATAAAATAAATTCTGGTTTTTTTTTTTTTGCCACCGGATTTGGTATTTCCTGATAGCTCACATCTTTGGGGTCCTTAAGTCAATTGTGAATAGGTTATTTCTAGGGAAACGTGAATTTTACACTGACTAAAACCCACCTGTGTTCCTTCAGTTGCCTTTTATATTCCATGGCAACGATAACTTTTTCGAGCAATCCCGTACCCTGGGTTAACATTTTAACTGTAAGCAATACATATATAGTAAGAATCCCTGTATATAAAATAATGAACTTATATTAAATAGGTACTAGGCGATTAGTTTCTCAAACTTTACTGACTAAACCCACCTGTGTTCCTTCAGTTGGCCATTGTGTTTCAGTGCTACAAACCTCTTCTCTCTCTCTCAGCTCAGACTTTAGAGTCTTTTCAACGCGCTACGGAAATCTTGGGATGAGGAAATCTTTGAAAGAGATACTTTCAAACAATTCCTCAGCCCAGACAATTTGAGTCTCAATTATGGAACCAATCATTAACTCGAAGATAAATTACAGAGTGTTTACAAGTTTTCTCGAAGTTTGCGAGCTTGATATCATTTAAGATGGAGAATTTGCTAATTGGTTCAAATGGCTTCTCTTTTAAAAGCTACTAAAAGATGTACAATCAAACTCAAGTACTCTAAACAAAGTTAACTACAGCTTAAACAGTTATTAGGTAACTTGCCCTTACTGATTATAGAGACGTACGGCGTTGCATCACGGGTACATGTGGACATCCCACCCGTACGTACAAAGCGTTTTGGGAACACATTCATTATGCGTACTGCTGAGGAGTGGAATTCCCTGCTGGACTCTGTGTCTCCTGATATCTATAACCTAAGGGGTTTTTAAGTCAAGACTGAATAGGTTACTTATAGGCAAGCGTGCTCCATAGTCGGCCACATCATCGCTTACCATCAGGTAAGATAGTGGTCAAACGCAAGCCTATCCATAATAAAAAGTAGGTTGAATTTTCCCCGAGTGAAAATGTAGAATTAGGCAATTAGCTAGGAAAATATTAGGAGCGATCTAGGCAATTAATTAGGCAAATATCGGGTTTGACCTAAAAGCCTTAATAGCTCTTTATTTACCACATTACTCTATTTACAATATTATGGAAACATGAGTCGTTCTTAGAAAAAACTGGATCATACAGAGTTTTTTTTATTGTAAATATTTATTTCGTATTATGTAGACTGATCCACACTGTCCTCTCATATCTAACAATATTGTAGGTTACAGGAATTAAGTAGGTCTACATTACAGTTAGAATTAATATTTTACTTTAAATCAGATTTTTTTTTATTAATTGGTAGGGTCCCGTTTGACCACCATCTCACCTGAGCGACGATACTTCGTGTAGCTCAAACTCCAGGGCTGATAAGAAGCTCAACGATACATGTGTAAATAATATGTAAAAGTTGTATAAAAATATAAATATTCCAAGTACATTGACTTGTAAGGCGATGTTAAAACCGATAACTGTTCCCCCTCGGTTATTACCAAGATTGCGTTCCTAAATAACAGTGCTGCCAACATCTAGTTAGAGTGAAAATTCTATGGTTTATGCATGAGGAGTGCGGTTTTTTTGAGTTTCTTTTTTAAATCGACTTTTATTGTTATAGCATGTAAGTTAGTGCCGCAAGGGTGCATTAGAAAAGCATGTCGGAGTGAAAAGTATTATCTGTATGTGTAGTTTGGCAAACTTGAATACAACTTATCGGTACTTATTTATTTTATCTTCATGCACAAAAGAGAACAAAGGCGGACTTAATGCCTTAATGCATTTTCTACCAGTCAACCATTGGCTAATGCAGAGACAAATTATGGTAGGTGCAATATTAACTATTACATATTATTAAAATTCATCATACAAATACAGTACTTATATATAATTACATTTACTTAAACTACAACGAAGACAGAAAATAAACAATTAAAAAAAGAGAAAAAAAAATCAACTTTTTTAATAAAAAAAATATCAGATTTTATTAAATTTTTTTCATAGCTCAGCATATTATGCTAAGTTAGGCGCTTTTTTGGCCTAACACATTATTAAATTACGAGTGTGTGCGGCACGACTTAACGTTTTACTTTTTTTTATAATTATATTACTCGAGTTTTATACAGAAAAGAGTATACACCAAATCTTTACCTGTTTTCTGGTTTATCATGTGGTAGATGTGTTTTTCAAGGAATCTTTGCGTAGGTACTTTATATGTTAACTGCCCGCGACTTTGTTCGCGCCAGACTGCAGTGTTATTTGTCATAATTTCATGAAGTGTTTTTTTTGTGCGAAACCCTGATTTTTTTTTCAAAATAAAACAAAAACTAACTAAACATAGTAACTTCTTGTAACATCAACTATCTACCAGTAAAAGTCCCGTCGAAATCGGTTCAGCCGTTTTGAAGACTAGCTGGACAAACAGCCAGGGCCTCAAGTCTGCTATTACAATAGTGTCACAATGGTCTATCATTGGTGTCATAATTGTCGATTTTGACAAGTTTGGTAATCTACTAATATAATGGCGTCATCATGACTTTCCAATGGTCAACCACTGACACTCCATTGAAAGAAGTGACATAGAATGGTAATCTCGTACATATTGACAAATGAATATTTGAAGTTTGCGGTAATCTACTAAAACTTTGACAGTTTATTTGATCAGTGTTTTACCATTAGAACGTTATTGTGCAGTTATTGGTTTTAATATGCTCGAAATTATCATTCTACCACAATTCTATTACAAGACCATTGACCGATCAGTGATCGATCATTATGAATTAGCAGATTACAAACATTTAGCAAAATGACAATTGGATCGTGTTGGAATGACAAATTTATGAAAATAGCAGACTTGGGGCCCAGACCGATAGACGGACAAAAATTTAAAAAATTGACTAGATTTTGTAGACTACATCATCTATACATTCGTATAGATACAATTTAGATATTAAAAACAGAGACAATAATTTTATTTATATGTATACAAATGGAGTATAGCTAATACCTATTTTCCGCGCCAATGGCCATTCTTCGTCGAGATTGACCACCGCTGTGAACGGAATTCGGTCTGGCAGATTATACAGAATACACGGATTTAATCTAAGGCAGTGTCATTGGATTACACTTAATATCAGCTTTATCATAGACTCGATGACGTCACGTAAAATAGAGGGAGGTACCTCGTTCGCCATATTGAATACATCTGCATGAAGTTTTATAACCTCATTTCCTATTTTGACAGTTTTTCTTAGAAAATACTCTATTTCTACCATAATTTAAGTACCTACATTTAGTTACTAGTTTTTGTTAGATGTTCCGGTTTAGTGAAAGTAGAAAATTATTCGAAGGGATCATACTTCCGGGATAAAAAGTATCCTACGTTAAGACGTAGTCCTGGAATAGGTTCCAGGGCATTTTCTGCCCTAGTGCCAAATCTCATACAAATCCAATCATTCTTTAAGCGTCAAGAAGTAATTATACAGTCATAATTATCGAACCTTTATTGCAAAAATCAACTATCTGCATTTTTGTATTAATAGGTTATATTATTATGTTAATAATAATAATATTATGTTCGATCAATTCTGTAAGTAATTGACTATTTTCCGAAGCTATCTTTAAATAAGTGTCGTAGCTAATAATCAGTTTTACCTGCAGATTCGACTTGAAGATACGAATCGATAGCTATATTTAAGGCCCAAGCGCCCGAAAAGTGCCATAAAACAGTGACTTTCTGAAGCCTACTCCTCGGTAACGGCCAAGTTTATAGGTTTCAAAAAAATATATATTTATTATAGATTCATGAACAATATTATGAACGTTAGATTTTTTCAAGCTATTAATACTTTTGTCTAAAAAAAATATATAGCAATATCGCAATTTCCCTACACCTTCGAAACGGCTAGGATCTTTAGAAACATTTTTACACATAAAAAATGGTGGTTAAATATTCTTCAAAGTGGACATAGCATATGTAAATCAATCAATATTACGCAAAGAAAATTGATTTAAAGGTCAGCCGCGTGCTTTCCGGGCGCTGCTGTCCGCAAATAAATGCCGCCTAGGCGGGTGCGAGAGTTGCGTCCATTTAATTTCGGCCAGATGGTTCAAGGTAGTCCCTTGAACCTTAAGCCTTAACTTAATTTGGGTAAAAAATGTAGATAGTTGGTTTTTGCAATAAGGGTACGATATACACTCACATACATACGAACTTTAGCATTTATAATATTAGTGTTATTCTCTCATTTCGGTTAGACCGTCTGTATGAGCATATCAGATTAGCCGTCAGGACTTTATCCCCTCAGATAAGTATACTATTGTTTAGCTATGGCGGATTTATGTCCAAAGTGAAATGGGGTGAGTCCGTTCATTCGACTGGATATCAGTCTTGGGTTGTGAATATTGATTTTGCGATATAATTTAGCTTTTACTGATGGTTGAAAGTTATGCTTAATATCATGTTAATAATTAAGCCGAAAGAGAGGTGGATTTGGAGCCAGGGAACTGCAATAACAATTTTCTACGTAAACCAAACGACGTTTTTTAACTCACTCGAAAATATTATGTTAAACTTGATGAACAATTGTTTTTAATGATTAACAATTATTTTTTATGCGCCTTGGTAGGTGCTGCCTGGCGACCAGTGAGGGCTGTCGCCCAGCCAGCCCATCACAATAAATTGTTGCTGGGGCTGGCCTCAATTTTTCGAACTAGTGCGAAATACAAAACATTGCAGGCTTAAGGGATAGGAGCATGTTTTTGTGTGTTTAAAAAAAAAACAACTTGATTTCCAATTCACAGTTTCTGCATAATGAGGAAAATAATGTCATTTAAATTAAAAATCTACTGTATTTGATCATAAAGATCAAAATCGCGCAGACCTTCGTGACGTTGCCACTTCATCAACACAGTTTCATAGTCTTGTATGTAAGCTATGGAGGCGTACACCAAGCGGACAACAACGAATATGCGTCTACGAAGCTACGCGTCCCTGCTCAGTAGACTGCTAACCTAACCTTAATCTTCTGTATCGATTGCGCCGTCTAAACGTGTCACCTGTAACACAAATATCATTTCTATTGCCATCAAATAATATGGCAATAAGTGTCAATATTCCGTGTGCTCTACTTCTACTTCGCTGCCCGCCCCATGACGTCATCAAGGGATGATATATGTCGCATTGTCCTCGATCGTAACACAATGGCAAAGTTTCCTTTGTAATAAGTCCGATGTTTTATTGTTAGTGTTGAATGTAAGGGCAAAGTTGTTATTATTTGTGATGCTTTCTAGATTAAAATATAGATACATTGTGTTTACATTGGGGGCGTCCATTAATTACTTTAATATAATCTAGATGAGCCGGTGTTTCTTAGCTGACTACCCTGAGAAAAAACACCGAAACAAACTTAGGGGTGAAATTCTCTTTTAAAGTCCATACCGCAAACATGTAATAGACAAATATATGAGAACTATGCAGATTAGTGTCTCAGATGTCAATGAAATCGGTTTGTATGAATGCAATAGAAATTGTACAATTTACTGAAACCGTCAACCATTTGATAACAAAACCACAATACCACAAAGCGTTTAGTAGCAATGGGATTGTTAGTTCACAACATGGGCTAATAATAAAGATAATCGAGTAGGTAAATATTTAATGACTTATTGTGGTGAAGTTAATTTCAAAGTAAATATAAGGAGTGTATTTTAATATCCACAGAGCTGTAATTGTTCGGTAGAGTCACAGAGACCCTGAAAAGCAAGGGGCAACTGAGTTCCTAGTGCGAGTTTATTTTACGTAAATGCATTTGACACGTTAAAATTAATGACGTTCGGCGCTCCGATTGACCCGCTCCGATGAGCCAAACCTTATAAACAAATCGCACTCAGCGCATTGAAGGAACACAGGTGCGTTATAGTCAGCAAAAGTCTGACACTTTTTCTTGCTCTGCCCAGAGCGAGAGGAGTTGATATTGGATGAATTGTTGATTTATCAACCCAAAAAAAAAGAAAATAGCCAAGAATTGGAATAGTAGACAAAAAATAATATATATAGGTATTTTTTTTACCATAGCGTTTTATCTTGTCTTCAAAAAATATTTCATCAAAAATTACCGATATGGTACAGTCAGGCAATACAGTTCAATAATAATTATCTCACAAAAATATCTCTGGAAATTATAAAATAATATGTATTTATATTAACCTCTCGTGTGCTGTAATTAGAGACACAATTAAAAAGCCATTGTGTCTCGCGTGGATCCACTTTTAGACACACAACGGGTTAAAGGTTTAAAAGTTTGTATTCAGTAAAAAAAAAAAGTCAACATTTTCCTTCCTAAATTTTAATCAGAACTACCCTCTATTAAAAATCGGTTGACATTCCTTGTCAGTCAGTCCCTTTTGGGGTGCATAATGAAAATGCTATGACATGAGCGATGTATTTAAATTTTATCATAGCTTCAAATATATATGTAAATTACTATCTTTTTGAAGAAAATTATACCGTGTATCTACTCAAGATTGTGTGATAATGGTGATAAAGAATTTTCAAAAGGATATTTAATAAAAGTGGGGACACTTCTCTTCTTACAACGTCACAGGCAGACATGAAACGGTTTCTTTCGCTTCTAGCAGCATCCAGTTCTGATTTTGGCCTCGCTATAAATCACGATAAAACCAAAATGATGGTGGTGGATCGTAGAACTAACAATCAACCTAATTTACGTGAAATAGCCAATTACGAAGTTGTCTAGAGTTATATCTACCTGGGATCCACCATCAGAAATACTGGAAGTTGCGAAGAAGAAATCAAGAGACGTTGTGCAATAACACGAGAAGCTTACGAAGGTATGGAAAGATCGCCGTATAACCAAAAACACCAAGGTCCATTAATGAGATGTTTTAATATTGCCTATTTTCCGGTATGGAGATGAAACATGGACGATCCAACAAAAGCACTGTCAAAAAATTGTCGCTTGAATTGATGTGGTGCTGGAGGAGTCTACTGAGGTTAAAATGGACTGCTTACCGCACTAACGTTTCCATTCTGAAAGAGCTTCGCATCAAACAAAGACTTTCATCGATTGTGCAACCGCGAATCTTTAAACTGTTTGGAGAGCTCTTTAGAACGTTTAGTGGTACAGGGTAGATTAGAGGGCTAACGTTCTCGCGGTCGCTCACCTACCAGATGGACGGACCTCATCAAATCATGTTCCCTCATTGAATGCATACGCAGTGCCACGAATAGAGAGAGATGGAGAAGTCTCGCAAAAGCCACAACCAAACTATCAGACGATCCATGACCACGACCACTCCGCCAGGAGTGTACGACTAAGAAGAAGATAAAAGATGGATTATAACAGCGGATTGTCACTTTTTCAATTCTACATTATTTATTGTGCTTTATTATTTGTTTTAAATTCCCTGCCGGAGTCTGTGTTTCCTGATGGCTACAACCCGGGAATCTTTAAGTCAAGAGTGTTACTTCTAGGTCGCTTTCCATCAGGTGAGATCGCGGTTAAGCGCAAACCTATCAACAATTAAAAAAAAAAAACCTTATACCCACTATTTTTACAGACTGAACCCAATACAATAGTGGTTCCCAAACACACAAAAATAATTCGTAAATCTTACGGCTAACATTTACCTTAAAATCTAAAACAACACTAAAATCTAAAAAAAATAAAAATCCCCAGTGCCTATTCTGACATTATTTGTCTATTATTTGTTTTATACCTATAAATACAGTGATACTACAGGAAACCGAAAACCTAAAGAAACCAATAAATAGTTATTACAAAAAAAAAGATTAACGTACCTAAATCTAAAGTATATTTGAACTTATAGGTAATTCCAAGTCAATTCAAAGATTCAGTTCAAAGTAACCCGTATTAAAAACGGCTATTTTATAGGTGAAACAAATACGTAAACAGATAACTCTTTGTCTAATGTTGTTGTTTTTTATTTTATTTTTTACTTACTTGTTTATTCATTGTATGTCAAATAAACACGTTTTCTTTCTTTCTTCTTTCTCATGGAGATCGTCAAGATACAAGTAAACCCCGCTACCAATTAACATCAACACTTCTTGACATCCTTCCCAAACCCTATTTGTTCGCAAGATCTCGATAAAGGATGCCCGGAGGCTGTGGGCTGAAGATCGATATCCTGAGAGCGCCCGGTATACATACCGTATATGACGCATACGTCACGTGACCCATTTGAGCTAACTTTGTACTGTGGGCTGCTAAGAAATGATTGTGTGGTTTAGAGCTGTATATCGGTTAGTTCTTGGTTTGGAAGGATCTGGAAACTTGGCTTTGTCTTTGACATAGTACTATTTAATTGTATGTTTGATATTCGTTATACATAGTATGATATTTGATAGGTCTCTGCTATTGATTCCACAATATTCCACAACTTTCAAATAACGCTGTCCAGTCCCAAACTAAGCAGAGCTCGTGCAATGAGTATTGGACTGATAAACATATTATATTTTTTCTAAATAAATTCATATAATAGATAAATTACACCCACATGCTTATCACACAAATATTGTCTTGGATAGGAATCGCAACGACCACCGGCATTGCAGTCAGGGCCATTGACCACTAGAGCAATATAGACCAATCAATAGATAATGTTTAATTATTTTTTATGATGTAGATGTAAAAAAAAATGCACAAACGTAATTCCCAAATTAAAAGAGAAGCCTTCCTAAAAAAATCACAAAGAAAACAAAGTCCAAATCCACACAATACCTTCGTCGTTTAAAAAAAAAACATTTAAAAAAGGAATCCCTTACAAAACCGCGCCAGCCGCCATTGCTATACCATAGACAAGTCGCTATTTGTCAAGCGTCAACTGTTTGTAAAGTCTGTGGCTCGCGAAACAGGGAGTTTTGTTTATGCTACCACTCATTTGTCTTTCTGGCTGTACCTATGTTGATAGGTACTTTGCTTTTTATTCTTGTCTGGCTGCTTATAAATATTTATGATGGTTTTAATGACATTTTGTTGGAACATACTTCTATGCTCTAGTGTTTCATGTACTTTGCATGTTACTAAGGTTAAACTTTATGGCCCAATCACATTAAAGAACGTTCGAATAGTCTCAATCTCAGCTTAGCCATAATAACCACATTGGTTATTTACACTAATATAATAAAGAGGTACAGTTTGTTTTTTATTTTTTTTGTTTGTAGGAGATAATCTCTGAAAGTATTAGTCCGATTGCTAGGATTTTTTCACCAATAGAAAGCTGCTTTATTCCTGAGTGACATAGGCTATATTTTATGTACGAGGGCGAAACTGCGGGCAAAAGCTAGTCTCAAAATATAATAACATCAAAAATGTTTATAACAGATTGAACTTTTTTTTGGGTGAGAAATCATCCAATAACTTCTGCCACTCTGGGTGGAGCAAGTGTATTTCTTCGATTGCCCTTTGTGTTCCAATTTCTCGGACTTAATCTTTTGAACAATCCTACAGCCCTAGTAGAACTGATAAAACCTGAAATTTGAATGTGAATGGTCACGGTGAATTAGGTAATGATACCTAATTAATCAAACCGATGGATGCGGGACACACAGGAACGTTCGATGTGGCAACGCTTGGGGGAGGCCTATGTCCAACAGTGGACGTGTATCGGCTGAAATGATGATGATGACCTAATTAAACCCTCTAATTTTTCTTATTTTAGTTCTTCATGAAAATCATCATTTATGCCGAAAGATGTCCAATGTTGGTTAAAGGCCTTTTCCAAGTGACGCCACATCGACCGGTCGGGTACATCTCACATCCATCGGATTCCCGCAACCCTCAAGACTTATTCCAGTTCTTAAAATCTTTAAATATCAGATTTCTTACCAATATTACTTATAGTATAGCTGAAAAGGGGTATGAGGAAGGCAATGTACGTACAAAAGAAAGCTTCCTCCCCCATTTGTAAAACATTAACAATTTGTTGGCAATTACTGTCGTCGAAGTTTTTAATGGGAATGGAATCATTTGTCTTGTCGACTGAGTTGTGTTGCCTCTCCTTTACAAAAGTTAATATAAAACATTAGTTTGAGTAGGTATATGAGAATCCCGAAACTCGTGTCTAGTATTTTATGTAAAGAATTTATGTACAAAATTTCATAACTGTATCATGAAAGAGTTAGAAGCTTTTGTTACTTGATTGTTCGCACAAATACATGGTCACCTTGCCATTCGGGCCACTGAGGGGTTGTTTTGCTGGTGTCTATGATCTACCGTGAACTTTGTTGTACTTAATGTTGGTGGTATCCGACTTGTGACCTTTTTTAAATGTTTTGGCAAAAAATATAACAAGGTGCAAAAATTATTGGAATCAATTCAATTGCTGATTCTAAACCAACTAAGTATATTCGGGTTTCGCATATACTAAAAATAATGTGGCATATCCGAATGTCTTACGAAAGCTAAATTTTGGTCTAGATTTCAGTTGAGGCTGTCTCTATGGAAAGTTTTGGACGTTTTATTTTTAAAACTGCTTCTTTTGACAAGCTAACTTTTTTGTGTATTGTGAGAGCTTCCTTTGTAAGTAGCAGCGTAGGCGAGACAGTACTTTTGTTGTTGATATTTGTGATATCAAAATATATTTGGGTAGGACTTTCTTTTCAGACGTTCATGTGCTATATATAATTGGTTCGTGTCTGATTTTGTTGGCAATATTTATTTATTGCAAAGGTTATTCTCAAGGTTACTTCATTATTATGAACATGAAGGGAATGTATCTTTAGTTTCTTCATTTCATTCATCATTAAGACACTTATTCTTTTCCTTTATTTTACTTCCTTCTATGGAATTGTGTAAAATACAATTATTATATACGATATTGTATATACATAAAAATGACGAGCTTATGTGTTATTTTTTATATTTGCTACTAGTTGCTACCAGCTGCTTCATCAATATTTAAAGTTCATCCAAAGGTTGTCTTGTAGATACCGCTGACAGTCTTAGAATGCTATTATACCCATAGATTTAAGTTTCTGTCAAAGTTACGTTACTATTTTGCTCTACTATCAAGATTATTTTATTCTAACATGTGATCTATTTCTATAGTACCCTCTATTTCAACATTTTTTTTTTCTTCTCCCTTTGCTATGCTACGTGGATCCAAAATAGTTATTTTTTTTTTATCTAGAACTCGTCAAGCTTCATTAATTCGATTCTTTTCTATTCCTTCTTCACTGTTACTGTTGATTCAGGTTTTTAACAGTTGCAGTGAAACTCGTTCAGTGCCGGATTAACCCCGTAGCAAGAGTAGCAAATACTATATGCCCCGCACATTGAGGTGGGCCTCTTTTGGATGTGAAAAAATAAGTCAAGATAGCTGTACTGCTTAATGTTCTTCTGACACTAACACCGGAGTGTGACTTGTTTGTTGAGAGATGGGTATATGTGTGTTATGAATGTCTAAGATTTTGAAAGAGGCTGGATGATAAATAAGTAAACCTTGTTTTATAACCAAATCATATATTAAATTAGAGAAATATAAGTAGATATTAACTTATCACATACACAACTAAAAACTATAATTACAGTAAATTAAAAAAATAATAATAATAAAACCCTACGCTAATTACAACTAACTAAAATCAAACTAAAATATGGCGTCAAAAAACTCTTCCACATCGCTGTCGACTGGTAATGTGCCCAAAAGGCTGGCGGCATTGCAACGCTGTATGGCAATGCTTATCCTCTGTCCGAAGTAAAAGCCAGCCCTTGGGTCACGCGAAGTGTCAACAGTGTTTTATATAATTTGTTTTGTGAGATATTTTATATGTATTTTCTTTTATTTCTTAGTTTCTATTGAGCAACGCTTTAAATTTTGTCTGAAATTTTGTGCAAGTACTTGTAAATAAGTAAATATTAACTTAAACCACTTTGAGATTTTTCATCAAGAGTTATGGATCCATCCCTACATAAGGACCCTGGGGCATGTTTTAAAAATAAATTAAAGAAGTTTTAATTCGTTACCACTTATTAAGATTTACAGGCCCTTTAATAAAATTTGCCCCACATTGGCTTAATCGGGCACTATACTCGTGCCAAAAATAAAAATATCGACTATTGGCAGCCAGCCTCAGCTCGACACGAACTTTACATCAGCATTAAGGGACAAGATTCAACCTTTGTGGTTCCTAAAGACACCCTAATCCCTTGCTCATGTTACAGAATAAAGTTGAGATATCAAAGAGCATCCGTCAACATTACAAACTGAAGTATATTTCAAAAGGAAAGTCTTTTTGATTGATTTCCTACAGTCCCTTCCTGTTTTGTTTGTCTTTAATTTTGTTATGCAAGGTTTTTGGTTTTTGCTTGTGAAACAAAGTTTACTGATGGATGGCCTTCAATCTAAAATATTACTGGAATATCAATTACGTTCTCGCTCCTCTCTCGTTCTTTAAAATTGTCACCTTCTGTTCTAAACACACTTTCTTTCTCTATACTTTCTACCTATAGCTAGGTAAAGCGACGGCTAAAAAAACCCTGGAGGTTTTAAGCTTATTTCGTTTCAAAGCGTGGCGTGAAAGCATAATAGACACAGTTTCTTTCAGAGTTGTTCGTTAGTATAGATTAATAGATGACGTGTAAAAGTAGCGAATTGACCTGCCTGTTGTTGCTTACTGTACCTATACTTGTGTGTCTACAGAAGGTGATAAAACCCAGGGACATTTTCGACCCTTCGACAGGATATTGAACGCCGGACCCTTGACAAAACACAGGCGGCGGTTCAATTTTGTCAGAATAGTTTACCCCTAGTTAAGGGTAGTTATCGAATTGTATTATTTTGTCTATGAATGTGGATGGCTACGATAGGAGGGTAGAATCAAAGGAACGTCTGATAGACATGCACTGTGTGATAGAGTGGCTTGTTTTTGAGGTGGGTTTTCAGAGTGTCATTCTAAACTTTCAACATTCAACCGAGAAATGCATGTCGAAGAACCGAGAAGGGTTTTGTCGAAACAGTGTTCTTCGAGGGTGTATGTTGGCGAAGCAATGTTCTTCGAGGGTGTGTGTTGGCGAAGTTTGTTCTGTCGGACTAATGCTAGTCGAATTTAAGTTCTGTCGAAGTAATGAGTAGTCGAACTATTGATTTTCGAAATTGCGACTGTGTCGAAATAAGTAACTGTCGAAGTTCAGAATGACACACACACAATGACTTTCTCGCTCCACCTCGAGTAGGAGAAATTTCTCCTATTCGCATATGTAAATCAATCAATATTTCGCAAAGAAAATGAATTTAAAGGTCAGCCGCGCGCTTTCCGGGCGCTGTTGGCCGCAAATAAATGCACAGATTTGCGAACTGCCGCCTAGGCGGGTGCGAGAGGTGCGTCCACATAATTCTGGCCAGATGGTTCAAGGGACTATAGGCCTTAATGAATTTGGTTAAAACTCGGCACACGGGTAGACCATAGGATACCTACTTTTCATCTCGGTAGTAAGTTCCCTTGGGATACATTTCTACTTGCTCACGGGCGAAGCCACTGGCAGAAGCTAGTCATACTGTATCTATTCAAACCAACATCAACATTATGAAGGTGATTTGACCTTTCGAAGTAAGAAGGACTTAACATAGACGGATTACAAGGCACATGGCCGACATTTTTCTCTTTGAGAAATCCGGAGTTACGTCTATAAATCCGACAGTCAGTCTTGACTAAGACCACAGATCCCCTAGTAATTGGGTTTTATAGGTCAAATACCAACGGCATGATGCAAAATCTATACGAGAAATCTGACTTCGACAGTGTAGGTATTTGGGAAAAAGCGATTTAGTTTTGAGTTAGGAAATCTCAAATATATCCTCCCGTTCTGAGAAGAGCTAGAGTTAGAGGGAGTGTCTAAAAAGCCTCCTGCTCCTTTAGTTTTTTTTTTAATTATATTTCAAAATCGCTGAATACAAATCACATTTTATGTTAAAAACCACGGCTAGTGATAGTGATTAAAATAAATCGATTGGACATACAAGTTAACCTCGCCACCATTTAAATTATTTTTTCCGTAAGGCGGTTATCACACTGCCACGCACCCCGCAGCGTAGCGCGTGAATGCGTGTCTTAACGCTGCTTGTAAGTATCTCCGTTAGTATAGAAAACACGCACAATCCAACACACTGAAAATGCATCCACTCGCGTTCATGCAGATCACGCGCCTACATGCGGAGAAACATGCACTGGTGGGTGCGCGGCGAGATGCAAGGTATGGCACACTGAGTCTCGTAGTACCGTGCGTGATTTTGTATGAGTGCGTGCCCGCGTGAATTTACAAAACGCACCTACGCGCGTGAGTGCGTAAAATACTCGCACGATGATGCAGAACTGCACTCCCGCAAGTACGTGCGTAGGTGCGTTTTCACACGCTACGCTGCGTGGTGCGTGGCAGTGTGATAACCACCTAAGATGTATCTTTCCCTCAAAAAAAAAATATACATGACATTGCTTGTTGCACCACGAACGTTATGCTTAATTTTCATACGTTAAATCCACCCTCTACACACTTAAACACAACTATAAAACCTAAAAAAGGCGTAGAAACTTTGATCAACGATCGTCCAGTGACAACGCTAACACTAACTTTAAATAAAAGTCTCTTTTTTCCCATCAATCAAGAACACCCCTTATCGTGACGTCACGATATGACGTAGGCGATATCGTCTAGGAGGCACTCACAGAGATATGACGTAGGCCAGTGGCCCTCAACCTTTTTTCTGACCTGGGGTGTCTAAGTTTGCTCGGAATGGCGACCACTGGAAGACTTCCCATAAGGTGGTCTTTCGGCTGAAATAATGATGATGATAATTTGGTTTAAGTTTCTATTACCTGTATTGTATTTTCTATGACAATTCTCGTTGCTTTTAAATTTAAAGAATACCTATCTACAGAGGTGTGCTACAAGATTTGAAAGTTGTTACTTTAGGATTTTTGTTGTTAGCAGGGACTAAAGTCTAGAAAAATATTATCAGTGTAAATAAAAAAAAAAATACAAATTCAAAACTTGTAGCATTTTATATAATATGTAGATATTCTTTAAAATAAAAGCATTGTTTCAGCAGAAACAACCTCATTTAAAAAAAAACAGTCTGTAATCTGGGCCTAGTAATCTGTGTGACAGGATTTCCTAGTGCAGATGCCTGCATTGTTAGTTTGTAAGGCTGCTTTGTGGAAGATAAAGCATTGTTTCTTTGAATTAAAACTTAAAATCAGTTTCATCAATGTAACGTACACTGTACTACAATTCGAAAACTTAAAATTTTTCACCCTTCATGGACCATAATATTTTTACAGAATTTTTTTTTTTTTTTTTTAATAAGTACAGTGACAGACTACAGACTAAGACAATTTAGACAGTTGCCGAGAGCAACATCCATTTGTCAAGCAATTTCCACACTACGGATCCATTACGGTGTTATGATAACGTAGAGATACGATCAGAGACGTTTTGTGACAAGACCCAGTGGTTCGTCAACCATAGGTTGACAACCACTAGCGTAGGCGATATCGCCTAGGAGGCACTTACAATGACATTTACGACCCCTAGTGGCAATATCGATTGCTTATATAGAGCTCTTATGGGTCTATTTGGGTAATAGCCGCTCAGGGTGGTCACGAATTATTTGAGGTGTCGTGGTGTTTATGAACTTTAGGTTTAAGACAAAGCTATATTTTTTCGTTTGTCGAAAGTCCAAGTGATTGAGAAGAACTTGCACAGGCAGAATTGTTTTAAATGGGCCTTGGGCATCGATCTACAGTTCATTATTATACTATTTTTTTAAATATTTGTTTGACATTTACAATACAAATATTAACAAAAATTCACGCCATTTCGTATTTAATTTCTTTTATTTTCTTTTATCTGTTTCTTAATTTTGTTTTTAAATATCAAAGCATACGAGTTAACCGTCCGTTTGGCCTTGCAGAGATTTTTTTTTTCGGAGGGAATTTTATCCAATGATATCCCCCGTTCTTGGACGGAGCGGGAGATATTGTCAGACTTTTACTGACTAAAAACCCACTCCTGTTTCTTCATTGCCTTTCGTACTGGGGCCGACATTTCCTTTCAGGAACAAATCCTTGGCCACAGGAGGCTTCGACCCTGCTACCCTACGGTTTGCTGACAACTCCTTGAGGCGCGCGTGGAACAATACGCACAGTCGGCGTCTTGGGGTCGGTCCGAACGGTTACCGGACGGTCGGACGGCGAGCTACTTATTGCTCACTGTCCGCGAGCCCGCGGTGAAACTATATCTGGACCTTCGTTTAGAAGTGGGTGTGTTTTTCCTAGTATTCAAAATACTCAGCAGTAGTGATCCCTAAATATTGAAACGGCATATAACCAAATCACGTAACCAAAAAAAATATCGACACAACCCAAGCAGTCAGTAATCTAAGCAAACACGTCTATTGATTCACAAATCACTAAGGGAACCCTCTTGCACACAGAGGGTGGCACCCCTGGCTAGGGGTGTGTTATAATTGCTCGCGTGCATTCTGTGCTCTGCAAGCAAATAGGGTTGCTGACTTTTTGTTTTTTTTTGAATTAATTTGAGATATTTTTTTTGATGAGTGTTTTTGAATTCTTTGGATGCAATCAATTCACGTGACTTTGTTAGAGGTCTCAATTGAAGTGGAAGTGTGAGTTTCTAAGGTACTTTTTAAATTCATATAAACTAGTACTTGACTGATAGATAGATAGATGTATTTATTTGCGTAGAATGTAGGTAATAAATACAATTTGGTGTTACAATAATTTGGAATCCTTGTACATTCTGCCTTATGGCATGCAAAATTTACTAACTTATAACTAGGTACTACAATTATTCTATTTACTTAAAGCTATTCATAACTTAATGCTACATAAACGTAGTAAATTAAATAGATTTATCATTTAGGAAATCCGATACTGAGTAATAACATTTTTTTACTAGTAATTCTTTAAGGTATTTTTTAAATCTTATTAATGGTTGCTCTTTAATTTTTTGGTACATGGTTATAAATAATAGGAGCTATACACATAACACTCTTTTTTAATAATGTAGTTTTGTATGTCTATAACTTGTCTTCATATTGTGTTCTTAACTTGTAGCCCTGTTTCTAGTATTTTTTAAAGTTGGAAATAAGTGACCATTTGTTTTAACAAAAAGGGCTATTTCTAATATAAAGGGTGTAAGGGACAGCCCTCCACAAACTTTAAGGGTTTGCTCAGTAGACGAAACTGAACAACCTTCCACAAAAATTTTTTTCAGGAAACGAAAAAAAAAATCCGCCTCACCATACAAAATTATAAACTTGATTGGACAGTTTGTATGGAGAGGCCGATTTTTTTTTTCGTTTCCTGAAAAAAATTTTTGTGGAAGGTTGCTCAGTTTCGTCTACTGAGCAAGCCCTAAAAGTTTGTGGAGGGCTGTCCCTTACACCTTGTATACAGACAAGGAAATGTTAATAAATTGTATTTTTTGAAAACACTGCGATCCCGCTTGATGGTAAGCAGTGATGCAATCGTTAACGATGAAGCAAATCAAATCAAATCAAAAATATTTATTTCAAACAGACCATTTGCAGGCACTTTTGAATGGTCAAGTCAGTCAGTCCAAAAAAAGTGAAGCTAAATTGCACGTTTTAAAACGTAGATCTCTATGGAGAAGAACGTACAAGAAACTCCATGGACTCGTTGAAGCACACTAGTTCATTAAGAGCCCATTCACTCTAGTCTTAAGGCAGTCATATACGCTAGGGTATACCTGACAGGTTTGCCTGTACAGTTATACTTGTCATTAGGTAAGCTTGTGTGGAAACCTGCACTGTTGTAAAGAAGAAAGAAAGAAAGAAAATACGTTTATTTGGCACACAGGTACACACAATGATATAAAAATGTATTATAGTATGGGAACTTAAACTTAAAATATATCTACATTGTATGTCCCACGGCTGCACCAAATAGGTCCAGTTCAGCATCATGCCAGGCCACTACGTAGCAGTTGCCTGACGCTGGTTTTCAACTGAACCTTGCTATGAGTCTACGGATGTTAATCAGTTGTTAGGTGTGAGATAAATAAATACATGTAGGTATAAATTAGTGTGTAGTAAATGATAAATAATAGGAAGGTGTTATGTGACAGATATATAAGAAACAGGAGAAGAAAAAAAAACACATACTAAGAATAAATAAGCTATCTTCAAAACTATACTTAAATTTAATCACACAGTCCTTACGGCTAACAAAAAAAAAAAAAAAAAACCGGTCCTAAGCGATTCAAATTACCGTAGTTCGTGTTACGTAACAATTTATCAGTACATATGCCTTGGGTAGCTGAGCGCAACAGACAAGTTGTAGCCAAATATATTATATAATAGAGAAGTAAACTTCGGGTATTAGAAAAAGAAAAACAGTGATACCCAGTGAGTGTAATTATGTGTATTGAAGGTGAGTATCGCAAAATAGTAATAACTATTTAAATGTTTGAGTAAGTAATTGTATTGTACAACATACACGCTCCGATTTACCTGTACAACTCAACTGTACAGGCAATCCTGTCAGGTACACCCTAGCGCGTATAGCTACCTAAGCTTTAAAGACACCTAAATTATAGTCGGACGGGAAGACCGCAGAAGGTAAATTGTGAAAGATTATGTTTTTTTTATTGTGAGAAGATTAATTTTTGTGTGATGAGCACGATCATTTGTTCTGTGTCTGGGTGTTATTTATCTATAATAGTGGTCTAGTACCCATAACACAAGCTCTGCTTAGCTTGGGACTAGACGGCGCTGTGTGATAGTTGTGGAATATTATTATTATAATATTAATTGCTCAGTAGGGAGATTGCGCTTACCTCAAATATTTTTTTTTATAAGGACAAGATAATAATATTATTATAGAATTTGAGCATTGGTTGAGAGACTTGCAAATCGAAATAATTAATCAACTTTTTTTCATTTGCGTGATGCTTTATTATTCCTATAATTTTTTTACCAAAATCTTCCTCAGCATATATTTATACTGAACTAGCTTTTGCCCGCGCGGCTTCACTCCCGCTCTACCCTACTCTACCCTACTCTATCCTACTGTACCCTACTGTACCCTACTCTACCCTACCCTATCCTACTCTACCCTACTCTAACCTACTCTACACTACTCTACACTACTAAACTCTACACTACTCTTAATTCTACCCTACTCTACCTTACTATACCCTACTCTACCCTACCAAACTTCACATAAACCATCTACTAAGCAGTCCAAACAAAGCCTAAACATTTGGTTTGGATAGGTGAGCCCGTTCTTGAGTTATAAAATTACAACGAAAAGTGGCATTGATTTTTATATTCGAGTATATAGATAAAAAACAAAAGATTTACCCAGACAAACCTACATAAAAGCATACACATATCTACTATGAAGAGAATCAGCTTCGACAATGCTTTATTTACACACTAATAATATTATAAAGGCGAATGTTTGAATGTCACCATCAAAGACACTTCCGCCTGAAGCCACCGCTAAGTTCATTTTTGCTTGCACTTAAAACGAAAATTTTAAATGGTATGATTTAGCGTCGGGCCACAGGTTTCAAGCGAATTTTTTTTAAGTGATGCCGAGTGACCGCGATGGTACGTGTGTATGTGTATGTTTCTCCACTTTCACCATCTCATTCAAACGGCTCAACGGATTTGGGTCCAATTTGACACAGAGATAGAAAATGTATTAGCAGATAATATAGGATAATTTTGTCCCAGGATATGTTCCCGTGGGATAATTTTCTAATTTTACGCAAGATAATTATCTGGCTTCTAACCAGTAACATAAAAGACGAACTCACAAAATGATTATTCATAGACTTTCACACAAGTCTGATCAAAGTAATTCTGAAGTCTAAGACGAAAATTGCTTTTCATCTAAAACTTAATTACTAAATGTATCTCATTAAATAGTATGGAGTTTCAAATTAAACTAAGTTTGAATATTTTACTGTGAAATTCTTTGTATAGTGCAAATGTTTGGGTCGCAGCTTCTTAAATGAGTGTTTTTGCGTGTTTTGTTACTAAAATGTCTTTGTAATCACATCATAAAATGTGAAAAGCACTAACAATCAATTTAGTAGAATAATCATTGGGTATTTAGTAAATATATTTCGATGCCAGAAGACGTGTTGTAGGTACTAATTCATTTTTTTTTATCAATTTGAAAATTATAAGTATAGGTAGATAATAGTATATGTGAACTATCGTACAGTTGAGTTTCGTTATGAAGGTTAAATTGATTGGGTCTTAAAGGGCATTGCATGAAAGTGTCCCCACCTACCAACAGACTTGAGACAGGTGTCATTCGAAGCGTCTAGTTAAGTAGAGTATTTTTTATTATGGCGACACATCTCTAAAGTATGGGGTTTTGGTTTTATAAAGCTTTATAGTTTGACCTAACCTAACCTAACCCAAGTGCTTTGGACCTTAAATTTACTCTTAATATAGTACTGTCATATATTTTTGAATGTGGCTTTGAAAGCTCTGTACGATTCTGTAAAAATATTTCACAAAGGGCGTTGCGTAAAACTGTCCCCAAATGACACGTGTCTTTTATCCGTTGGATGGTGGGGATGGTGCCCATACAAAATCCGGCATCCTCCTTTCAATATTTTATCAAAGGATAAGTTTGACATTTTTTTAAATCAACAATCGAGAGTAAATACTTTCTACTCTAAAGCTTTTTTTTTTTTTTTTTTTTTTTTTTCGATGGGAAAAATCATCTTATGACAACCCCCGCTCTTGGGCGGAGCGGGAGATAGTGTCAGACTCTTACTGACTAAAAAACCCATCCCGTTCCTTCAAGCCTTCGATACCGGGGCTCGAGCGCCCTTTCGGATTACCCTGGCCCCGGTAGGCTTCGACCCGGCTGGGCCCCTGCTGTTGCTGACAACTCCTTGAGGCGCGCGGGAACAGCGCGCGCCGTCGACGACTTGGGCTTGGTCCGGACGGTTACCGGACGGCCGGACAGCGAGCTACCCATTGCTCACTGTCCGCAAGCCCGCGCCTACGGTGGCTGGAAATCGGGATCGGAATCCCGGCGGCGGCGGCGAGAGCGCCGTTGCCTGATGCGGTCGGCCTCCTCCTTAGCGAGCATTACTGCTTCGCAGAAGTCGGCGACCGCCTGCCACTCTACTCTAAAGCTTCAAGGCTTAAGTTTTCTATAATTTAATAGATTTTTTTAAATCCTATTCTGTCCAGTTTTGTAACAATTTTAAAACCAATTTGTTACAACAAAAAACTATTTTTTTTTGTCTTCACGTGACCCTAACTAAACGCTCAGTAAGACCTTTAAAATCCATTATAGCTATACAATAGCTATTAATATGAATGAAAATATAAAATTTCTTTGTGTTTTGCACCCCTCTAAATAGGGGTGCAATTTTGCTAGTAGAAAGTCGATGACAAATCGATGATTTATGTCTTTTAAATGTAATAAAAGTATTCGTATAATAAAATGACATTGATAAGGTTACGTTTTTTATCGGAATGCTGTAGGATTTTAGTACCAATATGTACCTATTGGTTTTTGTGGAGTTTAAGAAATACTCAACTTTTAACCCGTTATATGGCCAGAACGCGGATCCACGCGGGACACAATAACTTTTTAATTGTGTCTCTAATTACGGCATACGAAAGATTAAGGATTAAATCAGAAATCGGGGGTTACATTAACATTGTCTTCAAATATAAAAATACAAAACATAAAATTATTGTAGACCTTTGTGACATTCTGCTTATTATTTATGTGTTGTGTGTTAGGAACATCTGTATCTAAACTAGATAATAAAATCCGTACTCATCGACATTATAGTGGCCAGTTATCTATATTACTGTAGTATTTCTTTATTTTTGATATAGTCTTTTTATCCTCTTTCCATCATTCTATACCAGGATCTTTAACATAGACCATCCATCTTTCTTAAACAATATCTAATAATATTTTCTATGGATAAGCAACAGCCTTCGATCAATCAAATCAGCCTATTTCAGTCAAGTTCCGCCACAAGTCCCGGTTTTTGCTCTCCAGTCTGTACCAAAGTATACATAGATATGTATATTATTATATAAGTTATACATAAATAAATATATAACTTGTAACTATTATAATCGCAAGTCCTGAAAGTATATGTTCAGAATCATTCAATTACAATTTAGGTGTCTTCAAGTCTAGGGTGAATATGGCTTTCAAGAAACTAGTGTCATTCACAATTAACAATTACATTACTGCTTACTTGGGATCCCAAGGCAAGCACTAGCTTATATCATTTATAAAAACATTAGACTTCAGTTATTTTTTTTTTATTTTTTAATCCTAAACTAATTTTTGACTTATTTTTAAAAATTAATTAAGATTTCGCGTCATTTTAGAGTGTGAAGTGATGCCCATATCATTTGCCTATAATTAGGATAATTAATTTCTTAAAAAATACTACCAAAGTGTACTAAAGTAAAATTTCATATCTAACTAATAATTGACTGACCTGTTGGTCTAGTGGTTAGTGACCCTGACTGCTATGCCGGAGGTCGTGGGTTCGATTCCCACCCAGGACGAATGTTTGTGTGATAAGCACGATCATTTGTTCTGTATCTGGGTGTAATTTATCTATAATATGTATGCATTTAGAAATATATAAGTATGTTTATTAGTTGTCTAGTACTCATAACACAAGCTCTGGTTAGCTTGGGACTAGACGGCGTTGTGTGATAGTTGTGGAATATTATTATATTATTATTATTATAGCTTGAATTATGATTGTAACTCTTTTTTATGGGGGTGTATAAGGGTGTGTATTATTCCAGTTACATATTGTATAGTACGAATATAAGCTCTATCTCTCATTCTACGAAAACCCTATATATTACAAAGATAGTTCATACTGGAAAATAGCCTGATAGTACCATATGTTGTCCTGTTACCCAGTCTGTCACTATAAAACTGTTATCAATAACTTTTTCTAACACTAATATAAAATTCACGTTTTAATGGGTGTTTATCATGCACGTTCTAACTAAATAGTGTGATAACATCGTGTCTGTGACTTGGGTGTGTACGAACAATATTTTTTTTAAATATTTTCTGTTACCAGAGACACTTTTTTAATTTAGCGTTATTTAGGGTTCTGGACCCTTAAAGTGAGAACTGGAACCCTTTTACTGTCAGTTGCCTCTGCCATTTGCTCGTTCGTTCTCATGTATTCTTCAGGGCTGAAAAGTGAACACCCATCTCAAATTGAATTTGCACCACAGGGGTTTGTAATGCTATGCTCTTGAAACCATGGTGTTAAATTCAAAGCGCCGTTGGCATGAGCTTTGTTCTTATCGAGCTGGTCTGCCTCATCTGGGGCTTTACCATGATATGTCAAAATGTCAGGCGTACGAGCGAGAATGAGGAATAGAGCTATACACCTTATATTGCTCCATCGTTTAACAGTTTAGTTTAGGTCGTCAAAACGGACCGCGCTAAGAGCTCGTGGTAGGTCCTCTAGTGTACGCTTGGTTGTGTAAAGTGTATATATATGTATAACTAGCTTGTGCCCCGCACTTCCCTACTCCTCCCTATTATATCCTACTCTACCTTACTCTAACTTACTCTACCCTACTCTATCCTACCCTATCCTACTCTACCCTACTCTACACTACTCTACACTACTCTACCCTACTCTACCCCACTATACCCTACTCTACCCTACCAAACTTCACATAAACCATCTACTAAATAGTCCGAACAAATCCTAAACATTTGATTTGGTTAGGTGAGTCCGTTCTTGAGTTATAAAATTACAACGAAAAGTGGCATTGATTTATATATATATATATTGTCTACGAGTTTGTTATACCAGTAGGTATGGTCATAGGGTAGTTGTTAACCTACAATCATTGTTATTTGACCCAAGGTCTCCTAATGGTACGGAACCATCCGTTTACGAGTATGCCACTTGACCAGTATTTATTAATTTAATTTTTAATGTATACTTTTAGAACCCTTTTAATTTTTAATTACACATTTTAACTTCTAAACAAAAAGGGCGCGCCGCGTTTTGCTGTGTTACATACATATATACTATGCATATTATATAGGTACCTACAAAGTTTGAATGCTTTGTGTTTGTTATTTCAGAATGAAATATGTTCTGAATCATCATTGTCATTATAAATTCAGCCAAAAGACGTGAACTGTCGGATATAGGCCTCCTTCAAGTGTCACCATAACGATCGGTCCTGTGTGTCTCCCATCCATCGGAGTTCCACGACCCTCACTAGGTCATACAGTAGGGGCCCAGCCGGATCGAAGCCTACTGGGGCCAGGGTTATCCGAAAGGGCGCTCGAGCCCCGGTATGAAGGCTTGAAGGAACGGGATGGGTTTTTAGTCAGTAAGAGTCTGACACTACCTCCTGCTCCGCCCAAGAGCGGGGGTTGTCATTAGATGATTTTTCCCATCGAAAAAAAAACCCTCACTAGGTCATCACTGGTCTATCTTGTGGGAGGCTTTCCAACGTTACGTCTTCCAGTAAATGGTCGCCACTTCAGAACTTTTCATCCCCATCGGCCATCTGTTCTGCGAGCAATGTGCCTAATGTAAGATTCTTCGGGCTATATCGGTAACCTTGGTTCTCCTCCTGGTCTGAAGTAATAAACTTTTGTAACTTCAAAGCACAAATAAGTACCCCAACGGCGAGTAATATGTAGCTCGCCATCCGACCGGTCCGGACCGAGCCCAAGTCGTCGACGGCGCGTAGTGTTCCACGCGCGCCTCAAGAAGATGTCAGTAAAGCGTAGGAGCCCAGCAGGGTCGAAGCCTACTGGGGCTATGGGTGATACGATAAATAAGTATTATTAATTACTTATTTTATTTCTTTCTGATTGAAGTATCTGTTATTTGTTTATTGTGCAAACCTACCACAGTGTTGTTTTTTTTAACCCAAAGGTTGACTGGAAGAAAATGCCTTCTTGCATTAAGTTCGCATAAGTACCACGTATAAGTATAAGTACTGTATTTACATTTTTTTTTTTCTGCTTTTCTAGTTGCCCTATAAATTTATTAACTTTAAATCAATTTAACTTATTACATACACAACTAAAAACTATAATTACAGTAAATTAAAAAAAAAATAATAATAAAACCCTACGCTAATTACAACTAACTAAAATCAAACTAAAATATGGCGTCAAAAAACTCTTCCATATCGCTGTCGACTGGTAATGTGCCCAAAAGGCTGGCAGCATTGCCACGCTGTATGGCAATGCTTATCCTCTGTCCGAGGTAAAAGCCAGCCCTTGGGTCACGCGAAGTGTCAACTAGACGTTTCGATAGATCTTTAAACAACTTGTGAGCACTCGGACCCCACGATCCAAGAGTTTCAACCCCAAACGGTTCGAAAATATAACTTCCAACAAGGTTGTTATATTTCCGCCGCTTGAGGTTCTCCGCAGCCGCAGCGGCAGCACCAGCACGACACGACGAGCTAGGAAGATGTGAAGGCGCAAGAGTATCGACACAAGTAGCGTCCCATACTAAAGGCCTTCCCATCTTCCAAGGGAATAACGACATGCCGCGGTCTCTTGCCATCGTCGCGTGCCAGGCCATGGGGTTCCAATACGGCTGGAACGCCGACGGTGACAAGAGCGCAACAATTAAAAAATAAAGTACCTCTTTTTCAAAACTCGTATTAATTTACGCATGTAAAAAAAATAATTCTTTAAGAAAACGTCAGCTGAGCGAGTCCAATGACCTGTAGGTAGTTTGTACGCAACGCCGACTACTACATACAGGTCATTGGACTCGCTCAGTTGGCGTTTTTTTTAATTTTATCTTTACAAATCGATAGTGTTTCATGTACCGGATCGACCCTCCACGGGATTAAAACGATCAAAATTTAGCGGTGTATAGTATATTAATTAATATAGTCATTAGTTGATTTCCTACCTAAAAAAAATGGCATTTTCTTACTTTATTATTTTGTCCACTCCAAAGACGTCTGACCCTCCCTATATTTTACATAGTAATTAAAATATTCACGCCATGCATTTTGGTGGTTAAAATAATTGGTTGTGGTTTTGAAACCCCCTTTTTACAGCTCGTTGAGATTGGTATGAGAAACCATTCGACTGTTAATTTTATGGGGTTGGCAGCATTTGAAGTTGAAATACTTGAAATATTGAGTGTCAGCCAGTGGCTTGAAGTCTGATTGAAGAGGGAAGGAGGGAATAATTACTGTGGTTAAGATTTTAGGGAGATATTTTGTGTTTCTTAATTCATGTGGAAAGAAAGTTGTGGGGAAAGGGTGAAAGATTTTTAATCCTGCTTTTGAGGTACTATTGAATACAACTTACGAAATGGGGGTGTTCAAAGAGCTCTTTGTACCTATAAATCGTTAGGGGGATATAGTCGTGATAATTATTCATAACTAGGTTTTCCCGCGGCTTTGCCCGCGCACATAAAAAATATAGCCTATGTCACTCAGGAATAAAGCAGCTTTCTATCGGTGAAAAAATTGTAGCAACTCGATCAGTCCTTTCAGAGATTACTTCCTACAAACAAAAAACAAACTTTTACCTCTTTATTATATGAGGTACCTACTCTACTTTGGGCAACGGCACCCGAGTGAATGGCACCTGAGGTATTCCACTTTGGGCACCCATAATGTAGATAATAAATATCATTTTATTTCCTTCAAAATGGTACATTGTAACAGAAGTTTATTTATACATTTTGCTTAAGACTAAAACCTTTGTGAGAGCTAGAGTCTGAACTAGGTTCGAGACCTGAATGACAGATCTCCAGGCTTACACCCTTATAAGTATAATCGCATTTTTTAAATTATTATATCTAAGTATGCATTTAAGTTTGGAAACAGGGTGTTGAATTTACTTTTGGTTTTACATACACCTAAGCTGTATTTATATACCACCTGTATTACGCACCCTGCACCATACAGAACAGTTACTTACGACAGCGGTTCTGCTATTATGCTGTCAGAATTTACAATACTTTGTTTTGCTAGGTATTTGAAGAAGTGTTACTTATGGTGAAGTCGTAAGGAACATGCTGCCATCCGCATTCTGATTATTTTATTGTTCGTATGCAAGCTTAGATGATTAAAGGCGCCTGTCTAGATTTGACATGTGTCTCAAATTACACAGATATATTGCTCCAATATAAACTATGGGCTACCCATACATTGGGAACATAGAGTCCACGTGTTGCGACGAGTGCAAAGTCGCAAGCTATAAAGATTTAAAGGCAAGGAAAATAATTGCTTAGCTGATTAATTCACTGTCTTTCCATTTCCATACATAATTCTTAATTAATTATTTTTATTGAATTTACAGACTTTATAAAATGATAGTTGTTGTAATTTGCTAAGTAACAATTTTCCTGGCTTTATTTATTTCACACGTTAATGTAATAGGATTTCTTTATTTTTCTTGTATTGATGGCCAATCACTGTGCTAAATATAAGGAAGTTGATCCTGCTCTTTTTCTGAAACAAAATCATTGAGGTGTCGAGAGCTTTATATCTAAAAGAATGCTAGAATTTTATAATACCTATTGATTTCTTACGGGGAATAACATCGACAATTTGAATATGTCAAAATATTATTGTTTTAAGGTCAGCATTAAAGAAATACCCAGGACGCTATTTCACATAAGAAACCAGTAGATATTCTTTCCTTCTGGCACCTAAAACTTTTGTGTACGATTACAACCATTGTCTTTGATTGCACATAACCCATATTCATACTTCTGCTCAGCATGGTAGCTGGCTATCAAGCGAAGTCAGTCAAAGCAGCACGACAGGCTTATACGGCCGTCGTAGAGAGACAATAGACGCGCTAGGACAACTGCAGCTGCCGTGCGATGCAGTCGTATGGCTCCTGCCGGAGAGTACGGAATGCTTCCGGTACCTAAAGTCACTGCACCAATCCACGCTACATTCCCAAGTATGTACAACTTTTGGGGGATGGAGCAAAACTGCTCAATATCCTTTCTAATTTGATTTATTTGGAGATGTCGCAAGCTAGATTCATCGTTACTTCCAAATTGGTTTCTGGATCGATGTGGCGTCCAAAATTGGCTTTCGCGAAGATACAGGTCATTGGCCCTTGTGTGGGTGTTGTTGAATATTGCGACTTAGTTATTTTGTTAGAAGGTAGGTAGCAGCGTTCTTCTATGCCCCAATGAACAATATTATTGTTGTCTTATATTGTATTTAACTTAAGTGTTGTACTTAAATGTCCAATGTCAATTCTTTTATCCGCTGTGTCTTTTGATTTGCTTTCCCTTCAGCTGATCCTTGTACTTTCTTCTTTCTTTCATTTTGAATGAATGGAGTTATTAAATAAATGTCTTCTTAATCTGTAAGTTTGCATAATTCCATACTAGCTTTAGTCGGCGCAAAACTGCACACTTGCCATAATAAATGAATGATTCTGTTCGAACTTATTCATATATTTTACTTTCTCATGAAGCGATTATACACCAAACACACAATTACATTTGGAAAATATGATCAAATGTATTAAGTCAAAGAAGCAGGAGGATTTAAAATTGGATAGTCATTAGATATTTATTAAAAAAAATCTATTTGCTATGTTTGCAGTCTTGGTTTGAAAAGATATAAAGTACAGAGTCAAGATTACTGAAAGGCATTCTTTGGCGGGCTTATTCCATTCAGTCGTTTTTTCTTTCCAAAAACAGATCAAGCTTCCCAGGTTTTTCTGGGCGGCTGTAAGCGAAGAAAAACAGTTGTCAGCCTCTGGGACGCGTTTATGGTCTTTGCAAAGCATTCGCTCACAGAGAACCGTATGTGCTTGAATTGGAAGGGGTAATTGCAAACGTGGTAAAACTAGTTTCGTCTATGCCAAAACCTGTAAGAATTTTCTCCCTGTTGATATTTCTCTGCAGTGTCTGACTCAGGATCTGTTACACAACTTCGGTGGAGTTAAATTCTGAAGAAGCATAAACTGAGACACTGACTTTCAGCTGGGTGACGTATGTTGTAAGTGCACTTACTGTCAGCAATATTAAATACTCAATGAGAAAATGTGTAGCGTCACTTGTTGGAGAAAAGTTTATCTGGGCTTTGATGTTTCGTTGCTTTCAATTTCTAAGATAGTGCTTTCGTTGAATGCTGCAGCTTGATCATTTTTAGGATACAAGACCGTCGTTTGTCGATGTGGTATTTATTTAGTGTCCACGTACATCAGACGAATCGATTCTACTGTAGTAGGAAATGATTTGCCTTTATAAGTTTTGGTGGAGTTACCGATTCGAGTCTATGGTTCAGTGTCTTCATACATTTTTAAAACTACTTCGCCTGACCGATCTCGCATTTGATAGTCAAGTTCCGACTGTGAACTCGCCACCATCGAGATGACCTTTTCATTAAAGCATTTTCGTGTCAGCACTAATTTTGCACGTCACCACAGGTCGAGTTTGTTGGAAATCACCGCCGCGTTCGCGCTAAAGGTTCTATTTACAGTCTTTATTGATTTTCCATTTACCATATCGTATTCATCACATGCGATCAAAGAGCAATTTATTTATCTATCTGTCTACTAGAGACTAGTTTCTGCATATTTAATCCTATGTGGACCATTGTGAGTGGGCCATGACCGCTATGTTTTGGTGGATTTATTATATCCTGCCCACCTTTCTTCTAAAACAGATCAGGCCTCAAAGGCCTTAAAGAGGTTTGTGAGGGAATTTGGAGATCCTAGCGAACGTACATATTCGTGTATCAGTGATACCAGTGTAGTTAAGGAGCACATGCGCAATCTTTGAGCATGCATTTGTCACAATAGGCATTTTGTAGCCGTCTAAATCGATGGGAATCTTAAACACGGTGTACTGTTTAGAAACCAAAGAATAGTGATGTAGCGATTCTGTAAGATGCTACCGTGATAAACTGTCCTTTAATTTCTGATTGCTGCGGGGATGCCAGTGGTACTAGATAAAAAAAAAAATCTGCTGTTCAAAATAAAATCGTTTGAGATTCGACTTTTATTCTTTGACATGTAAGTTGGTCCTGAAAAGAAAAGAAAGTAATAACTGAAGCTGGGGATTAAACTCACGGAAAAACATAAGAAAAATTCTACAAATATTGCTCACCCAACAGTATTAAAATATTGCCTAAATGGTGACCAGACCACTATGGATTATTTATGCAAAGTTTAAATAGTTTAGTAGTTTTTGTGTCAATCGAAAACATCACTCTACATTAATACTCTTTTATTATATCTTCTATAATATTAAAATGAATCGCAAAATGTTTTGGTAAGCGCATAACTCAATAACGCCTGGACCGATTTCGCTAATTTTTTTTTTTTTTGTTTTGTTCGTTATTATGAGGAGAAGGTTCTTATGGAAAAAAAAATGAAAATTAGGGTAGTGTAGGGTAGAGTAGGGTAGTGTAGGGTAGAGTAAGGTAGAGGAGGGTAGAGTAGAGTTGGGTAGGGTAGAGTAGGGTAGAGTAGGGTAGAGTAGGGTAGAGTAGGGTAGAGTAGGGTAGAGTAGGGTAGAGTAGGGTAGAGTAGGGTAGAGTAGGGTAGAGTAGGGTAGAGTAGGGTAGAGTAAGGTAGAGGAGGGTAGAGGAGGGTAGAGTAGGGTAGAGTAGAGTAGGGTAGGGTAGAGTAGGGTAGAGTAGGGTAGAGTAGGGTAGAGTAGAGTAGAGTAGGGTAGGGTAGACTAGGGTAGAGTAGGATAGAGTAGGGTATAGTAGGGTAGAGTAGGGTATAGTAGGCTGAAGTAGGGAAGAGCGGGAGCGAAGCCGCGCGGATACAGCTAGTACAATATAGATTTTTATCTCACAAAAATTCAAAAATATTTGTCCACCTTTTCCTCATCTTACCCTTGGGTTGTGGCGATAAATATAATAAGAGACCATTACAAGGAGCGATAATCATAATAAAACAGTTTCTAGGTGCCCATGACGTCACGTCGCCATGGGGATGTATTTTATTTGCGTGGCCTTGTCTGTGTTATGTTTTCATAAATATTATTAGGTAGGTATAACGATAAATATATGTTTGCTTATAAGTGCCTGTATCAAGAATGGTTTTATTAAAAAAAAAGAACATTGTCCCGCATTAGGAATAACTCCTGTATCGTGTGTTATATTAATTTTAAAGGTATTATTCTTTATTTTCATTGTCCCATGCTGGGCGCCAAAATTTTTCATAGTAAACTTGTTGGGCGCCAAAGTTATAAATAGTAAAAAACTATATACTACTACTATATACTATACTTCAAAATCAACTTATTTCACTATTCATATTTCATCTAGGTTTCTTTAGATGGATTAAAGCATTATATTTTGTATCTATTTTAGTCTCAATTTAAATAAGTCTACTTTGCAATTAACTTACCTATAAAAAGTTTATCTAGGTTACTTTGCATATATTAATGTTAACGTTATTTACTAAGTCTCTTTGCCATAAAAATCTTGGGCTAAAGGACCCAATTTTAGATAATCTAATAAACTATAGCAAAAAATATAATCTTATAGGTGCTTAACGTCAAAGAAGTAACCAAGATCATCATTAAAGGAAAATGTCTTATTTGAATGAGTATAATACAAATCAATTTAAATACTTTTTTTCAAAGTGGCAAAACATCAAATAACTAGCTGGAGCAAAAGGTCACTCCCTTTTGCTCCAGACTTCTACTGACTTAAATCCAGCCATGTCCTTCAGTTGCCGTTTGCGTTTCGCCTTTTTCGAAATATCCCACAGCCCAAATCTTAGATCTATTTGGACTAAGCAATAGCGTCATATTTTTAAGCCACGAGTTATTCAACTTCAAGTTACTCGTTAACTGTAGTTAAACCATGTCATACCACTATTGCCACCCTAACCCATGGATTTCTCGGAAAACTTAAGCGATTTATAATGTCATTCACTTCGGGGAATCCCTGTGAATAACATAATGCGTTATGAAAATACAATATCGGGAATAAAACAACATTCCAAAATTAAATACTGATATTACCCACATTATATGATACAAGGGGGGAAAGGAGGGCGTATCAGACTTTTACTGAGTAAATCCCACTCTTTTTTTCCTTCTTTACCTTTTCTTTTTACGGTGGGAAAAATCATCCAATGATAACCCCCGCTCTTGGGCGGAGCGGAAGATAGTGTTAGACACTTACTGACTCAACGACCCACACTGTTCCTTTTAGCCTTCATACCGGGCCTCGAGTTCCCTCACGGATAACCCTGGCCCCAGTAGGTTACCTTGCGTTCCGGAGCCCCGAGTTGTCCTTTAAGAAGCGAACCCATTGCCTCAGTAGAATTCGACCCAACTGATCGTCAACGGTTTTGCTGATATCTCTTTGAGATACGCATGGGACACTATGTGCCGTTAACGACTCAAGCTCGGTCCGGACGGTTACCGAATTACCCGTTGCTCACCGTCCGTAAGCCTACGTCTACGTTGGCTGGAACTCGGGGTCGGAATCCCGGCGGCTGGGGCGTGGGAAGACTCTCACGCGTACGACTGCTTCCTTCGCTAGCATTATTGCTTCGCAGAACGAGGCGAGAGCCTGCCATTCCTCCTTGCTCTGGACTATGGTCTGTACCAGGGACCGGTGCGAGAAGTCATTGCCGCTAATCACCCCTATGAGAACACGATGGATATCCGCCCAAGCGGGGTACACCTCCACCGTATACTTCACCGTATCCTCCGAAACCTCTCTAGGATGTCTTGATCGAGTTCTAGCAGTTTGTGTCACAAACATGATCAAACCGTCACATCCTCTTCGACGTGGTCTTTTTTAAATAGGTATTAAATTAAAAAGAAAAGGAAATAAATGCTAAAGAAGTTATGGTCTACTGTCTACTTATATTTCAACCATTTCAAGCAACTCCGACAAAGCCTGAAATTGAGGGCGATTAACAATTCAGAGCCTCCTGTTTCACGTCTGAAGACAGATCAATACAAGTCTAGATTTATCCCACACGGATTTAGATACCGCCCGTCGACGTTCAATTGAATCCTGTCGAATTCCCTTCCGTTGGATTTCCTGCGCGATTTATTTTTAAAACGGATATATTTCATTCTGCTTTTCAATTGGTTTTTATTTTGGAAATAAATCACTTGATGTTTTGTCGGACTTTTAATATTATATTGTCTTGGGTATGGTTTAATTTTGAGATTTAACAACATGCTAACTCATAGACTATGATCCCAGAGTGATCTGACATAATTTATTTTCACATGGATGAAACCTTGGGTTATCTGTAACGTGACATGTGATTTGAATACCTGTGCGTTTATGAAGCTCACCTTGTGTCCCCTGGGCAGATACCAGGGGAGAAAGGTAACTAAAAATAAGAGTTCCTTAACTTAAATTTGTATGGCTGATTTATTATAAATGAGTGGAGTTGTTTTGTTCTTTAACATTCATGAAATAAAATGCACTAAATTGACTTGTCTTTTTTTAGCCAATATTTTTTTTTTATATTTAAAATAAATTTTTGAAAATAACAATTTTTTTTTCACCTTTTACCAAGTTTTCATAATTATGTCCACTAAAAATTTAAAACTTTCAAAAATTTTTTCCGTCCTATAACTCGTCTGGCTAGGTAAGGCTTACAGTTTGACTTTATACTTTTGACCTCTAGCCCCGGATCGATCCAGGCTTATACCAGACGCTTTTAGACAAGGCCGTCGCTGTATAGGCTGACCTTTACCGTAGTTTATAACAGCAGTTAAAATCTTATATACCTTCTTCAGGTTATGTAAGATAAGTTTATACCTTGCTTAGCTACTAGCTGTTTATTCTTTGCTCACTGGCTGTGAGTAAAGTTTTATATAATTAGTTTTGTTTTATTTTTATGTAGCGACATCTATGACGCAACATAGGAACTAAAACTTGAAATCCTACATAGAGTTCTCGGCGTAACCTAACTACTATTTATATATAACAACCCATAATCAACTATTTGCCTTGACCAGATAAAGCCCCTGTTTGGTCGGTGGATCCTCCCTTTTCAACCTGTGCTTATGCTGTTACACAGTTGAATATCGAAATAATGCTTACTAGCTTTTGCCCGTGACTTAGCTCGCATACATAAAATAAAGCCTATGCCACTCAGGAATAAAACAGCTTTTTAACGATGAAAACTTTATAGCAATTGGACCAGGACTTCCATAGATTACTACCTACAAACAAAAAAAACAAACTTTACCTCTTTATAATATTAGTGTAGATGTTCCTTTTTTGCCAATTTTTTATCCTATTTAAAACAGTTGGTACGAAAGCCGAAAACCTTACCAAACGTATAAACTATCGGATTAACCCCTGAGAACCCAAGCATTGAAATAGTTATAATACGGGAAAAATGGAAAGGTTGCTTATTTTCGAAATTTACAGACTACTTTATGAAGAATTTCTTATTTATATTCTTAGATACATAACCAATAAATAAAACGCTCAAAATTTTAATAATCTACGCGTACTTTTAATAATCTTAGTGTTCAACCGAATGGCGCCAAATCACGCGCGAACGCCGGCGTTCGCGCGAATACCGGCCTTCGCTTGGGGTTTGAGGGGTATAAAATTAATGTCACAATCCCATTTACGTTCTTATCCATATCCTATCACGATACATAATAAGCGATATATTAGCTTTTATCTTTATCATAATGCGACAAGAATAAAGCTTTGAAAGAATTTTCAGAATCCGCTGTCTAGAAGTACTGCGGTCTTTGAAGGCAATCGATACTCCTCTACATAATAACAAGACAATATCATGGACAACCTTCTTTTGTTTTTCTCAACTCTCAGAAGAGATGCCTTGTTAAAAATTGTCTAGATAACAGAAAGTTAGATATTACTTACCTCAATATATCCATCCATCGATATAACATTATTTTTATTGCAAAATGTAAAACCTAAAGTGATTTACGAGGACCGCTATTCTTATTCTTTATAACTCACAAAAACATCATCACCATCTTCCAGCCTTTGTCCGGTATTATTTGTGGTTGGCGCAACACGTTTTTTTTTCATTCTGTACTATCAATTAAGACCAAACGTGTTACAAAAGACTTGGCAACTGTTTTACAGTCGGCCATCAGCCTGACACTAAACCTCCTTGGGAATGCTTTTGCTGATGATTTTCCCACCAACATGCGAAAACCTACTCACAAAAACCTATGAATACAAAAAGACAAAAGGATAGTTAATGTGCACAGGCGAGTTCATACCTGATTTGGGTTTTCTTACATCAAACCTTTGGTAAAAAATATATTTTGCACACAATTCACTGCTATTTGCATCTGTATGCTTTGGTACCTACCATCTACTTTTTCTCTAACCAGAATGATAATTTTGTTATCATCAGTCAGTATTATTTTCCCTTATTATAGTTTTATTATAGTTTTAGATTATTATATATATTTATTTATTATTATTATTATATTATTATTGTCGATTAAAAATGGTGCACTTATTCTGTTATTCATTTCTTTTTCTTATATGTCAGCATTATCGTTACTATCAGCTTCTTCTAGTAACAAATCTTCATATTTTTCTTTACCCTTTTCATTACTTAAAAGCTTTTCTATCTTCAAATCCTTAACTCCCAATCAATACAGTTTCTCATACAACCAGAAGGGTCAGGAACCGTGAACATAAACCACTAGTCCCTCGAGAGATCTTTTTTGTACCTTCGATGGCTTTACATTCAGGTTCGAAGTTAGTGACTTTTTATGTATTCTGCTCAAAATAAATTGGATTGGAAGTATCGAATTTGGAATTCGGATCAGTTTTTTTAGGTCTTCCGAAGTTATATTGAGTTTTGAATTTATTGTTGACTTACTATCCTGATATGTATTGATCGATCTTATTGCTAAAGAACGATGGAGGGCAATTCGTTCAAAGTTTGTAACATATGCGTAAAGTTTTGATATGTCTGTTGCTATAAATACTTCAAATTGTATGAAGGTATATATAATTTCAAGTGAACTTGACTTAACATTGAACCTTACTTCTTCACTATTAAAGCCATTTTTGTTTGCTGTTACATCATCCTGTAGAACTTCTTACCCCTCTTTGTACTTTGTTCTACTGTGCCTTTTATATTTTCCAACTTTGTATTTATCTTGCTTCTTCAAACAAAGGCCTGTTATTTTTGCATTAACAGTTAGACAAAGCCTTTTTTGCTCAACTGTATTTTGTGTAAGTCGAGCAACAGTGTAATTTATGTGTTTAATTTTAAAGTCGCTATTTCCTCAGCAACTGTCAGACGTGACTTTAAACCATGCATGCTAAATTAAACCTTTTCGGTTAGTGTTTAAAGTTGTAATTTCTTTGTCATCAGGCGGACGCAAGCACCGCATTTCTGCGGGCTGCGCGCGCCGGTCAGATCGAGAAGATCATAAGCCTTCTGGAGCAGGGCGTCGACATCAACGTCAGCAATGCTGTAAGTATATACGTGTAATGACATGAAATAACATCCGTGTGTCTTGACACTTTACTTGATTGGATGAGCTCAAGGAAAGTGAGAATATTAATTTCATCTATAGTCTTAGTCATTTCTTCCACACGACTCAACCTTTATTTTAAAGAAGAAGAAGATTTGAAAATCTGCTATTTTACTTGAACTTTGGCCCGAAAAATATAAAAAGTACACCTATAGAATCCTTGCACATTTAATCGACATTCTGAATGACAAATTTTCCCAAAAACTTTTAAGGGTTTTAAAAAACACGTATTTCCTTGAAATTAACTTTTGTGAAATGTTCGAGTAAAATACGAAATTGCCAAATCCCAACAGAGTTTTCAAGCGTTATCTCTCTTTTTCGCATTACCTCTTCATCTAAAATCGCTTTGGATTGCGTTAGATGAAGCAACAAGCATTTAAACAATGCTCGACGTTAATGATAGGCGACTGGGGAAGCCTTGTAAGAATGAATAGCGAAATAAAATTCATATTCACCTTGTATAATTTATTGTAATTTATAAACGTGTATTTATAAATGTGTTTTACCTACGTGTATTTTTCCATGATTTTTTCCATGCCGTCATGTTTAGCATACCTCGTCAGTTCGTCACTTGCCGACATGTAAAGAGCCTCTAAAAAGATCATGAACCCGCTTATGCCCACGCATGAAACTTGTGTAATTCCAGTGGCGTAACATGTACATGTACGTTAGCAACGTCATGTGACGTCATTTGACATAAGCAGCACTCGAGACGTGGCCGCCATCGCCAGCGTCATTAGACGGGTCGTCGTATTTACATTTACCTACTTTACGTCGTGTAAAAGACAATGATGATAGGTAGACTGATTTGTTCATAAAAAGTTAGACATTATGGAATTATCATGTTTTGTTCTGTCTCTCCTTATAATATAGCGTAACTAGCTTTTTCCCGCGACTTCGTCCGCGTACATAAAATATAGCATATGCAGATTTCTATCGGTGCAAAAATTTTAACAATCGGACCAATAATTCCAGAGATTACCTCCTACAAACAAAAAAACATAAAACAAACCATACCTCTTTATTATATAAGTGTAGATAACATAATCAACCTTTTAAAGTTCCCACTGCTGGGACTCAGGCTTCCTTTCTAGGAGAGGGAATGGGCCGTAATCCACCACGCGGGCCCAGTGCGTGTTGGTGAATGTAACATGTCTTCGATTTTTTTCTTCTAGGACGTTTCAGTTTCCTCACGATGTTTTCCTTTACCGTTTTGAGAGCAGTGATGATTAAATATATTAAACAAAGTAATGCGCCTGGCTGGGTTTGAACCAAGTTTGTTCATAAATTGAGGCGATTACCTCTAGGCCATTACTATCTCCATTCGGAACCGTTAGTACTGTCTAGATACAATCATTGGTAATGTCTGTAACTCCTCATTTGCCGTCAAATACTGCAAACACAGAACGTGTTGCATCCGCTTTCTAATAGAAATCTGTATTCTGTATTAAACACAAAATACTTTCAAAACTTGACACTGATAAATTCACAAAAACGTGCGAAGCCAAAAAAAAGGAAATAAGCAAGATTGCGTAAAAAAACTTATTTCTTGGCCGTAGCCAATTTTCCTCTTTTTTATCTGAACATCATGAAAAGTGTCTACTCTGTACACAATTCAAGGAAAAATACAGGCGAAAATATTTGACCCGATGTCCTTGATTACGTATTACAGTCTGTCTTATGTATTTCAGACCGCCTGGGTCTCGCTTGGGCGCTCTACTTTATATAATGTATTTTATCACCACTGTCAAGCACTTTCGGAGAACTTCGATAGCAAATTCTGTGACACGAGATTTTTATATCATCATCATCATTATTTCAGGCAAAAGACGTCCACTGTTGGACATAGGTCTCCCCCAAGTGTCCATAATGACTGGTCCTGAACGATTTTTATACATTAGACTTAAAATAATTATAGGAATAAATCCTACATATAAACGCTTAGGTATAACCTCTTCTTATGATCTCCGTTTCCTTTTCTAAGAAGAATATTACACGGTAGGTTTTGTTGTCAGTTTTGCCACAGTCAAAACCTTGATTGACGGAAAACCTACTCCCTCTAATGCGTTGCATGACAGTTTTAGTATTGATTGACGAAAACCATCATCCAACATCATTCATGATTGATGGAATAGGCTAGTTGCCATAAAAAATGTAATTAGTCCGTCTTTTAGATTATTCAAAAATAAGGGACCCGTATTTTTTTATTTGTAAATTAAACCAAAAATGACAAAGATATAGCCCATTAAAGTTACGTGTAACGTCACGCCGTGCTGCCTTTTTTCGCACGGGGTGACGTCACAAGTAACTTTCATGGGCTATATCTTTGTTATTTTTTGTTTAATAGAAAAAAGAAAAAATACGGGTCCAATATTTTTTTTATAATCTAAAATAAGGACTAAATAAAATGTAATTATTTTGACCCTGGAAACTACCCTATTGATTGATGCTTGCATGACCGTGTCAATGGTCGCCTAATGCAATAGTTGATGGTGAGGCGCACTAGTTTATTCTTAGTAGGTAAACTAGTGTGCCCATCATCAACGATTTAGGTGTCTTCTAGAGGCTCTTGCCTATTCACCTAAATTATAATCGGACGGGAAGACCGCTGCAGGCAAATTGTTCCAGTCCTTAGATGTACAGGTAGGTTAGGTATAAACAACGAGGTGAAATGGTTAGTTCGGACCGCGAGGTTTTAACAATGGAATGGTGGATACTCGCCGTACGTCACCGTATCTGTATTATGTATGTTTTTAGAAATAATAAATATAAATAAATAATAATATTCCACAACTTCCACACAACGCCGTCTAGTCTCAAGTTAAGCAGAGCTTGTGTTATGGGTACTAGACAACTGATAAACATACTTATATATTTCTAAATACATACATATTATAGACAAATTATACACAGATACAGAACAAATGATCATGCTCATCACATAAACATTTGTCTTGGGTGGGAATCGAACCCACGACCTCCGGCATAGCAGTCAAGGCCACTAACCACTAGACCAACAGGCCTGTCAATGTTATGTAGAATAGAATAGAATAGCATTTATTCGGCGCAAGCAACACAATATACCACAACATAAAATTAAAATAAAAAATGGTACATGGTATGGTAATGGTATGGTATGGTGGTATGGTGGTGGTATGGTGGTCGTGTATGGTATGGTATGGTGGTGGTATATTAAAAAATGGTACAGATATACAATACAGTCACAGTGACTGTGCCTGAATGTATGTTTATCAGTTGTCTTGTATTCATAGCGCAAGCTCTACTTAATTTGGAACTAGATAGCATTGTGTGATTGTTGTAAAATATTATTATTAAAAAATTAGATAATTGCTAGCTCCAGGTGGAGCCAGAGAGGGGTTTTTTTTTTCGGTGGGTTAAAATCATCCAGATAACATCCCCCGCCCTTGGGCGGAACGAAAGATAGTGTCAGACTCTTACTGACTAAAAAACCCACCCCGAACCTTCGTTGCCTATATTGGGGCCGAGCTTCCTTTTCGGAAACTAACCTTTGGCCCCAGGCCAGAGGGCGTGTTAGACTCTTACTAACTAAAACTCACTCTAACCTGCCCCCCTAGCCAAGTTATAACCGATTCGTGTCGAATTCCGTTCTCCAATCGGTAACGCCTCGGTGTCAGTAGAAAACGATAAGTTGGTAACCATGTTGACGCGCCTGAGTCGGTCGCTCGTTTTACAATGTAGCATAGTATAACAAAGGACGTAGCGATGAACATTGTAGGAACGATAACATTTCATTCTATAATTTTGAACGATGTGAACTTGGCTACGAATTTTCTATTCGTTTGTTCTGATCACGTGATTTAACGTTGAGATGATGTCATTCCTATACATTTGATTCGTTTTCGACTAGCGTTAACGATTACAGATAATCAACTTGGTTAGGGGTACTAAAGACTAAAACTCATTCTAACCAGAAGACTTAAAATCTAGGGTCACGGTAACGTCTTCCAACAATCCCGCAATAAACGATCCTTTTAGTAAGTAAAGCAAAAATGTGTTTACTTTGTAACTTATATTTCCCAAGCAAATGATACGTAAACAAATAAACATTATTCAAACAAAGAAATTATATTTTTCTTTCCGATATGACCGCCTATAAAGACATAACTAACAATCGTGTATTAATTTGCGAAAAAAACTTTACCTCGTCAACGCACTTTTCTCCAAAAGAAAAACAACCCTACGGTTTTACAAATAAAGTTTATTTTTACAAAATGTTATTTTGCGCGTAATTTATGACCGTTTTCCGTACATTTGGGCAAGGCACGCGATTCTGTCACGAATACAGATATCATACAGTGTAGACGAATGAAATGTACTGAACAAATGTGTGCGAAATTGTTTCAGTCAGGTGTATTTTTAACCGACTTCGTAAAAAGAGGAGGTTCTCAATACGACTTTTGAAGTGGTATAAATCTAATTACTTCTCGCGCTCTAAGCTGGAGCGAGAGGGCGTATTCGATTTTTTTGTAACTATAACCCACATGTTTAAAGTCATAGGTTAGGTCAGGGTGAAGGCAGTTGCCTTTTGCGTCCCAGGATCACGGTGTCTCTTTCAGGAATTCCCGTGGCACCGCACTATACCAGCATGGTGGAACTGTGACCCTTTCTCACAAAAAGGATGCCTGTATCCCAGGATTAGGAACACTATTGTTAACGAGATTTATAATTTTTTACATACACTATCGTTATTTTCTGTAGTAGCAACACTAAAATGTATTTTTGTTACATTGACAACTGAAATGGAATGAGACTGGTAAAAGTGTGGCCACACTGACGTTGATAGATGCATTTACAATAATGCGCCACACTTTTCTAGGCATTCCGTGTTAGTCAGCGAAGAAAGCAATATCTCGATTAATTGTGTACTATCAAAGCAAAAGTTTAAAGGGTGTGGATACCCGTTTTGTGCAATTTTATTTCCACCATTTCCATCCCGCTAGGCACTAAATAAGTTTTTTATCAAATCATCCTTTATAGTTTACACTATTTATATGTCATCGTCATCATCATTTCAGCCGATAGACGTCCACTGTTGGACATAGGCCTCTCCCAAGTGTCGCCACAATGCACGATCCTGTGCGTCTCGCATGCATCGGATTCCCGCAACCTTCACCAGGTCATCGGTCCACCTTGTAGGAGGCCTTCCGCGCTGCGTCTTCCGGTACGCAGCGCCACTCTAGAACCTTTCAGCCCCAACGGCCATCCGTTCTGCGAGCAATGTGCCCTGCCATTGCCACTTAAGTTTGGCGATTCTTCGTGCCATGTCGGCAACCCTGGTCCTTCTGCGGATATCTTCATTTCTGATTCGATTATGCAATGAAATTATTATGCACTATTTATATGTAACTTGCACAAATAAATATTTTTCTTTCTTTTTTTCTTTGCAGGGAAAAGTTGCTCCTTGCCCAGCTTATTTATTTACCCTTCGATAACTTCTTCTTCCAACCACTTAACTTACACATGGTTTACGTAGTTTTACCTTTTAGCTTTAGCAATTTATATTTCCATGATTACAACCTAAAATAACACCATAACAACTCTTTTTCATTACTACCTATGGAACAGTGGCTCCCAACCTTTTATGGTCTGGGACCAATTTGACTTTGGTTCCTTTGTTATTAGTAGGGATTAGAAGTTTAGAAGAATATTGAATTAAGTTAATTTAAAAAAACCGGTCAATTGCGAGTCGGACTTGCGCACGAAGGGTTCTGTATCATCTGTAGCAAAAAAACGGGAAAAAATCACGTCTGTTGTATGGTAGCCTCACCGAAATATTTATTTTATTCTGATTTTAGTATTTGTTGTTTTAAAGACAACAAAAATAATTATATCATCTGTGTAAACTTCAACTGTCTAGCTAGTAATTCATGAGATCTAGCCTGGTGACAGACATACGGACAGCGGAGTCTTAGCGTTTTTACTCTCTCTCGTCTCGTTTTTACTTTGGGTATGGAATCCTAATGATAACTTTTAGCACACCTCTGTATATTCTTTAAAAATCAAAAGTAACGAATATTGTCATAAAACTTACAATTTCGAATGATCCTCAAATTAGTTCGGATGGTTCGCATCAATGTTACTTTTAAGTGGAAAGTTGGGAATTTAATGTATTTCGCGGACCGTATCGCTCATACAAAAGAACCAAATTTTGAACTTTTTAAGGAGAAGCTTTTTGAGGTTTCGAGATTAAGGGTCGCTACAGATGGGCCACCGACCACAATAACAAAACGCTGGCACCGGCATATTTCCCATGGTTCTCATACATTCTATATGGATTTACCGCACACAGTTGACGCCGATGGCCGCTACAAATCACCGCTGCTCACTAATTATGGCCCGCACTGGCCACTAAACGCCACACGCCACTCGCGCATTCAAACCTTTTTCGTCAGAGTTCATTATGATAATATCATACGAAGCCATCATACTGCGCGTATGACTTAAAAAACGTAGCAGCCATTGGCCACAAGTAGCTGTCGCGCGCTTCAGCTTTCTTTGTGGCCGCTTTTAGCTTTTTGTAGCGGCGTTTGTGGCGGTCGCGTGTGGTCTATGTGCGGCGACCTTAGTATTTATTTTATTGTTTTAATTTATATATTCATTGTTTACAAAATATTAAATATGTTTGCAATAAATTGTACTTACAACACTAAACATACACAGCAATTACTTCATTATTCTATTGGATAAACGATATTTTAGGTCTTACGGACCACCAGTGGTCCGCGGCCGACAGTTTGGGAACCACTGCATAGAGCTAGCGTGCCAAGTCGGGGTAGCGTGCCTCAGCAGCTGTGATTGCGTGACGTTCTCTATGCGACAGACCGACTGGACGTATTTTATTATACGAGTGTGATTAGGCAATGCTGTTTGTTAATAAAATACTTGGGTACCGCTTGGCTATGTAATTTTCAGGCTGGTTTTAGGCTTTTGACGCTAGAGTTATTGATAGAGTACTTTTATAGTTGCTATCATGAGTTAACATTACTTAACTTGACCCCTCGGGCGCCCCAGGTTATTATTATTAGATATGTAATTGCGCGTTTTAAGCAAAAAAGCGCACACAAAAAAAAAACTTTTCCTGGATATTTCTAGGAAAAACCAAGATATAGAAACCAAAATTTTCGGTTAAATAAATTTCGTATAAACGCGTGTACAAAACGACAATTAAGCGTTTTTCAAACTCATTCAAGTTGTATAGACGTATGTACAATCGGCACTCGACGCTCGACGTCTCAGATCTCATACATTTTCAAGTAGGCAGAAAGTTGCAACTATTAATAACTGAACAATTTCATGACAATAAGATACCCAAAAACCTACAGAGAACAATTGTGAGCAACATTTGAAACCTTCCGAAGGAACATACTCGTCGAGTCGAGGCTTCAATGTCTTGAGCATCGACGCAGAGTTGCTAGCCTGTCGGTTTTCTACCGGTTGCATTTCGGAGAGTGTGCGTCGGAATTGCATAACCTAATTCCACCTAGCCCGTTCCATCATCGGACTACCAGACGTACGGCTATGCGCCACCGGTACATGGTGGATATCCCACCTACACGCACAAAACATTTTGGGAACACTTTCATTGTGCGTGCAGCTAGGGAGTGGAATTCCTTGCCGGAGTCTGTGTTTCCTGATAGCTACAACCCGGGAATCGAGAGTGAATAGGTTTAATCTAGGTAAGCGCGTTCCATCGTCGACCGCATCGTCGCTCTCCATCAGGTGAGATAGCGGTCAAGCGCGAACCTATCAACAAAAAAAAAATACTCTTGTTTAAATCATCAAAAATCGAAAAATAAGCGCGCTGCGGCACACTGTATAAACAATAGATTTATTGATTTTTTTGCATTACTTATAATCTTAATCGCGTTAAGATTAGACATTCAAAGAAATCTTTTTGACTGTACGTTCAACCGATTTTAACTTCTGTTTTGTAGGTATAAGGATGACATTAAAAGCAAAAAAGCCGGCCAATTGCGAGTCGGACTCGCCCATGGAACATAATATAAAAGTTCTTGTAGTTCGTTGTAACTTTGATCGATGTTTTAATAATAGTGTATTTTTTTAGATTTATGACGTATTAAAAAAAAACTACTTACTAGATCTCGTTCGAACCAATTTTCGTAGGTAGTTTACATGGTAATGCACATCATATATTTTTTTTAGTTTTATCATTCTCTTATTTTAGAAGTTACAGGGACGGACGGACACATTTTACCACTTTGGAAGTGTCTCTCGCGTAAACTATTCAATTTAGAAAAAAATGATATTAGAAACCTCAATATCATTTTTGAAGACCTATCCATAGATACCCCACACGTATGCGTTTGATGAAAAAAAAATTTTTGAGTTTCAGTTCTAAGTATGGGGACCCCCAAAATTTATTGCTCTTTTTCTATTTTTGTGTGAAAATCTTAAAGCGGTTCACAGAATAAATCTACATAGTAAGTTTCAATAGTTTCGGAAAAAAGTGGCTGTGACATACGGACGGACAGACAGACAGACAGACAGACAGACATGACGAATCTATAAGGGTTCCGTTTTTTGCCATTTGGCTACTGAACCCTAAAAAGTGGTTACAATACCAACTATTTACTGCACCCGCCATTTGTCATGCCATCAACGTAATAAAAGTCAAAATCGGTTGAACGGACAGTAATAAAAGGTTTTCATAAATGTCTAATGTTATTTTGAACAGAGTACAAATCATCATCATATCAGCCGAATGACGTCCACTGTCAGATATAGGCCTCCCAAGCGTCGCCACAACGACAGGTCCTGTGCGACACGCTTCCATCGGATTTATATACTTATAAGATTTTCGTCAAACCTTTCAAAAGTCACCCTCATATAAAAGTGTAAGCTTCTTACTTGAAAATCCTCACAGCAGTTCTGAATATAAAGTGATGTCTATGTTTAATACTGGCTATCTCTGTAGGTTTCAAACACTCACTTTTTGTCATTTCTTTTACTCGACTTATCCTCGACCCGCCCTCTCATAATCACAATTATACTCAACTGAGAATTTTTCTCTGTCATGGCGACTGAGGAGAGTGGGGGAAGCTGGATTCGAAACGACTTAAAGAAGATGCTTAAAGATAACCCGCGAAATTTAACGTTAACTGTTTTTTTTTTGTTATTTGTGGCTATTTCATATCTATTCAATAACTCACTGAAAGGGCTGCATTGATGATTTTAAGGATTTTTATTGGAGGAATTTTATAATTAATATTCATTAATAATAAAAAATTATAAAAACCAAAAAAACATACTATAACCACTATTGTGTGTTGCTCGCGCGCCTCAAGGAGATGTTAGCAGCAACCGTAGGGGCCCAGCAGGGTCGAGGCCTACTGGGGCCAAGATTCTAGTTCCGAAAGGGAGTCTTGGCCCCTGTATGAAAGGCAACGAAGGAATGGGGTGGGTTTTTTTAGTCAGTAAGAGTCTGACTCTATCTCCCGCTCCGCCCAAGGGCGAGGGATGTCATCTGGATGATTTTTACCCACCGAACTGTCCTATCCACAAACTACGTGTTCATAACATTATTTCGAGTTTAAGTTCTCTCTAATCGTCGTATCTGTGTCGTTTACTGTTCAGTAGATAACTTTGTTTTTTTTTTTGCGTAAGTTCCAAACAAGGGAAAAATATCCTCACTACCTTCGTACCTTACGGCTTTAGGGCCACTACTAACTTAAAGATTAAGCCAAGAGCAATAAAAACACTTATTGATTCATTAATAAAGCTACAGCTAACGCAACTACAGAAACATGATTTTAACGCCCGAACGAAAAAGGTTGCCCTGGAAAAATAACAATTTCTAGTTAGGACAGTTAGCAGAGAGGGTGACGTGGTAGACCATATCCTTAAATAGCACATGGAACACTTTTATCCTAGAAGTATGTTTTTATGGTAAAATTTTTTACTATCACGCGGATGAAGCCGCTGGCAGAAGCTAGTTGTTCATAAACCTCTTTAACACGCTCACTGCGTTATGAGGTCGAACAAGCCACATTCGTAACTTATAGCAGGTGCAGCAGTCAAAATCTCTTTCTTTTACTCTGTTCAAGGGACAATATTAACAATTATAAGGGTATAACAGAGACAAAGAGATAAAATTTGCGGCGGTGTTTTAAAAAAAAAAAGTTAGGCCGGAAAGGTCTCATATGCACCGAAAAGAAGTTCAACTTTGCCTCTAAAAGACCTCATACGCACTAGCTGAAAAACCATGAAAAATGGCTCCGCAGTGAGCGTGTTAACCCTAAGAGAATCCTTCAGATAGTATCGTTCAAGTATCTTTACAGGTTCTTTTTACTTACTTACTTTGGATAAGGCCCTTGACCCAATTCCGTATATCCTTGAACTCATCTCTAGGGTAACCAAAGTAACCTACTGACCTATTTCCTGGTGTGTTTTAGTTGCCTTCAAGGCTCATAATATTGACTTTGCATCGAGTTTTCATTCGATATTCATGCGTAGTTTGTTGTTGGGCCCCGGGCAGGGCCAAGGATAGATGAAAATTGTTTATCTATTAATACTCGTATTGAAATAACTGCTTTTTACTACATGCATATGAATATAAATATACGGTACATACACTTAAATATTTTTTTTTACAATTTTTGTCTGTCTGTCTGTTTGTGCGGGCTAATCTTTGAAATGGCTGGACCGATTTTGACGGGACTTTTCTTGGCAGGTAGCTGATGTATCAAGGAGTAACATAGGCTACTTTTATTTTAGAAAAAATAAATTCAAAATCCTGTAGTCCACGCGAACGAAGTCGCGGGCACAGCTAGTAAAACATATAATTCAGACTAAAATAATGTCCATAGTTGGTAATAAATAACATAGGTCTTAAAATCTATGTTAGTATTGTTAGTAACAAGAGTCATAAAACTGTGCTAGTATTACAGCATTCACGGTTTCAAATTCACATTAAAAAATTCAATAAAATGTCAACATTGTCAAAAACAGCAATGTCGTGAAATTAAAATGAAATAAAACAAAACACAAACATAAAATAATAAAAAATATGGAAGAGTGTCATAGAGCGCCGTTTATGCATAGCAAATTCAAAGTTAATTATATTACTAGTATGTCAGTAAATGGAAAAACATAATCACAATATTATGACAAAACCTTAAATGTACTGTGTTTTTATGTAATAATCTTATTTGAACTATAGTAGGGGCGGACGCCTTTTTATTGGTGAGAAATCATTAAATGACATCTTTCGCTCTTGGGCGAAGCGGAAGGGCGTGTCAGAATTTTATTGACTAAAACCCACTCTTAAATTCCTTCGTTGCCTTGCATTCCAGGGCTGGGTTTTCCTTTCAAAAGCAAACATGGCCCAGGGTAGGCTTCGACCCTTGTTTACTGACATCTTCTTGAGGTGCGCGTGGAACATCGCCATCGACGACTTGGGTTCGATCCGGACGATTACCAGACGGTCGGACGGCGAGCTACCCATTGCTCGACGTCCGCAAGCCCACGCCTACGGTGAAGGGGCGGACGCCTACGAGCATCTTAGTTGCCCAACAACTTTTTTTTTCTTTCTATGGCACGTTCATACAAACCCGTAATTGATTAGTTGCGGAGACAAAGTTATTTGTCATGCGCTCTCTATCCGTAGCTAAGCAGAAAGAGGAGGTCCACTTGGCGTACATCCAACTCTTAAAGAAAAAGATTCAATCCAAAAGTTGACTGATTTTTCAAGTTGAATAAAAATCCATTTTCTTCATAATTTTTGGCAAGATATGCTTAACTTATAACTGCACCAGTAAGAAGAGGTTTATGTGTTTTTGATAACTCTCAAAGAAGAATTTCTCAGCTAGATTTTTTTTATTATGAATAGGCTCGCGCTCCTGATAGTAAGCGGTGACATCACCGGTTACTATCAGGAGCGCGACCGACAATAGAGCAATCAATCAATCAATCAATCAAAATCATTTATTTCAAATAGACCATTTGCAGGCACTTTTGAATAGTCAAATGTCGGTCAGTCCAAGAAAAGTGAAGCTGAATTGCACGTTCCAAAGAGTAGGTCTCTATAGAGAATAACGTGCAAGAAACTCCATGGACACTCTTTTAAATCATATTATGTGTTACATATAATGCTTGGTTACAAATTTTCATGTTGCTTCTATTGTGTAAGTAAGCACAATGTAGATAATAAAATAAAAAATAAAAAAATAATTAAAAGATACAAACTGAATTAAGCCACTGGCAGCTAAGAGATGACCAGTCTCAACTGACGGCACCCGTTCACGAGCATGACGCGTGCATCAGCCCCACTCAGCTCAACCATTTTTAAGGGAACCGAATGACCCAATAACACGTGCCACCAACAGCGAGACATTAGAGTGAGCATGACAAACTCTCAACTGCCATGCTCAAATGTCAAAAAAAAAAAGATGTAACCTAATAAAAATGCTCCATGGTACTTCACATTTACAAATTGGAAAAAAAAAGTGCTGCTACATTAAACAATGCTATGGTTTCCAAAAAACAAAAGTGTTTTCAAATTACAAAAATATTATTATAGCATACTTGTCTAGAAGTAACCTATTCACTCTTGAATTAAAGATCCCTATGTTGTAGCTGTCAGGGAACACAGACTCCGGCAGGAATTCTGTGTTTCGGAATTCCACTCCTTAGCTGTACGCATAATAAATTTGTGTGTACTAATAAATATTAATAACAACTAAGTAATTTGTCATCCTTTGGTATTGAAATACTAACATATTCTTCTAAAATAGCATCAATCATTGCTTCAAATAAGGTCTCTACTCAAATGTCCTTTCTTTGGTATTGTTTGTCGAATTTACCAGTCCTAAGTTAAGCTTTGCGAATACTGACAAATGCTAGCACTGACTGGATAGGTCCACGCGGAATCTGTGGGATTCTTTCCTCAAAAGAATATATTAGACACTAATCTGCACGGCTCTCATTATGATTTAAACAGTACATATAATTTACTGTATGGACTTCAAAAGAGATTTTGACCGAAACAAATTAAGAGTAGTTTCGTAAATATTTTCGTTAATCTTTACCCTGAGAAAAAATACTCTCAGGGTAAAGATTAACGAATAAATTTACGTGTAAATGTGTTATTTATAACCTATTTGAAAAATAGACATCATTTATCATTATCATTTATCTCAGAGCCTACATTACATCTGACATGATGCGATCACGCCACATCACGCCTTAACACGTAGACAGCGGTACTCATTTTTGTGTTATTTCCATTCCTGTGCTTAAACGCCCCGTGCGTTTAAGATCTCCTCATTATGGCGCTAAGGGGTTTATTAGGCCTCGTAAAGTTTAAAAAACTAAAAGCGTTTTTTGATAAATGCGATACGAGGTCAAAGTGACCCCATATTAAAGTAGATAACCCACTGCATTCTGTTTTAATGGGGCATCTTATACCTATATGTATTTACCTCTTTCCTAAGCTAAACCAAATTGAAATTACAGCCTCCGCACGTCAGAGAAGATTATGCTTTTTAGCTACATCACAATGAAGTAATACCTCGTTCGTTACGAGGACTATTAGACCCCTATCGATCGATATGAGGCGTTTGAGACCTAGTTGCGCACTAAACATGTTAAGTGCTCCAGAGATTTTTCGCCATTTTTACTTTGAAAAAAAAAATGATTTACATAATCTGATTATGTTTGATCGTGACACGAATGGTAAACAGGCACATTACCATACTGAATAAAGAAACAGTAGCTTTACAGACATTTCATACATATAAATTACATGCCCTAAAATGTAGGTACATTATTATTAGTTCCTGCCAGTGACTTTGCTTGAGTGATAGGATTTTTTTTCCAAGCGAACGTACTCAAGGAATAAAAAGTATATTATGTTCTATTCCAGTAGGTACACGGTCTATCCATGTGCAAAAATTCATCCAACTTTGTTCAGCCCCTAGAGTGTGAATAAAGAATTAACATACACGCAAACACCCTTTCACCTTTGTAATTAATAATTCTAAAATTAGTGTTATTAACTTTATTAACGTTATTATGTAACCACCGTGCTCAGTCTCCAATACCTCGCACTTTGGCTGCACTGAATGATCTCTTGGACTCTTATCCAACAAACGATCTGTTTGCGGATGAATGGAAGATGATTTTATTGGCATGTCAGAAGTACTGTTTGAGGAATTGATGTACGTGTTGTTTATACTTTTACTTTTTTAAATAAATTAATTAAAATAAATTAAAAAAAATATACATTAATTTAAGAGTAATTTGCAGTCACTGAGAGAGACTATTTTGTACGAACTCCGCGCGGGTCTATTTCGATTTCGCGGCTCCTTATCAGCAGTTTTATTTTTATATATACATATATACATATATGTATATATATATATATATATATATATAAAATAACTATTCAAGAGTTTTTGTTTTGCGAGGCCCTTTTAAAAAAAAAGCTTTATTATTTTTTGTAACTTTCAAATATTTCCGTGACGTGATCTCGTGACATCGAGACATATACGTTTGAAATCGAAGTTAGGGTCAGATTCGCGATTTTTTTTTAACGAGCCAACTAATTTATATCATGTTTTGATTTTTGCCCGGTCATAAATTTTATAGTCAATTTTAATAAAATATTTTTTCATGGTGCTCTCTCTTTTTAATATTTGTCGATCTCCAGAGGTTTCAAAGTTTTGTATGGAGGAACCTACTTTCACGCGGGCGGAACCATTAACAGAAGCTAGTCAACATATTAACCACATAGATCGATAGAACTGTTTTTAATACACGAAAAAATATAAGAGTAACAAGAAAAAACTAAATGGCACAGTCTAAAATGATAATACTAACTATAAACCTTTGTCCCCAGAATGGTCTAAACGCTATCCACCTAGCCTCGAAGGATGGCCACGTGGAGGTCGTCCGTGAACTGCTGGACCGAGGAGCTGCCATCGATGCAGCCACCAAGAAAGGCAACACGGCACTGCACATCGCATCCTTGGCGGGGCAGGAAGCGGTAGTCAAACTGCTTGTGCAGACTGCAGCCCAGGTAAAGCATGATGATTGAACTCCTGATATGGTCCCACAGCTGCGGAAAAGGTTGTGTGATATGAAGTTAGTGTGTGCTATTGCGGTATGGACCATGCGCTGTAGGTCTGTCCCCTGAATCAAAAAGCCAGGTGTAAGATGATGAATGAGATCAGTGGCGCGGAGGCCGATCCGGTCTACTACAGCGATTTAGTGAGCTCTTTGGCGAACTTCGAGAGGCTATGGGAGTTCGCGCACGCGTGGCATGCCACCCGGAGCAAAATGGAGCGAGAGGAATCCCATTAAAAGATACCGATACCGTCAAGGTCAATACGGCGAGACGGCGACGAAGTACATCATTTGTAGTGTGTGGTTGCGCAAGCCCATTAGGGAGAATGCAAAACGGGAAAATACGCATATTTTAGATTTAAACTAGACTAGACATCACTCCGTAGGATAACACACTATCTCACGGATACCTATGCTTTAGTGATGTCCTGTGTAGACGTTACAGGCTGATTTAGCCCTATTCTTCTCACCATTTCTATCAAGGATAGAAAAGAGACACGTCCACATCGATATATTTACTACGCACATATAAGATAATGCACGTTCATATGAACTCTGATATTTGAGCAATGCGCTAGTTGTTGAAATAGGCACGTAGGCAAGTAAGTAAATATAATTTGGCCATGTTTGCCCAGCTGGCAGAATTTTTTCCCAAGAGTAATAACTTTTAGCTGGTTCAATTTATAGTTTCTAGACATAGGTATGTCCCTAAGGTTGTTTGTTAGCAGTCACTTTATGTACTTTTAGAAAGCTAAATAATGTTTTATTGTCATGGTCTGCCAAAAGTTCTACTTAAAACGACAATACCATGAAAACAAGTAATCCGAACCAATAAAAGAGCATATGCATGAGAAATTAAAAATGAAAGACATTTTATTATGCTAAAACGACCAAACAATTTCAATAATGGCAAACAAAAAGATGAACATTGCCAAAAAATGAGAAACGAAGTCAAAGTTCAAGGGTAAACGTTAAAAGAAAAGATAAATAAACATATACCATTAAAGAAACTGGAACGAAGAACATAAGCGAAAGTAATAAATCAAAAGAAAAGAAATATTGGTCGTCAGCAGCATCTGGTCAGACTGAAAATCGACCCAAACAAACTTTGAGAAAGGATATGATGAATCATATGAACAACAGAAATGACCTATCAATTACAGAAGATGAAATTGCTTTTGGAAGTAATAGAATTTGGGCGAAGGATCCTTCGCCTATGACTCAACGTTTTTAGATGAAAGGGGTAATTCTGGCCTGAAAGCCGGTTTTCCCATACTGAGTCACTTGGCTACTTTTTCCATTTCTTTCCAAAACTATACTATTAACACTGCAATCTTTTATAAATACCATCTGATCATAATATTTTATCTTAGATACTGTTTACCTAGATAACGGTAAAATCACGGGAAAGATTAACGTTTAATTGTTTTTTATTTTTATTTTATTTGATCTAGTACCGAGGGTCTTTTTTTGAGATGGGAAATCATCCAAAGACTTCTCATGCTGTATGCAGAAGCGATAAGGAGTGTCAGACTTTAAATGACTAAAACCTACCTGTGTTCTTAGGGAGGAGGAAGGGGGTCATCCTGGAACGCAAAAGCATTCTAGGACCACGGGAACTCATTCAAATATTCCCGTAGCCCTTGCGAGCATCGGTCCTACTGGACGCTTACAGTTTGACTGACATTTCTTTTTTTTTTTTCTTTTTGTTTTGTTTGGCGCGTGTGGAACTCTAAGCGTCGGTTGTCTAGTATCAACCTATACTTTCTATTTCTATCTTCTAATATTTTCATTTATCTACTTCATGGATCCAAACGTGTATTCATTCAGGAAGAATGAGTAACGCATTGGCAATGAATTATCTACGACAAGGGTGATCATTTGCTTGGTCTCGACCAAAGGGCAACTGGACACCCCCTTGTATATTTATTGCTGAAGCTAATGGCTGTGATAAATAACTATCTACATTTATGGCCTCATTGATTACCTTAGCTTTGTCATTGATTCAATCTATTGTTAACTTAATTACACTGATTAGCAATTCTAGCTTTAGCAGTGTTTTCAAAGCTAAAGTTTTTTTTTTAAATACTTGACATCATCACCTTCAATGACCGGTTGACAGGACAAAAAAAGAAAAAAGATTGTGTTGCCTCGAACCGAAATAATATCAGGGCAAGAAGATGATGATCACCACTCAATACTTGTGATGAAGAAACGAGATAGATATTTTAACCTTTCAATCGTGTCAATAAGAGACACAATAGAAAGACAATGACAGCGCGAATGCTGGTCACTTGGGGTTTAATGAATTAAAAATCACAATATTTTGGTGAAAAATGCAATATTTTGTTACTGAACTGAAGTAAACTTGATTATTATTTCTCAAAACAAAATCATTCGGAGAATTGCATTGTATCTGTCTGTATGAAGTTTTGTAAGGAATGATTGATATCCACAATAACACAACCTGCAAAAACACTTCACCGATCGTCAGGTTTAAAAATATTATGAAGAATCTGTTGCACAAATATTAGTGGATACTTGAATCCATCCGTTTGGGCTTAAGTGCAACGTCATAATTCACTCATTTTAAATTTGGATTTTGAATTATGATCATCTGCACTTCAGCAGACTGCCGACGAAATGATTTAAAGTCTTTGCCGTTTCATTTTTTTCTCGATCGGAATTTTCAACATTACTGCTAAATATTTATAACATTATGAGTATATCCGGCCATTTGAGCTAAAGTTTGTTTGAAAAGTAGTAAAACACTTATGGCCTTGTAATATGCCATAAGTATTTTTTTTTTTATATTACTGATATACGCGACATATAAACGTGATCAAAATCGAGCTCCGAAACGTTGTCACTCATAATGGGCCTTATCAGAATGATTAAAGTCACCCAAAGAGAAATAGAAAGTGCTATGCTTGGTGTTTTTTTGCGTGATCGCATCAGATGGAAATGAAATGGAGATATCCGCAGGAAAAAAAAGGTTACTGACATAGCCCAAAGAATCGCCAAACTTAAGTGACAGTGGGCAGGCACATTACTCGCAGAACAGATGATCGATGGGGCCGAAAAGCTCTGTAATGAAAAACGGAAGATGCAGCGTTAGAAGACCTCCCACAAGGTGGACCGATGACTTGGAGAGTCGCGGGAATCGGATGGATGCGAGATGCACGTTCACACCTATGGCCAACAGTGGATATCTTTCAGCTAAAATGGTGACGATGATGCGCTCTATTGTAAAAGTTAGACCAGTACCTCTACCATGAGTTTAAAGCAATAGTATTTGTCGATACTCGATACTGACTACGTAAATATTTTGTATGGCAAATTTTACAGCGCCTCTAGCGGTCACTTACGGAACCAAATGTATTGACAAATACTATTGCTTTAAACTCATGGTAGATGTAGAGTTGTTGTGATTGAAACTTCATTTTTTTCATCAATAATTTTCTTTCCCAGGTCAACATCCAATCCCAAAATGGCTTCACCCCACTTTATATGGCTGCACAGGAGAATCACGACGGCGTCGTGAAGTTCCTCCTGGCTAATGGAGCCAATCAGAGTCTTGCCACTGAGGTAACGTATTAAATGAACATTAAGTTTATAATAAAAAAAAAATGCAGCCTAGGGAAAGTATTAAAACAGTAGAGGTTGAATATATGTTTAAAATAAATAAATTATAACTTAATTTATTTATTTATTTATTTATTTATTTATACTTCATGCACATGAAAGTACAGAGGCGGACTTAATGCCTTAGGCATTTTCTTCCAGTCAACCTCAGTCAGTCAGTCTTAATGTAGTTACCTATCTATTTTAGACAGCCACTCAAAACCCTTTCATCTTCCAGGATGGCTTCACTCCTTTAGCAGTGGCCATGCAACAAGGTCATGAGAAGGTGGTAGCCGTTCTGCTGGAAGCTGATACACGCGGTAGGGTTCGCCTGCCTGCACTGCACATCGCTGCTAAGAAGGATGATGTCAAAGCTGCTAATTTATTACTTGAGGTTTGTGGAGCTTTCTAAAAGAAATTGCTTATTGGTTGATGACTTTGTGTGGTGATAGAATATCTAAATGTTTATCTCTTTAGGTGTACTTTTTAGATGCAAAATATTAAAACTCTTTGGAGCAAAATCTTAATGATCTGCTCTATAACAGAGCCAGAAAAAGCCAGAGTGAAATGTAGAAACAGTTACCATTACTCGAAATTGTTTGTACTCTTCACACTGGATTTGAATGGCGGAATTCCAGTTGATGAAGACATTACTTCAGATACATTTGTGCCAGGATTGTTATATACTTCTACGATGTTTTTGATAGACCTTTATAATTCAAAAACTGTGTCTTATTCCTCTAGAATGAAATATTAGCCTCATTTCACATTACCTTATTCTTATATTCTTTATTGTACATTTGTTTGCTTTATTTTTAGATCTTTTATTACCTGTTACATTAATCATTGCATCAATGACGTTTATTTCTTTATTCTATCATTATTTTCACTAACGTAGGTTCTGCTACTAATGGATATTCTTTCATCAACTAGAATGAACACAACCCCGACGTGACTTCGAAGTCAGGCTTCACACCACTACACATAGCTGCACACTACGGCAATGAATCAGTAGCCAGGCTCCTGCTGGCTAAAGGAGCTGATGTGAACTGTGCTGCCAAACATAATATATGTCCACTGCACGTCGCTGCTAAGTGGGGTAAGTTACTACCAGTACTGCTATCTAGTCAGGATGTTATGCTAATAAGGCGGTTGCCAGGCTCCTGCTGGCTAAAGAATGCTGTGCTGCTAAACATAATATATATCAACTACACGCAGTGCCAGATCAAGCTAGCGCAGGGCCTGAAGCAAATTCTACCAAAGGGGTTGCCTAAATCTTTATAAATTACAAAGAATGAAAACTACTTTAATTTATTTTTCAAACAGATCATGAGGCTAGGGTACTGATGAGTCCAAAGGCAGTTGTATATATTGCCTTTATGGGAAATTCGGTAGAGATTAGAATTCATATGGTATCTTGACTTGTGTTTGTACGTCTATGCTGGACCCGTAGCATTTACTACTCTTGCGTCTTACGTGGTTAATCCGTTACATTAATTTACAGTACTATTGTCTAGTCAGAATGTCATGGTAACGATGCAGTTTTAGCCAGGCTACTGCTGGCTGAAGCAGCTATTGTAACTGTGCTGCTAAACATAATGTATGTCCACTGCACGTGGCTGCTAAGTGGGGGTAAAGAATAAAGTCCTTTTATGGCTGTTGTCACCATTCATAGAGGACTGAACCTGGTAACCCGGTTGTTAATATGAAACAAATACCACGAACCTTTTTTTTCTCTTTTAGAAATATTGCAGTAAGTAATTTTTGATGAAAAATTTCCCTGGTCTTACGCGTCTTGCATCCAGCAGTCCTTGGACATTTGGTGATCCTTCGGACTATGTCGATATGGATTTCTTCTGCGGATATCATCATTCCTGCCATGCCTTAAACTTAACTATCACCAATATTTATTCCAACATCTAATACGCCTTCTCCATCACCAGGAAAAGACAACATGGTGTCCCTACTGTGTGACAACGGGGCTAATGTGGAAGCCCGTACTCGAGATGGACTAACTCCTCTGCACTGTGCCGCGCGATCGGGACATGAGAGGGTTGTGGAAGCCTTGCTGGATAGGGGTGCCCCTATCACCAGCAAGAGTAAGGTAAGGACTTGGCAAATACTTTAAAAACTTTATAGTTTAGTTGAAATTCAGTTTTTTATGCTCTGTCAGTCTGTTAATAATACACATCCATTTTCAGTTTTCCAAAGTTTGTTAATCCTTGTTCTGTCCTGTTCTGTTGTTGTTGAACTGTTATTAAATCGTATGAAACATTGATTACCAATTTTAAAACTAAATAATATGTCAGCCAGTATTTACGAATAACTGGAAACAAAATAAACAAAAAAAATAGCGTTTATTGGCATTATAATAACGGAAACGCCTTGATATCTATACAAAAAGTACAGTGAATATTGCCAAAAGGGCCTCTGCTCAGCATAACACCAAATGTTAACACAACCATTTGACGTTGATTTTCAGCTGCAGCCCATGAATAGGAAAATGACTTTTGCACATTAGAAGGCTAGAAAATCAGCTTCCAACTCAAGCTTTGTTATTATTTTATTTTTTTTTTTTTGGAAGTTTTACCGTGGTCCTCGAACTTAGCCTCGCTTGTGGCTCTTGCGAATTGCATCTTCGTCGCAATAACAAAGCTTGTCCACTTGTACAATTGCCGTCACGGATCTTGAGCGGTTGTGCAGAAGTCAAATATTCGGTCTCTTTAGTGGTGCGAAGTGAGACGCGGGGGCGGGGAGTGTCAGTTATTGGCTCGCCGCGCTATCGCGTCATAGACGTCACTCCAGATTCGTTCCCTGCGTTGCTGCATGTATCTAACAATGAAGACGATTGGCTCGCCAATGTATGGAATGCGCAAAGCGATCCCCACTCTGACGCCGAGCGCTCAAGATCCGTTTTGGCGATTGTATGAAATTGTAGCATTCCTGTCCCCCTGTAGAACGGGCTGGCCCCGCTGCACATGGCGGCGCAGGGCGACCACGCGGAGGCGGCGCGCGTGCTGCTGTCGCGGCGCGCGCCCGTGGACGACGTCACCGTGGACTACCTCACCGCGCTGCACGTCGCCGCGCACTGCGGACACGCCAAAGTTGCTAAGCTTCTTTTAGACAGGTGAGGTTTTGAGAACAAGCCAACTATTTATGTCCACTGCTGGACATAGGACTTTTCCTAGTGTCGCCCCAACTGTAGATGTCAGTTAAGCCTAGTAAGGCCAAAGTTTATTGGGATCATGGAAAGACTTGTGTCATTGAACGTGGTCCTAGAACACAAAGGGCAAATGAAGGAACATAGATACATCGGTACATTAGGTGTGATTTTACACCATTTAACTATAACGATAACCAGCCGTGAAACGGCCTCCTATTGGTCAATTCGACGATTTGACAACTGTTAACGGCTTTGTTATCGTTATAGTTAAATGGTGCAACTCACCCTTAGTCAGTTAAATTCTGATACGCCCGCCCGCTCCACCCTAGAGCTGGAAAAGTCATTAGATGATTTACCACATTAAAAAAAACCTCTACCTATGATTGGTTCATCTTGTGGAAAAATAATAAACACCATGGTCTATTGAAAAGTAGTGTAACGTAAGGAACGTCAATATATTTGTCGAACTACCCTTTAGAGCTTGTATTTAATAGTACCAGTATACAATTTTATCCGTTGTTAGGGTTCCAAACCCTAAGGTCCCCTTGGCATCCCCAAGGGGATCATAGGATCAGACGGACGAACAGAAGAGGCGTCCGTCCGTCTGTCTGTTTTTTCATTAACAGACCGTATCTTATAAACTGCAACAGGTAGAAATTACAAAATTGTCGCAGAACGCTAAATTGCCACTACAACAAATACACCTTTCATGAGTGAGTCCGACTCGCACTTGGCCAGTTATTTTTTTTTTTTTTGTATTTGTTACGATTTCACGAGCCATCCCGACTCACAAGTCAATGGGTTTGATATATCAACAAGAAACAATAAAACCCTAAACAAAAAAAATCCTTTCGAATAATTAAGTATGTAGATTGAATAAATCGAAATCGTCATTTCGTTGTCTTTATTTCAGAAATGCGGACGCGAATGCCCGCGCCCTGAACGGATTTACACCCTTGCATATCGCATGCAAGAAGAACAGGATCAAGGTGGTGGAACTGCTGCTCAAGTATGGTGCAAGTGAGTATTGTTTTAAGCATTCATTGTTGATTCTATTTTTTTATAAGTATGACAAAAAGTAAATAAAATCGAACAAGGACAAATTTAGATTTGCCCTTTTCTCGTCATAAATAAAGCAACTTTCGATCTTAACAAAGCAAGTTAACAAGACGAAAAAAGAGTCTATGAAATAACACGATTGATCTGAAAAGGAGAACCTATAATAATAAAATGGTTTTGGAAAGCTTGACTTAACTTGGCCACTGATAAAATGCCAGAAGCTAGTGCATGATTCCAATTGATCGTTTTCTACGGAGAAGAACCGGTAAATCCGCGAATGCTGAATTATTTGTACCAGAAATATATGGTCAGCATTTTTTTTTGGTGGGTAAAAAATCCAAATGAAAGAAAAATCCGCCCTTGGGCGGAGCGGGAGTAATAGTCTGACACTATTGTCAGACTCTTACTGACTAAAAAACACCACCCCGTCCCTTCTTGCCGGGGCTAAGCTACCTTTCGGAGCCAACCTTGGCCCCAGAAGTATAGTCAGCATCAAAAATTTCATCACCTACCTACTTATCCTTTTCCAAATATATGAGGTAGGCTTCTAGTCAAGTTGCTGGGCATAAATATTTTACAAATAGAAACGGCCTACTTCCACAACTCACAAACTTGGTTGTCACAATCCCCTTGGCTTACAACAAAGGCTTAATCAAACCGTAAAGGTCATTACGCAAGGGTATACCTGCACAGTTATACCTTTTATTTTAAGCTCTTATCCATCCTAAGGTTGTCTGGAAGATATCGCTTTCAGCGATAAGACCGCCATAATTGTACCCACAAATTGAAGTTTTTGTATAAGCTGTATTACTTTTTGGTGTACAATAAAGTCTATTCTATTCTATTCTATTCTATTCTTTTTTTTCCGATGGGAAAGATCATCCATTGATAACCCCCGCTCTTGGGCGGAGCGGGAGATAGTGTCAGACTCTTACTGACTAAAAAACCCATCACGTTCCTTCAAGCCTTCATACCGGGGCTCGAGCGCCCTTTCGGGTAACCCTGGCCCCAGTAGGCTTCGACCCGGCTGGGCCCCTGCTGTTGCTGACAACTCCTTGAGTCGCGCGGGAACAGAGCGCGCCGTCGACGACTTGGGCTTGGTCCAGACAGTTACTTGCACACTGTCCGCAAGCCCGCGCCTACGGTGGCCGGAAATCGGGATCAGTATCCCGGCGGCGGTGCACAGTTATACATGTCAGGTAATCTTGTATAGAAACCTACACAATTGTGCAACTCACACGCTCCAGTTTACCTGCACAAGCAAACCTGTCAGGTACACCCTAGCGTGTATGGCTACCTTAACATTGATTCTCCTCCACCAGGCATACAAGCCACAACAGAATCTGGACTGACGCCTCTCCACGTGGCTGCGTTTATGGGCTGCATGAACATCGTGATCTACCTGCTGCAGCATGAGGCGAACCCTGACGTGCCTACCGTTAGGGGGGAGACACCGCTGCACCTGGCGGCTAGAGCTAACCAGGTAATGTTTGATGACATCGTTATCTACCTGATAAAGTAGATAGAAAAAGATTTAGGGGCTGATACGTTGATCAGACTAAATCCATGCTAGAGACCACAGTCTGCACGCCAGCCACATTATTGAAGATAGGACAACATGGTGAAATATAGTCCACAAGAAAGTCGACCCTCAGCATTGAAAATAAACGACGCAAGTAGGACAAGGATGATCTACCAGATGCAGAATGAGTTCACCCTAATGTGCTTTTAGAGGTATGTAAAACAGGATGCAAAGCCTCGCACTCGCTAGCCTCTGTTGAAAGGAAATCCTTTGACCAGATTGTTCAATCTGGTCCAGGCAGTAGCCTGATTCACGTAAAATCAAACAAGCCAAATATCGTGGAAGTTTTATATTCGTTCGATCGAAGTCCTATCCAAAAGTGGTATTCACGATCTATCGACTTATTTCCAGTTCCATTAATAAGTATTCTACCAGGATAATGTAATACAGTTTTTTTTTTTTATCGATGAATTTCAAACGACTTTAAAATCGGTGTCGTTCAAACTCGATTGATGGATGTGAATTCAGAAATAGTCTAAACGACTAAATCGCTACGATATCGTTACGGTTTTCATTACGTGAATCGGGCTACTGGTACCCTATAGTTAATTTCTGATTGTCGTAGTCATATACATATATTCTAATCGCACGGGAAACTCTAATACCGTGATGCAGGGTTATCTAGCTTAGTTCCCAAGTAGCGACGATAGATGTCGCTTTGTGCCTACCATCTGGGGGAGACACTGCTGCTTCTGGCGGCTAGTTTAACTAGGTAATGTTTGATGATATCGTGATCTATCTGGTACTGGTGGTGTGGGGGAGGGGGAGTATTTGGTCGACATCCATCTCGTTAGCTCTTTTATCAACTTTCTGGATTGAAGAGCTATACGAGATGGAATAGGTACCCAGTCACAAAAACATGACCCTGGCGTGTAGGATACGAAAACACTTGCCGGACCAATCCGAAAGGTACAATCAAAGACACTTCCGCCTGACCACCGCTAAGTTCATTATTGCTTGCACTCGAAACGAAAACTTCCAACGGTTTGGTTTGGCGCCGCACCGCAGGATTCGAACGTTTTTTTTTTTTAAGTGATCAGGTAGCAATAACCACGATGGTACCATTTGAAACTAATGACTTTCACAAACAGAAACTCACTCTACCACATCTTCCAGACGGACATAATCCGCATCCTCCTTCGCAACGGTGCGGCAGTGGAAGCCAAGGCCAGAGAGCGCCAGACTCCCCTGCACATCGCCTCACGACTGGGCAACGTGGACATCGCAGTCTTGCTGCTCCAACATGGCGCTGATGTCAGGGCTATGACGGCTGACCACTATAACCCGCTGCATATTGCTGCTAAACAACATAATCATGATGTAAGTATTGTGTGAACCTGGTACCTTCAGCTCTGGGCCGCGGAGGATATTATTGGGACAAAAATGCCCCGGTCTTAAAGTGTAGTGTGAAAGGTCCTCGCTAGATGGCGCTAAATTCAACATTTTTACTTAAGCACTAGAGTTCCGGCATGTCCCAGAACCAAAAAATTCGAAGACTTGTGACATCTACCAACCCGCACTGGGCCCGCGTGGTGGATTACGGCCCATTTCCTCTCCTAGAGAAGAGGCCTGAGTCCCAGCAGTGGGAACGTTAAAGGCCGATTATGCTATGCTGTGCTATTAAAGTTAGAAACATGAACAGTTACATTTAGATTGATTTTATTGACAATAACTTAACTAAGTTCAATAAAATAGAATATCAGGTTTTAGCAAATACTATTGCCTTGAATTAATAATGCTTCCGTACACTGAAAACAAAATAATTTGAGTTTAGCGCCATTTAATGAGCGCGTGGCCACGTTTGGGCTCGTCGCCTTCACCGCCGTGGTCCTGCCAAGGTCTTAACTTAACCTTACTAGGTTACCTTTGAAGATTAGTAGAGAAAAAGCGTTACATTTAGTGATTTATTCCGTTCTAATACCAAAAATTAATACCACTTGTGTCTGTGTAAAATCATATTTAACATTATCCATTCCGAGCAAATACCAACAACTTGAATGTGGTACTATCATCTCAAACAATTAAAATAAATTGGTTTCGTTATATTTTTACGTACATTATTTTTTTTTTCGCATTGAACTGTTTTTTTTTTCAATAAAATATTTTATACACACAAACTATTTTTACTGACTGTATCTCATATCTTTGGACATGTTTTTGAGTCGAAACAAATACCAGTGGTATTAGTTGTGGTATTAAAATGGGATAAATCCATTTATTTGCCATAGGTTTAAGTGAAACTAAAACTAATTTAACAATGATGTCTTGACAGGTGGCAGCAGCACTGATTGAACACAACGCTCCACTAACAGCCACTACCAAGAAAGGGTTCACGGCTCTGCACCTAGCCGCTAAATATGGCAACTTGAAGGTAAATACACACACATTAGACAACACACACACATACATTAGACATTAGACATTATGTGATTGTCCCTAAAACGTAGTTAATGTTGGCAAAAAATAAAAGGCTTGCATTATTATATAATTGTTTCTAATGATAAATGATATTTATTTTGCAAATAGGTTTAAAAAACATTTTTACACGTCAATTTTTTTTTTTCGTCACTTTGATCTAGATGAGGCCGGTGTTTCCTATCTGACTACCCTGAGAAGAAACACCGAAACAAACTCAGGTGTCAAAGTCTCTTTTAAAGTCCATACAGTAAATATGTAATGGTCGAATCACATGAGAACCATGCAGATTAGTCTGAGATGATCTTTTGAAGAAAGAACCATACCGATTTGCAAGCATTTGTCAGTATTCACAAAGCTCAACTCAGGACTACTACGGAGCTCAACGACTTGACGAATATTGTTCGTCAAGAAAAAGGACTTTCTTCTTTCTAATAGTAGTGTGAAATTTCCACCATTTTCTCTAATCCATCGTCTCCTCTAGGTGGCAAACCTCCTGCTAGCCCACGGCGCGTCTCCGGACCAGGCCGGCAAGAACGGCATGACTCCGCTGCACATCGCTGCGCAGTACGACCAGCAAGCTGTAGCGACCACGCTGCTCGAGAAAGGAGCTGATGCCAAGGTCAGTTTGTGAAATATTTTTACTTTTTTACTTGTCCATAATATAGGTATCTATATACAGGGTGTAATGGACAGCGCTCCACAAACTTGAAGGTCTTGCTCACAACCTTCGTCAAGACTTTTTTTCAGGAAAAAAAAATCGGCTTCTCCATACAAACTGTCCAATTAAGTTTTTAATTTTGTATGGTGAAGCTGATTTTTTTTCGGTTTCTGAAAAATGTCTTGTAGAAGGTTGTTCAGTTTTGTCTACTGAACAAGCCAATAGAGTTTGTGGAGGGCTGTCTATTACACCCTGTATATGTCTACCTATCCGTTAAGTCATTCTAAACCACGCAAAGTGTTTTGATACCGTTGGAAAGAGCGATAATTGTAGAAAGTTTTCGTATACAATAGGGAATATGCACGCATTTTTTTTATTTGCCCAATTAAATGCTAGTTTGCTAAAAAAAACAAACATGGGAAATTAGAATATATTCATCAATAACAAAGTTATAAAGCTTCAATGTTACTATTATGAAATGCTGGACATGAATCTAGACCATGACGTTTAAAGTAAGTTTGTTTTAGTCTTATTTCAGTGTAGGTGAGAGATGGCGCTAGACAACCTGTATAGCTCTGTCTCTTACCCACACTGGAATAAAAATAAAACAATCTTACTTCGAACGTCGTGGTAACCCCACTGGTCTTTGACGTCAAAGGTCCTGATGAGGAAAACATTATACAAGAAATCAAAAATATTCCTACTTAATTTCTGAGGAGCATTTTTTTGAATTATAGAAATCACTTTGAAGAGTGCCAGAGCCGCAAAGGATAACACTTGAATAATGTTATTTAAAAAAAAAAAATTTGCTATGTCTTTGATTTTGTAAATTAATGTGTAAATGTATTTCTTAATTTTTATGCTTCTTCAAAGGTGAATTATTTCTAACACAGCCAGTATACGAGTATATATGTATATAATTGCAGGCTGTAGCCAAGAACGGGCACACTCCGCTGCACATAGCAGCTCGCAAGAACCAGATGGAGACGGCGGCCACGCTGCTGGAGTACGGCGCGCTCACCAACGCAGAGTCCAAGGCGGGCTTCACGCCGCTGCATCTTGCGGCTCAGCAGGTAATAATATTCCACAGCTATCACACAATGTCATCTAGTCCCAAACTAAGCAGAGCTTGTGCTATGAGTGCTAGACAAAGGTAAAATCTTCTATTTAGTTCAATAAAAGAGTTATGAATTTATATGTGGATGGATGGAGAGGGAGAGGGAGGCCAAAGAAAAGATGGATGGAATGTGTAAGAAGTAATATGAAAGAAAAGGGAGTTAGTGATAGCGTGACGAGTGACAGGACAGAATGGAAGAAAAAAACGTGTTGCGCCGACCTCAAATAAAATGGGACAAGGGCAGGAAGAAGAAGAAGAAACTCATTATTATATATTTTATTTTTCATTATTTATATTTTATTTTTCTCTTTGTCTTTCTATTGTGTCTCTAATTAAAGGTTAATAGTTTCTTTAAGGTCCCGTACCTCAAAAGGAAAAAAACGGAACCCTTATATGATCTCTCTGTTGTCCGTCCGTCCGTCTGTTTGTCTATCTGTGAAGATCCTTTCTCTCGGGAATGTAAGGAAATATCAAGTTGAAATTAAAACCGTATACTCAGGTCTGCGGTTCCTTGATGCTGTGAAGAAATCAAACATCTAAATTAATGTTTCGGCAGTTTATGTCGCAAAAACGTCTATTTTGACACTCTCAAGGGAATCAAAATTCACAGGGCAACGGACTTCCGTTGTAATAATGGCACAAGTATAGGAAAAAATATGGAAATGTAAATTTATTGCTACGTCACACAAAAAAAAACCTTTTTTTGCAAAATCTTTGGTAGTGATAATGGATTTCCATTCGGGAATTGAACTATTTACGTAGTAAGTTTGTACGGAACGCGAGTCCGACTCGCACTTACCCAGTTTTTTTTTTTGCACTAATTTATTAAGACCCTATCGTAGCCTCTAGCCTTGAAGACACCTAAATTGATAATCGGACGGGATGACCGCAGCAGCCAAATTGTTCCAATTCCTCGATGTAAACGGTATAAATGATGTGGTTAAACGCTTAGTTCGGACCGTTGAGGTGTTAACAATGAAAGTGCGGACACTTGCTGTACGTCGGCTTTTCTAATTCTAACTGCATTGTTATCATGATTGTTTCGTTCCCAGGGTCATACAGAAATGTGCTCATTGCTCTTGGAGCATGAAGCTGAGGTAGACCAGCAGTCCAAGAACGGGCTAGCAGCTCTGCACTTGGCTGCTCAGGAAGACAGGGTGCCTGTCGCTCAGCTATTGGTCAAGAATGGAGCAGAGGTAACACTATAATATTATTTTAATAAACGTAGGGAAAAAGCAGTTAAAAATATATAGTTTTTTTAAGCTATTGCATAGCTTCTATCGCGGGCCTTGAGCGTGGAGACCGAATCCAGAAATTCCGTAACGAAAAGAACCTAACACCCCTCACTCATTTGTTTTTTGAGCGTGGTGACCGATAAGAAAACAAATGAGTGAACAATCAATCAAAATTCAATTCAATGTGTGAAAGTGTAACTTCAATTAATAACAAAGAAAAAAAAAACAAAGGAAAAAAATACTGCATAAATAAAATAAATAAATAATTATAATTGCATAAGTTGATAAAAATGCTATGCAATAGCTTTACCGCGGCAGTCCCCGAGTGCCACACGTCTTTTTCTTTTTAATGTTATTTTTTTTTGATGCAATGCCGTACCTCAAACGTTCTAAACCATAAATTCCTGGCATCCTGACTCTGTGTTGCTTGTCCACAGGTGGACATCTGCACGAAGGGCGGCTACACTCCGCTGCACATCGCGAGTCACTACGGCCAGGCCAACATGGTGCGCTTCTTGCTCGAGAGCGGTGCTTCTGTCAAGGCTCAGACTACACACGGGTAAGAAATCATCATCATCATTATTTCAGCCGATATAAGTCCACTGCTGGACATAGCCCCCCCCCAATTGTCGCCACAACCACCGGTCCTGTGCGTTTCGCATCCATCGGATTCTCACGACCCTCACCAGGTCATCGGTCCGCCTTTTGAGAAGCCTTCCAATGCTGCGTTTTCCGGCACGTGGTCGCCACTTCAGAACCTTTAGTCCCCATCGACCATCTGTTCCGCAATGCAATGTGCCCTGCCCACTTGGCGATGCTTCGAGCTATGTCGGTAACTTTGGTTCTCCTGTGGATATCTTCATTTCTGATGTCATCGCGCAAGGAAACTCCGAGCGTAGCCCTTTCTATTGCCCTTTGAGTGACTTTAAAAGACTTCTTATGAGGCCCATTGTAAGCGATCATGTTTCAAAGCCATGTTCATAAAGATACAAATCAAATCAAATCATTTATTTATTTGCATACATTTGATACAGGTCAAATGTTTATTAAGATACTAGTTTATTTAATTGTAACTTACTGGCTGATTTGTTTATTTACTGGTACTTATAGGTTCAGATATGCGCACACCGATGCCTCCTGTTTAAAATGGTTTTTGAAAGTGAACGTTGTTACAATGTTGATGTCCCATACAACATGTAGCATAATAATCGATGTACTAGCAAAGACACTTCCGCCTGACCGCCGCTCAGTTCAGTTTTGCTTGCACTCGAAACGAAAACTTCAAAGAGTTTGCTTTGCTGAAACGCCGCGGGATTCAAACGAATTTGTTTTTAAGTGATCAGGCAGGAATGACCGCGATGGTACATGATTATTACGTATCCTTAAAGTAGTATGTTCAGAATCGGTTACTGCCATTTATTTTCCTAAAATAACAAAGAATTATGGTAGGATAAAAAATTGCCTATTTTGATTAATTTTTTATAAATATTGTTTATAGAAAGCCCGGGTATAAAACGCGTAACTAATTAGAATTATTGTTGATCATAGTTTTATTCGTTTAATTCACTTATTGCTACTAAAATATTTATGATAATAATAATTACCTACTTATGTCTATCCTCACAGATACACAGCACTACATCACGCCGCTCAGCAAGGCCACATCAATATCGTGAACATCCTACTGGAACATAAGTCAGATGCTAACGCCACTACTACGGTAAGACTGAGAACTATATGTGTATGTCGCAGTCGTATTGTGTAACACGCCTTATTACAAGTCGGCGCGCCGGATTGAAAGACGCCGTCGTAATGTAATACGGCTACCTTACGTTTAGCCGGATTGTGGTTTTTTTTTTCCTGTGGGTAAAAATCATCCAGGTGATAACCCCCGCCCTTGGGTGGAGCAGGAGATAGTGTCAGACTTTTACTGACTAAAAAACCTGCCAATTTCCTTCGTTGCCTTTCACACCGGGGCCGAGCCTTTCTTTTAGAAATAGACCTAGAGCCAGATTGTGGTGGTGATACGTTCTATAAAGTGGCGTCCAATGATTAGCTATATTGTTGACTTGTATAGTCGTCCTACACTGACAATGCAAGACTTTAATTATGAAGAACCGATTAAAAATAAACTTTTACAACAAATAGCTGATAACGGCTGAACAGTGACGTCCCAATATACAAGCGAAAGCTTAGTTTGGGGACCAGTATCTGCAACTTCAGCGATTACTGTATCCATCTATTTTTTCCTGGATATATAATATTGTGAATAATTATTTTTGGTCTCGAACAAACATATTTTTTTTTATCTTGCTTGTTAAGTACCTAACCTAACACGAAGGAAATAACGGTGGCATCGTTAACTCATAATACGGCGTGTTATATGATACGGCTGTGACATATATACAATCTTAACCAAAAGTATGCTGAAAGATTTTGGTCCGTCAATACGATAGTATAGTTATCGGCACGGATCTTGAGCGCTGGCTTCAAGTTGCGCAGAATTCAAATGTTCGGTCTCTTTAGTGGTGCGACGTGAGACGCGGGGGCGGGGAGTGTCAGTGATTGGCTTGCCGCGCCATCGTGTCGCGCCATAGACGTCACTCGTGATTCGTTCCCTGAGCTTGCTGCATGTATCTAACAATGACGACGATTACCTCGCCAATGTATGGTATGCGCAAAGCGATCCCCACTCTGACGCCGAGCGCTCAAGATCTGTGCCGATAACTATAATAAAGAAAAAATACACACGAGTTTTATGCTGTTTGTAGAAACTAATTTAAACTTTACAATTACAAACAAACATAAATCATTTCAGACATTAAAAAAAAAGTATAAAGTATTTTTGGTTGACCTTGATTGTTGTTACGAAGAATGCGAAGACTCAGGTCAAAATACTTGCTTCAACTATCGTTTTTAAATATAATTCTTCTGTACATGTGTTAGTCACCTAACTCCTAATAGCTCGGCCCCGATATGAAAGGCAACGAAGGAACGGGGTGGGTTTTTTAGTCAGTAACAGTCTGACACTATCTCCCGCTCCGCCCAAGGACGGGGGATGTCATCTGTATGATTTTTACCCACTGAAAAAGAAAAAAGAAAGCCCGATTAGGATGAAATTGTGTCTGTATATTTGAGTAGGTCCCTGGATGGTTTAATAATATAATTGGACCCAGTAGGTGGCGCTGCAATTGGGTTTTTTTTCTGAAAATAAACCACCTTTCAGACGGGACATCAGTAGAGACCGCCAGTTACTTTGTCAAATGAATTTAAAATACCGTAACATATTTTTTAAGGTGTAAAATCATCTAATGACTTCTCTCGATCTAGGGTGGAGGGAGAGGGCATGTTAGACTTTTACTGATTAAAACCACAAGTGTGTCCTTCAGTTGCCTTTTGTGTTCTAGAACCACAGGTTTCTTTTTCAGAAATTCCCCACGTTCTTAGCAGACCATTCCACTATAAAATAAATTTTATTCTATCTACAAAAAGATCTGATTTCAAGACTTCTTTTGGGTTAAAAAAGACTACACAGCCCGGAAATGCTGGAATATTTCTTTAATTCTTTTTCACTTGTAACCAACAGAATGGCCAAACCCCTCTGGACATAGCTTCCAAACTGGGCTACGTGACCGTGATGGAGACTCTCAAGGAAGTGTCGGAGCCATCCATCGCACCCGTCTCCCAGGAGAAGTACAAGGTCGTGGCTCCGGAGACCATGCTTGAGACCTTCATGTCTGATTCTGAAGAAGAAGGAGGTAAGAACCTTGGTCTACTATTGCTGTCATTCAAACCAAACGTGTATACAAAATTTCAGGTCAATCGGTTGTAGATAACTGTGTGAATATTCAGTTGCAAAATTCGATCCATACATACTTAGTGACAAGGTAGCTTAAATAAAAGCTTGTGTTGATATAGACAGTGTTATTCGTCTTGTATAGCTATGTCTCACTTTCTTTCATGCTAGAACAATGGCATACTAAGGCTTTAACTACCTTAGTTATCGTGGTGGGAACTGAAAGCGGAGAACGACTTGATAACATTAAATAATTCCCACACACACATACATTTATGATCCCATACATAAATCCACAAATATCACACAATGCCGTCTAGTCCCAAGCTAAGCAGGGCTTGTGTTATGGGTACTAGACAACTGATAAACATACTTATATATTTCTAAATACATACATATTATAGATAAATTACACCCAGACACAGAACAAATGATCATGCTCATCACATATACATTTGTCCTGGGTGGGAATCGAACCCACGACCTGCAGTATAGCAGTCAAGGCCATTGACAATTCTTACAGCAATTCAATTCAGCATAGCTTAGAATGCTTTCAGTCAATTTTACAATAGTGTCAAAATACGAATACAAGCGGAGAAGGAAATATTAGATATGCCAAAGGACTATTATTTGTATGATATTATGGGACAATTTGTCTCTATCTCAACCCTAATGCCATGAAGTTGGTGAAAAAAGTATATGTGTATTGTGTAATCACTCAAACTAAAGCAGTTAGCAATAACAAAAGCAAAACAAAAACTAAGCAATAAAAAACAAAACAATCAAAGCAAAACATATTAAAGTTAGCTTTGAATTTCGTCATCTTTCACAGTTATCAATTTATTAAATTTTTAACTGTATGATGCGACCTAGACTTTTGACATCTTTCTTGTAACAAAAAAACAATCACCGATGAATCCAAAGATGGTCGTAAAATTATTGTTTTTGTTCCACACCAGGTGAAGACACAATCCTGAATGACCAGCCATACCGCTACTTGACGGCAGATGACATGAAGTCTTTAGGAGACGACTCTCTGCCTATTGACGTGACTAAAGATGAGAGGACCGAGTCTGCCATGAGCCATAAGAATATTATGGAGTTGTCGCAGGGTAAGTAACTAACCATGCCGTAAAACCTCATAAAGGTTTTTGATAAATACAGAATGGCCAACTTGGAAATATACAATCATTTTCATATAATGACCATTGCCAGATTTGTTTTCTCATGTATTTTGGTTAAAAATACAATAGGTTTTTTCTTTTCATCCAATTTTCAGATACTTTATTTGGTAGCCTAATATCAAAGAAACAAATATTCTTTAGATAGTATTTTAGATTAACTTCGATACGTCTCTTATATAAGTCCACCGAGCAATTTCCATCTGTTTAATCTCGTGAGCTTTGGGAATAAGTTACGAATATTGATATAATAGTAGTTTATGTGACTAGGGGATAAAGCAGTGTCTTTAAGTCGCGGGCGGCATGTTGAATTCCGAACGAAACGAAGGTTGCTGATTTTAATCCCGAACGACAGTGAGGGATTTATAAAATTAACTCCCGAGCATTGCGAGGGAGTTAATAAAGAAACCTGAGTGAAGTGAGGAATTTAAGCCGCCCAAGACAAAGACAGCTTTATCCCCGTGTTGCATACTCTACTTTTTACACCATCTGTGAGATAATTAAAAGACAATTTGGTCGACCAAATCATATTTTAGAGAAATATATTTACAAGTTCATCAAACAAACAAAATTCACTACTCCAAGATTCTATAATTTCAATTTTCTATAATGCTCCCGTGTCGTCAGTACGCACGTTTTATTCTATTTTCTTTTTTTTTTTGTTAGTGGCCAGTTTGAATCATAGTGATTACATACTCTTTGGTTTGAATTTCGAGTCAACTTGTTCGATGCGCCTACATTTTAACACGTTCATTGCATTACGAGATCTATCAGGTCTCTTGCAGGACTTTTGTATTGTGCGTTGAAAATAATCGTGTTGTTTCACTCCTTGCGGGAGGGTCTAACGTGTGAAGTTCTTTAAATATGAGTAGGACAAATATACATATTTGCTTCCTACTTAGAGCTAAATTCAAGGATATCAAAAAATAAATTAGAGATGGATTAGGTCCCTAACGCACAGTACTGTAATTATTTTCATTCCTTGCGTTAGGAGATATGTCGGCACTCGTGGAATCGTACGCCTCGTAGACGCAAGAGAGTGAGGGTGAGCGGCGCGGGCGCTGCGTGACTCGTTTTAGTGCTGTCCTAGCATCGACGTGGAGGTTGCTCGCACGTTTTGGAAATAACACTCGCGTATATACCTACGTGTTCATTATTTTTGATAAATAATGAGTGCTTTTAAAAGAAAAAAGTTGGAGCTCACGCAGCTGAGTAATGAAAATATATATCAGGACATGTACTGGAAAACGATTTAGTGTGTTTCAGAATACGATATCCAGTCCAAAAAAATAGTAACAATAATACCATATTATTGATGACGTATACTTTTTATAATATAATAATAGTTATATTAAAATGCGGGGAATTCTATAATAAAATGCATTATAATTGTAATAATTATAATGCATTTTATTATAGAATTCCCCGAAGGAAGATGTACGGATCATATTTTCCAACGTGGCGACAAAAAAGACGTTCTGTGGGTTGTTACGAAAGATTACGACGCACATTAAACAGCACTGACGCTTTTAAAAAAACTAAACGAATTGTTACCATTTACGCGTAATGCAAGCAATCAATGTACTTAACATGTTTTAATGAAAAACACTTTGCATAATAAATAAAACTTTTCCAATCGACAACTGAGATATTATTTTATTCCCATCACTACTTACTACACAATTTGAACTATCTTCGGTTGCGTTACGAGATACAATCGATATCAATTTTTTTTTTGGTATTTGTAGTTTATTCAAATGTCATAACAGCGTGCGAACCTAGCAAAATATAAAGCAGTAGGCTATCTTTCAACCACAACAACTTCAAAATATATGTCATTGTTTTTTTAGAAGATATAAATTATTTTCAAAACTGTATCTTTAGGAGACTGATTAGGTCTCAAACGCACCAAAGGGTAGGTTAGTTTCGAGATCTTTTAGGTCTCTAAAGCACCAGCTGAAAGTTCTTTGAAAATGATGGCGCAGTGAACGTGTTAATTCACAATGTTGACGATTCTTGATGCTCCAAATTCAAATCTCATTATTCCCTAGAGATCGGCCATATTGCATTATCTCCCTAGGGATAGAATGACTTGCTTTAATAATAATAATAATAATAATAATTTATTTAAAAAGACAACTTTTGGTCCACATTGTATGTTAGTAAGTAAGGTTTGTATGACCTATAAAACGACATTATCGAGCAGGTGGTGTAAAAAGTTTATTTATCAACTCTCGTTGCAACTTTAATATATAATTACTGTATATAGTTTTAAAAACTATCGAAAAGTAAATTGAAACTCTTTGTATAAAAATTGAATATCAACTAGCAGCCAAAAATTATTTGAAATCGAAATATTAGCCAACAAACATACAGCGGATTTAGCTATCTTATATTCTATCTCTGTTTTATGATAAACATCATTGTTTATCATAAAACAGTGTTACAAACAAGTTACTGTTTCTCTATAACACCTTTTCATAATAAATCAAAAGATGTCGACTGCTGAACACGTGTCTCATATAAAAGCCACAACGACAAGGCTTTCGTTGTCTACAATCATCAAATCCTAGCAACTCATTGTATTTTATAAATACTTTAGCTTACATTTTGACTAAATAATGTCTTCAGATACTAGTTCTAAAAGCTACGAAAACCAGCCTAAAAATATATATTTCTACTATCAGAGATAAACGTAATTTTAACACATAAAATATTTAATTATAACTCCAAACTATTCAAAAAGTATAACACCGTGAAAAAGCGCGTAATTCTCTGTTCAATTGTCAAAGAAGATACGGGGATCATCCCCGCGCGACATACAATAGGAATGTGCTCATTCAACGACATTTTAGTGTATCACTACATTTTCTTCTGCTTTTTCCTGTGTTATCCCATATTACTTAGGTTCGGCGCAACACGTTTTTTTTTTTTCCATTCCGTCCTTCACTAACTCCCTTTTCTTTCATATTATCACTCTTCACACAATCCATTACGTAATTGTGTGAAATCTATCATCACTATTTTGTAGTATTATACCACATTCTCTTCCTCCAGGCTCAGTAAACGGCATGCCATACCAGCCTCAACAGGAGGTAGTGGTAAAGAGCATCAGTCGTTACAGCACTGCGCAGGCGCCGGAAGGTTACTGCTACAACGTGGATCCTACACAACCCAAGTCAGTATCACCAACCATTCAAAATATATACCTTATTATAATAATTTTTCCTGAGATCCAAGTATTTCGCCCTGAGGAAATCCAGCTAGTTCTAACAGTACTCATGATATGGCCCTTGTGTAAAAAAAAAATATTACTGCCCATGACTAGGGATGCGACAATCTAAAATCCAATCCAATCATAGTGCCTTGTGGAACTCTACTCAATAAAAATCAAAATCAATATGATTTCATTGCTTGAATAATTTGTACTTGAATTTTCATTGTTAATAACTCTGACACTGATATTGAACACAACAACTAACAAGGGTGAAGAATTTATTTGCATAAATTCCATTTACAGTCTGCTTTTGAACTCAAAGCTCTATCAAAATTCAATATTTGACGTGAACAAGTATACCAAATCGTAATAACAATTTCAAGATTCAATGATTCATAACACGGAAACGTTAACGTAAACAGAGTTATGTAAACAACTAAAAATAACAAACGAAATATAATGATGCTTTATAAAAGATATTATCGTTTCCAATGAAACAGTTTATGATTGTAACGTTTATTTCAGAACGTAAACATTTATTACAAAATTATTGCGCATGCTTTCCGGGATCTACAGGAAGAAACTACAATGGAAAAAGTGAGTGTTTACTTTCATTTATATTTTCGTTAATTTCTTTATTCGTTGTATTGTGTTAATTGACTTTTGTGTTTATGATAATAAATATGCTTTGAGCTGTTGTACTTATTTTGTTTTGTTTTCTTTTATGCCTTTTCATTTGGATGTCGTTTTGATTGAGAATTTCTTTATCATTACCGACTTTATTATTTTGTGGTTATTTTTAATAAAAGTTTCCGTTAGTTAACTATCTGATTCTCATATATGTATTTTTCAGTAATCCACCATAGTCATTTCTAGTCACTTCATCATCATCGTTTTTCCCAACTAGTTTGGTATTGACTTCCAGTTTAACCAGATTTGGCTGAAATTACCCGTGTTTTACATGTACCGAACGCCATCAGACCTCCACGACTCAGTTACTGGTTATCACGATACTCCTTGACTTCACTGATCTTCAGTATTTCTGGCATTTTTAGTCACCTAACTGTAAATAAACAAATCCTTGAAATCTATAAATCATTACCGTTTACCATTTCACTGATTACTATTTTATAGCAGATACATAAGCTAGCTACTCTCATAACTGGTATTATTAGTCTATCATCTACTACTATATCAGTCACTCAGTAGTCCAATATTGTACATGTGTGTTCCAGTTTCCTGGTATCATTTCTGGTGGATGCTCGGGGAGGAGCGATGCGGGGATGTCGTGGTGGTGGGGTGCGGGTCATTGTACCACCACTTTCAGCTCAACAGCCCACTAGAATTACTTGCAGGTAAGTTTTATTAATTTAGTTTATTTTATTCGATGCAGGAAATAGAACTAGTAATTACAGTGTTTGTAAAAATGAAACAATTAGGGCCATTTACAAGGTTTCCTTTATATAAAAACCAGAAAGTGTATCCAAAATACATAATTAAAATTAAAATAAAAACGATCGTAATTCTAATCCTGATTTAAACTAAAGACTTTAATTAAACGAGAAGAAAACATTCTATATAAAATATTACATCTGTAATTAAAAATATTTGAAAAAGCACTGCGACCAGTTATATAAATCACAATAATAAATTAAGTTTGTTTACCAATTGTCTGCCAAGTGTACACTTCGTATTCATAAAACGAAGGAATAAATATAACAATGACTCGTTCCAGGTATCTGAAGCCATCCCGCATCAACCACATGCCGCCCCTCATGGAGGGTGAGGCTCTCGCAGCCAGGGTCCTCGAGATGGGACCAGTTGCCGCTAAGTTCTTAGGGTAAGTACCTCAACAGGAATATTTAAAAGCTTATAAATGATGATAACTTACAGAATATTAACAAGTATGTTGATTGTTACTGAAATTCAAGCCTCTGGATTTCGATTCGTGTTCACATAATTGGGTATTAGTCTATGCTTATTTTGTACCACAACAAATTTTACGAAGTTTTATTTATTTTCACTAAAAGCAATATCTTCAATGCTACAATAATAAACTAGTGCGATTCACCATTAACAATTGCATCACTGTTTATCATTAGGTGGGATCGCAGTCTAGTTTATATTATTAATTAATATTTCTGAAACAGTATCAAAATTAGTTATTAAATTAAGCAGCAATTAACATTCCAAATATTGTTTTGAGGAAGAGTGGGAGCATGGTGGAAATATTACGCTCACATTTTTAGACACATGTAACCAAATGGCAGTGACGTCACTTTTCATTATGAACTTCATTACACTGTTATTTGACAGGTTCCCCTTCCACCAGATTTGAAAGGTTTCTAACTCGGTTAATATTTAATGGATTTAAACATTTATTTGGCTTTTGCTATTTTGGATAAAGTTACTTTTTTATACAAGCCAAAAAAAATATTGTCAAGTAAATGTGTTAGTTTTGTGTCCGAAGATTTGGTTTCGGTTTTGGTTGGTTTACGCTAGGTTTGGTCAAAAAAAAGTTTTCAATAGAGGCACAAAAACTTACTATCTCGTACGTCTTGTATTATAAATTTTGGGTAATCGTTGATTTATTCACTTAAAAGTTATAACTATAAAATCAAGCGCAACTATATCGGTACTTACATAATTGAGAATAACAATATCGAAACATGTGATATTTTTTAGTTTTTTGTTTTTGTTACATCAAAAGTTTCGACTGAAATCAGTGATTTGATTGGACAGTAGCAATCCCGTTAACTTCAGTTTTAATTTACTTTTACTTTCAAATCACTAACTAATCAGTTATGTATCTTTATGCCGCTATCCAAATTTATTTTTATTATCTAGTACATAATGTACTTAGTATAAGTGATATATATATAATGTACATATACGCATAATTTATATTTTCTCGAAACGTTTAGTGGGTATGAGTGGGATATTGGTGGAATTAAATTGTGCAATTCCAACGCACACTCCCCAAAATACAACTGGTAGAAAACCGACAGTATAACAAGTCGATGTCGATGCTCAAGACTTTGAATCTTGACTAAACAAGTTCATCAATACCAATGATCACCTTGACTCGTTTCTGAACTGGCAGATCTGTCCCAAAAATGAAAGTGCTAGTACTCCATATACTCTCGAAACTTGCGCTTGACAAAGTTACTTTTGCTATTAAATAACTAACAAAAGATGTGCAAAAAATAAAAAGCCCGTTGTGACATTTGTATTTTGACTACCTAGTGGCTAGTCCGGTGTAGTGTAGCTAATACTAACATAGCTAAAATAGCTTCTACTAGGGGATCCGGAGCCCTTAATATTATTTTCTTGTTTCTTTCCAAATTACATTCATACATTCTTGTTTCTTTCTCAAATTTTAAAACCGGTCTTTTATTTTTTAACGAGTATTACCCCTTATCCATTTTCCGCACTTTCATTGTAGAAACTTATTTCACCAAATATTTTTTCTAAACAGACCAGTGATACTTGAAGTACCCCACTACGCTTCTCTGCGTGGCAAGGAGCGAGAGATCGTGATCCTCCGCTCAGATAACGGAACCAGCTGGAGAGAACACAATGCTGATGCCACTGATGACGTCGTGCAGGACATCCTGCATGAAACTCTGGAGATTGAAGGTGGGTTTGATGAGGACGTTTACCAAAGTTACGCTTAGGTAATTAAGCAAGTACTACAGAAAAGAGGTATTTTTTCTTGATTGGTAATGGAGAAGCGACCGCGTACCGCAGCGTTGATAGGCCTCCTACAAGGTGGACCGATGACCTATTGAAGGTTGCGGGAATCCGATGGATCGCATCCATCGGGACGCACAGGATCGTTCATTGTGGTGATACTTGATGGAGGCCTATGTCCAGCAGTGAACATCTGTAGGCTGAAATGATGATGAGGATGATGATGATGGAATTTTTTTTAAATAGCTTCTCTCATTCTGAGCAGAGTGAATGGGAGTGTTAGACTTTTACTGCCTAAAATATGCACCAGCTTACTCACTTACCTTACATTTATAAGTGCTAAGGTTTTGAATTTGAATTAAAAAAAAACAGCTATATTTCTTTTTATTCGGTTTTTATTTGTGTCTGTTGTTTTAGTTTTTATGTGTTGTTAGTGTGTACCTACATAAATGAATTGAATAGACAGGATAATGAAGTGTGTTGAAGAGCTTAAATTATCTACCTTACTGCAATTAGTTTTAATTATACTAATAGACATATAGATTTAGACAATTCAATAAAACTCACTAATGCAGTTTCTGAAGACGCAACGATGTCATTTCATAACTAGTGACCTGATTGTAAAAATCATGAATTCTTTTACTCGCTAATAAGTGTGATAAATTAACTGTAATTAAAGAAATTGTTTAAACTCGCGATACATTAAAGATTACATGTTTTAATTTGACTAAAACCTGTAATTATATCTTGCTTTTACAAGATCCTCCTCCTCCACATTGCGTCGTATTCCTCAATACTAAAGGTCGTGACCTCCTTGCTTCCTCATCTTCATTTTTATGATGTTCTTCCATTGATTCCTTTCTCTGGCAGTGTAAAGAGTTTTATATACCGTGGAGTCAAGAGTGCTATGGATTTGATTGGATCAACGTATTGGGCTGTACCAATTAGGCCTTTTTCCATCTACTAAGATCCAAAAAGCATCATCAACAATCTACTGATTTTCATCCGTATCTTCACTCAAAGGTTCAGTTGAAAACCAGCGTCAGGCAACTGCTACGTAGTTATCTGGCATTATGCTGAACTTGACCTATTTGGCGCAGCCGTGAGACGTATTGTTGTTTCTTTCAATTTTTTTGTTTATGTTTAATTCAAGTGGTGTTACTTTCAAATTTCTTTCCTTCTTACTGATATCTATATTCTTCTACAGAGACAAACGAGACGGATGAGAAAGGCTGGGATGCACCGCGTGTCACCAGGATCCTAACGCACGACTTCCCGCAATACTTCGCTGTTATTTCGCGCATACGGCAGGAAGTCCACGCTATTGGACCTGAAGGTTAGACAAAAAAATACCCATCATGATAATGTAGAATTTAATCGTTACTATCATTAAAAATTGTTTTACTTGTAGTGACATCTATGACGGCACATAGAAATTGTAGTGAAAGGAAATCTTGTAGCCACATTTTTTAGCAGACAGTATAAATGTTTCACACAATGCAGCAACCAGTACCGTCTTATTTAATGGTATTTTTTTACCTTAAAACGATGTTAGATTAAAAACATCAAGTAAATCATCAGATTTGCAAAAATGCTTCACTTTAACTTAAAAATGACATGTTTGAATTAGTTATATTAGAAGCATATAGTATATACCTACTCGTATACGTAAAAACCAGTAAAAACTAAGTTTGCACCTAAACGTATTTTTTTTCTTATTTGCTTTCAAAACGATGACGAAAAACTTCGTAAGGAAATCAAAAAATAAGGAAACACTTAAAAGATATGTGACATATATCTACTAATCTGCACTCGGGTCACCTGTTGGACTAGAGCCCACTCCTCGCAGAAAAATGATCCGTTTTACAACCCTGAGGATGTTATAAAATAGTTATATTGGCTAATACGCTTATAAGTCACGCAAAAGAAAATATTAACAAATCTCTTCCAATCTCCAGGTGGCATGGTATCCAGCTCCGTCGTCCCACAAGTCCAGGCCGTGTTTCCGCAAGGTGCCCTTACCAAGAAGATCAAAGTCGGCCTTCAGGTAAACCTATTCAAACCGCGGAAAGGTGTTAAGGACAAAAACCTCAAAAAGATCACAGTCAATAACGTCTCCAAGAAAAAACGCTTCTCTCTTATTTGGTAGTATTTAAAACTTAAAATGTACTCGAATGAATTTAATCTTATAACCTGACATAGTCAGACAAGCTTATGAAATATAACGAATGTTTTCGATACTAGTTCCATTTAATTTTCTTCACTATTAGACTTAGGTACTGTGTTCATTTATTTATTATCGTTTATAAGATAAATTGTGTTCTCATTGTAATGTTAGTCATTAGTGATAGGTTCGGCAAAATATTTTCTGAGCAATTTAAAAATTGTAGTCTTTGTGTTAGTCAATCAAAAGCTTTACACAGATATTTTTTATCTAGGATTTGATATTACTCAATATTTGATAAGAAATTGTGATTTAGAATATTTTTAGTTACAAGTTTGAATGAAAAGACATTAATTTATTTAACTATTCATCTTAGGATTGTGTCGAACTGGTTCTTAGTAAATGCAAATATAGAACAGTTATAGTAGAATTTAAAGATATAGTGTTGGCGGAAGCTCAAACTATAAGAACATAAGCGTTGTGATTTGGTATACTTGGATTGGAAAGATAAAAGATTGCAAAAACAGAGGTTTATAAAATAAGATAATAAAAACAAGTCTCTAATCTGATAAAACAAGCAGACTATATTTTGCCAAACACAGTCTAGTCATTGCCATATTAAAACAAAAGTACAAATGTGATTGCCAAATTTTTTTACGACAGTTATTTTGTATCCGTTTATTGGTGAAGTATTTTTGTTTAGCAATTTACATTATGATGTATCATCACATATCTTAGACATAAATACAGTTCATTTATATTTTAATAACAATGTACTACGTGATTATTAACAATAATATTAGCTATGACTTGTTTCATCAATTTCTGGGTGTTGAATATTTTGGAAAGATTTCAGTGTCTTCTTAGAATATAGTTTCAATACGAAACGCTTCAATATGTGAAAGAGTTTGTGAAGATTTAAAGGATTTCAATAGATTTGATGAGACACGTCTTCTGCCATTAAAATAAGTTTCTACGTTACTCCTTTAGGGATTATGTCATACCCAATAAATTTAGAAATTCACTTAACTATTTATTGTAGAAGGGAGTTTCAATAAACCATTGACAACAAACTTTGTTTTCAATTTAAGCAAAATTGAATTCTATGAAATCACAAAAGAGTCCAAAATCGTAAGTTTTTCTCACACTGCGGTATTAAATACTCGTTGGATTTTCTCTAGTTGGTCTTTAGGTGACATTATAAGCATGATTGAAATTATAACTATTTCAGAAAATTATTATGAATAACTATGTGATATTTAATTATTTGAATACATTTTTGTGTGTGTTATAAGTTATTGATATGTATTTAAATCAAATTGGAGTGACGTATGTACTTTAATTAGTTAAGTAGTATTTTAAGGATTGCTAAATTTATTGGGTAATGTCTTTCTATGCTTTTAAGTTGAATTGTTACTTGGACTGTTATGCGATTTTGTACTTTATTTCCTAAAGACCAAACGTGAGACTTGCATGATGTACATATATTTTATTTTGCTGTGTTATTTTGAGCTTGATTACTATCGGAGTGTGTTGCATCTTGTTTTAAAGCGCATGTGTGAGAAATAGATGAAAGTCTGAGTTGACATTGTAATAAATGTGTATAATTTCATTTTATATGCTTTTCCTGTGATTTCATAATGTTCATATTTGCTTAATTTTGCACCGACCGCTCTTCACCACCCTCCTATCATTTCGTTTGTAAGATTATAGCTATTTTTTGTAAATATTTTGTAGAAAATAAACTACCACACCAAAAAGAAAAAATATAACATGAATAGTATAAAATTAATTTCGTTAAAACTTGCAAAACCTCTTCTGCTTTAAGTAAGGTAAGTACAGAATTTAATGTATTATTTTCACACACTGCCTTTTTAATTTTTAACCAACACTGGCATGAAGCTTTGGTGACGATAACGTTTGGTCTTTAGAATATTTTTTTATTAGTAATTATAAAAAGACATAAACTTTGGAAATATAAGTGTGACTGCAGTCAATAAGGAAATATAATTATACCTACTCTAACGCCGTACATCAAGAGTAACTCATACTAAAAACAGGAAAACCTTAATCTTTTCAGGCCCAAATTATTGATTCAGAGCTTACTGCTAAGCTACTCGGTCGTGGAGTAGCCGTGTCACCAGTAGTTACTGTAGAACCAAGAAGACGAAAATTCCACAAGGCCATAACCCTGAGTATGCCAGCTCCTCGACCTCATACTCAGGGAATGACAAACCAGTACAGCACATCATCAGCTCCAACACTAAGGCTACTCTGTTCCATATCAGGTACAATTAAAATAGTTTGTTTGTATTTAAAAAAGCAAATCTGATTTGTTACTGAAAAACAGCTTGGATGTGTTTAATGGGTATAATCAAATTCCCATTAATATTGAAACCACTTCTTTACTTCAAAGTATAAGAATTGTTCATTATATCTATCAAGACAATATATATGCTGATAAAAAATATGCCAAAAATGTGTTTCAGTAACAAATAGGTTAACGCCATGTGTTGCAATGGAGTATGGCTTGTGTTTGCTATCTTGATGATATGCTTTGCCAAGGAAAGGTAAGTGAGCCTACAGTTAGGTATTCAGCTTACAAACAATACCCAAACATTGACTTGAATTTGAATTTCGATGTTTATTGCAATTTTATAGATAATGTTTTGAGAAATCTTCTAGATTTAAATAACAATACGAGTAATAAAAAATAATGATGTTTAGGTTACTTTTGGTAAAATGAAAAAATAAATTGCAATAAATACCAAATACAGATTACGGTCTATTTGCGGGTATTGTGGACTTTGCTTTTAAGTACGCTTAACCAATTTAACTAAAAGGAAATACAATTCTTATACCAATATTCCATTACAACACAATGGTAACGTAGGATAGAGACAAACAGACATAATTACGAATCGATTTGTAGGTAACAAATATAGTTCTACATGAGATCGGTAGACTATAGATTTTGAAATTTTCAACTTTTTAACTAGAGTATTGATAGTAAATCGGAATTTCATAGTCTTTTTATCTTAACTCATATTGGTTAGTGTAGAACAGAGATTTACGGGTTTAGTCTGACTCCCCATTTTATAGACAGCAGGATGAGCATGTTAATGAGAAATAGCGTAGTTTGAATTCATCTCATTCGAAACAAAACATACAAGATAGTGGAAGGGAAAAGAAAGTATTTAAGACAGTGCAAACAAGCCAACCGCTTATAGCAAATACACAAGCAGCTGAGGGACTACGTCCCTGTGTGTCCGTTATGTGCGTGTCTACATTGTCTTTGTTTTCGTGTGTTTGTGTGTGTTGCACGCTCACCGTGTGTGGCGCTAAATAATGTGCTGCCACCTATCGGCGCGCACCATCAGGGGTATTTCGCAAAAGATCTCTCGAAGGTAAAAACATTAGAAATATTATACAAAAACAAAATCAAAATGTCGGTTAAGTTTCGTTTATTTTATTTAAACGTTAATCTGTCTAAAATTCTTAAACTTATCGTGTTTTTATTTCTCATAAATCATTGTTTTACGATACTTATGCTCTTCAGCATCGTGGCTGTTTGAGTATAAATATCCGTTACATTGTTTTTTTCCCTCTATCACTTTTTGAATGCTTTTCCATATCTTGCTTCTCATACATTCTTCCTCTATGCACGGGCTGAAATTTTTACGCTTTGTTAAGTCACGTTCACTCTGTATCATAACCATTCAATGAATCTTGGGACATCAAGAGTTTGCACAGCGATACGTTCACAGAAACATGTCGGTGTAGAACAAAATGTACAAACATAACTAGAACCAAAGGAACTGCAACGGTATTGGCACATAGTATATGATTGAGACACGTTGAATACCTGTTTTTGTTTAGTATAAGCGTAAAGATAAAATATCTCGAATCGGTGCCATCTTCATCCTCATGATCATTCGACGTCAATGTTCCCTTTTTGTTACTTTGCTTGTAAGAATCAGAGATTTATTTCCAAAACGGCCTATCAGTTCTGTTCACATCATCTTCTCTTATTTTGTCTCGTTCCTTTTTCTTGTCATTTTTTCACTGGACACGTTTTTATTTTCATGTTTTGGTTTAGTTCGGTTCAATTTTTGGATTTTATTTCAGTGATTGTCCTTCGAGAGATCTGTTTTCCGAAAACCTGAACAGCAATTTTGATGATTCGTTTTTGATAAAGTAGAGTTCATTTTCATTTTGTGAGACAACAGCACTATTCGTAAGAAACAGGCGACAGTTCACAGTGTGCCACATTATAGTCACTTTTTCATTTTAAAAAGTATTTAAAATGGTACGTTATTTTATTATTTATTTATTTGTGTGATGTGTTGTCTTTGCTTGTTGTGTGTTTGTTATAGGCCGTTTTGGAAACATTTTATGTTTAGTTTTTTTATTGATTTGTTATTGACCTGTCTTTCTTATTTCTGATCTTTCTTCTACATCGGTTACTTACATTACTTATAAAACTTATGTGTTCTTGTGTTTAGGTTAAATTAACAAAATTATCTTAACTGAGCTCTCTGAAATCTGTATTTATAACTACACTTAAATTTTTTATACAAGTAAAATTAGTAAAATTTGTAGAAAAATAAATAGACTGTATATTATTATGATGAAAACAATACATGTACTGTGTAGATAAATATTTGAAAGCCTGCTTTGGCATGCATTATAGGGTAGACCCATCATCATGGCAGTTGGAAAATAGCGTTTTAGCCGCAAAATACTGCCTCATAGCTTTCATCTGAACAGAAAAACAAAAGAGCATTTAAAATGTAGAAGTATACAGTATATGCAGTATTGCAGAGCATGTATTTAGTTGATTTAAAGCTTATAGGGTATAAAATGAAGTGTTTATGGTGGCAGGTGGAACGAATCGAGCTCACTGGGAAGATGTTACGGAGAATACTCCTCTTACGTTTGTGAACGACTGTGTGTCGTTTACTACGACTGTGTCGGCTAGATATTGGCTGATCGATTGTCGACACATAGAGGATGCTACCAAAATGGCGACAGAATTATACAGGTAATGCAGAAATAATTTTCATATTATTCTAGTTTTTATCAAGCACTCGTTGATTAGATTTTATTCTGGGGTTGTCGACGTCATGGAGTATTTATTTTATTTAATGTTTTTATTTAATTTAGATTTTAACATATTAGTATTACCACATTTCTTTAGCTCTTCCGATAAATCCTTAAGCAGGCGTGCTTCTTCAACAAATATCGTCTTTTTGCCATAGTTGGTAACTTTACTAGTTATATTTTGAAACGGAAACTTTTTAGGAAGGCCCTTATCCATCTACATGACTGTCTTATATTTATCAATTTCTTTAATTTCAGGGAAGCTATCCATGTACCGTTCATGGCTCGCTTCGTAGTTTATGCCAAGCGCACTGATGAGTGCCAGGCACAGCTACGCATGTTCTGTGTGACTGACGATAAGGAGGACAAAACCTTGGAGCGCATTGAGCGGTTCATACAAGTTGCTAAGAGCAGGGACGTTGAGGTAGGTGGATCTGGTAATTCGGGTAGTACTGTTGTGGTTTTAGCATATCGTCAGAAGGGTGTCATTATAAGAATGGTTAAGTTCTTAGTAACGCAGTAAGGTTGAGGCACGTTGGATCTGGTAATTTTGGGTGTTCTATTGAGTTTTAGTATATCATAAAGGGTTGTCATTATGTGATTGGATTAATTTTTAATTTTGTTTATAGACACAGATCAGAATAAGCTTTTGTATAGATTTTAATGACACATTCTTTATGATCCTCCATCCTCTTGAGTCAAAAGTAGGAAAATCTTGCACAATTTCGAAGTGAAACGTTTATCGAGGCGCGTTTTTTCAGTAAAACTGAATGGCATGCCGTGACGGCAAACGATATGATGCTGTCATGCCATGCCGTGTTGCCTGTACTAAGTCACCAATCCACATGTTTTGCAGTTACGCGTATACTAACATAGATATTTCACATCTGCTGGCAGTCCCGTTAGGGTCAAAGTTTTTAAAGCAATTAGCCACGAGTTTCCATATTTATTAAAATTCAACAGGTTCACGAAGGCAAACCAGTATACCTAGAATTCGGAGGCAACTTGGTACCAGTGGCGAAGTCAGGAGAACAACTGTCGATACCCTTCCGTGCCTTCCGGGAGAATCGAGTGGCTTTCCCTGTGATGATCAAGACTCAGGACCTGGAGCCGATCTGCAGGTGCCAGTTCATGAGGGATCCTAAGGTGCCGAAGGGAGAACCTTCGCCAACACCTGTAAGTTGTTATGTTGTATTTTTGACATGTAGTGTCTCATTTTGTGTCTGATGGAAAATAATCTGAGTACTAGCTTCTGTCAAGTGGTTATCAACGTCTATAGACACTACAATGCATGTTCAAAACCAGGCGTTGTATATGGGATACTATCTTAGACTCGAAGCTGAAATTGCACTAGTACCTATAGGCTAGTGGCCGTTAAAAATGTAATTAGTCCGTCTTTTAGGTTATTCAAAAATAAGGGACACGTATTTTTTTATTTGTAAATTAAACCAAAAATGACAAAGATATAGCCACCAATTACGTGGGACGTCACCCCGTGCGAAAAAATGAAGCACGGCGTGACGTCACACGTGACTTTAATGGGCTATATCTTTGTTATTTTTTGTTTAATCGAATAAAGAAAAAAATACTTGTCCAATAATTTTTTATAATCTAAAATACGTACTAAATAAAATGTAATTATTTTGACCCTGGACACTACCCTATTGTTACCCTTTAAAGACTATTATGTAGTTTATGATAGATATCACTCTAGTACTAAAAAAACGAAACCATGTATATTCTCGTATGTGTACTTATGTGTGTGTTTGCGTACATATTTGTTACTCCTTCTCGCTCAAACGGCTGAAAAGATTTGGATGAAATTTGGCACACAGGTAGACTATGTAGACGGGAATGTCCTGGAATATATTCATGCTAGAGGATCTAAATGAGCTTCTTACAGAAGCTAGTATGATGATATAAATAATTGGTTCTAAAGTTCCAATATTGGAATAGATCAGTTGACTTACTAAATGATAAATATGCTAAATACCTACATTATTTCAAAACAGATTGCTGTCCTCAACATCATGGTACCCGATGAAGAGAGAACGTCTCCGATCCCGACTGAAACAGTGCCGATGCGTACGGAGGAGCAGGAACTCATATGGCGACAGAGACTCAGTGACCCAAGGTGACTTTTAGTGCTGCTTAATAAAGCAAAACTTTTCTGGAATCGTTTTTATGCTGTCGAGTTCCCTCTAGGCTTTGTACTAGTACAAAGTTTATGGTTGTAAAATCATGATTGACGATGAGCAATGACCTGGTGAGGGTCGCGGAAATTCTTAATATATACTAATAACATTGATTGATAGATAAAATCTTATTCTATTTTTTTACATCGATAACCGGTCCCTTTATCCCTTGTTTGCCTAATACTAATCAAATTGGATGACAACATTTAAGTACCACATTTCGTAAGATTCTTTAAAATCTTTAATTGTCGCAGACTGGAAGACATCTGCAACCTTCTCGGCAAAGACTGGGTGGCATTGGCTTACGAGCTTGGAGTGAGTGTGGCCACCGTCAACCAGATACAGGCAAAGAGGATCACCGCGGCTGAGCAGGCGCAGCTCATGCTTAAACTGTGGAAGACGCAGTCAGGAACTAAAGCTCTTGGTAAGAAATATTACGAAATATAAAAAAAAAATACCCCTTGACAAAATAAAAAAGCAAATAAATCTTTATATTTGGAAAGTCTAAATTTTTACATATGTTGCTCTGCTAGTAAATTCTTTAGTACAAGACTTAAGAGCGCTATCTTATTTTTTCTTGAATTTGAGCGTTTGATTCGAGTTTTGACGTCTGATTATGCTTAGATACAGCACAAAAAAAAAAAAACAAAAATACGCCTAAAAAAGTTTGATCATTAATCTTGGGAGTGTTCTAAATAAATATATCAATTTGTTCACGTACATCAGTAAATTCCTTGTTTCCGCAAAGGGTGTTTCATAAAATTATGCTTTTGGTAATCTTTTGATGCTTTGGTACGCCGAAGATATAATCATTCCGGTACCTTCTACTTTGGAATGGTCAAATCAATTTATTACGATTCATACAGTAATATACCAAAAATAATTCTGTTAAAATGAGAATTATTGTCAATTTTCCGTAATTTTTATCTATGAAAGTATGATCCAAATTCAAATAAAAATTATTTCGTAATTAGGGAGGCATTGCTATATTACGTTAAAAAAAAATTGGTCTATTTAAAAGTAAAATAAAATTTTAAAATAATTGTTGTACGCAAAGCAAAAAATGAGTTAATAATTTATTTTGAAAAAAAAAAAAATGGCAAAGCCTCATGCTTGTTTGTTCCGCGTAGCGGTTTGCATGTGTGCGTCGCGAACTTCACTAGACGCATCGAGCGCGACTGCTGCCGCCCGTCGTCTGATTTACCTAAACCCGAGCAATTCGATTTTGTCAAAGCGCTCTTAAAGCTAAACATAATAAACATAAAAGAAGAAAGTAGGTAGGTAGTACTAAGTAGTCGCTGGAAATGTTTATACAGTTACTACATTGTAAGAATTGTTGTTGAGTTGAGTTGAGTTGTCCCAAGCATCCATACTAACGACACATTAATAGACATTTTATAGTCTCTTAACCACACTTTTTTTTTGCTTACATAATGCCTGCTCCACAATATGGCACCTATGCAATAATTTGACGTAATAAATATAGTGACTTTAAAAATATCAATAAAGTAAACTTACATTGTGTAATTATCAACAACTGAGTGATAAAATCACCCTTTATCCTAATAATGTAACTATAACTGATATAATATATTTTTAACTAGTCAGTTAGTGCGTTTCTCTAATACTAAACCTACTAAATTTTATGACAAAATAAATGTGCGGAACTAACCTCTATCAGCCCGTATAGGTTTTAGGTATAAACGCAACGATACTTTTATAAGCATAGACTCGAAAAACAGAATTGGTTGATAAAACCATATTTTGTTACTATTTGTTGATATACTAAACAAGGTACCTTGTACAGATAACTCGCTAGAACTCGCGTTATGTCGTATTGGAAGAGATGACATCATCGCACCACAGTCTGAGTTGACCAATGAACGACGAATCCAAAGGAACATCTACCAAGAAAGACAGGCTTCTGAAGAAATTGAAGCCTACAAAGGTATCGGTCAGTCACCCCTTCTCTCTTTTAATTTCAGCCTCTTTAATTTTATACCTCTTAAGGCTTATGCTGACCGGGACAGCATGGCAAACGGATTTTGTTGCCAGTCAGCGTACACTAGCCGCTTAGATACCATTACATTCTAGCGCCATGCCACGGCATACCGCGTCACGTCGAAGTATGCCATGGCAGATTCTGCTGCCCGATATATATTTCAGTCATAAGTAGCGTTTGACAGAGTGTTGGCGGGTGCCGGAGCATCCTTCGCCATGTTATTACCTACCGCAGTGTGCCACGGCATTTCGCCGCGAGAGCCCGTGACGCGTCTTTTAAATTCCGTACGATGATATCCCTGTTAAAACAACGGAAGCAGCATTTTAACAAAAATTTCTGCTATATTTCTATCCCTATATGTTTTAATGTCCATTGGTAAAAAATTAAATCCATAGCCATGCCGTGCCGGTCCACGTTGGTCCTTAATTTTCCTATTTAATACTAGCCAACTCTAATACTTTCAAAGCAGTTTTTCTTTCAGTTTTTTTTATTACGATATTACGTTTATTGCAGCAGAAGAAGACAATAAACTCAAGGACAGAATATACGATGAAGACCAAATTCCTGAACATAGAGAATCAGAACATGATCAAGACGAAGCCAAGTACTCTCCTGAAGAAAAGTCGATAGTAGAAAAGAGTGAAATAGAAAGAACTCCTACGCCTAGTTCTCATGAAGAAAGTGAGGAAGATGAAGGTATGAGCTTTTTTAATGCAAACTCTAATATAAAAGATGCAGTTTTGAAACTGCAATAAAAAATCAGGAGGCCATTCTAGGTTAGTTATTCTCGACCCGAATCAACAATAAAATGGGTAGATATATTTTTTAATTTTATTCTTAATTACGGTAAAAGCGTTTCGTAGAGTAAGTGGACGGAGCCTTGTACAGGCATCACATTCACGTACACAATGACACACGCGATAAATGTAATGAGTGAATCTGTTTTTTTAAAAGGATTTATTAAGAGAGTTATTCTAATAACACAATAAAAGAAACTAAAATAACAAGTATTAATGATTTTATTATTTACGAGTTTTATCACAACCTCCTGCAGTTTTGTGCAGATTTAAAACTAGATCTTGTTTAATATAATTTACTTTAAATTAAGTCTAAAATCCAATACTAAAAAAATTTACTTTCGTGATAGACGTAAAACGCAGTGTAGCAGAAAGAAAAGAACAAATCACGAGAAAGTTAAGTTCGAGCAAAATTCCGGCGTCAAAACAGAAGAAAGAAATAAGAGAAGAAATCATTGAAATTAAGACTCAAATAAAACCCGATATTAAGAAGTTCCAGGATATTGAACAACAAGTAAGCAACTTCGGTTTCATTTATGACAATAATAAAACATTAGATGCTGTTACAGGATTTCAATATTAACGCGTCTTTTATATCTTATAGGTACTGGAAAAAGACCCGAAATTAGAAAGAACACGGTCAAAAACTTCTCCCGACACAGTCGAAGAAGAAAAAGAGCCCGAAATTCAAGAAGTTATCGAGTCAAAGAAAGAAGAACCTAAGCCAGTAGAACGACCAGTTGAACAGTTCAGAAAATTTGACCCTTCGTCACCGGCGAAACCTACTCCCAAACATTTACAAAGACATATGAGGAACGAGTCCATGAGATTCCCATCAGGCGACTTCTCCAATGTCACTATCACTCCAAGAAAATCAGTGACAACTGAGACTAGTGAAGTTAAAGTAACTGAAACCAAAGATACTTTTACCAAAGAAGCCATTTCACAAAAGGAAATTGTCACGTCAAGGGTAGAAGAGAAATTAGAGGATGGTGATAAATCACCTGATTTAGTAGTAGAAGAAGAAAAAGATATTGCTGAGGCTCCATTGAGAGCTAAAATTAGCTCATTTGAATCAAAAATGTCGAAGGAATCTTCTATTGAGTTACCTAAGACTACAGTTAAATTGACAAAAGAAGCGTTAAAGAAACATACGCTTGAACAGGACCAAGGTATTGAGTATACACAGGAATTTGTAAGAGAACAATCTAAACAGATATCAAGTATGGAAACTCACGTAACCCATAAAGTATCCATTGAAACGGAGAAACATGCGGAAACAGTAAAATCTGTAAAAGAAACGATACAACACTTTGACTCTAAAGTCAAACTAGATGAAAAATCCAAGCCATATCAAAAAACAATGAGGACTGACTCTACTTTAGTGCAAGTTTCTTCAGAAGAAGACAGCGAATTTTTGAAGAAATCTACTGATTCTGAGACTGAAACTGAATCTCAAACTACCGTCAAAGTAGACAAATTAGAACAAAAAAGTAAATTTAAAATTGATAGAGATGTATTTGAGAAGAAGACGGATAGCAAAGTTTTTCCTAAAGACACAAAAGACAAAAAAGAAGACCAAGACAAAAAACCAGGTGATGATGACAAAAAAGATGATCAACCTGCGATTATAAAGGAGCAGAAACTAGAAAAACAATTGACTGAAGAATTACGAGCGAAAGTTAGTGAAGAAGAACTAACAGAAGCTTTGGAAGAAAAAGATGTTTCTGTGAGCGATAAGTTAACTCACGAAAAAGTAAATACAATTTGCAATGATTTTTGTATCACATCTGTGCAAAAATGTATTATTTTGATAAAATGCTTACTAACTTCATTTAATCTTTCAGATGGAAACACAAATGTCAGTGACAAGTATAAGGTCTGACCTTAGTAGACATACTAAGACGGATTCCATAGCTTCTGAAACATCCGAGATGATCAGTAAGATGACATCACAAGGGTCCCCCATACAATCAGCTATTGACAAAGCCGATTCATTGGCTGATATTCAACAAAGCACAGAGAAAGATTTCAGCTTTATATCTCAAACTGAATCAAAGGTATTCAATTCCAAACTATTTTAATTCATATAAGTCTATATGGGCATTTATAAAACGGCAGAAGTTAGTAATAGGTTCCAATTGGTGGTTGACTACGGAAAAGAACCGGCAAAAACTCTTAGAATCTTGATTATTAAATTACTTCTACATTAAAATGTTAATAGGTATGAGTGTAGACCACTCAACATTGAATCAAAAATTTGTAATTAAGTAGTTTCTTGATTGTAAGTTGGTCAAACTGAGATTTTCTATGTTTGTAAATACTTATCTCTTTCATAGATAAACGTGTTACAAACGAACTATATTAAAAACTTATTAGAGAGCTTTCTTACTTAGTCAAATTTTATAATGGCTTTAAAACATATTATTTAGAACCAAATGTTTTATAAATTGATATTTGAAATCACCAGGTGTACTCAAAGGATTCAAAACACCGCAGTGACTCTTTAGATGAGACTTCACAGTTCTCAGACTTGGATGACCAAATCGGCACAAGTCCAGCACATAAGCCACATGTTGACAAAGACTTGGAACCAACTGTTACAAAAACTGAAATTAAGACTGTAACTACTACTATATCCGATAGAAAAGAAACTAGAGATCAAACACTAGAGTTCCTAAAGTATGAAAGTGAACACAGTTCACAGGTACTTGAATCTGCTTTGGGAGCAAAAGAGGCAGAAAAGGTAATTTGAGCTTACTAGAAGCGTTAGAGACTTGCTGAGCTAATTACTTAACAGTATTAATACTGCTAGCATAGCTGCGTAGCTTTAACAATTTCTAAAACTATTTTATTTTGATATTATTTTGCTATATTATTATTATTATTTATTTTTAGATATCACCAAAAGAATCCCCAGTTATAAGCGCAAAAGCACGACAATTTATTGAGACAGTACCAGAGGATGATTCTGTACAAGAATGCTTTTTCTCCAAGCGCATTTACTCAGACTCTTTAGAAGACTCGGAACATACAGACTCAAGGCGACACTCAGAAGCCGAATCATTAAAATCAGATCAATCTGATGTTAAAGCTAAAGTATCATCGTCTGATTTTGATGAACGAGCAGAATATGAAGAAACAATAGACTCGGGAAGTGGATTTGGTGACGAGAAGTTTGAAGAAAGCGTTGGTTTTACTTCAATGAGAATTGATCCCAAATCTATAGAACTTGAAAAACAAGACTCAGGGTCTGACAAAGAAGCAGAACCAGTATTCAAGAAAATGACCCCAAAACGATCTCATTCAAGAAGCGAATCGATTTCAATAACTAAGATAAGTGATTTACAACTTGACTTAGATCTCCCCAAAGCGAAACCTGTTACGGAATTCCAAATGATTGTAACGGAAGCTGAAGAAGTGGACCGCTCTGACAAAGATGAGTTGTCTGATAAAATATCTTCAGAAAGTAGTAGAGAAATTGAAATGTCCGACCGGAAATCTTCAGAAGGTATTTCAGACAGGATTAGTTCAGAAGATGCTGTGACAGAGAAAAAAACGTCTTCTGAAGAAGATGCGACAAAAGAACGTGAACCTGTGTTAGAACACGGAACAGAAATAGTGGTTGCCATAATTGAGACCGTTAAAGAAAGTGAGCCAGTTGAAATAAAAACTCAGGTTGTGAAAGATGACGCTGCAGGTAAGGAGCAAAATCACAATGTTTCATAAACACAGTTTTCCTACTATGCTTATATGTTCATTATATTTTGGTACAACAATATATTTATTATTTCAGTTGATGTAGTAAAACGCCAATCAGTCACATCAGCTGGCTCTGGATCCATCAGTGAACTGCGTTTGGAAGAGAAACGCTTATCAGATGCTCACAGTCTGACCGAGTCCAGGGACTACACGTTTGAGGAGTCAGAAGATGACATTGCGACACAAGGCACTCACGTCGATATGTCCAAGGAAAAAGTCGTTGAAGTTAAACACGAAAGTGATTCTAAGACTAAGACTGTGTCAGGTTAGTGTGATCCATGTAAATAAAATAAGTTTCAATTTTTGGATATACATGGCTATCTCAATAAAAACTAATGGCTTGTTACAGGTAAAACTGATATGTCAAAACTTGCTAAACTAACTCATGGAGACTCATTAGATGACGTCGAAGGTTTCCCGGAAGATCATGTCACTGATTATGTTCACAGACTACCTCATATTGCAGAAATGGGGTAAGATATTTTTATACATTAAAACTGGATTTATAAGTAATATAAGAAAACACTAAACTTATTATTAATTTTAGTGCTATGGCGGAGAAAGATTTAACTCATGATTTCTTAAGAAAAGAAAGAGAAGCACAAATTAAACGAGAAACTGTTACTGTTGTCACGAAAATGACCACTAAACCTACACAACCAGAAAAAGACACCACGGTTGTTACCGAAACCGCACAACCTGTAAAAGGCGTAGGTAGTGTTATTGCCGGGATTGTTCAACCAGTAAAAGAAATCACCACAGCTGTAATCGAATCTATTGAACCTAAAGAGATCTCTGGTGTGGTACCTAGTGACTTCGTACAATCAGAAAGCGTAACTACTACTATCGTTACTGAAAGTGTAAAACCAGTAAAGGAAACCACTAGTGTTGTAATTACGACACAGGAAAAACTGGTCTCAAGTATTGTACCTGAATCCACACAACCAGAAAAAACAGTCACTAGTACTGTAACGGAAACAGTGCAACCAGGTAAAGTTTTTACCACTATTGTAACTGAAACTAGGCAACCAGAAACAGTAATTACTCGTACTTTATCTAAGTCTGGACAACCAGAAACAGTAATCACTCGCACAATAACTGAATCTGAGCAACCAGAACGAGTTGTAACAACTGTTGTAACTGAAACTGTACCACCCGTAAAAGAGGTAAGAATCTTTGAAACGACACAGTCTGACCATGATTATCAACCAAGAGAATTTGTGTTTACAACAAGACAGACCGAGACATCATATACAACATCCACATCGTCTTTTAAAGATGAACCAGCAATCATATCGGAAATGAAGACTATCATCAAAGATGGTACATCCTCGACCGTTGAAGAAATAATTGAGACGAAAAAACAAATAATCGTTAGCTCTGGAAGCAAATTTGATGTTTCAAAAATAAGAACAGATACACTTGGGCACTTTGATATTGGAGATATAGATGAAATCAAAAAGTTTGTACCCAAAGACTTGGATCTCGTAGAAACTACAGAAATCACAAAAGAACAAGTGAAACCAATGATTGATGACATTTTACATAAAGGCAGTATTGCTGCGGCAGCCAGAAGCCCGATACTAGATAAAGACATCAAGACTATAACAAAAGAAATTGTAGAGACTGAAAAGAGGTCCTACGATGCTAAGGTCCCGCATAAAGAAGAACGGAGACACTCCTGTATCAGTCCAGCTATTTCTCTTGAGAGAATCGCTGAATCCGAAGTAGAAACTGAGGAAGAACCACCTAAAAAAATTACTAGCATAACTACTGAGACACACAAAGTTACAGAAATGACCACGGAAATGAAGAAATCAGACTCAACTATGAAACAAATGGCCGATAATATTGAAATAATCATAAAACAGGCATCTGAAGATATCGATGTTTCTTCAGAAGAACACCCAGTGGAAGATGAAAAAGATATCGCAGGTCGAGTCTCTGTAGATTCTATAATAGAAGAAGCCGTAACAACGGTGGAAGGATTTCTGGATGAAAAAGACGCCAAAGATGCTAAAGAACAGGAAATCGAAGCTAAAAAGGAGATGATATTTGAAGAAACTAAGAAATTTTCAAAGGATAGACCAGGGCTAATCAAATCATTGTCAAGAGATAGCGGTGAAATAGTAATTATGCCTAAGAAAAAACACCCGAGAACATTCTCCGTTCAAAGTTCTCCTGAGGAAGTTGAAGAACAGATTTACACTGATTCTGAATCTGGTGAGTAAAACTATAAACAGAACCTTTTCATATTTTTTGTTTTCTCAGTGTAAATAAATGTCAATTTCTGATCTGTTTACTTAAATTATTTATAGATATGGACAAAGCAAAAGTTCTAGAAATTATAGAACCTAGTTCAGATTTAGATGGAAAAACTCCTGCATCTAGTTTCGATACAAGAAAAATTCGCACCGACTCACTTGATGATGCTGATGATTTCCCAGAAAAAGAGGTAAATATCAAAATAATATTTTGAATACTTTTTCAATATATAGGTACAAAGATTTTATGTCAATTAAAACCTGTGTGCGTACGAATTGTTTCAGGCTGAATTTTTCGGTGAAGATGAAAAGTATATGGAAGATGCACCTGAATCGTTCCAAGCAGTCAAATTCGATGATGCAGCACATGGAGACATGGCTGGACCTAGCACGAGTGCCCACCGCCATGGAGAAGATGACAAGGTCAGTGACAAGTTTGTCAAGAAAACTCATTTTGTGGATAGTTTAATGCGCTCTGATTTAGTCTCAAAATCCACAACTGAGTCATCAGTTACCACGGTCATATCGACCTTAACAAAATCCTCAGATGAAGATCAGAAGTCGGTGCTTGAAGATGGCACTTCCGCTGACTTCTCGAAAATTAGCGGGGCAGACTTAGTAAAAGATCCTTCTAAAACCTCAATGGAAGCAAAGGAAGATTCTAGAATTGAGGAACAAATGGAAGACCGTGGTACTCCTGACTTATCTAAGAAATCAATAGATCTAACAAAAGACTATTCGAAATCATCAATCGATAGTAAAGATACTTCTAGAGACTTTGCAACAAATGAGTTGTCGAAAGATTCAACGGTGGACTTGACAAAAGACTTTTCTAAAGCTTCCGTAGAAAGTGTTAAGGAAACGTCGAGATCTATCGATGAAAAGACTTTCTCAGAAGACCATTCATCGTTAGACGTATCAAAGACATTAGCATCAGATGCCTCGGAGGGTATCACAGTTAGTAAAGAATTTGTTGATGAGGAGAGATCAGTATCAAGGGTTGTTAGAGTTTCAACCAGCTCTTCTCAAGAGACATCTATTTTAACAGAAAGCAAATTATTTAGTGAACATGATGAAAAATCCTATGAAAAAACGAAGCCTTCTGATAAAACTGAACAAGATTTTATTGGTGAAATGGAAGAGAAGATTGCGCAACTGCAGTCAGAGTTCAGAAAAGAAGAAGAAATGGCTGATAAAGAACCTGAAGTTAAGGTTGAAAAACATGTTACAACTAGGGAAATTATTGGCGAAGATGGTTCAAAACAGATAATTACAGAAACGATACAACACATTTTTAAAGATACAAAAGACGTCATGGACGAAAAAGGTGTCACTATTGAAGAATTAAAAGAATTCAAGAAAGAACATACAAGCGATCAGTCTGACGATGCAGATATCCTGAAAGAAGCAGAAGATGAAGTTCCTGATATGAAAGAATTAAACAGAAGGTGTTCAAATCTTCTAGAAGATATTTCACAAGGAGCTCTTATTAGAATTGACTCATCGCATGTCACACATGGTAAGTTATGTCTGCTATACACAACAAAGTATAAGCTTGCCTAAATATGTTTATTCTTTCTTTAGTTCATTAACCATCGTGGGCTCCTGATGAAAGACCAACCATTTCGGTTCTACTTTTTTTTTAATTATTATTTAATCCACACTCATCTTGTGTGCGTAAAAATAATTTGAATTTCTATTGATTTATAGATCTTGTGTCAAAGTTCTCCAAAACTCCACCACCATCTCCTGTCGATTTAACCCAAAAAACCAAAACGGAGGATGGTACTGGCGAAAAATCTCTCGGGCTACAACCGAAAGGTAATGTTCAATTTATATTTAAAAATAAAATAATAAAACAGAATAATGCAATAAATGCCTATACAATAAGCAAAAGTTCAAAAAAGTTGTCAAAGATCACACAAAACAATATAAATTAAAATAATTAGATATCTTTAAACCAATAACCTAAATTTTTATTTTATGACAAAGTCCTATCTGCGGTGATGATCTTTAATAATTTTGCTCCAACAGTGACGTCGTAGTTAGTAACTGCTATATTCAATCACTAGAAACTGCAGCAATCACTGATTCACTGAAAAATAGAACCAACGCCAAAAACACGTCATAACATACCATGAACACAAATTAATTGCCTTCGAACCCTCAAACCCCACTTCCAAGCTTACTTAAATTTTAATGTGCTATATTACTCCTAAAACTAAAAGGTCCGTATGAGTTTAGTGGTGTTTCAGTGTTCGACCGTCACACAGTCCAAATGCAAAGACTTTGTCACTCCTCTGACCAACTTAAATAAACATATAGTAGCTAGTAACTGCTAGAAGTAGGAGCTAACTCCGTCCTTCAATCTAGGCTCCGACTCTTCGTTCCTGGACGCTAGCCGTCAGTCGCCACGAGCTTCTTCAGCAGGAGACAGTGTCATCAGTGAAACAGAAGCTCATCAGAGTGGTCAGTAACTTGTACTTGAAAACATAAGTTTATTTACAAAATCCTTTACTATAACTGTATCTAAAAATGTTCTAATGACTCTGACATTTTGAGATTTTTTACAATATTTTAAGTTGTTGTAACGTCCCTTACAATGGATTGTGACAAAATTATTGCAAGCTTTTTGCAGTAATGTAGTGGCAAAGTAGAGTCACAGCGAAACTTTACTCTTAATTTTGTAGTAAACAACCATTATAGACAGCCTTATTTGCCACACTCTTTATTTGTACGCCAATTATCGCATGTGTCGTGGTTAATTTTTACACTAAGGACTTGACTTTGTTTCTAAAGAATTGGGAATGAAGGCAGTGAACGGACAGCACTCAAGTGATAGAAAGCACTAAGATTGAACAAGATAAAATAGATTAAAAAGCGACCACATCTTAAATAAAAGATAAAAGAAAATTAGTTCAGTTGCAACAGTCACATAATGTATGCAAATATTTGTCAGCACAGTAAATTTTACTTTCTTTCTTGCGGAGCCCTTACGTTGCTATAGGTAAGTGGACCCACGAGCAACCGAAACATCACATTATTTTATTATCGCTTCTTCTGACGGACAACTTGATTTCTCGTATTTAATTCGCCATTTTTTCATCTACTATCATTTACATTTGGGTAACGTTTCGCTTTGATTCTAAATCTTTATTTATTTTAACCATTTTACTATCATGAGCTTCCATCGCTAATTTCTAAATATTTTCATCACATCGACATTAAACTTGTAACATAAACACGCTTTAGGTGCTTCAAGTGCATAGATGTAAATTGTCAATCTTTTTCCAAATTTTGAAACAGTATGCACTGTAACTTCATAATTTTACCAAATTATCAATTGGATAAATTATTATTATTACCACGTCTTTAATGTTTAGCACAGCGAAAACACAAAATAATGTAAAAGTAGGAATGTAGCTCTTTAATTCATATAATTGTCATTTTTCTTTACAGAAATACTGATGGAGGCGTCTAAGGCACTGACTGAAGCCGCCAGGCCCAAATCTCCAACTAAACATGTAGCTGATAACTTAACGTTTGTTAATGTCGACCAGCCGACTATTACCAGTGGTGCCATAGAACTTGTTGATCGAACAATAGAAAAAAGCATTGATGTTATTGGTCAAATTAAGCAAGAACAACTTGCGGTTCAATTGGAAGACATGCAAAAATCAACGTCAACTGACACATTCTATAGTGAATCTAGAGTTGAAACTTCATCTTCGTCAGTTCACAAAACTTTTGAAGGCGGTGAATTGAAGTTCCAATCTATTGACCCTGAAGCTGTTATGTCAGATATGGTAGCTAAGTTTGGCACTAAAGATGATTTCAGCACAATATTAACTCATAAAGAAACTGAAACAAGAAAAATATCTGGGCAAGAATTTTTCTCTGAAACCAAACAAGTGTCATCTTCAGACGACGATTCATTGGTTATTAAAACTGAAACAAAACATGAATTACGAGGACAAGAACATGAAATGAAAGAAAAGACCGTAGTTCGCAAAGAAGGAGATCAAACAGAAACATCACAAAAGAAGTTGGAAAAAGCTCATGAAGCAACAGCAAAAAGATCTGATATTGAAACGAAGACTGTTAGAAGTACGGATGATAATGATATAGTAAAGGTTGAACGGGAGTTTTCTGAACAAGGACTTTACACAGGGCGACAGACTAAGTCTGAAGAAAAGATGACTGCCATAAAAGACGAAACAATTAAGAAAAAACATGAAGTGAAAATATCTGAACGTGATTTGTATCATGAACAATGGGGTAAAGAATATTTCACCGAACCTGGCGAGTTAGAAAATATTGTTGAAGATGATGATAGTAAGGCTAGAGTAGCATTTGTGGATTCCACTTTGAAGATTGTCGAAAAAGACGAAGTTGTATCGAGTGTAGAACTATCTGAAAAAGGTAAGGTAGTGAGTTCGACAATTGAACACCACAAAGAAGAATCTGTCATAGAAAGTAAGGAGCATGATGATCTTAGCTCTGATGCTTCACATGCACCGAGCTTCAGAAGTGAACCGACTGAAAAGCGGGACTCCTCAGAAACTAGTCCAAAAAGTAAATCAAAATCTTTCAAAAAAGATGATGAAACATATGAAGTGAATTTTATAAAGGAAATCAAAGTAACCACTTCTCCAGTGAAGAGTTCATTTAGTCGAACTGGAAGTCAAGACACACATTCTGAGTCGGAAGCTGCACCCGAGTTACCTCATGATGATAGAACTGGCGATACGCCGAAAAAAGAGAAACTTTCCAAGTCTCCCATAAAATTACCACAACAACAAATTCAAGACCAAGTTTGGGAAGTTTCTTTACAGAAAGCTGATTCATTTGAAGTAGCTGATGAGATACCAAAATCGAAAGTTACAACGAGTGTAGAAACTTCAAGTACTACTACCAAAAGTTCCGATAGTGATACTATTTTAGAAATAAGAACGGTTGTAGAAACAAGAACTGAAGTAACTAAAACATCCAAAACTGACATGTCCCCGATTACATTCGAACTATCAGATGAAATAAGTACGACATCTAAAGACATTATGATAAAATCTGGAGAAAGTGTTGATACGGAATGTATGATAAAGTCTTTGGAGTCACACGAGGGAGAAGTGTTACAGAAATCCATGGATTCTACTGTAAGTGCTGAAACTCTTCATGCCTCCGAATTTTCCACAGAAGCTGATTCAGCTTACTTAACAGGAACTGATCACAGAAGAGAGGAAGTGAAACTAATAAAAGAAAAAAGCCTAGAAGACATTTGCAGTAGCGGATATGACACTGATCTCTCCTCTGCCGAGTTTCACGGGACGAAACTCGAGTCTGAAAGGGTGGATTTCGATTCACTGATGTCTGCTCAACCACTTACAGACTTGTCAGTTTTGGAAAAAACTATAGATGAAGTCAAACAGTCACTTGAAGCAGCACAAGGTGAAATTATTAGTGAAAAAAGTGATGGGAGCAGCAAATACAAGCAGTCCCCATCCGAATTTCAGTTTAAACTGTTGATAAGTCCTGATAGACCTGAAGTCATTACTGAAGAACAACATGATGACCATGACAAAAACATGGTTTTGACTGACAAAGAAGAAAAAAAACATGATAGCCAAAAGCTTGACAGCTCCAGCTCCCCAAAAATAAGTTCACAAGATGATACCACAACGTCTGATGAAGAAAAAGACACAGTTCATGTAAAAGAATCCAGTCCTCCATTAGACAGTGGTGATATTTCAATAAGGTCAGATAGTGGCCCACACTCTATTATTGAAACTGATAGTGAAATTATATTATATGACCGAGATAAATCCATTAGTAGTCTTGAAGTAAAACTTAGGGATCAGAGACATATTAAATCAAAATTGGGTGTTGGAGATAGGCGATCAGCATCAGAAGTTGAAGGTTGGTCTAGTTCAGGAGAAAGTCACTACCATAGCTTTGAACACTCCGAGAGTAGACCATTGTCTTCTGATGTCGAAGTAATGATGACCGCACAAAGTGGTACTGAATTCGAGACTGCACTTACAAGTCATGACATTTCATCGCAATCGATGAGAACATCTAAAGATTATTTCACAGCTGGCAGTTCACTTGCTTCTCGAGATAGCATGAAGAGCTTAGATTCTGATGGATCAAGTCACGTAGCCAGCATTGATATCTCTGATGCTTCAGAAACTCTGGTACCCTCTGCTAATGAGTTGAAAGAAGAACTAATGGAAAGTAGCACTTATATTGAACAATTTCTACATGAAGTAGAAAAGGAACAACAAAAAGTAAAAGATGTGAGTGATGAGGAAGTGTCTGCTGATGAAGATGAGGGTAAAGTTGATGATATCGAACCTGTGGGTAAAATGAAAAGATCGCATGAAATGAGATTCCAACCTAAAGATATGATACCAGAACATTTCCCAATTGAAAGTGCTTCAGAAATTAGTGTAGAGATTGATGACGATTCAACTAAAGATAAAGATGGTTCTGACACCACAATTTCAAGCCAATTGAAAACAGACGAGATCTTGTCTTCATCTATTTCAAAACTAGACATGCCTTCTTCTCAATCAGATCTAGACTTAATAGAAATTAAAGAAACGGTTACAAAAACGACCACTCATTTACAAGAAGCGATACCATTTTCCATTACCAAAATAGAAAAACCTCAAAGAGAATTTGTTGACGTTGAAAGTGAAATTATTCCTGTAGGATCTTCAGAATACGAGGATATCGTGAGACACGGAAGTATTACTCCTGAACCCAGAAAACTTTCAAAAGAAGACATTATTATTACAAAGACTACTATTCATGATGCAGAAAGTGCACCAAGTGCCCCGGGTGAAGCAAGTGGACCGAGTGAGGAAATATGTGAAGTTATTGAAGAATGTCATAAAAAAATCGTGAAAGAAGTCAGCGTTATTCCGTTCCCTAAAACGGAAGTGCCCCCTAGTCAAAGAGAATTTGTTGATATTGAAGAGGATATTATACCAGTTGGGTCAAAACAGTACGAAGAAATTCTTAAATCAAAAAGTGATTCATCAGTTCCTAAAACTAAAGTTGAGAAGTCTTCGGTAAAAACCCCTGATTCTCAACTAGACAGTAAACAAACTTCAACATCAAGTCTTCAAACACACGATCATCAATCTACACCTCAGACACCTTTGTCAGCACCAAGTCAAAGTTCTCTTTCAACTGATAATGGTAGAGAGTACGTCCTAGATGATATGTATGACATATCAGAAACCCCTGAGCTTAGATCGGATCTTGCTGAAACCAGCAAATCGGAACTTATGATAACAACTGAAGAAAGATCAATGCACACTTACGAAAAAGAACAGGAGTCACCTACAAGCGATGAATTCGAAATGGTTGATAAACCTAGCGAGATGGATGACTTCGTCGTCATCGAAGAAGTAGCTAAGGAAGCTCAAGAAACTGATACTGAGGGCAAAAGTGTACAAATAAAGATGCAAAAATTTGAGAAACGACATGACACAGAGATTGAAGAATATTTATCTAAAACTTCGAAGAAACAAGATAGCACCAGTAGTGCATCAGGTTCTTTATCTGATGAAGAATTAATGGCTTATGAATTAGAACAAAAGAAATTACAGGCTCAAGAATTAGCAGAAATAGAGGCTGGAAGACGTTGGATACAAATGCAATTTGAAGGCGATCCACGATATGACTACGAACGTGTACCTCTAGAAGATATCAAGGAGGAAGAAATGACAGATTTCGATGCTAGTAGAATAGGCAGCTTAACATCGCAAAAAGAGTCAATAGGAAGTTACGGTAGCTTTAGGAATTCTTATGGAAGCCTTTCGGAATCAGAAATGGCCTCACGTATAAGATTTAGAGTTCGAGGTGACAACGATGATATTTCAATTAGTTCGTTGCAAGAGTTTGAAAATTTAGAAAGGGCTTTAATGGAGCAGTATCAGCAACATTCCTCATCTTCTGCGGAATCCTTGAATGGGTCTTTACCGAGACGCTACATTCTTAGTAGAAGTCAAGGAGATGATATTTCCGTATCAAGCTTAAAAGAATTTGAGGGTCTAGAATCTGCTTGTTTAGAAGCACTAAAAGCAGAAATTCTTGCGAAGCAAAAAGAAGCACTTCTTATGGCGGATCCTAAAGAAGTAAGCGGTAGTTTCTTAGAACGAGAAAAACGATCGTACAGTGGTAGTTCAGAAAGTAGTCCTCCACAAAAAGGAGGAAGCCCGAGCCAAAAGAGTGGTAGTCCTTCTCAAAAGAGCGGAAGTCCATCGCAAAAAGTAGGCAGCTATGGTAGCCCAACACAAAAGATTCTCACCGAGTCTGCTAGTATAAGGAAGTTAATTGATCAACAAATGGCAATAGAACAGAAACTGCAACAGCAACAAGTGATGCCAAAAGTGATAACAGTGAAGAAATTTGATGATAGAGGAGCATTCTTCGTGCCAGAACCTGAACCTGGACCATCAGAAAAAGAGCCATTGGAAGAAGTTAAAGAAGAATGCAAGAAATCATCTTCTTTTGTTTGCGCAGCAGCACCAAGTGATGGATCTGCTGAATCCATACCAGGAGATTGCGAAGAAATGATGAAGCTATTAGACCAGGAAGAGAAAACAAAGGAAAGCCAGACAGTAACTAGGACATTCACTGATGGTGGCGTAATAGAAGTTATTAAAACAACAACAGTCATCCAGCAAAGATTTGTTGATGGAAAGAAAGTTTCAGAGATTGTGTCTAGTACTGACGGTGAAGGAGCAGTTGACATACCTGGTAGACCAAGACAACTTGAAGAAAGTGCTATGTCGTATGGTTCAGAAATGTCTTCATCAATAACTTCTCAGCCTTCAGAGATGGACAGTTTAATGACTGTAATGGAGAGGCATACAGATGGGGGAGAGGTAGTGACTGTTACGCGACAAACGATAACAATGACTGATAAGCCTGAGGACCTAGAGTTCTCAAGGGAGGGGAGTCTAGTGCGTGAGCTCTCGCCCTCCTCAGGGAGGTCGGTGGCTCACAGCGTAATCTCGTTCTCCGGTAAACAATTTACAGATCCCGCTAGTGGCTCATGGAGTGGGCAAGATGAGGAGCTGAGTTCGTCAGGGAGTTTTAGCAGGTTTGTCTAATTTTATTTTTAATTTTATGGGTTACTAAATAACGGTAGCATAAAAAGCCTATAAACAGAACTTTTTATAGTATCATTACTGATTTTACCACACGTTAATTTAGATTTTGAGATTAGATTTGAAAGGTACATAGTGCCGTCTAGCATCCTAATTCAATTACTACAAGTTAAATTTCTGCGTTTCCAACAATACAATTTTTTTTCTTACTATTTCCTTTTCTGTACCATAGTAACGGTAACGTATATTATGCAAAACATGATGTTGGGCTGTGGTTTTGGCGTGAAAAAGTAACAAAGATAGAGGAAGATTATTATTTACCTAATTTATTTGTAAACTATATGGATGGGAGATCAACTGTCAATTTAACTAAATGCTTCTGAGTTTCATATTTTGCATAAAAAATAGTTATTTATCTCATATTTATTTCACTTCATTGAAGAATACAGGGATCATGGTATGGTTTGAGTTCTGGTATTATATAAATCATGTTTTATTTTTATTTTCTTAAAGTTATGTATTTTAAACTCTGGCAGGCATTTAAAAAATATTAAAAATTTTGTGTAATTTATATACACTGCTCTCAAAAGGGTAATGGAATCATCGCGAGAAAACTGGCATGTCCTAGAAACAAAAGTTCTAAGATATGACATCCATCAATTCACACTGAATTCACTAGATCTGACTAAAGGATGCCCAAATGTCCTAGCAGGAGAAACTACAAATACTGATTTATTATACATGACATACAGTTCATTACAAAAAATTTAGAATCTTGGAGCAACCCTCAAATACTTCCAAAATTACTCTAGGGGTGCCCGCGCAGACCTGATGCTGGGCAGCACAGATAGCCTCGAGGCAACCAGTTCTAACGCGACCCGAGCTACTTACAACTATGAAGTAGACACCCCTATGACAGGCAGTCTCACTTCTGGAGGTGAGTTTAGAAATAGTTAATGATTTTTTGGATTTAGTACGGGATTTGACGATTGTAGTAATATTTTCAAAGTCAACAGACAAAAAAATTAATTTAAAAAGAAAGCATTAAAAGGCGACGCAACAACCGATTATTGTATTACTTATATTATTTATAGCACTTTTTCGCTACTTGGTTCGCGAGAATGTTTTCTTAAAAACTTGAACACCCATCAAACAGCATTTTGAGAGTATTTTGAAAAAATAATAATGACAGTCATTATTAATAAATAATATATAATATAATTTTTAAAACCCCCTAAATTGTGCTATTGTGGGTAGTTCTGAAAACGAATAGTGTAATCCTTTTTATTTACTATTTATGATAACTTTCAAGTTCATTGGTACTGGGAATGAGATTTTGCATACGAGCAAAATTTCCCCTGTTCACCCTCTTATAGATTGAATTTCCAAAAACCCCTTAGTACTTACCTACGTCATAAAGGAAGCATTGTGCAAATTTTCATTTTCGGAGGCCCAGTAATTTAGGCTATCCGTAATATGTCAGTTAGTCAGTGTCTTCTTTTTAAAATAGATTTCAAAGCTTACCGACACAATATTATGTACATCTGTCAAATCTCGGAACAGTCCTAATCGTAATAAAATACCTAACCATTACTTTATAAAAACTTTGTAACCTTCTGCAATGCTTGTCCATTGGCTTACCAACTTATTCATGACTAATAAGTGCCAAATTATTTATTTATTTCCCTGACAATGACATTTTACAATTATAATACTTCTTAGGCCTCTTGCCAACGACGACTTTTTATAGCGATACTGTCGCGTGCTTCGTAAGCGCGCGTCAGCATATCTACTAACGCGCGTTAGTCATATTTGCAAGCGCTATATAAAAAATGCCAACGCGCACAGCATCGCGACTGTATCGATGCGAACGCGCTACAGCATCCCTACAAAACATCGCCGTGGGCGAGTCGCCTTATTCCCATCTTAAGCTTACATATTATTAATTTACTTATGTAATATTTCTTTCTTTCTATACAAACTATATAGGGTGACTGGTAATTAGTGATCGAATACTTATTATATACTCATGATTACAAACAACTTTCCCAAAGAAACTTTTTTTTATACTCATTAGTTTTATCACAATAACAAAGCTCGGTTGTTAGCCGCGTAACCGCGTAGTCTCATGTATCTTACCTACAATAGTGATAGCGACCCTGCGCCGCTTGCAAATCCATTGGTGTTCGCGAAACGCGAGCGTGAACCGATGGGCGACCGCGGTGGGCGCGAACAGCTGTTTTGTTATTATGATAAAATTAATGAGTATAAAAAAAGTTTCTTTGGAAAAGTTGTTTGAAATCATGAGTAGAATCACGTGTATTTATCGGTCACTAATTATCAGTCACCCTATATATCCAAACTGATTCATTTTAGTAACAGCATGAGCTATCATATAATCATCTCTTTGTATTTTACAGAAAAGCTTCCTCATCCCCGCTTTTATCTTGAATGATTTTATTTATTTAGTATGTTATATCAAAATTATTTTTATTTTTCTTAAAAATGTTTTTTTAGAATCACGATTTAAAATTCGAATATCGTAATTTTCTGTTTATCAAAATGCTTAAACGCAAAACAGAAAACGTCGTGTTCGATTTTTAATTCGAGGCATTTTTCAAAAAATATTTTTGATGAAATAAAGATTTCTTGCATTATTTTTATTTATGACCTACATATTGCTACCCCGCCGAGCTTGATACTAATCAGAAAGATAACAGCGGTGCCCCCTCCAGGATCAAATACCATGGTATCGTCCCTGGACACCCTGGATCCGATCACCACCGTCCAGATGGAGAGCCTAGAACACCAATCGACTAGCGAACATTATTCTCATGATTACGAAGTACAGGAACCGGATTCTGACACTGAGAGATTGGTAAGTGGAAAAGAAATTCAAATATTTACACATGAGGGAACGGAGAAGAAGAATTGGCTGATAAGACTTTTTTTGTTCTTAATGTTATTTTTTTTTAATAACTCAAAAATCATAGAATAAAAATGTCAAAATATTAGACATATCACGATATCACGTGGGCAAAGCCACAGAAGCTACAATTAGTTACCAGAAATAAATTACTTGATAAGTGGAATTGAGCTTAGACTTTTACTTTCTAATAAAAGGAACCAAAGATTTCCTTAAAACCCCACTTCACATGGATACTGACGTGTAGTAATAAATCCTAAAAATGTATACAGAACATAATTAACAGATTCCACTACATGGATATATACATCATAATTATGCCATTTATCGTTATCAAATTTTAAAATAAAATCATGTTAGTTACACCATTTATAATTCAAGAACGGCGGACCGATTTTAATGGTCTTTGCTTTATTAGATCCGTCTCTGCCTCGAATAGTAATATAACTATTAAAATATTGGAAAGATTCACATACAAAAGAAACCAAATATTCTAATTTAGCGGTCAAATGCATTGGTCTCAATCATTCCGTCACTCGATCAATACTTTCATTGACTATTAGGTAGTACGAACTTCACCGTATCAACCAGTTTATAATAAAATAAATAACCATGACCTTACATTCTTCAACATTTATTTCCAGGAACTAGACAACCGAACGCCTCGTGCTAAAGAGCGCACCATTATGTTTGACAGCACTGACACGCTAAGCGCTGTTAGTGGTGATGGATCCGTCAAGGAAGCTGCTGTGGAAACACCAGCACCTACCTTCTATATTGGAGACACTCCTATTACAAGAGGTATAGAATTCCATCAAAATGTTTTGCAATGTCAAAGAAAATTGAAATAAGCATATGAATCAAATAAATTCAAGGAAAGGTACACAAAAGTAGCCATACTTGTTAAACTTAATAAAAATATCATTAGTCTTGATACGCTTGCAAAATACAAACCAGAAAGAAAACAATAACTATAGATTCAAACAAAGCTTTGTTTAAAGTTTTGAGAGGAATTATTTAAAAATAGATCATTTTTTCTTGTGTAACTCTTAGCAAACTTTCGTTTGCTAACCTATAGTAGTGCATTGAAAATCAATAATTTAAAAATTAATTGCGTTCTTACCACAGGTCGTCTTTACTACAAAGGTTGACTGAAGCCCTACTACAAGTTTGTAAAGCGATCCATTTTACGATCTTAACTGAACTGTTAAAGGGATAGAGCTATAGAGGGTGCATAGCTCCATCCTCTTTTCTCGTTTACACGCTAAAACTTGTATGCATTTCTGCTCAATTGATTGGAAATAGCTATTAAGTTCATTTGCAAGATTTTAACCATATTCAATTTAAATATAAGCTTGTAAAAAATATCACTTTGTCGGGGCCAGGATATCCTGTCACACATCAATATGTTTTTCTGCGTCCTTATCTAGGTAATCTGCCACAAATATTCTTGATTCTAAAATTTTGTTTTCCAGGAGATCGACGAGAAGATGATGACAGTCAGCCAACTCTATCTGGAAGCGCTCCAGCATCATTACCTCCTGCCACACAACCCTCACCGCCCATACCTGCTCAAAGAAGGTAATAATCTACTGGTATATCGGTGTGTAAGTTATTCCTATCAGAAATATGAATATGAGTATCGAAAAACAAACTAATAATTATTTCTGTAAATAGCATTATGATTTTAATTCTCTCTATCTTCATCTATTTTATTTTATAAGCAATTGACTACATCATACATGCTATTGCTTTCAAAGCATTCCTCTTCTTCTTTATCGCAATTAATTTTCTTTTAAGCTTTATCATTTATTTTGTCAATTTGTGCTTTATGTTATACGATATTATCATTTTAAAAATATGAATTAAAGTTTTCAAAATTGTACCTACTAAATATAAAAATATTATCATTGCAGCTGCTATTGTTTAAGTCACTCTCAAGATAATCTCCACAAATAGGTACACTCCTTTATCCTTTACTATTATATTGCTTCTTATTTTCATTTGCTTTTTCACAGTTATTACTATCACCATTATAACCATAGCATCAAGGTTTATTTTGCTTTATTTCGTAATATGATTTTTAAGTGTGTCATTGCTTTATTTTTAGGAACAATTTATGGCATGTAGTGAAGGGTGTATTTTATATGAAATGTAGAAGGTTTTAGTATATAAACTCATTATTGACATTGTTACTAGACAAACGATCACTAATATAATATATTATTATTAATTATAAACTCTGAGGTACGGATTGTGTTCAACCTCTAAATTAAACTTCGACACATATTACACTGTTGTATAGGAGTAGATGACTTAATTTTGTATGATTACAGTAAATAGATTTGCTATAGAGAGCTATAGATTCTACTAGCATCTTCTGCATTTCATAAACAACTATGGGATTTATGTTCGTACAATCATTTATATTTATTCTTTTCAGATCACTATCAATGCTCTCAAAATCTCCAACATCCAGTCTCGAAGATCCTAAGAAGTAAACGCAATCTTGATTAGGCTGACACATTTCTGTGTCTAGATATTCACGCAAAACACTAACTTACATTTCTTTCCAGTTCCTAGCATTTTGTAAGCTCTTATTCCTAATTCTTGCTTAGGCAATGATGCACTGATTGCTCATAATTTTAACAGAATTTAGAGTCCGTTCATTAGTTTTCCTAACTGCAGTTTCTTTTGAAACTATACTGATTTAAAAACTATATCTTTAAATAACAATGATTACTTAAGACCCAACTATGATAAACAAGTCTGATAGACTTTTAATCCTACCCTAAATATGACAAAATACTGACTGAGACTAGAAACAAATTATCGAGACAATATAATGATTTATCATTATAAAAACTTTTAATGAGCTGAAAGTTCAAATGACCCCATAACTGAAGATCAATGAAAAAATCTTCAAAAAAGTATAAGACAAAATGTAAACTGACAAAATACTTTATAAATACTGATAGTCGGAAAGAACAAAACAATTTGATGTATTTTAATTAAAATCTACATAACTTCTTTCAAAGTAAATAAATCTACGACTCTGTATAAAGCGTCTAATGTGATATCTACTAAAATGACACTAAAAGCACTTGCAATTAAGTCCAATCTTAATAGTCGACTTCTCAATATATGGAAAGAGCATCGGTGTATATGGCCAATGTTTGTCCAACTATTCGCCATATATACCGGACATTTTTGGATAATATTTTGGTACTCAACTTTTGTACTGTACTGTCGGAAACGACGCGGTCCATCTTACTTGACCTGTAAACCTGTAGCTTACTTTTAGACATCCCTATGCTTACTCATGGTGTTAAAAGTGTAGAACTATTAACTATTTTATAAGTAAATTAAGTAGGTATCTGAAATGGATTTTGATAATGCATTGGTAACTTGGAAATTCCGTTCACGTGAAAATAGGCAAACTATAGGATCTCCATATTCGATTCTTGCACAATTTCTTACATAAGTAGATAGATAGAGATACAATATAGGATAAGTATTGCTATTTCTGCGGCCAACTGGATTTTGTTAGCTTTAACGGCTAGTATGTGATGGAAAGGAATCGGAATGATATTAGGAAGGTTTTAGTCCGTTTTGTATTTTCATATTTACCTTGTAGTAAAAGATACTACAGTGCGTTAGTAATTTTCATTATCATTAATCTTATGTAGCGATATTCATTTCTTCTGTCGTTTAATTTTGAGATATATTCACCAGTCTAGTCATTTATTGCTATAGCTTTATTCTAGTCATATAATTATTATATTGTTTTAATCTTTATTTATTCAGGTATATAGGTTTTATTTTAGAAATCTCTTCCGTGTATAGTTGTTGTTATTTCCATATTATTTATTAGACTAAGATTTGTATTGTATGTAGTTAAGATTTGTATATCAAATAATATGAAAACATATTGTTAATCAAATGTAGTATAGAGTCATAATCGTTTGTCGTAAATGTATAAAGACCGTCATACTTTTCAAATGTGTTTTCATATTAAGAATGTCTGTACATTTCAGTTGGTCGTAGACGATATTACTTCAAAGTTAGAAAAATTTAACGGGGCTTGCTCACTTCCAAAAAAAATATTATTATCGACTACGTAAGAATTATGATTTATTAATGTGATGGTAATGTTAGGTTTTGGATCAAAAGTAACAAGTTTTGTATGAAATTAGCAACAGAGTAGCGTATTTTAACGACAATACGGCACTGTATTACTGAATAATACATTAAAAACTTTGTCGCATGACTTTAAATCAAATGTCGTAAAATTAACCAATTGTCGTATGGTCGGGGTCGTAAGGTAAAAAAGAAGTCCTAATTGATAGAATAATTAATCTAGATCTATCGTCGATAGACATGTTATGGGATGAGACTGAGAAGAAAAAATGTGTTAGAAACGACATGCTTAGCTTACACCGCGAGGCTGATTCGAAGCAATTGTTTTTCATATCAGCTCTGGAAGTCCCCTTTATGATTAGTCGTAAGGGTTCGCTTAAATGTAACTATTTATAAATAATAGTTAATTTTTTTTAAAGTCTGTGTGCTTAAGATGTCGATGTTAAGGATTTTAAGCTAGTGTCTCAACAGTTGCTATGCTATAATATTAAGTTTCAAAAAAAGAAATTAAGTTGCAATGTTCAATTGTTTCACGTTGTATTTGTAATATTGCTGAATATTCTATCGATTAAATAATTATTGAATATTAATAAAAACGCTATGTCTCATATTTATATATTGTGTTTAATTTCTATAAAAAAAACCCAATCACTTAAATAATTCTAGCTTTACTTTGTATGTTATTAGTGGCTTAAACTTAGATCATTATGAGGGGGTACTTTAAATAAAACGAATGCATTTTAAAAGAACTACTGTTTATTAACAAAAAAAGTATAAAAACCTTAACGAAAAAATACAAACCATTAGCTATAGTGTAATATGAGTATCTACATTATTTAATAATAATAACCCATTCTGAAATATTACCATGCTTCTGTAGTACTTTATAATAATAACAGGTAATTGTTTTTGTATATGTTAAAAACATATTACCATGTCTTTAAAATGATTTAAACACCATTCGGTTTTTTATCATTAAATGTCATATTATAAGACAATTTAGTGTCTTAATATTTTAAATGTACTATACAGGCGTGATCAAAAAAGCATGGCATTTTTTTTCTATTAAAAAACACATTGACAAATTGGCACTTTCGTTTGCACAATTTTTGTAACGATTGAAAATTCTTCAAATAAGAAATCTCTTTTAAAAATACCCTAACTAAAAAATTATATGATTTCTCATTCAAATGATTTTCATGTCAAACTTAAAATCTAAAAATGCTTACATTTACTATGGCATTTTTAATAATAATTTCATTTAATCGTTCCGTTGGTTTCACACGAAATATAACAAATCTAGAAATTGAAACATAAGCATTCAACATTTAAATAAGTTAAAAGAATAAATAAGTTAAATAAATTAGATTAAGTCTTTACTTTGGTGGTAAAAAATGTACGCCTCATGATTTTTTTAAATAATATATGTAAACTAGTGGTTGACTGCGATCCCACCTGATGGTAAGCAGTGATACAATGATTGATGGTGAGGTGCACTAGTTTATTAGAAATTACCTTTTTCTTCAAGAAATAGCTTACGTACTTTAATGGAAGATTTTCTTGAATTACTCGTTTTTTTAGTATTTCAGCAATTTCAGTCTTTTCAACGTATGATTTAGTATTTTCTTGTAATTTTCGAATATTGAGTGAAAAGGGTTTAATAAAAAGGTAGACTAAATAATTATTGCAATTATCGAAAGCAATACTGGTTAATAACAAACTGACAGGATCTTGAAGTTCACAGGGAGTCGAATTCTGACACGTCACTTGTCTGAAAATAATTTAAAATATTTATTATAGCTGTTGTATGATAAACAGAACATATAGAGGAAAAATATTTCGCTATGATCAAATTTATTGGCTTTAAAATTCTAGACTCTTTTTATTTTCACGTAATTAGAAAATGAATATTATCAAAAATCATATTGTAAAGGTAGATAGTCCAAAGTCGCATTTTCATGATTTAAAAATACAAATTAGCTTTTTTTGTTTGGTTTATTTGGCCAATAAAACGTTACCCCACGAGAATTTATTCTTATAAGTTTAATAATAATAATCTTAACTCACAATCACAAGACATAAATATCCACAGGTGACAAAAAAATACCTACAGGTCATACAAATATCTTTTCCCGTGCGGGAATCGAACCCACGACGCGCAGGGCTGCGACCAATCGTTAAACCACTGTGCTTTAACTAACCAGCCTATGTACTCAAAGACACAAGTCGATTGAAATGCTGTACCTCAGAGGTAAACAATAGTAACTCCACTTTTTTGAAAATATGTTTTTTTGCACTGTTAAAATCATAAGAACCAGTTCTACGTAATGGTGTAGGGCATCAAGTCCTACGACATCTAGGAAGAGAAATATCCAATCGTTTATGACAAAAACATATTGGGTATAGGACTTAAAATGATGATAAGATTGTTTACTCCTCAGCTTTACGCACACTTAATGTTGTTCTAAACTTAATTGTAATTATGTACCTATAATACATAATAATTTCATATAATATTTATAAAAAATACAATTGAGTTTGTTTCAATATCTTTAAAGCAACTATGTCAAAAATAAATTTAAAGTTTCTATCCGCGCGTTTTTGCCTCTCCTGTTAAATTTACTTTTTGGCACATACTGTTGTTTACCTCTGAGGTAGGTACAGAATGATACTTAATTAGGTACATTAAATATTAAGACAGGTACTAAGTGCAAGGATACTAAAACTACAAAGCAGAAGAAAGAAGACAATCTAGAACTTCTCAAAGAAGATCAAGAAGACAGTGCTGGATACCCACTAGATCTGGTTTGTAGAGGTGCACGTGTGGCAGGAGGAAGGTGGATCCCAGGTCTCGTTCAGCCATCGTGTGCTCCTGAGGAGGTGGTGCAAAGGTTATACAGTGCCATGGAGGAGGTAGCTGGAATTCTACGTGTATCTAATATTTGAGAACGATGCTTCATCGACAGAATTTCTTAGTGTTGTATGTAAAATGAATAAACGTCTAAGAAGCTACGCGTCCGTGGACAGTAAGTCTTAGGTTTACCACAAAGGATCAATCAGGATTATGGATGAACTTAGCCATGGATCTATTAGACACACGTTGAGCAGTAAACACTAGTCATATTTTTGTACCTTGTACGTGATATATCCTGTATTATGAAAGAGAGGGACTATAGCTATGTATACAGTCGTTAGGACCATTCAAAAGTCAAAAAGTCAAAATCATTTATTTCAAATAGACCATTTGCAGGCACTTTTGAATAGTCAAATGTCGGTCAGTCCAAGAAAAGTGAAGCTAAATAAATTGGTTTGAAAATCCACAAGAAGTATATAATAATTCTTGTATAGAAGGTAATAACGCTATTAACGACTACTAAAGAAACAAAGACTATTAAAGAGCTAGTCATTATGCGCTAGCTAGCCGTTATGTGCTAGCTAGCCGTTAAGTGCTAGCTAGCCGTTATGCGCTAGGTAGCCAATATGCGCTACCTAGCCGATATGCGCTAGCTAGCCGTTATATACCCGTTAGCCGTTATGCGCTAGCCAATAATTTTTACACCATGTCATATTTTATCCCAAAAATATTTAAAAAGGTCACAAGTTGGATACCACCGATACTAATTACAACACAAGTCACGGTAGGTCATAGCGGGCATTAGGCGCCAGCGCACAGCTGGGTGCCGATACAACACCCTTCAGTCACCCGGATGTCCCGGTAACCATGTATTTGTACGGACAACCAGGTAACATAACAAGCTAATAACTTTGTGATTTTTCATGATACGGTTTTGTAATTTTGTACATAGATAAGAACATAAAAATACTGGACACGTGATTTGGGGTTCGCATATACTAAGTATAATGTTGATATAAAATGTATATGATATAGTAAAAAGACAAAAATATATATAATCTACAACTACTGGGAATGGTGATTTGGATGCGCTACATATTCATACAATAAGCTACGAATAACTTAAGAAAATACCTGATGTGTTAGACGTGTTGATGAAGCTGCTCTACCTGTGCTGGCTGGCAGAGTTCCACCCACTGATCTAGCCTCAGATAAAGTCCTGAAACAGACAATCAGCTCACAGAAAATGCCAAAACCACACCAAAATTGTGATGGAAAATAGTATAAGGCTGTATCGTTTATAAATGAAGGTAACAAAAAATAAATGTTATACTCTTAATTAGTTAAGTTAAACCTTATCGGTATGTTCCTCTCAATACCACCGCACAACGGCCACATGCCACAGCCATAAACGCTGCCACGAAAGGCTAGAAACGACCACAAAGAAAGCTGAAGCGTGCGCGCGTTTTGTATCGGCGTTCACTGGCCAGTGCGGGCCACAAGTTGCGAGCAACGGCGATTTGTAGCATGTAGCGGCCACCGGCGTCATCCGTTTGCGGCGAATTTACATAAAACGTACGAAACCTACAGGAAATAAGCTGGGTGGCGGCGTTTTGTGGTTGTGGTGGTATGCGACGACCCTTAAGAGGAGGCCTGAGTCCCAGCAGTGGGAACATTATAAGGCTGATTATGCTATGCTGTGTCGATGTTAATGAACCCTATCAAGGCTGTACAATTGTTCGTAAGAGTAACCTCGAAGGGTAACTGAAGAAGCACGGGTGAATTTTAGTCGGTAAAAATCTGAACTACATTAGACAGACGCATACGTGACACGCCTGATTTGTACGTAGAACGACGTCGCGTGGCGTGGATCAAGTGTAGCTCTACAAGTCTAGTTTCCATATAAAATGTATGGAGATCGATACGCGCCCAGATAGGCGTGTGTGGTACACGTGTGAGCAGTGTAGCTCCACCTTGAGACTCAAAAAAGGTATTGTTAAAGGAGGATCTTCAGTCATTTATTCTGTTCTAAATAAGAAAACTAATAGGTATTGAACGTCTACTTACAATTCTCCAAGTCGTCTCTCAGCATCAGTCCATTCTGACAAATCTTCTTGACTGTAATATTATAACAACTTATATTATCTATATTTGTTAAGAAAATATATATTTGTATGTGTAATAATAAGAAATGATTTAAAAAATTACTGAATTCCAGTATAAATCAACCAAGTGTTCTCTGGAATAATATGATGACTACTACCTTTATAATATATAAAATATTATAATAAATCAGAAATCTGCTTTATTTCAATTAAACAGGCACTTTTGATTAATCGAAATATTATTGGTCCGAATTAAAAAGTGATGCGATAACATTATAAATTATTTTTAATTTAAATTATTTCTTATTATTTATTTCACTTAAGTACTCATTTGTTACATTTTTAAATATTTCAAAATTTAAATGAATTAAAGTTTTAATTATTATTTTATTTTTGAAAATTTGTTGTTTTATTTGTAACGAAACTCAGAAACTACTAGACTGATTCTAAAAACTCTTCCATCACTTTATCTCAGAATATTAGTGAAAGTGGAAAATAGTAATAAAGGCTATATTATACATTTTAATAATAAATTCAATTTTGCAATTTTTGTTTGGGGTTGAAACTCTTGGATCGTGGGGTCCGAGTGCTCACAAGTTGTTTAAAGATCTATCGAAACGTCTAGTTGACACTTCGCGTGACCCAAGGGCTGGCTTTTACCTCGGACAGAGGATAAGCATTGCCATACGGCGTGGCAATGCCGCCAGCCTTTTGGGCACATTACCAGTCAACAGCGATGTGGAAGAGTTTTTTGACGCCATATTTTAGTTTGATTTTAGTTAGTTGTAATTAGCGTAGGGTTTTATTATTTTTTAATTTACTGTAATTATAGTTTTTAGTTGTGTATGTAATAAGTTAAATTGAATTAACAATAAATAAATAAGTATACAAGCAACATTTTGCAATATTACTATCTATAGACCAGTTTTTTTATGAAAATATTACCTGTAAGATTTCCTTAGCGTATTAAATCGAGCTAGTTCAGCCTCCAAATCTCCTTTGGTGACAGAAGACAGGTCATCTCTATCATCCTTCATCGCTGACTCGTCTGGTCTGATCGTAGTGGAGACCTTGAATCCTGCTGACACCAGGGCACCTGGAACGCCAGATTTTTTTTTTTTTCTAAAATTAACTGAAGTTAAATGGGAATCATTTGTCGTGGTATGGTCATGTAAAGAGGAGAGATGAAACGCGTGTTTCTAAAAGAGTTATGAATATACATGCGGATGGATGGAGAGGAAGAGGTAGATATGTTTTTTGTCAGTTTTTATCTATAGGAAATGACGTTTTATAAGTGCCCCATGTAGGCCTAAGGAAATAAGATATGAATTAATTATTATTATTATAATTGAATGAATTCAAGTTTATCCAGGACGTTACTGACTTCCCTTGGATCGGCAAGCTTGTATATAGCTGTTAGTCGTGGTTGTTATTCATAGATACAGACGACAGAAAATTTGACCATCATTCTATCCAAGGAAGTGATGATATGAATAGGCTAGTGGCCGTAAAAAATGTAATTAACTAGTCCGTCTTTTAGATTATTCAAAAATAAGGGACACGTATTTCTTTATTTGTAAATTAAACCAAAAATTACAAAGATATAGCCCATTAAAGTTACGTGTGACGTCACGCCGTGCTGCATTTTTTCGCACGTAACTTTAATGGGCTATATCTTTGTTATTTTTTGTTTAATCGAAAAAAGAAAAAATACAGGTCTAATATTTTTTATAATCTAAAATACGAACTAAATAAAATGTAATTATTTTGACCCTGGACACTACCCTATGAAATGTTTACTGCTCGCAAAGACTGACAGTATTATTTTTGGTTTAAATACCTGCTACATACTGAAAAAATCTAAATTGCCAAAAAATGTTTGCATTTGAAATGTCAAATTCCTTACAAAAAGATCAAATCATACCTTGTTTGTTATGTCTATCTTTGTTAGCGCTGTATGAAGATTCCAAACTATGTTTTCTCCTCATCTGAAACATAATATTTCAATCGTTTTAGTTTGTGTTTGAAATTAACCAAACAACTTTCAATTAGTAAGTAAACAAATTATTTCCAGAGTTATGGGATTGTTTTAAAGAGTTACGTGACCCTGGAACATAAGGGGTAACTGAAGAAACACGGGTGAGTTTTAAGTTTTAAGTTTTAACAGTAAAAGTCTGACAGTCCCTCTCGCTTCACCCACAGCGAGAAAAGTTATTTGATGATATTTACAGCCCCAATAAAAAAATATTTTTCCATCTTCTTACCTCATCATTGGAGCTGGTGGCTCCTGACTCCAAATAGCTAATAAGTTTCGCTTCACTGCTCAGCTCCAAACTCCTCTTTCTTGCGATGTTTTCACGACTGAAAAGACAAAAGACCGAGTCTACTAGAAGGTAACACTTTCAAATATAGTTACTCATCATCATCATCATCATTTCAGCCGATACACGTCCACTGTTGGACATAGGCCTCCCCGATCGAACGTTCCTGTGCGTCCCGCATCCATCGGTTTCCTGCTACCTTCACCAGGTCATCGGTCCACCATGTAGGGGGCCTTCCAACACTGCGTCTTCCGGTACGCGGTCGCTACTCCAAAACCTTTCGGCCCCAACGGCCATCTGTTCTGCGAGCAATGTGCCCTGCCCATATGCCAATATAGTTACTACGTACGACTATACATATCTATGTTATTTTATGGTGACTACAATGTGTACCTATTATAATGGTATTGTAAAGTCGCGCTCGACTTATAAAATAGGTAAATACGGGGCTCGAAAGAAATTTTAATAGTACATTTTAATTTGTAAGAGGAAAAAAATTGTTATTGCGACTGAGGTGAAATTCGCCCGAGCTGTAGGCGAGGGTTTTATAGAGCCGAGTGCTTTAGAAAATCGTCTCTTAGTTCTCGCCTATGCACGCTCCTAGTCCCAGTAGTTCGTTTAGTCTAAGATCCGATTAAGAACGACCTTCACCGGTCTGTTTAATGGATGAAACGTATTCTATGACAAATTTAGTATATTAAATAATATAACGCGAGTAGGTTGCCTAAGAAATTCCTGGGCAAACTATTTTTTTTTTAATGCACCGGTGTGTATAACGAATAAATTGAATACTAACCGAAAGTCTTAAAGCCTTTAGAACATAAAAACGTTGGGTTGCCTATTTGTTTCCTGGTATAACTATGGGTTACCAGGTATAAACAGATATGTATTAGCAGGAATTAGCAGGATTTTTTTTTTTTTATTCCACAGCTCACACAACGTTGTCTAGTCTCAAGCTAAGCAGAGCTTGTGTTATGAGTACTAGACAACTGACAAACATACTTATATATTTCTAAATACATACATATTATAGATAAATTACACCCAGACACAGAACAAATGATCATGCTCATCACACAAACATTTGTCCTGGGTGGGAATCGAACCCACGACCTCCGGCATAGCAGTCAGTGTCACTAACCACTAGACCAACAGGCCTGTATAAACAAGTGTGTTTATTTTGATGTACAACAAATTGTATACCAAAATAAACGCTGTTTCGTTATGAATAAGATGATATAGGGTTGTCTACAAAAAAATCTGGCATGAATAAAGGTTGTGGATTTTTTCAAAAAAAAGTCAATTTTTAATTAATAATAGTTTGGCCAGGAATTTCTTAGGCAACCCACCCGCGTTATATTATTTAATATACTAGATTTGTCATAAAATACGTTTCATCTCTACTAGTTGATATGTCAGTCACTCACTTTCTCCTTTTATATATTTGGATATGGCATGACTGGACAGTCAAAGCAATAAATAGAATATCTATAAAACATACCTGTCTCCATGGTGAGGGTGCAGCCTAGCCCTGGGGATCATGACCGCCGGTGCGGGAGGAGGAGGAGGATCGTGTGCCGGAGGGTCTGACATCACGCACTTCTTGCCGCTGGATGACACTCTCTGGATGATAAAATTACATGGCGGATAAAGCACTTTCTTAAAGGGCCAGCGACGGATGAATTTCCATACAAACGTAATACCACGTTCATTTGAAGTTTGAGCATATTTCCAACATATTATGATGATATTCGGTTACAGACAATATTTATCTAGGTTTCTACGTCTTTCTTTTTTTTAAAAACAAAAAAATAATTAAGCGAATTGTATTTCGCACTTTTTTACAGCGTAAATGGCAAAACATGCCATTTGGATTTTCCTGTATTAAAAATAACAATATTTCTTATATTCTCGACGTAGGAACCTAGATAAATATTGTCTTTAACCGAATATCATCATAATATGTTGGATATATGCTCCAACTGCAAATGAGCGTGGTATTACGTTTGTATGGAAATTCATCCTCCGCCGGCCCCTTAAGAGGCTATCATAAGAGCTCATATACATAAGCGGCATGATGCCGACGATGGAAGTAACTGCAGCGGTGTCGACAGCTACCGTCAGTGGCAGCCGTCGATCTATAATGACTCACACGACAGCTACCACTTAACTTCAAAGTTGGAATGTCAACCACCGTCGACGCATTAACAGCAGACACCGACAGCTGACAGTGTCAACAGCTGCCGCCGAGGAACTGCACAGTATAGAGGCCCTACTACAAACTATTAACGCAATTCATTTGACGACCTAAAATAAAGGATGGTGATGACTCTTTAACTTTAGGTGTGTAGCTACATCCCTATTTCTCGCTCGCACTCTCATCTCAGATGTCTCATCTTCTTTACCATTTAATAACTGAAGTCCTACCATGAGCTCTTAACGCGATCCATTTGACGACCTAAACTAAACTGTTGAAGGGATGGAGTTATATCCCTCTTTCTCGCTCGCACACCTAATGTTTTAACACGTTATGGTATGAACTCTGCTTTATTTTCATGATAGTCTATTTTGTACAATTTGTAGTTACAGCTTACCTTAGCTGGAATATAAGGTAGTGAAGCATTTTGTACACTAGAGTTGTCCCCTGATTCTCCTCTCTCACTGATCAGTGCTCTTCGGTCTTGTCTTTGCTTTGGCATTGCACTCTGGAACGAAAAATTTAGGATTTCAGTCAAAGCATTGTGGTGAAACGTGTAATAGGTATTTTTTTTTTTATTAATTACTCTTATTAAAATTTTCTTATCTGTCTCCAATATGTAGTTTTTACCAAATTTTCCTTTATGTAAAATTATATGATTTAATAAAAAATATAATTTTTATTATTATTAAAGCTGGCCCGTATTGTCCCACTCCTGGGCAAAGGCTTTCCTCCACTCTTTCCAATGATCACAAATTACAATAAATTATTAAATAATATATGGTATATATTGTACGAAATAAAATAGTGTGGGTTATGACGAACTTTGGTATTGATTTAGGAACCACTGTTTTGTCGTCAAATCAATCTTGCAAGCTTTTCATTAAATCATAATTATGCTACTCATATTTATATTGCTTTTACTAAACTAAACGATAAAAACTCCAACCTGATGTAAACTAGGCATGCTCTGTATACACGCGACGATGGACCGCTGAGGCCGTGGAGCCCTGCGCGCGCGCCGCGAACAAGCCAACACTGCGCACACAGCTAGTACAACCGTCAGCAGCGCACCGCACACCACCAAAGAGATGAGTACCACTGCAAAGACGCAAAAAGATTTATAGAAATAATAATAAAACTCAACATAATCCAAAACTTAAGATTGAAAGATCAATGGACCCGATAATGATTTTTTTCTAATTTACTTAAAAAAAAATTCTAAATGCTTTATAAGTTCAAAAACGTTGTCAATCTTTGGGAACGTCAGTTTTTAATAAGTTGAATCAATATCGGCCAAAAGAAAAACTACAGTGCAAAGGATTTATGAGTCTAGAATTTGCCACCAAAATATTGATATGCAGGAAAAATATTTTTCTCAGGGTGGTTCGAAAGAGTTACCGCGCCCGGGAACGCGAAGGGCACCTATAGGAACACCAGTGGATTTTAGTCATAATCTGTCACTCCCTTACCTTACCCAGAGTAGGAGAAGATATTTGACAATCTCCCTAACCTTTTTTCCCATCGGTTAGTTTGGAAGGCTGGCAACTTAAAATGTGGTGTCTGTTGGATATAATATTATTAAACAGAATACAATATCCTAACTCACCCTTCAGATTGATCTGGCAGGAGCTACCAGCATACCACTGGAAGCACTCACACAGCACCCGACGGTCATCCCGAGAGTAACACGCACCGTGGTAGTTGCATCTCTCACATCCAACCGGCTCAGCTGAAACATTCGTTGAAATAATACGTCAGATTTCTTCATATATTATCATCATCATCATCATTATTTTAACTGAAAGGCGACCACTACTGGATATAGGCCTTCCCAAGTTTTGGTAAGCTTGATAAGCGATTATGTGGGCGATCATGGAACATGCTTGCCAAAAAAAAAGCCTATTTTCTAATGTCTTGGCTGTTTAACCCCCAGATTATATGTAGCTATCAAGAAGATAAATGTCACCACAATGACCGGTTTTGTCCATCTCGCATCCATTGGATTACGGCGACCCTCACCAGGTCGTTGGTTTACCTTGTGGGAGGCTTTCCAACGCTGCGTCTTCCGGTACGTAGTCGCCACACCAGAACCTTTCGCCCTACCAGCCAGCCATCCATCCATCTTATCACACTTCACACTACTATTATAGATGTGAAAGTTTGTATATGTGTGTTTCTGTGTCATTCAGCATTTTTTTGTGGCCTTTTCGACCGAGTGCCCTTAACCCATCCACTTCCAAATAACACTAGCAAAAAGATTGTAACTACTTCACGCCCACGGTAATATCTACTTAAAAATTGTCTCAATTGTATTGCAAAGCAGTAAATGTAATTTTCTTGGTTCAAGTATAACTTCCGGCAGAAGATGAAGCAAGAATTATAGCAACTATGCTTACCAGAACATATCCTGCCAGGATACAGGGCATTAACGCTAAGGTCTGCAAAACCTTCGAGACAGCTGCAAGTGTAGGTGCCACGTAAGTTGAAACATTGCGCGTGTTCTGAACAATCGTGGAACGAACCACTTACACACTCGTCGAAATCTGAAATGCATAATATAAGTTCAGTTATAATACAATCAATGTGTCATCGTTTTTTTATTTACAGCTATCTACCTGTTTCATTGAAAATTGAAATAGACGAGAATTTTGTTAATATTTAATGATATTTTATTGGACACACTAATCCCTGATGTTATTTTATTGATCATACAAATCCCGATGTTGAATGTTGCTCTTATCCTTATTACGATTAATGTTTTTTATTGATTGATCAAAATTCAAATTCGTGACTAAGATTTGAAGATAAGGTTTGAAGTAGGTAGTAGGTTAGGTCGTAGGTAGGTTTGGGTAGGTTTGGGTGGTTATGTTTGATTTTAACTCAAATTTGATAAAAATAAATGATGTTCTAAAACTATGATTCTGATATATTTTAATTTATGAGAGAAAAATATCTGAAAGGACTTAGGGTAACCATTTGCCGAGCAGTAGGATAGTACTAGCTATAAAAAAAATACTGACCGCTAACATCCAGTTTCTCCATGAGTTCACTAGCAGCATGCACCTCAGTTCCTCCTAGACTGTAATTGTTGTTCCTCAGGTACTTTTCAATCACTTCCTTGAGTCGGCTCTCATGAGCATTGTCTGAGAGCTGAAAATTTCAGAAGAAGATTTTGAGAGCAGTGATGTTTTTGACACATACTGCGATTTATCATTTCTAAGCCAAAGGCAAAGTAGTTAGCCGCATATACTTGATGGAGTAACCGAAAGTACTAATAGGGTTTAAGAAAGACTATGACCAGCTATAGACTACGATAGGCTGAAGTAGTTGAAGCCAACTTTAGCTACATTTTAAACTAATGTACCAAAAAACAAAACATACAATGCACACTAGCCAAAATATTCAAATAGCAGAAAAGCTGGCAAATCATAACAGATACGTAACTTTGTCTTTACGTTACCCCATAAATCCTCGAACAATATGAAATTCTTATTTTATTACAACAAAATACAAAAATATTTAACTTCACTCTTGCCTCATTTGTGATACCGTTACCTGCACATAGAAGTCGTTCATAACACCCTGATACAAGTCTCCACCAGGACTCTTCAGCTCAACTGGGTGGAATCCAGTGATGTGAACTCCGTGGTACACATCCCTCAAGTCTGACTGCATGATCATCCTGTTGATACCCTCATGGGTGGCCACTGCGAGTGCATGGTACTCCTTGCTTGAGTTGTCAGACAGATTCTCTTGGAATTCCAGGCGCTCGGACCCTTGGGAGCCGAGGGCTAACTTGACTGAGTAGGTATATGTAGCTGGAAAATACGTTACAATTTTGTAATTAATTAAAACATTATCAGGAAAATTACAGTATTAAATGGTGAAAAGAACATTAAGTTTCTAACTCTATTTTCAAAGTTAGCACATAGCGGTAGCATTAGCTACTAATTAATATTTTGGATTGATATCTCAAACCTTTTCTGCAATACTTACGTTTACAGGGTCTATCAGGGAACATTCGAGCAAATCCTGGTCTGCAGACACATTTCATTAATCCATCGATTCTCTGACAGCGTTCGTTTCTGGAAGCTTTGCAGTCAGGCTGGCATTCCTTACCGTATGCTACACCTGTAAAGTTTGAAATTACATTATATTATTTTCGTCACTTAAATATCTTACTAAGTTACATATTTTTTTGATCTTATACTTACCATTAGGATTAACATTAGTAGTTTCCAAATAAGGTGTGCCAGCCAACAAAATCTCTCCAAATAGAACCTGTGATACTCCATTATTATTCACCTGTTCATTTCTAGTGACGTCATAATCTCCTGTTTCCACGTCATTGCTCAAAGGTGGAGCAGATCCACCATTCTGAGACTTATTCATCACAACGAAGAACGTATCGTTATCATTATCTGGTTCATTCTCATTTTCAATCTTTTGAATGATATTGTCTGTTGTTTCTGAATCCTTAATGATGAGATTGTCATGTTCTTCTGACGACATAGTTACATCGTCAAGAAACACTTTAGTTTTTGGTACAATCTCTTGGACAGGAGTTGGCTCAACTTGTATAGGTATATGTTTCGTCACAGTCTCTATAATCGTAGTCGGTTGTACTTGCGTGTGTACTTCCGTCACAACATCAACTATTGTAGATGTCTGCGTATTTGTTAATACAAGAGTCTGCGTAATAGCTCCTTCTGATTGGCTGACTAAACTGGTCTTAGTATGTGTTACTGTTAAGGTGTGTGTAATATTGACAAATCCGATGCTTGATACTGTTTTTGGTGGTTCGGATAAAGTCTTTGTAAGAGTTACTACAGTAGTTCTAAATTCAGTTTTCGTTGGTACTACCTCATCTGATATTTTAACTTCATTGCCAGCGTGGTGAATAGGGTGTACTACTGGTACCTCTTCGATACTAGGAGTTGGCAAGCTAGAAGGAATTATTATAGGAATGGTAGATGATTCTTGTTCTACTGGTTTAGTGATCTCCAGATCAGACACTGTGGGAACTATGTTTTCTTTAAGAACCTCTGTTGGTCTAATAAAATCTTCTTCGTAAGATGCTTCAGAACTTTCAATGATACTTGATGGTATTATAGGAGGAACTCTAGTAATTGGTCGAACAATCTTTCTGATTGAAGTCTGTCTTGTAGGATACAATATTTCAGGACGAGATAATGTTCTTGTTGGTTTTATTATAGACGTGGGCTTTACAGGCAATTTGAATAAGCTTGTAGTAGGTTTTTTCTCATCAATTCGTGCTGGATATGGCTTACGAGTTCTGTTCTTATTACCTAGCGGAATAACCTTCATTTTATCAGTCGTCGGTTCTTCGTGAATTGTTTCTTGTTCGGAATTGTTTGTTTCGCTTAAAGATGTGAGTTTAGTTGTTGAAGTTGATTCTGTGCTTGATTCCTTAGATGCCAACTCTTTGTCTTCTGTAACTGGTTTCTCGTAACTTACCTCATCAACACGTTCAGAAGACGATTCAGTCTCATATGAATAAGAGTTTTCAGAAGAAGATACTTCTGCTGAATCAGGAATCCTGGAAGGTTCTGGTGTTTCAGGGAATTGTATAGATGTCGGATTGAAACTAAAGCTTGATGAGAAATCTATGCCAGACGATGTCAACCAGCCCGATGATATCGGAGTTGGGAAGACCACGTTAGGTACTTCAGGAACAATAACAGTAGGTGCAGGTAATTCAACATCATTAACGACCCTTGATGGGATATCCCTTGGAGGTGGTAATAGCTGTGATGATGGTTGATCACGGTTGTAAGCAGGCCTTCTCATATTATTCAAGATATCAAAAGCAGGCCTGTAAGTTGACACCTCGTCTCGGTTTATTGGTTTTCTTACAGGTCTTTGAGTAGTCACCCTTGGTGGGATAGGCCTTGGCGGCTTTGTTCTATACGGTGGTGGAGTTCTGATGGGATGAACTGGACGAGGAGTCAAAGGCACTCTCGTTGGGAGCCTGATACCTGGCGGAGTCCTTGGTGGAGGAGGACTCATTCCCATAATCATCTCATCATTAGTTGAAGGCTTGAAATTATAATCCATAGTTGGCGGTGGAGGTGAAAGGTCAATGATCTCACTCGAAGATCGATTCAATTCCAAGTTAGATAATGTGAACGTTGGTAGCGTTGCTTTTTCCGTGGCCTTCTCAACGATCAATGGTTTTTTATCTTGAATATGAACTGTTGATGTTATAATTGATTCGTTATGCACGTGTGTGTTATTGAATCGGTTAGAAAATGGTCTACTTGGGGGCCTTTTATATCTTACATCTGATTCTGTCACATACACAGGCCTTGAAGAAGAACTCGGTCTGAATGTTGATGGTTTATCCATTTCTTCTCCAATATTCAAATCAATATTGTCTTCATATGACACGTTGGTAGCATTCTCCATCATTTGATTGATTTGCCAGTGTGGTTGCTGCAATTGATGATCAAGTACCACTGCACTGTTAATAGTAAACGGTTTGGGTTTATTGTACGGATTGGTTTCGTATATTGGTTTAATAGTATTAGATTGGAAGGTCGTTTTATTACTAGAACTAAATGGTTTTTCTGTTTGTGTTCCAGGGTTAAAGTTAACTAAAACTTGATTGCTGTTTTCGTCTTTCTGGACATTCTTTGGAGGATTTAATACTTCGTCTTGAAGGAGAGTTAATTCAGTGGACGTAGTTTTAGAATCGTTGTCTACTTCACTTGAAGAACTGACTACAGGAACTTTCATAGATTCGGAACTGACTTCTCCATCCACTTCCCCAGGGTTGTCAGGTTCCTCTTCACCGTCATATATCTCTTCAGAATTTTCATAAACTGGTTTTATTTTCTCTGTTGTGTGTTGCGATTTAGTTGTAGTAGTTTCATCGCTATTATCTCTAATTGGAATATCATAAGCTGGCTGTCTCATGCCACCAAAGTTGGAAGGAATATAATTAATATTGAAAGGCTTAGTTGTAAACGGTGGGTTAGAAGAGAATGGCTTTTCAGTTGATTGAGGTTTTGTAAAAGGCTTTCCAATGTTGAATCCAGACGGTGGTACATTCTGGGACCAAAACTCGGTAGGTGGTTTGCCAGCACTTGTAATTTTCTGCCCAAACTGAGGTGAATTATTTTTCTCATTATAATCATGTATTAAAGGAATTATCTTACGGGTTGTAGCTTCAACCTTAATATTATTGATATTGTTTTCTTTTAATACACTAGAATACCAACCGTGAGAGTTTGTTGGGATATTTGGTATTAATTTTGCTGGTCTTTTCACATCTCCAGATTTGATATTATCAGGATATTCTGTGACTGGTTTTATATTTTCAGCATCACTTAACGGCGTCGAATAATCGTTCATCATGGGGAAGTTCGCGTGACTGTTAAGAGAAGGTGGTAATGATGGGCTCACAGGGTTGTGTACGTTTTTGTCTCCGTAGTTTTGATATTTGATATCATAATTCTGCTGTTTGTTATTATAGACTGGCTGTTTATTCTCGTCGTTCGAATTTATAACTGTTGGTTGCTGGTTCTGATTCTTGTTTACGTAGTTCTGATTTGTATTACCTTGATTCTGATTTATGTTTCCATGATTTTGATTTTGGCTTTCAATGTTTTTGTCATTAGTGGCATAGTTATTGTTTATATTTCCTTGGTTCTGGTTTTTGTTTTCGTAACTTTGATTTATAATACCTTGGTTCTGGTTTTTGTTTTCGTAATTTTGATTTATAATACCTTGGTTTTGATCTAAAATACCCTGATTCTGATTTAGGATTCCTTGGTTTTGATTAAGGATTCCTTGATTTAAACTTAAAATTCCTTGGTTCTTTTGATTTTGGTTTGCAAAGTTTTGGTTTATGTTGGCTTGGTTCTGGTTATTATTTGCGTAATTTTGGTTCAAATTGTTTTGGTTCTGATTTTTGTTTGCGTAGTTTTGATTCAATATTCCTTGGTTTTGATTATTGATTGCGTAGTTCGGACCTAATGTTCCTTTGTTCTGATGTTTGTTGCCATAGTTCTGATATATTGTGCCTTGGTTTACTATTCCTTGGTTCTGATTTTTGTTTGCGTAGTTGTGATTTATGGTTCCTTGGTTCAGATTATTGTTTGCATAGGTGTGTTGTTGATTGTTGTAGCTCTGCTGTTTATTTTCAGAGTTCTGAATATTTCCGTAATTCTGATTTTGATTTCCGTGGCTTCCAAACTTTTTATTTTTGTCTTCAAAGCTTGGTTTTTTATCACCATAGTTACTGTTCTGATTATAATAGTTACTGCCAATTATTGTCGATTCAGCTATGTCCGTTGAACTCTTGTTCCATCTGTTGTCTCCAACAGAAACTTGAGTAACTGGTCCATGCTCGTTAAAAACAATAGGAGGATTTCCAGTGCCTTGTAAATTATAAGATTCTAAAGGTGTAGTGTTATCTTCAACTCGGATGGCAAAGTTTGTTCCAATAGGTATATCTGTGTTGAGTTGGTTTACATGCGTTGATGTTCCTACTGGTACAGCTACGCTAGATCCAATCACTTGTCCAGCTTCATTGTTACTGGCAACATTAGTTGCTGTATTTAAAGTTACTGTATAGGTGTTATCTTTGTCTTCACTTACTGGCGGTATGAATGTTTTGTTAGCCATATTAGGAGAAGATATAACAGAGAAAGAATTATGGGTAGGACCCACATTATTCGCTTTCGAAGGTTGCATATTATTTGGGACTTGATTAAAGTTATTATAGTTCGGTGATGCCGGTGGAATGCGAATGGTATAAGTAGGAGTTGGCTTGCTGTTTGGCATTTGAGCAGCGAAATAGATTTCAGAAGTAACTTTAGGTGGCTGTTGCTCAGGTACAGGATGCTGAATATTCAAAAATACTTTCATATCCTGCACAGGTTTGGTATGAACGATAGGGCGAGAACTGTAAGGTTTACTCTTGTCATAAATACCATCTTGACCGAAAAATGGTTTTTGTGGCGTTTGCTGCGGTGGCGGTGGCACTGCTAAGAAGTTTTCATACTCTTTGTCAATAACATCTTTTCCATCTTTTGGTTTATCTTTATTTCTTACTTGATTGTATTTATCAAAGTCTCCATTTGCGCCTGTAGGTTTATAAACTTCTGGATCGTAGACTGTTATTTGTGGACCAACTTGGACATGAGTTTCTTGGTTGCTTGTTGGTGGAGGTATCTTATTGTAGTCGATTGGACGCTTGTTATCCTTCCATTTTATTTTCAGGTCATTCCTATGAGACGGATCTTTGTAAGGTGGTTGATTAGGTTTGTAATTGTCTAGAGGTGGATGGGCGTTTGGTTTTCCAGCATACTGTTTGTTGCTATTAGGTGCTACGTTGTGCACGTTAGTCATCTGAGGAGCATCAATACTAAAGCTGCCGAAGTAGCCTGGTTCAGGGTATGGTAGAGGATCATCGATGTAGTCTCCAGTTTTATGAGGTTCTGAGGAACCAGCAAATACTAAAGCTGTAGAGCTGCCGTGGGGAATCAATACGTTTGCAACCCTTGAAGGTTGGATGTCCACTAAAAAGGGTTTGTTTGATTCAGTGTTGCCTGCCACCGTGTAGCCATCTTCAGTTCTAATTTGTGTGTTTACTACTTCAGAAGAACTTGGACTGTTATCAGCTACCTCTACATTATCCTCATTCACAGGTTTATAGTCGATATGTTGCTGTGTAGAAGTACTTGTAGGTTTAGCTAACGAAGGAATGTAGTCTAAAAATGCTGGTCTGCCATGATTACCTAATATAGGGCCAGTATTTTTAATTTGCTCGGTTTTCATTAAATGGTCATGAATACTTGCTGGCATACGATATGGATACTTATCGTTGGGCACAGAGTTGTGAAGATTAAACGATTGCATTGGTCTTGGTATTGGTCTGTTTGGTTTAGTCTTTTGCTGTGGAGGTTCTGGTGGCCTTAAATCATAAGAATCATCGCTGTGCGGTTGATCGCCAAGAGGTTTCTCATTTACAAAATATTGTTCATTCGCTGCTATGAAACTGTCAATAGGCGGGGGATTGACCGAGTTTTGTAATTTGATTCCACTTGCGGCCAAGGTTAAAGGCCCACCCACGGCTGGTTTACCAACAATGACATCGGAATTGGCCGTAATTATTTCACCAGGACTAATGGGAATACCGCCATTAACAAGTGGGCTTTCGTGAACCATTTTAGGTGGGACAATGTGGGCTTTAGGCTGTTTGTGTTCCGCTGCCCACGCCAAATTCTGATGCAATGTAGCATTAGTGAAAACTAGTTGAGATTCAGATGTTTCTAATTCGTCTACTGGAATGTAAATAGGAAAGTTACTGTGCTTTGCTTCTAAATCGTTATCCACTCTTTTATTTGCTGTATAAGCCGTTAGTTTAACAGCAGGCTTGATAGTCGTGGTAGTGGTTTTATTGACGGTATCTTGTCGTTTTATAAAACCACCTGTCATCTTTTCAATTACGGGCGCCAACTGCGTCAATCCTTTAATTCCAAGAGTTCCTAATTTTAAAAGATCGGCAACGACAAACTTGTTTTTATTTGGCTTCTGTGGTTTGTCTGGTTTCGTTTTTTCTGGAACTTTCGTACTTACTTTATTTGTTTTTGGAGGTACAGGGGCTTGCTCATTAGTCAACAATTCGCTTTCTTCGACCGAGTTTGAATCTTTTTCATCTGAATAATCATTGATTACTTCAGTATATTTCTCGACCACCTTATCGGTTGGAGCTAATTGAGAATTACTTTCATATTCATAAGGTCCATATTGAGTTTTCTTATCCATAGATTCTTTGTTTGTTGGTCTTAATTCTAGTTTTGTGGCACCATAAGTCGTCTTAATACCATATTTAGTTGAAGATCCGGAGTAGTCCAGGTTACTATACTTTGTCTGCAAGCCTTCAGTTTTAGTGTTACTACATGAGCAGGAACTTGTGCATGGAGGATTACCGACTTCTGATGGCTGAATAAGATCGAAGCTGTTGCTTTCGTCTTCTTCACTGTCAATCCGTTTATCAATCTTTGGGTAATTGCTCATGAACATGTTAGTTGCAGCAGATGGTTGAATTGTTTTCACCTCCATGTATTTGGTCTGAAATATTCAACGAAATTAATTAGTATTGCGGTAATAAATCATTGCACGAATGGTTAAATAAGGAACATTTTATTTGGGCCCTTAGGACTGATTTTGTTAGTTGTCATGTGTAAATGGCGTGAGTAAAGCTTAGGTAACTACTACATTACCAACTACTGAAAACTGTTTTTAAAGAAAAGAATAGTAAGGTAAAACAAATGAGAACTACATAGGCAAAAGGGTTATCAACAAAGGTATGAGCCCCAAAAATTGCTGGAACCATTTAGGAATTGACCAACCGGGGTCCCAAATCTTACTTTTGTTGGCTTTAAGTCTGGCAAAACATCAGTATCATAAAGGTTGGTTAAGGATTCAGTTGTAACAACTGACACTATAGTCTCAAACGTAGATATAGCGCTTCTTTTGTTTTGAACAACAGTTGTTAAATATGTGTAGGTCGTCATACATGTCTTGATGATATAGTTATGTTGCATGAGCTGGTGTAAAGGGAATAGTGCGCTTATTTGCTGGCGACTGACGACAGTGGCAACTGCTGATGATAGCAATTGTTTTGAAGCTGAAGATGAGCTGATGTGCGGTTGTAACGTAGTTGCGTGAATGAGCTTTAGTTTGCGCTGAGAAAAAAGCGTAGATGAAGATGAAATGAATGATGATACGAATATTTATAAGTAAAATGAAAGTGAATGAAATGATTTACTTAAATGAGTTCTAAAAGATGATCTACACGTAAGTCATTAGAAAATTATCGACTAACGTAACTAAGTTTCGAACACAAATTAAGTTTAAATATATTTTTTGCAAAGATAACTCGAAATTGTTAGATAAATTAAAAATCACAATGAAATGTCTACCTGTTCTTGCTTTCCATCAGGATTTTTATCCTTCACCAAGACTTCCACACCATTAGACATTATCCTGGTAGCTAGATTCTTTAGCCTCCTCTCATCTTCTTCCGATTCCTTTTCAACTAAATCCATGTCTCTTCCAGGTCTCCATGGTGTGTTATCATACACTATACCATTTGTATTGAATGCTGAAATGTTAAGAATAATAGTAAGTATTTGTCTCTCAAAGTAAAAGTTATATATTTCATCACAATTTCAATTAATATTGTTTCCAATTACTTATGAATTTATGTTTGTAAATTTTAAAGCATATTTGAAATATATTATACAAAATAAACTCTAAAAGTTAAACATAAAAAAATAAAATCAGTATCACAATTGTGCAATCAGGTGATGACACAAAAAGCCCTTTCTACAGCATTACATATCTGAAAAACAAACAACATACAATATTTGCAAAGCAGTTAGTAAAAAAATAATTTCATCAACTAATTCTACAACTTCCATGACAAAAATGACATCGAGTAAAATAATCACAGAGTATTTTGGTAACATACAGTCGAAATTTCAAAAGCCCAAATGCCAACTAGTATTAATAATAATAATAATAATAATATTCCACAATTATCACACAACGCCGTCTAGTCCCAAGCTAAGCAGAGCTTGTGTTATGAGTAGTAGACAACTGATAAACATACTTATATATTTCTAAATACACACATATTATAGATAAATTACACCCAGACACAGAACAAATGATCATGCTCATCACATAAACATTTGTCCTGGGTGGGAATCGAACCCACGACCTGTGGCATAGCAGTCAGGGCCACTAACCACTAGACCAACAGGTCAGTCAGTATTGACGTTGTTGTCTTGTCTAGACCAAATCACGGTATCCAATCAGATCAGGCGTTTCTTCTCATAAAATCTATATATTTATAAGGAGTAACTGAGAGACATATGAACGTAAAGCCGAAACTTAGAAGCTTAGAAGCGTGAAATTTTGCACAAGGTTTTCTTTTGTGACATAGGCGAGCGTACTCTTAATGGATTTTCCAATATGGTGTATATAAAGGGATAAGACGAGTGTCCAAAGTTTGTAAGAAGGAACCTACTTTAACGCTAGCAGAAGCTAGTACTGGTATAAGGCTACATATCTACGTGGACTAGGCATTAATGTCAATGGCAAGTACATCACTCACCTTCGGTTTGCCGACGACATAGTAGTCATGGCTGAGACTAAGGAGGAGCTCAGCACAATGCTCATCAATGAGCCTCGTCAGAAGGCTTAAAATCACCCAAAGAGCAATGGAAAGGGCTATGCTCGGGGTTTCCTTGCGTGATCGAATAAAAAATTAAGATATCCGCACAAAAACTAAGGTTGCCGACATAGCACAAAGAATTACCAAACTTAAGTGGCAATGGGCAGGCACATTGCTCGCAGAATAGATAGCCGTTGGGGCCGAAAGGTTCTGGAGTGGCGACTGCGTACCGGAAGACGCAGCGTTGGAAGGCCTCCTACAAGGTGGACCGATGACCTGGTGAAGGTAGCGGGAAACCGATGGATGCGGGACGCACAGGAACGTTCGATGTGGCGACGCTTGGGGAGGCCTATGTCCAACAGTGGACGTGTATAGGCTGAATGATGATGATGATGATGATGATGACATATCTGGTTGGACTTTAAGCTATCCCGACAAAATATCTAGGCGAGTGATGGCCATAATTATTATGTCTTCATTTTCTATATAACCGTCTCTTTCTAAAAGTCAATGTGCCATTTTTACTGTACTACATTTCTAAGCATGAGACTATTGCAATTATGCGGAATCGCGTGTGGTCCTGAGCGTGAGCCGGTGTCGTTTCAGATTTGCAGCATAATGTTTATACTTTTTACTGTAATACTTATGTAATTTCTATCATGGATCAATTTTAGTAGTCTATTCGTCTATATCTACAGTTATTTCTGTTTTATTTTTATCACGTACGTGACGTACTTCTACTTCTACGAGTATATGTGCTATATTAGTATTTATTATAATGTTATTTTTTATTCTATTTACATCTTAAATGTTAGTTTAAATGATAGATGCTCTTGAATATTTGTCATGTTTTTGCGTATTAATTCATTAAACCTCCCAAGCGAACGCCGGCGTTCGCGCACCTATTGTCTTTCTATTGTGTCTGTAATTCTCACACTTGAAAGGTTAATACCTTATGTAAGTAGAGTGCAATACAATATTTATTTTATCTACTTGGATTTTTTTCAGTTCAAGGTGGGTTTCATTCAAGAACATCTGAACAACACTTTAATATTAATTAATTAAACACTAATTACACTCACCTCCAGATTGGAAGTCGCAGGATGTGGGTATGGAACCATCCGTCATGGGGAACCTTCAGGATCTTCGAGTTTCTGGTGGTCCAGTCGTCGTCATCAGGTCTTTTGTCAAGTTCTTAGTCACGTAGAGGCAGAATCTCGTCTAGGCAGGTCTTGTGAAGGTTAGAAGGTAGGATGGAATTATGGAAGTGTGGTGTGGTTATCTAATGTTTGTTTCAGTAGTTAGAGTAAATATGTGTATCAGTTCTGTTAGTAAACGTTTTAGATTGACGTTCATGTTATGTAATTTTAAGGGAATAAAGAAATAGAAAACCAATATTATATTTCGAAATATTTATTGTTTTTAATTTTAAGTCGTATTTGCAATGTACAGTCGTAAGCGAAGGAAGATCGAGTATTACAAGGTAATTATGATAATCATAATCTAGACTTATATTCTTAGGCAGTGAGTAATCGTTACCCAACAATTTTACCCCAACACATCGATTATGGTAACATAGGAAATAACATTTTTGGTGAACTTAAAATAACATGTTACTAATATCTAGTCAAGTACAAAAGAGTATTTCGTCCATAAAACTAAACTAAATCTATAAGGCACTATTCCATAGTTAACTTACTATGATACAATCGAAATAAATAACTAAACCATTACTATACACCTAACCGTTTGTATCGTTCACGAGACATCATCAATCGAACTTTGCCTCAGGTCCCTAGTCGCAGACGGGCTCGTTGCCTTCACAACGAATGTTGGTGACGCGTCATAACTAATATGCTTGCTTACTTCCCCAACTATACTCTCCAGACTTTGCGTTTCTACTTGATTTTCGACTGATGCATTGTTAAAATACTTATCATTATCTGAAACTAAGCCACTGTCTGAATAAGATCCGGTTAGTTCACTAATTGTTGGCAGTAAGGATGGCAGTACTTGAACGTTATCGTAATATATGGCTTCACGTTTTCTTACTGTCTGCGTGTCGTCGGACACAACTGTTGATAGCACTGTGCTGAATTCACCTGGATGTCTACCTGAGACGTATAGAGTCACTACACTGGTCTGTTTAGGAGGACCGGGATGAGCGGCTGGTGCAGGTTTTGGCCGAGATTTTCTACGAGATGGAGTAGCTGGTGGTGGTGGAGGTGGAAGATCTTCCTCATCCTCTTGGGCATCTTCAGAAAAGTCCTCATTGCTATTCAGGTCAGACAAAATATTCGGTTTAGGACTATGACTATAGATGTCATTGTTGAGATTATTTTGTTGATTGAGATTTGGTGACAGATTCAGGTTGTTGAAATTATTAAGACCACCTAAAGCAGAAAGATCTGCTTGACTTAGACCTAACAAGGGATTAGCTGTTTGTAGATTTAGAGATGATTGCTGCTGTTGTTGTTGCTGAAGAAGAAACGGAAGTAGTAAAGAGTTCAACTGTTGAGGAGCTTGGGCTAAAGCGGTGGGAGTAGTGACTATTGTATCAGTAACAAATTCAGTTGCCGTAATTACATTAGTTGTAGGATCCACAATTGTAGTCAGAATAGCCTGGCCCTTAAACGTAATCGGTAAAATTGTTTCCCTCGCATCAGTAATCGTTGTTACGTAAGTAGTTGTTCGAGTTTTAAACTCAGTAACCGGAGTTTGTACTATTGGCTGTTGGGGAAGTCCAGGGAAGGCCTGTCCTTGTAAAGCAAGTAAAGGATTGTAACCAGGTTGCTGATTGCCCAGTAGCAGTTGTGACAGTAGTAGATTGGCAAGAGGAACGTTTGAGTTAATCTCAGGTGCAATAGTCTGTGTAACTGGCTCTACATTATAAACTGTACTAGGCAAGATGTGGGAGAAAGAGGTCTTGCGACCTCGAATGGTGGTGGGTGTAAAGATAACAGTAGTGGTTGGGGTTTCGTGTAGGATATATCTGATGAGTTTCGTGGCTCCATTTTCAGCTAGCTCAGTAGACTCTGCGGCAAGAACAAGTTGTTGATTGCCCAAAGGTCCAATTGTCGTTGATACCTGATTTAGTAGTAATGTTTCTAGACTAGGTGTTGCAGACAGCAAGTTTTTGTACTCAGTAATTTTTCCGTTCACAACTGGTACTGTTACTTCAGTAGGTATTTGATGTGTAATTGTGATCCTTCCATCGTTTAAGATATTTTTGGCGTTGAAGCGTTCGCCGCTGAAGTTTTCGAAAGATGATCTCTGCCTGCTTGAGGCTCTGCTGGTGGTGGTGCGTGTTCGTGGCCTTCCACTTCCTCCTGAACTACGAGAAGTACTAGTTCTAGAACCTGAGTTCTTATTTAGTCTGGGAGCTTTCGGAACTTTTGGTGGCTTTGGCCTGGATGAAGAAGTGGTGGTCCTTGATGAGGGCCGCGATGACTTTCCTCTTCTGTATGCTGGAGTAGATGCAGTTGTAGTAGTCCTAGTTTCACCACGAACTATAAATGGTTGTCTCCCATTTGATTTAGGAGCTGCCACTGTGGTCGTCTTACCAACGTTAGAATTGCGTCCACTGTAACGGTTACCTGGCCTCACTTTCTGAGTGGTTGGTTCTTCAGTGTGTTCTGGCTCAGGTCGCCGAGTGGTTGTCGTTCTAGTGCCTGGTCTTCGGAAGTTTGTAAATTTTCGGTTACCGTAATCAACTTGACGCTTTGTACGCCTCTTATTAAAACCAAATGGCCTTATTTGTACTATATTTCTCTTAGGTGGTGCAGTGGAAGGTGGTTGAGCAACTTGACGTTCTTTCCTGTCGGATGAATCGTAATCATTATCTTCCTCGAATTCTTCTTCTTCTAAGATTTCATCGCTTTCTTCTACCTTCTGTTCATCCTCTTTAATTTCTTCTTCGGGTTCCGGTTCGGGTTGCCTGAACAAGTTTCGTCTTGGGAACAATGCATTATTTGGTCTCTGTCTGCGTAAAGATAGAAGTGGGTTCGATGTTTGCCTGGTTGTAGATCTTTTAGTAGTAGTAGTCAGTCTACCGCGAGGCGTAGCAGCTCTTCTTGATGAAGATGTTGTTGACCTTGGAGTAATAGCAGTGCCAGGCTGTCTGGGAACAGGCGGTCTTCTGAACCTAAGCAAGGGATTATTTGTGGTTCTGGCTGGAGGTTCAGTAATCTCATCTATTGCTTCGGTTGCATTTTCATCTAGTTGAGTTGCGAACGTTTCATCATTTTGGTCTGGAGGGAATGTTATTGAAGCAGTAGGCTTAATATTTCTGCCTGGTGGAAGCCTTGATGAAGTTGGCCTTACTCTTGGTGCCGCTGACCTGTTTATGTAGTCTAAGCTAGCGGGCCTTGCTGAACTGCCTGATCTGAAACCAGTTCTTCGAGAAGTAGGTTGAATACTTCCGCGTACTGCGAATCCTCCTGGTCTTGAAGCCGATGGTACATTACCAGATGGATTATTTGGACTATTATTACCCCGTCCAGGGAATCTCTTGCCAGTATTAGCTCCACCAGGATAGGCTGTTTGTGGTTTTCTGCCTCCATTATAAGCCCCTGATGATTTCACGGATTTTAAACTTGGAGTAGCAGTTATAACCTGTGGTGTGAAATCTGCACGTGTGATAGTTGTGGCTCCGCTAGCTAATGGCACGCGTTTTGGAATAAATGTAGGACGATTGCGAGAAGCAAATGGTATGATCACAGGCGTAGTGGATGGTTTCTTGGGTGTGAATGTCAGACGTGACTTCTTTCTAGTATTAGAGCTATCATCTTCTTCCTCCTCTGATTCATTAGCAACTTCGGTCGTTGGGTCTTGTTCTGAACTCTCAATCACATCTGGAGTAGGACTAATAACGTTACTTTCAGTTGTCGTGGTAGGTAAACTTAAGGTGTTATTTGAACTAGTGTCAATGTTCAATGATTTGTTATCACTTGTGACAACAGTGGAGTCACCGGATATGACAGCTACCTGAGAAAATAATATCTTTTTCTCCCCTTCAGCTGGTGCTGGAGCTGGAGTAGATGGTTTATCTTCAGGTTTAACTTCAGCGAATAAGTTATCAATATACGTGCCTAAGAGGACTGTTGGAGAAGCTGAAGAAGCATCAGGTAGTTTTGTAGGGATGATTTCTTGTTTAACTACAGTTGGAGTGATGTGAGGCTTCTCCCCATTATCTTGAATTAAGTTTTGGTCAGCAGCACCTAATGGCACTTTTCTTCCAACCTGATTATCTTCAACTAGTTTAGTGTTATCAATTATGTTAGTAACAGTTTCTAAACTACTTCTGATCTGAGATGTGTTGCCTGCGTAAAAAGTAGTGAAATATGTGTATGTCGTATAGAAAGTGGCTTTGCCATCATCGACTTCCAGACCATCTGAGACTAATGAAGGTTTTATTTCTATTTCTATCTCTTTAGGAGGTAATGGAGTATCAACATCAATAGGTGTAGTGTCAATGGGACTGATTGTAGCAGCAGATTGGGCTACAGGTGTAATCACATTTGAAACAATCTCTTCCCGGCTTGTGATTGTTGTCGATTTGTCTTTGTAAAGAGTAGTCCAATAAGTAAACGTTGTATAATAAGTGATTGGTAAGTTACTCTCTTCTTCAGGTTCCTTGTTAGGCATGATTGTTTCTGTCACTACGTTTGTTATAGTTTCCAAGCGACTTTTCACTTTGCTTGAATCCTTTCCAATATACATTGTCGTGAAGTATGTGAATGTAGTATAACTTGTTTGTAATAAAAGAGTGGGTGATGGTAAGATTTCTTCAATGTTACTTTCTGAACTAATCTGGTCGTCTAATATTATATTGTTACTATCAAGGAATTTCCTTTCTCCCTTGGAAGATGATGACTTTACATCAGTAACAAAAGAATTTTCAGACTCAAGGGGATTAGATTCTACACTGAACAACATGTCTACTTCTATCGGACTTGGCTGTGGAGTGCCTTCAGGTTTGTTATCTTGAGAAGATTGTTCCTTATCCTCTTCCATACTAACGCTAGTTTCCATTGAAGAACTTTCTTCTTGATTAGCAGGCAGTGCCATCTTCACTTGTTTGCAGTTTCTAAAGTCAAATTGAGCTCTAGTATTTTCCACAGCTAATGGGTTTGCCTTTGTAGGAATCAATTCATCTGGTCCCACATAATTGGTGTATACTTCATTTCTGCTGCATACATTTGCATCTGTACCTACGTAGATAGTCGTAAAGAATGTATAAGTTGTGTAATAAGTTTTTACTGCATCAGGCTTGATACTTGCTACAAAATCGTCACCTAATGACGGTGTGGGAGTCTGAGAGCTATATATATCATCTACTTCAACTGACTCGATGACATCTTTATTCTTAACAAGATCGATGATGCTGTTTATCGCAAATGTTTCCGTTGGTCGGCCTATACCCACACTAGTTGGTGCAATCTCATCTTCATTAAATGCTCCTAATAATGATGGATCTAGTTTAGAAAGATCAATGGTCGACGTAATAATGTTAGTGACAACCGATTTATGACTGGCTACACTTGAGGTTTGATCACCGAAGAATGTTGTGAAGTAAGTATAAGTTGTGTATAACGTTTTGTAAATTACATCAATTTCATTTTCGTCTTCTTCTGGCTGAGGTGTTGTAGCTTTCTCAGTTGTAGTGGTCGTTTGTTCAGTACTGACTGATACTTCTACATGACTTTGAGTTGTTGTTGTTTTTTCAGTTGTAGTCGTTGTAGTAGTTGTTGTTGTAGGTTCTTTCTCTTCAACGGTTTCCTCGACTTCTTGGTGATTATTTTCCTCAGTTTCTGTATTTTGTTCCTCTTGAACCGTTGTTTGTACTTGCTCTTGTTGTGGTGTAGTTTTGGGAGCTTCAGTAACAACCTGTGGTTCTGTCGGGGGTCTGTAAGGTTCCTCTGTAACTGGCTCTAGAGCTTTTAATCTGGTTTCAACGGAATAGTTAACATCAACATTAACGACGGCAGTCGGTTCAATGTTAAGGTTGGTTCTACATACGACGTTTGTTAAGTAGCCGATATTACTTTCAACAACTACATCAGATTTAATAGAAGTTGTTGTTTCTGTGCTCTCAAGAGGGATGAAATATGTTGTCAAGTAAGTCAGTGTTTTGTAAGCAGTTGTCATAGTAGACTGTGTTTCAAGACCTTCGGTACAGACCACTTCTTGCGTATTTTCATTGGTGTCCTCTTGTGAATCCTCATGTGTATCTTCAAGTGTTTCGGGAACTGTAAATTTAGACTCAGTGGTCGTTTCTAACTCCTCAGAAGACTCTTCACTGTGTCCACTTTCTGTGGTAGTCATAAATTCTTGTGGTATTTCCGTGGTTACATCTTCTTCTTCCTCTTCTTCTTCTTCTTCCTCTGGTTTTTCAGTTACTTCAGCAGCAGTATTGTCAGATTCTTCTTCTGAATTTGTGAACAGTTCAGTCATATCTCTTTCAGTAACAGCTGATTCTTTAGGTGCTTCAAGAATGGTCGATGACGGTGATAAAGTTACCAGTGGTTCAGTGGCTTGTGAGTTATAATCGTTGATGGGTATAACTCCCAAATCATGCGTAATTCTAGTACTTTCAGTAGTTGTCACGGGAGATTCTGAAGGTTGAATAACATCCACATTCAAATCAAATCCATTATTGTATTGAACGCTAATTGAGTCCGGTAATTTATCGTCAACTTCATACAAAACCTTTTTTAGACTTTCTTCGTCATTGAAAAGTGCTTTTTCGGACCTATTCTCGTCGACTACGGCTGGTCCGGTAATTCTGGTAGGTACTGGAGCTTCATGAGCCTTGAAAGTAGATGAGGCAACAGGAATATCAGCGGCTAGGAAAGTGATTTTGGTGGATAGTTTGTCAATACGATTAGCGGAAGGGAAAACATTAACCTCGTCAGGATTTTGGGGTTTACTTGTTTCGGTATTAGGACTAAATATAATGACAGTGTCACCAACAACGGTCGTGAAGTCGGCGAACCCACCATAAGTGAATGTTTTCTTTGGTCTGGGTTCGCTTTTTTGCCCAAACAACTTCTTAGGTGATTTAGTTTGCTGCGCCACCTGCTGTTGAGGTCGGCGAGACTCAACGTTATCTATATAATAAAAAATCGGAGAGAATTCGTTCTTAATAGTGAACGTCGGTAAATCGTAATTAGGCTTAACCTTAACTACATTTGCTTCGTCTAAAACGTCCGGCTTTGGACGTGGTTCTTCTATTGGCTCAGTAACTGGTTCGTATGCCTTACTCTGTCTATGGTACGCATTTACATTGTCAACTACGGATGGCTCTACAAAGAATTCGAACTTCTTATCGTTATCGATGGTTGGACCGTCAAGGTAATTTAAAGCTTCATTCTGAACGTATCGCGGAATTTCTTTTACAGGTTGTACCCTACGACCTACAGGCTCCTCAAATATTTGATTATCAGCCTGACTCTCAGGAGCAGATGGATTCCAGAATTTAAAACTGTCTTGAGCTGGCTTGCTAGCATAAACTATTTCCATTTTGCTGCTAGGTGCCAAATAATCAGTATTTTTAAGCACAAACTTTTCTGGGTCAATGAAACCTAAATCTTGCTTGACGTTCCATTCTCCATCGAAAGCAGAATGTATACGAGTTGGTTTAACAATCACTGGATCTTCTACATTTGACGGCTTATTGTAAAGCACAAGAGAAGACTTCGTCAGAAGCTGTGCGTATATGCGGCCGTTATCTAAGGTGGTGCCCAGGATCTGGGTGGCGTACTCCGTGGTGACACCATCTTGGATGAACGTCCTCGCTGTTGATGTCAGTAGGCCGATGAGTGGTTTGACACTGTGGTACCTTCCGATCTTCGTATTATAGTCATTCCTCTTCTGGTTTACGAGGAGGACGGTCAAGTCTGCGGTCAAAAGTCAGGGTCAGCGTCAAGTGGGTAGGATGTCGATGGAGGTGCGTTATATTTTACAAAGTCCATTTGAGTTGTTCCACGACCCACAGGATTAGATTTGAAAGAGAAAGAAAAACATACAATTAATAATGCAATTTAAATAGAATAGGATACAGATGCTAATAGAGACAATTGGCATACAGTTAGCACTAATTTTGTACAGCCTTCTTGAATTTGAGATTGAGGTTTCTGATGTAATGCAAATTAATGTTTTGATTGTATATTTAAAACAATTATTACTAATAACTGTTTAATAACAGGGTGCGGTAAGTAACACGCATCAAATATTTAAAAAAAAGCCTACAAATTTCTATTGCAAAAATCAGAAACCTCTTCAAAATCTAAACAACAAATCGTTGTTTGTTAAAGTAGAAGGAGAAAAAGGTTATAAATAGAAAAGATAAAACAGATAATAGAATTGCAAAATTATTGTCATTAAACTTAAGAAGATTTTATTTACTTATATAGCATTCAAAGAAATCATTCAAGCATAGCATATTTTTACAGAAGAATTTCATAACAGTGTAAAGGACGAAAACATACCCCTGTTTTCGGGAACTCCTTCTCTTTTTATTCTTGAGGATTCTATTTGTTCATCTTGGTCTATTTCTGTAACAACGAAATATAATTGTTATAACATTATTGCTATAATAAACGACACAGACACTTTCAAAGCTATACTGGTTTAGCCTTTTGAGGTTTAATTGGACACTGCACTCATAGTTGTTGAGGATTATAAAATAATGGCTCACAGAACAATAAACTAAATTGAAAGTGAAAACAATAAATCAGAACTGTTAAGTATAAGTAAAGCATTTGCAAGCATTTATAAATGTTGAATCACACACAAGACCTGAAATTGTAAATTATTTATGAACTGCCATATATAAGTAAATAAGTAAAACAAATAAATATCAACAATTACAAATCTTTGGCATATCAAATAATTCATATAATAATGCTTTTTTTGAGTATGCTAAACAAGTGTTATATATATTAAAGTAACTAAACGACTAGCTTCTATACTATGGCAATCAACGCATTGCAGTAAATTTGGTTTTGTATCTTTGGCCAAATTAAGCAAAACAACTTTAACTTAGGAGACTAGTCTACATCAACTAGGTCTATTTCAACATTGAAATCCTTAAATATATCTAAAACCCACATATAATTGTCGTTCATTCACTTAACCGTCTCCGAAAGCAAATTATTGAAACCACTTAACGCCTGCTTAAGCAACAACAGATAATAAGCACTAAATGCACTAGTTCCATAATCCGACTTGGCTCGGTTTCATAACGATTCGTTACGATAACCTAGATGCATTGTAGAAAGTAACTAAGTGTAGCAAGGTCGATTGGAGCAGACTCGTAAATTATTTGGTCATAAAAAGTGTGCATTATATCATGATACCTATCTTTGGAGAGTTAAATAAGAAATTGTCAATCCATCATCTCAATATATTAGGGGTTGGTGTTTCATGTTTGCTTTTTTTTTTGAGTATCAACAAATGACTTCTCTTTGGGTAACCTGACAAGTAGTGTCAGATGTTTACTGACAGTCTTTCTTCTGGCACCCTAAGCACTCTTAGGTCACGTTGACTCTTTCGAAAAATCTCACAGCCCTGTTCATTCATTCCTGCCCCTTCAGTCTTTATGGTAATGGAAGTCAGCGCAACCTTATTCTACTATACTCCTCTATTAGTCACCCTCTCAACGGTTACCCACATTTTACCCGTATCATCTTTCATACAGTCATCCATGGTTCATTTCGTCTTCCCTTTCTCTTATTCATATCATCCCCTTGAACTATAATCACGGCAATTTTCAAGTACCTAAATTAAAACTATTCAAGAAAGTTTATAGAACAGAAAAATCTCAATTAAAAACCAAAACACAACATTAACCCATTTTCTCAATAAATTCTCACGCAATGAAGAAATTAGACGCCTTGTAAATAGAGATGGCGTCAAATTAAGACGTAGACAATAGAACGGTAATATACGTATTTATTAGCGTGCTGGTAGAGACGATACAACTGATACTGACAATACTATTAAAATCAGTAATGTTTACATGAAAAATAGAATATAAAAGCAGCATAGAAAATTATATGCTGTAAAGCTTAATTTTTGCCTAGTTTATGAGTTCATTGATCATCATCATTACATAGAAAAACTGACTGCCTGACATATCAATGCACAGTCAAACCTATGGGGCCTAGGAACCTAAAATATTGCTCAAGACTCCATTTTATGACGTAGGCGTGCACTAAGAAGAGGAAAAAAATTATAAATTCAACCTTAAGAAACTGAAAAGAAGAATTTCAAAAGAGGGATCGACGGTAGTGCGTCGGTATTTATATAGATCTACGCATGTAAACACAACACGTAAGTAATGTAGTCGAGATTTAACAAGAATTTGTCAAAACAGTAAATTATCTTACAATTTTCAAGATGTATAATGTTACATATTGTATAAAGAGGTTTAATTATAACTTTAATTAAATTATCTAACAAATAACAATTTTCCTAAGAATTTCACTTGCGAAAGTATACATCGCAACCACCGCCCTTTGGGAAAAAATTGTAGTTGCGCAAAACCACAGACAATGGTTGCGGGCAACCAACGATTCGCCATGACAGAAAAAAGCGGTTACAAATGATTTTTTCTCACAGTTACTGTACGTTTAGACGTTTATGCTATCCCAGCTATGTCTTGTAGATTAGACATGGATAGTTTTATCCAATTCTTTAGAAATAAGATTTTCCTGGGTGATTTTGAAATGAATGAAATGTACTTGTGTGTATCTGATGGTAATAGCTTTGCGACTACGGTTAGTTTTGCTAAGATCTTCATTAGCTGTACCTGCGCTCCGATTACTTATATCTATATTCATAATAAAAATATATTATTTACACTGAAACAAAAGACAAACACCAACAACTAATATAAAAATTCCCCCGTATCGCTGTCGACTGGTAATGTGCCAAAAATATTGGTGGCATTGCCAAGCTGTACAGCATTGCTTGGCTGTATGGCATGAAGAATACCTTGGACCTTTGACCATTGTCATTTTTTTTAATAGAGGCCCTGATTTTTCTTCTTTTTCCCAATTTCCTAAACCATTACGTGGATATGGGGTACTAATGCCGAGTCATACCCTGCTTCAATACTTTTCCTACCCTAAATCTATAACTATCTATATCTATTTTATATCTGTAGACACTAATTTATATATTATTTTTATCTACTTTAACATTAGCAACTTCCCGACCAATAATAATTTACTATCAGTACTCAAAACCACATTAACTAAACCAATAAAGGCCTCACCCACCTAATCTATGCCATGATCACACCTGCACACATCGACCCGACCATTTCTACGACTACCCGCATTCCTATCACTCACGCGTTTTCACTGGCACACTCTGTCAGGATGTCAACGCGGAAGCACGTCTCTCGCATAACGATCAGATTGACGGATGTGGGTCACTGGATTGATGACCTAGTACGTGGGGCATTGTATAAGCGTATGAGGTCTAAGGATTTTTGGTTATATGGGTTGGAGGGACACATACTGTCACGTTTTTGTCCTTGAATGGGGGCATGGTAGTAAGAACGGTGTTGAGTATGATGGATTTGATCGTTGATTGATTTATAATTTGTTTTTTTCTTTCGTTCTTTTTTGCGTTTTGCGTGGAGCGAGAGGTGCGCTTTCAGTTATCTTTTGCGTGTTAGGGCCACTGTGACTCTTTATAGTAATTTCATGGCTCTAAATACTCCATTTGTTGCCGACGGATATCTCGTATTAACCAAGTACATTGCTTACCCTTTTAACAGGACTCTTCATAAAAATTTGTACTTGAAGTTATCCTCTGTTGTATTCCACCTGTAATTTACTAATAGTAAGACGATTTATGACGAGCAAAGAGTTCTATTTGATAATCAGTCTAAGATTGTACTACCAAGAATTTAGGGGATTGATTCCTCATTATACATATTAGCTTCTGTCCGTGTCAATCCAGGACTAGTATTCTTTTTTTAAAATAATACAAACTAGTGACTGACTTGACTGCAATCCCACTTGATGGTAAACAGTGCAATCGTTGATGCTAAAGCACACTGGTTTATTAAGAGCTTACTTCACTTTAACCTTGAAAATACCAAATTTTATTCAAACTCGTTTGAGCTCAAAGGAATTATTTATTGCAAACATACACATATGCATTTAAACATATAAACTGTTGCCTTTATAAAATTTTCCTGAATACAAAAGTAAAGCTTTCTTAATTAAATAACCCCAAAAACAGGTTAAGAGAATTATGGTGACAAGATAAACAAAAGAGGAGAGCTAACGGTTACAGCTCTCTGCATAATAATCTAAGGTTTTTATACAAGGTTATCGATTGTGTCGTGGTTACCACGCTGATCAAGATATTGAAGAAAAACTGATGAAAACTGTTGTTACTTACTTTGTTTTGAGGAAACAGGGCAATCTCTGAGTGTTAAATATAGTCTGTAAACTTACACAGAGAATCTTGTACATAATGGTACACTTTGGTACGGAAACCCGATAACCGGGAATTGAAAAGTCAAAGCTATTAATTTGCGTTAAATGCGGTAGGTACAAGAGATGGTAACATATTTATTTTTAGCCCAAAGACACATTTCGCCATGAGTTGGTATTTAATTATTAAAATATTGAGAGAGATGTTTAGATATTTCCATATCGACATTGCGTTAAATTTATGGAAACTAAAAACTTTTAAGTTGCCTTTTAATATACTTATTTTTTAATGTTGTTTTAGTCATCTGGCGTTTTTATTTTTGAAAAAAAAAAATATAAAAAAAATATTAAAAAAAAAAAACCATTATTATTATATTATATTATTAATTGGCTGCTGTATTGCGTATCCACAGTTCGATACGAAATTAATATTTATATGATCTGCAGATGATAGTGGTCTTGGATCTGGGTGTCTTGTGTAAGTGAGTTTACATGTTAGTAAACGCAGTAATTCTATTTTTTTAAGAGTGTCCCCCACGACACTCTTAAAAAAAAATAAACAAAAGCCAATCTGAGTAATGTCATTATGACAGCTACATAACGTCAACGTCACTTGAATATTAAGAAATGACCTATTGAACAAAACATGACTCATCGGAATTTCCTGAAAAATCTAAAAAATTTACATAACGAGTTAATAGCCCGTGCAATTACTAGAATTTACATCAAATCTTTATTTGCGACTTGCATAACTTCACCGTGAAAAAATAAGAACGTCTAAAAGACTTCTTTACACAAACAAAACTGGCATTTCCCATTTAAAAATGACTTCCGGACAACATCAATTCGTACGCCAATCATTTCATACAATACCCCAATTACTCAAAAACACAAAATTGTAACAAGCTAATTTGGTACTTCAGACAAACGAAATAAAGACTATAATTGACTCACAAAAATCTCGTAGTACTTACTATAAACTTGTGTGAACAGGTGTACACTACAAAAGAACTAATTACGCATAGAACTGTCAAAACATTAATTATTTCGCACGCTCTCCTTTCTAAAAAGTTTACTTCTGCATGCTTGATTGGTGTCTAAAGACTTTAATTTCAAGGTTATAAAGTTCATAGTTGGACGGCAAATGAATTTTGAACGGTAAATCCGAGATTCTAAATTCAAAATAAGAGTAGGTAGATAGATTGATGGGAGTTTATTATAGTTGGGAATGTAATAGTTCACTCACTCATTCATTGGTTTGGAAACATTTTCCCGCGAAATTATAAGTTTGCAACTTTTTTCTTAATTGTTTTTAACTTGGCTGTCTAAACCACGAAATATAGCAATTAAAATGAATGAAAGTATTTAAATTCATATAGGTTATTTTCATAGTTATTATGACACAAAACAGGTCCACAAATTCTTTATACTCTTACAGATGTTATAAAAAATAACAATTTGTCTGTCGATTTTATTCGTCTTCCATTTTTACTTTTTATAAAATTTCACTTTTTCTCGTCCCAAAGAAAGTACACTGTTTCTTGTTTTTGTCAGCTTTCGAAACGACGGATTTAGACCCTACCATTTAAAATAAATGATGTTAAGAAAAGATTTAATATTAACAAAAACTGTCTTCGCCACAATGCTTAAAAAACGTACTTTTTCGGATTACATTTTTTACCGTCTTCGTTCTTGTGTTACCGATATCCGTACCGAATAAGTGCAACACTATTATCATGAACTGTTAAAAATGAACGAATGAAAAGCTCTAACCTACAAAGTCATCATCTAAACGCTAAAATAAAACATGTTTCAAAGAAAATCCGCCATTTTGTAGTGCACTACCTCTTCCTAAGTAGCTTTGGTGTTTCGAAATGAGTCCTCAACTTTTATGGTTAATGGCGGGAAAAGTGTCGTGTAAAAACTTGCATGAGAGAGCGAGATGACAATAGTGATCTGTGCGAGTGTGAGAGGGATGGAATGTGTGTCAGTGGGTGAGCTAGCCCTGTGTCAATGCACTTGCAGTTGCGGTGCTGTGGTGCAAAAGCAACTTGTGGGATATGAGTTTTTTTTTTGTAGACTTTCAGAATGATTAACTTGTAAATTACGCAAAAATTTTGAGATGTTATAAAACTTTTTTTTTTGAACTCATTCAATGACTACTCGCTCTGGAGTGGGGCGTCTCGGACTTTTACTAACTTAAAACCACACCTGTGTCATTAAGTTGCCTTCTGCGTTCTAGGAAAAATTCCCCAAGGTATTAAAATGTATCGACCATTTTGATTTAGTTTCGCTTCGACTGGAAAGGTCAAATATTATGAGTAGGTAGGCAGACTAATTTTTCTGCTTTTAATTTTAGCTCTTGTATTTAAGTTTAAGGCAAAATTTAATCTTGGAAACTAGACTGGAAAAAAAATCTACCTAAATAATTGTGTTTTTCTAACGTTTCAATAAATTACTAACAAAATACCCAAACAGCTATACACCAATAAATTCAAGTCATGAAAAACTTAATAGGTACTTATAAGGTTTTATAGTTTCTAAGAATTTAAGTAATAGATCTTCGTCTCAATCCTTCAATTGACCTGAATTCCTCTTGCTAGCGAATGGATGACTTTAGATCCGTAATTACCGTCTCAAACAAAGTTCTTCTAACTCATTAAATAGATGGAGCAGGGAAGGAAGTTAATGTCATGTTGATGCTATTAATTTTGTGTCTTCGTTCATCTTGGATGATCACAAAGATTTTTGATCTTAGAAGACATTGAAAAAATATCGAGTCTTTTTAGGAAGAATATGCGTTCTTCCCGTCCAATTATTTATAATCTAGGTGATTTCAAGGCTTCAGTGATTTGATGACTTTCTACCTTAAAAAAAAAATTGTTTTTTTTTTTAAATGGTATAAACAGTGACTGCGATCCCACCTGATGGTAAGCAGTGATGCAGTCATTGATGGTGGTGCGCTGATGTCTATTAAGAGTCTATCCACTCTAGCCTTGAAGACACCTAAATTATAATTGGACGGGAAGTCATGACATTACATACTTATCTTATCGTCTTATAAGTAATTACTCTTGTAACTAACACGAGATAACTGAACATTAATTCTTAGCCAAAGGCGATAGATAAATAACTCGTTAAGTCTTAGTTGACTTAAGAAATTGTCCATGCATATGTTTGGAAAGGATATTGAACAAAAATGCTACGAATCAATAGCCTGAAGGTATGGATGGATAACTATCCAGAATGTAATCACTAACGGTCATGACATAAATATATGGGTATTATTAAAACTATTAAGGCATTTATCAAATAATTTATTTCGCAAAGATAAATCTTTGAAATATCTTTTAATGTCAATATACACTTTGATCAAGCGCAAAAAGTTTGTCATTGTGAACGAGGTGGCATTCACCCGAGCCTAGGCGAGGGTGTAATGGAGTTGAGGGATTCAGTGACTTTTTTTTAATTTAATTCCTATACAGTTTTCGTTGTTTAAATACTTAATTTCCTCGCCAAACTTTACACTGAGATACGCTCGCTTTTATAACTTAAACAACAAAAGTCTACAAAACATCAATCCAAACAAAACCATAGCTACATTAGGTTAATATTTTTGCACAATTACGTTAAGTGGGTAAGCATTCAGCGCGTCCGGCAAAGTACTCGCGCCACTCGGGCAATACAAACTATAAACTTATTTATTGTTTAGTAAAGGTCATTCTACGATGCCCAAGTAACGCAAGCACCCGGGTAGACACGCCGAGTGCACCACTTGTTCCAAACTTGTTTCCACGTGTATCAAATGACGTTTTTCAATGCACTTACGAAGACATAAACAAACAGGGGTTAACCGGCGACTAGATGGTGTCGACGCGAGCCCAGCCTGATACGATAAATGTAATGAAATTGTGGAGCAGGAGAACATGCGCAGTCAGTCATATAAAAGTGGGTTTTCGCTTTTAAGTGTATTGAAAATAAGTGATGTGGTTTGCTCAAGCAGTTTAAGTATCAAAAAAATTGTAACAATGTAACGTTTATTTTAAGCTTCAAAATCTTACAACACTACCAATTAAAATTGCCCAAACTTAAAGAAAAAAAACATGGCCGCCAAAACAATCGAAAATTCTGCTAACATGTGAATGGGGCAGTGTGTCGCAAGCAGTGTCATCAAACGTCTGGCGGGTAAATAATACATACTATTTATTGTACAGACCATTATAATATGGATAAACGTGAGAAAACCGTTTTGCGAAACGATATATGGTAAATAGAATGATGATAATGATGGTTTTTTGGATGAAACCGCTTTACGTTGTGTTTATTTCATCATTATTGCTCTCGAAACGGTGAAGATATTTCGTGAGAAAACCGGCATGTCCTAAAATAAAATAAAAATTAAGACCAATCTTACAACTGGCATTCGGTAAGCGTGATGGATTACGGCCCATTTCCCTAGAGAGGAGGCCTCAGTCCCAGCCCCAGCAGTGGGAACATTATAAGGCTGATGGCCTAAAGCCAGTATTTTGAGAAAAAAAACATTTAAGACCCCCTCTTGTCTCACCGCTTTTAGGCACGTGATTGACTGTTTTTCGCCCTAGTGCGGAAAACTGTGCGTGCTCGCCCCCGCCACAATTTTATTATATATATCTTATCAGGCTGGGCGTGCGTCGACCCCCCTTAGTCGCCCGTCAACCCCCGTAACCTTCGTAAGTATATTGAAAAAGGTAATTTGAAACAAAATGTACTATTATCAACCATCTTGACACGTTAACAGGCCTGTTGGTCTAGTGGTTAGTGGCCCTGACTGCTATGCCGGAGGTCGTGGGTTCGATTCCCACCCAGGACAAATATTTATGTGATGAGCATGATCATTTGTTCTGTGTCTGGGTGTAATTTATCTATAATATGTATGTATTTAAAAATATATAAGTATGCTTATCAGTTATCTAGTACCCACAACACAAGCTCTGCTTAGCTTGGGACTAGACAGCGTTGTGTGACAATTGTGGAATGTTATTATTTCCTTATCTATTTTTTTTAAAATTGATAATATACTAATGCTTGACTACGATCCCATCTGATGGTAAGCAGTGATGCAATCGTTGATGGGGAGGCGCACTAGTTTATTAAGAGCCTCTTCACTCTAGACATGAAGACACCTAAATTATAATCGGACGGGAAGACCGCAGTAGTAAAATCTTGAATGAAGAGAAAAAGCTAATTTACTTATGCAAAAGAGTGAAAGTACGTTTAGGTAGTGAAGGAAAAACGAATGATCACAGGAAACATCGAAGAAAAGGCTCAACTGGCTGCAAAAAAGCTGGGAGTTCTCGCAAGGGTCAGACAGTACTTCACGCCGGAACAGCTGCTCAAACTTTATCAAGCGCAAGTTCGATCGTGTATGGAGTATTGCTCTCATCTTTGGGACGGATCTGCCCGATACCAGCTTGATGCACTTGAGGCAATTGAGAGGCGAGCCAGAAGGATAATTGGCGATGATACACTCGTCGAGTCGAGGCTTCAAAGTCTTGAGCATCGACGCAGAGTTGCTAGCCTGTCGGTTTTCTACCGGTTGCATTTCGGGGAGTGTGCGTCGGAATTGCATAACCTAATTCCGCCTAGCCCGTTTCATCATCGGACTACCAGACGTACGGCTATGCGCCACCGGTATATGGTGGATATCCCACCAACACGCACAAAACGTTTTGGGAACACATTCATTGTGCGTGCGGCTAGGGAGTGGAATTCCTTGCCGGAGTCTGTGTTTCCTGAAAGCTACAACCCGGGAATCTTTAAGTCGAGAGTGAATAGGTTTCTTTTAGGTAAGCGCGTTCCATCGTCGACCGCATCGTCGCTTTCCATCAGGTGAGATAGCGGTCAAGCGCGAACCTATCAACAATAAAAAAAAAAAAAAAAAAAAAAAAAAAAAAAAAACATATCTTATGTCAGAATTAATAAGCTTGCAGTACAAATAATGTTTTTCAATACACTTACTCGGAAACCCGTTCTTATCCCACTGCTTTTAGGCACGCAATAGACTGTTTTCCGCACTAGTGCAGAAAAGTGCGTGTGCTCTTCCTCCCCACAATATTATTACATATCGTATCAGGCTGGGCGCGTGTCGAACCCCACGAGTCGCTGTCAACTCCCTTTTATTCATTTCTTCGTGAATGTATTGAAAAAAGTCGTTTGATACATGTGCAAATTTGTCAGCAGCCCTCGGCTCCATAACAGCCTCGCCTCGGCTCGTGCGAATTCAGCCTCGGTCGCAATGAAAAACTTTCTGCATTTGTATCAAAATGTACTATAATATGTTTTCCATTTCCTTAGTGGTCAATTGATAATATACGAACTAGTCTAGAAATAATCTGTATCTAATAAATTTAGAAATCTACATCAAAATATTTCGTCTAAAAATTGCCACACAAAAGACCCATTTTTTATTTGCACGAACAGCCTTTCAAAATCAATTAAAACACGATATCAAACAATATTCTTATCTCTAAAACAAAAAAACAAATAACTAAATAATATTTTGACCTAATTCAACACTAGTGTTGCAAAATCGGTACCAGATTGTTGAAACAACCGGTATCGGTACCGGTTTCAGATAGATAGGCTTTCGTTTAACGTCACTAGTGCTGTAATAATTCACTCAGTATTAAGAAATGACCTTGTTCGTGTATTAGTATTGTCAAAAGATAAGAATCTTGTTACTTTGATGTAAATAGCTCGATAGTAAAGGTCTATTGTATAAGTTAATGAAGTGTGAACTGTATTAATTTATTCCTAAGCTGAGAATAAAATTCAGCAAGAAGAAAGAAAAATTCATGATTTTGCACCTTTAAAACAAAAGTAACAATATACTGAACTTGTGTTTATAATTGTAATTTTTTGGTAAACCTTTAACATTTCAATAAGATTATCACAACCCATTCTCTGTTTGTCAAAGTCTTTGTTCCAATAGGGTAGTGTCCAGGGTCAAAATAATTACATTTTATTTAGTCCGTATTTTAGATTATAAAAAAATATTGGACACGTATTTTTTCTTTTTTCAATTAAACAATAAATAACAAAACAAGAATATAGCCTATTAAAGTTACGTGTGACGTCACCCCGTGCGAAAAAATGCAGCACGGCGTGATGTCACACGTAACTTTAATGGGCTATATCTTTGTCATTTTTGGTTTCATTTAGAAATAAAAAAATACGTGTTCTTTATTTTTGAATAATCTAAAAGACGGATTAATTACATTTTTTACGGCAACTAGCCTATTGTTAATGTTCCTCGGTAATTGATTCGCAACTTCTTATAGAGTAAATAAGTAGGTACCTACTACCTACACTGAAAACTTTGACTGCGGAAAAATCACCTTTTTGGTATAGAGCCACTTTTGTTCTGGTGCGATTTCTTTTTCGTCCAACTTTATCTTGTCAAACCATCTTACTGTTAAACCATAGACTACCTATTATAACTGTATCGTCAATCAAAAATATTTCGGCAATTGACACCAAAAAGACGAAACACGGTCCGATCATTATAACGACGTCATTAGAGCTAACCTGTGGCTCTGCTTTCCTTTTGAAAAGTAGAGATCGTGAAAATATAATCATCAATATAAAACTAAGATAATAAAGAATGATATATCGAAAAGAATAAGCGACAATTTGTCTTGAATCTTTGTAAAAATGTTGGTTTCAACGCAAATGTTGGTTTCAACGCAAATATTGGTTTCAATGCAAATGTTGGTGTCAACGCAAATATTCGTTTCAATACAAACTTTTGTTTCCAAACAAATATTTTACTGTTGTTATTAAAAGGGGCACCATTAACATTTATTTATTTTCGAAATTGAGTTACATACATTACATACACAATCGCATTATTAAAAGAAATCTGTTTCCGAATTTTTTTTTTATTCCACAACTATCACACAACGCCGTCTAGTCCCAAGCTAAGCAGAGCTTGTGTTATGAGTACTAGACAGCTGATACATAAATATTTCTACATACAAATTACTTATAGAAAGATTACACAATATGTACTATTTAACTTAATATTGAAAAATAAAAATATTACAGTGCTAATTTTAATAACGACGGCAGTATTACTTTTCATATAAATATTGGTTTCAAAACGAAGATTATTTTGAGAACAAATATTGCAAAAAAATTTCTACGAAGAGTCTACGATGAAAACTCTACAAACTAACTAAAAATTTGCAGGCCCATTAGACGTATCAACGTGACAAATAATTTAAAGTGAAAAATCCAACTTCGTTTCCGAAATGTAATTGAAAACGATTTAAATATTTCGTTCAACTTTAGTATAATTAGTCATGGTATATTAAACAAACTAAGAACAATCGTGACTGCTCTTTGAACTTCAGAAAAACATGTTTATTTTAACTTAATTCATTTTTATATAAAGCCTCGGATCTGTCAAGGACTTTGATGTTGTTAATATGCCGAAACAAGCTAAAAATGAATTTAATGGGTACTAGATTTTCTGGTACTTAATTAGCAGAAGACATCTTGAAAAATCGTGATTTTTATCTTTTGGTTTTTGAGATTTGCCGCTACTGTGGGCGATCAATTTCAAAGTTGAAAGTTTGTGTGTGTGTGTTTGTAATCTACTTCTTCACACTCAAACGGCTGGACGGATTTCAACCAAACTAAATACATGGGTAAACCATGTCTTGAAATAGCACATAGGATACTTTTTGTTCCGAATAATATGTTCCCTCGTGTTAATTTTCTACAATCACTCGGGCGAAGACACTGGCAGCACTCAATATGCTTTATTTCAAAAATAGAATATTCTTAAGTTAAACTGGCTTCTGCAGGTGACTTTGCCTGTGTGAAAATGGAAAATTATTCTAAGAGAACATACTCCTAGAATAAGAAGTATCGTATAGACTATTAAGCCGGGTTTACATTATTATGTTGTCATGTCGTGGTCCGGGTTGCACCAATCGAACGACTTTGTTCAAAGTAACGTCATATCATAATGAGTTTTGAAGCCAATCAAGTACATCAAAAGGCGCCACGACACGACACAACACAATAATGTAAACCCGGCTTTCTTCTCGAATTAAGGTACATTCTCGTACCTTCATTATTATTAATTCCGGCGAAGATAGTAGTTTTAAAACATCTAGAATTAGGTGCATAGAAATATATATATTAATATATTATTATTGATATTCATAGTTAGATTCAACCATGAATAGGTCTAGAAGTACTAGACAACTATGCTCCATCGTTTACCATGAGGCGAGATAGTGGACAAACGCGAGTGTATCAAAATAATAATAAAAAATATCCCCAATCAATTAAACTCAACGGAAATAAGCAATTTCTTGTTTCCATGTTATCTTGTATGTCACGATTTTCGCTTTAATACAACTAGTTTTTTTTTAATTGACTTCGTGTTTCTGTTATTAAGAATAAATCAAGTTTTACCACACCTTTTCATAGCAGATGACTAATTGAAGCTATTCAGTCATGTTGTTGATAAAAAGTTGACCAGATCGACCAGGAAGTATCGACCTGTTGAATTTTTTATAATGACCATTTTTTTGGATGAGTAGCTTCTTCAGTTCATTGCAAAAAGGAGGTTTTAATACTGGTTTTCTTTGTCCAGTCGTTATAAATCAATAGGTTAAATTACGACTTAATCGTATAATAAATAGACCAGGTATCAACAAAGCCTTTTCAGGTAAAATATATAAAGACTTTAATTATTTTTTTTTTTTAATAGTCCACAACTACTTACCACACAACGCCGTCTAGTCCCGAGCTAAGCAGAGCTTGTGTTATGGGTACTAGACAACTGATAAACATACTTATATATTTCTAAATACATACATACATATTACAGATAAATTACACCCAGACATAGAACAAATGATCATGCTCATCACATAAACATTTGTCCTGGGTAGGAATGGAACCCACGACCTCCGGCATAGCAGTCAGGGCCACTAACCAGTAGACCTACAGGCATGAATACCATTAGATGCTGTATCTATCATGATATATTGTACACTTAGTTTGTATAAAGGCAAGTACATTTTGAATGCAATGTGTAACAATTGTTGATAGGCCAATAAATAAATTAGATACCACCAGGTATTCATAATTAGGTATAGTAGGGTGATCTGCTCTACGCTAGAGCGGGAGAGAAAAAAGCCCTTGCAGGCATTCAAATCCAACCTAATCACAGTAATCACACAATCAACATCATGATCTTCTTTATTAAACTGCTGGTCATATGTAAAAGGAGATGAGTATTAGCCCAGTGATAAATGATATTTATTTTTGCAAATAGGTTTAAAAAAAACTTTTTTTTCGTCAGTTAAAGCTAGATGAGACCGGTGTTTCCTAGCTGACTACCCTAAGGTAATGGCCCTGACTTACAAATTATAGGCCACGGATTCAAACCCAGCTAGGCGAATTACCTTGTGTAATTTATTACATTACCGCTGTTCTAAAAACAGTGAAGAAAAACATCGTAAGGAAACCAAAGTCCCGGAACTAAAAATTCGAAGACATGTGACATCCACCAACCCGCACTGGGCCCGCGTGATGGATTACGGCCCATTCCTTCTCTTAGACAGGAGACTTGAGTCCCAGCAGTGGGAACAAAGAAGGTTGATTACGCTTATACATATTTAAATGGACGTCAATCATCACAGTTCCAACAAAGCTAAACAAAAAACCAAGGAATGACCGCACAAAATCAACACGGAACTACTTCAATCTTTTTGGCATATTTTCCATAAAATAAACAGTCATTATATCGAATTCGTTTCGTCCTTGACTGAATTTTGTTATGATGACTAACCGTGAGGTCATGCAAGTCTGTCGACATCGGCATTTGCGGCTGAATCTTAAGTGAGTCCAGTTTAACTTGGTCTTTTACTGTGGCTATAGGTATAAATATGGATTTACGCAACGAGCAATAGGGTGCAACTAAATACAATTGCCACCACGGATCTTGAGCGCTGGCTTCAAGTTGCGCAGAAGTCAAATATTCGGTCTCTTTAATGGTGCGAAGTGAGACGCGGGGGCGGGGAGTGTCAGTGATTGGCTCGCCGCGCCATCGCATCATTGATGTCACTCATGATTCACTCATGCATGTAACAACGACGACGATTGGCTCGCCAATGTATGGAATGCGCAAAGCGATCCCCACTCTGACGCCGAGCGCTCAAGATCCGTTTTGGCAATTGTAATTCGTTAACTAAATAATGTGACATTCACCAACCCGCACTGGGCCTTGTGGTGGATTACGGTCCATTCCCTCTTCTAGAGAGGAAGCCTGAGTCCAAGCAGTGGGAATATTAAAAAGGCTGATGATGATGGTGATTAAACAACGGTCAATTGACGACCAATGACTTTTTATATTGAGGATGCGAAACCTCCTTCAAACAACTTCTCCCGCTCTGGCTGAAGTAAGAAGTATTTTTTAAATACACTTACTCGAAAACCCACTCTTATCCCACCGCTTTTAGCACGCAATTGACTGTTTTTCGCAATAGTGTGGAAAAGTGCGAGTACTCGCTCCTTCCACAATTTTATTGCAATTAACCCCCACGAGCCGCGCGTCAAACCCCGTTTTATTTATGTCTTCGTAAATCGTAAGTGTGTTGAAAAACGTCGTCTGATACACGTGGAAGTTTTTCACTGCGGTCCTCCATAACAACCTCACCAAGGCTCGAGTGATTACCGCCTCGATCACAATGACAAACTTTCTCCACTTGTATCAAAATTTACGCCACAGCCCTAGACGTCAAATTATATAGGTATTAAAATTATTATAATTATTTTTGTGATCTTTATTTTCTTGCCTATATACGTAGTATGTATGTATAGATATTTTATGTATCAACCCGGGGACCTGGATCACAAGGCAATGAAGTAATATAGGAGTGGATAAAAGTCTGAGACGTCTCGCACCTCGGGAGTCATTGGATGATTTCCCACGTATGAAAAAGAGAGGTCCAATAAAGTACAGGTCAAGTAAAGCTGGATGCACTCACACGCACATTTGTCGTTATGCGTTTAGTAATGTTAATCAGAGTTTTGCAATCCACTGAATTTTAATAGCTACTTAAAGCTTAGGACATTACGGGATGAATGGCTGACCTGATTAGTTTTTGGATTGGTTGACGACTTCTAAGTATTTTGAAAGTCCTCTACTTGGTAGATATTTTATTGTTTGCTTCTAAACATGTAGCAAAGGTTGATTCATTAATCATAAACTAAACATTATGAAGCTTCATTTTGTACACGATTCAATTACCAATAACTTTTTGAAATATCTATATATATAATAACAACAATTTAATTGAAATGTGTTGAAAGAGCAGAATTGTACATGGTGCTCCTAAATTGCACAGGTGTCACTGAAGTACGCACACGAAAAACCTGAAAGGCCTAATCTGTTTTTGGAGAAAGGTGGGCTGGTTGGAATAAACCCACCCAAGGTTATGGCTCACAATGGGCCTTATCAGAAGGCTTAAAGCCACCCAAACAGCAATGAAAAGGGCTATGCTCGAAGTTTCCTTGCGTGATCGAGTCAGAAATGAATATATCCGCAGCAGAACCAAGGTTGCCGACACAACACGAAGAATCGCCAAACTTAAGTAGCAATGGGCAGGACACAGTGCTCGCAGCAGAGATGGATGTTGGGACCGAAAGGCTCAGGAGTGGCGACCGCGTACCGGAAAACCCAACGTTAGAAGGTCTCCTACAAGGTGGACCGATGACCTGGTGAAGGTTGCGGGAATCCGATGGATGCGCTGACGCACAGGATCGTTCATCGTGGTGACACTTGGGGAAGACCTATGTCGAACGTGGACGTCTATCGGCTGAAATTCTGATAATGATGATGACGGTTATGGTCGCTATGGCCCCCGTACAATGGTCCGCATAGGACTAAGTGCGGAAATCATACTCAGACAGACATGTTGAAAGAGCTACATGGAAGAAATTAAAAAAGATTCAATGGTACTCAGGAAATATAACAATTAAATATTGCGATTAATTAAGGAGTTTATTCCAATTATTGAAAGGTACAGATGGCCCATGGGGAAGAAAGGTTCTGGAGTGCCGATAGCGTACAGGAAGACGTAGTGTAAGAAGAATCCCCACAAGGTTGACCGCTGGCCACCGTAGGCGCGGGCTTGCGGACAGCGAGCAATGGGTAGCTCGCTGTCCGACCGTCCGGTAACTGTCCGGACCGAGCCCAAGGCACTGTTCCCGCGCGCCTCAAGGAGCTGTCAGCAACAGCAGGGGCCCAGCAGGGTGCCTGATCTTTCGAATTAAAGAAAGATAGTTCAAGCCCCGGTACGAAGTCAACGAAAGAACAGGAGTGGGTTTTAGTCAGTAAGAGTCTGACACTATCTCCCGCTCCGCCCAAGAGCGGAGATGCCATTAGATGATTTTCCCACCACGAAAAAAAAACCTGATTGTGCTTTTTCTTCATCATCGTCAGCTGAAAGATGTCTACTGTTTAACATACGCCTCCCCTAAAGTCGCCACGACTACTGATCCAATCGATCAGTTTCCCGCAACCCTCACTAAGTCATCGGTTCACATCATGAAAGACCTACCAAGGCGCGGTCTTATTATATAACTTCGCATAATGTCTTACACCATTTCTTATCATACCAATCAATGGGATATCTAGAGTAACTCAAACAAAACAATGACCCCACTCACACCGCACCAGTCAACCACTCACGCGTAGTATTACAAAATTATGACCAACGCCAGCGCCGACAAGCGCCATTGAATGCTCGGAAGTAAATGCTTCCTACACTCGCGAATCTCTTGGAAAATGTTACGAAGTTACGCAACGGTGTGATATAAGGTCTTACAAAGTAACCATGAGAGATGTACCATTGTATGAGAATTTCAAAATGTGATATGTATCATTGGTTCGATGGCTCAATAAGGCTTTGATGGTGTATGATTTTTAATTTAGGTGTATCATGGGTTCTTTATATAAAATATCGCATATTTCTCCGATAGATCAAATCTTTATACCGCGTAGGACTGGAATAATTTGCCTGCTGATTATAATTTAGGTGTCTTTAAGGCTAAAGTGAATACAGGCTCTTAATAAACTAGTGCGCTTCACCATCAACGATTGCATCACTGCTTACTATCAGGTAGGATTGCAGTCAAGAACTAGTTATATCAATTTAAAAAAAATCTAAGGCCTAATTGTTTGTTTATGCGTTTGTAGTCCACAGTGTCTCCAGTTGAAATTCTTTAACCAGCGCGTGTTGCCAATGATGACTTGTAGCTCCAAAATGTGGTCACACATAATGCGCCTCATCAGAAGCCTTAAAGTCACCCAAAGGGCAATGGAAAGGGCTCGGAATGCCCTTGTGTAATCAACTCAGAAATGAAGATATCAGCAGGAGAACCAAGGTTACAAATACAGCTCAAAGAAATGGCAAACTAAGTGGCAGTAGGCAAGGCACATTGTTGGATGGTCGATGAGACTGAAAACCCTAAAGTGGTGACCACGCGACGCAGCGTTGCAAGTCTGCCCGGAAGATAGACGTAGAGCGATGACCTGGTGGCGATCGCGGGAGTCCAATGAATGGGCGAACCAAAAGATCAATCGTTGTGGCGACAGTTGAGGGAGGCTTATCTCACTGTGGACGTTTTTCGACTGAAATGATGATAATGGCGACTACTTGTTATCATCATCATATCAGACGAAAGACGTCCACTGTTGGACATATGCCTCCCCCAAGCGTTGCCACAACGACCGGTCCTGTGCGTCACGCATCCATCGGATTCCCGCGACCCTGACCAGGTCATCGGTCCACCTTGTTGGAGGCCTCCCAACGCTGCATCTTCCGGTACGTCTACGTCTTTTACTTGATATACTGGAAAAAAAATACAGATTTTCTATATGGACACGGGGACGAACACACGGATAAAAGTCAGTAAAAAATATAATGTGATGGGCAGGATTTCCTCTCCCGCCAAAATTAACGATACTTAATTAGCGATACCTACATTCATTGTTGTCTGGGCAGTCAATCGCTAATTACCTTGAATAATCATTTGTTTACACTCTTTTTTCAGTTAATGATTTTGCCAATCATCACAGTTCACAATTACCTGTTTCTTTCGTAAACATTGGGAACTGTGATGACATCACTATCGACAGGTTCACGCTTGACCACTATCTCACCTTTTTTTTTAGTTGGGAAAATCAACTAAATGACATCTCCCGCCCTTGGCCGGGTGAGAGGGCGTGTCAGACTTTTAGTGACTAAAAATCCACTCCTGTTCCTTCTTTGCCATTGTATTTTTATTATTATTATTGATAGGTTTGCGTTTGACCACCATCTCACCTGCTGCGATGATGTGGTCGACGATGGAGCACGCTTGCTTAGAAGTAACCTATTCACTTTTGACTTAAAGACGCCTAAGTTGTAGCTATCAGGAAACACAGACTCCGGCAGGGAATTCCAATTCCAATTCTGTACGCATAATAAATGTGTTCCTAAAACGCTTTGTGCGTATAGGTGGGATGTCTACCATGTACCGGTGGCGCAGCGATGTACGTCTTGTGGTCCGATGATGGAACGGTCTTGGCGGAATTAGATTGTACAATTCCAGTGCACACTCCCCGAAATGTAAATGATAGAAAACCGACAGACTAGAAACCCGGCGGCGATGCTCAAGGCTTTGAAGTTTCAACTCTAGTTTGTTCCAGGGCTTCGAGGATCTCTTTCGCATCAGGCTTCGACCCTGCTGGGCCCCACCGTTGCTGACAACTCTTTGAGGCGCGCGTGGAACACTATTCGCCATCGACGACTTGGGCTCTATCCGGACAGCTACCGGACGGTCGAACCACTATCTCACCTGATGGTAAGTTATGATGTGGTCGACAAATGAAGCACGCATTACTAGATGTAACATAATCACTATAAAAAAGATCCCCGAGTTGCAGCTATCTGGAAACATAGACTCCTGCAGAGGCAGTGATAACCATTTCCAAAATAACTTTTCCCACTCAGTATGGAGGGAAATGTCAGACTTTCACTGACTATAACCCTCTCATGTTCCTTCAGTAAAAATGAAAACGCTTGTTATCATTTTCAGGTATTGGCATCAAGATAACTACATAACGTTCCTCATAATGATTATGTTTTATAGTATAGATAGGTTTAGGTCACCGTATAGGTGTCGCAAATGGCAATTACCTACACATATGATATTAGATACCTTTCATAAAGCAGTTGAGCTTGTTGGTAATTTGATAATTTCAAGTCGCATAGGCCGGGGAAAGGTTATCTGAGTTTAAGGGGCCGGCGACGGATGAATTTCCATACAAACGTAATACCACGCTCATTTGCAGTTGGAGCATATTTCCAACATATTATGATGATATTCGGTTATAGACAATATTTATCTAGAACAACAACAACAACTCAACTCAACAACTCAACTGAAATAAAAGATGTGGTGAAAACTCATAGGTAAATAACACATAAATATCTCTGCTTTTCAAAGGTATTTAGTAGATATTTCCGTGACGATTGTTTCAAGAAAACTGTGACGAAAAAAGTTGGATCAACTCTGTAATTTTCCTATTATTCAATTAAGAACTAAAAGAAGTAATTCGGATTTATTTGATGCCAAACAAAAATCATCAAACCAAGTCTGCAATGACATATTTATTTCGGGCATCGCAAAGTTCTTGGTTTTGGATGGGTATTTTAACATTTCGAATGTCTTAAGTTACACAGTCCGACATAAGGTAATTGTCTTTCTATTGTGTCTCTAATTACGACATTCAAAGAGTTAATTGGTAAAGAGACTGCAGATTGTTCAAAAGAGATAGGTGCCGTGGCAATCACAAAAGGAAACTTAAATAAAACTGTATGTTTTAGTCAATAAAAGTCCGTTCCATCATCGGACAACACGACGTACGGCGTTGCGCCACCGGTACATGGTGGACATCCCACCCATATGCACAAAGCGTTTTGGGAACACATTTATTGTGCGTACAGCCAAGGAGTGGAATTCCCTGATAGCCACAACTTAGGGGTCTTTGAGTCAAGAGTGAATCGGTTACTTCTAGGCAAGCGTGCTCCATCGTCACCCACATCATCGCTTACCGTCAGGTGAGATGGTGGTCAAACGCGAGTCTATCAATAATAAAAAAAAACCATCTCTCTCTTACTCCACCCAAAGCAGAAGAAGTAATTTGAAGATTTCCCTCTTTAAAAATGAGCTCATAGCTCATTCTTCATTAACGAAGGAACCCTAACCTCACACTTACCGCTCTGGGGGATAAAATAACGATCCCTATTAAATAATCAATAGCATTATATGTTAATGAAACAGAGCGCTTCCCATGCTGGGCCATTGTTCACCATCGTGTACAAGGGAACAGTGACCCAGAAGCTATTGTGAGCTGCTGACCTTGTGTCGGTAACAGAGCGGTGCTGGAGGAAATATGGCGTGAATGTGAAGTATTGGAAGGTCTTCCCTCGTATCGGAATGAACCAATTTTTTACCGACTTCAAAAAGAAAGAGGTTCTATTTTCGGCTGTATGTACTTTTTTTATGTATGTTCAGGATTTCTCGGTCAATTGTGGACTGATTTTGAAAATTATCTTTTGATTGAAAGGTTTGGTCCCAGAGAAATATTTGATGAAGAACTTCGAAGATATGAAACGGATCACAGCAGAACTTTCGTAACAAGTAAAATTGCTTTGTTTATAGATGTAGTCGATGACTGACTGAAGGAAGAGGGGGAGGGGATATATCGAACAGATCTGATGATGAACCCGGAGGGTAGGATTCGGCTTGTCTTTTAGGAATTGTTATGCAATGTTTCAATGATAACATTTTATAAAAGTGCAAAATAACTTTAATTTCGGAAGACGGTAGAAACACCGACTTTCGAAATAACTTGTTTTACAGTTTTAGTGTTTTTTTTTTATTAGATAAATTCATGAACAACTTTATCGATCCATCAAACATAACGCGAGTCTAGCGAACTGTAGAGACATCTAGGGCCATGAGTTTTTATAGGTGGAAAATCTTATATAATGAAAAATTTTATTATAGATAAATAATCTATAATATAAAAATGAATCGCAAAATGTGTTGGTAAGCGTATAACTCAACAACGCCTGGACCGATTTCGCTAATTTTTTTTTTGTTGTGTTCGTTATTATGAGGAGAAGGTTCTTATATAAAAAATGAAAATTAGGGTAATGTAGGGTAGAGTAGGGTAGTGTAGGGTAGTGTAGGGTAGAGTAAGGTAGAGGAGGGTAGAGTAGAGTAGGGTAGGGTAGAGTAGGGTAGAGTAGGGTAGAGTAGGGTAGAGTAGGGTAGAGTAGGGTAGAGTAGGGTAGAGTAGGGTAGAGTAGGGTAGAGTAGGGTAGAGTAGGGTAGAGTAGGGTAGAGTAGGGTATAGTAGGGTAGAGTAGGGTAGAGTAGGGTAGAGTAGGATAGGGTAGGGTAGAGTAGGGTGGAGTAGGGAAGAGCGGGAGCGAAGCCAAGCGGGCAAAAGCTAGTTTAATATATTTTAAAAAACCTACATTAATACAAGAAGTTTACATAATCTAAACCTGCGATACCAAATTTAAGTAAAATTTCAATCATAGTATTTAAATAACCAGTTAAGCACATGCATCAATAAACGTTTAAGTTATGTTCCAAATAAAAGTGATTTATTACTATGAGAAGTCATTAAACTTTTACCAGACTATAGACGAGACTAATAGGTACCAGACGCAATCAAAGTTATTTTCACTTTGATTTTAATGACCACAGCACAGGAATTTAATCGAAAGTGCTCATTTTGGTAATGATTGTCCACTTTTACATATAATCTCCACCCAACAATTTGATTTAAAGCATAATAATCTAAAAAAAATTAAATAAATAATCTAAAATAATCTTAAGCTAAGTAATGAGAGAAATAACGATTAAATAGATTTATATACTAAAATCTATGTCAATATATCAAGTTGCAATATCAAAAAAATAAAATATGAGAAGGTATTGCCATTTCCAAAAAGCGGTTACCCCAAATTCATTAAAAAGTAAATCATTGGCATTCCAAATTTAAATCTACATTTTATTCTATTCTCGCCGCAGACCACAGTGGTCAGAAAGCGACATCCAAGTGAAAGTAGAAAAAATTTAATATTTTATTTAAAAAATTTCACATTCCTAAAAATTTCGTTCACACGCCTAATGTTATAATCTTCTGTTCATGGTCTAACAACCGCGAAATCTTGTTACTAAACATGTTGTCATATCAAATTGAAATATACAACATCAATTTAGCGCACTTTGTTGCCGCCATTTTAAACTTTAGCACGCTGACGGACAGGTGTTACTACAGCAAAAAAAAACATTTCAATGTATATATTTTTACTTGCACAATTATAATGATTTCTATTGTCGGTTTATCTGCAAATAAAGTGTTGATGGCATGCAATTAAATTTTATTGTGTAACTTTGAGGTTTGGTAGATAGAGGTTGTCTACCTCTATATGTATGAATCTAAGTCATAACTGATTTTATAACCACCGTACACTGTTATGAGAAATGTTGCTCGTTACGCCAGTCTCCACTTTTAATTAGGTCATCATTTATATAACAAAATTATAAATAAAACTTACTTATTTCAAAATTGATTTATTTCTTTTATAGAAAGTCTATCAGAGAAAGAAGAAAGTTCGTTAAATTTTATAAATCGAATCACATTCCTTCCACGCCTTCGAAATTCAAAATGAGGTAAAACCAAACCGAACTTAACCCATGCGTTCGGAGTCGCATAACAAATTATTACAACTTTAGGTTTAAAATTGAACTATATTGTTATAGAAATAAGGGCTGGTTTCGTTTGTTTTTTACTGCTACTTATAAAAGGTGATGTGAATGTCAAGTACAAGAAATCGATTACAGTAGTTTACTAATTTTCGGTCACTTTCGAAGTGCGGCCAATGGCATCGGTGAAAGAGCATTTGCATTTTTAACAAGTCTATTGTCAGTGTCACATATTCTATCATCTCATTACAAAATGTTAAAAAGTATAACAAAGTATATGAGCTTTTTCCAATCGATCAGTGACAGCCATTTATTTATTTTTTTCATTTTAATTATGTTATTTTTTTTTTATCTAAAGCCATAGTCATTGTCACGTTTACGATTATAATGTTTTGTGCATTTTGTTAGAATTGAATGACTTTGCTTTCATATTATTAACAAAAATAAATAATTACATGTAAAATGTAGACTGGAAACTGACCCCAACATAGGAAAAAACTAGGCATATTGATTGATTCCATGTATTCAGGTCGTAAGCCGAGACGATAGTGAAACTGCATTTTTATACACACACCCACGGATACTCTGCGGCACCGTGCGTCAAACTTTACACTTGGACAAAATATTTGAATGACTCTTATGTACTTAACATACTTTTTTAACGACTTTCTCGGGTTATTGCGAATTTTTGTACTTACAACATTTTTTACAAGTAAATGCGTTTTTTTTTTGTCTTAAATGTTTTATGTGATTTAAACTTCACCTTGGATCTGTTTAACTGTGAAATTAAGTCAATATTTTCAAAGTCTTTTTAGCAGTATTTTTATTTTTTTTTTTGTTTCTTTTTTTTAGTAATGGTTTAGACATTGCTTTTAATAACTGTCATTTTCTGAACAAAAAAAAAACAGTAACATTTCAATAACTACTACTCAACAGAACGCTAAACAAACACCTTGACAAAATGACAACCAATTACCATAAATTCCTCACCAAAAAAAAACACGCATAAATCAATAACTTTGTCTACAAACACACCACAACTAGCTCACAGTGTTACCAGTTACGTTGCTGAGTTAATTACAGAGCACTATACATCAAATTATAGTCAAGCCGGCATTCTGGGTCAATGTGGCTGATCAGGTGTCGATGCCCGAACGTGATCATTTTGAGCTGGCAACACTAAGGTAGTTGGTAATAGAGCCTGATTACAGGCTAACGAGGTACTTTATAAGCCTTGATCTTGATTGAAAACGATGGTGGTAAGTTGGTGATTAGGATAAGTAAGGAGTATGTAGGACTCACAGCAATTGACTTCCTATAGTTTTTGGCTGTCCTGTTTATATTTGTTTCGGAATACCTTGATTTAAGCCTACCTACCGACATAGCCCCAAGAATCGCCATATTTAAGTGGCAGTGTGTAGGGAATGTGCCCTAGCTAGCAGAACAGATGATCGATAGGGACGAAAGGTTTTGGAGTGGTGACCAGTACCGGAAGACGCAGCGTTGGAACGCCTCTCACAAGGTGGACCGATAACGTTGGATGCGAGACACATAAGACTGGTCGTTATGGCAACACTCGAGGGAGGTCTGTGACCAACAGTGGATGTCTTCCGGCTGAAATGATGATGATGATGACCTTGATTTAAACTAAAATAGTTCTGGAAACAACTTAATGGTCCTCCATTAAGTTGTTTCCAGAACTATTTTAGGTGACCAATGCCCAAACCCAAAAGAGCAATTTTTTGCAATTTTTTCTACTCCCACCCCCCATTTTTTTTCTTTGATAATTTATATGACACTACGTTTGCTGAGCCAGCTAATTAATAATGTAGTTATGTAATTAATATAAATTTTAAACCACCAAGCGTTCTTCATCGTCTGCTAAATGATTGCTTTCCATCAGGGGAGATAGTGGTCAAACGCGAGCCTATCCATAATAAAAAATAACATATAATTAACGTAAAAGTATGTAAATTCCTGTTCACAAAGTCCTAAATAGTCCGTTTTAAGTTTGGCCTCCTGAACTCAAAAAGCGGTTTCATAAGGCCCCGAATGTTTTTTTACTTATGTCTTAGGAGAATGATTAATAAAAAAGATGCGACTTGACCTCTAACCAGGTTCATGTCATTCAGACATCTGGTACGCTGCTTTAAAAAAAAAGAAAGCCTCATTCACAAAGTTAATTCGTCAACTAGTACAGAAAAAACCGGTTTTCAAAACTTGAATGGAAAGAGTGCCAACGCAAAATTTACTTTCGACAAAATCTTCAACACAGGTTACTTCGAAATGTTGTAACACTAGCGGTTTACTAAAGAAAACTTCTAAATAGTGACGTCTTTCACGATCTTTTAGACCTTTCATTTGTAAATAAAATAAAAAAATACTACAACAAATACTCTTTCACAACTCAACAAAATCGAAAGTGTTTGAAAAGTGTGAATTGGGAAAAAAGTTTGCGCCTGCGCTGGCAATTGTCGACTTACGAGTAGGGTTGCCAGACTATATTTTGTAATATAACACCTAGACTCTGACTATTTGGACTTGCGAGAATTTTGGTATTTTTATCGAAGAGTTTTTAAAAGCAAATTGATCTGAGGTCTACAGGAATCCTAATAGTAATCCTATTTAATCACCACAATTGTGTTATCTAAGCTAAAACAGAAATCTTTTATTTAATGTCTCGTTAAAAAAAAAATTGTGCTCCATCCTTTAGATAACATTGACTTGATATTCTATTATTATAAATTTATAATAAAATATTATCTTAATTATTCTCTTTACTTACCGGTCTCATATAATTACTGTCGTTTTAGACTTAGTCTACTTTTTTTCCTAACCCGGTCCCATTATCAATAACCTTCAAAATAACAGCGCCATATTAGCATAATAGCTATAATAATTACAGAAATGATCGCCCACGCCGCCATTATCCATTGTAAATTGCTTAATATTGATCTAACGACCGTATGTGATGCAATTGTACTAAATTATAAAGATCAATATTGACTTGATGATTGAAATCGAAGGTATGGTGGGTATATTAGTTAAAGAAAGTAGAAAAAAATGGTTTTATTATAGGAAAGTGAGAGTTATATTTCTATACGATCTATTTAAAACTTTTATGTTTTTTTACGATGATAGATGGGTACTGATCATAAACATATCGAATGATGAAACCAGTATGTATAAATAAAAAATAATTGATTAAAAAGAACAAGTTAGTGCGTAAAATGCTTTTGATTAAAAACAACAATAACGTTTTTATTCGTTTGTTCAAGTTGCGAGTGGCTCTTATGACATTAATTTTCCTAGTTTATCCCAAAATTAAACTAGAGACCATTTTAGTATTTGACAGCAAGTCCTGATTAATTGTCAGACTAAAGTCTGACAAATAATTTTCCCCGTTGCAAGGGGAAAAAAATTACCTGGCAACCCTAAACAATCGAGGTCATAGTAAAAGCGAAAAGCGCGAAACAGGTTTCGATTCGAATTTGGGATCATGACAGGTTGTTTTCTCTTGCCCCGAGGTTCTGCAGCCGGCCGATGAGAATGCCAAGCACGAGCCAATGAGTGAACAGTTTATTTATTTCATTGTTTTCACTGGGCGACAGTAATTTAAACTTGGAATTTGGTGCCAAGTGCGCTTTTATGAACGCTGGTAACACTGACTTTACATTTTATCAAATAACTAGCTGACGCGGCAGACGTTGTTATTCTGTTATAATAAATTAGAAAAGTGGGGTAGTAGGGTAAAAAAATTCCTACGACTTATCTTCAAACCAACTAAAACATACCTATAAAAAAAATTGGTCAATCCGTTTATGAGGAATTAGGTGACAAACACACATACTGAAGAATGAAATGAAGAAAAAATTATATGTATAAAGATATGTATATATTAGACATATTTGACGACTGACTCATAATAAATTCACGATTTTGACTGTTTTGTGTAAAACACAAAATGTGAAACTATGCATTGGTATTAAAAATAGCTCTTTTCTTTTTGAAAAGTAACCATTACGTCAAATCTGAAATCCATGAAAAAACCGTGAAACCACCTCACATTTTAAATAAATAAAAAAAGTGATTATTACCGTTGAATTTACTTCATCTAGTTTGTATTGACATTGTTGGGGATTTATAATGTATATCTTAGTAAAAGACTTTTCTAAACGTAAAAGAAGGTTATATTCCGAGTAAAATGAAGAAAATAAGAATTTTGTCACTACATTTTACATCGATCTAAGAACAGAAAAATATGTGTCACATCACAACAGCACAAATAAAATTAAAAATAAAACTTGTTGACGGCCAGTCTTAGAAACTTCTTTGCGGTTTGAAGTCTAAAGAAATATTAAACAGACATATAAAACCAATTTCCAATAGAAATACAACAATATAATCATTACTGGTCAAACATCAGCGGCAAAGAAGAAAAAGGTTTAACAAAACCTGTAAAGAACCCTAAATAATCACCTTAAAAGTCAAGGCACTCATACTCGCAATGTTTAAGAGTAGCAATTACATTTTTATTTTTATTTCAACACTTGACTTCACTTATTTTAATATAACTTGCAAGTATTTATAATGACTGTTCCTCAACATATTGAATCGTTAAAGTAAACTTTTATTTCATTCAATTTTAACAAACAGTAGATTATTTTATTTTCGTTTGATTGTTATGAATAACAATTATTTGAGCATTTTTATCTTAATTTAATACAAGGAGGTTGGACGAAGATCGTCAGTCATTGGGAGTCCGAGAGTGTCAAAGTCGCTCGCTAATTCGCGACGAAGAAGATGATGTGGCAATTTGATCATATTGACGAGGCAGACTTGGCCAGAAAACGCACAAACCAGATGGAAGATTTATCAACAGCAGGGGCCCAGCTGGGTCGAAGCCTACTGGGGCCAGGGTTAATTCGAAAGATAGCTCAAGCCCCGGTACGAAAGGTAACGAAGGAACAGGAGTGGGTTTTTAGTCAGTAAAAGTCTGACACTATCTCCCGCTCCGCCCAAGAGCGGGGGATGTCATTAGATGATTTTCCCACCGCTAAAAAAAAAGCCACCATTACTAATTAATCTGATTTTATAATATCGCAACACAAAAAAATAATACACAATTTTAGTTTTCCCAAATCACTCATAATCTCTCAATCGTAATCATTCAAAATTCGAACAGTTTGAATATAAAAAAACAAACGATTTCTTTTTTTTTTTGTTAATATTTCTGATTTGGATAGCAAGTCCTTTAGTCCATAATATTATCTACGTATGAATACAGTTACTTTGTTTTACTGTACAATACGGATGTAACATCTTCTAATGTTTTTTATAGTATTTAGCAGCAACTGTATCGAATCAGCCTTCTTTGTAAACTTCGTTGACGTAATGGACACTAAAATAAAATTCTCAGCTCCATTTTACCAAGATCGCGCCTGTTTCAATAATTCTACATTGTCAGACACTTTTTTTTTATGGTGGGAAAAAACTAGTGCGCCTCACCATCAAAGATTGCATCGGTACTTACCATCAGGTGGGATCGCAGTCAAGCACTAGTTTATATAAATTTAAAAAAAAAATTAAAAAATCATCCAATGACAACCCCCGCTCTTGGGCGGAGCGGGAGATAGTGTCAGACTCTTACTGACTTAAAGACCCACCCCGTTCCTTCTAGCCTTCATACCGGGGCTCGAGCTGTTTTTCGAAACTAACCCTGGCCCCAGTAGGCTTCGACCCATTTGGGCCCCTGCTGTTGCTGACAACTCCTTGAGGCGCGCGGGAACAGTGCGCGCCGTCGACGACTTGGGCTTGGTCCGGACAGTTACATTGTCAGACACTTGAAATCCAAAACTACACCAATTCTACATCACAATATTGGTACACTAGGCATCAATTTACGAACAATTTATTCAGCAATTGGAATATACTCGAAAAAGTCGCGCCAAAAACCTCATTTGAGTGTGACATTCGTTCGAAGTGAACTTTGATCGAATGCCAAATCGATATAAACCTTTTATAATTTAAAGAGCAATAGTAAAATTGATATTTAACAAGCTTTACGAACAGCTTTACAATGTGGTTCTAATAAGGCGTTCGTAGGTGAACAGTTGATACAGGAAACCCAGTTGTACTCAGATGAAAGTAAGGCCGCGGCGAGGTCACCAGACTGGTCTGATCTTATTTGTGTTATTTGTAACGTAAAGGGACTTTGGTTTTGTCCCTTTAACTTTTAAACACCTGTATTGATTGGTTACGAGCTTTTTCGTAGGATTGTCGAAAGAAATATTGAAGAACTAGTTGATCCGGCGAATTTCGTACCTCCTGAAAACCAATGAATGTAGTATATCTTTCGATATAGTCAACCGATTGCGATGAAACAAAGTCTAAGTAATATATCAAGTTTCACATAATTTTAATGTATAAAAGTTACCTACATCGATTTCGTTTTACGCGATGCGCGCACAACAAAAACTTTTACAGATTTATTATATGTATAGAAAAGGCATGTTTGACACAGATCTTGGAAAAAATTTGATGATGACAAAAGTCCAAAATATTATACACCGCTAAATTTTAATCGTTTTAATCCCGTGGAGGGTCGATCCGGTACATGAAACGCTATCGATTTGTAAGGATAAAATTAAAAAATAAAGTACATGTTTTTAAAAACTCATATTAATTTACGCATGTACGAAATTAATTTCTTTAAGAAAATGTCGGCTGAGCGAGTTCAATGACCTGTAGGTAGTTTGTACGCAACGCCGACTATTACCTTACAAAAAGAGTTTATTTGCGTCAAACATCTTCCTTTCCAAATTCTGACTCAAATCTAGCAACCAAAACCACTTGCACCTTTTCAGAACCTATACGAAGCCAACAATAGAACTGTACAGGTTGCCAAATATTGGTCAGAAAAAATCTAGTTTGAGAACATCGACATGACAAGAAGACTGTAAATATAAACCTATAATAAAATGGAAACCTACATAAGCTATCGCCTTTTCCCAAGCAGCTATTTAGATCGCCAACTGCTGTGACCCTTACATATGCCTTTTGCTTCGTTTACGTTCAATTGCAATTGGCGTTTTGACATATAACTGTCTTTTATGATAGAAAAACAAACGAATTGGTAAATTACGGTATGAATTGCAAGCACAGAATTATTATTTACTGTTTTATTTTACGAACCTGCCCCCCTAGCCAAGTTACAACCGTTTCGCTTGCGCCGAACGCTTCGAGTTGACCTTGCCGCCAATTCTTTTGTTCTGACCACGTGACTGAGCGATAAGACGACGTCATTCCCGTACATTTGAAGCTTTCTACAAGCGTTAACTATTGCAGATTAGCAACTTGGCTAGGGGTACTGACGTGGACAAAGTCGCGGGGAACCGATAGTAAACCTATAACACGACATTGATTCCATTCGATATCCAACCATTACATTCCACATACCATTCAGTATTACTCTCTAAAACCATTAAATCCCCATCAGTAAGTTTTCTAAAACAATCTGCAGTATCACGGATGAATGCCGAAGGCGATGGAAACATTCTTTGCACAGCATAAGGTAATAATGTTGGTGATTTCACGCAGAAATGTGGAGGTTGTGAAGAAAAGTAGCATGGAGAAATGAGATGAGATGAGCAATGGTTTTGCTAGCTTTGTAGACTCAAGAAATCATATCTTATTTAGGTATATGGTAAAGAATTTTGTTTTCTTTAATTAATGTACCATAGTGCTTGTCTGCGAGTTTGAAAGTGATGCCAGTGATTGAAAAGTTGAAGGGGAATCGTTTGTCTTGGTATGGTCATGTAAAGAGGAGGGATGAAATGCATGCTACTAAGAATTATGAGTATACATGTGGATGGGTGGAGAGGGAGAGGGAGGCCAAAGAAAAGATGGATGGATTGTGTGAAAAGTGATATGAAAGAAAAGGAAGTTAGTGATAACATGACGGGTGACAGGACAGAATGGAAGAAAAAAAACGTGTTGCGCCGACCACAAATAACACGTGACAAGGGCAGAAAGATGATGATGATAGGGTTTGACTGCGATTCCACCTGATGGTAAGCAGTGATGCAATCATTGATGATGAGGCGCACTAGTTTATTAAAAAGAAAAATAAATAGAATAAGAAAATAGTTTCTTTTGAAGCCATATTTATCGAAACGAAACAAAATCTTACATAGGATTTTTTTTAAATAAAGTTTTCTGTGATATATCTTCGTTCATTTTCCATTCCCCACTCAACTACCCACGCAGCTTTACCCATGTCTATCTCTCTATAAAACAGTAATGATGATCGTCAATTGTCCCGTTGATCGGCGCGTGCGCACCTGCCTAACGTGGACATTAGCGGCCGCCTGTCACACTGCACCGCAACTAAAGCGTGAGGAATTGATTCGGCGAACAATAGGCTTGATGAGGATGGACTGTTGGATGATACGGTCTATCTTTTGTTATTGTATAGTCTTTCTTTGAGATTAGCTTGTAATATTTTAACTTTCACTAATCAGTTGGACTTCTGCTTCTCGAATATATAGTTCATTTTTCCTCATAATATTTTCCATACAGACACTGCCGCTATAAACATGGCCACCTAATGTTTATATCGGCGCCGTCAGTGGCGTTTTTAAGGTCCTCTTAAGTGCCTGTAAATCCGGATTTCAACATATATGAATAACTATGTATTCAGCAATATTTAGTTGTATATACCTGTTTGAAATTGTTCTTGAACATTCCATGTCTCAATTTTGCGAACTTCGTACCGCTTAACAGTCAATGAATGTAGAATATCTTTCGTTATGGTCAACCGATTACAATGAAACAAAGCCTAAGTAATATAACATGTTACTCACAATTTTAATGTATAAAAGTTATCTACATCCATTTCGTACATTTTACGTGATGTGCGCACAACTAAACACTTCTTCAGATTTATTGTATGTATAGGTATAAGGATAAGAATTTAACCAACATTATCTATTGCATCTTCTTCTTCTTCTCGTGTCGATTTGACTAAAATTTTGCCCGACCAATATTTAGTCACCTGGACAGTTCTGTTGTATGATCATACATAAGTCTTCATTCATCATCTGATATCTTGCATGTTTATAAATTGGTATTATAGTGGATGGAATCCAATTGCTACGCAATGGTGTCATTGGAGGAAATGAAAGAGTAATGTTACCGATACCGCAAATATGTGGAACATTTCGTATTTAAGTGTTTCCTTTAGCCAGCGAGAATATCGGTATGTAGAGTTATGTGGATTATGTTGAGCTATGTGGAGCAATGTAGAGCTATATGGAGTTATGTTGGCTATGTGGAGCTATGTGGAACAATGTAGAGCTATGTAGAGCTATGCAGAGCTATGTAGAGATATGTAGAGCTATGTAGAGCTATGTAGAGCTATGTAGAGCTATTTAGAGCTATGTAGAGCTATGTAGAGCTATGTGGAGCTATGTAGAGCTGTGTAGAGCTATGTAGAGCTATGTAGAGCTATGTAGAACTATGTGGAGCTGTGTGGTGTTATATCTTAATGACAGCAATTGCATTGCACTTTCTGAAATTGATTTCTTTGAGAGTATCGAAATATAATATGTATGTTGTTAACGACATAAACAGCCGTATTTTTTTTATTTGTTAACTTAGAAATTTGATTTTTTTACAGCTTCAAGGGACCGCAGATCTGAGTTATTGACATATGAGTTATTTTATTTTAGGTATTATTTAGTATGTATTTGTGTGGTATTTATTTTATTATGTGTATGTTTATGTTTATAGCAGTATATATATATCTTTAATTATTATAATTTTTTTATACTATTTCATTGTTAACTATAACTATTTTGTGTGTACTAATTTTCCTTTTACTTTTACACACGGTGTCTACTTCTCTTTTTTCTTCAACTTTCCTGTCGCAGGTATGCTGGAAGAGATTTCATTAGAAATAAGCATCACCTTTGTACTATTTTTTCTGTTTCCTTCCTCTTTTCTTGTATTTCTATGTGTGTACATAAATAGTTAAATAAATAAATAAATAAATATGTTTTAATTTAAACTCGATAACTCTACGCGTTTCCGAGATAAAAGGTCTTGACAGACAGACAGAGAGACGGACAACACAGTGACCCTATAAGGGTTTCGTTTTTTTCTTTTGATGCACGGAACCCTGAAAAGGTCTTCTAACAATGATATTTTGACCTCTAGTTCTACATACCCAACTATTTTAACAGCCGTAATGATACCAGCTCTTCAGCACGCAACAATGAGCCTTTCCCTTCGTATCACACGTAGAATGTTTTAGAGCATCAAATACCAAGGCCAGGTCTCGATACAAGGCAACTATGCGGAATAGTATGTACCTACATTGCACTCTTATGACGAGATATTTCGAGATAATACATTATCCGTATTGGGTTGTGTGGCCGGTTAATGTGGACAAAAACTTTAATTAGTCTTTTTTTTTTTATGGTGGGAAAAAATCATGCATTGACATCCCCGCTCTTGGGCGGAGCGGGAGATAGTGTCAGACTCTTACTGACTAAAAGACCCACCCCGTTCCTTCTAGCCTTCATACCGGGGCTCGAGCGCCCTTTCGGATAACCCTGGCCCCAGTAGGCTTCGACCCGGCTGGGTCCCTGCTGTTGCTGACAACTCCCTGAGGCGCGCGGGAACAGTGCGCGCCGTCGACGACTTGGGCTTGGTCCGGACAGTTACCGGACGGCCGGACAGTGAGCTACCCGGGTTGGTCCATGCTTAGTGGTCTGACAATGTCAATAGTCAAAAGTAGTATTAGGTACCTACTAGCTTGTGCCCACAGCTTCGCTCGCGTACATTAAATAGCCTATGTCACTCAGAAACAAAGCAGCTTTCTATCGGTGAAAAAATTTTAGCAATCGGACCAGTACTTCCAGAGATTACCTCTCACAAACAAAAAAACAAAACTTTACCTCTTTATAATAAGTGTAGACTACAGTCAAATAAAACATCATTTTTGTTAAAAACTTAGAATCAGTTTGCGTTAATATTTGATTCGAAAAGTCAGAAATAACATTTCCTGGACCAAAGAGATAGTTCAAAAGAGTCACTGCGACCCTAAATGAAAAGGGCAACTGAAGGCATAGTCGGCCTTCTAATGTTCCCACTATTGGAACTCAGACCTCCTGTCTAGGAGAGGGAATGGGCTATAATAGGCCTACCACGTAAGCCAAGTGCTGGTTGGTGAATGTCACATGTCTTTTTTGGTTCGACAACTGAAAAACAGAGACTGAGACTGAGAGCAGTGGTGGCCAAGTGGTAACGGAACTGAATTACGAATTGTAGGTCGTGGGTTCGAACCCAGCCGGGCGCAATACTTTGAGTAATTTATTTCATCACCACTGCTCTCAAAACGGTGAAGGAAAACATCGTGAGGCATGTCTTAGAACCAAAAATCAACCCTCACTAGGCCCGCGTGGTGGATTACGGCCCATTCCCTCTCCTAGAGAGGAGGCCTGAGTCCCAACAGTGGGAACATTGTAAAGCCAACTATGCTATGCTAACTGAAAAACACGAAGGAACATAAATCAAATCAATTTATTCGCAATCCACAAGCGGGTTCCTGTCAGTTTAACTCTGACACTCTCTCCCTTCCTTCACCCAAAGTTATTTGATGATTTCCCACCTCAAAAAAGGGGTAGACTGGTATGTGTGATATAAATTAAGATCGTGTTTCCTAGAATGCATCTTCATGTAACTCATTAACTGCGACTCCCTTTCTGCCTGAGTCCCAGCAGTGAAAAAAGGCTGATAAAGGCGACTCGTTAACTGAAATCCTCGTTTTATTACCTGAAACCAAAAAAAAACTTACATTAGAAAAACATACGAGTACGTTATAATTCGTTTACTTATTTTAAGTAAACGTAACTGTATACAGCCAAAAACATTGAGTTTTGAGAAGCATTTGAATTAACATATCATTATTTTAGATAACATCATTCTGCAGTATGAATCATATGCAACATTAATAATTTAAAAGTTCTTTTGACAGTGTCAAAAATACAATTAAATAAACATATAAGTAAGAACAGAGTTGACAAAAAAACTTCAATAGAATATTCTACGCAACTTTAAGAAAAAGACGAAAGAAGACAAAATTAAACTTTGTGGTTTCATTTTAAGAGTTTTCCTATATACTTATCTATACTTAAATTGATTATTAAGCCTCCCAGATAAAATCTACACTAATATTAAAAAGAGGTAATCTACACTATCTACACTTCTACATCTACACTAATATTAAGAAGATGTAAAGTTTTTTTTTTGCTATTTTTTGAGCTCGCAATAAATGAGGAAATTCTATTTCGGGGCAAAAAGAAAAAAAAAAGTATAAAAAATGTCGCAATGTCCCCAAAAGTCCTTAAAAATGCCACAATGTCCCCAAAATTCCTTAAAAATGCCACAATGTCCCCAAAATTCCTAAAAAGTGACACAAAGTTTTCTTTTCTACCGATAGTAAAAGTCGTCCATAAATATTCAATGACTGTGCCAAAAGGCAATAACCTCATTGTCTATAGTTACGCCTTTTGAATTTAAACGATAAAGTGAATCCTTAAGTTGACATAGAAAGTTTGATGATCTTTAGGAATTCGAGAAGAACTTTGACTCGTGACTTAGAGTAGAATATTTCCTTCGTAACACTAATAACAATAACAATCGTTTATGTGTTTAGAAAATAAGTACATAAAATTAAGTGTTTGCAAAGAGTTGTGATCCTGATACAATTCTACCTTAAATTAGGCATGCAAATATTCTTAAAGATTTGAATCGAGACAAAAAAATCATAAGAATAATGGAATTTATACTAGGTATTTTGGTTTGTCGTTATGAAAAAATATGAAATATCTCAACACACCAAATGCAAGGTTTTTTTTTATTATGAACTAGCTGTGCCCGCGACTTCGTTCGCGTGGACTACAGGATTTTGAATTTATTTTTTCTAAAATAAAAGCAGCTTAAGTTACTCCTTATTACATCAGCTACCTGCCAAAAAAAGTCCCGTCAAACTCAGTCCAGCCATTTTAGAGATTAGCCGAAACAAACAGACAGACAAAAATTGTAAAAAATGACATTTTGGTGTATGTACCGTATATATATTCATATGCATGGAGTAAAAAGCGGTTATTTCAATATTACAAACAAAAACTCCAATTTTATTTATATGTATAGATAGGTTCTACCTATACGTACTCTTGACGACAGAGAATTCCACTCCTTAGCTATATGCCTAATGAATGTGTTCGCAAAATGCTTTGTACATATGGGTGGGATGTCCATCATGTACCGATGGTGCAACGCCGTCTGTCAGTGGTCCGATGATATCAGGGTTATCCGAAAGGGAGTTCGAGCCCCGGTATGAAGACTAGAAGAAACGGGGTGGGTCTTTTAGTCAGTAAGAGTCTGACACTATCTCCCGCTCCGCCCAAGAGCGGGGGTTGTCATTGGATGATTTTTTCCCACCATAAAAAAAAAAGTGGTCCGATGATGGAACGGACTTGGCTAGTACAATATGGATAAATAATTAATGGACTCTTCTTCTCAGTCGGTACACTCTTGCCAGAGTGGTCGTGGTCATCACTGTGAATCCCGATGAGTGATCATCTTTGTAATGCGGCGCCATTCATCGCGGACTGCAGCTTTCCGGATGCATTCATAAACCGAGCACTTAGTTGCTTTTAGTTACACTGTCCATCTCATTGGTGATCTACCACGAGGCCTGGTGCCGTCAACTTTGCCCTGCACTACGAGACGCTCTATGGAGTCATTACTACGACGCGATACTCGGCCGAAGAAGGTCAAAATGCGTGACTGCACTGTGGATAATAAGCGCTGTCTGTCTGATGAATGGGCTATCCCACATTAAAAGTTTTTTTTCAATTAGAGCTAGTAGTTCCTAAAATAAGCAGCTCAATCAAACTAACTCTTTAGTTTTGTAAAGACCACTGAAAAAGTAATAATTGTAGAGATGCATAATTGTTTAGTGTTTACGTAAACTAATAATATTTGAATAAAGTTATGCAGAAAAAAAATCGAGCTCACAATCAAACTAGAATCTCAAGCAATTAAAACACAGATGAACATTATAATTAAAATCATAACAATTTGAAATAATAACTGTATTCAAATATTAATTTTAATAATCTTTAAAAAAATAATCGCTTTGTTAATAGCATATTTCCGTAAACACTTGCAAATATTTGTTAAACTACAAATTATATTGATTTACATAAGAAGTGGCAGTAATTTTAAAATGGCCAGGGTACATTGCTCGCAGAACAGATGATCGATAGAGCCGAAAGATTCTGGAGTGACGCTCACATACCGGAAGACGCAGTTGGAAGGCCTCCTACAAGGTAGACCGATGACCTGGTGAAGGTCGGAAATCTGATGGATACAAAACGCACGGGAGCAATCATTATGACGACCCTTGGCGGAGGCCTTCCAATGCTACGTCTTCCGGAACGTCATCAGAACCTTTCCACCATTGACCATCTGTTCTGCGAGCAATATGCCCTGCTCACTGCTACTTAAGCTTAGCGATTCTTCGAGCTGTATCTGTAACTTTCTTTCTCCTGCGGAATCTTCATTGTTGATGCGATCACGAAAGGAAACCCTGACTATTATAGCCCTTTGCATTGTCCTTAGTGTGACTTTAAACCTCCTGATGAGGCTCATTGGCCTAACTTTCGGAGCCAAATGTCATCACTTTGCCTTATACTATACAATAATAAAGACTATAAATTCATGTCCTAGAACCAAAAATTCGAAGACATGTGACATTCAACAACCCGCACTGGGACCGCATGGTGGATTGCGGCCTATTCCCTCTCCTAGAAAGGAGGCCTGAGTCCCAGCGGTGGGAACATTAAAAGGCTGATTTAGCTATCATTACAAACGACTAATTATCGCTCACTCTTAAATGAGTCCAAGCGTGAAACAAATAAGTCTGTCAGAATGAGTTCACGTGAGAAGCTGCAACTCACGTAGCATCTGTTCGCACAGTATTTCATATGTAATCGCGTGCGCATTGATCTACGTGCGTGTGTGTGTGGTCCAAGGTAAACGATGTAGCGGAGTAAGCCCCTGATAAATAAAATACGCTTTTTAAAATTCTGTACTCAAAGATTAAGGTTAATAAAAACGGGACCCTATTGCTGTTCCTTCGCTGTCTGTCTGTCTGTCACCAGGCTGTATCTCATGTACCGTGATAACAAGACAAAGAATTTTTTTTTTTGTATTTCTGTTGCCGCTATAACAACAAATACTAAAAACAGAATAAAATTAATATTTACGAGGGTTGCCCTATAACAAACTTGATTTTTTTTACCATTTTTTGCTCGATATCTTTCTTTCTTTTCTTTTATTGTTGACAGGATCGCGCTTGACCGCTATCTTACCTAATGGAAAGCGACGATGCGATAGACGATAGAGCATGTTTCATTCACTCTTGACTTATTGTTGATTTTTGAATTTACTCTTGTAGATTAAATAGTTATAATATGGTGTCTCATGGTGAATAGATAATGATACGGAACCCTTCATGAGCGAGTCCGACTCATACTTGGCCAGTTTTTTCATTTAGAGTCTTAGAGGGTTCCGTTTTTACCCTAAAAAATACCGTAGAAATACCTGAAGTGATAAATTCCTGTATTTAATATTGCATTAGCCAATATCAAGCTCTTAGTGAAACACAAATACCTGTTTGAGATACGGAAGTCATATGGTATGCGCCCTATATAATAACTAGAACTTGTTTGCAAGAGATAAGAAACTAGTCAACTGCATACCAATGTATATAGAATAGTAAAGTACCTAGTTTTAAAACGGACCTTAGACGCGTGAAGTGGTTGGGAAAACCCTAATACAAAGCTTTAGATACACTAGAGGACTACGTCACCAAAATGACGCGCAACGACGTCGACAAAAAAAAAATCAACTATTCGAATTATTATTTTTATAGCAAAAAGAAAATGATACATGTTTGTATCAAATTTTTTAGCTCGTAAATGGTTGGTTTGTTGGTTTGTTCGCTTTAGTGCATACTGCATGTAGCAAGCAATTGATAAATAAATTGTCCAAAAACATGTCCAGTTAAAATCATTGCAGTTGCGAGACACTAAGCAATGTCGCAGTCACGTAGATTGAGATTTTTAAAGCCAAATTGATAGCGTTGCGTGTCCAGTTGGGGACATTTTGCTTACAAAAATGCAGGCAATTTTCTGAATGAAAATAAAATCTTGTAATACTTTATTATTATTTTTTTTTTCAATTCGCAAGGACTTTGACAGGAAAAAGCGCCTCTATTATGTTGAATATAAAATAAGCTCATAAAAATAATAAAAAAAATGCTGCCAGTACCAACCTATATATGTATATGCTGAGATAGGAGCCTTTTTGGTCTCGCGCAGGTCTTTTTTATTTTTTTATATTGTTCTGTTTTATTTTATTGTTGTTTGTCCTGTGCGAGTCTCAAATAAATGTTTTCTTTCTTTCTTTCTTAAAATTTCCAGTAAAAAGATAAACAAAAAATTGTCTGTTGTCTGTGTGTTCTGCTTGTCTTTTGTAACTTAAACCATAATCAACGCTAATCATAGAGTTGTATCAGCCGCGCATGCGCAAGATAGTCCATTGGCATCACTCTCGTGCACCGCCAACCGTGAAAATGACGTTATCACCTTTTTGCAGACGCAATCGGTTAACATATGGTATTATTATAGAAGAAGTAAGAAATCTTTAAGGAACAACGTATTTTGAGAAGGTTTTTTTCTGTATGCGAAAAGCAGTAGGCCGTAATCGACCACACAAGTCTAGTACGGGCTAAGAGAAGTCACAAATCATCACACAACATTGTTCTTTTAAGCTATTGCATAGCTTCTATCGCGGGCCTTGAGCGTGGAGACCGAATCCAGAAATTCCGTAATAAAAATAACCTAACACCCCCCCCTCATTTGTTTTTTGAGCGTGGTGACCGATAAGAAAACAAATGAGTGAACAATCAATCAAAATTCAATTCAATGTGTGAAAGTGTAACTTCAATTAATATCAAAGAAAAAAAAACAAAGGAAAAAAAATACTGCATACTTAAATAAAATAAATAAATAATTATAATTGCATAAGTTGATAAAAATGCTATGCAATAGCTTTACCGCGGCAGTCCCCGAGTGCCACACGTCTTTTTTTTTATTCTAGAACATGCTGGTTCCTCACGATTTGTTTTGATCGTTCGTGAGTATCCTGATACCATAATATGAATAACAGAATTCATAACTTCTGATGTTCATTGAACTGCAGTAGATACTTTTCTAAATTATCATTATCATCATCATTTCAGCCGAAAGATGTCCACTGTTAGACATAGGCCTCCCCCAAGCGTCGCCACATCGAACGTTCCTGTGTGAACTTAGTGCTGTAATAATTTTTTATTCAGCTCTAAAGTACCTATCCCACGATATAACAGTATGTGTGTTCAAGCTATTGGAAACCCCTTCAAGTTTTTAGGTGGGACCAGGATTTGCATCCTCCTTTAAAGTCTGTCAAACAAACAGGAGCAGTCGTTGTGGGAACACTTGGGGGAGGCCCCAAGTGTTCCCACAACGACGGCTCCTGTTTGTCTGTCCAAAATGATTTTAATCTACTAAATTATTTTCATCCACATTTTCAATCACGCAAAGTTCTTCAACACCATCACAATATCATTTTAAACAAACATGCTTTGTCAATAATGCGTCAGAATACACTCATACTTTCCTCTCAACCTGTAGGGCCAACTCCGTACTTTCACTTGGCCATACATCTCTATGTGATATGTAAAGTTCTTGTATGTATGTAGAAAGTATTTCCTTTGGCGAGGTATGGTTGTATATTAAGTACGACTATTACTAGTGCGGTGTTTTTTATTATTATCGATAGGCACGCGGTTGACCACTATCTCACCTGATGGTAAGCTATCATGTGGTGGATGATGGAGCACGCTAGAAGTAATCTATTCACTCCTGAATTAAGTTTGTAGCTATCAGGAAACACAGATTCCGGCGGGAAATGCCGCTCACACAAATGAGAAGAATGCTCAATGCAATAGGTATCCTAGTTTTATTTAATCCAATTGACAATAAAAAAAAACAAATTTTTTAGAAAATTTCCCTCCTCTTCCTTGCGTTGTATTCCTCAATGCTGAGGATCCTGATCTACCTGCTTCATCACTTTCATTTTTTTAATGTTCCTGTCTCTGGCAGTATGAAGGGCCTTGTATACCGTGGAATCAAGAAAGGTGCGGATCTGGTCGGACCAACGTATTTCGTTGCGCCCGCGAGGCCTTTTTCCATCTATTTTACCAGTCACGATAGACGCCTTTAAGAAAGCTGCGTACCTCTTAAATTGGCTTTTTAAAGTAGGTAAGTATCTTCTGAAAATATTCTCACAATCAAATATTATCGAACAACATAACAGGACAAAGAAACAATTTCACCATTTCTGCCTCTAAACGTGATCTGTCAAACGGATCCCCAAGAGTTACCAGACTTGTAAGTATTCTAACTGACAGACAAGCGCTGTCGCAACGAAAACCCAACAAAAGACCGGAAGATTTTGAAACTGCAAGTAAAAAGATAAAGTTATTTGATACATAAACTTGTTGCTCAATGGATGGTCACAAAAACTTCTTATTCAGAACAATCACGAACATAGATTTACGTAAAAAGTGACGGATTTGATAGTCTTTGGTAATGCACCTCTACTACCTATCCGAAAACTCCGGGGCTCTGGAACGAAAGCAAACTATTTGAACTTTATTGTGTACTAGCTTTTGCCCGAGACTTCGTCCGTGTACATAAAATATAGCCTATATCACTCAGGAATAAAGCAGCTTTCTATCGATGAAAAACTTTTAGCAAACGAACCAGTAATTTCAGAGATTACCTCCTACAAACAAACTTTTATAATATTAGTGTAGATGATTTGAGCTTGCGGACGGCGAGCAATGGGTAGCTCGCCGTCCGGGCGTCCGGTAACCATCCGGACCGAGCCCAAGTCGTCGACGGCGCGTAGTGTTCCATGCATGCCTCCAACAGCTGTCAGCAAAACCGTAGGCGCCCAGCAGGGAATTAGCCTACTGGCGCTATGGGTTCGCTTCCGAAAGAGAAACCCTGGAGTCCTGGTACGCAAGACAAAGGCAGAACATAGGAGTGAGTTTTAGTCAGTAAAAGACTGACACGCCTTCCTGCTTCACCCTAGAGCAGGAGAAGCCATTGGATAATTTCCCACCTAAAAAAACCGTATATTTTAAACCAGGATTTATTTTGATCGAAGTAACCATCATCTCCTTAGCTAGCTTGGGGTCGGTTTCTTAACTAGCTTGGGGTCGGCTGCCAGTGCAACCTGATGCTGCTGAATAACCGTGTTTTACATAGAGCGACTCCCTATCAGACCTCCACAACCCAGTTTTTGGGCAATGTGATACTCCTTCGACAGAAGTGGTCAGAATCAACCACGCGAGCCCAGTGCAGATTGGTGGTTGTTTGATTTCTTAGAATTTTTGATTCTAATGCCGTTTTCCTGAAAAAGAAACAAGAAACACCGACTTCCCAAATTAAAGTTATAGAGTCTGTCTAATAAGTTAAACGACTTGGGTAATTATTAGGATTTAATGAAATCTGATGTAGTCAACACGGGTTAAATAATCAAGGTTAATTAAGAGATAGAGATCATTGTTTACTAACAGAAGAACCTTATGAAAAGTATCGAATATAAGTCTTTTTTAAATGATTAAATATTATACAAAATTCCCAAGTCGGTTGACTTATTAGACAGACTATAGCATAGCATAGTCGGCCTTATAATGTTCCCACTGCTGGGACTCAGACCTCTTTTATAGGAGAGGGAATTGTCCGTAATCCACCACGCGGGCCCAGTGCGGGACGGTGGATGTCACATGTCTTGGAAGTTTTGGTTCTAATGCCGGTTTCCTGACGATGTTTTCCTTCACCGTTTTGAGAGCAGTGCTGATGAAAAAAAAATCCACAAAGTTATGCTAACCTGGCTGGGTTTGAACACGAGACCTACAACTGATACCATACCGGGGCAACACTGCTCTACCACTGGACCACTATTGCTTAAGGCGATTATCACAATACCACGCATCAACTATCTCCGTTTGTATAGGAAACACACACAGTTCAACACGCCGAAAATGCATCCACACGCGTTCATGCAGATCACACGCCTACATGCGGAGAAACATGCGCGTGAATGCCGGGCGAGACGCAATGTATGGCGGACTGAGTCTCGTGGTGCCGTGCGTGATTTTGTATGAAATGAGTCAGAGCCTGCGTGAATTTACAAAACGCACCTACCCGCGTGAGTGCGTAAAAAACCCGCACGATGATGCAGATCTGCACTCCCGCAAGTACGCGCGTAAGTGCGTTGACACGCAACATGCAGCGTCATGCGTGGCAGTGTGTTAACCGCCTAAAGGTGATCACTCTATGTAAAACACTAATAATTAGTTGCTGCATCTGGGTAAATTGGAAGCCGTTATTTCATTACTTAAGAGCATATTTTTCGTCCAGTACAACATACTTAACAAGAACGATACTTGTAACGAAATATGTATACAAAAAATAAGTTTTTTCGTTTTAATTACAAGATATTTTGAGTTATGACATCGTGTTTCGATACGCCTTTTTAATTATATATATAAGTATCAGAATTTAAAAACGTGACCTAAAAAGACGATATTAGTGTTTCTTGGAATAGATAAAAAAAATAGTTTGACTTTGATCGCACCTCTATTATGATCGTGTATGGTTTTATCATACTTTTTGCTATGGAAGTCTTTAATTTGAAGCTGGTTCTGTGAAAATTATTATGTTTAACAATAGGTGGGTTTTCATGACGTCATTGATAAAATACTTCAAATAAAAACAATTTGTTAAAATATAATAAGCTAAACTCATTTCTAGTAGAGAAAAGACCAGTTTTCTACATACAGGACCTTTATGTCTTCTTAAATCTTTAAAGGGCAGTTTTTCTTATTCTGGACTTGAAATATTGGCAAATGGGTTATTTCCAATTAGGTATAGGTATTCATACAATTTAACTGCTTCGTCTTTTACAATCATCTGTAGGGTTTTTTTGAATTTTGAGAGTTTAACCAAGTACCTACCAGAAAATTCGCACTAAAAATATATTATTTTAGTAATAACTAGCTTTTGCCAGCGACTTCGCCCGCGTACATAATAGCCTATGTCAATCAGGAGCAGCAGAGACAGAAGCCTTCTATCGGTGAAAAAAATTTTAGCAATCGGACCAGTACTTTCAGAGATTACCTCCTACAAACAAAAAAAACATAAATACAAAAAACAAACTTTACCTCTTTGTTATATTAGTGCAGATTAATCAATCTATAACGTAACAATTAAACACCCACGCAATTTAAGCCATGATACCTAGTACCATCTAGAGGATAAACTAAGCTTCTAAATACACAATTTTTTGTTCCAAATACCAAACAAAACCGCGTTAAAAAACTAGCGTAAACACACAAAGAATCACCGAATGGCATCATTCTCTAAAATAAATTTAAGGTGGGGTCTTCTTCACGTTTATTTTTTAACCCAGTCACGTCTTCAAACAGATGCTAAAGTCTAAAAACGCAGTGTTTTATTTGGCTAAAATCACGTTTTTAATGGTCTTTATTTTAAGAAATAGAAACGTTAGAACTTTTTACGAATCAGTTGGTCTCACAAAAGGAGGAAATAATAATCAAATCATTATTGTTTTGATGTTATTAAACTAGGAAAGAACTGAAGTGGAAAAGTCAGACAAATCTCACTAAAGAAAATACCCACGAGAAGAAAAATAATCACATCATATTATTTTTATAAAGTCAATACGACCACCTTTTTTTTATTGATAGGCTTGAGTTTGACCTCCATCTCACCTGATGGTAAGCGATGATGTGGTCGACGATGGAGCACGCTTGCCTAGAAGTAACCTATTCACTCTTGACTTAAAGTCGTAGCTATCAGGAAACACACCTGGTTTTTGTCTAACTGGAGATATCCTGGGCCGGATGAGCTGCATAGCTTGTGGATTAAATGGTTTCAAAGGTAGCACCCTCACTTAGCGTCTTAGTTCCAGTCTACCCTAGAGTCAGGGCCACTGTCCCAGCTCTTAGCGACAGGAATAACCCACCTGCTTCATAAATCATGTAGTACTGCAGAACCTAAAAAATACAAACCGATCACGTGTTTACCTACAGTCTATAAAGATATTTTTTTATCATTGATAGGCTCGCGTTTGACCACTATCTCATCTGATGGTAAGCGATGATGTGGTCAACGATGGAGCACGCTTGCCTAGAAGTAACCTATTCACTCTTGACTTAAAGATCCCCAAAGTTGTAACTATCAGGAAACACAGACTCCGGCAGAATAATAATAACCTTATTATTCTGAATGAACTTTCTTTTCTTCTTTACTTACTTAGACTATATACTCGTATAATGTCTCTTAATTCAGTATGCCTCCTGGCAAAGGCCTCCTCTAGTTGTTTCTACTGGACTCTATCACGAGTTATAAAGATAACATCATTTTAAAATAACCTCATTTTCCAGCTTCAGTCTTCAGTCACAGAGAAAAGAAATCCTATTATCTCCGAAAACAAATACCAACAACAGCTGCTCAACTTTACCAGCAATATAAACAATCATCAACCCAGTTACGGTAACAACGGAACTGTACAGCATTTACATAAGAATTAACAGACATAATGGCATAGTAACAAACACTTAGTCTAACTACCCGTGACAAAAAGGTCGTAGTAAGCGCTCTTACTACATACTTTGTCAATGGTTTGTGACTACAACCGTACTGTCAAGGTCAGGTACGGCGTCCGGTCGTCCGGTAACCGTCCGGTCGTCCGGTAACCGTCCGGTAGCCTGAGTCGTAGACAACGCGGAATGTTCTATGCGTGCCATAAAAGAGATGTCAGCAAACCGAAGGGCTCAGCAGGACCATACCCTACTGAGGCCATGGGTAGTCTGAAAGGGAAGAAAGAAAGCTCGAAGTCCTGGTACGTGAGGTAAAGAAGGAACATAGTTGTGGTTTTAGTCAGTAAAGGTCTGACACGCCTTCTCGCTCCACTCCAGAGCGGGAGAAGTCATTGGATAATTCCCACCTTAAATAAAAGGTTAGATACGACAGTCTATGGTAGATGCGTGAAAGCATACAAATGTGCGTGTTTTGGTGCATATACGTGTTCTCATGTTGAATTTGTCATTTTTTTTATACCAAATTCTGAATAAAGTCATTTGCCCAAGTGGTTGGTTTTGAAAAATAGTTTTTTTTTTTAATTAATTTCTATATCCGATATTGTTTAAAGGAATATAAAATCTTTGGATAAGCATCGTCTGCCGTATTTTTGAGTCTCTGTTTTCTGTTTTTTGATGATATGTCTTAAACATACAGAATATTTCCACCGTATTTCTATCAATCAACGTTGGCCCTGTTTGTACACGGTGTGAAAAAAAGACTGAATAAAATCAACAGGTCTTAGGGACCATTTTCTGACATAACAACTGACGAGCGTTATGCTTAGGTATGCGCAAGAGTATCTCGAACCTTCGAAAGAGGTCGATCACCTCAAAAAAGAACATGTCACCTCGATAACCTTACTTTTACTTATGAAAAGGCTCGTTTTTACTAGCAACACTACTTGATACCATATTTAGACTTATTGGTACTAAAGCAGGTCAATAACCCCTCATTACATGAAGCAGTTTTCAAAACGAACAGATTATTCAATGATTACGATCTTTAATTTCAATTTTCTAAGTAATGGAGTAGCTGTTTTGTTTGGTTAAAATAGAGTGTTATAATATATTTTAAGAAATTACGGTAAACCTTTATACGGTAGATAGACACGTCGAGTGATGAAAATTTACCCCCCCCCCCTCTTCCCCCACATTATTATATTTTTGACAATAGAAAAATCGTCAAATAACTTCTTCCACTCTGGGTGGAAAGAGAAGCGAAACTATAAACAATAAAAAAAATTGAAAGGGACACTCGTGATACTAGGACACAAAAAGCAACTGAAGGAACATATACGTGATTTTATTCAGAAAAAGTTTGACATGCTCTCTCGCCTCACCCTAAAGCGAGAAAAGTAAGTAGACGATTTCCCACCTTAAAAAAAGCTATGTTCCTTCCGGTACTGTTTTGAGTTCTAAAGGCCACGAAAACTTTTGCTTGATGATATCACACGCCAAAAAATCAAAATCAAAAATTACTACACCTCACACACCACGCCAGTTATAAATACACCTGACTTTTCTGAAGATCTTCTAAAATACATAATTATAAAAAAAATATCGCAATGCGTACATAAAAAGAACTAGAGTACATAATGCGTACAATGATCTACCGGTGACCTGTTAACCCACACACTTGCGACACACCTTACGTTATCAGTTACATAATAAATAGGTACAGGTGAAGATTTTTGTTTTACGAGCTTCGGTTCTACTGTAAGCGGAGCGATTTTTACGCAAGTATGATACTCTGAGGTCGGGAATGTAGATTTTTTTTTATTAACTTTTCGAATACCGTCACTAGAGACATAATAGAAAGACAATAATAATAATATTCCACAACTATCACACAACCGTCTAGTCTCAAGCTAAGCAGAGCTTGTGTTATGAGTACTAGACGACTGATAAACATATTTATATATTTCTAAATACATACATATTATAGATAAATTACTCGTAAACCCAGACACAGAACAAATGATCATGCTGATCACATAAACATTTGTCCTGGGTAAGAATCGAACCCACGACCTGCGGCATAGCAGTCAGGGCCACTAACCACTAGGCCAACAGGCCTGTCAAATGAAAGAGCGAACGTTCGCTTGAGATTTAATGAATTAAATGATATAAACCAGTGCTTGACTGCGATCCCACATGATGGTAAGCTGTGATGCAATCGTTGATGGTGAGGCGCACAAGTTTATTAAGAGCCTTGAAGACACCTAAATTATAATTGGACGGGAAAACTGCAGCTGGCAAGTTGTTGCAGTACATCGAATGTACGCGGTATAAACAACGAAGCGAGACGCTTAGTCCGAACCGTAGAAGGTTCCGTAATGTTAGCGTCAATACTCGCCGTACGACGGTTGTCCGATGGTAAATGATAAATGATAAATGATAAATGATAAATGATCTTTATTTTGCAAGTAGGTTTTATAAAAACACTTTTACACGTCAATTTTTTTTTTTCGTCAATTAATGCTAGATGAGGCCGGTGTTTCCTAGCTGACTACCCTGAGAAGAAACACCGAAACAAACTCAGGGGTCAAAGTCTCTTTTAAAGTCCATACAGCAAAACATGTAATGGTCAAATCATATGAGAACCATGCAGATTGAGCCTGAGATGGTCTTTTGAAGAAAGAACCACACAGTTCTAAGTGGACCTGTCCAGTCAGTGCAAGCATTTGTCAATATGCGTGTAGCTCAACTCAGGACTACTAAGGAGCTCAACGACTTGACGAACAATGCCAAAGAAAGGACATTTGGGTAGGCCACATCAAATACTCAAAACTGCCAGACATCATGTGAAAATAAAAGAAAAGGAAAGAGTAATCCACATAGTTCTCACATTTACAATAATAAAATTTACAAAAGTGTAAATATTACAAATTGTAAAAAAAAAAGTAAGTATATAAAAAAAAAAATCAGTCAAATAGTAAAAATAAACATGTCATAATTGTTAAAAAATAATAATAATAATATATATATATATATACAATATCATAATTGTAAAACAACAACAATCGTCAATAAAAAAAAAAGGCAGTTAAAACAAAAAAACATTCAAATGATAATAATTATAGTGAGTAGGTACTGGAGCAGGTCAATCCCAAGCCGTTTTATCCTCAAGATACTCTTTTACAGTATAAAAAGCCTTTTGGCAAAGTTTTCGCTTTACAAATATTTTGAATTTATTAATGCTAAGTTCCTGAATAGGACTGGGAAGCTTATTATAAAAATGTATACTTTGGCATCTAAATGAGATATGATGGTAGAAAGGAAATGACGGAATCAAACACTTTTGTGCTATTTTTTTAGGTGGGATATCATACAATGACTTTACCTGCTCTTGGGCGGAGCGACAGGACTTGACAGACTTTTACTTACTAATACTCGTATGTTCCTTCTTCCGGAGTTCACTTTCAAATACTACGGTTTTGCTGACATCTCCTTAAGGCGCGTATAGAACAGTACGTGAACTTCTCTCGCTCTTGGTTGAAGGTGAGGTAGTGTTAGGCTTTTATTGACTAAAATCTACGGTGATCTTTCAGTTGCCTTTTGTATTCTAGGGCTATGGCAAACTTTTCTGAACATTTCAGTTGACAAGTTGAAGCTGAATTGTGGATTTTGATACGGTTTTCAATGTCAATTATCTTAGGCACACTGTCACGCACCCCGCAGCGTAGTGCGTGAATGCATATCTTAACGTTGCTTGTAAGTATCTCCGTTTGTATAGAAAACACGTACAGTCCAACACACTGAAACTGCATCCACGCGCGTTCATGCAGATCACGCACCTATATGCGGAGAAATACGCACTCACGCGCGTGGATGCGGGGCGACAGGCATGGTATGCCACACTAAGTCTCGTAGTACCTTGCGTGATTTTGTATGAAATGAGTGCGTGCCTGCATGAATTTACAAGACACACCTACGCGCGTGAGTGCGTAAAAACCCGCACGATGATACAGATCTGCACAACCGCAAGTATGTGCGTAGGAGCGTTTTCACGCGCTACGCTGCGTGGTGCTGGGCAGTGTGATGACCGCCTTATATAATGCGATTTTCTTGAATAGATATGTACCTATGTGTGAAATCTTTAAGATTTAACTTATAACGTAAATGTCTGTATGTATGTACTTAAAGATAATGTGAAGTCGCCAGTTTGTGATACTCAATAGCATATATCATACACCTGTGCAAGTGAGATAAAGAACCTCAGAGGTCAAAAAGCCAGAGTTATGATAGAAATCTTCAGCAAATGGCTATTACCGTGTTTAAATAATATAAAGTTAATTCAATACCTCATAAGTTGAGGTACTTAGGTTGACTTAGGTTAAAAGTCAATGCCTACAAATATATTGTGTGAGTGCTCTTATGAAATGTGTTGAGGATCTTGTAGATAATTTTGTTGGTACTGAAGAGGTGATATATCTTCATAAAATTTGTTAAGATGATAATGATTATAAGTCATTATGATCTTACTAAAGCGATGGCTGTCGATGAATGCCGATAGCTGCGGATTATTCAAAGGAGTTACTGTAGCCCTTCCAAAAAAGGAAACTGAAGTAACATTGTGGGTTTTAGGCAGCAAAGGCCTGACCACTACCCGCTCCACCTGGAGCACAAGAAGTCATTTGATGGTTTTCATTGTAAAAGAAGTTAAGACATTTCTTTCATCATTCCAGCTGACGGACGTCCACTGTTGTATATAAGCTTCTCCTAAATGTCATAACAACTGATCCTGTGCGTCTCGCATCCATCGGATTCCCGCCATCCTTGCCAGGTCCACTTTGTGGAGCGTCGGAGGGCCTTCCACGTACCTATACGTAGCGTCGGAGGGCCTTCCACGTACCTATACGTAGCGTCGGAGGGCCTTCCACGTACCTATACGTAGCGTCGAGGGCCTTCCACGTACCTATACGTAGCGTCGGTGGGCCTTCCACGTACCTATACGTGGTTGCTACTATTCTGCGAGCACTGTGCTCTGCCAATATTACTTGGTGTGTTAAAATCATTACTCAAAGGTTTTTTTTTCTAGTTGAGGAAATCATCTAATGATAAAGATAGTGTCAGACTTTTACTGTCTAAAAACCCACTTCTGTTCCTTCTTTGCCATTGTTCCAGGGCCTCAGGGATCTTTTTCGCGTCACCCATGACCCCAGTAGGCTTCGACCCTGCTAGGCGCCTACGGTTTGCTGTCAACTCCTTGAGGCGCGCTTGTAACACGAGCTATTACTCAAAAGTTTACTGACCTTTCTAAAAGAGCAAATACGTATACAAAAAGGTACTTCAAGATTAACCGGACATGTATTCATAAGTATTGCAGAATGGTCACAACATAAGTAAAAGTGTAAATGCCAAAGATTTCAATGAAATCTAATATCTGTTGCATAGTTTCGTATAAAATGGTGGTTTTATCTTCCGCCTTTACATAATGCGATGCATAAGTTAAATGTATATAACCTTTACATTCTGTAATATGGGATTGTGTAATAAAAGGATGTTCTCAGTATAATAAACATCATTGTGGGAGCGATCGGCGGCTACGATCTCTCGCGCCGGGCTCTGGTACAGGCGAGGAGGAATGATAGGTATGGTCACCTCCTTCTGCGAAGCAGTAATGCTAGCGGAGGAGAATGGCCCTCACGCCTTAGCCGCCTGAATTCTGACCTCAATTTCCAGCCACCATAGGCGTGGTAACCATTCAGATCGAGCCCAAGTCGTCGACGGCTTCTAGTGGTCAACGCGCGCCTCTAGAAGATGTTAGCAAAGCCATAGGGGCCAGCAGAGTCGAAGTCTACTGGGCTCATGAGGCACTGGAACGAAGGTGAAGAAGGAACATCGAAGTGGGTTTTTGACAGTATAAAATCTGTCAGGACTTCCGCTCCACCCAAGAGCAGGAGAAGTCATTGGATGATTCCCCACATAAAAAATAATAAGCATGTTGCTATTTTAATGACAAATCTAGAACTGTCTTTACTTTCACTACTGACAATGTTAGTAGGAGTGCATTGACCTCTGTCTTACAGCTGTCTCCAACAAAATTGGTAATGCTAGTAAGTTAAAGAGTGTCCATGGAGTTTCTTGCACGTTCTTCTCCATAGAGACCTACTCTTTGGAACGTGCAATTTAGCTTCACTTTTCTTGGACTGACCGACATTTGACTATTCAAAAGTGCCTGTAAATGGTCTATTTGAAATAAATGATTTGACTTTGACTTTGATTGTTGTTTGTTTATTCAAATAATTCAAACTTAGTTGAGGAAAATATGTGTTAAAATTCTTTGAAGCTATTTCTACCTCGTCATCACCATTTTTTTTTTTTTGGGGCGTGTAATTATTTAATAACTTCTATCACTTTATGGAATAGTGAGACGGTATGGCAGACTTTTACTGACTAAAACCCAGTGTTTCTTCAGTTATCCTTTACAAGGGCTATGGTGACCCTTTCAAACAATCAGCAGCCATGGTATGTCTTTAGAAAAAAAAACTGTTTAATTTTTTTACGTTCGTTTTTTTATTCATTATTACTATTCTGTTTCTTTCTCTTTCAAACTAGAGATCTTAACTTATGCAAAATGGTATTGCTTTTATTTACAAATTATCCACTCCCTTACATACACTCATAATCTCTTAACACTGTAAAGTCGCTCGCAATGTGACCGCGCCTCACGTTAAACTTGCAAACTCACTGGTTTATGGTTACACGGATAATTTAATTACTAGAACGGTTTGTTATTTAATTGTTTCAAATATTTGTACACTGCTACATTATTTATTTTTGAGGTAACATTACAGAGCAGTTTAAATGTGTATCCAATTTTAAATATCTCTTTTTTACTCTGGTTTAAAAACTCTATAAATATTGAACTGTGAAACCTAAACTTTGCCATAGACTGAATGTAAAAAACAAACTATGCAAAAAAAATCAAGATCGAGACTGAGAATGGACCCGCGGGTCTAGTATGTCCCGCGGGTCCATTAGACCACATAATTTATCTACACTAATATTATAAAGAGATAAAGTTTGTTTTTTTGTTTGTGGGAGTTAACCTTTGAAAGTACTGGTCCGTATGCTAAAATTTTTTCACCGATATAAAGCTGTTTTATTCTTGAGTGACATAGGCTATATTTTACATACGCGGGCGAAGCCGCGAGCAAAAGCTAGTTTTTTATATTTTTGTTGGTCAATTGGACCTGCTGTATCAAAATGTCATCTTTTGTCGAAATTCGAATGGTGTCCTCGCCAATCTAACAGAAGATAAATTATATTGTCATTGATGACATAGTATTTTTTTATTGAGCCACTGCTGAAGTTTAACCAAAATTCTTTAAGACCAGGAAACAAAAATACGAAAAGTGCGTTCATTGAGGATCAAAAAATGTTTTTACATTGGCTTTTTTATGTTTTTCCTTTGGACTGGAGCTTTTTTAACCTTTCGTATGCCGTAATTAGAGACACAATTAAAAAGTTATAGTGTCTCGCGTGGATCCACGTTCCGGACACACAAAGGGTTAAAAGAGACAGAGATATCTTTATCAGCATTAAAAGCAATGAGCTTTATAATGTTCCCACTGCTGGGACTCGGCTGCGAAGACACCTGACATCCGCACTGGACCCACGTGGTAGATTACAGCCCAATCCTGTATAAATATGTTACCTAACTGTTACCAACCGCTTTTGTATTTTTAAGTACCTAATTAATTTTGAGAATTGAATTAATTTACATAAAAACTTGTAAATGGTAAGGCCGCCTGCCCGTTAACATTTGACAAATCGACCGATCTCAATATTATATTAACACATAAGTATCACAGAAAGTGACACTGAATAATTACTTTAGTCTGAAACGCCAATTAATCAAAATTAAATACTGTAGCAAGTGCGAGTCGGATTCGCGCATGAAGGGTTCCGTACACATCTATTTACCATAAGACACTATATTGCAACATTTATCTTCTATTATAAAAGCGAAATATTACTCACTGATTCATCACGAAATCTCAGAAACTATAAAATGTACTATCACTTGCAAAAGTCCATAAGAATTCTTAAAACTTATTCGTTTGACGTTTAGTTTGACTTACGACCTTTTATTTTCAAGTTTCGCCAACAAATGATTGAAATCCACAATTTCATCAACTTATAATAAGTCAAGATGGCCCAGTGGTATAGGCACACAGATTGAAGCGCAAATCAGTGTGCCGCAAGTTCAAATCCCACGCAATTATTGACTTTTTGTAAGTTCTTACCCGATTGGAAGTTATGTATTTGCATTACATATTTTAAATTATTCTTTAACTTGTTCACACATTTCTTAGAGTTAGAAAGGTAGATCACAAAAAAACTAAATAAAGAATTAGATTTCTGCGAGGTAGACATGAGTTTTAACTTAACCGAAATGAACTGTCGTTTGGTTGTAGTTGTTGGTTAGTGACGTGAGGTTGACAGTATTGTAATATTCGCAAAATGCAGGCTAATATTAGTATTGAAGTGAGGGCGACTATCATTGGGCTGCATAAAAGTGGTCTTAATAAAACACAAATATCTGAAGAAACCGGACTGAATGTGAGTATAATAGCTATTAATGAATTGTAACTTTATTACAAATTAATCTTCTAATTAAAACGTATGCCATTTATGAATCCATTCATCGTATCTTTATGAGGTTTAAAAGAGAAATACGTAAATCGTTGGGTTTATTGGATTGGTTATTGGATTAATAAATGCAGTTTTATTTTAAAATTATATTCAATAATTATGATTATTAACATTTTATATAATGAAAATGAAGTGAAGTAGGTATAGCTGCCTAATATATATTTTTTTTTATTTTAGAAAAATACTGTAAATCTTTGGCTAAAAAGATATGAGGAAGAAGGTAGCCTTGCTAGTCGAAAGAGAAGTGGGAGACCGAAGCTTATTAGCGAGGCGCAGCGACGACATATGGTGGACGTATACGAAACGAATGGTTTCGCACCAACGAGACATTTTGCGGAATTATATGACACCTCGATGGATACTGTTCGCCGTGCACTTCACGCTGAAGGCGTGCATCACAGAAAACCTGCTAAAAAGCCGTACTTGACAGAGAGGCACAAACAAGAACGATTACGTTTCGCACTAAATATTTAATGTTAACTAAACTAAATGGCCTACCATTTTATTTTAACATATCTGTGATTATTCGTTAACAAACACTGTATTATATTGTGTTTACTTTCGTTTAAAACAGCTATATCTTTTAACTTGTGCCATCGCCTCATCTTAAGAATGCAGTGAACTCGCTATCAATTTTGTTGACAATAATCATGAGTCTATTTCATTTTTTATTCTTCTACCCGCACTGTTTTAACATAATACTATAGTTCAATTTATTTTTCTCATCTAATTGACGATTATCTTGTGAGAACTAAAGTTCTTTTAACAGAAATTGAGGTTTGGTTTCAATCTTCTTTTCGTCAAGAAAATGAACAATTAAGCTATGACCTCAATACATTCATTGTGACGTTACACAAAAATAAAATGTTTACAAATTCCAAATCATATATCACTTTTCAATAAATAACTGGATATAAACAATTACCTATATTTTATTTTATTAAAATTTGAATATCCGTTCATTGTTACGTTATTCATATTATGAATGGTCTAAGTGGGTATACTTCCAACAAACAATCTTAGGCGTAACATAGATAACGGTTACAAGATAACTTTTTGTCTAGGTAACAATTCGACGTCACAATTCTCATAAATGTTTAATTTGTAAATATAAAGAATAAACATTTTTATTAAACACGTCTTTTTATTTCCACCTTATAACATCGAAAAGATGTAACAACTAAATAATTGCAAATTACGAATGTGATTCTTCTTGTGGTTAATAGATCACATTCGTAATTTGCAACTATTTAGTGCAAAAAATGCAATAGTATTTTTCATAGAAATATAAAAAAACAACTATATCAATATAGATTAGGAATTTTCAAAGTAAGAAATAACTGCAACGGACCGACCATGATTTGAACTCGGGTTACGTGATTTGCGAATCCAACACTTAGTTCACACGGCTACCAGCACATGACGTATCGGCACGAATTTTATCAATGCTATGGTAAGAACAGCTCACTGCGACGACAGTTCCTTAGTGTGTGTTATCTGTGGAATGTGGATACTCATACATGCGCACACATACGCACGGCAGTATCGCGCTCGCTCGGTTCGTAGCAATGTAATCTTTAGCGTTCCTATGGACTTTTGCGGCCTTACTGTACAAACTTAAAATCTGGCAGGTAGGATTCTTATAGCGTGTAGACATCTAAAGGGATGAACCGGGGGTCCAAAATAATCCACTTACATATTTATTTTATTTAAATCTGCCACAGAAATACGCCGTTAAATTTTGATCGTTTTAATCCCGTAGAGGGTCGGTACATGAAACACTATCGATTTGTAAAGATAAAATAAAAAAATAAAGTACCTTTTTTTCAAAACTCGTATTAATTTACGCATGTACGAAATTAATTTCTTTAAGAAAACGTCCGATGAGCGAGTCCAATGACCTGTAGCAAGTAGTCGGCGTTGCGTACAAACTACCTACCGGTCATTGGACTCGCTCAGCTCCACGGGATTAAAACGATTAAAATTAAACGGTGTATATATCATCTGTGAAAATTTCAAGCGTCTAACTATTACAGTTCTTGAGATATAAGTCAGTGAAACAGTGGAATCTTAGTAATAAGGCTCTGTTTTTACCCTTTGGGTCATCATCATCATCAATCTTTTTTTTTCAATGTTCCCACTGCTGGGACTCCGGCCCCCTCTCTCTCTACGAATGGGCCGCAATCCACCACGCGAGCCCAGTGCGGGTTAATGAATGTCACATGTCTTCGAATTTCTGAGCATGCGTACACGGAACCCTAAAGATTAAGCATAAATAATAGTATTACCGCTTTAGTTTTTATTTATTTTTAACGATACTAACCTAATCGACACAATTTTCAAAATCAAGGTTAATACTAATGTAAAAGTAGAACTTTTACCCAAATGCATATGTTCGAAAATCGCAGACAATATTAATATGCATTTTGACCTCCATACATTTTAGCTGTAGGTTGGTATACAAAATGTAAATCAATTCATTTTATTATTCAGTGAAATTAATAATGTAATATTATAATGGCTACAACTATTTTAAAACAGGTTCAAGGTAAAGTAATAGTTGATTGGGATTGTTGCATAAATTGTTACTTATTATTGATTAGCTTCTGCCCGCGGCTTCGCCCGCGCACATAAATTTAATTTTTGAAAATCCTGTTTTAGTGCACGCCTATATCATAAAAGCAATCATCATCATCATCAGCCTTTTTAATGTTCCCACTGCTGGGACTCAGGCCTCCTTTTTAGGAGAGGGAATTTGCCACAATCCACAAAGCGGGCCCAGTGCAGGTTGATGAATGTCTTTGAATTTTTGGCTCTGGGACTTGTCGGTTTCCTCATGATATTTTCCTTCACCGTTTTGAGAGCAGTGGTGATGAAATAAATTACACCAAGTAATACGCCTGGTTGAGCTCGAACCCGCAACCTACAACTCGTAAGTCGGGGCCATTACCACTCGGCCACCACTGCTCTCTATAAAAGCAAGCCTTATGCAAAATTTCACGTTCTTAGTCCCAGTAGTGTCGGCTGTGCGTTGATATGTCAGTCAGTCAGTTTCTCCTTTTATATATATAACTAGCTTTTGCCCGCGCGGCTTCGCTCCTGCTCTTCCCTACTTCAGCCTACTATACCCTACTCTACCCTACTCTACCCTATCCTACTCTACCCTATCCTACTCTACTCTACCCTCCTCTACCTTACTCTACCCTACTCTACCCTACTCTACCCTACTCTACCCTACTCTACCCTACTCTACCCTACCCTACTCTACCCTACTCTACCCTACTCTACCCTACTCTACCTTACTCTACCCTCCTCTACCCTACTCTACCCTACTCTACCCTACTCTACCCTACCCTACTCTACTCTACCCTACTCTACCCTACTCTACCCTACTCTACCCTACTCTACCCTACTCTACCCTACCCTACTCTACTCTACCCTACTCTACCCTCCTCTACCTTACTCTACCCTACACTACCCTACACTACCCTACTCTACCCTACACTACCCCACACTACCCTAATTTTCATTTTTTATTCCATAAGAACCTTCTCCTCATAATAACGAACACAATAAAAAAAAATTAGCGAAATCGGTCCAGGCGTTGTTGAGTTATACGCTTACCAACACATTTTGCGATTCATTTTTATATTATAGATATGTAGATACCTACCGTCAATCTATCAATACTCAGTTACTGGTTTACAAGACAAGAAATTAACGCTTGGTTTAATTTATTGCATGCTCATTATAATATATTTTGTAATTCATGACGTTTGAACTTGCACTGATAAATAGATCTGCAATGCGTCTAGAAATCTATGTTACACATTGGAATTACGCAATTTAATTCCGCTAAGTCCGTTCCATCATTGGACCACAAGACGTACGGCATTGCGCCATCGGTACATACTGGGCATCCCACCCATACGCACAAAGCGTTTTGAGAATACATTCATTATGCGTACAGCTAAGGAGTGGAATTCCCAGCCGGAGTCTGTATTTCTTGATAGCTACAACTTAGGGATCTTTAAGTCAAGAGTGAATAGGTTACTTCTAGACAAGCGTGCTCCATCGTTGGCCACATCATCGCTTACCAATGAGATAGTAGTCAAACGCGAGCCTAAAGCCTAGAGAAACGCGAACTATTTTCCATAGAATAAGTCATCGTATTGTCGCTTTCGACCACATCCGAAGGATGCGGGACGCACATGATCGTTCGTTGTGGCGACACTTGGAGGTGGCCTATGTCCAACAGTGGACGTGTATCGGCTGAAATGATGATGATGATGATCTTCGCGTTTTGTCACGTCTGCTTGAAGGAGTCTTTAACGTGGTTTCAGATAACTGGCTATCGTTAAACTTAATGCTGTATGTCATTGGGTCGTGCTATATTTCCCATATATTTGTGAAATTTGCTTAACCTTGATGTCGATACGCTAAGCTCAAAAATAATCTTCACATGATGCTGTTACTAATTTGGACATAGTTCAAGATATTTTAAATTAGAACAGACAGTTTAAACAGTGCTCAATAAATGATAAATGATATTTAGTTTGCTAATAGGTTTTAAAAAACACTCTTACACGTCAATTTTTTCATCAGTTTATACTAGACTAGCTTCTGCCAGCAGCGTCGCCCGCGAGAACGTAGTTTTCTTCATACAAACTTTGGACCCCCAATTCATCCTTTAATGAGATGAATTTTAAAAAATTCTCTCTTAATGCACGCCTACGTCATAAAAGGAAACTGTGAGCAAAATTTCACGCTCCTAGACCCAGTATTTTTGGCTGGGCGTTGGTATATCAGTCAGTCAGTTTTTCCTTTTATATATTATATAGATGAGGCCGCAGGAATCACTGGCCTAGGGGTATCCTAGGCTAGTGTTTCCATCAGCTAACTAGCTGATCACCCTGAGGAGAAACCCTGAAACAATTTAAACTCCTTGAATTAGCCTTTTTTTTTTCGATGGGAAAAAGCATCTTATGACAACCGCTCTTGAGCGGAGCAGGAGATAGTGTCAGACTCTTACTGACTAAAAAAACCCATCCCGTTCCTTCAAGCCTTCATACCGGGGCTCGAGCGCCCTTTCGGATAACCCTGGCCCCAGTAAGCTTCGACCCGGCTGGGCCCCTGCTGTTGCTGACAACTCCTTGAGGCGCGCGGGAACAGTGCGCGCCGTCGCCTTGAATTAGCCTTAAAATTCATTAATTATCATGTTTATTTAATATTATATAATTATGGAATTTAATGACATAATGGCGGCCATACTTGCGGTTTTGAAATTTATACATAACTTGATATTTTGTAGCGACATTTATAAATAGGTACAAGTCGTAAATGTCAAGATTTTTACCACAAAATATATAAGTACAGAAGACCCATCAATCATTTTGCCTAGCATTTTCCTAACTAATGTTGAAATATACAGCTGGATATCAGTATTTTAAGTGGAGGGACTGCCTAACAACCTAACAACTTTCTTTTTATTTAAAAATAATTCGATTGTTTTAGGTATTTACCAGCTGGGTCGAAGCCTATTGGGGTCAGGATCTAGTCCCGAAAGGGAGGCTCAGCCCCGGTATGAAAGGCAAAAAGAAACGGGGTAGATTTTTTAGTCAGTGAGAGTCTGGCATTATATTTCACTCCGCCCAAGGGCGGGGAATATCATTTAGATGATCTTTACCCACCAAAAAAAAAGTGATCCTTCTGTATATTACTATTCTGTGTCCTCTTTGAAGCGCTGATGACGTCTGCATAAGTTATAATTTACAGTCAATTGTCTAAAACTTTGTTTTTTATGTCTTGTACGCGCGACACGATTTTAATGTAGGTCGTGTGTTTTATGGCTATGATAACTGTTTTGCGGTTTAGCGATGTATTTGCTAAGTATTTGTTATTTAAGATATAGCTGAAGTTGAGTGAATAGTTACATTAATATTTAACTACCTATGGCGAAGGAAACAGAGGTTATATTAATTTTGATTTTACATAACCTGTAAAAATAGTTTTACAGTGCATTTTTTTCTCAATGAAAACATCAATTTTAATAATTTAATGACCTTATGGACTTTTTTTTTAAATCATCAAATATTTCCTATCACTCTAGGTGGAGCGAAAGAGTGTCAGACTTTCACTGGCAAAACCCACCCGTGTTCCTTCGCGATGACTCTTTTAAACCATCTCGCAGCCCATAAAGCACGGATGCTTGTAGTTTTATTAATACCCGGACTTACTAAATAAACTAACTAATCTAAATAAGTCATCATCTGATGGAGTATCATTCTTGTAGGCACAGATTGTGCTGTCCACATTATCAGAGGCCCTTTCTAATGTCTTTGCCCAAGTAAGGCACATACCTTCGAATACGTAATACCACGCTAGTATTTTCCTAGCGGATTGACAGAAATGTAACATCCATTGCAGGTGTAATATTATCCCTTGCATCAAACTGGACAACGCCTTTGCTTCATCGTGGAAAAAAAACTGTCTAGTTTTGTTATTTTTATTTTCAAAAATGTGATCATCGTCGAGGTGGTTTTTATTGGTTTCGTAGAATAAAAATGTAGTAGAGGCCAGAAAAAAAACCTACCAACCAACAGTCCACCGATATCATGTCGTTATAGTTATCATCTAATGTGGAAAAGGCCATTAGGTTGAGTCTATAAACAGGTACCAGGCAAGAATCTAGAGTTTGTATGATTTGGACTCATCACCATCATCTACAGCCCAACTTCACCCACGCCTAAGCATAGACCTCTCTTTTCTTGTGCCAATTACCACGTTTTGGTTCTATTCTCATTCAGGATATACCTACGATGCCAACATTACCCATCTCAGTGCTATAAGACCATCATTTCTGGACATTTCCGACTGCTACTGAGGAATTTCTAAACAATATATTTTTGTTCAAGCCTCGTATCGTACTCAAGATCTCAACACTCAAGTAGGCTATTGATACCTTCAAATTGTGTAACAGCTATGTTACAAAACCCATAAAAATAAGGTACTTATCAATTGAGTGATAAATAACAGTAGTAGTACTGTTGAAACCTTGATCGATTCACAACAATATGTACCTGGTTTCACAATCTCTCAAGAAAATTCATCAAGGCTTGTATGATCGAGAATTCTCGAATTTTTATAATTCATTTTTATTTTCTCGTTTTGAGGAAGTAAAGAGCTTTATATGGCTTATATATCAATTATTAATGAATTAAAAAACGCCTTAATGTCCACATACATTAACATACTTAAGCTAGAACTATATTAGACCGACGCTCACATGTTATCGTCTGATTTGTACGTAGAACGACGTCACGTGGCGTGGATCAAGTGTAGCTCTACAAGTCTAGTTTCCATATGTAACATATGGAGCCCGACGCGCCCAGATCGACGTGTGTGGCACACGTGTGCGCAGTGCAGTACTCTTGTGTTTGGAGGAATAATAGGTATGCAATGGATACGTACTGCATCGCATATTATATCAACCTTCCACATCATCTCTCTACCAATTTTGGCCATAGGCATTTTCTACCTGCAATAGAAAATGCCTATGCCATTAAATCGGCCTTTGTAATTTTATGATGCATCTAGTTTTGATAAGCATTTTTTTGGTACTCTACTTGATATGCATAAATATCAAGTAGAGAACTTAAAAAGGCAAATCTATCTATATAATTCAGCAATTCAGTCGAAGGACTGGAATAATTGGCCTGCCTGAAAGACTGCAGTCTTTCCGTCCTCTTAAAGGCGGGTCCGCTGCGCCAAATTTCTAACAAAACATGTTATTAAAACATGTTACCGATTTGTCTTGGTAAACAAAAACTGTTAGGCCACGCCCCTATTCGGTTAGCAAACAATGTTATTCTGTTAGCAAACACGAAAACACGGCGCAGCGGACCCGGCTTAATAAACTAGTGCGCCTCACCATCAACGATTCCATCACTGCTTACCATCACTGCCTGATTCAAGTCAAATATCGTTGAAGTTTTATAGTCGTTCGATCGAAGTCCTATCCAAAAGCGGTATTCACGATCTATCGACTTATTTCCAGTTACATTAATAAGTATTCTACCAGGATAATGTAATACAGATTTTTTTTTAAATAGACGAATATCAAACGACTTTAAAATCGGTGTCGTTCAAACTCGATTGATGGATGTGAATATGAAAATGGTCTAAACGACTAAATTGCTACGATATCGTTACGGTTTTCATTACGTGAATCGGGCTACAGACGGGATGGCAATCAAACACTAGGTTGTATAATTTTTAAAAAAGCTAGATTTTTTATGTCATGGTATTATGGAAAATCTGTTGCAATTTTCGTACGTGATACTCAACACGCTGATTTGCTCGGCTACCTATTTACAATCTTAAATACAAGTTCTGTACCAACTTGTTTCCGTAACAGACTTTTACTTTTCACGCAATAATAAGATATTTTGTCTCGCTTTTATTTTATTTATAATTTAATAAACACTTTAAATGATAAATTGAAAATATTTTAGTAACTATAATTTGCCAATACTAAATAATAGATACTACAATAGAATACAAGAAAAAGTCTCTTGCAGAAATATAAGTGAGACAATGCGACAATTTTGCAACGAAAAGTGAAGGGTGCTGACAGGACCCTATTACTAAACCTCGTCCACAGTCCATCCATCTGTCACCAAGCTGTATCTCATAAACCGTAAGAGGTAGAGAGTATATAAGAACATTTTCACAGAATGTGTAATAGGCCAGTTCAACAATAAAAAATAAAATTAAAATAAAGTTAAAAATGGAGAAGGTTCTCATACATGAAACTTAATGTTGTCGATGTTTTTTGCTCGATTTTAATATACCTACGGAACACTGTGTGCAAGTCCAACTCGCAGTTGACCAGTTTTATGTTAGTTATGTGATTCATCATCATTTCAGCCGAAAGGTCCACTGTTGGACATAGGCCTCTCACAAGTGTCGCCACAACGAATGGTCCTGTGCGTCTCGCGTCCATTAGATTCCCGCGACCCTCACCAGGTTATCGGTTCACCCTGTGCGAGGCCTTCCAACGCTGCGACTTCCAGTGCGTGGTCGCCACTCCAGAACCTTTCGTCCCCATCGATCATCTGTTCTGCGAGCAATGTGCCCTATCTACTGCCTCTTAAGTTTAGCGATTTTTTGGGCTCTGTTGGTAACATTATATGGTTTAGTTAACATTTTTTCTCCATCTCATATCCTCGGCTCCATAACACCCTCGCCGAAGCTCGGGTGAATGCCGCCTCAGTCACATTGGCAAACTTTCTCCTCTTGTATCAAACTGAACTATTGTGGCATTGTCGCGTTAGGCCTAAAGTCTTAAAGCAATATTATTTTATTCTTAGTCATAATATTAACACAAATATGTCGAAACAAGTTTCCGTAATAGAATCCATAAATACAACAATATTGGTATGTGGAGCGACTAACAGTTTGTCGTGGGTTTGTCCGTCCTTGCTGCGCCTACGCATAGCCAAAGACGTTCGTAATGTAACTGTTCTTTTGTTGCTCTCTCTGGTCCTTTTTTAGGAGACGAAGGACCAGATTCCGAAAAGGTGGATAATATAATAACAGTAATAATCATTTATTTGTCAGGAAATGATTCCCATATTAAGACACTACAAATTATAATTTACACAAATACACATTGCATAGTTATGCTAAATTACATTTTTTGTTTGTAGGAGGTAATCTCTGAAAGTTCTGGTCAGATTGCTGAAATTATTTCACCGATAGAAAGCTGCTTTATTCCTGAGTGATATAGGCTATATTTTATGTAAGCGGGCGAAAACGCGGGCAAAAGCTAGTTTACCCAATAAATACATACGAGTAACTTATCACACGAGATTATAATGACGAAAGTTTGTATGTTTTGTTACTCCATCACACTCAAACGGCAGAACATAATGGGATCAAACTTGTTTCACGAGTAGTCCATATCCTAGAATAGCAAAGGAAACTTTTTATCCCGAGATTATTTTCCTTGGGAATAATGTTCTACTTTCACGCGGCCATAGACTACAGGCCACAAGAACACAGAATCAGTTCGGTCGTCTGTCATTGAGTTGCATAACGGCACCCAGTTGCAAATTATGTTATGCAACGAATTGCAATACTCTGCAGTTTGCACTTACTGTGAGCTTTAAGAAACTATCGGTTATATATACGACATTTCAGAGCAAAACTATTTACTTCTAAAGGAATTTGCCTGCTATGGTCTTCCGGTCCGATTATAATTTAGGTGTCAAAGTAGTGGGTAATTGGAGTTCCTGGATCAGAAAAGATCCAGGATCTCCTGTTAGGTATCTACTTGATGTGAACTAGACAATCAGTCAATCGATCAATATTTTGTGAACTACACAACTCTGCGCACAATTTCAACAGTCATTCATTAGTTCATTACATTCGAATAGTGTACTGTTTGTGACAGCAGTGGTGGCCGAGTGGTAATGGTTCTGACTTACGAGTTGTAGGTCGCAGGTTCAAACCATGCCGGGCGCATTACTTTGTGTAATTTATTTCATCATCACTGGTCTCAAAACGATGAAGGAAAACATCGTAAGGAAACCGACATGTTCTAGAACCAAAAATTCAAAGACATGTGACATCCACCAACCCGCATTGGACCCGCGTGGTGGATTACGGCCCATTCCCTCTCCTAGAGAGGAGGGCTGAGTCCCAGCAATGGGAACATTAAAAATGGATAGAGTGTATAGTACACTCTATCCATTTTTAATGTTCCCATCGTTTTCCAAATTACATCCATCATTCATTTTATTCAAAGAAAAAAAAAAGAGTGACTTCTACATATGTTTTATCAATAGATAAAACTGAATACAGTTTATAAGCAATTTATTTATCATTTATTATAATTAATTAAATCTACCAAATGGATGTTGAAACATTCATCCGTTCTAACAAGAATATTCTACTACATAGTAACCGTATCTCTATACAGGTAGAAGATCAATGCACATGCTGGCATTACTCTTTTTGTGGCCACCGCATTAGGTCATGGGAGCGACCGCGTGACACCGACTGAGAGTAGGGTGACGATGCCAGAGGAGAATGTGGGATAATGTCTTGACGTTTGTAAGAAATATAATTTACTTGTGTTTATGGGCTTCTGCGTGTGTTTAATTTGTGTTTTGCTTGCTGTTTTTTTTTTTTGTATGTTTGTCTTATATTAACAAATGTACAATATATTGAATACAACGTCTAATTAGGGTTAGTACAAAAAAAAAATTGTTCTCGCATCTCATAAAATAGTAAAATCCATTACCTAACTGATTTTTTGCGCTGCAACGATTACAAGTGTCAAACATCTAGATATTGAGGAGCCAACAATAAAATATATTTTGAAGAAAATAGTGAGAACCAACCTCACGAGTGCGGTGCTGGTACGGATGTGTTAAAGCCCTAACTCAAGAGCGGTGCTATAAAACAGTGACTTTCTGAAGCCGGTAATTGTAACGGTTTGAAAATAAAAAATGTTTATTATAGATTCGTGTACCTACACATTGCTACTAGTAAGACTATAATACTTTTGCCAAAAAAAAAAATTAACATTATGATATTTTTTCCTTAGTCCTGTCAAACGGTTTTGATCATTAGAAATATGTTTAAACAAAAAAAAATGCTGGTTAAGTGGTCTTCATCATGTACATAGCATATATAAACCAATCAATATTTCGCAAAGAAAACGGGTTTAAAGGTCCGCGGGGCCAGATTTTCTAGGGACTATACGCCTTAAAGTTAACGACTGTTGGCTCATCATCATTCATCAAAGAGTCGCCCGATTCCTGAATTAACTATTTAAAGTCAATATGTGTCAAACTCAGCTTGAATTCTAAAGTAGAAACTGATAAGTTCTCAAATGCAAATTCTTAATTTAGATGCCGATAGAGCATCAAAGATCTTATCAGTGACATTACACACAGATTAAAATAACATTGTAATTATTGAATATCTTGTATTAAGCTCAGTAAATAATTCATTTACATAATACGTAACTAAATTGTTCCACATTTCTAAGATACTAAAATGTGCAACAGTTAAATGGCATTTGAAACTTTAAAAAACATATGCGCAATGTCACATCTTTATTTTATATTTTTCAACCGATTTTGCTTACAAATTACAACATTTTTACACGTTGCATATTTTATCTACATGCATATTCGCATATAAAACAAAAGCTGATGCAATGATGCATTTATTATAAATTTTAAATATCAAGGTTTTTTTATTTGGCAAAGTTATCCTAAAATAAACTTAATCATGGTCGTTAACGCATGTTAAGTTTCGATGCTCACGCGCACGTTACGGCGCCTACGATCATCTATTGTTCTAGGACCTAGAGTTGTGCCTTGACTTTCATGATAGTGGTCGATACGATAAAATTAAAAAAGAAAATAATTTTCTTTTAATGATGTTATTTTGTTTTTGTTTTTAGGGTTCCGTAGCCAAATGGCAAAAAACGGAACCCTTATAGATTCGTCATGTCTGTCTGTCTGTCTGTCTGTCTGTCTGTCTGTCTGTCTGTCTGTCTGTCTGTCTGTCCGTCTGTCCGTCCGTATGTCACAGCCACTTTTTTCCGAAACTATAAGAGCTTTACTGTTGAAACTTTGTAAGTAGATGTATTCTGTGAACCGCATTAAGATTTTTGCACAAAAATAGAAAAAAAGCAATAAATTTTGGGGGTCCCCATACTTAGAACTGAAACTCAAAAATTTTTTTTTCATCAAACCGATACGTGTGGGGTATCTATGGATAGGTCTTCAAAAATGATACTGAGGTTTCTAATATCATTTTTTTCTAAACTGAATAGTTTGCGCGAGAGACACTTCCAAAGTGGTAAAATGTGTGTCCCCCCCCCCTCTAACTTCTAAAATAAGAGAATGATAAAACTAAAAAAAATATATGATGTACATTACTATAAAAACTGCCAACGAAAATTGGTTTGAACGAAATCTAGTAAGTAGTTTTTTTTTAATGCGTCATAAATCGAAAAAAATACACTATTGTTAAAACATCGATCAAAGTTACAACACATTACAAGAACTTTTATATTATGTTACTTGCTGCTACGGAACCCTTCATGGGCGAGTCCGACTCGCACTTGGCCGGTTTTTCTGTTTGCATTTAAACATGTTATTTTGTATCAAGATAGTATTGAGCATAGATAAAATAAAATGAAAGGATGATTTTTTAATGCCCAATTAGTTCTTTTTCTACACGTTTGTACATAAAATGATTATTTTCAGTTTGTATATATACTTATTAAACCATAATATTTATTAGTTGAGATGTTTATAAGGAGTTGGCAAAGTCCTTGTTATGTCCGCGTCTTTAAAAAAAAAAATGAAGTAAAACTGGTTTAATGATATTATTAGGCACATATTTTATGTATAACTCTAAGTAAATATGCATGCAATAATTATTATTTGGCAATCTATTGACACAAATGCATAAATTTGTGACTCCAAGAATAAGCAATGACCAGATATTATTATCGGACTGGACACAAAAAAATATATTATCGAAAGTGTGTATTGTCTAGAAATGTTACAAGGATCTTTTTATTCGACATTGATCAAACGTTTCTGTCATTGTTATGTTAGAAAATAGTTTCGCGAAAAAAATTAAACAGAATCTGATAAGGTTAACAATAGTTACGATTTTTTGCTTGGTTAACTTGGGTTTAAAATAATGTAACTTCTTATTTTACGAAGTTTTAAATTAAAATTAAGATTATCTGTGTAGTCACTTAGCAAATAAATTAATGTACCGGCAAAAGTTGTTATTACTTTGTCATTATAATTATAATTTTAATAAGCACGGGGTTTGTGTGTGTACATAAATGAATAAATAAATATAATAACAAAGTAGTTAGAAAAACTAATAACATTAACAGTCTGTAAACTTTCCCAAAATTTAAAAAGTAAATTAAGAAAAAAAAACAACTTTTAACAGAAAGTCTTATTTTATCGACAAATTTATCGATATCACAGTCCCCTCCCTATTTGTAATTCACAAAGAACTACAAGATGCTCAAAAGTGTTCCACCGTTACGTTTGTTTGTACACCACGCCGCTCAAGTTAATGGTTTATGTAAATTAAACGTGAAATAATTGCTATACTCACCTTTCCCCGCGGGTGAACTTTGGCAGAAGAGGCAGACGTTTTAAAAATAAACGCCGGTAATGAATTGTTGTTATTTACCTGTAACAAAAAAATGGGTTTTTGTTAACACAGAATAAGACACTACTGTAGTAAATAATGTACACAAGGTGATGACCGATGGTCCGAATAGATGGGACACACACAGGACCGGTCGTTGTGGCTACGCTTGGGGGAGGCCTATGTCCAACAGTGGACGTCTTTCGGCTGAAATGATGGTGATGATATATCTTTATTTCATTGATTACTATTTGTTATGTATGTATATTCCTATTACTGTTACACACGGTGTCTACATCTCTATTTTTTCCCACTCTCCTTTCGCGCGTTAGAAAATATAGGTATGCGGGAAGAGATTTCTTTAGAAATAAGCACCTTGGTACTTATAGACAAGTAACATCCTTTACAAAAACACCTAAACAGAGATATTAGTCAATCATTGAGAAATATTATCTAACATATTGAGAAATATAAATATATTCACCATTCGATTTGCACACGGCATTCATTTGATACGGCAATCTCCGACCATTATGAAACAATAAAAATCGGTGAAGAAAGACCTTTTCTCAAACCCTATACAATCATTATGGTCTGATGATTTAAAATATAAGATCATTATCTATCTCTCTGACCATCTTTTCTAAAAGGTAGACTTTTAAAATGGATGTATTTCAAATGACTTGACTATACATTACTGTGTTCCAAATGACTTGACTTTAAAAAGAATTGACAGTCATTGTGGACGTTTTGACATTTGGCCTACATCTGTGTGTATAATATTGGATGTAGTTGATGACCAACAACCAACATTGGTAATAATTTTTCAGCTGTTTTACAAATAATATTGGATAGTTGGTGACCAATATTGGACGTGCTTTCTGTAATATTCTGTAATACTTTTGTTCGTTTTACATCAATTTATTGTGAAGCAGGAAATTGGTAATTTGGCATTAAGAAATTGCCTTTAACTGTGTGTGATATAATGTTACTTATTTGTGGTTAGAATATTAAACAAAACAAGACTATTTAATGTCACTATCTTCCATTGTTCACGTAGCATCGAATAATTTCGTTCTTAGCGAAACTTTTTACAGGTAAAAAGAGATGCATATATTGATGATAGAAGTAATTTGATGATATTTTTTAAAAACATACCACACAGTTCCAAACAAGCACATTCATGAGCAGCGCTAGTGAGTTGTTACGAGCGTGAGGAGGATAAATATCTTCATACTAATAACATTATTATGCATAGGAAACTGTATGGTATTGTGTTTAAAAAAATATCATCACATTACTAATATCACCAATATACCTCCGAACCGATTATTTCTACCTCCGGAATCATCAAAGGATAAAGGAACTTCTGTCAAAATAATGTATTATTTATAGAAACTACATATCAACATGTCCTCAACTAAATGAGCAAAAGCCATAATAATCACGTAATGTAGTTGCAAAGCCAAGTTTAACAAGGTATATTTTAAGCAGATATTTTAATAAAACACTAATTATAAGGGCCAAAGTTTATGTGTATATTTGTAACTCCTTCATAATAAAACGGCTTAAAAGATTTGGATAAAATTTGGCACAAGGGTAGACCATATCCTGGAATTTTACCATATGATACTTTTTAATGTGGGAGTATGTTTCCTTAGAATAACTACTTCTACTTTCAAGCAGGTGAAGCCACTCGCAGACGCTATAGTTTTTGATTAAAATTACTCACTTATAAAGCGACTATAACTCTTATACCCTTCAAGTCTACCTTTAGTACTTGAAACAAAAAAATATCTAGTCTAGAAACCCAGATATTCAGTACGGCCTAGGAATTACAATTAGTAGGACGTCCAGTTCCCGGTATAGGCTTCAAGCTAGCCATATAGAGAGCTGGATGGCACTAGATCTAGGATATACTATTGCGTCCGGCAGACTGAGGTGTCAACAAAATCAATCTATAATATCGTATCGATTCAGGACTTTATTGGAACATTTACAGAAGAGCTTTTGTAAGCTAATAAGAAAAATTGATTTATCATCATGATTTTAGCCTAAAATACGTCCATTACTGGACATAGGCCTCCCACAAGTGTCGCCACAATCTGCGAGACGCATAGGACCGACTCCTATGCGCCTCTCACAAGTGTCGTCAGAACCGCCGGTCCTATGCGTCTCGCATCCACGCATCCTTACATCCTCACCAGATCATCTATCTACCTTGTGAGAGACCTTTCAACGCAGAACAGATGTTCTGGAGTGGTCACACTGGTCACCACTCCAGAACACACAGCTAGATAATGTCTCCTACTAACAACTTTTTTTTCACATAACTCAACCTTGACCCCATCAGAACTACTCAAAAGAAATCATCATAACACCGTTTCCGACCCACTAAACTTTAACCCAAATCATACCTAAAATCTACTCCGCAGATCAGAATCACATCTCAATCGATTGATCAAGAGAAAAAGTAGTAAAAACATTTAAAAAATTCAATAGAAAATCGTAGCAAACGGATAGGAACTGATGGAACTTTCTAAATCCTTTTTAGTGACTCGCGGAACTAGTTTCTGAGACGGCGTGGTGAAGACACACACATAACTAATGTTGGTAGGAGATACCAACTTTCTATTGTTTATTGAGTGTTGTTTATAGTCAGAAATTGTCGTGGTTGCCATTCCAGTGACCAATTTTGATGGGTTACCGTTTCGCATCATTAATATGCAAAGGGTGATGCTCATAAAAATCTATATGGATGACTGTTTGTGGAAATGTTAAATAGTAGGTGTTTACAGTAGGCTTTGCAAATAAGGTTTAATGTTACCTAAAGGGTGATGGGAAAGGCTGTGCTAGGAGTTTCCTTGCTTGATCAAATCTGGAATGAAGATATCACCGTGAGCCACCGACATATCCCCAAAAATTGTCTTTAAGTGGCAGCGATCAGTTTTAATGTACTAATAAAATCTCATCCTTATAAATTGTGAAAACCAGTTGAAAACCTGTCATATAATTAGCAAGTAACAACTATATTTTATCAAGATTATTAAATTTTTTTTTAATTGACCTTTATAGGATTTTATCTTTATTCTACAAAAATAGAAACAATCCTGTTCTAGCTGCGCCTGATCTAAACGACCTTCTGTAAATAATATGGAATATCTTGAAGACGTTATTTTATTTTCTCATCCATTGAGAAAAACATAGTCGTTAATCATCACTATATTTAACTTTGACTAAAAGTCCGGTTTTTAATATAAAATGTCATGGGTCAGAGGCCAAGCAGATTTGTTTAACATATTAAGAAGAAATCCTCAAGGTTAAGAGTGAAATTGGTGACCCTGATCACACATAACATGCTGGTAGAATAATCTTTAGTATTTCTACTTTAGAGGTAAACTCCAGGGTAGGCAACAAAATTCTAAGGGTTTCTATGAAATTTGGTCCTTAGAAAGGACTAAGATTTGGAACTTAGTGCTGTAGTAACTTTTTATTCAGCTCTAAAATACATATCCCACGATATAACACTGTGTGTGTTCAAGCTATTGGTAACCCCTTCAAGCTATAAGAAGGTGGGACCAGGATTAGCATACTCCTTTAGAGTCTGTCCAAAAAGTCAAACGACATGACGTTTTTTAATTTTAGTAAAAGCACTTTATTTTTATTCTTCTTTGGAAATGTGTAGCGTAATGAATTCTTATGTCATTTGTTTTTAAAAATTAGTAGCAATTCAAAAAATATTTGTTGTTTCGGCAGACCTTGAACACTTTTAGAGTCAAAAAAAAATGGTTCCGAGAGTCACTTTCAGATCCTTCATTTAAAAACTAGTTGACCCTATAAATCAAGACGTCATTTCCTTATCAAAAAACAGAAAAAACATGTCCGATCCTTAACTTACCATGTTCACTTTAATCATCCACAGTCCACTCATGCAACTTTTTTATACAAACATACTGCTTAAGATAATAACTCTTGACCTTTCAAAAGGACATCTTCAATAAGATCCATTTATATCCTTTTTCGAGAAATGTATGGCCCAGCGAAATTAGCCCAGACCGTAAGTCTGATTCATCTGTCTTACGATCAAAATGTTAGCAACTTTGAAGTTGGCGTTCCGAAGTATTGCACATACTTACTCGAAAAAATACGCAACACGCATTCGCCGTATGATTCTTAAAAAGAATTACTGCGCAGCTAATTGTTCGAAGCTCGGATCGATTAAAATATTTGCTATGGTGGCCGAGTGGTAACGGCCCCGACTTACGAGTTGTAGGTCGCGGGTTCGAACCCAGACAGGCGCATTACTTTGTGTAATTTATTTCATTACCACTGCTCTCAAAACGGTGAAGGAAAACATCGTGAGGAAACCGGCGTGTCCTAGAACTAAAAATTCGTAGACATTTATGACATTCACCAACCCGCACTGGACCCGCGTGGTGGATAACGGCCCATTCCCTCTCCTAGAGAGGAGGCCTGAGACTGAGTCCCAGCAGTGGGAACATTAAAAAGGCTAATGATGATTATGCTTAGCATTACTTTTTACATCGACTTATATTCTAGTTATAGACAAGCACGTTCATGGAAACTATTTGTCAAAATACTGAAAAGTTTAAACAAAAGTTCGCTGCAGCGCTACATTGGCATTATGTTGTCTTACAAAACATACAGCGGTAAGAAAGCTTTTAGAGGATACTTTTTCGGGATCAACGGCCTATTCTTGCCTAGATGCGACGCACAATTTGAATGTATTTATATTGTATTTGTTTTGTTTTTAACTTTTATTTTTGTTTGTCTATCTCGAGGCGGCCGGCGTCGCACAGATTATATACAAGGTGTAAGGGACAGCCCTCCACAAACTTTAAGGGCTTGCTCAGTAGACGAAACTGAACAACCTTCCACAAAAAAATTTTTCATGAAACAAAAAAAAAATCCGCCTCACCATACAAAATTATAAACTTGATTGGACAGTTTATATGGAGAGGCCGGATTTTTTTTTCGTTTCCTGAAAAAAATTTTTGTGTAAGGTTGTTCAGTTTCGTCTACTGAGCAAGCCCTTGAAGTTTGTGGAGGGCTGTCCCTTACACCTTGTATATTATTACGCTTGTTTTAATAGACAACCTAGACAACAAAGTTGTCTATGGTTCCAATCTGTTAGGCCTGGTCTACACTTGACGTTATGGCAACTAATTTTTATTTTTATTTTGTTTTTCTTTTATAAATTTTTATTTTGTAATTATTTGTGTGTCTATACGGGCAGAATAAACATGTTTTCTTTCTTTCTTTTTCTTTCTTTCAAAATATCTTAAGCGCCATGAATTTCGTGGTGTACGTGATGTGTTCAAGATGCACGGAATATATTGCACCAGAGTTGATTAAAGTAAGTGTTCGGCACGAGTAATCTAGTGTGCAGTCGATCGATGACTTTTATAATTTACTAGCCGTGCCCGCGATTTCGTTCGCGTGGACTACAGGATTTTGAATTTATTTATTCTAAAATAAAAGTAGCCTATGTTACTCCTTATTACATCAGCTACCTGTCAAAGTCACGTCAAAATCGGTCCAGCCATTTCAGAGATTAGCCCAGACAAACAGACAAAACTTGTAAAAAAAAATATTTTGGTGTATGTACCCTATATACATATATTCATATGCATGTAGTAAAAAGCAGTTATTTCAATATTACAAACAGACACTCCAATTTTATTTATATGTATAGATGTACAGATTTAATCGTCATTGCTTGCAGTTTAACCTTATCAAAATGATTCTAACAATCCTTTGCGATGGTTTTGACCCTTCGAATGCTTTCGATAAATCCAGCACCACGTAACTATTACTAAATAAAAGACACAAGACACAAACACACTAACATAATATGTTGCCAATTAGGGTACCTTAAACAATTTACAACATCGCACCGGTGAAATCAGACACCTGAATGGGTTCCGCATACGGTCACTGACCTGCGGCCTGAGAAAGCGACAGTTCGTAAAAAAGCGGTCAAGTACGGGTCGGCCATTTCTTTTGATTACATTGTCAGTTTGCGTACCTAAGGCAGCGGGAGAATTCGATAACATAGGTTTTATTTTTTGAGGTGAAAAATCATATAGCGAATCCTCCCGCTCTAGAGTGAAGCGAAAGTTAAAACCCACGTCCTTCAGTTGCCCTTTGCGTTCCAGTACCATTGGTATCTCTGTCAGAAGTCGACCTATGGCTCAAGTAGGCTTCGAACTGGGCCTCTACGGATTTGCTGACCTCTCTTTGAGGCGCGCATGTACAGGTACCGGCACTGATCTTGAGCGCTGGCTTCAAGTTTCGCAGTAATCAAATATCGGGTCTCTTTAGTCGTGCGACGTGAGACGCGGGAGCGGAGAGTGTCAGCGATTGGCTCGCCGCGCCATCGTGTCATAGACGTCACTCGTGATTCGTTCCCTACGCTTGCTGCATGTATCTAACAACGACGACGATTGGCTCGCCAATGTATGGAATGCGCAAAGCGATCCCCACTCTGACGCCGAGCGCTCAAGATCCGTGCCGGTATTTATAACACTACGCGCCGTTGACGAAAAAAGGTGGGATTTCAGTTCCTAGGAAATCACGTTAGTCCGTTGATCCTTACTCTCATTTGTAAATCTTTCACGTACTGGGCCCGCGGATTAGTGGATTGGCCATTCCCTCTCATGAAGAGGAGGTCTGAGTCATAAAATAGATAGGTATAGAAGACAATCTCATGTATGTACTTCACTTTTTATACCTACGCTCGGTGGACGCACACTAATGAGCGTTTGAGCCGGAACTGTTCGACGAGCTGGCTGAGGCGCCCCGAGATATCGTGTCCGTGAGCGGTGCCTATGTGTGCGTTGCTCGAGCGCACTTTGTATGTAGATTGACTTCTGTACTTAGTTTATCTATTTAGTGTGAGTTCTAGAAGTGGGAACATTATAAAGCCGATTATGTCATGTATTTATCAGCTCGCTGGGCGTTGGCGATATTATATTTAATTTGTACATTACAAAACATTTATTTTAGCACCCATTACAAATTAATCTAGGCCACTAAATCTCAATAGCAATTTAATTTAAAACCAATATTTATACAAGAAACTGCATAGTTAAAATAATCGATTCTTCAAGCACTTTGATGTAATAAATACAGTTCTTAAACAAGACTGAATGAGATCAATTGGATTCAAAATAAAGCTAACCATTATTCCTAAATCATTGATATAAATTCAATATGATATAAGTTTAGAGGCTTGTAGCATTGTCATAACCACCATGTTTTTTAGTTTTATATACATATGTAAGCTTCACGCAAGCATTCACCAAGTGTATAATATTTTGACAGGCCTGTTGGTACAAGTAATATGTAACCAAGCATTATATGTAACACATAATATGATTTAAAAGAGTGTCCATGGAGTTTCTTGCACGTTCTTCTCCATAGAGACCTACTCTTTGGAACGTGCAATTTAGCTTCACTTTTCTTGGACTGACCGACATTTGACTATTCAAAAGTGCCTGTAAATGGTCTATTTGAAATAAATGATTTGACTTTGACTTTGACTTTGGTTCCAGTGGTTAGTGGCCCTGACTGCTATGCCGGAGGTCGTGGGTTCGATTGCCACCCTGGACAAATGTTTATGTGATGAGCATGATCATTTGTTCTGTGTCTGGGTGTAATTTATCTATAATATGTATGTATTTAGAAATATATAAGTAGGTATGTTTATCAGTTGTCTAGTACTCATAACACAAGCTCTGCTTAGCTTGGGACTAGACGGCGTTGTGTGGTAGTTGTGGAATATTATTATTACATTATTATTATTATTAATAACGAATACGTGTCCATGAAGCTACGCATCTATGGACAGTATATAGGCCTTAGCGAATAGTTCCCCATCAAAAGAGCTGTAGCTCTTTTATTTATTTTTTTAGGTGGAAAATCTTAATATGTCTTTTCTCGCTCTACGGTAGAGAGAAAGGTGTGTCAGCGTTGCTAAACTTAAAAGATTCATTCGTGAATGGATGGATGAGAATGAATGGATGTTTGAAGTATAACAACACTGACACGCCCTCTCTCTCTACCCTAGAGCAAGAGAAGGCATATTATGATTTTACTCCTCAAAAAAAAAAATAGCTAAAGTTCTTTTGATGGGGAAATATTCGCTAAGGCCTACTGTTCACGGATGCGTAGCTTTATATACGATGTGTGTAAGCTTCACGCAGATGTACACTAAGCCTATAATGACGAATACGCGTCCATGGACAGTATAGAATAGAATAGAATAGCATTTATTCGGCGCAAGCAACACAATATACAACAACATAAAATAATAATTAAAAAAAAAAGTACAGACATACAATACAGTTGCAGTAACTGTGCCTGAACCGAAAGGGTCACCAACTCAGCAATTGCTGGGCGTCAAACACCCAGCGCTGATTTTCAGCTGGCACCCCGCAGTGACGCAGTAAGCCTAAGTTAGTTTTTTCAACACATACTGCATACCGCATTACTTATATCCTGCTTTGTAAAGATACATTAACTTTTTTTATGAGTTATGAAGTCAGCAAATCGAAGATCAATGGTTTTTTTTTTTATATGCATCATGATGCATGCCAGGTGAGTGATTATTTTTTGTGCAAATATATTTTTCGTAATTAGAGTGTTAAAATCAAATTGACTTGAAACTAATTTAATTCGTCAAACAGATTTTAAAATTAGATTCGCCAGTTATTCGAGAGAATAACGTAATTAAATTTACCACGCTAATTAGTGTTATTTATTAACTGAATCTAGTTGAAAATGAAATGGTAAGTAAGTATATGTTATTATACGAGTATATACCTACTTAATTTGCTAGTAATCTTCAATTTATATAAATAAAATTACTACCCCGTCCCCGTTTGGAGTCTACTGTAATGTACTTTCCTAAAGTCGATACCTACCTATAATAAATATGCCATTTTTTTTTTATCTGTCTGTCTGTTTATTCCAAGTAATCTCCGAAACGGCTAGACCATTTTGACAAGACTTTCACTTGTTATTTTAGAAAACTTATTAGAGTTCCGCACAAAAAAAACCTTCCTGAAATTCTAAATTTGGCAAACCAAATCAAAGGAAATTCGCCCTTATAACGACGCAGGCAACAAAAAAAAGTAAGTCAGCTGTTTCTTATGTTTCTAACCCATTGAAGATACCCATGAAGCATGGTTGGCATGGTTCAAAGCGAAGTGTCACTGTGTTTCCTAGCCAAAGAAAACTAAACCTTATTCCGAAGACATATGGTTTATTCCACCATATGAGGTTATGTCACTTGTCCAGTGTTCTCAGTCACAGGAAATTGAACCTTATGACAATGTGATATGGCGGAATACAGCGTGAGGTGTTATGGCACGTGGACAGAGTCCGGTTCCGACTACTTTCGATTCGTGAATCAAGGCCGCAGGGTAGAAATTTACATTATGTAGAATTGTCAAGTATTTTGTACATTTTGAGAGCAAGGAAAATGTTCTAGAAAAGATATTTAATGTCCTTTAATGTATTAAATAAGCTAGTTAATGGCTAAAAAGGACGTCAATTAGAGATGTGCCGTGCCGCGGCAATATTGCCGAGAAGTGGGAAAATTGGTCGCAATATTGCTTGAAGACTAGTTTATAACAGATAAAAAAAAAAAAAGTATAAACTTTCTATCGGTGAAAAAATTTAAGGCATCGGACTAGTACTTCCAGAGATTACCTCCTTTTTTTTTGTTTTCGAGGGGAACCTTCAAAAGGCGCCTGGACTTTGAGGATAAGTCCGGGGAATGTGGGATTTTTACCTCACTAAAACCAGTAATTGTTTAGCTTGTTTTGTAATGCACCATGTGCAACCCCATTTTATGTCCAGTCAATCTCTTTCCATACCAGGTTGCCTGGAAGAGATCGCAGAATGCGATAAGGCCGCCAATTGTATATTTTAAATATAAGGCTCAAATCTGTAATTTATTATCTTGGTGTACAATAAAGGATACATAAATAAATAAATAAAACCACCCCGGTGATCACCATCAGTATATAGAAGGGGGCCCCGTTACATCTCAAAAGACCATTCCGGAACCCCTCAGTGCAACGCCTGTTACGACACATCCCTGAAGAGACTTTATAACGGTCTCCCCTGACCCTTTTGTGCACGTCAGCACGTGATCACTGTGCTATCGTCCTCCCTGGAATCCCTCGATGAGCGAGCAGAGTCCCCACTCTGAGCGCCCATGGTTCCAAGAGATTACCTCCTACAAACAAAAAAACATAAAAACAAAGAAACAAACTTAAGTAGATTAGTTATTTACTTATTATTATTATTATTATGTAAATGTCAATCGTGCAAATGAGAGAGAGGGATGAGCTATACATCCTCTAAAGCACCATCCATTTTTCTCACGAGGAAGACTGATGTTTTGACATGTCATGGTACGCCCTCTGGTTTATAGAACTAATTAGGTTACCGTGTTAACCGTAAACTATTTAACTATGCACAGTCGTGATGTTTACCGACTCATTGACACAATTCTGACCCTTATTATCATACCTGCATAAATGCAAGTTTGTATGACACGACCAATGTCAGAGGAATACTTGAAAGCATTTGATGACAACTTGACCTATACATACAGACCCTGTAAGCAATGTTATACTACAGTCATGCCTTGATCACACGTACCGAGTAAAAGGGCGAGACAGTAAAATGATGCTCGACCGAGACAATGATGCAAGCGAGTTGTAGAGATATATTATTGCGCTTTGTTTATACGTACCGAGTATTAGGCCGAGAGTACTGTCTCGCCCGTTTACTCGGTACGTGTGATCAAGGCATTACACATTCGTACTCGTTTTTTAGTAGGGAAATCTTTCAATGATTTCTCCCGCCTTGGGCGGAGAGGAAAGTCGTGTCAGACTTTTACTGACTAAAACCTGTTCTTTCTTTGCCTTGCGTCCAGGGCCCTGGGTTTTTCTTTCAGAAGCGACCCCATGGCCTCATTAGGCTTCGACCCTGCTGGGCCCCTACGATTTGGCTAACATCTGCTTGAGACGCAAGTGGAACACTAGGCACCGTCGGCTACTTGGGCTCGAAAATCAGCCAATGACTTCTCCCGCTCTTCTGTGAAGGGGGAGAGCAGACTTTTACTGACTTAAACCCACTACTGTTTCATCTTTGCGTTCGTTCCAGGGCCCCGGGGTTCTATTTACCCCTGTGCCCCAATTTGCCCCGTTTAACGGTAGCGGTGGTACCAATCAGCCCCGGGACGTTTGGCGACAAGCAACGAGTGACTTCTACCGATCGTAGCGGCTTACTTAACGGGCTGAGTAACGGACGAACGTCAATGTATACATTTATGCTTATTCATGGAGCTTTGTAATCACTTTTAATGGCATTTACTGTATTTTAACATAAAACTAAGTAATTTTACTACTTGATTTTCATGGAAGACGGCGGTTTTAAATGTCCTAGAATCTGTCACAGTTTCAGTCAAATTACACTCAGTATATCAATGGTCAATGGTTCTAGACCATAGTTTCCCAACCTTTTATGGATTAACTAACGAAAGGGGCCCTTTACAAGAAAACCAAATTCTAACGCCCCCCTGTCACATAGTTAATTATAGCAATTTTATACGGCTACCTATTATCTTTTAATGATTAATTAGATTACAAATTAATTCTATCTCTCTCTCAGTAATTGTACTACTCGTGGTCGTGGTCGAGAGTCATGATTACTTAAAACAACTAAAACATGGAGAACCCCGTTTGCCTTTAGCCCCGCTACCACCCCCCACGAAAAGCTCCAGCGCCAGTATAGCAGGCATTGCTGCCCCCCCTGGGAATCTATGTTCTAGACCAGCTTTACCTATCTGGTGGGTCGCGACCCGGCATCGGGTCGCCAAAAAATAATACCGGGTCGGTCGAGATGAGACCTCAGGATAAAACTGACATCGTTTTCGGCGGATTTGGATGCCTTGGTTAAAAATAAACAGCTTCATACTTCTCACTGATTATTGTAATACATACATATTATTAGCAATAACTGTGTTTTATTTTACCTACTACCGATTTCAGTGGGTCCAAAAACTGAAGCGGGTTACGAAGGAGGAGTATGAAATTTACCGGGTCACAGTAGAACAACGTTTGGGAAACGCTGTTCTAGACCATTAAAACAATGTATGCAATTTTCTGTTATCCCAACAAATAAACAAAATTAATTTTTATTTTTTAGCATGTCAAGTAACACACGCCGACACTAATCCCTCAATAAATCTAAATACAACTCACGAAAGTTCTATTACAAAAAAGCTTTCGTAAGAATTTCAAATTCAACAGTAAGTGAATGTTACTGAAAAACAGAAACAAAACAGTGTATTAACACATCATTACCGCCTTACATTACATTACATTACATATTTCCTCCATTAAAAAATCCATTACAAAACTTCAATTGTAAGTCACGTTATTGTTTCATGAAATCATTGGGTATTTTGCTGAATATTAAACTTTCGTTTTCAGATTTGATTGCATTTATTATTGGTTCTTAGACAATATCTTAGGAAATCATCAAACACGAAGTCTGAGTCTGAGTTTTCGGTTCAGCCCAGAGAGGGATTTCCCCCTCTCTGGGTTCAAGCCAACAACAGGGGTCCAACGGTTTAACGTGCTGTGTAAGTACTACACCATTTTTCAGTAACACCCCGGAGTTTGAACGGAAAATCTTCCTATAACTGCTTCTGCTCTGAGTGGAGCCAGAGAGAGAAAGTCAGACTTTAACGGACTAAAATTCACCTGTGTTTCGTCCGTTGCCCTTTGCGTTCTAGGGTGCAATGACATTTTTGAACAATCCCGCATATATCTTTAGTTATCTTGTTGGTATCAGTGGATGTAAGCACTTTCGCTGATCATTCAATATTTAAAATTTCATAAATAACATTTTTGGGTGCTCAATCATCAAAATAATAATTTCTCCCGCTCTTTGTGAAGAGAGGGTACGACCTGCAAATAGTTATACTGGGTCTGAGTGTGTTGTACATGTAAGTTCACATGTTTGTGAACGCACCCTCGACACAGGAGTCATTCTAAGCTTACCAAACTGGTATAGACACCAGAGTCGCCACACGTCCGAGCTGGTCGTGCCACCAAAATTGGTTGCGCAACCAAACGGACACCAGTACCCCTAGCCAAGATACTGATCTGCAATATTTAACGCTAGTAGAAAGCTTCAAATGTACGGGAATGACGTCGTCTCAACGCTCAGTCACGTGGTCAAAACAAAAGATTCGGCGACGCGGCCAACTCGAAGCGTTCGACGCAAGCGAAACGGTTGTAACATGACTAGGGGGGCAGGTGAGTAACTCTCTATAGAGCTGTATACATTTTGTTGGTAGCGGCAACTGATCATGCGTCTCGGTGAAATATAAAGAGTGGAGCAATGACTTAAAAAAAAATAGAGTTATAACATGTTATGTTACTGAACAGTCTACACTTTTATTTTCAAATTCAATTGCATCTTATAACTGATAATATCTTGAGATCATGGGGCGTAACGTTGCATGATCCAGGGTACGATGGTGGTACTTTCATCTTGAGACAGTTCAGCTGTGAACGCATCGTAATCATAATTATGATTAATGTAATGTTTTTTTTTTCCTTTTCTTTTCAGTAATTCTAACGTAGAAATCCGCAAAGTCAATTTTATTCAGGTCGCAATATTTTTATATCTCTAGCAACTTAGCTATTTCTTTCTGAAACTTACAGCCTACTTTAAAATGAATTTTCTATTATACATAACTGTGAAAGATCTGATAAATCGAAATTGTGCGGAAATAAATAGAGTTGCTATAAATATAAAAATATTGCAACATGAAAAAAATTTACTTTGCGGGTTTTGAAACTGTACCCCTCGTGTAAGAACAGTGGTGGCCGAGTGGTAATGGCCCAGACTTACGAGGTCGCGGGTTCAAACCCAGCCAGGCTCATTACTTTGTGTATTTTTATTTCATCAGCTCTCAAAACGGAGAAGGAATCCGGCATATCCTAGTACCAAAAAATCGAAGACAAGTGACATACACCAACCTGCACTAGACCCGCGTGGTGGTATTACGGCCCATTCCCTCTCCTAGAGGAGGCCTGAGTCCCAACAGTTGGAACATTATAAGGCCGACTCTGCCAAATTCCCACTACTGGGACTGATACCTCCTCTATAGGAGAGGGAATAAGCCTCCACCACGCGGGCCCAGTGCGGGTTGGTAGATGTCCTATATCTTCACATACATACATACATCATGTGACAGAGGCATCGAAGCATCATGACGGTTGCCAAACGGAACTGAACACGCACCACTTGGTAGAAAGCAGCTCACTGACCTCGTTGGACTAACTTCATTAAATACTGATGACTACTGAACCGTAGGACGGTCGTTGGAGAATATTTTTATTGTAACTTTTAAATAGTTACGTACTAACACACCCAGCGCTGGTTTTCAGTTGGCACCCCGCAGTGACGCATAGTAAGGACTTGGACTCACGAATTGGAGGTGTATTTTGGTGGAAAATCATCCACAAAAAGATTTCTGGCTATAGAAGAGGGACTGTCAGACTTTTACTGACAGCTCACATGCGATCCTTCAGTTACCCTTTCTGTTCCAAGGCCACAATATGAAAAGGGTAATTGAAAGGTCGCGAGTGAGTCCCAGGAAATTCGTGGTCCTAGAACGCCAACGTCTGAAGAACACGGTATGGTTTTAGTGAGTAAAAGCCTGACACCGGTCACGCCCTCCTGCTCCACTCTAGTGCGGGAGAAGTCAGTGGATGACAATCACGACAAAAAAAAATGGTCAAAGAATCTTATAGCCCAAGCGTTACAATCTTTCCACATTCCACTCTTTCTGTTTTATTTATTTTATGCTTTATGCATATAAAGGTATAGAGACAGACTTAATACCTTAAGGTTTGGTTTTGTCTACATCCAAACAAAACTAATTCATCAAACAAAATATGTAACACAAAATCAGGATCTAAAAGCTGCCCCCATTTTATCAAGCACACCAATCAAATCAAATTAATGCAACCAGATTCTTGTTTAACACAATCAATTGATTTTGTATGCAGTAATAATATAAATAATAATCCACCTGTCCTGTTGGGTTACCTTGAAAGTCTATGAGAGCTTAATTTCGGCCTTCACAAAGGCGTTGGCTACTTGTAAGCAGTTAAAACTTACTTTGCCGGTCAATTAGAGCCAAATGGCCGTACAAGGATTTCATTCTCAAATAAAGCACATTTATCTGTATTAGGTGTCGGATCAAGTTGTTAAAATTGTGATTGAAGTACCTAAACAATATTTTTTTGAAGTGAGAATTCGTCAAATATTGACGTTGTTGGTCTAATAGTCAGTGACCCTGACTCCCAACTTTTCAGTCACTGGCGCCACTTTTAAACTTCCTCTAATATACTAATTTCTCACTTTCTCCAATCTTGTCTCACCACTCATCCATCTCAACATCCTTATCTCCACTACATGCAATCTGTTTTCAACCTTCTTTTTCACAGCCCAACGTTTTGATCCATACAGTATGACAGGTTTTACGACGGACTTGTAAATTATACCTTTCAATTTGAGGGGCATTCGTGGGTCGCAAGTTGTTCCCGTGACCTGTCGCCATTTTATTCATCCTGCGTTGATCCAATGTGTTACGTCCCGGTCTACTTCACCATCCCCTTGGACGAGCGACCCGAGGTACAGAACGTCGGAACAGATCGGTGTGGGCGTTCCGGCAAAAGCTAAAGGCACAGGATTGGAGAGACCGCCGAAATCGCAGAACGAGTACTCCGTATTAGTGCTACTCAATTTCAGGCCAACACTTTCCAGTCTGTGCCATCACACCTCCAATCTGTTCTGGACTTCTAGGCCACTGTCGACAAACCAACACAATGTCTTCAGCAAACAGCATACACCAGGGAGCTTTTTCCTGAATTTCCGACGTCAGAGCGTCCATTATCATCAGGACGAAGAAAGGGCTGAGAGCCGATTCTTGTTGTAAGCCGACAACCTCATTGATGTTTCCAGTGGTATGTGTGTGGTTTGATTATACGAGTATATTAATAAAACAAAACAAAATCTTTTTTTGTTTTAAAAACCTAATAATTTCATCAAAAACAAGTGAATCCAAAACGATTATCTAACAAAAAAATGTAAACAAGTAAACAAAACAAGGTCATAACACACATAACACGAATCGCAGTCAAATTCGCAGCAAGAACTGGGTTAAAATAACAGTTACTACAGGTAGTTACCGGTCTTAACTGCGACATTAAGTTGCCATTAACTTGGGTTCAAGCGGTTTCACTGTAAGGCTCTTTTCACACGATCTGGCGAGCGTGTTTGGACTGTTCTGAGATCACTCTTCATTTATACTTATTCGAGTTTTTTATTAGTTTTAGTAGTGTTTCATTTTACACTTCAACCTCCGCTTCCACCTCTGATTTTGGTTTCGAGTCCGGTTTCGAGACCAACGGTTTTTGAATGGATCAAGGGCTTGATTCAGAATGCAGTACTCCTGGACACGGCGTGTTTAGTTAGAAGATTCCTCTTTCTTTGGAGCCCTGACCACCGGTAGCTTGAACCCTGTTCCCGACACCGGTTACGGGGCTACTATTTTTTTATGTTTTGTACAAGAAATATTCAAAAATGTAAAAAATATTATGATTTTTTTGTCTCGCAATAAAAAGTATATGTATTTAATGTCAATTTTCGCACTTACAATTGCGGTAAGCTAATCTAAGTCAAGAGTGAATAGATTATTTTAGGCAAGCGTGCTCCATCGTCAGCCTCACCATCGCTTATCGTCAAGTGAGATAGTGGTCAAACGCGAGCCTATCATTAATAAAAAAAAGCTAGGTACGCAGCGTTTGCCTGCACATGTGAAGCAAGCCTTATAGTCTCTATCTCGTAATGCAGGAAGATAACCAGTGGTTCAGGAAGGCTAAACCCGTATTGAAAAGAAAACTCTTTACATAAATATGCTTCCGGTCAAGTGAGAGTGTAGTTATCGGTATATCTAGTATTGGCGACTTTTACTGGTGTTTATAATATCCGTTTACAATCCACAGAGTTGATAGTTAAATTTTTTTTCTTTATTAAGTTAGCTAAATTATCTTTATTCACACTTGTTTAGTACGTACTTACCGTAAAACAGGAGACGCTCCATGCGTCAGGAGTCGCAAAGCGATCCCTGGTCACCATAAGTGTGGGATTGCGGACGATGAGCGATAGGTAGTTCGCCGTCCGACTGTCCGGTAAAGATCGAGCCTCGACCGTCGACAGTTCTTAGTGTGACACACGCTTCAAAAAGATATGCCCGCTAGGACCAAGGGATTTTTTTTAAAGAGTTTTTTTTTTAAGAGAATTCAAGGGGCAACTGAAAGACCTTGCTCCACCCTTAAGTAGGAAAAGTTATTGAATGAATTCCTATCTCAATAAAAAAGCACTATTGAAAGTTACTAATTAAATAAATGATTAAAACACTATGCAGATGTACTTCAGGGCCGTTCAAGCTGTTTATGACTTGCTAAGCTAAGCATTATGGTAATGATCTTACTAATTTATGCTGATTTGAAAGATCTAATGAGAAGACATTACCTTATCTAACACGTAAGATAATTTAGTACCTAAGTATCAATAAACTAGCTGACTATCGTGGTTTCGCTCGCGTCTTAACTTTCTGCTTCGCTCCTATGAATCGAAAACCGAATCCTTAAAAAAAACTCAACTATAGAAGACGCCCATCCTGGGTGTAAAAAGAGCAGACCGAGTTCGGAATAACACGTTGCGCTCCAAAACGGGCGTAATAGACGTGGGCAAAAGGCTGCCAGGCTTAAATGGGATTGGGCGAGTCACGTCAGCCGCATGAGCAGTGACCGCTGGGCAAGTGTCGCCACCCGGTGGGTTCCTGCAAACGGTAAGCGCCATCGAGGTCGCCCTAGAAAGAGGTGGCGAGATGATCTAGACGCGTATCACGAGAACTGGTTAGAGACGGCGCGAGAGAAGAATGTCTGGAAGGACTTGGGGCCTTTGCCCAGCAGTGGGACAGTAATGGCTATTAAAAAAAAAAAATAGAAGACGCCAATTAACCGTGAAATAAAGTACATTGACCTTTTCCCAATATCTCTGAGTAGGTACTCGAAAAACAAACAATGAACTGCTTTTCATCACTAGATCATGTAAAGGATCACGGTACATATCGATTCAAGACAGCTATATGTCTTTATTTCCGTTTTTGAAATTAAGAATGTCAATAAATGTAGGAGGGTCAATGACCGCTATTCCTCGGTTATCTGGCGCGTACTTTAGTGACAAACAAACAAACTTTTCAACTTTATTATACTCAAATGTATAAACTTAATGTATACACATAAAATGTTTTGGGAACACATTCATTATGCGTATAGCTAAGGAGTGGAATTCCCTGCCGGAGTCTGTAGGTATTTCCAGATAGCTACAACATAGGGGTCTTTAAGGGGTAAATAACTAAATAGGTAACTTCTAGGCAAGCGTGCTCCATCGTCGATCACATCATCGCTTACCATCAGGTGAGATGGTGGTCAAACGCGAGCCTTTCTACACTAATATTATAAAGATATAAAGTTTTTTTTTTGTTTTTATGTTATTTTGTTCGTAGGAGATAATCTCTGGAAGTACTTGGTCTGATTGCAAAAATTTTTTTCACCGATAGAAAGCTGCTTTATTCCTGAGTGACATAGGCTACATTTTATGTACGGGGACGAAGTTGCGGGCAAAAGCTAGTCAATAACAAAAAAAAAAATTTTTTTAAAATAAAATACACAGGAAAAAATAAATCATCTCTCTATCTACCTCCGGAAAGAAAACCCAGTTATATTATGTACATAACTCTTACATACACAACATAGTGCATACATAATTATGCACTTACTAAACACCCTATAAGGTGCGCAGGCGCAGTCGTGAAGCATCCACCATCACCGGCGATTTCTACCCATTTCCTCTACTCTCTTATGTACCGGCTGTACATAATATTGTACATAGTATATATCTATATATATAAAAATCAATGACACTTTTCGTTGTAATTTTATTACTCAAGAACGGGCTCACCTATCCAAACTAAATGTTTAGGCTTTGTTCGGACTATTAAGTAGATGGTTTATGTGAAGTTTGGTAGGGTAGAGTAGGGTAGAGTAGGGTAGAGTAGGGTATAGTAGGGTGGAGTAGGGAAGAGCGGGAGCGAAGCCGCGCGGGCAAAAGCTAGTACATCATATAATTGTACTCTCTCAAGTTGGATAGCGTTGTGTATACAGTATACAACAGTGTTTTTCAAAAGCATCGAAGGATTGGAATAATTTGCCTGCTTTAGTCTTCCCGTCCGATTATAATTTATTTGTCTTAAAGGTTAGAGTTCAATCGACCTCCAGATCAAGCGTCGTAAGTGGAAATGGATTGGTCACACGCTTAGGAGGGATTCCGATCACATACCTAAACAGGCGTTGGACTGGAATCCCCAAGGGAAAAGAAAGCGTGGTCGTCCTCGGCAAATCTGGCGACGTACCGTGTTAACAGATGCGACGGCCATTGGAAAGGCATGGAGCGATGTGAAGCGTAAAGCTCAAGACCGATCGCGATGGGAGATTATTGTCAGCGCCGTCTACCCTAGCTAGGGGCCATAGGATCTTAAGCAGCGTAGAAACATAGATAAATATTGTCTATAACCGAATATCGTCATAATATGTTGGAAATATGCTCCAACTGCAAATGAGCGTGGTATTACGTCTGTATGGAAATTCATCCGTCGCCGGCCCCTTAAGTGGCTTTTCGAGAGCATAAAGTAACAGCACATCAGTAATTCCCGGCCTCTGTAAACGCAAGTTTGCGGACACCGAGCTATGGGTACAAAATACAGGTTCCTCCTCCTCGAGTTGTATTCCTAATTACTGAGGGTCGTGAAGTTCCCGCTGGAATAGTATCTCGTCATCTGTGACGATTCTTAGCGTCATGAAGTGCGACGTGGAATTGGATGTCCAGTGTGGAGCGGACCTGCCCTAGCCAAGCTACAACCGTTTCTCTTGCATCGAACGCCTCGAGCTGGCCACGCCCACGATTTTTTTGTTCTGACCACGTGACTGAGCGTTGAGATGAAGTTTTCTACTAGCGGTAACGATTGCAGATTATCAACTTGGCTAGGGGTACTGATTTGCCCATCTTTTTGGACTGCGGCCTCTTGGTCGCTCAGGCTCCAGAATCCATTGTTTGTACATATCATAATCACTTTGCATTGCATAGCGTCAAAGAATGTTAGAACTGTAATAAAAAATAAAATAATGATCACGTTCCAGTATCGTTTCGTCAATTATAATTATACTAATAAAATTAATATCTATTTGAAATCTTTATTATAATATAAGCTATCGAGTTCCGTAGTTGTTAGTCAACACAGCCTAATCTTTAAGACCTGTAAACGTCCGGACCGAGCTCAAGTAGTCGACAGCGCGTACTGTTCCACGCGCGCCTCAAGCAGATGTCAGCAAACCGTAGGAGCCCGGCAGAGTCGAAGCCTACTAGGGACAAGGGTCTGCTTCTAAAAGGAAGATTCGGCCCTGGTATGTAAGGCAACGAAAGAGCAGGAGTGGGCTTTTCAATCAGTAAAAATCTGACGCACCCTCCCGCTGCGCCCAAGAGCGGGGGATGTCAAACCTGAAGGTGAAAATCAATCCGGCACCAACTCGAGATGAAATGGGTGTTAATATAGAGTTTAGATGATGCGAGATGCTACTGAGAAAAAACACGATAACACTTTGCTGGAACTGAGAATCGAAACCAGATCCGCCTATTCAGCTATGGACCTTGCAACCACTAGACTAACGAGATATATCTTCTATTAGTCTACACTAATACCTATTGTAAATAGGTAAAGTTTGTTATTTTGTTTGTAGGAGGTAATCTCTGAAAGTACTGTTTTGATTGCTAAATGCTTTCCCTTAATTTAATGTACGCGAACGAAGTTGCGGGCAAAAGCTAGTAAGCTTTATATCACAAATATATATAGGCTAAAAATTATAATGGAGTGGGAGTGTACTGACAGATACTAATAATGTCACAATAATCAAAAAAGTAAGCAAGCAGGTTAAAGTAAAAGCGAATAATCGATTCAGAATCGAGTCATCGAAGTGGAGTGAAACATGATGATTTCATAGACAACTAATCGATTATGAGCAGATTTATCTTAACCTTGATCTATATTCATTTAGTAGATTACAAATGTTAATGCTGTCTATAGTTGTTCTATTTGTTGTTTTATTATTTTCTTGGCCATAGATGATCTTGTTCATATCTGCTCCATCTATACTCCGTACATTCATTGGGCACGCCATATTTATAGCGTAATTAGGGACTTGCGCTTGCCTATAGTATATCAACCAGTCCTCAAAGAAGGGTCTTTGAAGAGTGGTTGGAAAGACGTCACGGCGTTCTCGCCTACCGCATGATGCAGGTCCTCATCGGACATGGTAAATTCGGGAGGTTCCTGCATCGGTTTCGTGCGGTTACCGCCCAGGTGTCACAACATTGTAGATCGCCCGAAGGACACGATGAAGGTGTTCCCCGCTTGGGCGGAGCACCGCCGTGTCTTCGTGGGAGCGATCGACGGCAAAGACCTCTCACCATAAGAGCCATGGCGTGGAGCGAGGAAAAATGATCGGGGCGACACGCGTGACAAATAATGTCATTGCCATACATTTTGTACTTAGCGTTTGGCGATAACGCTAAAAGTAAAATATTTTGTCTAAGCCTGCTGTACCGCTAATGTTTATGTTTTCTCGTAAACTACTTCATTGTATACAAAAACAAAAGAATACTACATATTACGACGAGAATTGTCCGCTGTGAGAATCATTTCACATATTTTACTTACGACTTTTACTCAAAAACTTGCCAAATGCGAATCATACTCGCACGCAAAGGGTTCCGTATTAAAATATTAAAATCAAGCAAAAAAAAAAAAGCCTACAAAATAATATCTCTTGTATGGAGACTCCCTTTAATTTTTAACTCTATTTTAGTTTTATAGTTTGTATTTATTTATTTTATAACTTATGTATACACCAAAATACAAAGAAGATAACATGTTATAAAATTTTATACAAAGGTACTGCTTATTTCACAAAGAAATTTCTTCCAGCAGACCTGCGAAAGGAAACAGTAAAAGAGATGTAGACAGTAGTGTGCAGAAGTAAGTATCTAGAGTTAGTGAAATCTTAACTAATAAATACTACCTATTTGTTGTTGTAGTAGCAATAGAAACACACAATTATAATTTGACTGTCTTCAAGGCAAGAGTGAATAGGCTCATAAACTAGTGCGCCTCACCATCACAGATTGCATCACTGCTTACCATCAGGTGGGATCGCAGTCTAGCACTAGTTTATATCAATAACTAAAAAACATTCTGTGACAATTTCAACTCTCTGCTTCTTATGGTTTATGAGATACAGCCCGCTGACAGACAGATGGACAGCGCAGGCTTAGTAATAAGGGAATAGGGTCCCGTTGGCACCCTTCGTACGGAACCCTAAAAACCAATTTTTTTTAATTAGTGTCTGCTATTAACTGAAAGAAACATTATTTTAGTTTCTCATCTTTAATGTTTTTGTACAGCTTTCGCTGTTATGAGAAGTGTTTTTATTACACCATGCATTCGACATGGTTTTGATATCCCATGGTGTTTAAAAGAAATTGCCTCACATTAGATAGAAACTATTATCAATTTTTTTTTTCTTGTGAGGAATCATCAAAAAGGCTTCTCCCGTTCTAGGTGGAACGAGAAGTAGTGTGTCAGACATTTACTAACTTTTTTTTACGGGTGGTAAAATCATCTAATTTTTTTTTTTTGTTTTTTGGGTGTAGTGGGTCCACCTTCGTTGCCTTTCATACCAGGGCCGAGTCTTGCTTTCAGGAGCAGACCCTTGGACCCAGTAGACTTTAACCCTGCTGGGCCCCTACTGGGTAAAGTCCACCCATGTTCCTTCAGTTGCCTCTTCCGTACCGGAGCCGTGACGAACTTTACGATGCCGCCGCCCTATCTTTGTGGTCACGTGGACTTTCTGACTGGGAAACCGTAATCTTAGAATTCAAAGAGCAACTGAAAGACATGGCTGGGTTCTAGTCAGTAAAAATCTGACGCCTTCTCGTTCCTTAGAATGTGGATGTAACATATTCTACTGTTTTTTTGTTTTTGCCATAGTTTGTAGTCAGACTTCTCGGCAAGCTTCGCTGAGGTAGTCTATCTCATTTCATTAGTTCAAACCCAGCCAGGCGCATTACTTTGTATAATTTATTTTATCACCGCTGCTCCCAAAATGGTGAAGGAAAACATCGTGAGGAACCGATATCCTAGAACCAAAAATTCGAAGATATGTGACATCCACCAACCCGTACTGCGCCCGCGTGGTGAATTATGCCCATTCCCTTTCCTAGAGAGGAGGCCTGAGGCCCAGCAATGTAAACATTATAAGGCCAGGCTATGCTATGCTATTGCTTTTAAATCAAATATTTTACATTAACTACCAAAAGAAATGAGAAAATACTTCAAATCCCATCAACTTTTCTGATAGCTTCATAAGCTCATACAAATAAAAAACACAATTCATCCAACTCATCTACATACCATAGGACTTTATAAAAACCATAGACAATCGACACGCAACGAAGATCAAAACACAGGCCTACTATTACGTCTTAAAACCATCAATAGAGAGAGATGGAGCTATTCAGGTCGAATAGCACTGTCCCTTTCTCACACAGAAAACATAACAGTTAAGACGTCATGGTAGAGACAATTTCGACAGTGTCCGAACCGACACATTTTATTTTCTATACTTTTTTTACTGATAATTCGGACACCGCCTTTATTGGAAGTATTTTGTACAATCAGAAAAAAAGATCTTAAAATAAAATATAAAGAAATTTATTACCCGAAATTACCACTATAATTCCAGTCTAAAATAGTTTTACCGTAGGTGCCCAGCAGGTTCAAACCTATTCATTTTAGGCTTCGGCCTACTAGGGCCAAGGGTCTGCTTCTGAAAGGAAGACTTGGCCCTGGTATGAAAGGCAACGAAGGAACAGGAGTGGATTCTTAGTCAGTAAATGTCTGACACGCCTTCCCGCTCTACCTAAGGGCGGGGGATGCGATCAGATGTTTTTCCCATCTAAAAAAAAAAAGCTTAAAATAGTTTTGGTAACATTCTTTTTACCTCATAAATTATATTTTAAAACGTTTTATTTGGCTATACTAAAAAGTGTGTGTCCGATTCACCAGTGAAAAATATTGAAATAAAAATGTGTCAATTCAGACACTATGTCCGAATAGTCAGTAAGTCGTAGAGGTAGGCCACTAATAAGAGCACAAAAGATAAAAGATAAAGAAAGATCTCGATAACTTTCTCTGTAGAGACGGGAGAAAGTAACCATTTCGTCACTATGGCAGATCAACCGTCACTTGTCATTATCAAAGGCTATTGCACTTGTTTTAACGCTATTGTGTTTTAGTATATTGAATAATGTTATGTGTCAAGTGTTTATGTATGAATTAATATACAAGGTGTAAGGGACAGCCTTCCACAAATTTTAACAGCTTGCTCAGTAGATGAAACTGAACAACCTTCCACAAAATTTTTTTTCAGGAAACGAAAAAAAATATCGGCCTCTCCATACAAATTGTCCAATCAAGTTTGTCATTTTGTATGGTGCGACTGATTTTTTTTTTTTCGTTTTCTGTAAAAATTGTTTGTGGAAGGTTGTTCAGTTTCGTCTACTGAGCAAGCCCTTAAAGTTTGTGGAGGGCTGTCTCTTACACGTTTTATATAATAATATTCCACAACTTTCATACAACGCCATATACAATATTGGTTTTAGTAATATTAGAAACCCGAAACACGTGTATAGTATTTTATGTAAAAAATCTATGTACAACTCATAACTGTATCATAAAAAATCACAAAGCTATAAGCCTGTTATGTCAGCAAAAATACATATTCCATCAATCAAAATACCGGGCCATCCAGGCCGCTGAGGGGTTGTTTTGCACTTGCACCCAACTATTTGCTGGCGCCTACTAAAAATAATGTTGTAGTTACACTAAGCACAGCTTGTGGCATTAGTCCTAGACAACTGATAAACATACTTATATATTTCTAAATACATACATATTATAGATAAATTACTCCCAGACGCAGAACAAACGATCAAGCTTATCACAGAAACATTTGTCTTAGATGGAAATTGAACCCACGATCACGACCTCTTATGTCTGACTGGCTGGACTGGTCTTGTCAGTCAGTCAACTGACTGACTGACACATATAGCTGAAACTATTGGGACTAGGACCGTCAAAATTTTGCACAAGGTTTTTTTTCAGACGTTACCGAGCACTAAGCGAGGATTTTTCAAACTTACTCTAAAAGGATGAAACGGAGGTTCAAAGTTTGTAAGGAGAAACCAACATCCAACGCGGATCCGGCCACCGTAGGCGCGGGCTTGCGGACAGTGAGCAATGGGTAGCTCGCTGTCCGGCCTTCCGGTATCTGTCCGGACCAAGCCCAAGTCGCCGACGACGCGCACTGTTCCCGCGCGCCTCAAGGAGTTGTCAGCAACAGCAGGGACCCAGCTGGGTCGAAGCCTACTGGGGCCAAGGTTATCCGAAAGGGCGCTCGAGCCCCGGTATGAAGGCTTGGAGGAACGGGATGGGTTTTATAGTCAGTAAGAGTCTGACACAATCTCCCTATCTCCCGCTCCGCCCAACCGCCCAAGAGCGGTTATAGTCATAAGATGATTTTTACCATCGAAAAAAAACGCGGACAAAGCCGCTGCCAGAAGCTAGTCTTAAAAATAATCGCTAAAACGTTAAATAAACACTGCTATTCAAATTAAACCTCCAACTGTTTAATATTTAAATATAATCCATTAAAACTATAAGTTAAACAATCTTTAACCCACTAATTTTAAGACAAAACATAGATTTTAGTCAAAAAACCAGTCGTCAAGGTACCACGACTAATAACGACTATGCTAATAGATTCAAGAATAATCTATATGCTATGATTGCTAACCTGACATTTTATTAGCCTAGATTCTATGAAATCCTTTTGGTAGGTAAATGATTATATTCAGATTTGAACATTTATCCTTCATATTTACATATGTTTGAAGCAAAGATTTGAAATAAATGAAACTAAGAGTTCGTTGCACCAAGAGCTTTTTTTTTCAAAGTCATTCATTGCATTCTCTCGTTCTAACGTGGAGTGGGAGTGCGTGCCAAACTTTTAGAAACTAAAACCTGTGTCCTTCAGTTGCTTTTTGCGTTCTTTTTTTTAGGAGGAAAAATCATCCAATGACATCCACTCTTGCTCCTTCTTTGCCTTCGTCCGAGGGCCCTGGGTTTCACTTTCGCACTACCTGTGGTGCTTTTTACATTCTAGGACTACGGGTTATAACTCCTTCCGCTAAAACTTTTACTAACTATAACTATGCCTGTAACTTTAGTATTGCCCTTTGCTTTTTCAGGAATTCCCCGTAGCCCTAGCGAGGATCAACGTTACAGGGCCCTTACGGTGTTGCTGACATCTCTTCCAAACGCGCCTCTTCGAAGCGCTCCAAACACTACGCGCTTTCGATGACTCTGGCTAGTTCCGGACGGTTACGGACAATCGGACGAGAAGCTGTCGGTTGTGTGCCCAAAAAACTGGCGGCATTGCCACGGTTATGACTGTTTTGTCTGTAATGATTTTTAACAGATCATCTGTCGGATCAATTATGATCGCTTGGACACCGAATCCTGCTTTCCGAAAAACATCTACGTCTGTAACGCTTTTCACTTCTGAAAATTTACTCTAAGAACCTAATTTTATGTTCATTGCATTGATTTCAATGATTTTGTTACTAACTGGCTATTTTTAGCTAATGACCTTAAAATTCACAGAAGCAAATAATTTCCAAGTTTTACGCAAAAATCCTAGAAATGTAAGTGTGAACTAATTAGTTAAAACAAATCACCTTACTGGCACATTCGGGTGATGTACTAATGAGTTAATAACCTTTCACTGTTTCGATGCGCGTGCGCAATGTGTTGCTACATTTTACGTACTAGTGCTGTAATATGGCGCACGAAAGTTTTAGTGCACGAGTGCATTGAGTGGTGGTACAGAGGTACAGAGTTCAGGGCCGCGAGGTCAATTATATTTTGCCTAATACACACTTGAACAAGTGTTTGGTAACCCTAATTTTTTTTGTGAGAATCAAAGTCTGATAAAAAATATTTAAAAAAAAATCTACAATTAAATATTATTAAGATTTATAAACACTTGATTAAAACAATACGATGAAACAAAATATAAATGAACATCACAAAAATAATAAAGAAAAAATAGAATTAAGAAACAGGATATAAATAAACGCCGAATGAATATCATTTTAAAAACAATCTAATCTAGAATTTTTAATAAATTCAATCCATTGCCAAATACGAAATAGGATGTTGAAAAAACCCGCAAAATTTCTTCATTCTCACAAAAAATATATTTACGCCACAAAAGAAAAGACTAAAAACAGAGATTACATACATAAAAACACACATTAACAAGTTGATACAAACCTCAAGGTCCATTGCGCGATGACAACGGATGACTCCGACCATCTTAGGAAAGAACGCAGTCATGCAATCACGAAATGAAATATGTACATATCGTTATTGTAAAACTGAGATTTTTTTGATACCTGGGTTTCAAAGACACGGGTGCTTACCTGAAAGAAAGAAAAATTAGTTTATCAGTATGTTAATCAAGTTTATGACACACACACACACATACTAATTTGACTAAATACGAATATAATATAGCAGTCACAGCTGTTGCATATAGGAACCTGCTTGTTTGTGGAGAGTGAGGCTGGTCATTTGTATATATGTTAAACAGGGCTGGAGCCAACACGCTACCTTGGGGGACCTTCCTTCCTTGACTTAAACGAAGCCAACGACAGAGCTGTCCAGGTGGCTAAATACTGGTCGGACAAAATTTGAGTCAAATCGACACGAAGAAGAAGAAGACAGCTGTTGCAATTAATACTGGCCTACGTCTAATATATCCTACAAACGCTCTCGCGATTATTCCGCCAGGATCGCAATTCCACGAGAAAATACTCCATCTCGGCAGCTCTTCTGTCAAAGGATTGAAGAGCTGAACGAGATGGAGTCTCAAACACACACACTCTGGTGAATAGGTCACGAAAATACTTGTTGAACCGATGCGACGAAAGTGCTTAAATACGTTTATTTAGCACAAAGACAAAGGCACATCAACACAACAAGTTAGAAGATCCAAAATAAAATAGATAAATATAAAAATAAATCGGTTCATAAACAAAATATAGTGAGCCTCTCATTAGGTCCAATTCAACATAAATGCCAAACAACTAGTGCCTGACGCTGGTTTTCTAGTGGACCTTAGATATTGATACTGTCCAAGTCCATATAAAAAAAGAATAAAAGCCTTTAAATATAGCTAACTTCTTAGCTAACAATGTTGTAGCATATTTTGGAATGGAAGAGGCCAAAGGACACTTCGTAAACAGTGCACATGATGTGTCTAATATGAAAAAGACTATTCAGAAGGTGACTTTTAATGAAGTATAAAAGAAAAAGACATATTGTGCGGACCCCAAATGAATATGAAATTGGACGACATTTAAAATCAAGAGAGAAAAGTAAAGTAGCGGAATGAGATGAAAATATGTATTAATTAGAAGCTACTGCAATAAATATTTTGGTTCATCTAACAGTTACTAACCCAAATAAAATTGCTTGTAAAACTAGTGACTCGACCAAAATTCACCTCTACCATACAGTTACAACCCAGAAGTTGCGGGACACCTCTAGTTAAACCATAAACATAGTCGTTAAACTATTAAGCATAAAAGTTTATGTTGCTGTACAGTTTCTTCATGGTTGCACCATTACTGATAAATATTTGTTGCATGCATATTCGTTTCCTAGTAACTTTGTCCAGTAACTACATTAGCAATATTTACCTAACGTGGTTGGTTTTGGTTCATATATTTAGCGGGTGATAGTTCTTTATTAAGTGAAAAATAGAGTAGAATAAACTATATTGTACACCAAAATAGTAAAAAATTTACAGAAACTTAAAACTAAGGGTATAATGGCGTTCTTATCACTGACACGATATCTACCAAACAGCCGCTAGAATAGTTAGTTAATTTGAAAATGAACGAAAAAATAACTAAATTACTACTACCGAAAATCTAATGGTCCATCCAAATAGATGAAACAATGAAAACAGAGATCCGAAAGCTCAGATGTCGTTAAATAAAATTCAACTGCCATATATTTTGTTCAGATACACCAAACGAAATTGGAGTTAGTAATATCGATCAACATTCAGGCATCATTTATAGCCATAAAATATTTCATTAAAACCATGCACATGCCATGCATTATATATCAAAAATTAAGCAATATTTTCACCATTCAAAACAAATATACGTGCATCAACAGTTATTACCTCCTCACATTGTCTCAACACACATTATATTTAAACAAAGTACCTATACCCAGTATACCCACGTACACAGACCATTAGCTTACATACTATGTACAAATAGACTTTCACCCATTACGACTTATGAATTAATATCTGTATTACGTAATGGTAATTGCATATCTATGGATGATTTTGTAATGAATCACCTTTTTCTGCTTCATTTGACAGTTGAAGTGTGTGCATCGTGACCTTAGGATTGCTTGAACGCTTTTTTCGTCAATCAGCTGTCAGATCGGTAATTAAAACGATATCTATCAAAAGTATAGCTTCACTTATTTGTTAATTTAATACTTTATGCACATGCAGAAAGCGATTTATCGTCTTAGGCATTTCTTACCAATAAACCTTTGGGTGATGTAGACAAATAACAGAACTTAGTAAGTGCAATAAAAGAGAAAAAAGACAAATACAAAGAAGAGATTTACAAATAAACCACCAAAGTGAACAGCTTAAAAATGAGGAGAATTGAGATAGTCATGAAATGAAAAAAAGATATTGAGCGTCCTTTGATCTCTACGATGACACATGAAAAACTACTGCAGAAACAAACATAAAAAAACAACATACCTAAAAAGGGACAACAGATTATAAAGTATTGTTTTGCAGAAAGTATTGGAGAAAGCAATTGTCTTCTGTTAAAAATTGCATTTCATACATCCAAATCTTAAACGAAAAAGGAAAACGAAGAAATTTTAAACTAAAGTCTATTAGAATATAAAGGCTAAAAGCAATATAATACTAGAATCAGAATAGTACATACAATTAACAAACGTCTGCGAATTAAGAACTGTAGTAGAGCGGAAATAATAAACACAACAAAAATGATTTTGCACATAACGGTTAATGATTATGTTTATTTTTTAGCAAACAATGGAAAGTGTTAATAGCGCAAACTTTACAATACAGAAAAATGAATAGGCAATAAATGAAATGCATTACTTATCAGTTATAAGAAAGCAAAACATCTAAGCATGCATATTTCAACAACATTAATGAAAAGAATGATATAAAAAAAAAAACGAAAAAATAGCAAAATATATATATTTTTAATAAAATTACACATAATGGCAATTTCTTTAATGGCAACGCTCAAAATAACGATTCTAACAACGAAAATAAAACAACAGAAGAAAATACTCTTTCCAACAGTAATTCACCAAAAACGTAAGAAACGAATAAAAATAACGGCAAAACACAACAACTAACGAAAGCGAAGAGCAATTATCACTACTATAAGATACTGTTGAAGATATTCGCGTAGGGCCGTTTCACCAGTCAAGTCAAGTGGAATTCACTTTCACTGGCGCTCCCAATACTGAGTTCCTTATTCACGCATTTCTCGGTAGATTTTAATGTTGATGATTAAGTTTATCTATTTATTGATTTATAGATGAAGATGTATTCGATTAGTCTTGACCAGTTTTTGAATCTACTCAAGATCAATAACATTTTTGACAGCGTTTTTATAGTGACCTTATCGAGCATATTAGACGAAAATACTTTTTCTGGACTTGCACAATCTAAAAACTTCTGGAGTCCCACCATCATTGTCATCATCTTCCTGCCCTTGTCTCTTGTCTTTCATCGCCATCTTAAAATTATCATGTTTTTAGAGAGATAGAGACAGAGATATGTATTCAAGACAAATAGCACTAGTGATTATTTGCAACATCATTGTCGTAATCTAGAAGATGATCATGTATATTTAGCAACCTCTCAAGTTTTTCTCAAACATTATCATTTAGAATTGCAAATTAAGTAATATTAAGTAGAATAAAGGTGAATGGAACAAATGATTAAAGGTAAACTGGGCTGACCTAAACTAAATACAACAATTGAGCAATTCCGGCACCAAGTCACGCTCGCCCAAGCAGCATGCCCTGACTTCAATGAATTCACGTGAACTCTCGATTAGATTAGTAAGATAAGCCTGAACTTCTCACTGTTTCATTCGAACTTCTTCTTTTTTCTCATCATCATTATTATTTTCTTTTCCTTCTTCTTTCGTGTCGATCAAATCCTGATCAACCAATATTTAGTCACTTTATTCCCTTGCATCTGTTTCAATCTATTTGTCTTCTTCTTCCATCTGTATTAATTACCATATCAATCGTTTAGGCCTTTCTAACATACCATCTATCACCCATTATCATATCTATTTCTAACTTTTTCCCTGTCTTCATGAGACCGTACATATGAGTCATGGCGACTGTTCAACAATAGTGTCTGAGTCTCGGACAGTGAAAGTGTAGGGAACACAATGATGACCATGTACAATTGTGGGGCTCCCACGCAAAGCATGTTTCACCTGCTGACTTGCCTTATGGATCTAATTAAAACAATATGAAAGAAAGAGGCTACGAGCAAAGAGAGGATACAATATGCCACATTCTATTTAAAAAATATTTGAATAATAATATGTAGATTTTTTTTATTGTTGATAGGCTCGTGTTTCATCATTATCTCACCCGATGGAAAGCGACGATGGAGCATGCTTGCCTAGAAGTAACCTATTCACTCTTGACTTAAAGATCACCAGGTTGTAGGTATCAGGAAACACAGACTACGGTAGGGAATTCCTCTCCTTAGCTGTACAGTGAATGTGTTCCCAAAATACATCAGATAAAAAAAATGCAAATGGCGAAGATTGTGTAGCTATAGAAGTATGCATACATTTTTCTTTTAGTTAAAACGAAATATAGTCAGAGATTAAATTGAAAATACCTTAAATAAATACCAAAGAAGCAACTAATGAAGATCGTGAAAAAGAAAGCTAGATTTAAACTAAGTGCAATATAAGGTAACATCATAACATCAAAATACTAAAACTGTCACAACAGTCAAACGAGATACAACATGATATGTAATTAAATATCATCTTGCAGAATGGCATACCGTTCACTTAGTTGAGCGCAGCCGCGCGTGTAGACTAGTCTACGCCGTGGGAATAAAACCAGAGACCGTGGCGACCAATGACATGCAACGACACGATTTGAACCGACAGACAAATTATTATTATTCGATTTTAATTATTTATTTTGACAATTTAATCGCTCATTGCTAGAGACTATTTGGTTATTGGTCAATGAGCTGGAATTGACTTGGTTTGGGTATTAAATTTTGGTTGATTCGATTTAATTTTTAAGGAAACGAGAAAGATTTTTAAGTATTTTCTTTACTTCAAAAAGAACCACAACATCGGTTAAAAAATGATGACATATAGCAAACTCAGCAACGGTATATTTTACTTTACCTTTCCTTTAGGTGTCTTCAATGCTATTGTGTATAAGCTCTTAATAAAATAATGCGTTTCACCATCAACGATCGCATCACTGCTTACCATCAGATGAGATCGCAGTCAAGCAGTACAACAATTGAAAAAAAAATACATCAATTTATTCTAAATCACTTCTGAATTCACGTCTATCAATAAAAATTTCATCCATTCTGTCCTTGAAATTCCTAAAAGTTCACGCATTTCACACAAATTAACAGCAAGTAAACCACTTCAAATAGACCAAATAATAAAGTAATTATGCGTCCAGTAACAGTTAAGCCAGTAAATTGGCAAGTTAATTATATAGCTGCGGAGGTAAAAAACGGTTAAATGACAGCAAGGTCGACCGTGGCCCATAAACCACTTGTTAACGCTGCAATACTAATGTGTTTGATCAAATTAGGGATTCGAGGTAACGATGATTGAGTTTTTGAGGTAGACATGAAAATTGTGTAAAAGATGGCAAGACTAGAAAGCGAGTCGAACGTGTATATGGTATCTGATTGGCATACGCGAGGAATCCTCTTTATTTTTTTCATTGGTGTAGACATTCTAATGCATATCCTTCGCCCTGGGATGGACGGTGGGGTCTGACAAACCCCAATATTCTCTCGCGTATTTGCATCGGGAGCCACGGATGCGACTTCCGCTGCCTCGGACTAGTGCTGGCCTGTCATCCATTGACATTATTTCATAGCTGGGAACTTACTTTTAAGTTAAATCCTATACCAGAACATGGTATACTTGTGGGTCAAATTTCAATTACTTTCAGCTATTTGAGCGTGAAAGAGTAACAAGCACACACGCACACATAAACTTACGCTTTTATAAAATTACTGAAATTGCAAATGAAGTTAACGAAGCATACGTAACTGATATCTACTCGTAGTGTTTATATAGTAACACTCAATAACTGAAAGCTACAAGATGTACTGAGGTAGGCTGGAGGTGTGATCCGACTATATAAGGCGCACAATGAATATGTCAGGGACAGCGCCAATGACTGAAAAAATTATAGAAAATTTTCAGACATTAACAGGAGAAGCGAGGATCAAGATTGTAAAAATTGCACTAAACCTGCCAGGATAAAAGAAAAGCAGAGATCGTCTAGAAGACCTGGTGCTCTAGAAACCCAGGATAGAATCTCCTGGCGCTTGAGGCGCCTGAGGAGATCCGACCCCAAATAATAAGAACAGAAGAGACTAAGAAGAAGGAAGAGAACTTGAACCTACAGAACCCATAAACAACAAAATTGTCACCGGCACTAAACTTATCTATGCATCTATATCTCAACAGTAAAACGATATAATGACTAGGTACACGGCAATTATAATTGGAAACTAAAGTTATACGAACAAGGTCGAACTGTATATAATAGACGTAACTTTGATATATAAAATTAAGATGGAATATTGATTCTGTTGGTTGTTTGTATGTATAATTATGCAGTTTGACAATCTAGATAAGCATGAACGGAATATTGTAAAAACATGTGACAAGCAATAAAAAAAATGGATTTGGGTATTAGAGGAGACTAGGATGAAGATGGTGGAAATGTAACGTAGGATAGAATAGTACCTTTTAATACAAATGGAGAAAGTTTTTTATTGCGATCGAGGCGGAATCCGCCCGAGCCGCAGGTGAGGGTGTTCTGGAGCCGAGGGCTGCCGTGATTCCACGTGTATCAAACGACGATTTTCAATAAACTTACGAATAAATAAACGGAGGTTGACCGGCGACTCGTGGGACTTAGCGCCCAGCCTGATACGAAAATACAATCAATTGTGGCAGGGGTGAGCTCCGGCACTTTTCCGCACTAGTACGTAAAACAGTAATGGATAAGAGCGGGTTTTTTAGTAAGTATATTAAAAATCTAAACCTACAAGTAGAATGCTACTTTATCACTGAGTGACATAGGCTGTGTATTTTCTTACTTTCACGAAAGCAAAGTCACTGGCAGAAGCTAGTGAAACATAAAAATAATGTTACGTCGTAATACATAATGATGAAATATTACTGTATACTATTTCTTACAAATACAAACAAACATGTTAGTAAAATATATTTTCTAACTACAATTAAGTGTGCACACGCAATTTTAACAACAACTTTTACATTCATTTAACATACATATATGTTTTCCAAGACGCACGAATAACAAAATTCGTAAAAATACACTTTTAGTTTTATGACTAGCTTTTGCCCGTGGCACCGCCCGCGTGAATGTAAGTTTCTCCATAAAAAATTTGGACCTCTTTTCATCCACTTGGGGAGTGAGTTTTGGAATATTCAGATTTAGTGCTCACTAGAGATGTTACGGAGTTCCGGCTTCGGCTCCGATATACCGAAACTTTTAGTTGATTTTACACCTCCAATTCGGTTTCGGTTCCGATTGATTTGAAGCGAAGGATATACCGGATCACCGGCCGAGCTGCGCGCCGTACGTTACGTGCCTAGCAGGCCATAGCTCTCTTGTAATGTTATCAGTATGGTTTGTAATTTCAGACTGTGTATTTTTTCGAATCGATATTAAGGACAGAATAATTATTACATTGTTTAATCATTTATCCGACCCGGCCTTAATATAGGTTCTCATTTGTCCCCTACACTGTGGAGTGTTGAACAATGGATGGCCATTGTTCACCTCCGGTTCCGATTTCAGTTCCGGTTTCGGTTCCGGTTTCGGTTTCGGTTCCGGTTCTGGTTTCGGTTCCGGTTTCGGTTCCGATTTCGGTTCCGTTAAAATAAATTTCAAATCTCCGGTTTCGACTTTAATTCCGAAAAGACCTCCGTAACATCCCCAGTGCTCACCTACATCATAAAAGGAAGCCTTGTGCAAAATTTCACGCTCCTAGTCGCAGTTGTTTCGGCTGTGCGTTGACATTTTGATATGTCAGTCAGTTACTCCTTTTTTATTGTAATTTTTGAATAAACATTTTGACAGTTAGGTAACTACTTAAAAGAATTTGAAGTCACGCTTTTACCCTTTATTTATAATACAACAATATACCTATACTTTCTCAAATGATGAAATACGCAACTGTTAATTACGCTTCAAGATTTATGGCATATTTTTAACTAATTACCTTTTTTTTATTTTACTAACAAGAAAAATTTACGAATTTTTATTGTCTTTTTTTTAAACATAGCTCACAGTAGAAATTTCTCCTGTATCGTGCGTGAGTTTATGAATACCCCGAACAACTAGTGACAACTATCTGTAGGCCATAAAAATATTTTGTTCCATGCGAAAATCGAACATGGCGACACGTCAATTATTATTAATTCATCATCAAATAATTTATCACAATCTTGTTTATTAGTAAACGGCAGTGAATTTTATTTTACTGACAAAATTAATAGCTTGATTAAATTAATCCTTTAAAAATTAAAGGGCACGAAAAACATTAAATTTTGTCGGTGTTTTTTGGTCGACTATTTTATTTTAGTAAGGAACCGCCTGACTAGTAGGTACTTGGCCAGTTTTTTAATAATCATAAGTATTCAAATAAAAAAAAAGCGGTACAGAACTAGATTAAAAAACAAGTATGGTTACTTTAATTTTTTTCTTAATATATTGACATATTCAAGAGCTATCCTTGAAAACTATTATTTAGTCTTTAAAAAATTGAAAGTATGGGCAGGTTTCTGAATAATTTATGCACGATTTTTTTACCCAAATTGAGAAAATATTTCCTAGTACATTCAAGGCTATTCGATATACAAGGAAACGAAAACATATTTTTAAATACCTGCAGTTACTTTCTACATAAATAAAAATATGGTAATTTGTCTGCGTCACGAACTCATTGATAATGGTAACAAACAAAGTGATAAAATTAAAAACTTGAATATTTTGATAAAACTTAACGAATTATCTTAAAAACAGATTCTTATAGAATTATTTGGGGAAAAAAACGACCGAATTCTTTAGAGCTAGCTAGATATAAAATTTTGAAATAGTATTGTCTTTGAGTGAGTTAATTTTTATTACTTACGTTTAACCTTTCGTATGCCGTAATTAGAGACACAATTAAAAAGTTATTGTGTCTCGCGTGGATCCACGTTCCGGACACACAAAGCGTTAAAGTAATAAAAATTAATTAAACGGTTACGTTTAAAGTAGTAAAAAAAAATTATAAGTCTTATGTATACTAATCGACCAAGATGTCGCATAATAAAAAAATAACGATTTATTTCGATTTATTCCGTTCGCGTTGTAAAACCAAAATCTTCTTGAATTTTTTATATCATATTTATTTTCCATTCCAAACGAAAACTATCAACTTGAATGTGGTACAAAGTCAATAGATCTATACTAATATTATCTATATATATATATATACTGCCACCAGGCTCAAAAAAATAGGACGCTCATTTAGATGCCAAAGTATACATTTTTATAATAAGCTTCCCAGTCCTATTCAGGAACTTAGCATTAATAAATTCAAAATATTTGTAAAGCGAAAACTTTGCCAAAAGGCTTTTTATACTGTAAAAGAGTATCTTGAGGATAAAACGGCTTGGGATTGACCTGCTCCAGTACCTACTCACTATAATTATTATCATTTGAATGTTTTTTTGTTTTAACTGCCTTTTTTTTTATTGACGATTGTTGTTGTTTTACAATTATGATATTGTATATATATATATATATTATTATTATTTTTTAACAATCATGACATGTTTATTTTTACTATTTGACTGATTTTTTTTTTTATATACTTACTTTTTTTTTTACAATTTGTAATATTTACACTTTTGTAAATTTTATTATTGTGAATGTGAGAACTATGTGGATTACTCTTTCCTTTTCTTTTATTTTCACATGATGTCTGGCAGTTTTGAGTATTTGATGTGGCCTACCCAAATGTCCTTTCTTTGGCATTGTTCGTCAAGTCGTTGAGCTCCTTAGTAGTCCTGAGTTGAGCTACACGCATATTGACAAATGCTTGCACTGACTGGACAGGTCCACTTAGAACTGTGTGGTTCTTTCTTCAAAAGACCATCTCAGGCTCAATCTGCATGGTTCTCATATGATTTGACCATTACATGTTTTGCTGTATGGACTTTAAAAGAGACTTTGACCCCTGAGTTTGTTTCGGTGTTTCTTCTCAGGGTAGTCAGCTAGGAAACACCGGCCTCATCTAGCATTAATTGACGAAAAAAAAAATTGACGTGTAAAAGTGTTTTTATAAAACCTACTTGCAAAATAAAGATCATTTATCATTTATCATTATCATTTATATATTATATAAGTTGCAGCAATTGTTGTAGCAGTTACAGGAGGTATATCACAAGTAGGTCCGATTGCTATTTTTTTTTCACCGATAGAATGCTGCTTTATTCTTGATATAGGCTATATTTTTGTACGCGAGCAAAGCTGCGGGCAAAAGCTAGTTTTAAATATAAGAGGTATTAGTTGTTGCTACTAAAATGGAATGCCATCAAAAACATTCACTCAACACAGTTCGTCTACCGTAAAAAGTTCTTCAAAAGAGATCACTGTAATACCAAGTCGGTTAATTTATTCAGTCCGTACTTAAGCGATCTTGATGACCTAGATTGACTTAGCAATTTAAAAAAAAAACAGGATTCTAGTTTTATACACAACGAAGTTATATGGGATCGAAAATGGCTTGAACTGTTTCGGGAAAAGAATGTTATGATCGTGCCACTTTTTTGCTTGCCTCGGTGGGAGCACTACCGTGCCCCCAAATAAATCTTTATTTCAAGTTCCGTACACAAAGCGATAATAGACAACATTTAATGAACCCAAAATTAATTTAAAATTAAATGCCAGTTATAAAAGCATAATTGTCTAAAATTCTCAACCCACCAATTGACAAACCTTGTCCAGCCAATAGGTAGTAATTGAATTAAAAACGCATTCCGTGACTAAATAACTTCCTATATAAGCAATTGAACTATATAACAACCTTCAAACGACCTTGAATTGCACAAAATAGTACACATCAATTAAACATTCGTTCAGATTAATCAGGTTTTTAAGGAATGCACTTCCTGACTTCCTTGAGAAAATGTCTTTCAAAAATAGATGGCAAAACAGTTTTGATACTTTAGGGTAGCGCTGGTTCCTGTCCATAACCTAATGGGCTACGAGAACGTTTAAAAGAGTGACTGTGGCCCTAGATCGCAAAAAACAACTTTGCTCCACCCAGAGCGGGAAAAGCTTGATAATCTTCTCATCATCATAATTTCAGGCGAAAGATGTACGTCCACTGTTGGACATAGGCCTTTCCCATTCGTCACTATAACGACCTGTCCTGTGCGTCTCGTATCCATCGGATTCCCTTGACCATCATCAGGCCATTGGTCCACCTTGAGGGCCTTCCAACGCTGCGAATTAAGATATCCGCAGAAGAACCAAGGTTACCGATATAGCCCGAAGAATCAGCACACTGAAGTGGTAAGGGACAAGGCACATTGCTTGCAGAACAGATGATCGATGGAGATGGGAGGTTCTAGAATAGCAATTACATAATGGAAGCCGCAGAGTTCATAATTATTCCCTCCAAAAAAAAAAGTTTCTCACTGATTGCTTTGACAAACGACAAACTTACGTCAAATTCAATACATTTTCCAAACTAGTTCTCTTTTTCGCCGTTGGCCAAGCCATAGTGGCCAGCATTATTTTAAAAGGTGACGTAAAAAATTCTCACGCATAACGCAAATAGTTACAAAAAGGAGTGTACACCACTCTTTTTTGTAACCTTCGCAATTCAAACTGGTTGCATTTTTTTCTGGGAAAAAAATCTAGATTTACTTGTGTCATGCAAGATTTATTTGATATGCAGTTTGTAATTAAATCAATTAGATTGTTAAATATCAAACTATGCTTGATTTATTTGATCATACGTGGGACATAGGTACCTAAATTTTTAGTTCTGAGGCTTTAAACATAACGACATTCTAAGATCAAAAACGATTGTCAAAATGTCAAAGTGTAAGAGATTTATTGATTGTGTAAGCTTGCAGAAGGCGAGCAATGCGTAGCTCGCCGTTCAATAAAAACCAGTCAATAGAGTCAGCATGTCGATGCCTGTCAAAATTATTCGAAAAAGTCACTGTGACCCTGAAACGCAAAGGGCAACTGGAGGAACGCGGGTGAGTTTTAGTCAGTAAAACTCTGACACTTTCTCGCTCCACTCAGACTAGCAGAATTGTTATTATTGATAGGCTCGCGTTTGACCGCTATCTCACCGACGATAGAGCATACTTGCCTATAAGCAGGGACTCAAACTGTAACCGTAATAATGTGTTTTAACACTGTTTTTTAAAACAGTTTTAACAGAAAAACACTTTTAAATGTAACAGATACAATAATGTTACCGAATCAAACTGTAACCTGTTATATGTGTTAATAAGTGTTAATATGTGTAACTGAAATAATTGCACAGTACCATAAATAAGTAAATTGTAACTTTGGCAACGCTGCGTTTACCTGTTACACTTATTAACACTGTTAACACTTTTATATCTGTTACAGATATGTTACGGTTACACTTTTTTAAGTGTTTTGGGTTAACACATTAAAACACATCTAAAAGTGTTACATTTTTGATTCTGTTACCAATTCAACATATAAAACTTATAATTCTGTAACCTTTATGAAGGTGTTTTTAAGTCCCTGCCTATAAGTAACATATCATCATCATCATCATTTCATCCGAAAGACGTCCACTGTTGGACATAGGCCTTCCCCAAGTGTCGCCACAACGAGCGGTCCCGTGCATCTCGCATCCATCGGATTCCCGCAATCTTTACCAGGTCATCGGTCCACCTTGTAGGAGGCCTTCCAACGCTAAGTCTTCCGGTACAACAACATAACAACATAATTCACTCTTGACTTAAAGACCCCTTGGTCTTTTTTTTATTTTTGGTAGGTGGAAAAATCATGCAATGACATCCCACGCTCTTGGGCTGAGCGGGACATAGTGTCAGACTTTTGACTGACTAACAACCCACTCTTGTTCTTTCGTTGCCTATCGTACCGGGGCCGGTTCTTGCTTTCAGAAACAGATCCATGGCCCAGTAGGCTTCGACCGTGTTGGGCCCCTACGGTTTGCTGACAACTCCTGAACATTCCCATACTAAGGAGATTGACCATGTCACATTTCGGTAAAAAAAATTTGATCTCTTACATTTTGAACATTTCTACAATCAATAAACCTGATAGAATCTTTTTAGAATACTGTCTAGAGCCCTAGAAAGTGGGTATCTAGTTCTGAATTACATATTCTTTGCATTCCTTAACAAAATAGTCCATGTTTCCTCACTAATTGCCCAAAGGGTTAGGCCCTAACCCATAATTATTCCTTAGTGAGGTAACTTTGAAATAATTGTAGGTTACGTACATTCCTCAGAAGAAAGCTTTCTCTCTACTTAGGTTCTACTTACATAATCACACCCACACAATAAAACGCAAGTATCCTATTGTTTTATTTTAAAAATAACCTTTATATCACGATATTATATCACATTCCTAATATGGCTTTACGGATATTTATTCAGAATTTCTTGATAACATTCAAACTTTAACAAAGCTCTTAATCCTAAAATTATTCGAACATACTAGAAACAAATCACAATAAATCGATTCAATAATGATTTTGAATACTTTTTTACCCCGCGACCCTCACCAATTACAATGTGAGAGGCCTTTCAACGCTGCGTCTTCCGGTACGTGGATGCAAGACGCACAGGACCGGTCATTATGGCGTTGCTTTAGAGCCTATGTCCAACAGTGGACGTCTTTCGAAAAAATCATGATGATGATTAGAGATCTCACGTCCTTTAAGTCCCGAAAGTAAAAATCCCAAGCATTTTCTAGTTACAGTAGCTTATTTATCGCTTACACTTGTACAATGTAATTGAGAGCAGTGGTGGCCGAGTGGTAACGGCCCCGACTTACGAGTTGTAGGTCGCGGGTTCAAACCCAGCCGCATTACTTTGTGTAAATTATTTCATCACCACTGCTCTCAAAACGGTGAAAGAAAACATCATGAGGAAACCGGCATGTCCTAGATTCAAAAATTTGAAGACATGTGACATCCAAAAACCCGTATTGGGCCTGCGTGGTGGATTACGGCCCATTCCCTCTGCCAGAGAGCACGCCTGAGTCTCAACACCGGGAACATTATAAGGCCGACTATGTACTTGTACAATAAGCAAGCTCGACGCATCTCAGAATGCTCAAGCGCAAGTGACATTAATTCTCCCACGAAAGATTCGACGCTCACCTTTATTTGACAGTCGCATTGTCATCTGTAATGAGTAGTTGAGCACGTTACTATTTGAGTGTATTGTGACGTCATAAGTATGTTAGATCATATGCAGCCAACTATCTTTCTATATATCATTGTGTATTGTTTATTATATCATATACTGCCTCGTTGGTCTTGTGATCGCAAGTGAGACTAATGAGCGTGGGATCCTTAGTTCGACTGCCAGGCTGGGTTTGGCTCGGGCGCAAGATCGCTGACGAAGAGCAATTGGTAGTTCGCCGTCCGCTCGTCTTATAAAGACGAAGTTCGAGTTGTTGACGGTGTGTAGTGATCCACGGGCGCCTCAGATAGGTGTCAGCAAAATCGTAGAGGCCTAACAGGGCTCATACCTGCTAGGACTATGGGAACTTAGTTTGTAAATGGGATAATTTTTGAGCATTTTGAGAGCAAAATTAGAGTTGTAATATAAAATTACCGAAATTATGCACTTATTTGATATTATGTTATGTAGATCGTCACGGTGTTCTATTCCTAATGATATAGGTTTAATACTCGTTAGAAAAAAAAAATGTATTCTTTAGTGACTTTAAAATTACAGATTCTATCTGGCAACGTTGGAAAGAGTTACTGTGACTCTATAACACTAAGGACAAATGAAGAAAAACAGGTGAGTTTTAGTCAGTAAAAGTTCTACACGCCCTCACGCTCCTCTCTAGAATGGAAGAAACTCTTTGATAATTTCCTAATTTTTTTAAAAAGTGTTCTAAACTAAGTTCCTTCTCTAACTTTTTTTATACTTGTTTCTAAGTAATAATTTATTATATCCATAAAAAACTTTACCACAGTTTCAACATACACTACATACTTCATACACTGTATAATTTTTTTAATTTATTAATACCTTTTCAATATTCTTATAGTTTTCTTTTTAAACATTTTATTATTTTTCTACCATTGACTTATCGATTTTTTACTCCAATTATTTCAAAACCCAATTTATAATTTTGTTTGTTTTAATATAATGTTATACATTATGATCTACAACAAAGATATATTTTAAATTATTTACAATACACAATACTCCTTACAACAGACATAATAATATATATTTTTCTCACCTCACGCTCTCACTGATCTAACCAAAGAACAAATATTAGTCACTTTCACTTCGGCACAGCCGACCAATCAGAGGCGAGTTTAATTGACACCCTTTTCAAGAGAATCAAGATACGACTGTGATTGTGAAATTAACACGTACTTATGAGATGATTAAAGAAACTTTGTTGTATTTGAAGAGCTTTTTGGATGAATAAAGTCATTTAAATAAGAATTATAATCATAATAATCCTAGAACTCAAATGGTAACCAAAGGACATGTGGTTTTAACTAGTAAAACTCTGACATCCTCGCATGATTTTTTTTCATTAAAGAAATACCTATTATACTTTAATTGTGTGTACAGCTGAACTCTAGTTTCCTGATAGCAACACACTGGGGATTTTTAAGGCCCAAGCGCCCGAAAAGTGCCTTAAAACAGTGACTTTCTGGAGCCTACTCCTCGGTAACGGCCATGTTAATAGGTTTGAAAAAAATAAATGTTTATTATAGATTCATGAACAACATTATCAACATTTGATTTTTTCGTGCGATTAATACTTTTGTCTAAAAAAAATATTACATACAGCAACATCACATTCGCGACTTTTCCCTACTCCTTCGAAACGGCTTGGATCTTAAGAATCGTTTTTACACATGAAAATTGGTAGTTAAATATTCTTCAAAGTGAACATAGCATATGTAAATCAATCAATATTTCGCAAAGAAAATGGATTTAAAAGTCAGCGGGGCTCAGTCCAGGCGTAGGCCGCAAACAAATGCACAGATAGTCTTACTGTCGCCTAGACGGGTACGAGAGTAATGACCATTTAATTTCGGCCAGATGGTTCAAGGGACTATAAGCCTTAAATCAAGAGTGAGTAGGTTACTTCCAGACAAGCTCCATCGTCTTCCACATCCTAGTTTACCATCAGGTGAGAAGCGGGCCTATAAAGTTAGAACCACATTAGACCGACGCACACATGTAACACGCCTGATTTGTACAATTGCCGCCACGGATCTTGAGCGCTGGCTTCAAGTTGCGCAGAAGTCAAATATTCGGTCTCTTTAGTGGTGCGAAGTAAGACGCAGGGGCGGGGAGTGTCAGTGATTGGCTCGCCACGCCATCGCGTCATAGACGTCACTCATGATTCGCTCCGTAACAACGACGACGATTGGCTCGCCAATGTATGGAATGCGCAAAGCGATCTCCACTCTGACGCCGAGCGCTCAAGATTCGTTTTGGCAATTGTACATAGAACGACGTTGCGTAGAGTGTATCAAGAGTAGCTCTACAAGTCTAGTTTAGAGACCGACGCACCCAGATCGGCGTGTGTGGCATGTGTGTGTGAAAAGTGTAGTTCAATCAAAAATATAAAAAAAAAAAATGTTAAGATGTTTCGACCGTGTTTCTACCAGACGCGGCTAATCATCACTGATTGCCAATGAATTCACAGAATCACCGGATAGTAATTAACTCAGTCGTTATTTGTGAAGAAAGTTTAAGAACAAATAGTGGATACCATTGAGGTCAACCACACAAGGCAGATGAAATCATACGGAAATGTGTTTGCTAATTATGTTGGAAAGAGATAGTGATCTTGCATCCTTGTCTTCATCAAATATTTTGGAAGTTAAACTATCAAGGAACACAAACTTCGGCTGGGAATTCCACTTCTTAGCAGTACACACAATGAATGTGTTTCCAAGACGTTTTGAGCGTATAGGTGGGATGTCCACCAAGTACCGGTTTTTTTTTTTGGTGGGGAAAATCATCCAATGACAAACCCCGCTCTTAGGCGGAGCGGGAGATAGTGTCAGACTCTTACTGACTAAAAAACCCACCCCGTTCCTTCAAGCCTTCATACCGGGGCTCGAGTTCCCTTTCGGATAACCCTGGCCCCAGTAGGCTTCGACCCGGCTGGGCCCCTGCTGTTGCTGACAACTCGTTGAGGCGCGCGGGAACAGTGCGCGCCGTCGACGACTTGGTCCAGACAGTTACCGGACGGCCGGACAGCGAGCAATGGGTAATTGCTCACTGTCACCATGTACCGGTGGTGCATCGTCGTACGGCTGGTGGTCCGATGATGGAACGGATTTTTAAACTATAATCGTATGATCCTATGCTCGTATGCATTGAAAGATTTACCGTGGTCGTGGAACGATAAAGAATGCAGGTGGGTTTTGAGTCAGTAAATGTCTGACCATTTCCTTCGTTCCATCTAGAACGAAAGGAGTTTGTTTCCACATATAAAAAGAACGGCCAGACAAACGCGATCTATCATATTTATATATTAGCTTACTGGGATAGATAAATTGTTTTGAAATATAAATTATTTCGAACCACCCTTTTTACCTAAGGATAAAAAAAATAGCTTACGACCTGTTCTCAAACCTACCAAATATACATAAAAAAAATCAGGAAAATCAGTCAAGTCATTTTGGAGGAATTCAACAACAAATAAAGTGAGACAAAATTGTTAATATACATAGGTATAAGATACTTATATTAATCCAAGATCCTGCTTTCCTACTTAAAAATGATATGGTAACACTGAAATCAAACAACTTTCACTACCATCCTATGACGACACACACAAAAATGTTGATAAATATGTATATAGTCCATTAGAGAATCCTTGCCATGAGAAACATAAATAAAAAATGTCTGGCAAACACCTTCTGCATACAGGCAGAGATATTAATACACTTGTCAAAGCAGCACCACAGGTGTGTCAAGAAATATTCAAATAAGACGCCTATACACACCCGAAATTAGAAAGTCGATAACATTGGTTTATTAGCTGAGCGTACGCATCTACACACACACATTTATATACACACACAGACAGACAACTCTTGACCTTTCATTGGAGATTGTGAAAGCACAATCTGTGATTGGAGTTTGGTGTTTGTCAGCATCTGGCGTTAAATAACTTTGGTGGATAGGTTAGGTCTTCTTCCTCACAATTGAGTTATAAAATAGTTCCTAGCATAGCAAAGCTGTTACTTTATTAGTTTATTTATTACCTTATTTATTATTATATGAAACTTTTTCATAATAAGAGTTACAACGTAGAAATTACACATTTCATAGGGTAAGTAATATCTTTGGCGCGTATCTACGACTTTCTTCTAACAAACGAACTTAGTGTTATTGGTTTTATAGCTTTCGTTTTGGAAATTTTGCCCAGTAGCCGCCCGGAGAAGAAAAGTTATTCGTTAGTTTTGCGTAGTGAAAGTGATTAAAACAAAAATATGCATCTGATTCATTATCAGCACTAAGGCCGCATACGTCACCAATATTAACTACCACATGACACGCATTGTTTTCACGGTAGAATTCAAATTCCAAAATAATACGAATTTTCTTAGATATTACTTATACAAAATTTCAATACGATACGATTCGACCAGTTAGTAACTGACCTACACAACCCAATAACGTTTCCTGTCATGATGAAGTCGCGATGAAATGAGCTTTTAATGAAAATCTTTTTTTCATAGCAAGATTTTATAGCTCAGTATACCTATATAATTAATACTCGTCATGACGAATCATACATGCCCAAACTCGATGGGGTTATGTCGTTTAACTACCAAGTTCCTATAGCCATCTTCCATTTCCATCATCAGAGCAGCTCCTTGTCACAATAATTTTGCATTGTCATCTGATTTACACATGCTTGCAAAATTTCAGCTCAATCAATAACCGGGAAGTGGGTCAAATTTAATTTACAAGATTTGATGACAGACAAACATCGGGACAGGTGAAACTAAATAAAAGCTTGTAAAATACGAGAAAATCATGTCACGCACAAGAAGTATTCTAACTTTATCGTTTTTACAACAGACATAAAGATGCCTGTTATAAAAACGATAACCCCTGGTTGATAGGTTGAGTCATCATTATCATTTTCACGTTCACAACTGCACATAAACCTCTCCCTAATATCGCCACATCGATCAGTCTTGAGCATCTTGTAACTAGCGGACTTCATCAGTTCATCGGTCCACCTTAGGTACTACGCTACGCGGTTGCCACTTCAGTTCGGCTTCATCGACAAACTGTTCTGCGGGCAATGTGCTCTGGCTACTACCATTTAACTTTGACGATTCTTTGAGCTATGTCCGTAACCCTGTTTCTCCTCTGAGTGTCTTCATTTTTTATTCGAACTCTCTTCTTTGCCCTTTGGTTGAACTTATTTTCACAACTATACCTTTCGTCTTGAGACACTGTGATATAAGAGACGAGAAGATACCGCACAGCTTCTCAAACACAGCCCAGCCAAGTCAAAAGTCATGTTGGTATTCAGGATGTTTCTTATCTGATAACCCATCGACCTATTTACCAACTTATTACATAAAAAAAGAACAATCAACCAAGTCATATAAAAACAATAGTACTTTCAATGTATCTGTGTGCCTAAAATATGATCTCTTACGAAACGTTCAGAGAGGCCTATTGTTACGGAGATAGGAAGTAAAATATTGCGTGTAAAATAATACACACAATTACGACAATTAGCGAAGGTGCAATTAAATATACATATATATGTATATGAAGTGGGTTACAAACGGTTTTTATGATTAGTTAAATTTAATGATATACAAACGTTGGCAAACACCCGCCTACTCACACGCATACAAAGTTAAGGGGTATTTTCATTGAGCGTACAGCTAAGCAGTGGATTTCCCTAACAAAGTCTGTGTTTTCTGATAGCTACAACCTGAGAGTGAGATTCCACCACACAGGAATAAAAAGTTCAAAATCTGGTATCGTAGTATATATATATACATACCTGGCAATTTTCCGGACTGCCTTTTTAACGGAGGTTAGCGAGAATTTACACTCTATTCCATTTTCCTCTAAAGTGGGTTATGGTTTATTCTTTTTTCCTAGTGAGGAAGGCATAGTCCCAGCAGGGGGAAAATTATAAGGCTGTTTATGTTACGTTTATATACAAGATTTTAAACACATCGCTTTGCGCATCCATTTTATTTACAAGGAAGGCCTTGGACTACTTTGAATATAATGTCATGTGATACACACCGATGTACTTAGCATCTTTATGAATGTGTAGGCAAATTATTATCAATAGCTTTTAAGCTACTTTGAAGAACATTATCATCAATTGATGAAGTGGTTTCTCATAGACCTTTAAGTACTCTCGGCATATCAGCTGCTCTGCTAAGTTGCTGAGTATCTTAAGGCGTTGTATCAGTTCTATTTATTTATGCTTATAATCATTACAGCAGGTCGTGAGTTCAAACCCAGAAAATCGGCACTGCTCACAAAAAGGAAGGTAAAAGACCGTGAGAAAACCGGTATATCCTAGAACAAATAATCAAAGACATGTAATATCCACCAAGCACTATAATATATTATAATAATATTCCACAACTATCACACAACGCCGTCAAGTCCCAAGCTAAGCAGAGCTTGTGTTATGGGTACTATAGACAACTGTTAAACATACATATTATAGATAAATTACAGCCAGACACAGAACAAATGATTATCCTCATCACACAAACATTTGTCCTGGGTGGGAATCGAACCCACGACCTCCGGCATAGCAGTCAGGGTCATTAACCACTAGACCAACAGGCCAGTAAAAAAGGCACTGGGCATACGTGGTGGATACAGCAAAACTCCTCTCGTAAAAAGGAAGCCTGAATCGCAACAATGGGAATATTATAAGGCTGATTATAATTATCTATACTAATATTAATATTATAAAGAAATAAAGTTATTTTTTTACGTTTGTAGGAAGTAATCTCTGAAAGTACTGATTGCCAAAATGTTTTCGCCGATAGAAAGCTGCTTTATTCCTGAGTGACATAGGCTACATGTTATGTACGTGAGCGAAGCAGCGTGCAAAAGCTAGTATGTTATGTATCCTTATCGCCATCATCAACATTTTAGCTGTAAGACATCCAGTACTCATCCTCATCGTTAATGTGAAAATGGCTTGGAGAAGGTGCAACCCTAAGCATCGATGGGCCTGTGTTTTGCATCCAGTAGAGAAGGCTAAATATGTCACTTTTTGTCGATGGGAAAATGTAATATTTCGCTTTCATAACTGTCCCCGCACACGGACTTCAAAAAAACGCCGCTTCAAGCTTCATTTTGAGGCGGCCTTTTTTTGTGGCTCTTGTGCGGCGGCCCCGCCATAAAAAAAACGCTTGAAGCGGCTTCAAGCTTCACAGGACACAAGAGGTGTCGTGCGTTTCAGCTGTTTTTTGCGGCCGCTTCTAGCTTTTTTTGTGGCCGCTTGTAGGATTTTTTTGTGGCGGCGTTTTTTTGAGGCCCGTGTCCGGGGACACTAAAACAACATGAAAGTTTGACATCTATCCCTTATGCATACAAATACAAGTAGACTAGTAAATACATTAACAGAAGGCCAATAAGGTGGATACCAGTAATATAAAGGTCAAATGCTATCTGGCGTGAGAAACTTTTCACATCAACTTAAGGCCTAAACAAACTAGAGCCTGTCACTTCAATTTCGAAGGTTCAATAGCTGTCAATAATATTATTATAATAATCTATTTCCGCTTCCGATAAAAACTATAACTGTCCTTGTCTATTGCTGTCTCTCAATAACGTTATTGCTACGGAACCAGTATGTCTATTGCCCATTTTACTGGCTGGTATTTGACAGCGTTCATTGTGGCGACACTTAAGGGAGGCCTATGTCCTTTTGGCTGAAATGATGATGATGATTTAAAAGCCGCTTTGCCTGAGTTCAAGTCAAAAATGTTACCATAGGGGCTTACTACCGAATTAAACAAAAGTCATGCCCTAAAGGGCTGGGGGTCATTTAAAAGAGTGACAGAGGCCTTAGAATGCAATTGAAGAACATAAGTGAGTTTTAGTCAGTAATCTGACACAGCACGTTCCACCCTAGAGCCGGAGAAGTTATTTAATGATTTCTTACGTCAAAAATAAAATCCTTAATCCAGATGATAATCTACTCGTATGCCAATTTTCCTCACCTTTTTTGGTCACGTGTGCCACCAAGGGGAGGTGGCTATTGAGCGACTTGTGGTCCAGGGAAAGGTTGAGGGTACCAGGCCACGTGGAAGATCACCTATGAGGTGGACTGACCAGATAAAAGCTGCAGTGAATGGGTCATCATCACTACACGAATGCAGAGAGGAGTGGCGGCGTGTTGTGAAGCTTGCCACCAACACCTGAAGTGATGAACCACGACTACTCTGTCAAGAGTGATACCGACAGAGAAGAAGATGCCAAGTTTCATCTAATTTCGTTCAGCCGTTGAGGCGTCATTGACTACCAAGTATTTCACTTTCTCATTTTATTATATTACTAAGAGTAACCTTTAATAACTCATAAATATTACCACAATATTGGATCATAACTATTTAATTACATATTTATATTTTACCTCGATTAATTTATTACTAACAGTAAAGTTATTGAAGCTTTTGATTCAGTTTTACTATCACTTGTTAATAAATAAATTTAACGAGTGAAATAGATTGAAAGATCGTAACCTTTAAATATAAAAAAGCCTTTCTATATTTAAAAAGAATTATAAATCGATAAAAATCTTTCTCTCATGATATTTGAAAAGCGCACGCACGCGTGCATATTCCACGCATTACAATAAATACTTGTATGTATAAATGGACATTTGCGGGAGTTACGCGTGCATCTTTTCAATTTTATTCAAAATTTACACCGTTAAATTTTGATCATTTTAATCGATTGATCGATGAATTTTACGAAATTATTTTCTTTAATAAAACGTCAGCTGAGCGAGTCCAATGACCTGTAGGTAGTTGGTACGCAACGTTGACGTTTTCAGAGAGAAATTAATTTCGTACATACGTAAATTAATACGAGTTTTAAAAAATAGGTTATTTATTTTTTAATTTTATCTTTACAAATCGATAGTATTCCATGTACCGAATCGACCCTCCACGGGATTAAAACGATCAAAATTTAGCGGTGTATTATTTCACATAGAATCGGTTTTTATTAAAAAGAAGTTATTTAAGGGAGGTTGACTGACTAAAACTCACCTGTGTTCTTCCCACCACCACCCAACTGTGTTCCTTCCAAACGATACCTGGGTTTTACGGGAGTATGCTTACCTGAAAAAATTAAAAAGGAGTTTATTAATACCTACATTGAATAATATGTATACGTTGTGAAATATATGTAATTTGTTTTAAATATGAACATATTTTTATATTTATAATGTAAATTTGTGACATTTCTTGATTTTTATATTTTCTTAACGTACCTATGTGTTATTAGTAAATAAGTATTTTTATTTTTGTATTTTTAGTTTTGTTTCATATTGTTCATGTTTATATTTATTTCATATTGCCTATTACAACTGTAATTCCTATTCTTTTTATTCCTCAACTATCACACAAATCACACAACAAAAACATAGATTATGCTGTGATTACAAGACAACAGATAAACATACATAGATAAATTACACCCAGACACATAACAAATGATCATGCTCATCACACAAACATTTTTCCTGGGTGGGAATCGAACCCACGACCTCCGGTATAACAGTTAGAGTTAGGGCCACTAACCCGTAGACCAAGAAACCAGTCAATTACTTCTGTGTAAGGTAAAATTTAAAAAAAAAATGCCTTACACTTCCTTCCTACTAATCAAAGGCCACTATTTATAACAGTTTACGCATTCACAATCAATTTTATATTTGCAAGTTTCTAATCTACCATTTCATTTTCTATTCAATTTCACCATGAAAGTACCATGTTGTATGGGATCGGATTTGAACCCGCGACCTTTTGAACGAGAGTTCACGGTACTCAAGTGCTAGTTAAGCTACTGCTATTCCAATTTATTTTCACACTAGTAGCGTCTCATGTATTTTCACGATGATTTTATCATCTATCTGTTCTAGTTTTTTCGTTTCTTCTCTCTAATGCACCTACTGTAGGTAAAGAATAAGAAATATGCCTCTTTTTTGTTTTGTTCAGTTTTTTTTTTTTATTGGTATAAACTAGTGCTTGACTGCGATCCCACCTGATGGTAAGCAGTGATGCAATCGTTGATGGTGAGATGCACTCATAGATATAAGAAAGGACTTGTTTATTAAGAGCCTATTCACTCTTGCCTTAAAGACACCTAAATTATAATCAGATGGGAAGACCGCAGCAGGCAAATTGTTCCAGTCCCTCGATGCACGCGGTATAAACGACGAGGCGAAACGCTTGGTCCGGACCGTAGAATCACACAGTTAAATGCACAACAGTGTAAAACCAAAAGAATAAAAAAACAGAGGTAAGAATTGACAGGTATGTAACCTTAATATTGACAGCTGGGAACAGTTTGACTGGAACCAATGAAGAAAAATTTGTTTTTTACGTGTTTTCTCTATTTTTTTTCCATTTTGGTCACATATTTTTTTTAAATTAAACTCTTTAATACGTTTAATAAAAAAGTTTATCATAATCGTGTTATTTTCGAGTTTTGCACTTAGCAACACATTTACACACTCATTTTTATTTACCAATTTAAATACGATTTTCCGGTGTAACAATAACTACAAAAGTTTCCAATTATTTTTTGCTTCATGACAATGTCACATCGATGTTCACAAAACAGACATCTGAATTAAAACATATCTAATAGATATTAAAAATACCTAAAAATCATAATATTAAATATTAGATACCATCAAGGCTAAAAATCAGGTCATCGCATTATCAAAATTTATCACCACAAATGAGAATCAGTCGGAGAAATGGCAAAATCTAAAAGCAGATTAACATTTAAATAACTTTCATCTTCTTAGTATTAGCACAGTAGATATTCTATCTAAAATCTCAATACATACGTAATTTTAACTTTCTTTAACAAACATAAACAATACTTAATATAAAATAAATAAGGAAGTAAAAACCCAATAATAATATCGATTATTAAACCGTAAAACTCGATTATTTTTGCATTCGAACTGCTGAAAGTGAATGGGGCTTTGTAATAATCGATAATATTAATCGATAAAGTCCGTCTAATTGTATTACGTATTTGCGGAAACAAATTAAGTACAATCTTGATATTAGTTAGGTAAAGAGATGCATAATAAAAGACAATCGAAATACAGTCAGTTCCACGGAGAATTTCTGAGAAGGAAGCCCGTGGTCGTAGAACGCAAAGGGTCATGGACACAGGTGTTGTTTTAGTCAGTAAAAGTCTGACATACCCTCTCACTTTACCCTAGAGCGGGAAAAGTCATTGGATAATTTCCCATCTCAAATAAAAACTATAGTCAGTTGAGAGTCACTATGGCCGTAGAACGCAATGGTCGACTGAAGGAAGATGGCTAGGTTTTAGGCGGTAACTCTTCCTCTCGCTCCACCCAGAGCAGGAGGGACGATTTACCACCCTATAATAAAATATGTCAGGTACACAGTCTCCACAGTTTTTTGGTAGTGTTTAGTCTATCGACGATCTAGGATTTTAGGTCATCCTCTTCAAATACTTAAGATCCTATAGCTTCTTTTACAAAAAAATAAATCAAACAAGTAAACTAACATTATAAAAAACTAACAACATCAGATCAAAACGACCCTATATCCCATTTAACCATTTTAGAGAAATCAAGGGCTCGAAACGAGTTCGATAAAAAACTCTCACATACAACCACATGTCCATTTATCGATGTATCGACATCCGCGCATCACTACGGCTCGCCCAGTCCGGTGACCTAGTGAGGGACAGGTTTCAATAGCTCGCGAGGTGGGGCAACTGTGTGAGCGAAAAGAAATTGTTGCTAAACTGTTTTACGATACGATTTCGTTACGAATTTGAGAATTATGTTAATTTTCTTCGATTTTATTGTGACTTGCTAGACTGATTATGATTTGTCTTTGGCAATGTATGTTAAATATATAAGGTGTAGCTAATGTAGCTTAGTTAGTTAGTAAGATCGAGATTAAAAATCCTAACCTCTAAAACAGAGTTTCCAAAGACCTCCTACTCTTGTATAAGGAGAAAACCATTTATTAGATTATTTAATATTATAAAGGCAAATGTTTGTGAGTGTGTGTGTGTGTTTGTTACTTCTACACGGCTGAACGAATCGCGATGAATCTTGATACATACATAGATACACGATGTCCGAAACCCTCACTGGCGTTCGGGATTAAAACTTAGCAACATTCGTTTTGTTCGGACTTTACGGTACAGCCTGTGATTTTAAAACACTTCTTTATCCCCTATTCACATAATCTACTATTAATTATTTTAGCTAAGCAGTTGATATTAATTTCTTTTAAATTAAAACATCTCATCTCTAATGTCTCATCTCATTCTCCGCCATAACTGTGGCCACACATAACGCATCAAATATCTAAGCCGATGTTCCACATTTTAACGTATTGCCTTGCGGTCATAAAACAGAGATACTACTTCTACTTGGCCTTTAAGGCTTTGCTCAGGCTTAACTCAAATGCATAGCATAGTCGTACGTATAATGTTCCCACTGCTGGGACTCAGACCTCCTCTCTAAGAGAGGGAATGTGCCATAATCCACCACGCAGGCCCAGTGCGGTTGATGGATGTCACATCTTTTCGAATTTTTTTGGTTCTAGGACATGCTGGTTTCCTCACGATGTTTTCCTTCACCGTTTTGAGAGCAGTGGTGATTAAATAAATTACACAAAGTAATGCGCCTGGCTGGGTTCGATCCCGCGACCTACAACTAGTAAGTCGGAGCCATTACGACTCGGCTACCACTGCTCTCAATCTTTGGTGTACCATAAAGTTTATTCTACTCTATTTTATGTTTCTTCTGTTGCTCTTTGCGTTCTACCCCAATCCATCTTTCGAAAAATCCGGCAGCTCTGACAGGTATACTGACTAAGGTCTGTGCCCATCCTAAATTCCTCAGATGACTACCAAATTACCATCAAAATTTGGTTGGAGCAAAAACCATATTAAACCTTTAGCCTTTAAAGGAATTCGGTGAACGGTGTTTCACTATTTGAAATGATGAAACTTAAAGACCGGTGCATTTGGTCAGCTAAGATGGTTGTGACATACAAAATGTTCATTGCTTACAGTTTACGTTAAATAATTATATTTAGTGATTAATTGAACGGCATAATTGTCGCGATTGTTGAGCGATTGGCCGGTGCGCTGTGTAGCGTGTTTGATTCCCGCACGAAATAAATATTTGTATGATTTACAGATACTAGAGACCGATGACCTGGTCAGGGTCGCGGGAATCCGATGGATGCGAGACGCACAGGACCGGTCGTTGTGGCGACGCTTGGGGGAGGCCTAAGTCCAACAGTGGACGTCTTTCGGCTGATATGATGATGATGATGGCCTAGAGATATTCGTTCTTGACGTGTCAGGGTGTCTTGTGTACGTTTGTTTACATGTTTGTATGTGCACAAGCGATCTATAAGTGATTATGAACAGGACAACGTTCAACGAAATACATTTTTGAGAGTTGCCAACAACGTTTTTCTGCAGAATTTCAAGTGATTTTTTTATCCCACTCGTACGCAAAATATTATATTTTTCTATATTTACTCAGAATTAGTATATATCTTTTTTTTGGTAGGGTAAATCATCCAATGACAACCCCCGCTCTTGAGCGGAGAGATAGTGTCAGACTCGTACTGACTAAAAAACCCACCCGTTCCTTCAAGCCTTCTTACCGGGGCTCGAGTTCCCTTTCGGATAACCCTGGCCCCAGTAGGCTTCGACCCGGCTGTGCCCCTGCTATTGCTGACAACTCCTTGAGGCGCGCGGGAACAGTGCGCGCCGTCGACGATTTGGACTTGGTCCGGACAGTTACCGGACGGTCGGACAGCGAGCTATTACCCCTACCATGAGCTCATAACGATCGCGTTATGAGCTCATGGTAGGACCTCAGATTTAGTTGAATTGAATGGATCGCTATTTGATGACCTAAACTGAATTTTTAAAGAGATGGAGCAACATGGGATGTGTGGCAGGACAAGTATTCGTGTGATGAACACGATCATTTGTTCTGTGTCTGCGTGTAATTTATCTACATTAACATTATAAAGAGGTAAAATTAGTTTTCTTGTTTCTAGGAAGTAAATACTGAAAATACTGGTCCGATTGCTAAATTTTTTTCACCGATAGAAAGCTGCTTTATTCTTAAATGACATAGGTTTTTTTAAGCTATTGCATAGCTTCTATCGCGGGCCTTGTTGAGCGTGGAGACCGAATCCAGAAATTCCGTAACGAAAATAACCTAACACCCCCCACTCATTTGTTTTTTGAGCGTGGTGACCGATAAGAAAACAAATGAGTGAACAATCAATCAAAATTCAATTCAATGTGTGAAAGTGTAACTTCAATTAATATTAAAGAAAAAAAAACAAAGAAAAAAAAATACTGCATAAATAAAATAAATAAATAATTATTATTGCATAAGTTGATAAAAATGCTATGCAATAGCTTTACCGCGGCAGTCCCCGAGTGCCACACGTCTTTTTTTATATTTGTTTTATGTGCGCGGGCGAAGCCGCGGGCATAAGCTAGTCTATACTATGTATGTGTTTAGAAATATACACCGCTAAATTTTGATCGTTTTAATCCCGTGGAGAGTCGATAGTAGTTAGTACGCAACGCCGACTACTACCTACAGGTCATTGGACTCGCTCAGCTGACGTTTTCTTAAATAAATTAATTTTATACATGCGTAAATTAATACGAATTTTGAAAAAAAGTACTTTATTTTTTAATTTTATCTGTACAAATCGATAGTGTTTCATGTACCGGATCGACCCTCCACGGGATTAAAACGATCAAAATTTAACGGTGTATAAGTACTAACATGATTTTCTGATGTCTAGTACTCAAAGCACAAGCTCTGCTTAGTTTGGGACGAAATGACGTTATTATTATTATTATTGCAACCAAAATCCAGTACAAGGTAATCATATGAACTTCAATATTAATTAGATTTTACCATATGTAAATCTATTTGACCGCTAACCAGCGGAAATGTCTCCAAATACCCACCTACGTAGGTTCTGTCACATATAACTAACTAATATAAATATGTTTAACCGGAACCACCGAGGTTAAGCTACGCTTGTCAAGGCTTATCTGTAGATGGGTACCCGTCTTCATATTAAGACTCCCCCGTGCAGCTCAGAAAGCGAGTCTAAGGAAGAAAGGAAAAGTAGATCTTTGGCAATCGTTACTGATAGTCAAATATCCGCAGGAGAACCACGGCTACTAACATGGCCCGAAGACTCGCCAAACTTATGTGGGGTAACACTTGGGGGAGGCCTATGTCAAAAATTGGACGTCTTTCGCCTGAAATGGTGATGATGATGAAATAAATATTTAACCTGATAAGCAGTGGTGGCGCAGTGCTAACGGCCCCGACTTACAAGTTGTAAGTCGCGGGTTCAAACACAGCCAGGCGCATTACTTCGTGTAATTTACTTTTAATGTACAATTTAATTCCGCCAAGTCTTTTCCATCATCGGACCACAAGACGTACGGCGTTGCGCCACCGGTACATGGTGGACATCCCACCTATACGTACAAAGCGTTTTGGGATTACATTCATTATACGTACAGCTAAGGAATGGAATTCCCTGCCGGAGCCTGTGTTTCCTGATAGCTATAACCTAGGGGTCTTTAAGTCAAGAGTGAATAGATTGCTTCTAGGCAAGCGTGTTCTATCGTCGGCCACATCATCGCTTACCATCAAGTGAGACTGTGGTCAAACGCGAGCCTATCCATTATAAAAAAAAAAACTTCATCACCACTGCTCTCAAAACGGCGAAGGAGAAGATCGTGAGAAAACCAACATATCCTAGAACCAAAAATTCGGAGACGTGACATCCACCAACCCGCACTGGGCCCGCGTGGTGGATTACGGCCCATCCCCTTTTATGTGGGGACATTACAAGACTGATTATGTTTATACTATACTATATATTAACCGGAAATAAGCAGATATATCTACAAGTACGCAGGCTTGCTATATTTTCTTTAATTGGTTTTCGTGTCTTTTCGTATATTTCCGTATTAAAACCACGAAATATACGCGAGCACGCACGACCATCGATTTCCGGTGGTTATTTCAATTTGAGGGACACTTGCAACTATCGATTAACGCCCAGTTCCTAAATGTTTAATGTAATAATTGTTTCTCTTGTCAATTTTGGCATTCAGACTTGAGACATGTATTTATAAAGGCAATTAAAAATTTTTTACCGGATATTCTTCTTCCGTATGAAACAAGATAAAAAAGTCACGTTTGTACTGTAAAAGGTTTATTTTATTTTATTTTATTAATTTTTAGGGTCTTCACCAATGATGAAATATGGGCTACAAGATTAATTAAAGGAATCACAAAGGGTAGTGTAGGAACTAACTGAACCTATTTGGCACTACCGTGAGACACATTGTTGCTGTTGTTTTTATATATTATTTATTTTTATACTTTTAAGTTTTTTAATATTATTTAACCTTTTAATTTTTTTAATACTTGTTTGTACATTAAACAAGTTTTCTTTCTTTCTAGGAACACAAATGGGTCTAGTCAGTAAAAAGTTGGCATTCTCTTTGGCTCCACCCAGAGTGGGCGAAATAATGGCACCTAGGCCTTTTGCACAGGCTCTTAATAAACTAGTGCTCTTTACTATCAACGATTGCATCACTGCTTACCATCAGGTGGGATCGTAGTCAATCACTACCTTAAGTCTTTTAAAAAAAAAATTAACTCATCTACGCCTTTCTCTTACTTCGATTCAATTTTGTATTTATTTTCAGAGCAAATCAGTTTCACTCCCAATATTTCTCTTAACAATTTCTCAGCCAATCATCGTCGACCTTTGAAAGGCCCCGAAACTTAACAAGTGGTAATTTCATACTTCCGTTACAAAGCTATGTATTTACTTTTACATAATACAGCAAACACACTAATACACTGTTAAGGCCCTAGCTCCCGAGCAGTGCCATAAAACCGTTATTTTTTTAAGCCTACTCCTTGGTAACTGCTAGGTCAATAGGTTTGAAAAAAATATATATTATAGATTCATAAACAACATTATCATCACATGATTTTTTCATATTAACAACACGATATTTTTTCGCTTGTTTTTCCTTACAAACGGCATTGATTTAAAAAAAAATGTTTTTAATAAAGAAGTTGCTTCAAAATGTATATAATATGTAACAACCAAACAACATGAAATCAGCCAATATTTCGAAAAGAAAGTGGATTTAAAGATCAGCGAGGCTCTATGCGGGAGCTGGTGGCAGTGTTGAATAGAACAGAAATACTTGTATTCGGCACAGACACATCACAATGGTTACAAACACAAAGTAAACAAGGACAAAAGTACAAAATGCGCCGAGCGTGTCCGAACCATATGCAGTACGAGTATGTGTACATTTAACCCTACCTAGATGTTAAAGGGACTATGCGCCTTAAAACGTAACTTCTGAATAACTGACGTAACAAATAATTTCACTTTTTTTGACTGTCGTGACCAAGGAACACGATTATTCAGCTATTGTGTTGTAAAACCTTCACCAATGATCTGGTTGTCAATCAATTAAAAATGTAGATTGACTAACTGTTACTTGTGGACTTAATGTGTTAATAAATTGTGTGTTAAGTAGTCAAGTTGCTGTAAGGTAGTGTATGCATTTCATCATTTCAGCCGAAAGACGTGGCCTCCCCCAAGCGTCGCCACAACGACCGGCCCTGTGCGTCACGTATCCATCGGATTCCCGAGACCGTAACCCGGTCATCTGTCCACCACGTGGGAAACCTTCCAACGCTGCATCTTGCGGTACGTGGTCGCTACTCCTTTCGACCTCATCGACCATCTGTTCTGTGAGCAATGTGCCACTTAAGTTTGGCTATTCTTCAGGCTATGACGGTAACCTTAGTTCCCCTGCGGATATCTTCATTTCTGATGCGATCACGCGTGAAAACTCCGAGCATAGCTCTTTCCATTCACCTTTGGGTGACTTTACGCTTTCTGATGAGGCTGTTTTGCGAGTAATGTGCCTTAGCATGGTTAGTAGGTTAGTATTGTATAATTTAAATAAATGCTTTTGAATTCGAGTTTGCACGCCGGGTTTGAACCCTCGACCTACAACTCGTAAGTCGGGGTCGTAACCACTCGGCCACCAATGCTCTCCGTCACTATTTCTCCTTTTATTTGAACAAATATTAATGAATATAAATAAATATATAATTGGACGTGACTGTAAAGTATCACAAATATTACTATAGATCATAAAGTAGCACATCTCTAATGGAACGGTCCAAAGTTATGAGAATAGAAATGTACCGTAACGGTAAGATATTGATATCTTTTGTTAAAAAAGATAAAAGAAAAAGATTGACGTGGAGAATGTTGATGGGAAATTGAAGAAAGGGTTTTTTTTCTTAATTAGTAATATTAGATAAAGTGACAAAGTATCAGCGGCAATTACTGTTTTTTTTTTATTAGTTAATATATATAATTATATTATAAATAGTTAGTGTCGTAATGGCACAGTGATTAAATCACCCACCTCTTTTGCATGAGGTTGCGGGTTTAAAATCGGGCAATTAGAAATGTGATTCTTTTTTCGCGGGTTGAAAACTGGGCATTTATCAATGTAATTTTTTCTAATTTCCCACTGGGTGGTTATATCGTTAGAAGCGATTTTTTTCAAAGATTATCATTTTTTAGACTACTTTTACCAAGTAATTCTCCTTAATATGCTTCTCAGTCACGTCGGAATGTTAAACGAGCAAGTACATACAAATAGTAATAAATGTATAAGCCAATCATGAAGGTGTGTAATTCTCACGATTATTAATGGCTTACAACAAGTTTCTTAATCGCTTTAAGAAAGTATTTTAACGATAATCGTAAATTACTATTAACTACTCATAATAGTCATAAACAGCTTTTCAATGTTCCCACTGCTGGGACTCAGGCCTCCTCTCTAGGAGAGGGAATAGGCTGTAATCTACCACGCGGGCACAGTGCGCGTTGGTGAACGTCACTATTAACTATTAATACTCCGTATTTAAAACATTGTAAGATATCCGCAGGAGAACCAAAGTTACTGACATAACTCGAAGAATCGACAAACTCAAGTGGCAGTGGGCAAAACACATTGCTCGCAGAACAGTTGATCGATGGAGACGAAAGTTCTAGAGTGACGACTGCTTACCGGAAGACGCAGAATTGGAAGGCTTATCACAAGGTGGACCGATGACCTAGTGAAGGCTACGGGAATACATTGAACGAGAGACGCAAAGGACCGGCTGGAATGGATGCGAAACGCAAAGGACCGGTCGTTAAGACAACACTTGGGGGAGGCCTAAAAACCTACTCGGGTTTCTTCAGTTGTTGTTTAAGTTCCAGGGCCACAGTAACTCTTTCGAATAATCCTACAGCATTATGTTAATGCCTAGGTATTAATTACCATATCTAACTAGGAGTACCAGGTTTCTACATTGACATATACTTATTAGCCCTTTGACCAGACCTGGTTTGACCTGCATTAACCTTTACTTGGTTTAACTGCCGGTTCGACCTTTGCAGTAATGTTGCTGGTTTATCTTTACAAGCTTTCATTAACTAACTAGGCTCGAAGTGGATTGTTTAGTCATCTTTAGTCTTCGAGTAGTACCTACACCTACAGTTTTTTAGCTTTACGCTACCTCTGAATGAAGTTTATATGTATATGTATCTCTATGTGTGTGTATAGCTGCTATGCCACAATCCTGATATACACCGTTAAATTTTGATCGTTTTAATCCCGTGGAGGGTCGATCCGGTACATGAAACACTATCGATTTGTGAAGATAAAATTAAAAAATAAAGTTTTTTTTTTCAAAAATCGTATTAATTTACGCATGTACGAAATTAATTTCTCTAAGAAAACGTCAGCTGAGCGAGTCCAATGACCTGTAGGTAGTTTGTACGCAACGTCGACTACTAACTTTTTAAATGTTTTTTGGAGAAAATACAACATTGTGTAAAAACTATTGGAATCCATTCAGGTTTCGCATAAAATAAAAATAACGTTAGATAGTTGCTTTGCATATTCCCGACAACAAATCGAATCAAACTTTCAGTTAGCGAGAACTCACAGTCATAAAACCCTCTTGTACTAACAGTAATTATTGAGTTCAGTAGACTATGAGTTACTAAACTAAATGTTAGACGACACAGTTATATTTGACCACTTCATCCGTTCAAATATTAGTAACCATAACGACAATTCTAATGACTTTTAAAACTGGCACACTAAATAACTTTTTTACTTTTCATTTTAGCATTTAACATATATATGACTTAGTTATTTATTTAGATAGATACACGAAAATGTCAAGTGATGGCCCAAACTGGATATTTTGACATTTAAGTGTTTCAACGGAATATTACAGTTTTTTTCGTGTTTTGCAGGTTTGACATATGAGTTTTTGTGAAATGGTAGATTTTAGAAACTTATGACATCCTCTTATCTACTTTGATGTGCTCAATCTTGAAAAGGAGAAAGTTTTTATGTTATGCTTGTTACTTCTTTACGCTGAAACGGCTGAACGTATTTAGGTGAAATTTGGTACATAAGTAGAACATGTCTTGGAATAAAATATAGAAAAAAATCCGAGAGCACGTTTTTTTGGGATGATTTTCTAATTAAAGATGGGCAAAGCCTTTTTGACTATTCAAAAGTGCCTGCTAATGAAGTCTCACGCCTTCTCGCTCCACCCTGGAGCGGGAAAAGTCACTAGATGAATACCAGTCTCCCAAAAAAAAATCTAAATATATTAGGGGTATGGCATGCAGAAAAGTTTCACCGTCCACACATCTAATTCCGCACTCATCTAATTCTACAAACAACAAAAAAAAACATCTAAAGCCGAAATATGCTCAAAACATTAAAACAAATGCCACTCATATGATTTGAACTTGAAATTCAAAATTAATACTAACAGTAATAACAGTAATCACTAATTCAACATTTAAATACAAAATATCAATGTCAAGGAAACTCAGAATAATAAAACAATGCAATTGTTTTTAATTTTTATTACATTTTTATGTTATAACCGTTATTATTATGTTTTAGTATAGTCTTTTATTCTTTCAAATATACATATTAATTACATTTAAAAACAAATCAATAAAAATAAAACATTTTACTAATCTAATGTAACCGGTATCAAAAAACGTATCCCAGCTACCGGTGGTTAGGCGCCTTACCATGAAAAAGAGCTGAAGCTATACACAGTATACACCCTCATCATCATCAGCCTTTTTAATGTTCCCACTGCTGGGACTCAGGCCTTCTCTCCAGGAGAGGGAATAGGCCGTAATCCACCACGCGGGCCCAGTGCGGGTTGGTGAATGCCACATGTCTTCGAATTACTGATTCTAGGACATGCCGGTTTCCTCGCGATGTTTCCCTTCGCCGTTTTGAGAGCAGTGGTGATGAAATAAATTATACAAAGTATTGCGCCTGGCTGGGTTCGAACCCGCGACCTACAACTCGTAAGTCAGGGTCATTACCATTCGGCCACCACTGCTCTCAAAACATGATACACCCTATTTAACTCTATTTCTTTAACAGTTCAGTTTAGTTCGTCAAATTAATTGTGTCAAAAGCTCGTGGCCGGGCCTCTGTACTCCAAAAGAAAGGAACCTTCCAATAATACGAACCGTGACCAGAAGTACTGCTTTCTGAATCAAGCTCTTGATCCATCCCTCTAACGCGACCCACCTAAGATATTGGTCGAGCTACATGGCTATTAAGCCATTGGCTGAAATGACTATCGGTACAATGATCACTGACTCTCCATTTCTCTTTTCGACAACCTAGCGAGCCAAGTCAAGATACTTGACCTTAAGCATAGTAATTATGATAGAGTTTCCTTGCGTGATCACTTCAGAAATGAAGATATCCGCAAGAGAACCAAGGTTACCGACGTATCCCGAAGAATCGCCAAACTTAAGTGGCAATGGGCAGGGCACATTGCACGCAGAACAGATGATCGATAGGGACGAAAGGTTCTGGATGGCGGTTATGTACCGGAAGACGTAGCGTTGTAAGGCCACCCACAACGTGGACCGATGACCTGGTGAGGGTCGCGGGAATCCGATAGATGCGAGAAGCACAGGACCGGTCATTATGGCGACCCTTGGGGACATTTTGTCCCACTAACTGAGGCTTTATGCTGACTCTTTTCGTGTTATGTTGTTTACTACAAAATATTGAACAAAAATAAACCGGCTAGTACTCAGTTCTTACAAATCTGTGTACGACTTTCAAATGTTAGAAGCTATTACTTAACTGATAGGTTATAAAAATGGCGTTCATAGTCCCCTATGATATTTAAGTGCCTGACCATTCACCTACGATGTTATGCAAGTGGTTGCCACATGATTGATATACTGTATACTTATATACGTTTATATTTTGTATGGTCGACCATATCATCGAAGATATCACTATACTACTGGTTTTTTTAGGTCGGAAAGCATCCAATGACTTCTCCCGCTCTAGCGTGGAGCGTGTCAGACATTTTCTTCAAATCCGTTCCGCCTTTTGAGGCAAATGGAAGGAATTGTGGAGTGGAACTGAATTTATCAACACATGAAAAAGTGGGTTGCTTTGATCTATCTGGCTTTGAATGAGATTATCTGTTTTCATGGATAGGCTCACGTTTGACCACTATCTCATCTGATGGTAAGCGATGATGTGGTCGACGATGGAGCAAGTTTACCTAGAAGTAACCTATTTACTCTTGATTTAAAAACCCATAGGTGTAGCTGTCAAGAAACTCAGACTCCGGAAGAGTAATTCCATTCCTTAGCTGTACGCACAATAAATCTCAAAACGCTTTGTACGTATGAGTGGAATGTCTACCACGTACCGGTGGCGCATCACCGTACGTCTAAATATCTATTCATTGCCAATCGAGAGTTCTCACTCTTGCGAGATTCTTTTTAAAAAGAAAAAATACGGTATTTGAAATCATTATCCGGAAATAAATTCATATTTTAAATATCCAAAAATATAAATTGTTAAAATGACCGAAAATGTACAAAAAGAGTCGTACAGGAAAAGTATCTTAAAACCTAGTTAATTGATAAAAAAAAAACAGTTTTCATAAAACTGCTAAATCCAGCGATCAAATTGGACGCGACGTGATAGTTCCTAAGATCATTAAATTCGCTAGTTTTCAGCCATTTGTTGACCTATCACCTAAATACCCAGCGGGAGTAATAACTAACTGACTAAAATTTATTATCTGAAATCTGGGGCAAAACATTGAAAATCGACTAAAAATTTAAACGTGACCATGACATTAGAATGTAGCTGAATATTAATAATTTTGTAGCTTATCACTCTAATATTATAAAGACGAAAGTTTGTGAGAAAATCAACACACGTTTTTTATATCTTCTCGCTCGAACAGATTCGAATGTGATGGAATTCATCACCCGAGTATACCATGTCTTGAAATAGAACATTTTCTTTAAGGAAGTCATCTAATGAGTTCCTCACTCCAAGACAGGACTTAGTAAAACGACACCTATGTTCTTCCAGTTGTCCTTTGGGGAAACACATGGTCTTAGAAGGCCATGGGCTTCCCCTTCTGAAGTCGATCCTTGGCTCCAGTAGGCTGTGAGCCTGCTAGGCCCCTACGGTTTTGATAAAAACTCTTTGAGGCGCGTGTTGAACTCTATGCGCCATCGACAACGAACGGCCGGAAGGTGAGCTAAGGTGAACCCATTGCTCGATAACCCAGTTACTATATGCAACACGAAACTCCTTGAATAGACTGATGGCCAGACTTTCTTATGTCTGAATATCTGTAACGATTATCAAAGATCTACGAATGATAAAAGAGACCAACGTCTTTTCCGAGGCAAGGGGAGGCAGCAACGTTCTAGACAAACTAAGAAAAAGTAAATCATCATCATCATCTTCCTGCCCTTGTCCCGTGATATTTGTGGTCGGCGCAACACGTTTTTTTCTTCCATTCTACCCTGTCACTCGTCATGCTATCACTAACTTCCTTTTCTTTCATATCACTCTTCACACAATCCATCCATCTTTTCTTTGGCCTCCGTCTCCCTGTCCAGCCATCCACATGTACTCATAACTCATCTCTCCTCTTTACATGACCATACCAAGACAAACGATTCCCCTAAAACTTTTCAGTTACTGGCACTACTTTCAAACTTCCTCTAATGTACTCATTTCTTACTTTGTCCGATCTCGTCACACCACACATCCATCTCAACATTTTCATCTCCGCTACATGCAATCTTTTTTCATCCGTCTTTTTCACAGCCTTACATTCTGATCCGTACAGTACGACATGTCTTATCACGGACTTGTAAATGAATAAGCTTAACTAATGAGCCATCATGACAAACAATGGGGGCATTATATTAAGGCTATGTATAAGATTATATATCTAGCCTTCAGACTAAGAAAATCTTAGGAATGTAATCAAGTAATCAACATTCAATGACATTCAGCCACCTGCCTATCCATTACATCATTAAAATACCTTTAGTTAAGTACAAGTATTTATTTGTGTTGTATAAGAAAGTGACAATCATAAAAAAGTAATCATGATTATTGATATTAATGTTAGTTCCTGACTTCAGGTGTATTTAAATGTAATTATTAACGATGTAACTTACAACTTTAAGTAACTTAATTGCATAATGTAGATAATCGATAAAAATAAATTCATTAAAACTGTGACAAGCAAAAATAAAACTACGTCTAAACATTATAAACGTATAAATTCTCAATACCGGCCCATAGCCGGTATTGAGAATTTTGAGTTAAAAAAGCATAATCATAAGTTTAATCAGACATTTAATGTTCCCACTGCTGGGACTCAGGGCTTCTCTCTGAAGAGATGAGCCTTAATCCACCACGTAGCCTCAGTTGCGGGTTAGTGAATTGTCATATGTCTTCTTATTTTTGGATCTTCCAATCACACAGTCATCATCATCATCACTTCAGCCGAAAGACTTCCACTGTTGGCCATAAGCCTCCTTCAAGTGTCGCCACAATGAACGATCTTGTGTATCTCGCATCCATCGGATTCCGGCACCCCTTACCAGGTCATCGGTCCATCGGTCCCAATCACACAAATTAATAACTAATTCAGACATCGAGGTTTTATCCTTTAAAATACAGATAACTTGAAAATAACATTTACAATAGTCAAACACAAGTTTTCCTTCAGAGAGCGCTAAAATGTCGCTAACGTAAGAATAGCTTTTAGGGCCACTAAAATGTAACTTTTTTTTATTGTTGATAGGTTCGCGCTTGACCGCTATCTCACCTGACGGAAAGCGACGATGCGGTCGACGATGGAACGCGCTTACCTAGAAGAAACCTATTCACTCTCGACTTAAAGATTCTCGGGTTGTAGCTATCAGGAAACAGACTCAGGCAAGGAATTCCACTCCCTAGCCGCACGCACAATGAATGTGTTCCCAAAACGTTTTGTGCGTGTAGGTGAGATATCCACCATATACCGGTGGCGCATAGCCGTACGTCTGGTAGCTACGTGAATTTAAATTAAACTTTTCAAAGTAGAACCAAATTATTCAAATCATACTATTTATTCATCGCTTGTAACTTAAGCAACTATAAGTTATGAAGTGTTTTCAATAGACCAACTATAATTTAAAAGCATTAATTTTAAAGTGCAATAGATTGCTGATATATTCCACAATCAAAATGCAGCTTATTTATTCAATGCAGATTTGTTTATTTATGTCTATGTTGTCATTCTTTTGGTTAGACAAGAGTATAAGAGCGTATATGAGACAATTTTCGACATATATTTAAACATATTAAAATAATTATTGTATGTTTTGTTTTGAGTATTGCTTCACGCTAGGTAACTCCTGTATTGTACCCATAATATGTATGTGAGTTTACAAATTTATAAACACACCCGTGTTCACAGACATGTAAACTTACATACACAAGATACCCAGACTCTCTGGGCGACGTAAAAGTCAGCCCTTGTGTCATGTGAAGGATCAACTCAGCCTTTATAAAGTCTTGATTTTTTCTTATGTAGAATAGACTACTTAAACGAACTACTAGAGACTGAAACGAAGCCAACGACAGAGCTGTCCAGATGGCTAGATATTGGTCGGACAAAATTTGAGTCAAATCGACACGAGATGAAGAAGAAGCGAGTAGAAACCACACAATGACATCCGCTAGGATCTTTACTCACTCCTTTTTTTTGAGAAATCTTCAAATAACTTCTTCTACTTTGGGCGGAACGATAGAAAGTATTGGCTTATACTGACCAAAACCCACCCGTGTTTCTTTAGTTACCCTTTTCGTTCTAGGGCCGCGGTGTCTCTTTCGAATGATCCTGCAGTCCTTTCCTTAGTCCTTATTCAAACCTCAGGATCCATTTATAATCAACACAATATTGAATCACACCTATAAAGATGAAAGTTTATGAGTGTGTGTTTATTACTTCTTTACGTTCTAACGGCTGACCGGATTTCGATGAAACTAGAATACTTTTTGTCACGGTAGTATGTTCCCTTAGAATATTTTTCTTCTTTCACGCAGGCAAAGCCGCTAACAACAGCTAGTTATGCTACATTTTAAATCACCTTTCACCAAAAGTTGCAAATTAAATTACTCACCATCTCAAGTTTACCTAAAACCTTGACATTAATGTATAATTACCAAACTTATCTGTAATACTTATGTAAGTCAACATTAGTTCATAACTTAATTCAAAGTTAACGTTTATACGATCTTTTGGGCAATCTTCGTGGCATGGTTTCTTTAGGCCGTGAGTGTATTGGATTAACATAATTTTAGATGTCCGGTAATGTTGGAAGAGCGGTCATTTTAATAGCACCATCAGCCTTATAGAGGAGGCCTGAGTTCCACTGCTGGGTCTCAGCCCTCTTCTCCAGAAAAGGGAATGGGCCGTAATCCACCGCGCAGACCCAGTGCGGGTTGGTAGATGTCCCATGTCTTCGAAATTTTGGTTCTAGGACATGCTGGTTTTCTCACGATGTTTTCCTTCATCGTTTTGAGAGCAGTGGTTATGAAATAAATTACACAAAGTAATGTGTTTGGCTGGGTTTGAACCCGAGACCTATTTTAATATTGTTAGTAGTTTTGGCAATATTCTTTAAAAGGAAAACTACATATTCCTTCAATACTTGTATAGCACGGGTTAGTTGATTTTTTTATATGTTTATCCAAACTTATTTCAAATAAATAAAATTTATTGCTTATGAATGCTATTTTTGGTATTAATCAAAATATATATTTTTTACTAGTTCATATGACAGTATAATCAATAAAAAAATGCGAGACTACTTTCAGGGTTCTGAATACGTATAATAACGGTCAAAGGTCTATAAATGACCGACTGCTTATCTTACATGAAGGCTGTATTGACACAACCTCATTTATAATTAAATAAAAATATGACTGTCATCAAAAAGGAATTTCTGTCGTCTCATACAGCCTTGCATAAGAAGGGTCAAGTTTTGAAGGTCTTAATAAAGTCCACATTAAACTATATATTGTGACTTTTAAATAACGAAATATCCAATTATTTTACACTTCATAATGTACCATTCTTCATGCAATAAAGGTGATAAGTTCGTCGGAAATCTTACCATTCAACTTATCCATTCAATATTCTTGACATTCACAGTCTTCTCACAATATAATTAAATACAAAAGGTGACGAGGTTGACCTTTTATCACTTGAGATTATTATAAATGTGATACCAGTTCTAGAATGAGACAAAAAAGCAGAAAAACTTCGCTGAAGCGCTTAAAGAAAAAAACTTTAAGCGCAGTGAACGCGTCGATGTCTTTTGTATTAGAACTTTTGAAATGTAATTTTTACTGCAATAAAACCATATTTTTGTTAACAAAATTTTAAATTACCTGCCCATTATATTTTTAAAATATCTTCCTAAGTAAAAATGATTTCATTTTCATTTCAACCGCAAAAAATTTGACCGAATTTTTTAGGACGAATTATTACGTTTTCTTTTAATAAGAATTCAATTATAAAGTACACTTTCTGTGCTATTGTTAGATATTGACGCAACACCGAATTAAGTGGAGTATAACCTGTGTAGCAAAAACAAGAAATCGTGATCACGATACACTTTGACATTATGAACTTTAAAAAAAAAAACTCACCTTGACATGTCACTAGAGTCGAACTTAACAATAACGCGACGAGCAAGACAAAACTCCTGAAAGGCATCCTGTTGCAGTTTCCTTCACAATATAACCTGGGCTGTAGCATTTTCACAGCACTGAGAAATTCATCGAAAAAAAAAATTTTTTTTGTTCAAAAAATTTTTCACTTCACTATTTTTTCGTCACTTCTTTTTTCGTAATCAGAGCGCCATGTTATGCGCGGGCGCAGTACCGTTGTGATGTGAAAGTGTGGAGCTGTCGTTCGTCCGTTAGGGGGCGCTGTCGGCGCGAGACTGACGGGCCTGCGCACACGCACCGCTACCGACAGTTTCTTCTCTGTTAACTTCTTGCCTCGAGTGGTGGCAGGTGTTGGCAACCTTTTTTGGTGAGACCCTTTTGGCATGAGATTTAGTCGCAAAAGTTTTCTGGCAAGGCTGTTGAAAAGTAGTAAAATACATACTAATCCATCAGACGCGGATTTGCTATCAGTCTACTACTATCAGCCTACTTACTAAGGTAGCCGCCAGATAAACGGGGAATAACGGTCATTCACCCCCCTACATTTATTGACATTCTTAATTTCAAAAACGGAATTAAAGACATAAAGCTGTCTTGAATCGACATCTATCGTGATTCTTTACCTTTTCTGAAAAACAGTTCATTGATGGTTTTTCGGGTACCTTCGATCTAATGGAGATATTAGGAAAAGGTCAATGTACTTTATTTTTAGTTTATTTGGCACCTTGTATATTATATTTATCTCCAACATAACGCCATTTAATGGAGTAAAAAAAATTAATTCCGTTGGGCATGTTTCTTTATCTCATACTTCTTCTCCAAGAAAATCGAATGCTTATAGAATAGAATAAACTTTTTAATACAACAAAATAGTAACATAACTTTTACTTAAACTTAGATCTATTGGTATGGTGACAGCGGTGGCCAGGCAATGCTTGGATGGAGTGTGAAGACTTGAAATAAATAAGGGGGCAATCTGCAGATCTTCGGAAGGGATGATCATGACCATCAACAACCTTTTTACCCCTCACATTGCTTTGGGCCTAATTTAGTTAGTTCTTCGTAACTAATAGCTTTAGCGTCCCCCGCACACGGGCCTCAAAAAAACGCCACCACAAAAAAACGCTAGAAGCAAATCAAATCAAAATCAAAAATCATTTATTTCAAATAGACCATTTGCAGGCACTTTTGAATAGTCAAATGTTGGTCAGTCCAAGAAAAGTGAAGCTAAATTGCACGTTCCAAAGCGTCTCTAAATTCAACGTGGTAATTTAATGGTCTTCTGACAATGCCTGTCTTTCAGATGACAGCGATATGGAGGAGTACCTCGCCGCCTGAGTGTCGCCTGAGTGTATATTTTATTTTCAGGGTTCCGTACCTCAAAAGGAAAAAAACGAAACCCTTATAGGATGACCGTGTTGTCCGTCCGTCTGTCTGTCTGTTTGTTTGTCTGTCAAAACCCTTTATCTCGAGAACGCGTGGGGGTACCGAGTTGAAATTAAAACGATATACTCAGATCGGCGGTCCTTTCAAACTTCGAAGTTAAAGAATAAAAAAGATAAAGCCGTTTATGTCGCAAAAAAACACATATTTTGATACTCTCAAAGATCGAAATTCATAGGGTACTTCCCGTTGACCCAGAATCCTGAAATTTGGCACTAAGCAAGGTCTTATAGCACAGGTATAGGATAAAATCTGAAAACAGTAAATTTGTTGTTACCAAAGTCACAAAAAAAAAATTGCAATTTGGAAAAATCATCGAGAATCCATTCGGGAATTATAGTTTGCACGGAACCCTCAGTGCGCGAGTCCGACTCACACTTGTTCAGTTTTTTTATGTATAAAGTTAGTTTAGTAAATAAATAATTAATATTTTGGTTTCTTATATACGTATATCTCCAAAAAATAAACCTAATATTATGTCCAAATGTTGAGCGCAGCTGGGGCCGAACCCACTTCACTTTCAAACTCGGTCGTGCCTCGCGGACGTGGCGCGTACGTATCGCCCAAACGGACACACAAGAGCTTTCCGCAGCATTGGTTCCGGGTTCGACTCCCTTCTGGTCACAGTGGTCACTTGTGAACGAATAAAATGTAGTTTATAAAGGTAAGCAAGTTTTCCAAGGATATATCTTGGATGAGAGATACAGTTCATTTAAGTAATGTTCAAATAAGTAAACTTAAATTAGTTTAAAAATATCACCGGATAGGTCCACTCAGGTCTGTGTGGTTCTTTCTACAAAAAGCCCATCTCAGACCCTAATCTGCATGGTTCTCGTATGATTACATGTTTGTGGTATTGACTTTAAAAGAAACTTTGAATCATCGAAACAAACACAAAGAAAGTTTGTTTCTGTGTTTCTTCTTAGGGTAGTTAGCTAGGAAACACCGGCCTCATCTAAAAATTAACATGTAAAAGGGATTAAAAAAAAAAAAGACGTGTGGCACTCGGGGACTGCCGCGGTAAAGCTATTGCATAGCATTTTTATCAACTTATGCAATTATAATTATTTATTTAGTTTATTTATGCAGTATTTTTTTCCTTTGTTTTTTTTTTCTTTGATATTAATTGAATTTACACTTTCACACATTGAATTGAATTTTGACTGATTGTTCACTCATTTGTTTTCTTATCGGTCACCACGCTCAAAAAACAAATGAGTGGGGGGTGTTAGGTTATTTTCGTTACGGAATTTCTGGATTCGGTCTCCACGCTCAAGGCCCGCGATAGAAGCTATGCAATAGCTTAAAAATGAAAAATGCTTTATTTAGTAACAAATTTGGTTCAACAATATTGAGGTTAACCTCTCCTTTTAAGTGTGAAAACACCAGTGCCAGGAGAGGCCGCTCTCCCTTAACTTAATTACCTATCTATTTATTCTATTTTTCTTATTCTTATTATTATTAACTTATTGTAAAATAAATACATCATTTAAAAAATCTATCGACCGATCTCCTTATTTCATAAAGTAAGAATATTTGATTCGTAAAGAACCATTTCCCATCCTTCACACTGCGAGCTTTCTGCGTCACAGATTCCGGGTTTGACTATACTGCAATGGTCACTTATAAACTAATTTTTTTCCGTCTTTTCAGACATTATTCAGATCCTTGAAGGTGCAGGACGCAGGTAGTTGGATATGAAATAAATGAAGGTGAAGCTGCCTGGAAGACACGAAAAAGCATATGGTGGAAGTCTGCCCCGCTTGGGCGGAGCACCGCTGTGTCCACGTGAGCGTGATCTCTTGCCTCTTGCGTCCAGACCTAGTTCAGGCTATGATACGAAGCGAGAGGAAATGGAAAGCCTTCACCTCGTTTTTTTTTTTTTGTCAGACTCTTACTGACTAAAAACACAGACAGGTAGGCCTCGACCACTCAACAGAGGTATTCGGGCACCCGGTGGTACCAGAGTGCCCTCCGGATCGTACTCCAGGGCAGGGAATTGAAGGCGTTGGCAATGTCCAAGGACACTGCCACGACACACCTACCCTGGGACACCACATCCCCCGTCGTGAGGGCTCGCACGCGCATGATGGCGTCCACCGTAGAGCGCATCCGAAAGCCGAACTGTCCGTCCGAAAGGTCTGGCCCCACCCGTGTTAGAGGCGCGTTAGGCGGTTTGCAATGATCCTTCACCTCGCTGCTCGCCGTGCTGTAAGGATCAAGCCTGAGTCAGTGGTGCGCGTTGATGATGAAAAAGATGTCGGCAAAATGGACGGGGCCCACCAGGACCGATGCCCTACTAGGACTGCCTTTTTTTTATGGTGGGAAAAAATCATCCAATGACAACCCCCGCTCTTGGGCGGAGCGGGAGATAGTGTCGACTAAAAGACCCACCCTGTTCCTTCTAGCCTTCATACCGGGGCTCGAGCTGTCTTTCGAAACTAACCCTGGCCCCAGTAGGCTTTGACCCAGCTGGGTCCCTGCTGTTGCTGACAACTCCTTGAGGCGCGCGGGAACAGTGCGCGCCGTCGATGACTTGGGCCCGGTCTGGACAGATACCGGTACAGCCGGACCCATTGCTCACTGTCCGCAAGCCCGTGCCTACGGTGGCCGGAAATCAGGATCAGAATCCCAGCGGCGGCGGCGGTGGCGAGAACGCCGTTGCCTGATGCGGTCGGCCTCCTCCTTGAGAGCATTACTACTTCGCAGAAGTCGGCGACCGCCTGCCACTCCGCCTCGCTCCGGACCATGGCCTCAACCAAGGCCCGGCTACTAGGACTGCCTGCTAGGGCCAATTTTGAACCACAATCGGATAAGTAAATTTTAATATTAGTAATGAATAGAGGCAAGATGTAATTTATGTATTTCGTATTAATATAAATAGTATGTATAATAATATTATTATTTTTTCGTTTTATTTATTATGTTAGCACATCAAAAATAAAACCAAATAAAAAATAATATCGGCTAATCTTTATTTATACAGTAAAACTGAACGGTATCACTTCGATGTTTGACCTTCACCAAACTCGGGAAAAAGAAGGATTTTGGTCTTATTTATCAGTTATATCCATTTATTAAAAAACACAACGAACTTAACGGACCACTTTATCTAGTCTTTGTGGATTTTTCCAAGGCATTCGACAGTATAGACCACAACTCATTTCAAATAACAAATCATTAATGCTTTAGAGTACCAAAACGTTATGCACACATACATTAAACTCATTGACACCGTTTATGGAAGTAGCTCTGCAAACATCAAGTTACACATTTCTGGTCCAAATTTAAAACGAGAAAGAGGTGTTCAACAAGGTGATGCAATATCACCTATACTGTTAGAGATAGATTCGCGATTGACCGCTATCTCACCTGATGGAAAGCAACGATGCGGTCGAATTATTTAGAAGTAACCTATTCACTCTTGAATTAAAGATTCCCGGGTTATAGCCATCAGGAAACACTGACTCCGACAGGAAATTCCACTCCTTGTCTGTACGCACAATGAATGGGTTCCCAAAATGTTTTGTGCGTATCAGGTGGGATATCCACCGTGTACGGGTGACGCACCGCCGTCCAACCTCGGTCGTATACCTGGTGGTCCGATGGATGGAACGGGCTAGGTGGAATTAGGCTATGCAATTGCGAAGCACACTCCTCGAAATGCAACTGGTAGAAAACCAACTAGCCATTCTAGGCTAGCCACTTGGCGTCATAAAGGTTCTTAACAACTTGCCTGATTCATGGCAGTTCTGACACAAGGCATAAAGGCACTCAGAACTTTTTAGAGTCACGGGTCACCTGACACTCAACCAGCACCGCCTCGTCGCCCATCGTCTTCTCATTATCTACGTCTTGAACGTCGTGTAGTAAACCAGTAAAGTTTGCGTGGTTAACGAATAGACATCGCGTGGTCTACAATTTTCCGAGTAGTCTGTCAGCGATGGATAGCACACGCATTGCCGACGCTTCGTCCTCGCATGAATCACTCACGGGCAGCGCGCTGTCCACTGGGGATCCTGGTGTTGGCAATGCGCCAGTCAATACAAGGCATGCATGCGAGCAGCTTGTTCTCACCGAATCCACGTGAAAATGGCTTGATAGCGTGGCAATCCGGTAATGCTACGGAGTTGATGTAATAAGGGTGTAGCTGCAACCTCTTCCGTCCTCTGCCGTGCATAGAGTATATTATTATGTCGATACACCGAAGAGTTGCACCTACCTTGTTGGTCGTGATTAAATTTTAAGGTCTTCTTAATTTATCACGTCGGGGTCACTGTAGCGCTTATGTGGTGTGTAGTAACAATAACTCGATAATCTTGATAATCTGCAATCGTTAACGCTAATAAGAAACTTCAAATGTATGGGAATGACGTCATCTCAACGCTCAGTCATATGGTCAAAACAAAAGATTCGGGGGCGTAGTCAACTTGAGGCGTTCGACGCAAGAGAAATGGTTATAACTTGGCTAGGAATTTTTCAATAGCTGTTTTACAATTAGTGACGTCTATAGGGCGGCAGAGGTCTGAAGAGGTTGCTTTACAGGCGTATATCTATAAAAATCCATATAAAGAATACTAACCTCACGAGGCGATGTGAGTCGGATGCCAGGTGGCTCCAAAGAACTTAAAAGGCAAGTACAAAATGCTTGAAAGATCTTCTGGGCATTTAAAGTTCACATAAAATGAAGACTCAAAGGAAAACTCATTAACACGCGCTTGCATAAAGTTGGTCAGCATCAAAAGTCCAAACTCAAGATTTGTTAACGAGCAATGAAGCCTAGCATAAATCGCGTTAGAAACAGTTCCCTGCGCTCTGTCTCGAGTAGTAGATACCAGGAAAAAAGCCAGACTGAAGTGAAAGTGGCTGGAAACGTCGCCCGGATGCAACCGGAAAGTTGGACGAAGATCGTCACTCACTGGACACCTGAGTGATGACGACGCCTTTGAAGAAGACCAGGGTGAAGGATGCCTTTGTCTAGTAATGGGTCACGATATAATAGGTTAGTAAAAAAAGGACCTATACTGGCTTACTTTATCAACTTATACTGTAATGCAGGAAGAGAGTAGAGAGCAATGGTGGCCGAGTGGTAATGGCCCCAACTTACGAGTTGTAGGTCGCGGGTTCGAACCCAGCCAGGCGCATTACTTTGTGTAATTGATTTCAGCACCACTGCTCTCGAAACGGTGAAGGAAAACATCGCGAGGAAACCGGCATGTCTTAGAACCAAAAATTCGAAGACGTGACATTCACCAATCCGCACTGGGTCCGCGTGGTGGATTACGGCCCATTGCCTCTCTTATAGAGGAGGCTTGATTCCCAACAGTGGGAACATTAAAAAGGCTAGTTAGTGATGACTGAAATGCGGATACTGAAAAACCGGCCAAATTTGAGTCGGACTCGCGGGATACGTACTGTCCGTAGCAAAAAACGGCAAAACAAAATCACGTTTGTTTTATGGGAGTCCAGAAATATTTATTTTAATCTATTTTTAGCAGCAACAGAAATACAGCTCGGTTCATGAGATACAGCCTGGCGACAGACGGACAGACAGACGGACGGACAGCGAAGTCTTAGTAATAGGGTACCGTTTTTCCCTTTGGGTACGGAACACTAAAATGAACCTAAACTGGCTCACTTTATCAACTTATACTGTAATGCGGATGCTGAACACATCAACCAGTCCAAAAAAGTTAACCTAGCTTTATAAATAAATAAAAAAGTTAAAGTAAATGAACTTTACAAGGCACTTTATTGAATGTACGTAACGAATTGTGACAATTGAAGTAGTCGGGTAGTATTATGGTAGAACTATATTGCGCACACGTGTGCTACACACGCCGATCTGGGCGCGTTGGCCTCCATACATTTTATATTGGGAACTAGACTTGTAGAGCTACACTTGATTCACGCCACGCGACGTCGTTCTACTTACAAATCAGGCGTGTCTCAGGTGTGCGTCGGTCTGATGTCCTTCTAGCTTTATAGTTTTTGGAACACTTGGTATTTCAGTATCCGGTACTGAAATAACAACTGTTCCAAAAACTGTGTTCCAAAAGCTACTCTGAATGTTTTATATTTTTTTTTGTTTTCTGCAACTGAGAGATTTGAAGAAGCCGTTTGACAGCTTTAGGAAAAGACACAAATGAACAAAGTAAACGAAGTTTTAGGGAACTTTATGTGCCATTTTTAAGAGCGGACAGGTACTGTAAATTACCTACGTTACCGGGTACAGTTCCTGTGCCAATCTAACCGATGTAGCTGCGCTTGCACCGGTAAGTGAACGGAAAATGTTATTTAGATTGATGACCAACCAGACCGGAAAAGCATTACCGGGACAACTTAAGATGAAAGCGCCAAGGTAGGTCGCCGGGGCCCATGTCCCGGGCTGCAAATTCTGGGGGTGGCAAATTCAACCTACTGCACACACGCGGAGGCTCATGAATGTTGCCAGTACCTCTAGCCAAGTTGCTAATCTGCAATTGTTAACGCTAGCAGAAAGCTTCAAATGTACGGGAATGACGTCATCTCAACGCTCAGTCACGTGGTCAGAACAAAAGAATTGGCGGCGCGGCCAACTCGAAGCGTTCGGCGCGAGCGAAAGGGTTGTAACTTGGCTAGGGTGGCTGGTCCGATTATATAAAAATCGGGATAGATGGTAAAACAAATCGGAATTTAGGGTTTTAGATTGGGACATTTTTTTAATAAAGTCGTTTTTAGGGTGGGAAATCATCTATTGATTTCTCCCGCAATGTATCAGACTTTTACTAACTAAAACCCAGACTTCTTCAGTCCCACTGTGCATTCCAGGGCGAATGCGATACAGGTTTATTTATTATAATCATCATCTTCCTGCCCTAGTCCCATATCAGGTACTTGGGGGATTAATTTATTATAATATGGCTTTAACCTTTCAATCGTGGAAATTACAGATACAATAGAAAGACAATAGGTGCGCGAACGCCGGCGTTTGCTTGGGGTTTAATGAATATTTCTTTTGAATTATCGGGACATTGAGCGTCTCGATCAGATGCAAATCGGGACGCGTCCCCAGACCCCTAAAGATCGGGATGTCCCGCGCAAATATGGACGCCTGGCAACACTACTCATGAGACCGGTCATTGTTGCGGTGGCGACACTTGGGAGAGCCCAATGACCGGTCCTGTGTCTCGCGTCCATGGGATTCCCCTCATCAGATCACTGATCCACCAGATGGTAGGCTTTCAAACGCTGAGTAACATCCGGTACCTACACGGTCGCCACATGAAACCTTTTGACTCCGTCGACAATGTGCCCTGCGATTCTTCGGATTTGGTACTCCAGCACGCAACTTGATTTATCATACGTTTCATAACAAAGAATATCTTTATCATGATGATAAAGCAAGGCAAAGTCTGGCAACCTTACCTTAACCGCCCTACAGACTCCTTCATCCGGAAGAAAATGGACGATTCCTACGGAAAAGCTTACGGGAAAAACACTACAGCCAAAACTTGTGTATGAAACTGTGGCGTGTCTGATTAGAAGATTATTAGGAAGATTACCAAGTTTACCGTGGTGCCCATCGTCACGTCATTAATGAGCGGACCTCACACTCCAATAGATCCCTGCACGGCAAATGTCATGGCTAACCCAGGTGAGCCTAAAGAAGCAGAGCTGGAAGGTCTTTGCCCCGCAGTACGAAAATAATAAACAAACTTAGGAGCTTAAACAAAATCTTCATAAAAAAGTGCCTCATTTCAGTTTTAACACACTAGACACACTCGGCTCGTTGAATATAGGAGCAAGATATGAATGTTAGCTTTTTAATCTAATATTTGCGTAATTTAAGTACCTACCCAGTCATGATATTATGGTCAAGAAACGCTTTTGGTCTACTTTGAATGAGCACACTAGTAACATCTTTGAAAGCTCACAATAAAGCAAATATTGCCCACAGCGCCGTCTAGTATAAACAGTAAGTAACATTTAAAAAGCTGGTTCTTATCGTAGTTGTAGTATTGAAGTATAGATGGCGCTGTGTTATGATTATGAATTACCATTATATTAACTCGCAATTTTTAATTAAAGCATTTGAAGTTAAGTATTTCTCAAACTCTGTTTTAGTCTGAAACCCCGTAAAAAAATTGGCTCTAAAGTAGGACCTGAGACGTTCTTATACTTAAAGATCTGTAGAAAGTGACAGTTAGTAAACTCACTGAGATCATATAGATGGCGTAGTTACTAATGTTTTAAATTTCAAATCATGATAATAGATGGCGCTGTGTGTCGTTTAAGTTGGAAAATTTAAATATTCGCTCATCGTGATATTTCTATTGAAGCCGGAAAAAACCTAAAGATTTTTATCACCTGCTATTCAATGAAGTGGTTTCTTGTCACCAAACAACCGTGGCGTCAATCCTCGGTGCATGAAATGTGATCAGTCATGGCAAATTGCTCCGGACTCGTTCAAATCTTGAATACCAATCACGATAATCGGTTGAAATTATTGAGCTGCAGAAAATTTCGTTCACACGGTGCTGAACTAATAATGATCTTTGATGCTCTGAAACAGCTTATGAAAAATATAAGATTGCAATTACGCATTATTGAATAAAATTAGTTTAATTAAAAATTGTGACACGCAACTTGCTAGATTGGCAGTTAGAATCTGTTTGCCAACAGATTCGATATTTAAATAAACTCGGTGACTTATTATAAATATCTATTTTTATCCAAAGTCACATGAACAACTTTCAATTTTAAGTAGGTACCTACTATAATTATGAAGACAATATCAGAGGGAAGTTCCTTCTGTTATTGTCTAAAATATCAGGTGTGATTTTGCATGTAAATGTTCAATTAAAATAAAACAATATCAAACGCACACTCCAAACAATTTACGATCAATCAATCATTCTTTTCACACAGCACGCGCGATTTAACTAATCAAAAACATAAAATAAAACACAACTGGCAATCTATATGCCATAAAACGAAGAAATTCACGTACGGCATTGAATAATTCCCATTTTAAATAACGAATGATGGGTCCAAGACTGGTTTTGCGTGGCGAGCAATAGGCTACTTGACTCGTATCAAATTTGGCGCAATCAATGAGTATTTCCTGCAGTATTTTACTTACGAAACCAAAATATATCGAATTTAGTTAATAAAAGTCCAAGATGGTTGCATAATTTCAATTTAAAAATTGTGTTTTTTTATTTTTTATTTGGTTCGCCTAAAACGCTATCAGCCATGATGTGACGTCATAGAACTTGTAAACAAACTAATGTCAAATTAAATGTCACTCGGACATAACCTACCTGTGCTCGTTGTCGATTTGTTGTCTTTGTGAACGTTCAGCGTGGTGCTTTTGTTACGAAGTATTTTTAAAAAGTCCCTAAATTTACGTGTTTTCGCATTTAATCAATAAAAACAATCATGAATGTTGGATTCGTGAAAGCGGAAAGCACAAATTTGCCAAGGCTCGATCCAATGATGTTCGGTAATTTTTTTGCCTTGAACCCCGATTTCTGCTCTGCTGAGCTGAGGAATGTCAAGACTTCTATGTAAGTATAAGTATAGTGCATTTGGTATTGCAATTTATTGATTGACATTAAAAGAAGGAATAAGCGTAAGGGAATCGTACAAAACTATCTCATAACCTCTCATGGCTTGTAACTAATATTTTATTTTTTCCTTACAGATCTGCAAGGGAGTCATATGGCGACGATGCCATCGGTTACGTTCAGCTTAAACGAGATGATAAAATCTGCACTGTGAAATGTAAAATATGTCCAGAGCACAAGGTACGCTCGAAACAGTATACAGTGACGGTAGTGATAGATGAAGAAGAAGAAAAAGTTGTGAGTGCTCTCTGTGAAGATTGTCCTGCAGCTGCTGGAGGCTGTAAACATGCTACTGCATTTTTAACATGGTTGCTCCGTCGCAGCGAAGAGCCTGCTTGTACATCAGTTGAGTGCTATTGGAAAAAATCAAATCTCTCAAAAGTTGGATCAACATTAAAAATAATAACTGCAAAAGAAATGTGCAAACGAAAACATCAGGATCCTGTACCAGATACAAGTGTATTAACAGAATTTATAGATGAATGTAAGAAGAGAAGAATTGAAACCTGCCAGTTTTTAAAGCATGTTGAAGATTATACAGACAACAGATTAGTGTTATCATTGCATTACCTACTAAATACATATAAAGAATCTGATTGTGAAAGTTTTTTAACAAAAATTAAAGCAATGTTCAATGATGAAAACATAAAGAATGCCGAAATGCAAACTAGACAACAGTACAAAAGTGGTCTTTGGTTTGAGCTGCGTTATGGGAGAGTAACAGCATCCAAGTGTCATGAAGTAAGCAGGTGCAAAACAATTGATGGTTCTCTGGTTGCAATAAGTTTTGGAGCAAGATCAGTGCAGACACCGGCAATAAAACATGGCCAGAAATTAGAAGACAAAGTTAGAGAGATTGCAGAAGAAAAATTAGGTGTTAAATTTACAAAATGTGGCCTCTTTATTTCTGATGAGTATCCCATGATTGCTGGGTCACCAGATGGTATTAATAGAGAAAAAGGTCTCATTGAAATAAAATGTCCATCTACAGATAAAAATTTTGAAAATTACATCAAAGATGGCAACTTAACAAAAAAATGCTTTGCTCAAGTACAAATTCAAATGTTTTGTGCAAAAGTAAATCAAAGTTATTTTTGTGTTGCCAGCAGTGACTTTGAACATAGTAAGAAAGTAACAATATTACCGGTTTCTTATAATGACAAATATGTTAAAAAATTAATTGGACAGGTAGTTTCATTTTGGAAATTAAATATTTTCCCTAAGTTGTATGAAAGTGTTACTATGTAATAATGTGTAAATAAAATGCATCACTGATATCAATAAATTTTATTTGATAAGCGAGTCTTGTAGATTTATGAGAGCACAGGCTGTGATTACACAGGAATCTAGAACATGTAATAAATTTAGGTTAACTACTGAATGTGGCTTTAGGATTGAGAATTCACGAATTCTTCTGATCACTCTTTCCACGTGAATTCGAAGGCTAGCAATTTGTTTTGTTTGTTTAGTTTCACTTTTGGTTAATTTTGACCCAACAGCAACACTCGGAGGCCGTAATAAAGTAAAACCTCTTTGTTTTAAATACACTTCAATGTATTTAAAACCTCTGTCTGCTAAAATGAAAGATCCTGGTTCCAAACTATCGAGAAATTTACAGTGTTCAAGTAGATTAATATCACTGATTCTGCCACCATATCCATTAGACACAAAGCTGACTAAACCATCAGGTGTACATGATATGAGGTATTTATAGGTATTTGCTTTTTTACATTCAGACCAAGTCAGTGCCTGATGAATAGCCTTTTTTGGCTTTTGAATCTCAATTTCTAAACAATCTATGATACAATTTACCATATTATATTTATGGCGAAAGGCTATGGGCAAGTTCTTTTTAATTGTGCTTTTAGTGAATGTTCTTACAAGAGGTAAAAGTACATTAACCATTAGAGGCATTTTACTGTAAAATATTTTACTTGCTTGAGACAGTGATATATCAAAATCATCTGCTAACTGAGAAAAGGTTCTATTTAATCTTATTTTCATTAAACACAATAAAATATAATTCTCTGATAGTTTGGTGCGTTTTGAAATAATACTTAATATAAAATAAAGCTCTGCTGGTATCCCAATGTACATTCTAGGGTTTTGCTTTATTTTAGATAGGGTACTCTTTAAATTTAATTTCTGGTCTTTTATATTCTTTTCCTGTGAACTGTCTTCAGTAGTTTGACTTGATGGTTTCGATGGAGATGAGTCAAAGGATGATCCTTCTTGAGATAATGTGGACGTAGTTATGCTATAACGTTCCAATCCACACGCAGGTCGAACTGAGTAAATCGCGTTTTTGTAATTTTGTGGTACGCTTTTTTTAGGTAGCGAGTACAACTAAGTAGTATGTATCACTTCAACTAAATAAATAAACATTATTTTATTATATACTTGTCATTAAAATTTATTAATATTTCTCATACAAATTATGAAAAAAATGCACTTGGAACGTTTTTGAAAAAAGGCTTTTTGTATGGAAGTAGCTTTTAACTTAATTTGCAAAAACGATCCAATATCTGAAAATTGCTATATTTTGGTAGTTAATATATATTTTTTCTAAAACACAAGTATAACAATGAAACAACATTATTAAAAAAATATTTATTAAGAAATAGTTATATCAAAGCATGGAAAATCATCACAATTTATTCATCATCCAGATCGAAATCCAGCTCCTTACCAAATCCATCGACATCGTCAATGGCGTCATTAGACGCTTTCAATGTTTTATAAAAACTAAGGCAATCTGCTGGAATAAACTTGTAAACAGATCGTAAATCAGCCAATTTAGCTGGAGCAATGGGTTTCCCGTTAGACTATAACTGTTTCAGATCAGATCTATGTATAGTCGAAATCTCTCCTTTTGTCGTTTTTTTAATGTTGAGTTCGTTATAATCCTCATCAAGGGACGTTTTCATAAAAATAGAATACAATCTAGCTTTTTCAATCTTTATCTCCTTTGCCAGCAGCCAGTTTAGTTTACTTTTATCTGTGAATTTCTTACGATATACTATGTTTTTCTCAACATCTTCAGTGCTATAAAAGTCATTTTTGTCCATTCTATATACTTGAAATGGTTTTTTTTTTCTAGCATTTTTCATAATTTCTATATATTCGTCAGCTGCATTAACACGTTGCTTTTTAGCGCAGTAGAGGCTGAGAAATCGTTACACTTAGAGAAGGCACAAAAAATGAGGGAACAGATGAAATGTGACTTTGAAACTGCACAAAATACCCCAAACATAGAATGCTTATCATTTGATCTCGAAAAAACTTTGCGCCTGCCTCGTATACCGACAAACGTAATTTTTTATAAACGTCAGCTTTGGCTATATAATAGCGGTATACATTCAGCATCAGATGATGTAGGGCACTGTTTTGTTTGGGTGGAAGGTGAAGCCAGAAGCCTACTGGGGCCAGGGTTATCCGAAAGGGCGCTCGAGCCCCGGTATGAAGGCTAGAAGGAACGGGGTGGGTCTTTTAGTCAGTAAGAGTCTGACACTATCTCCCGCTCCGCCCAAGGGCGGGGGATGTCAATGCATGATTTTTTCCCACCATAAAAAAAAAAAAAAAAAAAAAAAAAGGTGAAGCCAGAAGAGGTGCTCAGGAAGTAGGATCATGCCTTGCCAAATATATTGAAAACAAACTACCTCCTATTATAGAACATCTCATACTATGGAGTGATTGTTGCGGTGGACAGAATCGAAAAATAAAAATTGTTTTAAGTTGAAGGTTATCTTAGACTCCCATTCTACATTAAAAACGATAACTTTTCGGTATCTTGAGTCAGGGCATAGTTTTTTACCTAACGACACCGAATTTTCAAAAATTGAAACTGCGCTTAAAAAGCAACAACGTGTCTATACAGCTGACGAATATATAGAAATTATGAAAAATGCTAGAAAAAAAAAAACCATTTCAAGTATATAGAATGGACAAAAATGACTTTTATAGCACTGAAGATGTTGAGAAAAACATAGTAAATCGTAAGAAATTCACAGATAAAAGTAAACTAAACTGGCTGCTGGCAAAGGAGATAAAGATTGAAAAAGCTAGATTGTATTCTATTTTTATGAAAACGTCCCTTGATGAGGATTATAACGAACTCAACATTAAAAAAACGACAAAAGGAGAGATTTCGACTATACATAGATCTGATCTGAAACAGTTATAGTCTAACGGGAAACCCATTGCTCCAGCTAAATTGGCTGATTTACGATCTGTTTACAAGTTTATTCCAGCAGATTGCCTTAGTTTTTATAAAACATTGAAAGCGTCTAATGACGCCATTGACGATGTCGATGGATTTGGTAAGGAGCTGGATTTCGATCTGGATGATGAATAAATTGTGATGATTTTTCATGCTTTGATACAACTATTTCTTAATAAATATTTTTTTAACAATGTTGTTTCATTGTTATACTTATGTTTTAGAAAAAATATATATTAACTTCCAAAATATAGCAATTTTCAGATACTGGATCGTTTTTGCAAATTAAGTTAAAAGCTACTTCTATACAAAAAGCCTTTTTTCAAAAACGTTCCAAGTGCATTTTTTTCATAATTTGTATGAGAAATATTAATAAATTTTAATGACAAGTATATAATAAAATAATGTTTATTTATTTAGTTGAAGTGATACATACTACTTAGTTGTACTCGCTACCAAAAAAAAGCGTACCACAAAATTACATAAACGCGATTTACTCAGTTCGACCTGCGTGTGGATTGGAACGTTGTAGCATAACTACGTCCAATGGATCATTATTTTTATGTTATTCAGTCCAAAACGAATTAAAACAGTACGATCCAAATGAATTGTTACTTTATAAGATTTAAAATTGTTATTTTTAAAACGTTCCAAGTTGATTGGATCATTATTTTTTTGTTATTCAGTCCAAAACGAAATAAAATAGTACGATCCAAATGGAATGTCACTTTTTAAGATTTAAAATTAGTTATTTTTAAAACGTTTCAAGATGATTGGATCCTTATTTTTATTGCATTCAGTCGAAAAGGAATTAAAACAGTACGATCCAAATGTAATGTCACTTTATAAGATTATGATTAGATCTTTTGGTACGTTTTATCATTTAGACCGCTTAATTATTTCAATAGTTATTGTCGTAAGAGAGTCAGTGTCTTCAGCACTAGATAGGACGACCCAAAATACCTAGCTTGGGCTCAAAAACTCAATTTTGACCACCTTGTGGATTGGAACGTTATAGCATAACTACGTCCATGTATAAGATACATCACTGTCATATTTCTCCTCAGTAAAAATTAGTTTTCTTCTTGATGATTGACCAGACACAGATGCCTTATTAGGAGATGTTGACGTTGATTGGTGAGCAAACAGTTGTAATGGTGATGTTACAGCATCTTTCACAGCCGCACTGAACTGCACCCGTTTACTTCTATAATGTTTTGCAACATGTGCTTGAATTACTTTGTGAGCGTGATGTTGTACCACTTGACAAGATACATGTTCATATAATGGTTGAACTTGTACTGCTTGATCACAGAACTGAATATTATGCTGTACTACTTGCACTGCCTTGTCATGGTACTTCTTCTCACGATAAGTACATGAAGGTATGGCATCCTCCTTACTGAGTAACTCTGTAAACAATGAATACAGTTGAGTAAACTAATTTTATAATCCACTTGCAAAGAGCTTTTTATTGTTTTATTATTTTATACTATGTATTACCTTGATGAAAAGAAGATGTTGGACATTTCTGTAGAATAAATTTGTTTATCTTCCGATACAGGCATTACTATTGTTTTTTTGGAAGCATACTGTTGCATTGCATGTTCATCTGGTGTTGGAGTAAGTTTGCGTTTTCTATCAGTTTGGCAGTCAAATTTGGATGGTATGCAATTGGGCTTCATTCGAATCCTTTTAACTGATCCCATTATTTTATATTGCATGTAATTTTCCATATCATTTTCTAACTGAAAGGTAAATAACACAAAATTTTTATTTTGTTCATTGATTTGGTACATAACCTTAAAACTTGTACTTTTAAACTTATTGTCTGTAGAGACTGAATATATTTTAAGTAAGTACTTACGTCAAAGTGATCTTCGCAAAAATACATTTTAGTTTCAGCCGATAATGAATCAGGATCCCTTTTAGCAAGTTTTAGCCAGGTGTTACGCATGTTTATTTCACTGGGTACTCTAATCCATAACTTTCCTGGGGTCTTTATTGATGTGTTTTTACATTCTCGTACAATACAATAATGGTAATTACTATACTTATCGTGTAAGCTAGGGTAAATCATAGTTTTTAATAAAAACTTAGCAGTTTCAACAACAATAAATACTCGTTAAATGTCAAAAGATTGTTTTCAAGCCGTATGACGTCACAGCACAGATAATCTTTAGACTAATATGGCGGACGGCGTTTTTCGCCTGTTTATAAAAAGTAAACTTTTAAAATAAAGTTTTGGGGTTTTATAGGTCCCAAAAAAATGTGGTAGTATTTTTTTTTATCAAATAGACCAATTATTTATTATTTAAGACCTACTTTGAAAAAGAGTCAACTAGCCTATTATTCAGTCAAAATTCTCTCATTGATCGGTGGGACGGTGGCAGAATGGTTGCGTGTCTTTGCCTCTCGAGAATATCTTACCATAAATATGGAGGCTGACGATTTCGCGCGAATTGAGAGCGTCGAGAGTTATGGAGCTGTTAAAGACGTTTTTTTTTTGTTTTTTAAAGAATACAAATTAAATTCGTATGTGTGTTTTAAATTAAATGTGCTGTCTCCCTGATAGTTTATTTAAACGATTGGACAATTAAATGAAATAAATGCGCTGCCAATGTGTTGTTGAATAAGCACCTGGTCTCTGTGTGATAGGTGTAGCCATTTATTAATTTTATTGTGTTGATAAACTGCACTTTGCTAAACATAAACGGTGTAACGGTGTTGTCAGCGCTATCTAAAACATTTTTTTTTTACTTTGGCAACTTTATTAGTGTTGTTGGGGCAAAGGCAGCTGAAGCGTTCAGCCTATTTTTTATGGCAGTATAATCAATATAATCGGGTAATAATATAATAAATATGTAGGAAATTATTGCTGAGAGTAGCCACTGCTGTCAGATGGGTCTCTGACTCATTACTATTTACGTTACTTGTGATACTACGCCTCCACATAAACCCAAGCGCGAGTCAAAAGAATGCATTTTCTTCGATACAAAACTGAATCACAACTGTTCGGCTCAATTTAGTAGCAATTAAAGCTATAACTACACTGTGTCATACGCCGATCTGGGCGCGTCGGTCTCCACACGTTTTATATGACACTAGACTTGTAGAGCTACACTTGATCCACGCCACGCGACATCCTTCTACGTATAAAACAGGCGTGATACATGTACAGTAGGCACAACGGATCTCGAGCGGTTGCGTAGAAAAATCAAATATTCGGTCTCTTTAGTGGTGTGAGGTGAGACGCGGGGGCGGGGAGTGTCAGTGATTGGCTCGCCGCGCCATCGCGTCATAGACTTCACTCCTCATTCGTTCCCTGCGTTGCTGCATGTATCTAACAACGAAGACGATTGGCTCGCCAATGTATGGAATGCGCAAAGCGATCCCCGCTCTGACGCCGAGCGCTCAAGATCCGTTGTGCCTACTGTATGCGTCGGTCTAATGTTGTTCTAGCTTTAAGCTTACTTCGATAATTTAATAGAGGATCCAAATTCCGTATACCTTTTGTTAAGGCAGGAAATCATTAAATAGGTAACTTAATAACTTCTCCTGCTCTGGGCAGACTTTCAGATTTTTACAGACTAAAATTCAACCGAATACAGGTGGGCATCTAGGATTGCTAGGTCATGACACCGAAAAGCCGGACGAACTATCCTATTTAGCCGGACATTTGTTCAACAAAAAGGACGACAGTTTTTTTAAAGTCTAACATGACTTTTAATAACAATAAAATTCGTAAAATGTTTTTAAATTCAAATGAAAATACAATAAAATTAAGTGATATAGTTGCTAGACTAATTGCGTGTCCGCTTTGCTTGTGCTAGCGATACAAGGTAAGGCAAAACTCAAATGACAATTCCAAACAAAATGGTCAAATTTAAAAAGCCTGACACAAGCCGGACAAGCCATTCTCGGGCTGATTTAGCCGGACACGCAACTAAAAAGCCGGACACGCGGCTTTATCCGGAGGCTTGGCAACGCTAGTTCCATCGCATCTGAAGCCATTGCGTTCCAGTCGTTCCAGGCAGTAGTGCCACAATCCCGCAAGATTCTGTATACTAGGCATAAATTTCACATAAGACAATATTTTTAGGGTTGCAAAAGATAATACCTTCGATTTCCTCTGGGTTCTTTTACATTACCACTAAGAACATTATAAAGAATATTCGTGAAACTTGACAATTAATGTTTATTTGTTTATAGCTCTATGAACAGAGAACATTGCGATAACATAATCAGATTTCCAAGTAGCCGGCAAGCAAGCGGTTGCCTACTGAGCTGCTGTACATGTGCTGTACGCATCGCACCTATTAGCATATTTTTCGAGAGTTTGGTCAGTTTTTAGATTTACCAACTATTGAAACTAGTCAACTCAAACACTCACACACAGTTAACACCCAATCTACGGGCACAACAGTCAGCAATTTCATCTGTAACAGTTAATATTATTGTTACTAGTAATAATAAACGGTAGTCACGTGGTCGCAGCGACTTGCGACTGATCGTAATCGGAGTAATGCGACCCACCGACGTTCTAATGAAATCATTGTCGAGTTACGCCCGAAGGCTCGCTGCATGCTTCGCGACTTTGAGATTTGTCGTAGCGGATTTTTTTTTTGAGGTGGTTGTTGTGTGTGAATGAAGACGGTTTTCTTTATTATTGACTAGCCACCCAGGTTCGCGAGGGTTTTAGAAATTTTTGAAATTATAATATAATAGAATAAACTTTATAGTAAACAAAAATAATAAAAAAGATGAAAGGAAAAAACGGCTTTTTGCTATACTATGAATGTATCATATCAATCTGCAAATAACTTCTCCTGCTCTGGGTGGAGTGACGAGACGTGTCGGAGTTTTACTGACTAAAACCCACCTGTGTTCCTTCAGTAGCCCTTTGTGTTACAGGGCCACATCTCTCTTTCAAACAACTTTTTCAAACGTTACCGCGGACATAGCGGGCATCGGTTCTAAGAAGCCCCTAGTTTTACTGCCGGACGGCAAGCTACCAATTGCTCGTCGTCCGCAATCTCGTGCCTACACTGGCGAATCGGAATCATCCGGAGCGTCTCCTGTGGTCGCGGCTGGGGCGTGAGAATCTACGTTACCTAAAGGTTGCAGCCATCTCCTTCGCTTGCATTGCTGCTTAGCAAAATGAGGTGACCGCTTTCCATTCCCTCTCGCGTCGGATCATGGCCTGACAGGGCTTGAAGCCACCGCTGCCGAATGCCTCCACGAGGACATGACGATGCTCTGCCCAAGCAGGGCAGACTTTCACCTTATGATGATGATGAATGATGATGATGTTCAAAGATGATGTATTTAGGTCACCGCTGTATCAACAAATATATACTAAAAACAGAATAAAATAAATAATTAAGTGGGGCTCGCACTTAGCCAGTTTTTTTTCTTTTTTAGTGTTATTTTTTGTTCACTATTAAACAAAATTAAAAATTAAAAAAACCCAATTAAAATTTTATTGCGTTCAGAGATTTCCTTTTCCGTAAAATGGTAACACAAAAATCCTATGAGTAGGTATTATCTCAAGCTATCGATCTATTGATTGGAATCTTTTTATCGACTTGTTTGTCAAGTAAATATTTGATGTAACTTAATATTCCTTAACAGATTTTGCCAGATCATTTGTCCGTGACAACAACATACCTCAACACAGTAACTTGGCAACTTCTTTCGACCAGTGGCGGATTAAGCTAGACGTCAAAGATTTAGGGGCCCCTTGGTAGAATTAGCGACAGGCTTTGGCTTTGGCCTGTAGCAAATTCTACCAACGGGCCCCCTAAATCTTTACAAATGACAACGAATTAAAACTCCTTTAATTTAATTTTTAAACAGGCTCGGGGCCCGACAGCGCGTAGTGTTCCTTGCACGCCTCAAGAAGTTATAAGCAAAGCGTAGGGGCCCAGCAGGGTCAAAGCCTACTGGGGCCATGGGTTCGCTTCTGAAAGGATAACCCGGCCCTGGAATGAAAAGCAACGAAGGAACTAGGAGTGGATTTTAGTAAGTAAAAAAAGTCCAACACAAAGAGCCGGAGATGTCTTTGAATGATTTCCCACTTAAAAAAAAAAGATAGCGATGGTTCCATAGGTTGCGTACATTGTAATAAAAAGGAAAATCCGAAAGTAGTTAGAATTAATATGATACAGGAATCTTTATTTGTTTTTTCACTTTCGAGTGGGCCCAACCCAATGCGCGGGGCCGTTTGCTTGCTACGTGACTAATCCGGCACTGCTTTCGACAGGATATCGCTGACTGACTAACATAATAGATGATCTGGAAATGTTGAGGATCTGCACCCATCGTTCATTATAATGAGCCCTGTCAATCTTTGCAGTTTTTCTTCTAGTGTTTTTGTTTTAAGAAATATTATCTGGATTAGTGACCTACCTGGAGCTGAATACCTAAGCCTTTATGTCACTAGATCATATTAGAACTTTATATAGGTAAGTAATTTTTGTTTGTAGGTAGGAAAATAATCCAATGACATTCTCTCCCCACTCTGCTGTGCCCCTATGGTTTTAGTGACATCTCCTTGAGGCGCGCGTTAAACACTATGTGCCGTCGACGACTTGGGTTCCGTCCGGACGGTCGGACTGCGAGCTACCCATTGCTCGCCGTCCGCAAGCCCTACATGTCATTAGATATTAGAACTTTATACACCGTTAAATTTTAATCGTTTTAATCCCGTGGAGGGTCGATCCGGTACATGAAACACTATCGATTTGTAAAGATAAAATTAACCTGTAGGTACTTTGTACGCAACGCCGACTATTAACTACAGGTCATTGAACTCGCTCAGCTGACTTTTTCTTAAAGAAATTAATTTCGTACTTGCGTAAATTAATACGAGTTTTGAAAAAGAGGTACTTTATTTTTTAATTTTATCTTTACAAATCGATAGTGTTTCATGTACCGGATCGACCCTCCACGGGATTAAAACGATTAAAATTTAGCGGTGTATACTTAACTTACCTATCTATTAATCACCATGATGATGGTCGAAGGGGCCGAAAGGTACTGGAGCGGCGACCGAGCACCGGAAGACGCAGTGTTGGAAGGCCTCCCGCAAGGTCGACCGATGAGGGAGGCCTTCCAATGCTGCTTCTTCCGGTACATGGTCGCCACTCCAGTACCTTTCGCCCCCAATCCATCAACCATTTGTTCATTATGCAATACGCCCTGCCCACTGCCACTTAAGTATGGTGGTCTTCAGGCTATGTTGGCAGGCAGGCATTAATAGTCTGGTATTAATACTGAACTCGACGTATTATTATTTTGACGCAGTATTTATTTTGTTGCCTATAAAATATCGAAGACATGTGACATTCATCAACCCGCACCGATCATCATTATCATCATTTCAGCCGATAGACGTCCACTGTCGGACATAAGCCTCCCCCAAGTGTCGTGTCAATGAACGATCCTGAACCTGCATCCATAGGATTCTTGGAACCTGCGACCCGCGTGGTGGGTCGTAATCCACACGCAGGCCCAGTCCGGGTTGGTGACTCAGGCCTCCACTTTAGGAGAGGGAATGAGAGAAGGCCTGAGTTCCAGCAGTGGGGAACATTAAAAGACTGATAATGCTTATGCTATGCTTGCTATGCTTATGCAGGAGAACCAAGGTTACCGACATAGCTCGAAGAATCGCAAAACTTAAGTAGCAAAGGGCAGGGCACATTGCACGCAGAACAGACTCTGGAGGTTCTGGAGTGGCAACCACGTACCGGAAGACGCAGCGCCGGAAGGCCTCCAACAAGGTGGACCGATGACCTGGTCAGGGTCGCGGGAATTCAATGGATGCGAGACGCACAGGACCGGTCGTTGTGGCGACGCTTGGGGGAGGCCTATGTTCAGTAGTGGACGCCTTTCGGCTGTTATGATGATGATGCTTATGCTATGAAATATCTAGTCAGAAAAATAATCTGGGGACTGGATAGGTACCACACACACTAAACAACTTCCCGATTTCGTCTCCCCGTTTGTAACAAGCTTAAAAAGGACCCATTGTGACACCTACGTGTTTGGGTTGAAACTTATGACGTCTGACCAGTCTGACATTACCCATGGATTTGATTTATACTCAGTTTAGTACGCGTTAACTGAGTAAATAAATATCGAGGGTGCAGTGCTAATACCTTCTGGATCATGGGGCTTTTTAGACCGGGACAGCGATCCTGCCACCTATAAAAATATTTTTTTTTTAGTAGTATACACAAATAAAATACAGTTTTTTTTGGGTTACTGTATTTTACTGCGTTTTTCCATGTGGTCCTAAAATACTACTCAAAAAGCCCCCCGACCGACCTTTCTAACCGAAATTTTTCGAGAAAATCACTTTTTAGCGCTTAATTTAAAACTTCGTACCGCCTAATAGTTATATTAGGTTTTCGTTCTACTCCATATTTACTTTTTGTATAAGAGCAAGGAAATAGTAATAGAATTTGCCGATCTTTTAGAGATTATAACTATCACCGTAGGCGTAGGCTTGCGGACGGCGAGCAATAAGTAGCTCACCGTCGGTCGACCGGCAACCGTCCGGACCGAGCTCGCGTAGTGTTCCACGCGCGCCTCAAAGAGATGTTAGCAAACTGTAGGGCTAAGGGCACAGCAGGGTCGATGCCTACTGGGACCATTGATTGATGACCCTGGAACGAAGGCAAAGAAGGAGTCTGTAAAAGTCTGACATGCCCTCACGCGCACTTCACACGGAGGAAATCATTAGATGATTTCCCGTCTAAAAAAAAGAGATTACTACTACCCTTCCTGCCAGCAAGGTTTGCTATTTGTCATCATAATTGATGGGAGACTGGATGGGTATTGCGTCCAACCAGGGACGCTTCCCTAAGTTTCCTACTAAGAACAGGCTGAAGGATAATAGGAATGGGAAGTAGTCAGGTACTCACAGGATACTGGGAGCCGGGAGATCACACACTGTATCACTAGCAGTCGTTTTCTTTACCACGTGCGCGTGGGGACCCTGGGCGGCGTGCTGGTTGAGTTCGAACTGCTGCTTCTTCATTCCGCCGTCAGATGGCGGTGCGATGCGTGTGCGAGTGGCGGCGAATAAAGAAGGTACAGGAAGGGATTAAAAAATACCATCCCAAAGCCAGAGACAATAGGCTAGTGGCCGTAAAAAATGTAATTAGTCATTAATGGGCTATATCTTTGTTATTTTTTGTTTAATCGAAAAAAGAAATACGTATCCAATATTTTTTTATAATCTAAAATACGAACTAAATAAAATGTAATTATTTTAACCCTGGACACTACCCTATTATGTTAATAGGTACAGTTAGATATAATTAACTTTGAGAATTTACCTAATTAGTGTGTAACCATCCCGAAGTGTCGTGATCAGATTCTATTTGTTCCAAACCGGGCAAGTGCCAATTGAATTATTCAATTCATATGATGAAATATGAAGTAGTCTATCAGTTAATCTAATAAATAATCACTAGGTATATATATATACAAACTTAAAATAATAATATGTACAAACGAGTAAAAAAGGCTGAAAAACGGGGAAAACTGAAAGGGCATCAAAAAATTCGTCCACATCGATGTCAATGGGAAAAGTGCCCAGAACGCTGGCAGCATTGCCACGCTGGATGGCAATGCTGATTCGTTGACTGAAGAAGAGTCCAGCCCTCTGGTCAGGCGAAGAGTCGACCAACTGTATTTGTATATACCTAGTGATTATTTATTAGATTAACTGATAGACTACTTCATATTTCAAAATATTCCATATTATAGATAAATTATATATAACATTAATGGATGTTGGATATAAGCATTCATATTATTATTAGGTATCTATTTATTTATTATATTCTTTATTGTACACCAGATAAACAAAAATACTGGACAAACATTTTATGATGACAAATAGCAAACCTTACTCCTTTTTTGGGACAGTCGTGTAAAAATAGTGGACAAACATTATTAAAAAATAAGTATACAATGGGCGTTCTTATCACACAGGTCATTTTATTTTTTACTTTTATAAGTTTATCTAGAACATTACTGACACCCCGAGCCTCGGAAAGCAAGTAAAGCTAGGCATTGGTCTAGCTGTCATTTATAGATCAAACCAAAAAAAAAAATTAAAACCAAAAAAAGAAATCTGACGTTTGACCACTATCTCACCTGATGGGAAGCGATGAAGTGGTCGACGATGGAGCACGCTTGCCTAGAAGTAACCTATTCAGATCCCTATGTTATATTTATTTTTTTAAACTTCATGTAAAGTGGTGGTACATAGGCGGACTTAATGCCACAAGGCATTATCTCCCAGTCAACCTTTGGGTTAAAAAAGACAACACTGAGGTAAGTGTGAACAATAAATAAACAAATAATAACAGAAAAAGTAGTGTAGTTAGATTAAGTTACGTATAGTAATAACAGACGTATATAAGCTAATATAATAAACTAAATTACCTGATAGCTTTATCAGGTGAGACAGACATTGGGCACGCCACAATCGTGGCGGTAAGTCCCCTCTTTGAGGCGTGGCTGGAAAGACCTCACGGCGTCCTTACCTTCCGCATGACGCAGGTACTCACCGGACATGGTTCGTTCGGGAGTTTCCTGCACCGGATTCGTGCGGAAGTGACGCCCGGGTGTCGCCACTGTGTGGAATGCCCGGAGGACACGGTGGAGCACACAGTCGAGGTGTGCCCTGCTTGGGCGGAGCATCGCCGTGCCCTCGTGGGGGCGATCGGCGGCGGAGACCTCTCGCGCCGGGCCTTGGTTGAGGCCATGGTCCGGAGCGAGGAGGAGTGGCAGGCGGTCGCCGACTTCTGCGAAGCAGTAATGCTCGCAAAGGAGGAGGCCGAACGCATCAGGCAACGGCGTTATCGCCGCCGCCGCCGCCGCCGGGATTCTGATCCCGATTTCCGGCCACCGTAGGCGCGGGCTTGCGGACAGTGAGCAATGGGTAGCTCGCTGTCCGGCCGTCCGGTAACTGTCCGGACCAAGCCCAAGGCGTCGACGGCGCGCACTGTTCCCGCGCGCCTCAAGGAGTTGTCAGCAACAGCAGGGACCCAGCCGGGTCGAAGCCTACTGGGGCCAGGGTTATCCGAAAGGGCGCTCGAGCCCCGGTATGAAGGCTAGAAGGAACGGGGTGGGTCTTTTAGTCAGTAAGAGTCTGACACTATCTCCCGCTCCACCCAAGGGCAGGGGATGTCAATGCATGATTTTTTCCCACCATAAAAAAAAAAAAAAAAAAAAAAAAAGGTGAGACAGACATCGGCAAGGAATTCCACTCCTTAGCTGTTGTACGCTTATTGAATGTGTTCCCAATACGCTTTGGCAAAGTAAGTATAAGTAATTAAGTAAGCAATAATGACTAATATTATAAATGTGAAAGTGTGGATGTTTGGATATTTGTTACTTAATCACGCAAAAACGGCTGAACGGATTTGGATGAAATTTGGCATGCATATATATAGCCTTTGATATGGAAAAGAACATAGGCTACCTTTTATCCCGATTCCTTAAGTACCTAATGCCACGCGGGCGAAGCCGCGGGCAAAAGCTAGTAATAGATATTTTTAAATTTTAGCAGTTAGTTACCTATCTAATTAGTATGTAGTCCCCATCTATCCGCAACTGCTGAACGTATTGTTGGTCAAGGTTCGATTCCCTTGCCAAACAAAGCGATGCGGTTTTTATTACAGAAAATTTCATGTAATTTCTTCTGACATGATAATTGATAACCAAAGAAAGAACTAAAAATTTTGAAATAATTCACTTTAAGGCGTATAGTCCCTTGAACATCTGGCCGGAGTTAAATGCACACATACTCGTACTGCTGCCTGCATAGAGCCCCGCTGACCTTTAAAACCATTTTCATTGTGCAACATAATACACTTTAATACATATGTACATAAAAAAACTTAAATACTAAATAAACTAATTATACTAAAACCTAACTATGTACCTACATAAATATAATACAAAATGACAAAATACGCTTAGGTGTCAAAGTACTCCTCCACATCGCTGTCATCCGGAAATGTGCCCAGAAGACTGGCAGCATTGCCACGTTGAATGACAATGCTAATTCTTTGAGCGAAGAACGAGCCAGCCCTCTGGTCACGCAAGGTGTCGATCAGTGAAATATTGATTGGTTTACATAATTATGAACAAAAAAATTGCTGGTTAAGTACATTTATCCAGCAATATTTTTGTAAATATAGTTCTAAAGATCAAAACCGTTTGAAAGGAGTAGGGAAAACAAGCGAAAATATCATGTCGTTTACTTATTTTTTTTTTTTTTTTGGCTGAAGTAATAATCATACGACAAAAACCTCTATTGATAATGTTATAAATGAATCTATAATAAAAACTCGTACATATTTATTCCAAACTATTAACCAAGCCATTACTGAAGAGTAAGCTTTAGAAAGTTACTGTTTTGTGGCATTAAATGGGAGCAAGGACCTTAAGCTGAGCGGGTAGCGAACCCGCTACCATAAGCGCGTCACTAATTACTTTCACACTTCACCCCTGTAAGTAAGTAGGTACTTTATGATTTTAGCTAACTTATGCGCGAGCCAATCTTTGACAAAATAGCCACTTGGTCAGAAGAAATTACAAAATCTAACACCTGTCCTACCAAGGGATACCCAACCTTGAAGGTCGTGGAAGTCAGAGATCTCCATGTAAAATACTGGTATTCAGCTGCACTGGTAACTATCCGGACCAAGCCCAAGTCGTCGACGGCGCGCGCTGTTCCCGCGCGCCTCAAGGAGTTGTCAGCAACAGCAGGGGCCCAGCAGGGTCGAAGCCTACTGGGGCCAGGGTTATTCCCTCTCTTAGAGAGGACTCTAGAAGAGGGAATGGGGGTGCATATGATTTTGTTTTTTTTTTTCCGGGACATGCCGGTTTCCTCACGATGTTTTCCTTCACCGTTTTGGGAGCAGTGGTGATGAAATAAATTACACAAAGTAAATCACCTGAGTGGGTTTGAACCCATGACCTAAAACTAGTAAGCCAGGTTAGTTACCACTGACGTGAAGCTGTTTTATTTCATTACTTTTTTTTTGAGGTGGGAAATTATGAAAAATAATTAAAAACGTTAAATAACTTTTCTCGCCCGAGTCGAGCGAGAGAGCGTGTAAGACCTTTACTGACTAAAACCTACCAGTGTTCCTTTTTAACGGCGGAAAAGAGTAAAGTTTCATATACATCCGTTGAAAAGAGAGGATCCTCCGGACAGACGGGTGTTATGTCTGGCGGGCAACTGCCCGATAGATGATTTCGGGCTGTTCTATTATGTTCATTTCACGCGGAGAACTTTAATTGCGCGATGCAGGATTAGTTCTTAGGTGACGCCATAGATGTCGCTACAATTCTATTACTTTTTTCGAGATGGGAAATTATGAAAAAGGGTAAAATATAAACGGTGACTGTAAATTAAAATTTTAAGTGACAAAAATAATTATTTTGGAATTTAGAATTAATAAGTGAGCAACTGACTGCGAGTGACAAGAAATCAACAGAACACAGGCAGGCAGCCCTTATACTATCACTTAAACTCACGTTAAATAAAACCTACTCAATATTATACACTAACCGCTCTCCTCCCATAGAAAGTGCTTGTTATACAGACCTAATTAGTCTAGGTAATTAATAACTAATTTTTTAATTACCGCATCCATCCGCGACGGTTCGACGACGCGACGACGCGACGTGGAGTTCGTTCGACAAGGTTCGATTCCCTGGTCAAACAGACGGAGCGATGGGTTTCTTATTGTTGTAAATTTCCCAGACTTTTATACAAACATGATAATAGTATATCTTTATAATATTAATAGTATAAAGAGGTAAATATTGTATGTTTATATGTATGGGGTAAACTCTGAAACTGCTGAACTGATTCTAAAAATTTTTCGCTTAACGACCCTTTTTGGGAAGAACATCGTAAGCGTCACAATTTGCGCTTTTTTTTTTCAAAAATATTTTTTCTGTTCCATAATTAAAAAGTAGCAGTAGCAGTACATGACTTGGGTACGCCATAATTATAGCAGCAAGTCCCCACTTTGAGGAGTGGCTGAAAAGACCTCACGGCGTTCTTACCTTCTGCATGACGCAGGTTCTCACCGGACATGGTCAGTTTGGGAGGTTCCTGCACCGGAATCGTACGTAAGTGACGCCCAGGTGTCGCCACTCTGTGGACTGCCCGGAGGACACGGTGGAGCACATTGTAGAGGTGTGCCCCGCCTGGGCAGAGCACAACCGTGTCTACGTGGGGGCGCTCGGCGGCAGCAATCTCTCGCGCCGGTCTTTGGTACAGGTCATGGTCCGGAGCGAGGAGGAGTGCCGAAATCGGATTCTGCGATCCCGATTTCCGGCCACTGCCGGCGCGGGCTTGCGGACGGTGAGCAATGGGTAGTCCCGATGGTTGTCCGGACCGAGCCCAAGTCGTCGACGGCGCGTAGTGTCCACGCGCGTCTCAATTTGTCAGCAACCGTAGAGGCCCAGCTGGCTCGAAGCCTAACGGGCCATGGATGATGCGAAAGAGATCCCTGGGGCCCTGGAACAGTGGCAAAGAAGGAACAGGTGTGGGATTTTAGTCAGTAAAAGTCCGACACTATCTCCCGCTCCGCCCAAGAGCGGGGGGTGTGATTGGATCATTTTTCCACTTAAAAAAAAACAAACCACTGAGTGCTAAGTGCTAAATCATTAATGATGAGTTTTGCGAGAGAAACCGCCTGGTAGAAACTAGATATACTTAAGATAAAATTTAAGAAGTAATTTTCTGTTACTTATTAAAGCCTCCAAGGAGAAGTCCTGTTAAGCAGATGACGACCGCATAGACCTGTGGGAGACCACACCAAAAATGTTAGGTACCTAGTTTTTTTAATGATTTAAACCAGTGCTTGACCGCGATCCCACCTGATGGTAAGCAGTGATGCAATCGTTGATGGACTGATGGTGAGGCGCACTAGTTGGTACCAAGAAAAAAATTATACAGAAAATAAGTAGGTACTTAGGTACATCAAAAAAAAGTTTCACCATAATTTCTTGTTATTGGCAAATTTGTTACCTTACGACACGCCCCTAAGATGACCTCCCACGACCCAGGTAAAATCTAACGAGATTGGTACCTACTATACTAATTAATAATAAAATAACCTAATAAATCTTTGGGCTGCAAGATAGTTCAAAAGAATCATTGCGGCACTGGAATGCAAAGAGCAACTTAAGAAACGCGGGTAGGTTTAAGTCATAAGTCTAACGCCCCCTCTCGCTACACCCAGAACGGGAGGAGTTATTTTATAATAACCCACCCCAAAAACAAAAAAAAATCCCACCTACTAAGACTTGATTTAGTTCCGCTGGTTTCGCTACTACACACGCTTCACCTAATCTGCTTATAAGATGGTTTCTTCACGCTCAACGAAGTTTAAGACCCCTTTCAAAGGTAAAGTATCTACAAATAAAATACCTACCAACCCGTTCACCATTTCTGCAAGCCTACACCAAAGGATACTGTAGGTATCGAAAACAGTAGGCATCAACCGGCCCACGCATACCAATATACCTACACAAACATACCTACTACTACCAGTACTTAACAACACATACAAAATCTCGAAACTAAAACACGCTAAAACTAACGCACGCCATTCATAGTAACCATTCACAACGCTGAGCCCGCCAAAACTATCAGTGTTGCCAAAATAACAAGCCGAATCACACAAAACAAACTATCAACATTAGCGATCATTATAATTTTATTTAGCCTCTGGCGAAACTGAGGCGTAAGGATTCGAGATGAGAAAAAAATGAACCCCTTCCGCAAAGAATTTAGGAGTGCCCGCGACCGGGACCGAATACGACTTGCTCGTTATAAATTTTGTGTAAGATAACAATGCGTACGTGTGGGTGTGTGGTACAGTCGCTGACGAGTATAGTTACGGCACGCAATAACGCTAACAAGCGTGCGAGCGAGGAGCAAACAGCAGTGTATAGCGGCGTCCCGCTCCCTCTGCCGGCAACATGGCGCGCTGACTCGGGCGCAGGCTCGAATCGTATCGCCTGCCCACTCAAGGTTCGCTGACTGCCGTTCTTTTGTTTTTAATGTTGCCATGTGGGAATTTCTCCCCAGACTCGTGTAGTCTTGTAATTATATTTTTAAGATAATTGTCTTCGTTTGAGTTGAATGAGAGATTGTTTATTTTTAACTTGTTTATTATGAAGTGTTGAGAAATTGTACAGTTTTAAATGTTTTGTTGAAGGAAAGATAATCTTAATGGCTCAAAACTTTGTGGTGTTCACGAATAAAATTATAGAAGTATTTACCTACGGTTGAGTTTAATTAAATAGCTACCTACTTATTTTATTAATACAAGATTTTAAAAGCACGACATCAAATTTATTTATCTTCTATTTCTGAACATTTATTTTTGAGCAATTTTTTCTTCTTTCGTAAAAAAAAATACTGATAAAACTACTTTTAAAACTCGAAAAAACCTAACATTTTAATTAATTTGATTTTAAGTAAAAACAGTAATGTTAAGTATATGCATTTTCTTATCAAATTTTGTATTGCAATAATTTTTTTTTAGTTTCGAAGAAAATACAAATATGCCTTATTGTTGTATTTATTACATTATTAAGTTTACAAAAACTTACACGCGTAAAATAAAAATTGTGTGGAGAGTGTTGTAAGTATTTCGGGAACCCTGGACCGCAGACGAAAACAGCGTCAAGCCGAGGACCTGCTCAAACCGAACGTCTGCATACCGATCGTTGGTTTTTTATAAGCGCGCGTCGGTGCACGCCTGGGCCACTGTGTGAGTGGGCGTGCGCCAGTGTGCGTGGCGGCTCGTTCTCGCGCGCGCCGCGCTCCATTGTTGTGTGCAGTATACTCGCGACTCTCCGCCGGCCGCGGACCGTGTCACGCGCTCGCCGACAACTACTAAAACTGCCGGCGATAAACAAAATAATGACCAGTGTACCACATTACGTGCATCGCGAGTGCAACAAGCGACAACAGTGTGTGATAACAAGTATGTAACGTGCGTGTTGTGTCAAACGGTGTGCGTTTTTCGACGTGTTTTGGAGTTTGAAGGCGCGTGGACAGCGCAATGCACGTCGTGTTTAGGTATGTGCCGACCGATTAATTATGGCCCATCAGTGAGGGGTCGCTGGCCTGCAATTTCGCCACTGAGATCGTTTAGTGTATTTTTATAATCGGTGACAGATTTCGCGACGGTACGGTGCGGCCACGGCGGGTGGCGAGTCGTGCTATTTACACGTCTGTTTTCGTTTACATATACAGAACTGGCTGGCGTCAACGTTTTCTAGTCACATCCGTCGTTTCTTGTGGTGTTTTATGTGCATTTGGCGCCGTCGGTGTGTTATCAGTGGCCGGGAAGTGTGTCGAGTAATTTATAACGTAATTAATACGTTATCGGTGACGGTGAACCGATGTAGCCGCGTGAAATGTGAACTTTGCATCCATTTGAGACCGCCTGAGCTGGACACATGCCATGCTGCTTACACGCTTTTCAAAACTCACGTTTGACGGTCGTAAATGTAACTTACTGCATCGCACCAGCCATTGGTTAAACATGCAAATGCCTGTGTCATAAAAAAAGCAATAAAAACACAGTTGATAAAGTACGATGCCCATCTAATCACCTCCAGTTGGTAAAGATAAAATGTTACACAATAAACTTAGAATTCACTGGTTTTATTTTATTTCAATACAGTCACGTTTATTTACATGTAGAACAAACGACAGTTTTCTTTTGGATAGAGATCAATTTCAAAGCTTTGTTAATAACCATTAAAGATACCAACCTAATAGACTAAACCTTTTCGATAGGGTAAATGTGATGGTAATCGTCAAACATTAGTTTTAATTACAATTTTCATTGGAGCTCTCACTTTTGAAGATCAAGAATAACCCAAAGAAAAATATTTTAATGTTTTTAAGTATCACAATCACTGACTGCCATGTACCTATATTGGCCTCAACTACTAACAACAAATTAGATAGGTACTTATTATAAAGGATAGATATCATGATGATTAAACAAGAAACATTTGAGTAGAGTGAAGTTTATTAAAAATTGAAAACAAACCCTCATTTAATGTCATAGACAGCAAAAAATAGTCATTCTACGCGAAAAGCTTAGTAAATGTTTGTAAACTCAAAGACATTTCACCTTTTTGTAAATGGCATGATATACTTACCTACCTATGTTAAACTTGCTTCTACAGAAACTATTAATTAACTTTACTATGTCCGGCGGAATTATTGAAATGTTCATTGCAGTACTAAAATGACAACTCATGAGGAACAAAGTTGATAATTGTAATGCCATTTATTTTTTATGATCAGCGGGACCCTAATAAATAACATATAGCCCTACAAATGTGCGCAAACGCACCTGCTTAATGAAAAAGTTGGGATGTCCTTAATAAAAATATAGTTTATTGTAACGAAATTATACACATTAAGACGTTATTCAAGTTTTCAAATTAAGGTATATTGGACTTGCCTCTGAAGTTTGTAGATTGCCATGCTTTACTTCCATTCCAAGCAAGGAAAAGAGAGGGGCAAGGTTTCTCTCAAACACCTAAACACGAGAAAATTTTTTTTTTCACGTCACTATCCTTAGAATTAAATAGTTAATCAATCTTGAACAGGTTTTAAAGGGTCAAAAAATATTTTACACAAAATCCTTGTCTCATTCAGACGAAATCTTCGATCCTCCAACCATTTCTCAGCGCGGTGTCCGCGCGCTGCGAGCAAAAAAGAATATTATTTATAACCCCTTTATTCTTTTTAGAGAAAAAATATATTTCAATATTTTTTTCCTCTTTTATGGCGCGCAGTTAAACGCGACAACTCTGGGTTACGAGCGACCAGTTCGAAAACCGAATTTCGTTACGTTTTTTTTTTTCAAGTTTTAAAAGCTTTTTTATGCATTTTCATCGTTGCTGCTAGTAAATATTTCCAATATAAGAACAAAGTGCAATCCACTCTATAAGTTAATTATTTAAAAAATTACGTTGTCATCGGTATAGTAAAATATCTATAAGGCGGACGCTAGTGTCAGTGTTCTTAAAGTTCTACGCGGGAAAGAGATCTAAACATTTATTCTAAGAAGCGAACAATCGTCTTATTTTGGTCGTTATCTCAAATGAATTATTCATATAATCGCATTTCCTACGCTCGACGAGTATTATTGGATCTAATTATTTTTATTTGTTGTTATATTCAGAATGTCCATTTTGTCGCTATAAAATCTTTGATTTAGTAGTTAATAGTTTATTTAACGACTTGTAAAATAATAATCATATTGGTAGTAGCAGTAATTAAACGATACAATCGAGTATTTTAGTGTTCACTTCTAAGATCATGGCCATATAAGCATGCTTAATCTTAGCTGTATTAATATGATTATTTTAATCTTAGATCAAATAAAACCTATAATAGTAAAAATCCTTTGTTTTTAAATTCAAGTAATAAAATCTGGTTTGTATAAACATAACTAGTAAAAACTCGGATTTTCCTCAATAGAATAAAAAAACCTTAATATTTTTATAACAAAAGCCAGTCGCATTTACAGAGACAGCTATTAAACGCGTGCGTCTTGCTATGAGAACCTGCGCGAGAGTTGAGAATGTTAATGCGCTCGTGTTGTTCGCTGAGCACACGCGGAATACTGAATGCGTTTACAAAATATACTGTGCAACTAATATAACCCGTCATAAAATAAAATTTTCAATGACTTTAACAGCAATTCTTATAATCATGCCCTAAACACAGTTTTAAACGTATTCATGGGTTGACGAGTTATAATCTAAATGGAATGGAAAGGATACAGGGATACAAAGAAATATAATTTTATACCTATGATTTCGAATATAACTATAAATGAGACCTAAGTATTTGCCAGTTAATTTTGTTTATAATTTGAAATATTTGTCAAGCTTAGCATGCAATTAAGTTATAATACCGGTTAGACCTAAGTCCAGCAACATGACTTTTCACCCTACAAAAAACCGTCAACCTCCCAGTTGTACCAACCACACGAACTTAGTACCTACAAAACGTTTACGACCTTAAAGGCGCGGGTCTTCTACATTTCCATTCTTGGGAATTCAAATCGTTGCGTCCGTATAGTTTGTCATTGGAATTCAAATTGATTTCGATCTGTCATCGAGTGAGATTTCATGGTAGACTGTTAATCTCGCTTTATGATTACCATACGGACCACGTATTCGGTCTTTGTCACTCTGCCCGTAGGTTAGGCCATGTAATGTCAGTCTAAGTATATACCAGTCGATTTCTAGAGTGATTGTTGCCTCCATTCATAGTGAAAATTCATTTGCATGTAACGTATGGTAGATTATTTTTAAATTGATGCGACGTTCTTGCCATAGTAAAACTAGAAAATCACGAGAACAGGATAGATCGTAAAGATAGTTTGTTTTTATCATAATTCCTTGTTTAATGACTGCAATTAAGGAAGAAAAAGGCTATTAAAATAAAGCTTACATGCGATATCAACCGTGGAGTTATAAATTTTGTCTCCTGACGCCCGTAATAAGCATTTCCTAGAACCAACAGATTCTACGATACGTCCAAAAAAAGCAACGCAAAAAACTAAAAAGCAAATGCATTTGAAAAAATCTTATGACAGTTCTTATTCCAAGACCTTAAGGTTCAAATTAGTTTAAAATTCATTTTTGATGGCTAATTAAATAAAATTGTGACGGCGAAAGTTCGCGCCAATTTTTTTCGACAAGGGCAACTGTGTGTTCTGTCCTTTGCTGCTTTCTATGTCAGATTCTAATTTCGAAATGTTTCAAAATTTATGAAGAAAAAGAAGAGACATTACATATGTACCACACATTACATTTATTTTAAATAATAAGACATTATTAAAAACAAACTTGATTTTGATTTAACATTCTTATCTGAAAACGTGGGTTTATTAAGTGTAAGATTAAATTTTAATCCGATGGTAATCTAAAAATAGCAGGTCCTCAATCAGATTTTTTTTTTTTTTATAATCTTTGCTAAAGTACCTACTTTAAATAATGTAATAAGTGAGTCCAACACTGTTGATAATCCGACTCAATAATAATAGGTTTTGATGAAAAAATGTTCCACGGATTTTAAAAGCAAAAACTGGCGAACAAGCGAAGAAACTGGTTGACAACGAACTTCGTACGAAATAATTTATTATTAAGTAAACAATATTGATTTAAATATTTTAAATACTTACTTGATGTTTTTTTAATTCATATTTAAGTAGTTACTTAATATTAGCAGAGACGCGAAATGAATTTGACTGCTGCGGCCTTCCCGTCCGATTATAATTTGGGTGTCTTCAATGCTAGACTTACTAGGCTCTTAATAAACTAGTGCGCCTCACCATCAGAGATTGCATCACTGCTTGCCATCAGGTGGGATCGCAGTCAAGTACTAGTTTATATCAATTAAAAAAAATCAAATGTGGAGGGAAAGATACTTATCCCACTCTCCAAACTTCATCTCTCTGGCAGAATATCTGCCACCAGGACACGAACTGAGATGGCCAATCTGGAAATCTCTGAACCGACTGCGGACTCAGGTTGGCCGTTGCAGAGATAATCTGGCCAAATGAGGTTTCCTTGACCCATCGCAAACACAGTTCCAGTGTGGAGCCCCTTCACAGGCTATGCGTCACCTCCTTTCCTGCCTAGCATGCACAACTACCTGCACCCTCCAAGACTTATACGAGGCCAACGACAGAGCTGTCCAGGTAGCTAAATTTTGGTCGGACAAAATTTGAGACAAATCGGCACGAAAGGAAGAAGAAGCACAATAAGCTTAATGTGTTTTCGCTGCTGGAACTCAGGCCTCTCTATGAGACAGATTGAGCCGTAATCTACTATACTGGCCCAAAGCAGGTTGGTGGAGATCACAATATGTCTTCGAATTTTTGGTTCCTTCGGTTTCCTCACGATGTTTTCTTTCACCGTTTTGAGAGCAGTGGTGATGAAATAAATTACAGAAAGTAAAGCGCATGCATCGGTCCACTGGTTCACCTATTTAACGAAATTAAAAGCTTTCTTCAGTGAGAAATATAAACTAGCTCATATTTTTTTAGAGCCTAAAAGGTTAATTTTGCATTTACGAAATAAATCGCTACCATATTAAACTCGATATAATGATGTAAAGTTGGTGTAGTTTCATAGCTCAAGTTTCCACACTACCAAAATATATAGAATCATTGATTGTTCTTACCATCTGCCCTTTTTGCATGGAATTAATAAGTACTATTTATTTTTTATTTTAGTTAAATGCCACTGCATTTAACTAAAATAAAAAATAGTGTTCACTTCATTTAACAATATGAACAGCTAAAACATTTTGTGGCTAAACGCTCTATACTTATTTCATGATATGGTGAAATATAGTTAATCATATTATATTCCATTAGGAAGATCGGAAAGCTGATTTGAAGGTAGTCTTTGTGACTGACGAAGGTGATAGGGAAAAACCAATGACCGTTAACTAAATATCATGGCGCATTTTTTTGCGTTTGCTACTAGGATCTACTTTTTGAAGATGATAATTATTCTACCTATAGTAGTCGGTTAGCATAATCAGCTTTTTTATTGTTCCTACTGTTGGGACTCAGGCCTCCTCTCTAGGTGAGGGAATGGGCCGTAATCCACTACGCGGGCCCAGTGCGGGTTCGTGAATGTCACATGTCTTCGAATTTTTGGTTCTAGGACATGCCGGTTTCCTTACGACGTTTTCCTTCACCGTTTTGAGAGCAGCGGTGATGAAATAAATTACACAAAGTATGCGCCTGGCTGGGTTTGAACCCGCGACTTACAACTCTTATGTCGGGATAGCACTCGGCCACCACTCTCAAAGTAAAACATTGTGTTACAGATTAAAAAGTTCTCTACAGAGTGCTATATCTAGTTCTTATTAAAAAAAATCTAATTTTTTGCTAAAAATAAAACGCGACGGCCATTCAAGAATTACCATCTATTTTATAAATTCATTTTAATTCAGGTTTTCACTTCCAAAAAAAAAAACTTCGTAAATAGCATTTTGGTCTTAACAAGTCGGTATTCACTTATCCGCTTCATCTTTGGCAAAACCAATAACCAACTTTTCTATCGTCGCTCTCACTCTGAAATCGTACCTCTCTCTCACTCATTTTCCGTCGCCTACAAATATTCATTTAAATATCAACACGATGTATTTAATAAACGGATTATTTAGAATACTTTAACATAACAAAATCAGCCTTATAATGTTCACACTGATGGGACTCAGGCCTCCCTCGGTAGGGTTGCCAGGTCTTAAAACCGAAAAGGCGGACAGACTATCCTATTTAGCCGGATATTTGGTCAAAAAGGGCGTCATTTTTTTTTAAATCTAACATTACTTTAATAACAATAAAAGTCATAAAATCTTAATTCTAATGAAAAAACAATGAAATTAAGTGATATTGCTAGACTAATTGCATGTCCGCTTTGCTTGTGCTAGCGATACAAGGTAAGGCATAGCTCAAATGACAATTCTAAACAAAATTGACTAATTTAAAAAACCTAAGAAAAGTCGGACAGGCCGGACTGTGCCTAATTCGGCCGGACACACAACCAAAAAGCCTGACCGTGTCCAGCTTTATCTGGACGCCTGGCAGCAGTAGCAACGCTATCCCTAGGAGAGGGAATGGGCCGTAATAGTACTATAGTAATACAACGTTGCAATTGCCGTCACGGATCTTGAGCGCTGGCTTCAAGTTGCGCGGAAGTCAAATATTCGGTCTCTTTAGTGGTGCGAAGTGAGACGCGGGGGCGGGGAGTGTCAGTGATTGGCTCGCCGCGTCATAGACGTCACTCCTGATTCGTTCCCTGCGTTGCTGCATGTATCTAACAACGAAGACGATTGGCTCGCCAATGTATGGAATGCAAATAATGCAAAGCGATGCCTACTCTGATGCCGAGCGCTCAAGATCCGTTTTGGCAATTGTACGTTAACGTAATATTCGTGGGCCCAGTGCAGGCTGGTGAATGTCACATGTCTACGATTTTTTTTTTGTTCTTGTGTAAAGCTTTCCTCACAATCTTTTAACTATACCATTTTGGGAATAGAAAACGCTAGTTTACTTAAATCTCGTAATCTTTTTTTTTTAAATTTTTGAATATCAAATTGTATGGGATTTAGTGTAGGTATTAAAATGATATTTTCACTGAACACTGAGAATTCTACACGTTTCAAGTTTTGTTACAATCCTGAGGAGCTTAGAATAATCTGGTGACACATTCATGCTCTCACTTTTTTGAATACAGGCTGAAAGAGATGGAGATAGAAATGTAGGTATTCTAGTATTCACATTATTTTTTTTTAAACGAATTGATAAGACAAACGAAAAAGAACTGTATGGTAATGTCACGGTGCCGGTCAAGTGATTCTTCCCCAACGGATGTAAGTAAGGTTCAAATCCGGTCGCATCATATTTTTCACAAGAATTCAAACTTAGAATGCGCATTTAATTTAATTGGAATGTTTAAAATAGAAGTTGATTTTTTTATTGCATGACGTATTCATTTTTAAACGACTTAGCCATACCGGAATGCTGAGAGAAAAAAGGTAGACTTAAAAAAATTGCTAGTCATGTCATGTTTATTTAGTTAAAACATTAGCTACAGCTATTTAATCCATAAAATTAATAATCTAACAAAACACGCAAACTTTTGCAACTTTTTCGGCTAAGTTTTGTCCTGCCAAAGAAAAAAGTGGTTTTTTGACTTACCAATTACTTAGGCGCAGTCAACCCACTGAATTCCGACGCATTATATTCTTGTATAAGTACAATAATAATCGTTTTTCCCAACAAGCTCACGCACATCTCCTTTATAACCGGTTTTATAACCAACTGAACTACCATATGAAATTAAACCCTATTGCACATTAACAAAAGGTTCATTTTCCTTTAACCCTTTCTCATAACTTATCTCCAAAAATGCTTTCTGGACTGTGTCCATTGGGCTTTTTGGGTTATTTTGAGTTATCTTTTACAGTATTAATGTATCTGTCAAATGTAAAAAGCATACCGTTTTAGATAAGACCGTATCAAAATGTGTAATTACATGTAATTATAGCGGTAAGCGGCGCCCAGTGAGAAATAAAAATACGGATTATCTTCACCTTTTAAGTTTCTAAGTAAAAATCCGTAACACCATTTTATCAGGAAATCCTGAAGCCTTTGTAAATAACTTCAGAGATAAAAATAAGCTCGATAATCTGTTTCTAAATATAACAATATTATGTACACCAGATAAATTATATTATTTAATTACAAAACGATTCATCAAAACAAAAACGAAACCAAGTTACCACGAGACTTGCCGCGGGCGAAGCTCTGTTTAGCGTTTTTACGACAGCCAATTTTAAGAGTCGTGTTCTTTAGACCGAAAAGGGTATAATAAAAGTGTTTTACATTCGGTCGGGTTACCCCTGGGTGTCTGCGAGGGTCTGAACTGGAGAGCGCAGTAATTGGCGCCTGCTACTGGTTTTAATAGGCCCCTAACAAATGTGGTGTGAATTGGCGGGCAAGGCGTATTCTGGCCTGATTTGGGAATTGGGAATAAGGTTTTAACAATAAGATAATTACTTAACTTGAGAACTAAAAAGCTTAGAGTGAGTTGCACCAACAACTGTAACGATAACATCGGTCTTCAAATCTCTGGTTAAGGTCAAAATCGGTTGTACGGACAGTAAAAAAGTCTTGTTTAAATATCTAACTTTATTGCGAATAGAGTAGCCCACAAAATTCAAATTTTGGATAGTTTTTTTGCAATTCGCAGTTCAGTATCGGATATGATATGTTTTTTTACACAATTATACTCACTAAAACCGTAAACATGTAATCTCTCTAACTTAGAAAAGATCTAAAATGTGTTCCAAAATTTGAATTTCGCGGGCTACTCTAGAGTCACCTGAAGCGAATTACGGGTTGCACCAATTAGCTATAGTTTAAATGACGTCACCAATAACGATCACATTAACCGCTCGAATCAGAAAGGTTAAAGCAAATAATGATGTTTTTTGGCAAAACTAGATGATGCAACAACAGATGACAGAGGTTAAGTTCAATAGTTTTTGTAAATGTTTTTTTTTTTAAAGAGATAACGTGGTCCTGGAACGTAAAAGGCAACTGAAGGACAGGTGGGTTTTAGTAGTAAAAGTCTGACACACCCTCTCGCTTGTAGTTTAGTACATCTTTCCCCCCACCCCAATCCTCTTGCTTGCCTCTGGATTGCTTGATCCTGCCAATGTGGTAACAAAATTAAAAAAAAACACGCGTTTTAAGCTGAGTGTTTAAAGTTCCCGCAACTCTTGAAGTCTGGAGACTGATTGCAAATAAATTGAACAAAAAAATATTGTAGATTGACACACAGAAGCCAGAAATTCTGACAACAGTGTTGCCATGCTCCATCGTGATACTCACCCAGGTATTGGTTTGTGGATATCAGATATCCATTCACTCTATATAAAATACTGGTATCCAGGACTCCAGGTGCATCCGGTTAGTCTAGAAGCCGACCCCAATATTGTCGGCAAGGATCTAGGCAGATTGATTTTCCCTAAGAAGGTTAAACGTGAAACCTGTCCGCTATACCTAACATCATTATGTTTTGGGTGTCTTCAAGGCTGAGTGAATAGGCTCTTAATAAACTAGTGCGCCTCACCATCAACGATTACATCACTGCTTACCATCAGGTAGGACCGCTATCAAGCTAATGTATATATCAGATAAAAAAAAATCAGGTGGGATCACAGACAAGCACTAGTTTATATCAATAAAAAAAAATACAAAAAAAATTTGTAATAATTACAAGTTCTTGCACGAAAATTGGTCTACACGATCTTTTAATGTTGCAACTTATAAAATGATAATTCCACTTACTTTTATGTAGTGAGGGTATTAAAAGTCTCCAAACAGGGCCTCATTCAAGGCAAAGTCTACCTGCCTATGACTTAACGGACCACAAGGACGAAACAAAAAGAGTGAAAATGGCACCCATTGTTTCTTGGGACACCATTAAATTTTATGTGTTATTATTTATTACCCTTTGTTCTAATGTTTGGTTTTTGTTTATAGAAAAAAATATTTTTGACTATGAATCAGTTTTAAAATAAACTGGAGTTTACCATTTCTATTTGTATTTTTTTTATATAGAGTTTAAAAAAAAAATATTTCTTGCCGGAATCTGTGTTTCCTGATGGCTACAACCCGAGAATCTATAAGTCAAGAGTGAATAGGTTGGTTTTAGGTAAGCGTACTCCATCGTCAACCGCATCGTCGCTTTCCATCAGGTGAGATAGCGGTCAAGCGCGAACCTATCCACAATAAAAAAATAAAATAAAAATATAATAGGCATGTACTAAAGATATTTTTTGCTGACGTTATTTTATTACCTGTTACAATATTCTAAGTATTTATGTTCATGTTTCGCAATATGAAACCGAAGGATTCAAATTAGTTGGCTCAGCCAATTTTCAGTTATACACTAAGTTATGTTCAAACCAAATTAAAGTTATTTTTAGAAAGAAATATTATGTATTTTAAGAATTTTTCGATATAATATTTAATAATATCTCTTTCTATGAGTCTTATTACATTGAGTACATATGCTATTGAAAATTCTCATTAGTTTTGAAATATTAGTTTAATTAATGATCTTAATAAATATTTAATGGCTTTTATTAATTTATTATCAAACTAGACTAATTATTCATCAGCCTAATTACGATTTTATTATTTGACGATAATTCCATAATGATAATTTCGCAATTAATAACACTTATAAGGTTATAGCGTGGCATTTACAGAGTTGTTTTAGTACATCAAAGTGTCATTATTTATAATATTTTATAACTTAAGCAGTAAAAGCAATTAAAAATCTAAGTCTAAAAATACTTTTAATGCCCAAGTAGGTACCAACTTCAGAGCTATTAATGTTAAACTTAATTAAATATTGTAGTAAGCCTTCTAAATTTTCTTTTTGAGAATTTCTCAGTTACTTTGTTAAACACATCTGATTTGTAGAAAAAAAAAACTGTCAGTGGTCGAACGTATTGCGTCCGGACCTCCAATGGTCAAAGGCGGAGTCGCGTTAACGTGTAGTAGGCGGTAACTGTAGGTATATTGCAGAAAACTGTAGGTATTATTTTCTCACGGAAAACCGTGGGTAGGTATTACAGGCAGTAAGTGTAAATGGAAAAATGGAATTTGATATACGATTTTCCACACGATGGGTTTTTATCTACACTAATATAATAAAGAGGTAAAAATTGTTTTTTTGTTTGTAGGAGGTAATCTCTGAAAGTACTGCTCCGATTGCTAAAATTTTTTCACCGATTGAAAGCTGTTTTATTCCTCAATGACACGGCTATATTTTTCACGCGGGTGAAGTCGCTGGCAAAAGCTAGTGGTGAATAAGGGAAGTAGATTTATTAATTATTTTTTTTACGCTTTTATTCAGTCTTATTTAAAACCATGTTTATCAACATTCAAATTTATCCATGGTCATAATATAAAACCGAAACACACAATATCATTATTTCTAATAACCCTATTACAACAAAAATGTATTCTAAACGCAACATTTGAACTAACACCGTTTCATATACAAGTGAATCATTAGAAGGCATAAGGCACGAACTGGATGGTGTGTGGCAGCCGTGACGACCACAACGTGTATGCCTAATTAAATAATCGCTATTGTAAACCCACACTTAGGTATGTAAATAAAAATGTGTGACCGGTTTTAAGTGTTCGCACTGTGGAATTATTTAATACTAGCGATTTGTGGCTTCACTCTCTCGTGATGTATCATAAAGGAAACAATTTTTTTTTTTTCAGTTTTAAATCTCCGAGTGGGAAACGTTATTTTATAATTTCATCACTATCGTCAAACGGGGTGAAAAAACTTTGATTAGGACATTCAATCATTTCTCTTAATATTGGTTTCTTCTAAAGCTTCCATTACTTTTGTATTCCTATGCAAGAAAAATTGCAGTACTTAAGTGCAACAATTTCTTAATAACGTGAAAAAACCCTTCAAAGTTTGTTTCCATTCACCCCGTTTGACTGTACCTGTTTCATATTCCACAAATATTTTTACCTTTCCTAAAATATTAGTTTGGACGTCATTTTTATAGGTAAATTTATTTTTAAGGCAATTTAACGTACTATTCTGCCAGTGTCATTTTGAGTTGTAGAACTTGTATAAAGTTTTTTTTTTTGCCTGAGTTTATGCATGGAAAGTTGAGTTGGGATTCTGTCTTATTTTGACATTTATCTACTCTGTGGTTTCTGGGACCTTACCGTGACATATTAAAATGTCAGGCGTGCGAGCGAGAAAGAGAGATAGAACTATACACCCCATAAAGCTCCATCCCTTTAACAGTTCAGTGTAGGTCGTCAACTGGATCTCGTTAAGAGCTTGTGGTAGAGTCTCTGAACATGGTATTAAATGGCAGGTAACTTTTACATTGTAAAGTTGATGTGAGCATCGATGCGTGAAGAATACTAATAGTATTTCTTACTAATAGTTGTGGCTTTTTTAAATAATAATTAAGAATAACTAGCGACTCTCTCCAACTACGCATGGGTGTTAGCATAGAAATATAAAAAATCTTATATCTATGGGTGTTACAAATCTTTGAAATTCTCGATTTTCTCTACTCTAATAATACATGTATTTTACACCTAAATCACCCTCGTGTATCACTCTGTTTATTGTTGAAAATTGCACGAAAATCAGTTCAGTAGTGTTTTAATGAAATCACGCACAGAGGTCGTTATTTCATATAATATAAAGTTCCCTTTATTATATTATATGAAATAAATACCTCTGTAACCAATTCATAAAGTCAAAGTATTTCAGTAGCAAGTACAGAAATGACCAGCTTTCTTTTTTTTTTTTTTCCAATTTTATGGCATGGCCTTTTGGCCTTTGTGCCATTTCTTCATTTTTATAATTTCCATCATATCCTGATAACTCTCTTCACTCGTTGACCAGCTTTCAATTTTAAACTGTGTTGCTACTAGTAAATATTTTTTTTAGTATCACCGCCGTCACACGCCGTGATTAGTTCGAGTTACTTACTAATACTTGTACAGGTTTTTACGACCCGTATATCAAATATCACATTTTATTGCGCACTGACAGACTCAAAGATAACATTTCCTGTAAGTTTTATGATTTTATTTAATGAAAAGTTCAAAGGAATTATTTTTGTTCCCACCGCATCTTTATTGATCGTGTGTAATAAGCGTGTTAGTAGTCGGAACATGGTCCTTCTGTCTCATGGAGAATTCTCCGAGTGTCCACCGATGATCCTTCAAGTCAGTCAGTTATTCACTGCCCACTATTTTTTAATAATCGTCTCTACGTGACCCGTCGTTGTAACCTAACACTGGCACATGCTACCGTATTCATACGAAATTAGGGCTGCAAACAACAATTCTAAACTGACATCTGTCAACGAACACACCCGTAAAGAATAGGGGTCGAACCAAAATGGCGTCCGAGGCAGAGACAAGGAGCAAAGAATGTGACGAATTTGTAATGCGATACTAAACGCATGCCTGTGTCAATGCTTTCTTAAAAAAAAAAACACGTGTTCCAAGCGCGGGCTTATTTTTAAATTTTTGATTAGCATACGATGTTATCTTTGTAATTTATTTTTGTTTAACGAATTATGGATTAAATTAGTCGTTTTTAACTGTTATAATAATGTAATAAAGCTGTACTTTAAAATTAACATACCATAACAAAAAAAAAAACATTAAAGTAACGTTTATTTTATGCAATGTTTTTATTGTGTAGGCGTTTCACAGCTTCCATTGAAAAATACGGTCATCTGCATAAAATAGTCCCCACTAATTGAATGTATGAAAGACATATGAATGCGATTAGTCGTACAATTACTCAACAAATCGCAAGATCGCATCTGCGGGACGTCTACGTCTCTCGAACTCATTAATTTGTTGTCTGACGTACTTGTGACAAACGCACTAATAATAACCTGTATATTTTCTTAGTATTACTAATACTTAGCAGATGAATATTTGTGATATTTTTGAGCTAATATTTTTAAGCGACACTTAAAAGTCGACTTTATTATGACTAAAATTTCAAAAGAGATTCCTATCAAATTTAAATACGTAATATCTAGTTGAACTTCTAATAAAACTGTCAAAAACATTTATGTGACTTCACATATCAGATTTGTCTTAGAAAATCTTCTCGAAATTTCCTTTTAAGTATAAGGAGCCATCCTCAAATTACGTCACACATATTTTATAATTTTTTGACCTCTCCTCTTCGTCTTTGTCGCCACTGGTCACATTTGTGAGACTCGTCCCTAACCCTAACAAAGTTTTTTATTGTTTAAGGGTTCGTGCTTGACCACTATTTCACCTGATGGAAAGTGACGATGTAGTCGACGTTGGAAATTAAAACAGTGTTTCTGGAATTGGTTTGATGTTTTCGTCAATAGTTACAAATTCGCTTTTTATTACTAAGGTATTTAAAGATTTTGAAATATGACGTCATGAAACTCACGAGTCCTTTCCACCCCTTGTCACACAATATCACACTTCATCCCCACCCACATGTGACGTAATTAATGCATGGCCCCTAAACGACAGTACCAACTTACCAAGTTATTCTTGTAAAACATTTAAAACTTCCAACACGCCATAACTGAACTGTTCAACACTCCAGTACCTCGAAAGTAATCACAATAATTTCAAAAGAAATATTCATAAACACATCTCGGTTTCAATGCTTGAACACATTGTTAGTTAGTATGCGTTGCAATATTTGCATATTAACTACTTTGAAACGCGTTTTGGACTTATGTTATAGAAACACAGAGTAGATAGCTAATGGAGATCTCAGGCTCTTTCAATCCCACGACCGTTTAGTCATAGTCATTGTATGGACTCGTTCGATCACACTACCACAGTTATATTGCAGACTCATTGTGTCAAAGAGAGAGTAAGTTGTAGCGAAAACGTTTTCCTAAAATTGTTATTAATAGGCTCGCGTTTGACCAGTATCTCACATGATGAGTAAGCGATGACGTAGTTGAAGATGGAGCACGCTTGCCTAGAAGCACAGCATAATTAAAGCAACCTAATAACCTACAATATTTTGTAGAAAGTTCTACAATATTGTTGTTTTGATGACAAATAGCTAAGGAGCATAATTCTTTGCTGGCATATGTGTCCTTTCGATGATTAATATCGGTGGACAACATAAGTCAAGAAAGAAAAGGCATTTTTTTAGGCAAGTATGTTCTGCCTTCGACGGTCGACCACATCATCATCATGTGAGAGTCAAACGCGTGTCTATTCTAAAATTGAGGGATTGTTCGAAAGAGTCACTACGGCCTTATAACGCAAAGGGCTACAGAAGGAACTCGGGATAAATGTCTGACACTCCTACAGAATAAATTATACAGTGATTCCCTACATCAAAAAAAAAAACCAACAAAAATAGTGTTCAGTGTTAGTAACTTAGTACGTACAACATCTCGAAACAGTTTATGTGAAGTTAGGACTCTGTAGACTATTTACTCGCGTGGTAAAAGTTAACATAAACTTGAAACAGTGTAAGCTAAGCCGATATTAAAAAGCTGTTAGGTAGGGTAGTTTTGAGTTCTTTAGCCTGTAAGATAAGCTTTTATTGCTTGATAAACCGTTTGGCGTGTTAATTTTTGTTATCTGATGCTTTTTAAACTTATGTATACATGTAGTACAAGGCTACATAATTATAATTATTTGATCTTGGATATTAGAGGGGAGGTCTTTGTGCAAAGGTAAGCAGAAAATGTAGGTACATACCTACCTAATGACTAGAAAAAAAGATATAGGACGCTTTTTGTGTGAAAAATGGTTTTTAATCATTTCAATATTTGGTTTGCTTTTTAAAAGTAGCAAATAACTTTGTTTGTTGACGCACGAAAAGTAATCTATCATATTAAAATTAGAACGTTACTTCATTTTTAATACGAAACGTACTAGTGCACAATATGTAAAAACTAGCCAAGCGCGAGTCGGACTCGCACACAAAGGGTTCCGTACTACAATGGAAAAAAAAACGCCGAATAAACTTTGGTTTCTTGTATGGGAACCCCCTTTAATTTTTAACTTTATTTCAATTTTATTATTTATTGTTGTAGCCTTAATTGAAACTAGCTGTGCCCGCGACTTCGTTCGCGTGGACTACTTGATATTGAATTTATTTTTTTCTAAAATAAAAGTAGCCTATGTTACTCCTTATTACATCAGCTACCTGCCAAAAAAAGTCCCGTCAAAATCGGTCCAGCCATTTCAGAGATTACCCCGGACAAACAGACAGACAGACAAAAATTGTAAAAAATGTTATTTTGGTGTATGTACCGTATATACAAACAGACACTCCAATTTAATTAAATGTATAGATATACATTCTGTGACAATTTCAACTCTATATCTTACGATTTATGAGATACAGCCTACTGACATACGGACGGAGAGACAGACAGACGGACAGGGGAGGCTTAGTAAACTCGGTACCCTAAAAAACGAATAGAAGTAGTTATGTAAGTACATATGTAGTTACTTTTTTAAATAGTAATAATTATAATCATAATTTACGTTTATACCGTCGTACGCTTATGTACATAACACAATACATAAGTGGTTATAAAACCACCCAATTGTGACGAAACCAGATTTCTTTGATGTCATTAAACCGTGGGATATTTACGACTTAATACCATATTATTTTATGTACTATAAAACGTCATGTACCTATTCGATTATGTTTTTTAAAGATACATATATGTTTTTCATAATTGCGTTTTCTATTATTTTCTCATTAAGCTCTGTTTACGTTTGACTGTAATTAGCGCAAGACGTAATTAAAATATCATTCTGATTTCATCACGTACAAATTTTTTGACAGAACTATCTAGGTCTTAAAAAAACTAAGGTACACTACGGTCAAAATATGGTTGGCCACTGTGAACTTGGCGTTCCCAACTATCGCACCTACTCGGAGCGCGTAGTGTACCACTCGCGCTTCAAGGAGTTGTCAGCAAACCGTAGGGGCCCAGCAGGATCGAAGCCTACTGGGGCCATGGGTTCGCTTCTGAAAGAAAAACCTGGGTTCCTGGACTACTGTTCAACTGTACTGTATGTTTGTAATACTCTTTTTTTTATTACTTTTTTATGTTGTGGTATATTTTGTTGCTTGCGCCGAATAAATGCTATTCTATTCTGGAATCTGGAACGCAAGGCAAAGGAGGAACATAGGAGTGGGTTTTAGTCAGTTAACCCCTCGAGCGCCGATTGTACATTCGTCTGTACAAATTGGATGTCCTTGAAAAATGCTTAATTTTCGTGTTTTCCCCAAGTTTGTACGAAAGTTATTTGGTCGAAAATTTTGTTTTCTTTACATATTCTTCTATATAAATGGTGTAAGGGACAGCCCTCCACAAACTTTAAGGGCTTGCTCAGTAGAAGAAACTGAACAACCTACTATAAAATTTTTTTTCAGGAAACGAAAAAAAAAATCAGCCTCTTCATACAAACTGTCCAATCAAGTTATTAATTTTGTATGGTGATTCGGATTTTTTTTTTTTTTCGTTTCCTGAAAATATTTTTTATAGTAGGTTGTTCAGTTTCTTCTACTGAGCAAGCCCTTAAAGTTTGTGGAGGGCTGTCCCTTACACCTGTATATTATACTAGCTGTACCCGCGCGGCTTCGCTCCCACTCTTCCCTACTTCAGCCTACTATACCCTACTCTACCCTACTATACCCTACTCTACCCTACTATACCCTACTCTACCCTACTCTACCCTACTCTTCCCTACCCTACTCTACTCTACTCTACCCTACTCTACCCTACTGTACCCTACTCTACCCTACACTACCCTACACTACCCTACTCTACCCTACACTACCCTAATTTTCATTTTTTTTTCCATAAGAACCTTCTCCTCATAATAACGAACACAACAAAAAAAAAATTAGCGAAATCGATCCAGGCGTTGTTGAGTTATGCGCTTACCAACACATTTTGCGATTCATTTTTATATTATAGATTATTTGTTTTTCCTAGAAAAATACAAAAAAAGTTTTTTTTATTTTTTATTATTTTGGTGATTTACGTAAACAGTGCAATTTTCCGGGTCAATGAACCCCTGGCGCTTGAGGGGTTAAACTCTGACACGCCCTCCCTCGTCACCTTAGAGCAGGAGAAGACATTGGATGATTTCCAAGAAACCAATGAGTGTTGCCAGAGATAACATGTGTTACTGAAACGTCGACCACATTTCAGAGAATGGGTCATGGGTCTCATCGGAAGGCTCAGTGTCACCCAAGTGGTAATGTAGAGGACTATGCTCAGAGTTTCAGAAAATCAAAGTTACTGTCATTTCCGAATTTATCCCCAATCTCGGTAGTGGGCAGGGCACATTGTTGCTCGTAGAAACAAATGGTCGAGACGGGGTCAAAAGATTCTGGAGTGGCATTCGACCGCATTTCGGAAGATGGAGAGTTGGAAAGCATTCCACAGAGTGGACTGATGATCTGGTGAAGATGAATAGCGGGAATTCCATGACATTGGTATATTGCTCGTAGAAACAGATGGTTGACGGAGCCGAAACATTCTGGAGTGGCATTCGACTGTGTACCGGAAGACGCAGAGTTGGAAAGCCTCCCACAAAGTGCACCGATGATCTGCTGAAGATGGATAGCGGGAATCCGATGGATGCGAGACGTACGAGACACTTAAGATAGGTTTGTGTTTACTGTACTGTATCAGTGTAATATGATGGATGATGGTTTTCCTATATTATTATTTATTATTGTAATGCTACGAAAGCCCTATCGACCTCCAGATCAAGCGTCGTAAGTGGAGATGGATTGGTCACACGCTTAGGAGGGATTCCGATCACATACCTAAACAGACGTTGGACTGGAATCCCCCAGGGAAAAGGAAGTGTGGCCGTCCTCGGCAAACCTGGTGACGTTTTCGTGTTGGCAGAAGCGATGGCCATCGGATTGACATGGAGCGTGGTGAAGCGTAAAGCTCAAGACCGATCGCGAAGGGTGACTACTGTCGCCGCCTTCTGCCCCAGCTAGGGAACATAGGATCTTAAGTCAAAATAAGGCTTATAGTCCCTTGACCATCTGGCCGAAATTAAATGGACATAACACTCGCACTGCCCAGGCGACAGTACGACTATTCGTGCATTTATTTGCGGCCAGCTGCGCCCGGACAGAGTCCGCTGACTTTTAAATCCATTTTATTTGCGAAATATTGATTGATTTACACATGCTATGTTCACTTTGAAGAATATTTAACCACCAATTTTTATGTGTAAAAATGTTTCTAAAGATCCAAGCCGTTTGGAAGGAGTAGGGAAAAGTTGCGAATGTAAAATGTTTAATGTAATATTTTTTTTAGTCAAAAGTATTAATCGCACGAAAAAATCAATTGTTGGTAATGTTGGTCATGAATCTATAATAAACATATATTTTTTTCAAACTTATTAGCCTGGCCGTTACCGAGCAGTAGGCTTCAGAAAGTCATTGTTAGCTAGTTAATTGTTAAGTCACTCATAGCGCGCTCTCTGCGCGTATTGATTTCGACTGTTAGTGCAGAGAGTACCTGTAATAGAAATAAATAAATAAATAGCGATCGTAGAGCGTCGCTATAAGTAAAGGTAAATAAAAATATACCACAGGCAAAAATACACGGTGTGACAAACTTAAAAAGAAAGAACCAACAGAAACTCCAGCCGCACCTCGACGGAAAGATGGTTTCACATCGCAAAATCGTAAAGTCCATCATAAAACGATACCTAAATAGGATCCCATTACAAAAACCGAGTTCCCATTCTCGGTTTAACTGTTAACGTCACTTTACTACTCAAGTTATATCCTATTTACTGACAAGCTTTTGTTGGAATTACATTTGTTGCAAGTTTTACGGCCTCGCGATTTATATTCCTAATATTCCTCTCAACTGTTAATTCATGTTTGGTCTTAAAATTGAATAAGGTTTACGTTTCAGAGAAAGTTCTAAAAGGTTTGTTTTGGAAATTTTGCTGTGTACCACCGCAGACATTTCTGCCTGATCACTTAAAAAAAAATTCGCTGGAAACCTATGGCACGGCGGCAAACCAAACCCTTTGAAAGTTTCGTTTCGAGTGCAAGCAAAAATGAACTTAGCGGTAGTCAGGCGAAAGTGTCTTTGATAGTACCTACCCACCGAAATGTTTATTGCTCTATCATCATCATTTCAGCTGAAAGATGTGCACTATTGGACACAGGCTTCACCCAAGTATCGCCACAACGGCCGGTCCTGTTCGTCTCGCATCCATCAGGTTACCGCGACCCTCACCAGAGTCACCAGGTCATCGGTCCACCTTGTGGGGGGCCTTCCGATATGTCTTCCGGTACTACTCTATCGCTGAAAAACTTTTATGCCCAGGACTAAAAATCATTCGTTCGTGTGACATCCTGACTAGCGAGTTTTTTTTTCAATTGTGACCATGTACCGTTTTTTACCAAAGGCGACAGATAGTCTTTTAAGGCCAGATTCTACTCACTTTGAACTTTTTTAAACATCTGGAAGTCCACTAATATAAAATAAAAGAGAACGCCATGAAAAATTATTTTATTAAAATTGTCTATATGACCAAGCGCTGGGCAAAAATCAAAATTTAACTTACTCTGACCCTAACTTACGATTTCAAACGTCTACGAGATTACGTCACATTAATATTTGAAAGCTACAAAAAATAATAAAGCTTGTTTTTCAAAAGAGCCTAGTTATTGTTTTTTTTTTTTATTATTATTAAAATATATCGACATAGACCCGAGCGGAGTTCATACAAAATTCTCAGCGACTACAACCGCCTCTTAAACCAAGTATTTACAGCTTTATCCACCTTTTCTTTACATATTAGTATAAAACAAAGTGTTCGTCTTTTTATCAGCTAACTCCTAAACTAAACAATGGATCTCCTAAACGACGAGGAAGGTTTAATCTATAATTTGCTCCCGTATAAAACCAGCACGCGTCACCAGTTCATCATAATTTACGAATAGTAAAGTAAAACTTACCTAAACTCGTAGAGTTTACTACGCTACGTTTAGTTATACAGATAATTATAATTATAATTACAAAAATTCGGACTATCAGGAAAGTTAAATGTTTATCATTACAAGGTTAATGTCACATCTATAATATAAAAATGAATCGCAAAATGTGTTGGTAAGCGCATAACTCAACAACGCCTGGACCGATTTCGCTAATTTTTTTTTTGTTGTGTTCTTTATTATGAGGAGAAGGTTCTTATGGAATAAAAAAAATGAAAATTAGGGTAGTGTAGGGTAGAGTAGGGTAGTGTAGGGTAGTGTAGGGTAGAGTAAGGTAGAGGAGGGTAGAGTAGAGTAGGGTAGGGTAGAGTAGGGTAGAGTAGGGTAGAGTAAGGTAGAGGAGGGTAGAGTAGGGTAGAATAGAATAGGGTAGGGTAGAGTAGGGTAGAGTAGGGTAGAGTAGGGTAGAGTAGGGTAGAGTAGGGTAGGGTAGGGTAGAGTAGGGTATAGTAGGCTGAAGTAGGGAAGAGCGGGAGCGAAGCCGCGCGGGTACAGCTAGTGTTTGTTATAAAATGTCTAAGTCTGTTTGGCAAAAAGTTCAAGTTCCAATTTACTTAGGACTTGCTGTCAAAAAAAAAATAAAAAGAACTAATAAATACAATAAAAAAGTAACATCTTTTTTGAAATCAGAACAACGCACATCTGTTTTTTTTTACTGATGACGTCATCACTATTTGAAGAACATAAATGGCAGCATGATTCTGTACGATTTCTTCGTAAGCAAAATGAATTTTCATGACCCAAGAAAGTATTAAAATATTTCCTTAAACGCACACACAGTCACATTGTAACACACCACAGACCACGGAATTATAATAATAAATAATAATAATAATAATAATCTTTATTCAGGTCAAAGTACCCATTTTCACAAAATTATAACAAATACATTACATTAAAATAATCAAAACAAGGTCATTAAATTAAAATAAAATTAATTAAAATCATTACAAATTAAAATCAATATAAATTAAAATCAATACAAATTACAATCAAATTAAATAAATTAAAAACAAGATAAATCTAAATTAAAATCAAATTAAATAAATTAAAATTACAATCAGAGTCCAAATAAAATAAATACAACCAAATCAAATTAACTTAAATTAAAAAATAATATTAAAAAAGACTTAATTATAAAAGACTATAAAATATATACCTTTGCTAATATTATTTGTCGCCGGTTTCTATCAATTTCGTTTGTCACAGCCATAATCAGAATGGCCGTCATTGTCTATGGGTAAACATTAACACTTGGTTTGTGTAGGAATGCCGTTTCTAAGAGTCTCCGTGGTCTCTGTCACACACACACACAAAAGATTGCTAACAATCAGAACACATCTACATAAGCCATAATGTTTGCATTGTGTACCGCCTCACTAATGAATGCGACTCCGTTGTCGATTATCGTAGCAAGCGATATCGACCCGAGAATCGATTAGAATCGCTACGGAATATATGAATTTTTCATAAAGTATCGAGTAATTGGTTAAAACATGTTTGTGTAAATATATTAGGTACGGTAGATTGATTGGTTAGCAAAAAAGTTGTGAATAGTTCTTCGGTTGAATAAATCAATATGATTTGAAAAATGTGAAGTAGAATTTTAAGTCAAACCGCTGATGCTTAAAGAATACAGGAACTAAAAGACTGACAATAGTAAATTAAAGTAGGTAGTTTGTCTATTTATTTATTTATTATACACCACATAAACAAAAATCATAACCCTCCTTTGTCTTTGCCGTAGTCGGGTAAAAATACAGGACAAACATTATTAAAAATAAGTGTACAATGGACGGTCTTTTCGCACATGACAAATAAGGGAATTAAGGGATTTAATTTTGGTCTAATTACTTTTAAATCAAATACGGAGTTAAAAAAAATATTAATCACACACCCAAAGATTAACTGATAAATAATTCCTAAGGCATTAAATCCGCCTTTTAGACTCTAGTGTAAAAGCATATTATGTGTATAAAAATAATTAAATAAAAAAAATAGGAAAAAGTTGGTTTTGTTTTGTTACTCATTCACGCTTAAACTGCTGAAGGGATTTGGATGAACTTTATGAACTTTTTTTGTGCTCCAAATCATCCAGGACATACCTGGAATAGTACATAGGGTACTTTTTATCCCTAGAGTATGTTTATTTATTTACTAGCTTTAGCCCGCGCGGCTTCGCTCCCGCTCTTCCCTACTTCAGCCTACTATACCCTACTCTACCCTACTCTACCCTACTCTACTCTACTCTACTCTACCCTACTCTACCCTACTCTACCCTACTCTACCCTACTCTACCCTACTCTACCCTACCCTACTCTACTCTACCCTACTCTACCCTCCTCTACCTTACTCTACCCTACACTACCCTACGCTACCCTACACTACCCTACACTACCCTACTCTACCCTACACTACCCTAATTTTCATTTTTTTTTCCATAAGAACCTTCTCCTCATAATAACGAACACAACAAAAAAAAAAATTAGCGAAATCGGTCCAGGCGTTGTTGAGTTATGCGCTTACCAACACATTTTGCGATTCATTTTTATATTATAAGATTTATAACTTTATTGCACACCTTAACTTATTATAGGATAAACATTTACAAAAGAATAAATATACAATAGGCGGTCTTATTGCACAAGGCAATTTCTACCAGACAACCTTTGGATGGACCTATGTTCCTTTATGTTTATCATTACAAGCCAGGCGCATTACTTTGTGTAATTTATTTCATCACCACTGCTCTCAAAACGGTGAAGGAAAACATCGTGAGGAAACCGGCATGTTCTAGAACCAAAAATTCGAAGACATGTGACCTTCACCAACACGCACTGGGCCCGCGTGGTGGATTGCTGCCCATTCTCTCCTCCAGTGAGTAGGTCTGAGTCCCAACAGTGGGAACATTAAAAAGGCTGATGATGATGTTCCTTTAGGATAATGTTTTTATTTTTCACGCAGGCAAAGTCGTTGGTAAACACTACTATGTTACTATGACCTAAACGTTTTTAAAATGAGAAAGCCACAGTATTTTGCTGACAGTGTAATAAAAAGTTTTTTTTCTACTGTCATGATTAGAACGGAATGTCTTGTTAATATTCTTAGTCATCGTTTTGTTTGTCTATGACCAGTGTTTTTTTTTCTTGTCTCTGTCTAATGAAACTAGACAACACATTACTCATAGGATTAAAGTAATATTAAATATTTTGATAAGTAAAAAATAGTAAAGTAAAAAATATTGACGCTTGTTTAATTAAATATTTTTCAAACAAAAGATAAAAGTTTTGAACAAACGATACATTGATTATTTGATTTTGATTACTTCTATCTCAGCGAATCAACTTTTTCTTTTGAAGAATTAATTTCTAAAAACACTTCGTGATTTAATTAATCATCGTTCATCAGATAAGAAACGCTCTTTGAAAATTCTGTAAATTTTGAACTTTATTCCATTGTAATAAGACCGTGAATTTGAGACTCAAATTTATTCTGTGTTCGGCATTGATGAAGTAAATTGAATAATGACGAAACGACTAGAAAAACTAGTTATTACGTGTGTAAACATAATTCGTTTAGTACTCGTTTAAAAAACCGAGAAAAAAAAATCTAGATTTAAATTTTAAAAGCCCACATCTGTGGGATTGTTCGAAAGAGTTACCGCGGCCCTGGAAAGCAAAGGGTAACTGAAGGAACACAGGTTAGCACACTGTCCGGCTATCCGGTAACCGTCCGGACTGAGCTCGAGTCGTCGAAGGCGCGTAGTATTCAACGCGTGCCTCAGGGAGATGTCCGCAAAACCGTAGGGGTCCAGCAGGGTCGAAGTCTGGGGCCATGGATTGTGCGAAAGAGAATCCTGGAACGAAGGCAAAGAAGGAACAGGAGTAGGTTTTTATTCAGTAAAAGTCTGACACGCCTCCCCGTTCCGCCCAAGTGCAGGAGAACTCATTAGATGATATCCCACCAAAAAAACAGGAACAAAGGTGTTTTAATCAACAAAATCTACACTTCTTCTCCACCCAGAGCAGGAGAAATTATTTTATTTCTCTCTTAAAAAAAGTCATAAAGCCAGCTAGTAACTGACTACTAATTTCTTGACTATACTACTGATAAACATGTTTTACCTACCTATGATAAAATATAACACGAAAATTCCAATGCTTATCGTGTGAAATAATGCTTAGTCATTTTTTTAGGAATCCCTTGATTCCAATTGTCACTTGAACTTTTTTTATTTTTTACTAGCTGTGCCCGCGACTTCGTTCGCGTGAACTACAGGATTTTGAATTTATTTTTTTCTAAAATAAAATTAGCCTATGTTACTCCTTATTACATCAGCTACCTGCCAAAAAAGTCCGGCCATTTCAGAGATTAGCCCGGACAAACAGACAGACAGACAGACAAAAATTTTTATTTTGGTGTATGTTTCGTATATAATATATTCATATGCATGTAGTAAAAAGCAGTTATTTCAATATTACAAACAGACACCCCAATTTAATTTATATGTATAGATTATTGTTAGGCTCGCGTTTGACCACTATCTCACCTGGTGTTAAGCGATGATGTGTACGACGATGGAGCACGCTTGCCTAGAAGCAACCTATTCACTCTTGACTTAAAGACCCCTAAGTTGTAGCTATCAGAAATCACCAAGGGAAACACAGACTCCGGCAGGAAATTACAACCCTTAGCTTACTACTTATTCACATTTGATTTAAAGACCCCTAGACTTTATTTTTTTTTATTTTAAAGTAAGGGCAGAAGTTTTTAATAAAAAGACCTGATTTTTATACCGAACGAATAAAAGCACATTACTCAATCAATATTAGACAGGAAAATACTGTCTTAAAATAATTACAATAACAAAAAAACATCACTACACTACAATGATAACAATTAAAAAAATATTAAAAACAAAAATATTTTAGTTTATCAGAGAACTAATTAATTAGTCCGGTTGCCAAGAGACGAAGATAACTTATCATAATTAGCGTTAAAAAACATTTAAATGTCTAAAAATGTCTTTGAAGCTGTTCCAAGAATAAAATGCTGGTGACGTATTTTTGACAGCTTGACTTTAGTCATCAAAAATGTGGTACAATGATCAGATAAAATGGTAGCTGCACTCTAGACCGTGGACCACGCCTGATTTTTACGTAGCGAGCGGCCCGTTGCGTGGCGTGCTGCCCCTGATAGTTAAAAAGACGTACCTAACAAAAAGCAAAAACGGAGAAAAAAATGTTTTAATGAATGAAATGGGGAATCTTTTGCTGTCTTTGAGTAAATTTAAATAGTAACATATTGAAAGTTGAAAATAAAACCGAATATAATGAGCTTTAACTTGGATTAATAATAATGTGAAACTCAAATCAAATCTGGAAAAAATGTTAGATGCGTCTTTTTTACTAACGGGGGCAGCGTGGATCTAATGTAGTTTCTACAAGTCTACAGTTGTCATCACGGATCTTGAACGCTCGGCGTCGGAGTGGGGATCGCTTTGCGCATTCCATACATTGGCGAGCCAATCGTCTTCGTTGTTAAATACATGCTGCAACGCAGTGAACGAATCTGGAGTGACGTCTATGACGCGATGGCGCGGCCAGCCAATCACTGACACTCCCCGCCCCCGCGCCGCACTTCGCACCACTAAAGAGACCGAATATTTGACTTCTGCGCAAGTGTTCATGATCCGTGATGGCAACTGTACCCCGCGTTCCGAATTGCATCAAAAGCGATTATATCGCGAATCCGACCAACGCGCAACGTCACAAATAGTACTCAATAGTCCTTATATTTTGTGACATTTAAAATGTATGAAGACCTATGCGCCCAGATCGGTGAACGTGGCACACGTGTGCGCAGTGTAGTTCCACCTTCAGGTTTTAATGTCCGATTGAAATTTAGTCCGAAACAAAAGGATTTTATACACCAATTATTATTATTACCAATAGAAATACAGTTCAAGTTTCAATCTTTTTTTTAAATTTTATGATGACGTCGAGATCGTCGAATCATAAAATCAAATGTTAAAATAACAACACTTAAAAATTATTTACATTTAAAAAATACCTAACCATAGTTATAGTAAAATAAAAAAATTATAAAAACCCTACGCTAATTACAACTAACTAAAATCAAACTAACAAAATAATTAATTAATTAATATAACGACGGCTGAGAGGTCTGCGCAGCTCGCCCGTTATCAGTGTGGTCTTGAGGTAGAGATTCCATGGCGTAGGTCTCAAGTAACACAGTAACAATACCAAATACTTGCACAAAGGTTTATTTGAAAAATAGCACAGCACAGTTTAAATGATAACGGTTATATTCTTAATAAGGAAATTGTGAACCAACGATCCCGATTGGAGGTCCGATCTGAAGTCCACTCTGAGCCAAGTTCCCTTGCCACTCGCGCCCTTTTTTTTATAACTTTTAAAATCGACACCCCTCCAACCGATTCCGTTCACGTGACATGTGACGTCACTGCGTTCACCGGTTTTACAAAAAAAATCAATTGAGCGTCTAAACGAATAAATAGTCAAAGATGCGACACGGCCATTCTGACAGCTCACACGTCCTCGTGTGATAATGTACCTGGAGACAATACAAAATACATCCGTAGACAACTTTTCGCTCGGCCTACCTGACTACATCGAAATTATGTAACATGCATGCCATAAACGCACAGAAAAGAATACCAGTTTTGTAATAAAACTTTACTGAACATTACAAGGCTACTCAATATTAATGCACAAAATAATGACAGCAAATGGGTAACAGTTCGTCTCACTGTTGAGCCCGATAGATATGGGACGGTACCAGTCCTTCTCACTGGTACCTAAGCCCGCATATACGTAGGTCAGTATCAGTCCTTCACACTGATAAGCCCCAAAACAAAATAGCATTACCAGTCACTTCTCGCTGATAAGTTATAGCCATTTATTGTGCGTCAATATTAGTCAGTACCAGTAGATGGGCCTTCACCCGATTCTTCTACGTCTAACTCTTCACTAATTATGTCCAATTCATTTGGAACATAATCTTGTGGCATTTTTCTTATGCGATCATGTGCATACTTGTATGTCCTATTACCATTTAAAGACTTTAGGATATAACGATCGCCTTCAAGTAGCTCAGTTACTATAAAGGGACCTCTAAACTTTGGATCAAGCTTAGCTTGATTTCTCTCTTCATTTTTAATTAAAACTAAATCACCAACATTAAATTTTAACAATGCTGCCTTATTTTTATCAAAACGGTTTTTTTCATAAGTACCACTCTGTACCATATTCTGTACCGCCTGCTCTCTCAAGTTCTCAATATCAACTACATTTTCAGTATCATCTACACACAATAAATTAAGAGGTCTTGCTACTTTACCAATCAAAAGTTCTAAGGGACTAGATTTAGTGACGCGGTTAAGAGTACAGTTCAACGCTAACTGCACATCTTTTAAACCGTCTTGCCACGACCTATCTGATGTTTCGATAGACGTTAACAAACTCTTTAACGTTCCCATAACCCTTTCGACTTGTCCATTAGCGCGACTAGAACCTGTGGCTATCAAATGTAAAGTAACGTGATGAGATTCACAAAAGTCTTTGAAATCTTTGCTAGCGAAGCAACGTCCTTGATCGGCTATTATGCGACTGGGAGCACCAAAAAGAGAAATACTTGATTTAAGTGCTTTAATAACACTCGGCGTGTCAATTCTTAAAGTATGATATAGTAAAACAAACTTAGTGAATGCATCTATGAAAACGATAACATATTCCTTCTTATCATTTTTCCCGCTAAGTTTACCGGATATGTCTACGTGAACTGTATGCCAAGGCACGCATACCTTCGGTATGGGGTGAAGTTCAGCCTGTATTTTACCGGAACTGGACTTTGACAGCTTGCATGTAATGCAATTGTTTACAAATTTGCGAACATATTTTGACATGTGTTCGAACCAGTAATACTCGTAAAGTTTTTCAAGCGTCTTTTCCCAACCGAGATGCATAATTGCCTCGTGAATATGGTTCACTACAGACCAACGGAATGCGCGTGGCACAATAGGTAGACAACGAGTGCGATTATTTCTTTGGACTTTGCGAAATAATAGTGCAGAGCGTAATTCATATGTTTTAGCGTCGTCGGGCGATAATTGGTTATTCTTGAGCTTACTAACAACAGACTGAATTTCTGTGTCACGAAGCTGTTCAGCTAGAAGCCAATTATCGGATAAATTAGTGATATCAACACGTTTTTGCACAACTCTTTCGATAGCCTTTGGACTAACAGGGAGAGGATTACGTGACAGGAAGTCTACATGCACCATTTGTTTACCAGGTCTGTAAACTATTTCAAAATCGAACGCTTGGAGGAATGCCCACCAACGGTGAACTCTAGGAGTCAAATCGATTTTATTATGAGAGGACTTCAAAGAGTTGCAGTCGGTTACAACTGTAAAATGACGACCCTGCAAGTAGTGTCGAAAATGTTTAACAGCGTTTACCACTGCCAAGGTCTCCAACTCGTAGGAGTGGTATTTGGACTCGGCTTTATTGGTACGCCTGCTAAAGTATTCGACCACATGCAGTTTATCGTCTACTCTTTGAAAAAGAATTGCGCCGTAACCTTCCGCACTGGCATCAGTATGCAATTCTGTCGGGTAATCAGGGTTAAAAATCATGAGAATAGGTTTGCTGGTAATTAAAGAGGTTATGCGCTGCCTAATTTCCTCATGTTCTGGTTTCCAAACGAATTCTTTTGAAGAAATTAGAAGAAAAAGGGGAGTCATAACTTGGGAAAACCCGGAAATAAATTTCCTGAAATATGAGGCAAGCCCAATGAACTGCCTGAGTTGGTGAATATTTTCAGGGGGTGGTAACTTCGTTAGGGCCTCAACCTTTCTTGGATTAGGTCTAACTTCACCAGTGGAAATTTCATAGCCAAGAAACTCCACACGGCGTTTCAAGAAAGAACATTTTGTAATATTAAGGGAAAAACCCGCTGTGGTTAGGGCTTCTAACACCTCACGCAACCGTTCAATGCCTTCGTCCTCGCTACAAGAAGGAATTAAAATATCATCCATGTATAGAACAGCATAGGTGTATACCAAGTTACCTAAAGCATTTGAGGCTGCACGCTGAAAAACACTCGGTGCATTACGTAACCCAAATGGCATCGTTAGGTACTCGTATTGCCCGTCTGGTGTAACAAATGCAGTACGCTCAATGCTGTCGGTGCTTACAGGTATTAAATTGAAACCACTAGCACAGTCTAAACATGAAAAGAAATTAGCTCCAGATAGCCTTCCTATCAAATCGGAAATTAACGGCAATGGAAATCGATCGGGTACTGTATTCCTATTCAGTTCGCGATAATCTACGCACAAACGATCGCTACCGTCCCGCTTTTTCACTAATAAGATAGGGCTTGCGAATGGAGAACAGCTAGGACGAATAATATTTGCATCCAACAACTTATTAATTTTACTACGTACGATTTGCCTCTCATCTGGGCTTAATCGGTACGGACGTCTTTGTACGATGAGGTTTGGATCAATTAAACGAATGTTTAATTCCCCAGTCGTAACACGCGTCTTAGGTAAACCATCCACAAACGAATCAGCGTAGTTTTGTAACATCGATATTAACTTCTGTTTATTCTTCTCAGAAATATCCGAATCGATATTATGAAAATTAATTTTTGAGGGTACTTCACAAAAATCAACTATTTTACACTTCGTAATTTTTAAACAAGAATCAGTCATTGTGATTGTATATCCTAATTTTAAAATATCGCGACCTATCATAACGTCTTGATTTAAAGTGTTATCGGGCAGGATGTGAAATAAAATCGATAAACTATTACCATTAATAACAACTTCACTTCGTATTTGTTTAGTGCAACATACAGTGGAATTACCAATACCGGTTATGTATACAGACGTATTATAACATGAGCCTGAAAATTTGTTAGCTACACTACATTTCATGAGAGAGCATTCGGCACCAGAATCAAAATAAAAAAGAAACTTCTCACCAAGATGTTGAAGCTGACCCGTCACGCCTCGTACCTCGCAGTAGTCCACGCGACGCTGCTGCTGCGCTCCGCTGGCGCCTGCGTCGCTGCCGCTGCCTGCCGCATTGACGCCGCCGTTGCCGCGTGAGCCGAAATTCGGACAGTGTGATGAGATGTGTCCTTTCTCGCCACAAGTAAAACAGATGACCTTTTTCTTCGTACTTGGAGGAGCTGAAGCACGTTGTGTTGTGGGTGTCTTCGGCGTGTTGTGACCAGACATCGATTGAGACTTGCGTTTGCGACAGTCAATCGCTTTGTGACCAAGCTTGCCGCAGTAATTGCACTTCACGACTTCGGATGTTGAAGGTTTGTACCGTTTGCTATCCGATAGGTGGACATCACGATCATGCTTGCGTTTCAGGTGCGAAAAAGACTTCATTTCTTGAACTAACTTGCTTCTATTTGTAATGTCAGATGTGTACGCCAAATGATGAACTCTAGCGTCGAATCGTGAAGTATGAGCAAGCACGTATGAAGTAATTATCTCTTCGGTGGTGAGACTCTTACATTTCGACATGAGAGTCGTCATCAAACGACCAGCATAAGCAGCAAGACATTCTTCTTCCTTGGGTCGGTCGTTGTTGATGGTTATGAAAGTAGCCGCCATGGTTTCAGCACAGTCATAACGGGCGAGAAACAAATCTTTGAAATAGTTCCAAGTCATACCCGAATGTGAAACTTGCGACAGCCACGAAGAAGCACTGCCTTTCAGCGCCTTGCTGAGTGCAATGATCAGGGCACCTCCTTCCAATGGCTGTTCAGCCATACAAATATCAATGGTCGAGCACCAAGCACGAGCGTTGGCATCGCTGGAGTCCGGATTGAACTGCGGGAGCGATGGTGGAGCTTGACGCGGCTTCATCGCTTCAATCAGCTGGGCCATATTTTGCTGCTGAAGCTCCAGGATCATTCGCCAACGACTTTCTTCGGTATCTGGTATGTTTGACTCTTGAGTGTATCCCACTTCTGATAACGACGGCTGAGAGGTCTGCGCAGCTCGCCCGTTATCAGTGTGGTCTTGAGGTAGAGATTCCATGGCGTAGGTCTCAAGTAACACAGTAACAATACCAAATACTTGCACAAAGGTTTATTTGAAAAATAGCACAGCACAGTTTAAATGATAACGGTTATATTCTTAATAAGGAAATTGTGAACCAACGATCCCGATTGGAGGTCCGATCTGAAGTCCACTCTGAGCCAAGTTCCCTTGCCACTCGCGCCCTTTTTTTTATAACTTTTAAAATCGACACCCCTCCAACCGATTCCGTTCACGTGACATGTGACGTCACTGCGTTCACCGGTTTTACAAAAAAAATCAATTGAGCGTCTAAACGAATAAATAGTCAAAGATGCGACAAATATATGTACACACAAACACAAAAATCTCGAAACGGAGTAAATTGTATTTAAAAATAAATGTATGAAAAAGAATCGATGGCAAAAAGGGAGAAGTTACACGCTATCGAAATGGTGTGTTTCTGTCCTTGTCATGTAAATCGATCATACTCGGTTTAGCATATTCGAAATTCAAAAATCTAAAAATCTGATGAAAATTTTTAGCATTGAATTTTTTTTTTTATTGCGTCTTCTTCTACTCTGAGAAACCGAATGAAAAAAAAAATCAATTCAAATACCGTGTTACCAGGGAATCCGCAAGCAAAAATCTGTCAGTGATATTTTTAAACCGCCATACATCTTAGTCACACAGAGATAGCTCATATTTTACCGGCTATTTTTATCCTCCACTCCTCATGTTTGGCTAATTGTGGAATATAAATGATACAGTTCATTAATATGTTTCAGAATAATCTCCACATCTGTGCCGCGGGCGATAATCTTTTTACAGTTAATCGCGGGTTCTTTCAATCTTGCTTTTAGTCGTTTTTTCATCATCTTCCAGCCATGTTATATGGGGTCGCCGCAACACATTATTTTCTTCCATTCTGTCCTGTCATCCGTCACGCTATCACTCTCTCTATTCTTTCATGGACACATTCCTTCCACAATCCATACATCTTTTCTTTGGCCTCCCTCTCCATCCATCCACATGTATGCTTTTAGTCGACTTCTCATCATCTTCCAGACTTTGTCCCATGTTACTTTGGGTCGGAGCATCACGTTTTTTTCTTTCATTATGACCTGTCATCCGTCATGCTATTACTAACTCACTTTTCTTTCGTATGTACATATTGTACACACTCCTCACACAATCCATACATCTTTTCTTTGGCCTGCCTCTCCATCTCCATCCACGTCGTCGCCACTTTTAGTCGTCTTCTAGGACAACTAAATCCTCCGTGTTTCAGAAAGCACGTTTATCCTACCGGCTGTCATTTTTTAGATCTTTAGCAGTTGGATATTACTAGTGCCTGTGTATAAAACAAAAACTAGTATTTGATCTTTACCACCTTTTATTGTTTCAAGGTGGGATATCATCAAATAACTTCCTCCGCTCTGGGTGGAGCGACAGAGTGTCTTTTACTGACTAAAACCCACTCGTGTTCCTTCAGTAGTTACCCTTTGCGTTCCAGGGGCACAGTACCTCACTATTTTGTATAATCCCGCTACACTGCCAGTAGTGGTGGTGGTGGTGGAGGTGCGGTGGCATAGATATCCGTGTGGTGGTGTTTCCGTTTTTGTTATGCTAATAAAAGCAATTTTTTTTCTTTCTTTTTCTGTTGTTATAGTATACCAAGTCAAATATTTCCATATTAAATCCAGAAAATATCAGCGTAATTTTGACAGCATACCAATGTATGTCCTAACCATAGATTTAGATTAGACAATTCAGTTCTAAATTTGAAAAAATAAAGTAATACCCACTATTCACGATCACATAAAATCTGCCATTATCTGTGCGAATGTCATGTGTACCGATAAAAAAATGAGTTCAGGTATTACTGATAAAATATAAATAAACAGTACGATATTTTGTGAAATAATATTTTACTGATGTAATATAAAATAGCAACAGCGATCGCAATAATAACATTCATTATAATATTTATCGTTAAAATATAATACCTATTTACTTTTCAACTGACATTAAAAAAAAGGAGGAGGAGATTCTCAATTCGGTTTGTAATTTTTTTTATGTAACTTGTTACTTCAGAACTCCGTTGTTTATGGATCGATTTGCTTTTTTTTAATCTAAAATGCTCTTTCTAAATGGCTTTTTTAGTTAAAAGCTTCTAGATTGGTCACATTTTTTCAAAATCCAGTACTTATGGATTTCATGAGGAATGGAGGGATCTCAAATATTACAGGCACCAATGCACCATATACCTAGTGATTTTAGTATTTTTATCTAGAACGCAAGCATCTACAGTCTAAAAGTAACATTTGATGAAGTGGAACTGATGAAGAAGATCAAAAATTGCCAAAGGAACTTCACATTCACATAGATATCACATCAATGAAAATAGTTTAGCAACAATGACAATCACAAATAAATAAATTATTCTGAATAGTCATGTTGAAAAAGTTATTATCGAACTGATATGATGATGATGATGATGATGGAGCCGGAAGGTAGGCACGGGAACTTTATAATAAAACAATGTGCATACATATCCTAGCAGTGTTTGAGCTAATTGGAATTGTCATGAGTCAACTAAAAAGTGTGAAATAAAAAACTTGCTGAATTATGTGTTGAAAACTAACAAACAATGCCAGAAATACAGACTTCCAAAATTAAAGTTATTTTGACCGTTTTGTAGTGAAGTTGGTTAGTTTTTTTTTTTTTTTGTAAGTATAATGTTTTTTGTTGTAGGTAGAGTATGGATGAATATTTACATATCTTTTAAAACAAAATCAGCTTATTTAGGTACCTACACGTTTTTACCCAACATTAAACAGGACAAAAATAACACAATAACTTAACGAAGTAATTAAATTAGATTAGCAAATAGATAAAATTTGCCGTGACCGGTCAACGAACTATTCAATACGTGAGTATATCTAAATTAGCTTCGTATAATGAGCGTAATTTAACTAAGTTTTCGTGGAAATCAAGATGGCGGCCAGCATTTTCGCGCATATTGCAGAAAAGGCGCCAAAGGCTTCCGAGATCTCAATCATCATCATCATCATCATCATCATCATTTCAGCGGAAAGACGTCCACTGTTCTGGACATAGGCCTCCCCCAAGTGTCGCCGTAACGGCCGGTCGTGTGTGTCTCACATCCAGCGGACCAAATAAAATTAATCTGCCAAACATTTTTCCAACTGTGTGGAGGTCGACTTCTAGTCAAACCAGATGGAATTGAATACCAGTATTTTGCATGGATCGACTGGGCCATCTTACCTCCTTAACCCTGTAACTAGAAACAACGATAACCCTCGACAAAATAGTGTTAAATTTCCTAATCTGATTAGCCATATGACCAATACCCACAAATGACAGTCGGGACCAAAATGTGCAATGAAGATCCCATCGATCACCCATCCCCAGATCGAACAAGCTTAACTGCCTGGAACCTGGACGAACGTACCGTTTGATTTAATTACTTAACCATGAGCTCATCAACGACCAACGCCATCGAAAAAACCGTTCGAAATTGAAAACCAAAAATTCGAAAAAAAAAAAAACGCTGATCTAATTTTTTTGTAAGTAATTAAGAACAAATAAGTATTTAGTAGCTGTCACTGTGATCGCATGCAGTCGATTGTTATTACTTAATCACTAGTTCATCAACGACCAAACACGATCGGAAAAATCGTTCGAAATTCAAAACCGAAAATTAAAAAAAAACCTTGTTCTCATTTTTTGTACGTTATCAAGAACAAATAAGTATTTAGTAGCTGTCACTGTCACTGTCATCGTATTCTCAGTGTCATATTATATTCTTTCTATTTGGTTTGTAACCCTATCCGTGTATTGTCATGCATAGCTCAGGCGAGGCGTGTCCGTCGCCATTATTCATAACGCTTCACACCTTACATACCTGACAAATGCGACCGCGTAGGAACGCATGCACATTGTCATTATTGCATCCTGGTGTAGAAGATTTTGATTATAACTTGACTTTTATTTTGCAAAAATTAGTCGAATTTATTAGGTATCTATCTATACGAAATAAAAAAAAAACAAAGTAATCTATTATTGTGTCCGAATTCAAAATTTTAAATTAAGAACGTCAGGCTAGCCTCAGCTTCAAATTCAGAATAAATTCGAAAATCGGCCATGAGATGACCATAATTTCAGCCTACTTGGGGAACATAAAAATACTAACATTATTTAGATTTTTGCATTTCCGATAGGCACATACTTGCCAAGTATCGTGATGACCTAATTTAAATTAATCTATTACTAGAAATTTAAACGGCTCAGCATAAACCACAAACCATGCTAATGTTTTCTTTGAAATTGAGATAGAACTCGAAACAATGGGCTCTTACTATAAACTTATTACCGTACTATGATGTTGATTTACTACTGTGAATAATTCAGCTATGTATTTCTGTCAAACACATTGTAGGAATCATTAAGGGCTATCCAATAAATTGTGGCGGTATGTGATCAGAGGATCTACTATCGCCATTTTTTTTCTGGATGAGAGCTCTTAACTCAAATTCAAATTATTTAGTATTTATTAGTCTCCGTTTTTCGTCTTTACTGTACTCAGTTTCTTTTTATTTATCACACATAAATAAAAAGAAGGCACATCATGCATCACAAAAGTACAAAAGACTTAAGGTCTTAGGCATTCTCTACCAGGAAATCAAGGCCTTTGGTTCCAGTGTGGTGGAGATAACATAGCAGGAGCTTTAAAAAAGAGAGCCAGGGCTGGTGGAGAGATGAAGGAGAGCATCAGATGCATAAAAAAAAGATATTTAAAGGGTTTTTTACCCAGGGGTTCCCTAAGACAATCTTTTAAAAAAACGCAGGCGAAGCCAGCGCAGCTAGTACTATATCTAAAACTTACTTAATCTTAAAAAATCTGACGTCTAAAAACTCCTTCGCATCGCTGTCGATGTCGACTGTAAAGTGTACCCAAGTTGTCACGTTGTCCGTCTATGCCTAATCTCAGGCCGAGGTAAAAACCAGCCGGGTCACGCCAAGTGTCAACTAGGCGTTCGAATAAATCGATTACAACCATGAAAACGACTCGTAACTAATATCCTTACTGATATCCTTATAATATACCTATAAAACACTACTGAACGGATTTCCATGCGGTTTTTACCAATAGATGGAGTTATTCATGAGGAAGGTTTAAGTGTATAATACAGACATATGTTATAGTGGAGAAAAACTAAGAATTTCAAAGATTTGAAACAACCTGGGGGAGAGTAGCTTGTTACAATTTAATATACTAGCTTTTGCCCACAGCTTCGCCTGCTATGTTTATGTACATAAAATATACCCTATGTCACTCAGGAATAAAACGTTTTTCTGTCGGTGAAAAAATTTTAGCAATCGGATCAGTATTTCCAGAGATTTCCTCCTACAAACAAAAAATCAAAAAAAAAAACAAACTACTTCTTTATTATTTCGTTTAGATGACATATTATCATGAAAATTAGATAGATTACATGGACACATGATATGCCGGCAAAAGGAGAAGTGTGGACTCCATCTCCTTTAAAACTTCCCAGAAGACAATAGCCGCCATTTTTAAATACAGTCTAAGCCTGATTATACACGTTTGAGTCACGGTAGAGATAAGCTATGCAATCAAAATATTGCATAAATAACTAGAAGTAATAATAGCTATCTTTTAATTTTAATTTAATCATCGGCGTCGAAGCTACAAACCTGGACAGTGGACAACTGTGTTATCTATGGTCATAAGGTGCTTTTTGTCAATTCCTAAGGGAGGCATTAAAGTTACCCCACCCACCATCATCATAATTTCTTACACCATTTTTAAGTTTCCAATAAACACAAAGAGATGTTATTCAAACACAAATGCAAATTCTATTATTATGTGCCTATTACTGGTTTTCCACCAAAGAATAAAGCCTAGTTGGAACTACACGATGAAGCTGGATACGGTAACATGTCACCAGAACCGTCAATAGCAAAATGTGGCTGTTTGCACAATACCTTTGCCGAACAATTTGGAAAATGACAGGAGTGACGGACAGGTCAATTTAGCCATATCAATACTATAAACGTGGAATATGAATGAACGCAAAACCAGTTGTTAGTAAGGGCATATAAAAACATAGTTTCTGCTTATTTGGAGTAAGTGTAGCCATGTCTTTCTCGTGTTTCTGTGTGTCAGTAACTGTTTTTTTTTTTTTTGAGGATATTTTCAATACTTACTAGAGGTATTGATGATTACCTACTCTTCAAAAAAAAAAAAATACGCTCTGAGCAGACAGGAGTTGCAGACTTTTACTGAATAAAATCCACCTTGTAAAGTTTCGCTATTGAGATAGATTCATGACAGCACAAGTTTAAACCTTAGTGATTTTTGGTTGCATAGATATCCTTTATTCTTTTGTATAAATGATAAATAAAAAAACAAACCTGTGCTCCTTCAATTGTGCATTGTGTTTCAGGGCCGTGATGATTTCTCCCGGTCTGGGTAAAGAGCGGGAGAAGTTATCTAAGGTTCCCTGAACGGTCGCTGTCAGTTGAGACTGGTCATCTCTGAGCTGTCAGTGGCTCATTTCCATTTCTATTTTTAAATTACTTTTTGTTTTTTTTTTCATTGTTTGTCTATAACGATATATAATAAGAAATATATAACTAAGATTTATGTAACTCATAATTAGATTGAAAATATGTAGTGTCCATGGAGTTTTTTGCACGTTCTTCTTCATAGAGATCTATCTACGCTTTGAAGCGTGCAATTTAGCTTCAGTATTTTTGACTGACCGACATTTTGACAATTCAAAAGTGCCTGTAAATGGTCTATTTGAAACAAACGTTTCTGGTTTCAGAACTACTTCAATGGCAGTTATTTTATGTGTTACATATGTAATACAGTTCCTAGTAGGTGTTAGGTGTTTTACATTATAATCACGGACGTGATCGACGACTCACAGTTGATAATACTGCGTAGGTACTTCCGAGGTCACCTGTAGTGTAGGTATATTATGTACTTAATAAAGCTATAAATAATATGTTATTTCATATCTTCAGATATCAGCCTGATAAAAGGATTTACAATCAAATCTTGTCACTGTCCGTGCAAACATGTTATACGTGTGTCATTTTATTGGTCTAATTTTTGTTTGGATTGCAATGGCATGATCTAGAAAAATGACAGTTTAAAAATATTCTGTCAAGATTATAGTTTCAACCGAAGAACACCTTTTCTTATGTTTTCGAGGAAAAACCTCCAAAAGCTGAACTTGGACGATAGGTTTTTTATTAATGATAGGCTCGCGTTTGACCACCGTCTTACCTAATGGTAATGTGGTCGACGATGGAGCACGCTTGCCTAGAAGTAACCTATTCACTCTTGACTTAAAGACCCCTAAGTTGTAGCTATCAGGAAACACAGACTCCGGCAGGGAATTCCACTCCTTGGTTGTAAGCGCAATAAATGTGTTCCCAAAACCGCTTTGTGCGTATAGGTGAGATGTCCGTGGAGTGTGTGACTTTTATCATCATACTAAAATCACCCTAGTGATCACCATCAGCACATAGGAAACCAAAGGATACCTACTGCTGGAAATAGGGATCTGATGTATTTCCAAAATATCATGGTTAACTTAAATTAGGCGGACACACGGTCTACAAACTAATCCTAATCCTAAGAAGATCTTGGTAAGTGGTCAGGCACATAATTTCAACTTTGTTAGCGTCTTCTTATTTTGTAAAGAAATAATATACTGCCATCATTATCACACCTTCAAGCCGTACCTGAACATGTTAAAATATACACATAAAACAATATATTACGTGAATTGTTCTTTACTCAATATTTCACGAGAGTTTTCTTAGCGTCACTTGGCTCCCAGCCAAGAGTGCTTCTTGACGACCACTTGACAAGCAGCTTGACCCAAAAGATGTGTCACACAACGATACAGCCACAACACGCGCCAACCTATTGCTTATCCTGACAACAGCAATATCAACCTTAACTACATACAAATAAGACAACACAGACCGTAATATAGATCCTGGTTTCATTGCTAGGTCTTGTAGTAATTAGTGGCTTACTGTTTCTAAATTGTATGCCATCATAATTCAACCCAGACCTTGATTACAAGCCCAAGAACACGTTCAAGCTATTCAAATGTCACTAATGATGTCTTTTCTTCTTTACAGATGCAATCCAACACAAAATATAACGGAACACCTCAACCTTAGGCATTTTAAGTTTAACCTGACAAAAGTTATCTGTGATCTCATTTTAGTTTAGTAAAAAAAAAACAATCGCCTAAATTAGTTAGGTTTTAAGTGCAGAAAAAAAAAGAAAAAAAAACCATAGACTGAACAAACAAATGTCAAAATCGGGCGCGAAGGACCGTGAAGTTTGAATTTGGAAACAGACAAAATGGCGGTTCAGTGAGTGGTCATGGATGACAGATAGTGGATAGGTTGTGGTGTTAGAGGATGGGATAATGGAAGTTGGGGCGTTGGGTTCGTGAAGATGCCGCATGCTCATTCGAGTTCGGCGGCGAGCTCGGGCGGCGACGACCTGGGCTCCACTGATGAGGTCAAGGTCTTCAAAGACGAGGGCGACGGAGAAGACGAGAAGCGGAGCTCTGAGAATTTACTGGAAGAGAAGTCCAGTCTAATTGATTGGACTGAAAGTGAGGTGAGTAATTTTAAACTTGTATTTTTTAGAAACTGCTTCATTATTGGATTTAGCAAACTTATAGCACTTTTCTTTTGATCAATGAATTCCAAATTCAAATAAACTGTATGAATTTTGACAGTTAAATCCCAGCCCAATTCTTAAGCATTGTGTTGGGCACTTTCCCCATTGACAGGTGTCCATCTAAATGATTTTTTTGATACCCAATGAGTTTCCCTTCTTGCTTTTTGATACACTTGTACATTCAACTCTTCATTAATGGCATTTGTGGAAGAGACACCACCATTTTGCCAATAACACGTGTGCGGTGTGAACTAATAGACCGTCAAACGCTGGGGAATATTTAGCAAGAAATAACAGTAAATAAAAAAAAATATTGAAGTTCAAAATATAAAGATTTCTAGCCATGTTATCTATTAGTCCAAACAAATCCAGACTGATTTGAATTCAGAACCAAAAAAACGTTCCACATTTGAATGTTCCCTGCAACAGATTTCATTGGTCGATCACGTCATAAGCCCGATGATTGGGCAACATGCGGCACACACGTAATTCGGTCCTAGCACTTCATTACGGATGCACACGAGGCATTTATTAGACGATATCGCCATCGGTAAGCGATTGTAACCGTTACACCGTAGCAGTAGTACAATTACAAGTATTGTGTTACATTATATTGTTAACTGATACTACTGCTGGCATTACTTTTTCCATGATAAAAGTAGAAGCATAGTTTTGTCCTATGTCTTTAGGTACGATCAAAAAAATCCGATTTGTAAAATTTTTCTGAAAGATAAAACCAGATTTATATGTTAATCCTTTTATCCTACTCAGCTACGAACTATCTTCATAGCCTTGAGATTGTTTGGGTTAGGTTCAAATTAAATTTAATACCACTAGCACGCTCTCATTGTATTCTGGTAGCACTCTTTTTATTATTTTGTGTTGTTGCCCATTGTATTGCCAGCGTCAAATATATTCTATTCTTCCTTATCGTCTTTGTATATATTCTTATTTCCTTAATATATGATCATTCCTGTACATTTTCTATGACACTTTTTTAGGTTACAGACAGAGGTTTGGACTACTATCATTAGCTTCGTAATCATCATCGTCATCATTATTATGTCAACCTAAAGACGTCTACAGCTAGACTTAGGCCTCCTCCATGAGTCTCCGTATCGAATCTCTACTTACCCCATTTGAATTAGAACCGTGACAGCAATATATAAATATTGACTCCTTCATATCTTCTTACGTGACAAAAGAAACTGGTTTACGACATTACGTCAGCTAATACTAAGAATTTGGTAATGTAATCAAATCTTATTCGTATTACTTCACATAAAGATAGGAATCAAGATAAGACTATTGTGTGTGTTACTATTTACTTCGCCATGTGTATTTATATTTTAAAGACTGTTTAGTTCCGGAACTAATGGACAGCGTAGAGTAAAATCACCTGAAGATTGATAATTTGAAAAATTCTTCTATGTCTCTCTCTCTATTTTTGCACTCGTTTTATCCTCCCAACAACGGTTCTAAGTCTGCTACATTACTTCGTTACTTCTTCCTAGACCAGGTCGTCAGTTACTTTGAAGAACCTGCCCACATGCTACTTACATGATGCTTCTACAGTCAAACCAAAGGGCGCTCGAGCCCCGGTATGAAGGCTAGAAGGAACGGGGTGGGTCTTTTAGTCAGTAAGAGTCTGACACTATCTCCCGCTCCACCCAAGGGCGGGGGATGTCAATGCATGATTTTTTCTGTCCATTTCGTCACCTTCTTACTCCATATAGGCATCAACAATCCGTCCTGCAACATCTACTCGCACAATCATGCTTTGCGTTCGTTCAGCCCTGTTTCCTAAGCTTTTTTTTCTATTATTATCATTCCCAACTATTCCGTTTTCTTTTTCATTATCATTGATAGGCTCGCTCTTGACAGTGGTTAGTAGATAGTGATCTCACCTGATGGTAAGTGATGATGTCATCTAGGATCACATTTGCCCAGAAGTAACCCATTCACTCTTGCCTTAAAAGTAGCTATCAGGAAACAGATTCCGGAAGGAATTCCCATTCTTAGCTGTACGCACAAATGCACAATGCATGTATTCCCAAAAGCTGTTGTCAACTTTGTCATCCGCTACTTTAGATTTGGTGGACCTAAAGACATTCTGCAACTTCACTCTTGTGTCTTGTTATTTGTATCGGAGAATGCATCGGAGTCGCGAACAGCTTGGCATTCATTTCTATTTATATAATTTAACACTCCAGTTAATTCCAAAGCTACGTAATTAAGTCTAGGTCCCGTATGATTAAGCTTAGTTAACTACCGTTTACGCAGTATTCTAACTCCATATCTTCTTATACTTCAACTGAAAACTCATTTAGATTTTATGTTAGTACAACTTTATGTACCCTATTACCTTTATTCTTCACCACAATAAAATTCTCAACTAATTTCAAATTAAAATATGCAGAACATGACTCCTATTCAAGACGTTATTCGAGTGTCATGGAATATATTTGTTTAAGGAACAAGTAGCTTTTAGGTGGTCTTGCTAATACAATTATTGACCAATGAGGTGTCGTTTTGAATTAATAGGTTGTCTTGAAATGCCGACTTCACGCGGCGCTACGGTTTGTCCAACCTTGTCCCGTATATTGGGACAAACATTATCCTACACGTTAACAGCAGGTGCCAAACTCAGGTAGATCTCCATTGAACATATTCCTCGTATTAGTGCCACAATGCATTCAAATAGCATCACAATATATTCAACTGCACTGAATTCTATTCACGCAAACATACTGCCACTGCCTCCTGTATTAATTCACAATGAAATATCGATCTTATTGTGCTCGTACAAAGTTTATAATGGCTCAATGAAAACGGTAAAGTTATGTGCGATTGTATCGATACATTCTGCACTATTTGTGCTTTTACACGATTTCACACCTCCCAATATTTCCGATTTTATTGATACTTGGATCTGTATTGTGCAACGTAGCTTCTCATTTATTAATGTTTTAATGGAACGATTAAATATTTTAAGCGCTAGTGCACGCTTCTCCCTTAACGATGTTCGTATCACTCACGATAAGGTCCGCTTCACGCTATTAAATAGGATCGTAAAGCACGACTTTTTTACACCTACGAAAATGTGGGATTCTTAAATATTCATAAGTTGATGGCGGTAAATGAACTCATTATTGTACAATTCGATGCGTAGATTAACATCAGCGGTTGTAATGAGTCAACCACTCAATTAACTGAACCGCTACCTCGAATAATGTGAGATAACTTGGAGATGTACTGATAGACACGTCTTTATAATCGCAAATTGCCCGTAAAACAAACAAAAACAAGGTGGAGAACCGAGACGAAACAACATCCCAAACAGTCATTGTTAAGGCGCCTTCGAAATCCACACAGGTACCGAACATTTCCGAAAAACATAAAATATTGTATTCCAAGTCGACATAAATTACTTTATTCATTGTATTATTTCCGAAAACTCTATTATTCGCTAGACGGGGCCCGTACAATGACTTCTACCTGCGTTCAGGTATTCCTTATAATAAACACAAACTCCCACTGCTTTTGTCGAATTTACCTGTCGAGGTGAGGCGAGAATGTGCAAACATGACCGAACACCTACGAACAGACGAAATACTCGATGTGCCGTCCCTTTTTTTGTCATTCAATGAGAAACAAGCGGAAAAGAGATGCAAGAATGATTTGTAGAGGATTCCCAACGCTTTACAATCACGCTCGGTATAAATATTGGATTATACTTAGGTGCAATTCTCGTGTATGTCATAATAGCATCGATTATAGTACGTGATGCCATTACAATACACATTGTATGAACAATTTTCGTTCGACATTTCGATTTCTTTTAGATTACAGTGTCTGTTGGTGAATTGGATTTGATGCGAGATTTTTTACGCCTGCTTGCCTCTTGGATATGTTTCTTTTAATAATTTTCTTGTTCCGTTTATTTGTTGAATATTGTTGGTCAAATATGTTCAAGTGCATGATAAAAAAGCTATAGAATACATATCCAGTAAAGATATGATTATAAGAAACTTTGTTGCACTCCAAACAAGATTGCCTCAACGTACGTTTACACATGTAGAACTCAGATATTTACCTATAAGAGGCAGACTAATCCATTCCAGAAAATTGCTACCTTTTAACGACATCCAATATCTTAAATTGACCATTTAACCACTTTTTAGCCCTTTTAAAGTGTATGTTAGTTGATGAGGCTGTACGTCGAGATGCCTTTCACTAGGCTCTAGAAAAAGTCAATGGCTTAGCGATTTCCGTTGTGGTCGGGGCTTGTATCAAATGGTCTGGGCAACATAGCTGACCATGTAGAGATGTGATGCTTCCGTTGAGATTTACTCTTGTATCTAGATTTATTATGGTTTAGGATTTTGTTTTAAGTTTGGAGGCAAGTTTAATGCAATGGTGGTTAAGCCAAGAGAGAGAAATCAACTTTTGACAATATTTAAAACTTCATAACGTCCAATAGAATTAGACGCTGACATTGATACGAACAATATAGAAAGCTGATAATTACTCCTAATATGAATTAAAGACAAGAATACAATTCAATCCTTACTAAAGTTAATTCGCCCATGTATTCACTCTTGGTGATTTGTTAATATTAGTACCAAACTAAAGAGTAATAATAAATCAATGTACAGCAGTCCAACTGCCCAACCTACCCCTCAAAATAAGATAGCTATCGTTACATTCGCTACATAGTCTCCAGTCTATATTTAGCGAACAACGCGTTCTTGTCCCGCTTGTCCGCTTCCGGCCGCCATGCTGGCTCCTTACTCTCAGTCAGAATGTGTTCCTGTAAATATTCCACATTTTATGGCTACACTTGTCGCCAAACACGTTTTGCTGGCTAAGGTAGGACGCAGTTGCAAACTTGATGGTCAAAGTGTGAGGTGAGATTATAAATATGACTGTAGATATGTATTTGAAGAGAAATAGCAAAATTCAGATGACAAAAGACATATATTAGATGAAAATGACGAGAAATAATGTGAGAATCGGCGAACAGGAGCGACAGCAAAAAATAGAAATCGAAAAATACAGGACACCACGAAATTCATAAACGAAATTAATAATAAATTTAATAATCCAGATATTGCAACAACAACCTCTGCTTTTCCACCAAAGGGATACCTTGAACGCGTCCATAAAACTGAATTTTCGTTTCGCAAAACTGCGTTCAGTCCCAGTTTTAATAACCAGTCCATTATAAATAATTTAATCAACGTATTGCCGATGCCATACACCACATGTGCCGGCAAATTAAAATTTATAACACTATAAACCACTCTACAGTTTTAATGACTCCTTAACTCAACAAATCCTTATATTAATTCGGCCTTGTTGGTATATTTAGATGATTAGTGTTCATTAATACGTATGGAGTCGACATTTAAATTTTTGATCTGGCTAGATCTTGGTTTATGTAGAAATCATTACTTGGCAAGCGTTATTTGCAATATCGAGTTGAAAATATTAATGAATCAGTGCAGACTCTTATTCTAATAGAATTTAAATATGACAACTGCTTGTAAAAAGTTCGGGAAAAAACAAGTCAGAAAGTACCAAAAAATACCAACAAAAACAGCATTCAAAGTCTTTAAAAACTTATCTATTCAATTAAACAGTTTCTAACCGCCACAAAACTTCTCATTCGAATTTGTCTCTCAAAGCATTTAACGATCTGCGACTTACTCCCAATATGACAGCATAAATGAATAACCATGAACAAGGCCTCAGGGAGCAAGTTTATTGAATTAACGATGCAGCATGGTCACCTGGCAGCCATAATCGAGAGATAAGACAAATAAAACCTTTATGATGGATACCGTCACAATATTATGATTGAAACTCATCTACAAGTCAATGGTAATCTATCTTTGTGCGTAAGGCTTGGTTATAAGATATTACCTGTTTGACAAAATCATTGACTCTTTCGATGTCTTGATTCTCTTTGACTGTCTATAGTGAAGTTTGTTCTTCTTCTTTTATAGTTAGTATTTTTTATATAGCATGCAGCCATTGTCAAATAAATAGATTATCATCTTCATATTTTTTTCAGAAAAGCTAGTATTATTATCGCCCGACTTCAATTAGACTGGGATGGAGAATTATGATTCAATTTGCAGTATATTTACTCAACAGTTATAACATTATGTTAGTGAATATTGTTCTATCATTAATTTGCCATATCATATTTGGTAATCATTATATTAATTGGTATAATTGTTTCAAATTCAGCGAAATTCACAGATGCGTGAATGTTGTATCAATTTACATTGGCCAACCACGAATCACATAGTTCGGTGTACGTAATAGATATCTATAATTTAATTATTATTTCCCAAAACAAATATAGCTTAAGGAGTTTGTTTTTATTTATTTAGATTTTCATTTCAGTCATAATGATCTGGATTTTACTTTCGGATGTTGAGGTCGTCTTCAAATATACTCACATCCTCAAGAACTTTATTTTATTTTATTTATATATTTTATGAGATGCATATTTCCTGCCTTCTCTTAATACTTCTTCTTATTTGCCATTTAAAAAAAAAAACTGTGAACTGATTTTTCTTCTGAGTTTTCAAAACATACAAAATTGTTCCTCTATAGTCCCTGTTCTGTAAGGATCATCATCAGGCTTTGTAAACATTGCTTCTTTTATTCCGAATTGATCTATTTCGTCATGTCTTCCATCAAATGCATCGTGTACAAACCCTTACAAGTTATTAATTTCTCAAGCCATATCTGCGGATAGCGTGGGTGCTAAACTTGCCTACTTCCTAATAACAATCTGATGATAGGTGTTGCACACGTGGGCAGTTGCATTGGCCTGCATAGCTGCTGCAGCCGTGAGGGTATGTTGCCTTGATTCATAAGTAATAGGGAAAACTTTTACTGCATTGCTTGATTAATTGGCATTTGTGCAATTGTGTTGTGTAGCGTTTAGGAGTACCTATTGCTGTTTTATAATAGGGCTGTCATTTTCATCTATCTGATTTAGCACGTTTTTAATATCGATGTCTAAGAGATCCCTCAGTAATCACGTGAGACTCGAAATGGCGGGAGAGGCAGCGGGAGAGGAGGAGTATTGAGATCACGTGCACTTATGAATTCGTTGTCCGCGCGATTTCTGTTCAGAAATACGATGCGTGATGTCAACTCGCCATTGCCAGGCAACAAACCTGCTACAGATATATGTTATAAGAATTCAGATTTTTTAGACTTGTATCTAAAAATGCCTTTGGGTAGGATTAGTCTAAGACCTCACTGCGTGTCACAAAAAGATTTTAAAAACATCATGTGAATTACAGACGACCCTTTTTGATTATGTAATCTTGATTAGCCAGGAAAAAGAATTTTCTTTCTTTTCAATTGATGCTCGTTTATTCTCTGCACTTGCAGATAAAGACAATATAAATTATAGATAAAGCTTACTTCCTCATTTTGATTCTTGAAAGATTTTGGGTAATTCAAATCGAGAATCTCTTTCTAGTTTCTACCTTTTAGTTACCTGTTGATTGTAAATCGACTTTGAATCTACTTATACAAACTGTTTAGTTATTCAAGTGTTAGCTGTTCGAACTCATTACTTGACTTGAACTAAGCGTTTCGTCCTATCACTTATATGTTGCTAAAAGATTAGAATATATTTGTACGCGTTTTCAAATCTTGTTTAAGCATGTTTGCCTTATCGGAAAACTCAACTTACGTTATCTCGTAAACTCCACGAGGACTGTAGTGCCTTTTTTTTATAACGTTAATGTCTAAACCGAAATATCCTGTATTGTCTGATCAAGGTTATGTCTCTAGGGTTTCGGGATTGTTTGAAAAAAGTTATCACGGTCCTGGAACCAGAAGGGAACTGAAGAAAAACTTTGTAATCAGTAAAAGTTTAACAATCTTTGACTCTACCCATAGCGACAAGAGTAGTTTGATGAAGTTCCACCTCAAAATAAAAATATATATATAACATAGAAGTTCTACAATACATATCTCTTAAAGAAAAAGAGTTTTAAAATGGATCATCGAAAGGTCAACAAAACGTTAACAATCCCTTGACACATCTAGTTTGAGCACGTCCGTTCCACACGGCATCACCTTCGCGAATGCATTAGTTAAGCGAGTTTTGTGCATTTGTGTTCAACCATTTGTTGCTATTTACGATCGCGCCGTGTTTCCGCCTGCCTCTAACATTCAATATGGTAATGACGCCTCTGTGAGGTCTACGTCTTCTATACCTGCTTATGCATTTATGTTTCGGTAACGTTAAAATGATCAAGTGTGTAAAACCATCATAATTTATGACACCCAATAAACCGACAGAAAAAAAAACCATAATAATATTCAAATAAAAATCTGCGCTTAGAAAGTAACCATCGTTATCAACGAATCAATAATGTACTGCCCAATATCCGTGATAACGTATCAGCTGCGCTCGTACAACCCTGAACAAAGACCACAGAATAAAATTTTACAGTAGCTTCGATTGTCCGTACTGGGCGTTCGTCCGCGCGATGTGTGGACATTGCCTTATCTGTGGTATCGTCCACAAATGTTTGGGCTGTCGCCTTATCAGTACACGGGTTGTCAGCCTTGCTTGGATTATTGGGGATAATGGCTCCGATGTTAATATATTGATAGCAGATATACACAAATACGGACGTTTACGTTTCACGTCAGTAAAATCAATCTTGGTCAGCTAAGTTATATTTCAGTACTTAGAAGAGTGTACTTTTAGGACGGTAGTTTTGAGAAACCCTTTGTCGTGGTGTGGGTATTCTGTAAAATTGCACGGTTCGTAATTTGAATTATGCGTGCTGTTCTGTAACGGTTTCCAGTTCTGTTTCCGTTCGATCGTTTTCATAACACATGCAATTTCGACTACTGGATTCCTCCTGCCAGATTTGACTGTCAAGCATCACGTCTATTTCTTGTTACAATGTAAATGCAGGATTAGTTTCACCTTCTGACCGCATCAGCGCACATTTGATCAGATCAGATCTTGTTCTTGATATAATCAATCATGTGCTTACCTCACGACACCTACTGTTTGTGTCCCGTTGATCTAAGAAAGCTTTCATTGTTCCTTCGAACATTCGAGATTCGAAATTCTTTATTTCATGAAGAATTTGTAAACTTATTTTTCAGAAGTTGAATCGGGCTATTCCCTAAATAAAATATCTTCATGATTCACGACTTCGTGAAGATTAGAAGGCTTAGGTAGGTACAAGTACCTACGTAGGTTCACAGAAGCTTCTGGATACATGTTCGTACATAAATAAAGATGGCGTAGGTGTATTTGGCGCGACCCCGTCTCCCAAGCTTAGCTCGTCTAGATCCTCCTAAACAAAGGCCCCTTTGATCCTTGTTTTTCAAACCCAACCATCGTAAATACCAAAAATAATATGATTATTAAAGAATTTTCCTAGCGTTATCCCGAATCATAGTGTTTTCACAGTTAACTGTTGTGTCTATAATCATTATTCGGTTATTTTTAACCGTTCTTTGTTCGACGGTAGTCATAAAATTCGGTACATTGTTTTACTAACGCGTAAAAACACTTTTATTGTTCTCTAAAAGATGTTTTATATTGTCTAATGAAGCTTGGGGCATTGTTCTTTAAAAATAGTTGGGCCTATTTGAAATGCTTTGGAAACTGCTTGATTTATTGACTTCAGCTCGTTACATGGGGATAATCCTGTTAATACAACCTGGGGATCTTTAAGTCAAGACACATCATCAGGTGAGATACTGGGCAAACAGAGCCTATCAATAATTTAAATAAATATATAATAAATGATATGGATATATTTGTCAGAACAAAAGAAGACAGAGGTCGTCCACCATTGACCTGATGTTCTAGAGAATAGAGAGAGACCTCAAATGAACCCATTTGCCAGAGTCAACAAGAGGAAACCCGACCCCTGATGATAATAGGAACAAGAGAGAACCAACAAGATACATACTTATCATCATCATCTTTCTTCCATTCTGTCCTGCCACCCGACATGCTATCACTACAAAAGAAAGAAGATACATATACTACGGGTTACAACATTCTCAAGCTTGTATAATACACAGTTTTAGCCTGAAACAATGTTCCAAGTCCTCAACTATTAATTTCAAACGACTACGAGTCTGTACAGGAAATATAGGAAACCATAAAATGCTCGGCAATTGAATGTCGCCGTTCTGGCACCAGTCACAGAATTAACGGCTCTTCCTTTATATCTGACCTGAGAATACTAAGGGACAGACAGATAAACATTTAAAATAAATTGTTAGACACATTTTGAGCCAAATTCTTAAAAAACAACTTCAAGAAACTTTTTTAGAACCACGGAACTATAAACCCGGGAAAAAACAACAAATTTTTGCTTCGATTAAGACGTAAAATCGATTTGTTAGACAGATAATCAAGTCAGCGCTTACTTCCGAAAAACATACGATTAATGTAAATAAACTGTTCTGCTAATTTACTTTTACAATCGTTATAAAGTTTAACGATACGATACTATTTTGTGAATGTATTTATTGTGATTGCGTACTTTTTTTCTCGTATTTACGTCATTTTATCAGTTTTATTTGAGGTGATTGAGACAGAATACTGAATACATGTCTGACCAAATGGCTTTATATTTGTCTTCTCCGAAAGAATCTTTCCGTCTATTACCAAGATTCTAAATGTCAAAGTTCGCTTTCTAGCCTCAAAAGAAAGATCTAGAATCAGATAAGTCTAATTCAAGCTAATAAATCTAAGAAACTGTATATGGAAGTCATTTGAGAGCCGTATATGGGTGTACAAACGCGCCCCCTGCTTGGAAAAAAACAGATAATAAAACATTTCGCTCCATAAAATCATTCCAAGTGTGTACATATGGATGATTTGGGATGGTATTTTGAGCATGCCGGCTGTTATATCTCCGGTATGCACCGTTGATACCGGCAACATGGGGAAAGAACTAAAAAAATCGTCTTAGATATGGACCTTGTCGAAAAATTATGGGACGGTTAAATTTTCCCGTATTATTAGTGAAGTTTTAGTTATTCTATAGCTTTATTCTAAGGCCATTAATGCTCAGAAAAGAGCTGTTGTAGCCAAAACATCACAAATATGCCCCAGACAGATTTAAATTCTCAGCGACATCGCTCAGCTCAATAATGTCTCAGACTATCGCTAGATCTTTCTCAGCTATTTCAATTCATCATACCGAGAAATTGTAACGTCTCATGACTCGTCTTCTACCTAATATGTGGCCAATAAGTCCCTTATCTAAAGGCCTGTTTACACAGTACGAACTGATGACCTGTGATTTAAGTTCGTGTATAAAGTATTGTGTAATTTTGGTGTACAATAAACTTTATTCTGTTTTAATAGATAGCTACTGCCACTAACTTCTCGCATTGATCGGTCACACGATGAGAGTAGCTAGATTCTAGCTAATGGCTGAGTACTAGAACTGGCTGCTTTCTATAGAAATGGTTGTGAATTAAAAGAAAATAATGTTGCGTTAGCCTTGGCAGAGGCCTATGTCCAACAGTTAGACATCTTTCGGCTGAAATGATGATGATGATGATGATGAATGTTGTGGTAAGTCGAATGCGAGGTGCTGACCGTCAAGCATATGACAATATAACGACACAGCCTAGAAGCATTGCTGAAACTTATATCAGTGATAACGACTGTCGAAAGCCTTTGAATTGAGCTACCGAAATTCGCCTTGTTAATTCTAAACATTTTGGTATCAAAAGTAAAAGTCAATCACTCACTCACTGTCATTTTTGTCTAGAGCCCTTAGGGTTCGTTCGTTCTTTAGCTTGCGCGATGTAACCTAGCCTTTAGATACCGTATGCGCGGGAGCATTAGTCGGTGTTACTTTACGCTCACATAAATCGCCCAGGCTAGTCAATTATGCGTACTATAGTTATTTCGGGATGTTTAATTATCCTCGCCCAAGCGCAGTCGTCGCTCCACAGACGCCGTAGGGATTTTTAAATACCCACACCAATTACTGTTTATTTTACAATGAAAACTAAATCCGTTTAATTACTATGTTTTCTACTATTTGGAAATTTATTTGACAGCTAATTTAAGATTGTGGTAACATTGAATATTCATGGGAACAATGGATTCGGTCATGCATATTCATAGAGGTTTTGAAGTTTTTTTTTGTTGGTAATTTAAGAAGAATTTTGTGTCTTACTTATGGTAATCGACGTGTCTTACTTCAGGTAAGAAATGATTTTTTTTTTAAATCTGATTCTGAATAAACCTCAAAAAAGAATTCTGGGTCTACAGCGTTAAACGATCATTTGAATTCAAGATGTCAAAGGTGATGGGCAATATCGTCGCTGTTAGTTTAAAATCCCGTTGTTTACATCTTGAATCATCACTCTATCTAAAACGCAGCATAAATCAAGTCTGATTTATGCCCGATAAACGGAAGGAACTTGGCTAGTCAGCTTTCTCTATTTTAAAATTCAAGGATACGAGATCTAGAACTGCAGCATCATTATACATCTCGATTCTCGTTTGATACATCTATATCGATAACGTGTCGAATCGATTACAGAATGATGATTATTTTTTTAAATTAATTTATCTCCACACGGTATTTATTGTTCGAATTTCGAATACTTACTAAGAATTCTGCAATGTGATTTAACGGACGTTTTAATTTTTGTTCGTGTCAGGGTTGCCAGTGGAAATAGGGAAAAAGAAAGCTCGTTTAATGTGACAAAACAAAGGTTTTATCTAAATACGTTTATGAGCAAGCCGGCTTAGCAGGGCAAGGATTCTTCAAATATTAGCTCCTGTGAGTAATCTTCAAGCTTATGCGTTTTGGGTGTCGTCAGATATAACAGTGGCATTTTTACGTCCAAATGCCGACGTTATCATACATTTCTCAGTTCAAAACGGCGTACTGGGATGGTCGAAAGTTACGAAATGTTCCGTAAACGCATTAAAATGGAATGTTAAGTTTAAAATATGTCGAAGATATGCACGGTTGTCTACTATCAGCTTTTATAACACTTCATAAAGTGTCGCGTTTTATTCACGGTTAAATATAGGTCTCGTTTGTAAGACCCTTTTAAGCTTTTTATTGCGAGGGAAAAAGGGGTTGCAGGCTGCATGCGATGATATCAATTGCTAAATTAACGTTACCCATTAATTCACACTAACGAATTTAACATTCGCTGTCGAAAAAGCGTACAAGAAAATTGTAGGTAATAAAAAAACACGTTCCATTTCGGTCGCGCACTCTTTTTTTTTTTTGCAGTTTTTTTTTAAAATTCTCTGTGGAACGTGACGGTCACAGAATCCCGTATTCACTGGAATCACTGGCCATTTGTTCGAAACAATTTCAAATTTCGAACATGAATTTCCCGCCGTGTAAACAGTCGACCCGACCCGTTGACTCATGGTCTCGAACAAATGTTATCTGTCTTCTTTTGTTTGTTTCTCGAATATCATACTTGTACCGGCCAGATAGTTTGACCTCCCCCGTCCCGCTCTGTCCCTTTGCTATTGTACCACTAAAGGGATGTCTCTTTAACTTCACAGGGATCTGTGTACACTGGATCATTTATTTCTGTTGTTATTAGTATTACGTCTCTTGGTTTAGAAATGGAATGATTCTTTTCGTCCTGTTTTTATAGTTTGTAGCCGTTTTTCTCTGGGGTTCTTACTTTTTTTAAGCGTCTTAAAAGTCTTGTAATAGTGGTTATTCGAATATTTGAAAGAGTATTTCTTTTGCTAAGACGGTATTAAAGATGTTTTTTTAACTCACAAAGGAGTAAACCAGTAACTAAGTATCCATTTTTATTCTAGACTCAAACTAGTCTAGCTTGCACAAGTTTTCAGTGTAATGGCAAATGAGGCGTGAGTGAATGAGATTTGTGATAACACTGTTCTTCTAGGCTATAAATCTGTGTCTAAGTAGGCAATTACGCATATTAGAAGGCGCTTGCTAATGTATGTGTTGAAAAACTTTACGATTTAAAAATCTTTAAACGATAAAAAAGTAATAGTGTTGAAATTAGTCAACAGAACTAATTTCTCGATTTGGTGTATAAAGTGTTTAATAATCAGCCTTTCGCTTTTATATTAGTAAGCAGCTATTACAGTAAGATAATTCTATCTTCGATAAAAAAATAAACAATTATTATTAACGACTTATCAAAAGATAACAAAGTATGGAGAGAGCGTTCGGTAAAGTCAAAAGATTCGTTATTCTATACAAGGGCTCTTTAAAAATGTCACCCATGAACTCATTCAATATTATCGTTCATTTTCACATTTTTATGTGAACGAGATAGAAAACAAACGGCTCATTCATAGACTCGTTCTTAACCAAGATAATTTATGAATAGTAAATACATCCATATTTTTTTTACGAAGTTTTTAGAGCCATCGACTTGACTTTTCAACTTGACTAGGTAGTACCAAAGATAAGTTTAGGATAAGTTCTAAATAAAATCCATTTCTGGTTTAGGTATTCGTAATTTTTAAAATAGAAGTTTAATTATAATAATAAAGAATTAGTCTCGTGTTTCTCTATTGTTATTGTATGACATAAAAAAACACTTTGCAAAGAAAAACTAAATAAACAGCATCGTAAATATGTAATGTAGGTAAAGAAGTCTTATTGTAAAGAGGTTATTGTAAAGATGTTGAGGACCAAAGAGATGTGACAGTAGCAAGGAAACTCTTGTATCCCTAAATCCACTTCTGCAATCATGTGATGTAGACGAAGAAAGTAATGTTTTAGAAAAATGTGGCGATCAGATAAGAACAGATCAACAAACAAATGTGTTTCAGGAGTAGTCCTGCAAACCCTGGGGCTGTCAGTTCTGCTATAATCTTGCCTTGACAAGGTATAACTACTGCAAGAACTCTTAATATAATATATGTACTGTGTTCGTGCCTGAACGAGTAAAGAAGAATTGGCGCCGGTTGACTCAAAACTTTTTCTGTAAGTTGTAGCAATAGTAGCTTTTTTCAATATAAAAAAACTGAAGCTGCAGCTTCGCGTTAGGGTTATCAAATGATTTTTTTACAACTGTGAGGCTGACGCACTGGCTGTCTGACTGGCTGACGCACTTAGCATTTAATAGCCATTGACAATCACATGCCATTACCCGCTGGACGGTTCTGTTGTGCATAAATTGAAAACGAATTAATTTACTATGTAAATACTTCGCAAAGGGCACTTTTGCATTTTATTTTACTATGATACTAATGTTTTAAGTTGTGTTTTGCGAGAAATTTTAGAGTTAGGTTCATGTTTAATTTTTTTTTCTCTAATATTGTAATTTGTGTGAATGATAATAAGTCAATATGCCGATTGAAATCAAAATAAAAACCTTAAAATACTGGTTAATATTCCAATACACCATAATGACCATTGAAATGCGTTTTATCAAAATTCTCAGCAGGGTTCCAACTTTCTTCATTATTGTGTTAAAATAATCTGTGAACATCTAAAATGTCATCTCATAAACTCACATTCTCAATAAATGTGATTTTTATTTATGTAAACTGTATTGAAGAGTTCAAATGGTCGCTTGTTTATAGCTTAGTACTTTTAACAGTTGAAGTTTCGGCAACGAAGATTGATTGGAGCGATTAATAAATGTCTATGAAAAATATATAAGCACTTTCACAGATGTACATGTCGATACCGAGGTCTTTGATTGACTGATGCTCGTTTAAAAATATATTTCTGTTTAATTCGTAGGTAATTTTTTTTTTATCCACACGAACTCTACTTAACACCTCGTTACTTATCTGCAAACCTACTACAATAAAACTAAATGTAAACTTATCGAAAACTTCACCTCAGAATTCTGTATTAATTAACAATCTTTATCCGAAACCGAACGTAGTCTCATAAACATACGAGATACGATTGGTTTTTATAATATAAACGAGATTTTTATAATAAAAACCGAGAATAAACCGATATACACAACACCTGCTCCATCAAACACGAACGATGATCATTATGTTAATGCTCCTAAAATTCAAAACCAACTTATAAACGCAAAAGAAACCTTACCGTAACGCAATTTGATCCATACTCGTTTAGACGATGCGCAGTCAAGCTACAGAAAAAATTAACCGTGTCGAAACGAACAAGGTATCAAACAGGCGCCAATTATGCCAAATGAGCGCTTATTCCGTGCACCATAAATCGATATCACGCTATACTCGGAGTAACAGTTACGCCCTTAAAGGATTCGTCTCGATAAACTGTACACCGAATTGTATTTATACAATAAAGGACCTTGTTATGAAAGCTGAAAGTGTCAGAATTACGTAACGGTGGAAGCGTCTGTTACGCCCTGTTAAAACGCCCTTCGCACTAACAAGACGGACAGAGATGAATCGATGTGGTTTTTGTGAGAGCGAGCAGGGTGGAAGATAAACAGAACTCTTGAAAAACACTTGTGAGATAACAAAGGCTGGCTTCCACGAAGACGTCCAATAATTTGTCTTTTTAATTTTACGGCGGACTGCCATAGCTTTTAAATATATATTTTTTCTTTCTACTCGACCTCGGTCAGGTCCATTAGGTCGAGAGGCTGCGTATTGGGGAACTCATTATGACCACTCTTTCGCTGTGGAAATTCTTTTATGACTTATTGTTTCTATAGCCTTGCTCGGGAATGAACAGCGAACCACATACATATGTGTAATTTGAAAACCTGTAACCTTAGTTTTGTTCCTGCGGCTGTGTAAAGTTCAGTCGTTACTAGAGTAAGTACCACGACGTTCTTCTTTTTCGTTCAGCTTGTAATAAAAAACTTAAGAAATACTTTACAAATAAAACAAAAGTTTTGAAAAAACGTGTCGTAATATAATAAGTAATATGAAATAAAACCCGAACTAAGCACAATAAAAATGAAACGGACGTAAAAGGAATCGAAACCAGTTCTGGCGTACCATCGGTTTAGTTGTAAAAAAGCTCGTTCCATATAATATAACCCATTACAACCCCGAGAATCACTTTTCGGCCAATCGTCGTGAGGAATTCGAAAATGGAACGCAAGTTCGATTTTTAATTGTTTCGGATGAATTTTATGCCATTACGGCCAGTGTTTTGTAACGAATTAAGCTGGTTTTATGTTCCAATTTGAATAAAGCATCCTTTTTTTTGTGACAAAAGTTTTATATCTTTATCGTAAAAAAAATCTAATCGAACAAAAATATTAAACTTAAAAAAAAATAACTGGGCAAGTGCGAGTCGGACTCGCGCACTAAGGGTTCCGTGCAAGCTATAATTCCCGAATGGAGTCTCGAAGATTTTTTCTAACTGCAAAACTTTTTTTTTTAGTGACGTTGGTAACAACAAATTTACTGTTTTCAGATTTTTCCTTATACCTGTGCTATAAGTCCTTGCTTTGTGCCAAATTTCAGAATTCTAGGTCGACGGGAAGTACCCTATGAATTTCAATCTTTAAGAGTATCAAAATATACGTTTTTTGCAACATAAACGGCAGTATCTTTTTTATTCGTTAACTTAGAAGTTTGATTTTTTCACAGCTTGAATGGACCGCAGACTTAAGTGTATGGTTTTAATTTCAACTCAATACCTCCACGCATTCTCGAGATAAAGGGTCTTGACAGACAGACAGACGGACGGACAACAAAGTGATCCTATAAGGGTTCCGTTTTTTTTCTTTTGTGGTACGGAACCCTAAAAATGATATTTTTAGCTTCCTATAAAAATATAATATAATTCTGACCAATAAAAAGGTAAGCTGCTTATTTTTGCAGGTCATCTATTTTTTTTTTTATAATAACCCTCAGCTCTCATTTCCCTTACATAATCGCACACTTAAGAGAAACAGTACAGCAGTTATACTAACCCGTAACTAACCGATGGGAAAAAATCTGACATGGGGTATAAGTGGACCCCATTCGGAGCGTGGCCGGAACCTGTTAATGAGCGATTAGTACTGCCAGTTGCGGATAATACCGCACTAATAGTTGGGGCGTGCGGTTGAGGGTTAAAAATATTAGGGATGATTTGAGTATTGATATTTTTTTGGTGTTAGTTAGGCGCGTGTTGACATCCTTATTAGTGGATTCGTACGTGACGATTTAAAATAAAAAAATAAAATGCAAGACATTTTTTTTCCTTTTTTTTTGAGACAAAATTCTCAGAACAAGAAATGTCTAATAAACCTGTCCTAAAACTCCAAATAACACCTTAAAAATACATAATTTACCACTCTGAACTGTCTCGTGTCATATTTTACTTCCAATTTAAGGATTTTTTTCATCTCTGCTGACTCCCCTATTGTAAGAGGGATTCCCGTGGTTAGTTATCGCTCTCATATAGTAGTTTCTCTGTTAAAAGACCACCCACGAACGGGGTTACCAATGAAACTCGAAACTCACGATTTTATTTACACACCTTATTGCTCAAGCAATGTATGGAGGAAACTCGTGATTTTATAGTAAGGTGATAAATTATCACTTAGGTGTGGTTTTAGTGAGTTTGTACCCCGTAGTTGCGTTGTGGTTAAAATTATTTTTAATTTGATTTTTAAGTGTTGTGGGTTTCTTAAAAATAAAACTGGAACTGCAATGGTTTTCTTTCTTGGTGTAAAAAAAAAAAAAATAGTTTTAAGTAACTAGGATTAATAAAATCCCAGTATGCGAAAAATATTAGAAGTATTTACAGAAAATTTATTAAAACTTCATGTACTAGGCGGACTTAATGCAACAAGACATTCTCTACCAGTCAAGCTTTGGGTTAAAAACGACAACTTTGTAGTTAGTAGGTTGTGGTAAGTGTGTTGTTTTAATTTAGAAATACGATTTTAATTTTGTTGTATTGTATTGTGTTTCCAACACTTTTTTCATATTATTAGAACCACCTTATTCTTAGCTTAATGAAATTATTCTATGAAATCTCTAAATAAATTATCGCAAAATAACTAAGTTTTTTTTTTAAATTCTGTTATTTGTATATGCGAACAGACAACCCTTATTTTTTGCCGACTACATTACATTCATTATAGTACAAACAGTACAAAAACAAAATATTTTAAACGTATCACCTTACATTACTTAGTAATTAACACTAATTAATCGTATTTCTAAGAGGAGGTCTAACATCTAATAACAAGAAACTCTGTAAGTACAGACGGTTGGACTAACAACTAACAAGGCGACTAACAGGTCCACTAACATGGAAAATAAAAGTTATGCGTGATGCACACACGGCCGGCGCACGCGCTTGTAGCGATAGCAGAAACAGTAGTCACTGTTGGTATTTTTTTTTGTAGTTTTTATCAGGCCGGGTTTTTTGATTTTATATATTTTTTAAGAGAGTGTGATTAATATATGATGTTTTTTTTTTATGATAAGCAGAAGAGATATATTTACATTACCAATGTCGGCTTTAATCTAACCAATTGAATGATATTTGTATGAGACTATTCTCATTTTTTTTTTATAAATTTTGACGGTATAGGTGGCCAAAATCATATGGTCAAGTATTTATTGAGCGCTTGACCACTATCTCACCTGACGGAAAGTGACGACAAGTACCTCCCGAACTTACCCAGTCCGGCGAAAACCTGCGTCATGTGGAAGGTGAGGACGCCGTGAGGTCTTTCTAGCCACGCCTCAAAGAGGGGACTTAGCGCCATAATTGTGGCGTGCCCAAAAGACGACATCTAAGAAATCCACAACCTTTTCTTATAGTAAAGTAAGTAAAGGCTCGCGTTTAATCATCATCTCACCTGATGGAAAGTGACGATGTGGTCGACGATGTAGCACGCTTGGCTAGAACTGACGTATTCACTCTTGACTTAAAGACCTCCAGGTTTTAACTGTCAGGAAACATAGACCCCAGCAGGGAATTCCACTCCTTAGATGTACAAGCAATGAATGTATTTCTAAACCATTTTCTCATCTCCAATAAAACATCAGTATCAGCTTCCTCGTATTCCCACCCGATTCATAACGACCTTTTCCGCTGACCTTACCCCAAAAATCCAGAGAAAAGAATATTTGCTCACAGGCGGCGGGTGACGGCGCAAACATGCGTGTGGGCAACACCGGTAGCGTCAGCAAATAACGCTGTTGACTGTACATTGTGGAGGAATTTCCTCTGTTTGAGCTGTGGCCCTCGCTACCTGTAATAGATCGGACGACAGGGACTGAGAACTATTTTCTATGATATTTCCGGTCTTACATGATTTTTTGGGCTTAAAATAATAGTGGGAAACTTTGTTTTTGATGGGAGAATTCATAGTAATGAGGAAAGTCCATTAGTCATCGTTAGTGATGTTTTTGTCAATCAAATTCTTTTCAATCTGGTTCAATGTTAATGTAAACAAATGGATTTTGAAATTATTTCTACATCATGTATTGAATGACGACATCTAAGAAATCTGGACCTCAAAGGCCTGAGTCTCAGTAGTGGGAACATTAATAGGCTGATTATGCTATGCTATAGTATTAAACTTTACTTTAACGTCATGGAGCAGTAGTGCCTCAGTGGTAACGGTCCCGACTCACTGCTTTCAAAACGGTGAAGAAAAACATCTTGAGAAAAGCGGCATGTCCTAAAACTAAAAATTCAAAGACATGTGACATTCACACACCCGCACTTTGTCCACGTGGTGAATTACGACCCATTCCCTACACTAAAGAAGAGGCTTGAATCGCAGCAGCGGGAACATTAAAAGGCTGAATATACAATTATTTGCATCATCTTAACACCAATGTAATTTTTCGCCATCCCAATATCAAAATTCTTCGAAGTAAATCATGACGTCATCAGTATAAACCAGGCCGCGACTCCTTCACCCACATATAGCAGTACCATCAAGGAGATGAACAGAATTCCTGACACATTAAATATACAGGTTAACTATGACTTGCACAACTTATGTATGTATTTACTTATGTTATAATAGTCAGTCATTCCATGGAAGGAGATCCGTGAATCTAAATGGATATGGCATATTATAAAAATGTAAGACGAAATTAATTTGGAGCAGATACAATGTTTAATTATAAGAATCAAATACGTTGAATAGAACAAGATAGTACAATAGGATGCTGTGGTAAAAAATCCTTGTTTATTTGGCCATGTCAAGATAGCAAAGGCATCATGGTTCTTCAGTAGACTCGCTCCGGTTTCATACTAATGCTCACAAAGTAATCCTTGTGTAATTTATTTCATTACCACTGCTCTCAAAGCGGTGAATGAAGAAATCGTGAGGAAAACGGTATGTCATAGAACCAGAAAATCGAAGATATGTGACATCCACCAAATTAGTTAAAACGGAATTAAAATCCATTGTAAGGTTAGTAGTTATCGGGTAAACAGTCACGACACGGAAAACGACAAAGATTTATGCTATGGTAAAAATAAAAAGTTTTAGGCATTTAGACTTTGATCGAGTTAAGCTTTCTAAAATGCAACTGCTGTATCGCAATTAGTTTTGTAAATTTTTTCAATATTTGCATTCTATACTTTTTTTTTAACTGACTATTATCGCAATCTGCGCAGTTTTTTTCGTTGCCAATTAATTCTGCTTTCTCAGCTCTAAATGTTTTCTCAAACCGCCTACACCGAAATCATTTATCCCATCAGCTCTTCAAGTACCACATCCAAACCTCCATCAAACTCATTTCCTTGTCGATGGTATCCGTTCGCGAGTCATGCACCCTAACGAACAGACAACAGTCCCTCTTTTTATATACATAGCATACGTACGTACATTCATTCTGTTTGTTTTGTCCGCTGGCAACACTGTTTTGGTAGGAATTTATAGGTTTCCCTTTTATTGACAAAGTTTTCCTTACAACAATTGGACAAGGGACGCTTCTATGGTTTTTCTGTTAATTGTTTTGGCGCAAACCGTTTTGTGTCAAGTTTTTTTTTTGTTCGTAGAATAATAGTGGGGTGGAGTTGGGAATTCGGTATTGTTTTTTGTTTATTCTTTATGAATGTTACTGAAAAAAGTAATTTCCTTTTAAATGGTTTTCCTTTCAAGCTTGCTTATTAAAATCTGTCTGAAGCAGTTATATCAACTGATGCAATAATATCCGAGGTCGTTGACCTACAAACTATTTAGAGGCGACTACTTAACTTTAGATCTTGATAAGCTCTGTTTAAACTATGTAGCTTTATTTTATTGTCAGAAAGAAAACGTGTGAATCAAAAGACTGTGTTCAGACATTTATATATTCATATCTTCAAAAAGGATGTTTAATGTGTTAAACCATTTTTTTTGGGTGAAATATCATTATATTATTTCTTCCACCCGCTAACGAGATGTCGTGTCCAGACTTGACTAATAAAAATAAAATATCATTTAATTAACATAACACTAACAAACAAACAACATTCAAATATTGGACACACTCAGTTACACAGGCTACGAATGTAGGTCACCTATGTTCCTTCATTTACCCTTTGCGTTCTAGGATCACAGTTAATCTTTCAATCTTTTCAGCAGTAATATTTAATATATACCAGCAACATTGCCATAACACCTACTCACGTCTGTTTATCACATTAAAATAATTTCACAAGTTAACATTTACACCCGTCCATAAATGGTGACAACTGCATTTAAATCCATATAAGCCCATACCAAAATTGTGTACAATATGCATTCCACATATTAGTCCTTACATAATATTATAATAAATTCTGAACATGCTTTAATAAATGCTTTTAGGGCGATGGTGGCGCCTCCACGGCGGTTGCCGACGTAATTTCGATGCAATGGACACCAGGAATGCACCACACGAATCACGATGATTGATAATCTATCAGGTTACTGAATAAACGAGTTATGGTGGTCTGAAGACGGATGCCGAAAGGATAATGTCTGATTATCATGTTTTAGTAGTCCTTGAAGATATACCATGATAAACTGATGGTAGGATAGGTGACGGTGTAGCAATTTCAATTCTACTCTGTCCAATGTAAATTCTTTAAGCTGATGATGTCTCGTGTTTGATCCATCTCCCATCAGAATTGATCTTAAACATAATATTATCATGGTATATGCTTGGAGGATAGTACCATGATAAAATAATGGTAGGACACGTGCCGGTGTAGCAATTTCAATTCTACTCTATCAATGCAAATTCTTTAAGCTTCTGTGTCTGTTCGATCCATCTGATCTCAAAAAGAAAGAATAGATATATCAATGTTTCTGCTAAGGTTGATGTCTATACTCCACTATCTATATCTACACACAGCCTTTCATAGAGTTTAAATTTAAAGTTTTTTTTTGGAAGTGGGATATCATCGAAGCAAGATTGAGTGTCAAGTTTTTACTAAGTAAAAACCACACGTTTTACTTCAGGGCTGTCGTGACTCTTTCGAACGATCTCGCAGCCCTGTTGCTCAAGTTGAGACCAGAATTCCATGTAAAAAACTAATCTTCATAAAATTCAGCTGCAATGCGACAGAATCAAACACAAGAGTTGAAGTTACACTCATTCAGCTCCGAGTTTGTAAATGCAACTCTTTATTTCTTAAGGTTTTTAAGATTAATTTCCACGTCTTCAAGAGTTTTATTTTTTTGTTCTCTACTCAGAGCAAAACCTCAAGTGGCTTGGAGTGTGCTGTTAGTGAAATTACTGAAAGTACTGAAACTGCCACTTGAAACACTCTGCGACTGAGGGCTGGGTTCAATACTTGAACATTGTTTTTTATGAGTCGCGACTCTGGATTTATATTCTGAGATTCTTTATGAAGACTGCTAACATTAGTAACCATGCTTACAAACAGTCTTTCATTGACCAAGACAACTACATTACTTTTTTTTTTACTTTATCTCACACTAAGAATTACTCCTGTATCGTAGGTACGTTCAGAAATTTGTAATCTTACATACGACATGCAGTGCAGCAGTCAATCTCTCAACCACTGCACCAGCCGTACTGTCTTCTAATTTAATCCTCAATCCAACTTTAAAATATTGACAACTTTACACCCATCTTCTATCCTTCTCCAATTTCATCCTCCGAAAAACCAAAATCATACACATATTTCATCTCACCTCAAGCTTCCTTTATCATATTTCCCAAAAACTTTTTGTGGCTTTATCTGATGGTTCCCAAAACTTAAGTTGGGATTAAGATAGTGCCAGAATTGCCGGTGACAAACTGTAGCCTTATCTCCACGTCTGCCCATTCCGTATCTTTTCAAAAGCATAATATTTGGGCACTTGGGATTTCGGGCGCTTGACGTGATACAGATAGTGGGTTTTGTCAAATGCTTATGAAATTATTGTTTTGGTTTATTTTACCTGCGTTTGCGGCTTTGAGTTTCGCAGGTTTTGTTTGTATTTGTGGAATAGTCTGATCCATTGTTTGATTTGTGGGAAGTCTTTAAAGCTGAGTCATGTCTTCGCTTCTTTTATTTTCCAAATCATTGCTTTCATCTTCAATGACAATCTATTCAAATTCTGTCTCTTAAGATTACAGGTCTCCAGGGTTCATATTTTTTTTGAATGCATAGACTATCTTGTAGACTTAAAGTCTCTGTTCACAAAACTATGCTTCTTGTATTTTTGTTACCTTGTCTTGAATTGTGTCTGTATATTGCTTGAAAAAAAAAACTATTTTATTCTGTGTCCAACTTCATTATACTTGTGCGGTAGTTAGTAGGTATGTGACTAATTGTCATTCGTAGATTTTTACAGTCGTTACAGATCGTCTGAAGGCCTGACCATCAGTCTATAGTTGTCAAAGATTATCGTGTTACCAAGTAACTGGGCTGTGAAGGTCTGATATGCAGTAACTCCGTGTAAAACACAGGTATTCAACCGCATCCGGTGATAAGGTACTTAATTAAAGAGATGATGCTAGTAACTTGTATGTACCACCACCTACTTATGTATACCACCTACCACCTACCTAGTGTATACCACCTGCTTATAATTTTGCTCAATTCAAAACCGGACCAAAATTCACATACCTTGACTAAAAACTCTTAGATAACGATCAAAATCGTTTCATCTTTTAAATTTTACGCTTCCTTATCGCCCCATCATCTTTTTTGTGCATTATTTTGTCACAAATAAAGGTAAACAAAACGGAGTGTGTCCATCCGGTGTCTTTGTGGTGTTATTTCACTATTGTGGGCAAATCACGGGAAATCTCCTGTTGAGATGTGGGCATTGATTCTGATTCTATTGTTGGTATTAAAGACAAGTGGAGGTCATTAGCTGTGGACTGGACTGGAATGTATTTTTGATAAAGTTCTTCGGTTTAGTTAATGTTGATGTTGCACCTTTGTCAAATCAAATTTTGGTCTTCAAGTGGGGTAAAATTGTAGACTCATCTTCATTATGTCCGATCAGGTCAGTCCAAAAATCAAAACAGTGAAATATTTTACAGCTACTTCGAACGCTCACATTTTTTCATCCAGACGTCTTCTTGAATCCTGGAATCTTTCTCTGCAAGTCCAAATCAGCGGTCTAGCGGTTAGGTGCTAAATAATAATAATAGTTTAAATTTGTACCTTTAAAACACACACTAACAATAGGATGACATGGGCATTAATATCAAACACCTGATTAGTTGTACAAACACTGATCAATTGAAATAAATACCAGCACCTTACATGTAGGGTGCATTACTACATTACTGCATTAGGTCAGAATGGCAGTAAAAGCCAGCAGCAGCAGCAAAGCAGTTTACTGCAACATGAGAACCACTGCTTAGCCTGTAGTTTGTACCAGAAACCATAACCACATGTAAAGCTGATAAGCTTCTTCGCATTAAAAAACCATACCTACTTTACATCCCTGGATTAAGTGTCCTTTGGAATTAATTTCTACTTTCACGCGACCAAAATCGCTAGCAGAAGCTAGTACTTTATCATCATCTTCCTGCCCTTGTCCCGTGTTATTTGTGGTCAGCGCAACACGTTTTTTTCTTCCATTCTATCCTGTCACCCGTCATGCTGTCACTAACTTCCTTTTCTTTCATATCACTCTTTACACAATCCATCCATCTTTTCTTTGGCCTCCCTCTCCCTCTCCACCCATCCTTATGTATACTCATAATTCTTTTAGTAACATGTGTTTCATCCCTCCTCTTTACTTGACCATACCAAGGCAAACGGAAGAAGCTAGCACTTCACAAAATCAGAAAATTGTAAGGTCAATAATCCAGCAGCCAAGCAACCAGCCTTGATCATTAAAGAAATATTAACAGTCAATTAGCAAGGTAATTTACTTAGAACCGTGTGGCCGTCTGAGTCAATAAATCATTTACAAATTGACCAAGTTTCCTGTCCTTCTGTTTTTTGCTACGAATGGTTTTGTCTGGGCGTTCGTTTACTTTTATTTCTGTTGGTTTTAAATGGCGGGTCTGTTGGGAATTAAAAGTTCTATGTGTAGTTTTAAGGATAGTTTTCTGGTCTTTTCTCTAGAGATTTTGATTCAGAATGATAATAATAATAATTATTATTTGTTATTACTATGCTGGGCAAAGGCCTCCTTCCATCTCTGCCAATTATCATACTTTTTTAATGAATTTTATGGTAGCTTAATTCTCTAATTTATTGTTTCATGCATGTGGTGATTACCTGTAAGAAATTGTTGTAAGTAATTGTTGCGTTGAAGTTTAATTTTATATGTGTGTTATGTTGCTGAATTCAGTGTTTATAATCGTTGGTGCACCTAATTTAATAAATAAGTAAAATAAAATAAATCACGACTTTTCGCTTCTTTTTTCCAATTTTTAAGAAGGAAATCCAGGTCGTTCCACCGTCTCCTTCATGGTCTGTCGCCGCCCCTGTTGCTGTGTTTGGGCATCAATCCAGTGTTTTATGATCTCACAGCTCGTCAGGCATGCGGCAGACATGTCTTACCCAGTCTCATTAGAATTAGGCATCTTTTTGAGCCACATGAACGATTTGCTTTAGCCGCGCAGTATTCCGAATGATAAAATAAAATAAAATCGTATCCTGTTCAGACTGGAACCTGGATCAACATTTAATCCACAGTTGGAAACTACAAAGTCGACAAGACTTCTAAATTTTAATTTAAAAAAAAGTCACTATGTACAATAACTTTAATGAGTCATACTGGTTGGATCTTTATGGTCAAGTTTTTTATTTGCTTGCGGTTACAGATACAAAAACTTCCCTCGAATTCTTTACTCCAACCAAAAAACGTTGGAAGTTAAACCTGAAATTACTGCATGCTTATCTCTATTTTTAAGGCTTTACTGGTCACGGACACGGAGCAAATTCAGCAGACCATAATGAGGGGAAACTAACAGTTATACTAACAAGGTTTTTAATACCGAAACCATGTACCACGTGGTATCGGTTCCCGAACGGTGCACGAGCCCGGCGCCATAAATACAGGCCTCGTCTGCGCGGACGCAGGTACGCCCGCCAAACGAGATCGTTCCTTTTTTAAAAAAACGACGCCTGCGCCATTGTATTTTCAACCTAATTTTTAACGCATTACCGACGCTTTTTGTTTGTGAGACGTCTGAAGTCATTTTCATAATTCACTTTGGGCTTTCTCGCTTCTGAAATAAAGCTCCTTTTTCGGAGTGTGCATTCGAAACTATTTCGATATTTTCCATTGTGTTATGTGTTCTAACGTGGGTGGTGTAAGGTCGTTTTTTCATTGGAGGTTCGGGTGAAGTTTTTTCTCGCCATACAAGATTTTGGTTGTTTTAGGTTGTTTTTTGTGACAGCGCGCGAGGAACGGGCGCGCTACGGTGGGTGTTTTGCGGGGTCACCGAGGATAATAACTGTAAATTATCGTCCTTTGCTTTATTGAAATTCGTCCGGACGTTTTCTAATGGGAAAAGCTGTATTCTGAACTTAATTGGAAAGTGTGTTTTATTCTTAGACTTTCCGTCTTCCATCTTTACAACCAAAGCTTCCAAAGTGGCCAAACTGAGCATTTAGGGAACTTATTTCGTCCCTTTTTTTCATATCGTCGTTGCGACTTTAAGACCTCTTATGTGTAAAATTCTTATTCTTATGTATAAAATCGATAAAAACCGTCCACTTAAAAAAAAGACGTGTGGCACTCGGGGACTGCCGCGGTAAAGCTATTGCATAGCATTTTTATCAACTTATGTATTTATTTATTTTATTTATGCAGTATTTTTTTTCCTTTGTTTTTTTTTCTTTGATATTAATTGAAGTTACACTTTCACACATTGAATTGAATTTTGATTGATTGTTCACTCATTTGTTTTCTTATCAGTCACCACGCTCAAAAAACAAATGAGTGGGGGGTGTTAGGTTATTTTCGTTACGGAATTTCTGGATTCTGTCTCCACGCTCAAGGCCCGCGATAGAAGCTATGCAATAGCTTAAAAAAATGATGAAACCAACTACAACAAAAAATATAGGTATCAGCCATATGATTTCCTGCTTTTAATTTTGCTATTATAAAAATAGTATGATAGTAAAAAAAAAACAGTTTACATGTAAAAAGTAGTTTAAATTAAGTATTTTATTAGGAAGAACATTGTTGATCTTAAAATTGCTAAACCAATAACGATTAAATCGTCGCATACAATGAGAGTTTTTGCATTCGATAGAGCTTCAAAAAGTGATTTTGCCAAAAGTAACACATAAGGAGGAGGTCCAAAGGTTGTCTGCAAAAAATCGCTTATAGCGATAAGACCGCCCATTGTGACACCCTATTAATTTTAAGTTCCTGATGTAATTTTTATTTTTGGTGTACAATAAAGAATATATCTATCTATCTAGCTATCTTAAAGCCGCAACGACGATGTAAGTAGATTCTTCAGAATATCTCAAACTCTTGAACATAAGGACTAGTATAATAATACAGGCATATAAACACCTATCCTCGCAGTACATAACAGCACCATTAACTAACCAGAGGCACTAAAGACAGTAGGGGATCACAAATGCAAGGCTGTCGGCCGCCATCACAGCCTAACACCCCCAATTGCAGTCATTAGGCTTAGTGACACAAACACTAACAGATATCCGGTGGCACGTAATGAAATGGGGCTCAGGTCCTCGTAAACAGTCCGTCTGGAACCGGTGTGAGCTGCTTTGTAGCCAAAGGTAGGCAGAAAGATAGTGGAGCTATGGATCTTGATGATGTTCATTTTGTAATTAGTGCTTAAGCTCCTTGAGTGTCTCGTGTCTGTCAAAATCAGGATTCGAATAGTATTACAGATGATATTATTTCCGGCCACCGGAGGCGCGGGCTAGTGGACAGCGAGCAAAGGGTAGCTCGCCGTCCGACCGTCAGTTTAAAGTCCGAAGGAGTTGTCAGCAACCATATGGGCCCAGCAGGGTTGAAACCTACTGAGGCTATGGGTGATTTGAAAGAGATCTCCGGGGCCCTGGAACAATGGCAATGAAGGAGCAGGAGTGAGTTTTTAACCAGTAAAAGTCTGACACTATCTCATGATATGTTGTGCTACCTCCCGCTCCACCCAAGAGTGGGGGAAGTCATTAGATGATTTTTGCCACCTAAAAAAAACAAAGATCATATTATTGCAGTAACAAGATATTCAGCCTTATAACGTACCCACTGCTAGGACTCAGGCCTCCTCTCTAGCAGAAGTAATGGGCCGTAATCCACGATGCGGGAACTGTGCGGATTGGTGGAGGTCACATGTTTCAAATCTTTGGTTCTTGGACATGTCGGTTTCCTCACGATGTTTTCCTTCAACGTTTTAAGAGCAGTGGTGATGAAATAAATTACACAAAGTAAGGCATCTGGTTGAGTTTGACTCCACGTCCTATAACAAAGTGAGAAAGTGAAGTGAGACCAATGGTGGCCGAGTGGTAACGGCCCCGACTTACGAGTTGTAGGTCGCAGGTTCAAACCCAGCCAGGCGCATTACTTTGTGTAATTTATTTCATCACCACTGCTCTCAAAACGGTGAAGGAAAACATTGAGGAAACCGGCATGTCCTAGACCCAAAAATTCGAAGACATGTGACATTCACCAACCCGCACTGGGCCCGCGTGGTGGATTACGGCCCATTCCCTCTCCTAGAGAGGAGGCCTGTCACCATAATGACCGGTCCTGTGCGTCTCGGATCCATTGGATTCCCGCAACCCTCACCAGGTCATCGGTCCACCTCGTGGGAGGCCTTCTAACGCTGCGTATTCTAGTTCGTGGTCGCCATTCTTTGGGCTATGATCTGATGATACTAAGAAGTTACTCTAGTGCAGACTGTTTAATGAAGTACTTAAATGCTTCAAGTTAAAAAAGTCTCCATATATTGCATAGATGCGGAGGAAGTTCGTAATGTAGAGTTGCAAAATGCTTAAAAGTTTGTCCAATGAAGTAAAACCGTCCAGATAGTTCAAGAATACTCTTTTAAGAGTACATAGAAGGCGGAAGTTATAGGAAGAAAGATGCATCTTTTATAGAAGATGTGCTTTATGGAATAACTAACTTCTGCCTGCGGCTTCGCTCGGGTGACTGTAGAAAATTTTTAGGATAATTTTCTACAGTCACCCGAGCGAAGCCGCAGGCATACTACTGGGATAAAAAGTACCCTATGTGTTATTCTGTTGATGGATATGATCTACTCTGCCTGGCAATAGGGTAGTTTCCAGGGTCAAAATAATTACATTTTATTTAGTCCGTATTTTAGATTATAAAAAAATATTGGACACGTATTTTTTCTTTTTTCGATTAAACAAAAAATAACAAAGATTAAAGCCCATTAAAGTTACGTGTGACATCACCCCTTGCGGAGAAATGTAGCACGGCGTGACGTTACACGTAACTTTAATGGGCTATATCTTGGTCATTTTTGGTTTAATTTACAAATAAAAAAATACGTGTCCCTTACTTTTGAATAATCTAAAGGACGGACTAATTACATTTTTAACGGCAACTAGCCTATTTCGTATTCCAAATACCATTGATATCCGTTCAGGCGTTAAATCATGAAGAACTAACAAACATACGACACTCACAAATAGTCTTTATAATAATTATAATGTGATTAAGAGAGTAGGGATGTCCCGAATTTATCGAAATATTTTTAATTTTTAAGGGTGGGAAATTAATTAACTTCTCCCACTCTGGAGAGAGAGTGAGTGTAAGAATATTACTGCCTGTAACCAAGCCCTTTGCGTTCCAGGACCGCAGTGACTTGAACAATTCACAACCCAGTTGTAGAATCCTTAGATAAATACTCTATTTCCAAATCAGTTTTCACCCGCGTACATAATATATAGCCAATGTCACTCAGGAATAAAGCAGCTTTCTATCGGAGATTTTTTTTCTGAAAGTAATGGTTCGATAGCAGTACTTTCAGAAATTACCTCGTACAAACAAAAAAAAATACCTCTGTATAATAGTTTAGTGTAGATGATGCCTTAGGTAATTGGCAATTACATATATAAAGTTTTTTTACTACATTTTATCAAATTTTTGAGACTCTAGTTGTCTCAAACAGCTTGCTTATGTAAAGGTTTATGAAGATTTAGCTGATATACTGTACTGTTCCTTTAGACATGTAGGTGCATTTGCTAATGAGCGCCTAAGCTCCTTGAAGGCAAATCCTGCTGACGTTCGGGATGTTCTAGGATATAATGGAGAGGTGTAAGGGTATGCTGTTACAAAGACACATAATTACTTGAACATGGATTTTAATATACAGGATGTGGCGTAAATAGAGGTCCAACATTAAGAACACAACACACCGTATATTCAGCTATCACATACCACAATTTGAACCACTTTTTACCATAGCTCATAGGTCTCAGAATAAAACTGATCTTTATATATTTTTTGAAAAAACAACACCTTGCGATGCTGATTTGGCTCTAATTTCAACAAAAAACAAATTTGTTTTTTTTTTGTAGGTATTTAACTGCTGAATACATGTGCTATATATGGAAATAACTGTTTTGCTGTCTTTCAGCATGTATGTATATCATATTACTATTATTTTTGAATTGAAATTCAACAAAATCACCTCAAAAATGTACTCGTGTTTAGAAGATACGGTTACCAAAAATTTTATCGCTCAATCTTTGGATACACCTATCCATATCACTCTGAAATGTCCACTTCTGACTGTCCAGAGATAATTAAATATTTGGCAGTAACCTGGTTTGTCTTGATTTTATCTGTCTGGAGAACCGTGCAAAATTATGACAAGTATAAAAAAAAAAACTATGACTCAAAACTTGGACCTCAGATTTCTACCTGACATGAAAACAAATAAAACTACAAGATTTCGCCAAAGTCTCGTAATTCCAACATAAAACAGATATTTCTTCAGATTCTCAGAAAATCCAATACTAAAGCACAAAGCACGAACCTTTATTAGATACTCGCTATAGCTAAACGATATATTGGTAGCAAGCCCCAATGGACAAACAGACAGAGTAAACTTTCAACACCAATCGTTTGATAGAAATCCGGAATCAAACGGCAGCTAGACAATCGAGATCCTCAATCAAACGGCTAGAGCGAGACGGCACAGCTATTTCCGTACGAGTGAGGGAGACAGGTGACGTTTACTCAGGTCGGCCTCGTACGCCGGTGCTAATGATACGGGAGGGGTTCTAATTGCGTGTGAACAAACAAACGATGTGATAATACCTACTTTGTACCACGTTTTAAAGCTGCTCAAAACTCTTTTAGTGACACGCGTTCCATAATACTCATTACTGTCCTAATAGTGATGGGATTAACTAGTACTAATCTGGTATCGATCTAAAAATATTTGAACAGTGACGTCATCATAAACGCTACTTCCACTATTTATCTTTCGAACAGATATTCGTGACCGAAAACGGAGGATGCGAAGAAAAAAAAGAAAAAAAAGGCGAAGCCCCTTCGTTCTGAGAAGTGGACTTGTTAGTATCACCATTTATTACACCACGGGTACCAATGCAACGATATTAAATGGTACGAAATTGAAAAGTCAATTATTTGGTTTTCATTATAAAGGTATCTGAATTTGTAATAAGAATATTAATTATTATACGGTCATAAAACAACCGTTGTTCTGAATTGGATGTTCGTTGGGATGATGTAAAAAATGTCCCTCTGATGTCGCCAATTTATATTATTTATCATCCATAAAATATTATTGTTATGGCGTAACAGTCTAATATGGTTAAAATTTAGTGGTCTTGTCAATGGAACCCTCATCCGGTATCGGAGATACTAAAAATATTTGAGCATTCAAAAAGGAAATAAAAAATTAGTCCGATCGGTCAATGTCTTTGGTAAATGAATCAGCTTGTGTTTCAATGAGTGGAGCACGTTATTGTGACAAGTACTTAAATAATTACTAATTACACAGTACAAGTCAGTGATGACAGGTTGACAGGTGGTTTTCTGTCTCAGCTGAGAAACGAACATATTTTTGGTATCGGATCACTGACGCTGATTACTGCTGTCTTCATTCGTACATGTAATTTGGTACCGAGAATTTACCGATCGATACCACATTTCGGTACCCAATTAACATAAGAGATAAACACCACTTGTTCGAAGCATTTTAATTTCATAACGAGAAATAGCTCGTGTTATTTACGTATCGTTTTATTTTTTAAATACTTGTTACACGATTTCATATAAAATCGATTTCGTGATTAGATAAATTTGAATTGGAATCATATTAATTTTTATGAGACTTCTCTTATGGACTATCTTTTTATCTTTGATTTGAATTACGTCAAATATTTTAGATGTAATGGGCATTGATGATATGCATTAATGTTTCATTCTTATTCAGCGTAACTGTATTATTTATGGCTGCTTTTTGGTCTCGTGGTTACAAGCGCGACTGTTGATCGTGAGGTCCTGGATTCCTGGATCGGGCAAAAACTGTTTTTGGGTTTTTCCATTAGGAATTACTCTGTAGCTGGTCGAAGTTAGGAAGTTGGTGGTATGATATCCCCGTGCCTTCGGAAGCACGTAAAGTCGTTGGTCCTGTTCCTGAACTATATCCGGTCGTGTTGGATTGCCGTCCCATAGCACTATGAGAGTAAAAGAACAGAGAGTGCACCTGTATTTGCGCACACGCATGTGCACTATAATATCTCTTGCGTACTTGGCTAATCGCTGTGGAAATTGACAATAAATTGACCTGCTGCGGTCTTCCCGTCCGATTATTATTTGGGTGTCATCAAGGCTAGAGTGAATAGGCTCTTAATAAACTAGTGCGCCTCACCATCAATGATTGCATCACTGCTAAACATCAGGTGGGAACGCAGTCAAACACTAGTTTAAATCACATAAAGAAAAAAAACCACCGTGATCGAAATTCGATCGGGAAGATTATTAATTACGGCCCATATTGTTAGGTTTCTGACTAAAACCATTGTGTTTCGATGAATATAGAGTATAAACTTACGTAACCTGTATTGACTTTCGACGATGCACTAGATTATGACGCCTACATGTATTGATAAGGAAAGTTATCAGTGTCAATGGATTTGTGTTGAGGCATAAAACAGATAACTCCCTATTTGTTATAACATCGATCACTGCCGTCCAGGGATTAAGATATTGAGGTTTAAAGATTAGTACAACAATATGACTCAAGAAAATATTAATAAAAATACACCTTGCACCAGTAGCGGGAATTAACCGATTTTACCCGAAGATTAAAAATAAATTACAAGCAAATGATTTTATTTTCAATCTGATAGCCACATTACATGTAAGATTAAGATCGAATAGATCTCAATCATTTTTGAATTCATGTGAAAATCGATATTCTAGGACCTGGTATCGGTATCTGGTATCTATATTTATCGTTGTTGCCCTTCACTAACAGTAGCAAAGTTGAATATTTTGCGATTCACTAATGACATAAACTTGTCGTTGATGGAGATTTGAATTACTTGTAGCTGACAAAATATCGATAATTTATTATGTTTGTAATTGATAGGTTTTATGGTTCTGTGGGACCCTATTGCTGAGACTCCGCTGTCCGTCTGTCTGTACTAGGCTGTATCTCATAAACCGTGATAGCTAAATAGTTGAAATTTTCACAGATGCCGCTCTAAAAACAAACATTAAAAACCGGCCAAGTGCGAGTCGGACTCGCCCATGGAGGGTTCCGTAGCAGCAAGTAACATAATATAAAAGTTTTTGTAGTTCATTGTAACTTTGATCGATGTTTTAATAATAGTGTATTTTTATAGATTTATGACGTATTAAAAAAAAACTACTTACTAGATCTCGTTCAAACCAATTTTCGTTAGTAGTTTACATGGTAATGTACATCATATATTTTTTATAGTATTATCATTCTCTTATTATAGAAGTTACAGGGGGGGGGACACACATTTTACCACTTTGGAAGTGTCTCTCGCGTAAACTATTCAATTTAGAAAAAAATGATGTTAGAAACCTCAATATCATTTTTGAAGACCTATCCATAGATACCCCACACGTATGGGTTTAATGAAAAAAAAATTTTTGAGTTTCAGTTCTAAGTATGGGGACCCCCAAAATTTATTGCTTTTTTTCTATTTTTTTGTGAAAATCTTAAAGCGGTTCACAGAATACATCTACTTACTAAGTTTCAACAGTATATTATTATCTCTTATAGTTTCGGAAAAAAGTGGCTGTGACATACGGACGGACAGATAGACAGACAGACAGACAGACAGACAGACAGACATGACGAATCTATAAGGGTTCCGTTTTTTGCCATTTGGCTACGGAACCCTAAAAACAGAATTAAATTATGTTTTAAGTGGGGCTTCTATACAACAAACGATTTTTTGTGCCGTTTTTTATACACCGTTAAATTTTGATCGTTTTAATCCCGTGGAGGGTCGATCCGGTACATGAAACACTATCGATTTGTAAAGATAAAATTAAAAAATAAATTACAATATTCATTTCTTTAAGAAAACGTCAACTGAGCGAGTCTATAGGTAGTTTTTATGCAACGTCGATTACTACTTACAGGTCATTGGACTCGCTCAACTGACGTTTTCTTAAAGAAATTAATTTCGTACATGCGTAAATTAATACGAGTTTTGAAAAAAAGGTACTTTATTTTTTAATTTCATCTTTACAAATCGATATTGATATACCGGATCGACCCTCCACGGGATTAAACCGATCAAAATTTAGCGCTGTATTGTCACCTCTACCATACGGTCCGGATTAAGCCGTCATTTATAACGCATACTTTTCGATGTGAACAATTTGCCCACTGCAGTCTTCCCGTCTAATTATAAGTGTCTTCAAGGCTAGAGTAAATAGGCTCTTAATAAACTAGTGCGCCTCACCATCAAAGATTGCATCACTGCTTACCATCAGGTGGCATCGCGGTCAAGTACTGGTTTACATTATTGAAAAAAAAAAAACTTAGAAAATCTGTTATTTTTTAGTAAGATGAAAAATACAACTAGCCATTGTTATCTCAAAAGACACTGAACTAAGACTTCGACATGAAAAAGTAATATTTTATCTGCGATATGATTGTGTATTTTTTTTGACGGCGCGCGCCGTCGACGACTTGGACTTGGTCCGGACAGTTACCGGACGGACGGACAGCGAGCTACCCATTGCTCACTGTCCGCAAGCCCGCGCCTACGGTGGCTGGAAATCGGGATCGGAATCCCGGCGGTGGCGAGAGCGCCGTTGCCTGATGCGGTCGGCCTCCTCTTTAGCGAGCATTACTGCTTCGCAGAAGTCGGCGACCGCCTGCCACTCCTCCTTGCTCCGGACCATGGCCTCGACCAAGGCCCGGCGCGAGAGGTCTCCGCCGCCGATCACCCCCACGAGGGCACGGCGATGCTCCGCCCAAGCAGGGCACACCGCGATTGTGTGCTCCACCGTGTCCTCCGGGCGTTCCGCACAGTGGCGACACCCGGGCGTCACTTCCGCTTTAATTCGGAACAGGAACCTCCCGAACTTGCCATTTCCGGTGAGGACCTGTGTCATGCGGAAGGTAAGGACGCCGTGAGGTCTTTCCAGCCACGCCTCAAAGAGGGACTTATCGCCATAATTGTGGCGTGCCCATAACGGGGTTGCGATAGTCGCTGACGCCATTCCACCATGAGATCCCGCCGGAGCTCTGTCCGCCATGCCGTGACCTGTCGCGGCAGGGGACTTTCACCCCGGCGTTGCATCTCCACGCGCATGTCATGCATGTGTCTGAGGACTGTTGCCTCCAGATCCCACGGTGGTAGGCCAGCCAGAAGGCTCGCCGCTTCGCAGGAAATCGTGCGGTATCCCCGCACCATCCGAATTGCCATGACCCTCTGGCAGGCGTTCAGAATGGCCGCCGGTCGCTTTTGCAGCGACGGCGCCCACACCGGCGCCCCGTAGAGGGACCATGGACCGAACGATCCCCGCGTAGAGCCTCCGGCAGGAGGCGTTTGGACCCCCAAGGTTGGGCAGGAGCCGCTTGAGAGCGACCCCAGTCCGGTTGAGTTTGGGAGCCAGACGTCGGAAATGCTCCTTGAAATTCCATCGGCTGTCGAGGATGAGTCCCAGATATCTCATCGAGGACCCGACGCCGATGCGAACTCCTCCCACCGTTAGTTGGGAACCCGAAGGCGGCGCGTTCCGACGGCCGCGACCGTGAAAACACATGGCCTCGGATTTGCGCAGCGCCACCTAGAGTCTTAACTCCTGGATCCTACCAACGACTATCGCAACCCCGCGTGTCGCTAGGGCGGCCGCCGCCCGGTATGACTCTCCCTGCGCTAGGACCAGCGTGTCGTCTGCGTAGCAGACCACGCTAACCCCGTCAGGGAGGTCGCCTCGCAGCACGTAATCGTACCCGATGTTCCACAAGGGTGGCCCTAGTACCGACCCCTGCGGAACACCGCACGACATCTCCCGACCCGCACGACATCTCCCGACATATGATTGTGTATGGAATTTACAAGTACTAGTTACCGAAATGGCACGTGGTCGTTTCAGAGATAAAGGTAATCGAAACAGAGTGTAAAATCCCACGACTTTACTTAAAAATAGAGAATCTTCCGGGCAAGCAGGTTTAGTGTCTGGTCTGGGCATCTGCCCGATAGATTTTGGATTGTTGTATACAACATTAGTTTTAGTATATGCGAAACCCGAATATAGTTTGTTTCGAATCAGTAACTGAATCGATTCCAAATATGCATTCTTTTTTTTAAGCTATTGCATAGCTTCTATCGCGGGTCTTGAGCGTGGAGACCGAATCCAGAAATTCCGTAACGAAAATAACCTAACACCCCCCACTCATTTGTTTTTTGAGCGTGGTGACCGATAAGAAAACAAATGAGTGAACAATCAATCGAAATTCAATTCAATGTGTGAAAGTGTAACTTCAATTAATATCAAAGAAAAAAAAAAACAAAGGAAAAAAAATACTGCATAAATAAAATAAATAAATAATTATAATTGCATAAGTTGATAAAAATGCCATGCAATAGCTTTACCGCGGCAGTCCCCGAGTGCCACACGTCTTTTTTTTTAATGTCACAAATTGAATACCACTAACACTAAGTACAGCACAGGTCACGGTAGGTCATAGCGTGCATTAGGAGCCAGCGCACAGCTGGTTGCGGGAGCAAAATAACCACTCAGTCGCCCGAATAGTCCGGTGACCATGTATTTGTATGGACCATAATTTATAACAAGCTTACAACTTAGTGATATTTCATGATACTGTCATGAAATTTTGTACATAGATTTCTTACATAAAAATACTAGACATAATATGTTTAAGGTTTAAAACTAATGTTGTAATGTTTTAATCGCGCGGGTAACTCATATACCGCGATGCAGGAAATTTTAGTTTGATTCCTATATTCCTATCCCTTTTTTAAGGTTGGGAGTTGATCAAAAAAATTCTCCCTCTGGTCAGGATGGAGTGTCAGGCTTTTACTAACTAAAACCCGCCAGTGTTCCTCCACTTGCCCTTTGAGTTCCAGGGCCACGACTCTTTTGAACAATCTTGCAGCCCTGTAGGCTTGTTGTCGATTCCTTGTTATATCTTTTCCACGTCGTTATTACTGATAGCATGTCGTTTTGTCCTGAGTTCCTGACACTCTTTATTTATTTATTTATTTATGTATACACAAACACTTATAATCGAAAATAACAAATAAGGATAAAAGAGTACAAAGGACCTGCTTATTTCGCAGAAATTTCTTCCAGCAGACCTGCGACAGGACAGTTGGATGAGATTTGTAGACATTAGGAAAAAAAAATGGACTGTATTATTTAAATTAAATCTCACAATACATACATTTATATACCGTCTTTAGAGTACACCTACGATGACAGTTTGATTTTTTTTTTATTATTGATAGGCTTGCGTTTGACCACCGTCTCACCTGATGGTAAGCGATGATGTGGTCGACGATGGAGCACTCTTGCCTAGAAGTAACCTATTCGAACAGTTTCAAATATAACTGCCAGAGAGCCTTCGTACTCCAGAAAAGAGCTATAAGAACTATGGTCCGAATATCACAAAGAGAGAGCTGTCGGCCACACTTTATAAATTTAAAAATTCTTACTGTGCCAAGCCTTTATATTTTAGTGTTATTGGTGAATTTTAAGAAATACCTACATAGCTATGAAACAAATGAGGAGAGACAGTTAAGGGAAAGTACGCGTAGGAAAGATTTTAAAAATAAAATAATACCTCAACTTAATATTGTTCAACATAGTCCTCAATATCAAGCAGTGTGAATTTTTAACAGGTTGCCCTTGGACTTGAAGAGTATAATTTACACGAGCTCGTTTAAGTCAAAGCCTTTCCTTTTGGAGAAATGTCTTTATTCGGTGGACGATGACATATCAACAATTTAAAATATATGTGATAATAATTAATGTGAGACTGAGTAGTAGTAATAATGTAAGTAATTGTAGTGACATTAAATTTTATTTTATTTTGTTATTTTTTATAATAAATTAATTGTATTTATAATTGTAATTAATGTAGTTTTAAGTAATTTCAAACACAATACAGATTGTTCTTGAATAAATGAATTGAATTGCATTGAATTCACTCTCGAGTTAAAGAAGCCTAAGTTGTAGCTATCAGGAAACACAGACTCCTTCAGGGAATTCCACTCCTTGGCTGTACGCACAATAAATACAAGCATCTTCTATCTTATAATCCAGCCGTAAGATAAAAACATACCTAATAGCTTGTAGTTTTACAGTTATACATTTCTATTATTAAAACTCTACAGCCCTACTAACTAACCATAATTTAAAAGCTGCTCATAAAACATAGTACAACACTCCTTATAAGATATTGAGTACCATGCATAATTCCCTTTTATTAATTGACAACAAAATCGAAACTATGACCTTAGTAAATGTTAGGGGACCTACAACGTACATGTGTAGCAAAGGTGCTTGTTTTTTGCTATTTACACAAATGTCATTTGATAGCAGTAATTAAAAGAGACTCTTAAAAGCCCGTAATTGCGTATTATCTAACTTACAGACACGACATGTGTCTGAAAAAAAGAAAAAAAAAAAGAAAACATGTTGACAGTTAAGGTGCCGTCGTATGTTAGACATTATTTTTTTCAAATTTAACAATTATCGACCAGTTTCACATTTTAAAACTCGTCACGATTTTGTCCGATGTAGCGACAACTTTTTTTTTAAACCAAAAATGATGTTAACAAGCTACAAATGCGCTTGCACCTTTTTTTCGCCCCATCTATCGGCAAAAGCGGGTACAACATTCCAAAAATCGATTTGACGTTGACATGTTTGTGAAAATTTATTCTGTTATGCCAAAAAGGGACTGGTCCTTATTAATTAATCAACAGGATACTTAAAAATGAATGTTATATGTGTCAGTTGTGTTTCAAATGTAATTAATAAAGGGTAGTATGTATTGAGTTTTTTTTTCTCAAGTCATCGAACCTACCCCTTATAGGCTGTATAATACGGTGACCATCAATTACCTTCCTTTAAAGGCCCTTAATTGCTTTTATCGTTGGATCTAGATGTCGCTGCCGAGACGAATGTCAAACGAACCTGAATCGTATCTTTTTTTTCTTTTTTCTTACAAAGTAATGCCAGTAATATTTATTGATATTGTGAAATAGTTTCAATGTGACTGAATTATTAATATTCTTTTGTGGGTCGCTACAAATGGCGATGTTTCTAACGAAGGTGGTGTTGTCTTTAATAGTGGCATTAAGTGTCGTAAAATATAGTGTATAACGTTCGTAGTGATGGGTTTTCTCGGTACGTGAGTGGAACTCTAAACGGGTTTATATAGAAGTGGTATTGGAAACAAGTTTAATATTCTATTACGATTTTATTTAATAACGCCAATTGTTTTTTTTTTATTGTTTCAAAACATTATCTGTCATTAGTTATGGAGAATTGGCTCGATGAAGTTTAAATAAGGCCTTCTAGCTAAATAGTTAACTTAATAATTAGTATAAGTTTTGAATCAAAATGTTTTAATAACGACATACATTATCTAATCACTGAATATATCTAAACGTGTCTGAACAAGCCACACACCAACAATTCCATATCAATAATTAAATTTGTTTTGACACTTATTTGACATGTCCCAAAAACAGGTTCGTAAGAAGAATTTAATCAACACTTTGGGTCTTATAAAAAGTTCGGCGTCGAACGTCCGAAGACTCAGGGATGGCACGCCTAAGTAATTGATATGTTACAGTCAGAATTTGTAATCGGTCAAAATTACTTTTGACTGTAAAAAAAATCCTAAAAACTTATAGGCTGTTGGAGTGTTCGAAAGAATGCATAATGTACCTGTAATAGGCATGCATACCAGTGCCTAGATTTTAATATTATTTTTTACAAAAAATCCTGTGTGTAATGCTGTTGGAGTGCCAATAAATAAATAAGAGTTACCACGTCCCTAGAACGCAAACAGTGTGTAAGTAAAAGTCTGATTCTTGCCTCCAATTAAAGTCGGATGATTTAAGAGCAGGCTTTTTAGTAATGAAACCGTTTTTAAATAGATTTCTTACAATTTCAATGTGTTAATAAGTACACTGAAATTAATATATTGCATTTATTTATCTAGATGATCAGGTAAAATTATCAAATACTTAAAAAACTTACTTCTTTAAAAAACCTATTCCTGCTACCTATAAGAAACAAGCGAAATTTCCCCTTTTCACCGTCTTAAAAGTAGATTTTCCAAAAACCCTTAGTGCTCGCCTACGACCCAAAGGGAAGGAAGCCTTGTGCGTTCATATGTCGGACAGTCTTTCTCCGTTTATTAAGTTTAACAAATGATTTTATTTTTTACAGACAAAACGAGTTTTAACTCAATATGACTTTAAACAGAATCTAGTCAAATCTGGTTTTGTCCAATAAACAATATAGACCGTAACAGCCATGAAGGAAATTCTTTTGTAGAATGTAGGGTCAGCTGTAATTGGTCGCCTCGGGGAAGACGGCCCATCGGACGCTTAAAATGCAGGGTTGTCAAACACGCGTTAAAGTCATCTTGTTTATTTATACAAGATGTAATAATGTTGGTTAGGTTAAAAAATAATGAGCTGATATTTTTTTTCGCTGTAATTTTTTAAATTACCAAGCATGTGGCGAATTATTATTTAGAATTAACTTAATTAGATGCCTATTAGTTGCAGTAATTAATGAAGCGCCGGTTAGTATTAACTATTACTGTCATTATGTACATTAATTAGGGATTAATTAAATATCAGTTAAATTTTTTTTATAAACTTCTATATTTCTTTTATAAAATTCTTTTAAATTAAATACTAATGCAGATGAAATTACAATCGTTCAGCCCTACAAATCAGTTCTCTTTACCATTGCCCGATAATTCTTTCACCAAGAATTTTATTTTCCGCGCTACCAGGTTCCATCTATAAAAAAAAAAAAATTGTAGTATTTAGGGTCTCTAAATATGTATTACAAAAAAAAAAATTATAGGTGGACGTTGGGACCGAATTCCTGGTCCCAAGAGCCCCAAGACCCAACGTTCTGTCGACAAAGTTTGTTACTGACCACATTTGACCCTTATACATATGTATATCGTCAGTCATAAGATTGAGAATGGTTAATTTTTAATGCAGTAGTGGTGTTATCGCAAGATTCATCGGTTGTCAGTGTAATCTTCACACTTTCTGACCTCAATTTCTTAATTTGTAATAATGTTCATCACTTATTAATTTTGTTGAGTGGGTCAGCTCTGCCATATTATGTGTGGTGTTAATTAATAAACTGCATTTTTAATATGCCTTCAGTAGCAGTGTAAATAAATGTCTACGGTGCGGATGACTAGTTCTTTTTTTTATTTTGTAATGATTTACACCCGTATTTATAAACAAGTAAAAGTGTGAGCAGTGGTGGCCGAGTGGTAACCGCCCCGACTTACGAGTTGTAGGTCGCGGGTTCAAATCCAGGCGCATTATTTTGTGTAATTTATTTCATCACCACAGCTCTCAAAACGGTGAAGGAAAACATTTTGAGGAAACCGGAATGTCCTAGAACCAAACATTCAAAGACATGTGACATTCACCAACCCACATGTAGGTCGCGGGTTCAAACCCAGCCAGGCGCATTACTTTGTGTAATTTATTTCACCACCACAGCTCTCAAAATGGTGAAGGAAAACCTCTTGAGGTAACCAGCATGTCCTAGAACCAAAAATTCGAAGACATGTTACATTCATCAGCCCAGCTGGGTCGAAGCCTACTGGGGCCAGGGTTAGCCCCGACAGGTAGCTCGGCCCCGGTATGATAGGCAAGAAGGAACGAGGTGAGTTTTTTAGTCAGTAAGAATCTGACACTATCTCCCGCTCCGCCCAAGGGTGGGGGATGTTATTGGAATGATTTTTACCCACAAAAAAAACCGACACTGGGTCCGCGCGGTGGATTACGGCCCATTCCCTCTCCTAGATAGGAGGCCTTAGTCCTAGCAGTGGGAACATTAAAGGCTGATTATGCTAAAATTAAAAGTAGCGATTTGTATTAAGTATATAGTTAGGAAATTGCTAGAAGTTAGAACTGCCAACGAACAAAAACAACAACCACCTAGTGTCGAGTGTTACTTGAGCATTTTCTCAAGTAAGTAACGTGTGTTACTCCACTTTATAGGTAATGACATTTTGTAATTAAGAATTCTAAACTTAAGTAATTACTTCTTTATAAATACGGGTGTTAAACTAGTGCTTGACTGCGATCCCACCTGATGGTAAGCAGTGATGCAATCGTTGATGGTGAGGCGCACTAGTTTCTGAAGAGCCTTTTTTTTTGGTGCCTTGAAGACACCTAGGATGGGAAGACCGCAGCAGGTAAACTGTTCCAGTCTTTCAATGTACGATGTCCTCAATGAGGATACGAAATAAATTATGTATGTTCTGCAAGGCTGTTATTGAAAGGAAAGTACAATTTTTGTTTTCAATTTAAAATTAGTTGAAGACGGTGTTTCCGAAATACCGTTACAAACTCATTGTTCGAAGTCTCTTGAAAAGTCCATAGAAAGTGTCGTATGTAGCATATATACGCTATGGGCTGCGAGAAGAATTACCGTGGCCCTGAAACGTAAAGCGCAACTGAAGAAACACAGGTGGGTTTTAGCCAGGAAAAGTCTAACACGCTCCCGCTTCACCCAGAGCTGGATGAGTTTATTAGATGATTGCCCATCAAGAAAACAAACATAGTTGTCAGCAACAGCAGAGGCCTAACCGGGTCAAAGCCTACTGGGGCCAGGGTTATCCGAAAGGGAACTCGAGCCCCGGTATGAAGGCTTGAAGGAACGGGGTGGATTTTTTAGTCAGTAAGAGTGACACTATCTCCCGCTCCACCCAAGAGCGGGGGTTCTCACCATAAAAAAAAGCATACGCTATGTTTGTATTACATGTAGTTATCAACTATCCACCAGTCTACATTCTACCAAACATATGACATTAAAACAGTTTTATTAATATGCCTGAACGATAGCTATGTGCAAAATATTCGACAACATATTTTAACTGAAGCATTCCTGGTTAATATCATTAATGGCGGATATCGAGGGCCCATTTATTGGCTAAATGTTTATTAGTTCGTACGTGGAAATCATATTGGACATTTTTTGGGTCTGTAAATCTTTTTCAGTAAGTTGTTTGGTGATGGCGATATGTTAGATTCATGTTTTCGAGTTTTGTCATATAGGAGCGCACTGTTCCCGCGCGCCTCAAGGATTTGTCAGCAACAGCAGTGGCCCAGCTGGGTCGAAGCCTACTGGGGCCAGGGTTAGTTTCGAAAGAGTAGCTCGGCCAGTATGAAGGCACGAAGGAACGGGGTGTGTTTTTAGTCAGTAAGAGTCTGACACTATCTCCCGCTTCGCAAAAGAGCGGGGCATGTCATTTGATGATTTTCCCACCGAAAAAAAAACTATAATCAGTCTTATAATGTTCCCATTACTGGGACTCAATCCTCCTCTTAAGCCTGCCATACATAGTAGGGAATACCGGTCAGGTTTGCCTGTACCTACCTACAAAAGACTAGTTGCCGTAAAAAATGTAATTAGTCCGTTTTTTAGATTATTCAAAAATTAGGGACACGTATTTTTTTATATGTAAATTAAACCAAAAATGACAAAGATTATAGCCCATTAAAGTTACGTGTAAAGTCACGCAGTGCTGAATTTTTTCGCACGGGGTGACGTCACACGTAACTTTAATGGGCTATATCTTTGTTATTTTTTGTTTAACCGAAAAAAGGAAAAATACGTGTCCAATATTTTTTTATAATCTAAAATACGGACTAAATAAAATGTACCGTCAACTGTGGCAACTTGACCATATTTTTTTTCGAATTTATCAAACAACTATGATACTGATAGTTTTTTTTAATATCATAAGATTTGTTTGTGACCATAATGAACTGATGATTCATAGTAACAAACGATTTCTTTAAAATACCTTAAAATTGGCATTCTAGAGAAAGAAATATAACAGAGGTCAAATTGACACCATTTTGGCATCTTGACCTAACTATCACTTTTCATAGATAATTGCATATTATTTTCTATTTTAGGTCAATTTGGCCATTTTTCACAACAGCAAAAACACGTCTTGTCACCATTCGACTTCAAAACGCTATATTTTTTTTAACAAACAGCGTTATCACAATGGAAAAAGAAAATGTTGTCAATGGTAATCATAAAAATCTACTACTGATAAAATTATACGTAACACTATCTTAAATTCTACAAGTAAAAAGGTTTTGTTTGTAAAGGTCACTTATGGGCAAGTTGCCCTGCCATGCCTGTCAAGTTGCCACAGTTGACCGGTACTTAATTATTTTGATCCTGGAAACTACTCTATTAAATCGTACAGGCAAATCGGAGCGTGTATGTTACACAACTGTGCAGGTTTCTACACAAGCTTACCTGACAGGTATAACTAACTGTACAGGCAAACCTGTCAGATATACCCTAGCGTGTATGGACTTTTAGAAAAGGGCATGTGCCGTAATAGTGTTGCCAGGTTCATTTGGATAAAAATCGGGACAGATGGTAAAACATCGGGATTTAGAGTTTTAGATCGGGACATTTTTTTTTAAAGATTTTTTTTTAGGTAGGAAATCATCCAAGGACTCCTCCGCTCTGGTGTGGAACGAAAGGGCGTGTCAAACTTTTACTGAGTAAAACCCAGACTTCTTCAGTCGCTCTTTGAGTTTCAGGGTATTTGATTTATCGCGACATTTAGCGTCCCGATCAGGTGCAAATCGGGTCGCGTCCCCAGACCCCTAAAAATCGGGACATCCCGCGCAAATCAGGACGCCAGGCAACACTAGCCGTAATCCACCACGCAGGAGGCCCAGTGTGGGTTAATGGACGTCTCATGTCTACGAATTTTAGTTCTAAGACATGCCGTTTCCTCAAGATACATATTTTCTTTCGCCGTTTCGAGAGCATTGGTGAAAACCCTTACTGAATTTGAACCCGCGACTCTTACACGAAAGTCGGAGCCATGACTACTGGGCCACCATTGCTCCTAACACGTTATTAGCATATATTTTTAAATTTTTTTGACCATCAATTAGTTTTCTCTAATCAGACGAACTTAGATTTGCCTAAAGAACCTACTATAGAAATAGCTGTTGCTAAAAACTTGGTCTAAATACATGTGTGATGTTCATAGAAAAATTGCAACTTAAAAGTTTGTAAATAAAGCATATTTATGTCAATAAAATCATTCCACAATCACCATAAATAATTCTATTCACACGGTCCCATTGATCGTGAACGAGAACGAATAAATGAAATGAATACCTTGACTCGTTCACCCCAAAAGCCCTTCAACATTAAACAATCATTCTTTAACGTCAAACAGACAAATAGTTGAACACAAACATGTGTAATCTCACGTAAAACCGGACCACGAATTACTGGGGAATTGGGAAAATCTATTACCCTTGATTCGGGGTAAACACGTACGAGTGGGGTAAACTGATTCCGACTTATCCAATTACGACCCTCCGTTAACAGACGAACTTATTAGATGGACACTATTCTGGTGACCGCACGATATTCCTGGACTTGGAAAGTCGCGTGATAGTTTTGAAGACCGTGAAAAGTTGAAAAAGAAACAAAAAAAGAAAGTAAAATCATTTATTTTAGAATCTCACAGCACAGGAAAAACGATGTTTACTACTCTTACGAATAATTGAAAATAAAAATACAACAAAAAAAAACATCAAAAAAAGAAAAACACGCTCCTTATCTCAGCATATTATGCTGTGATATTTAAGATATAAAAACAAATAAGTAATACTGGCAATAATAAACCCTTATTCCCAACGTCCTCAGGTAATACGTATGTCTAGGAACATGTTAAGTTTTGCTTACACATTTGGGTTTACAGGTAAACCGTTTGTTAGCACCTCTTGTCAGACTTTTGCCAGGGACACGATTTGTATAATTAGTTGTTTTTTATAAACAATTAAATTACTAAGGCTCACTCTGGATGACAACTCACTCCCTCTCCTATTAAAGAGGATGCCTGTGTCGCAGCCGCTACGGTAGGTGCAAAATGGCGAATGTCAGATTATGACTATCGCTCGACATTTGACCATAACTCCCAAATCCAGAATACACCACCAGTGTAATCCAAGGTGTAGTGATTTAAACGGCCTACTGGCTACCAAACGATGAGAAGAGGATATTATAGCATTCCAGCTAATGCAAGCGGAAATACTTCGTGTTTTATTGGGAGAACGTGGGATTAGATCACATGATTGGATCTTTGTAGATATTTTGATTATCGACGATAGTTTTTGTGTTAGAGATATTTTTTTAGAAGAAAGATCGTTAAACATTCTTTACACACGATCTGTTCGATATGTATTTAAAGTATACTAGCTTTTGCCCGCGACTTCACCAGCGATCATAAAGCATAGCCTATGTCACTCAGGAATAAAGCAGCTTTCTATCGATAAAATTTTTGGCAATCGTTTCAGTAATTTCAGAGAATACCTCACGCAAAAAAAAACAAACTTTGCCTCTTTCTAATATTAGTGTACTTACATTATGATTGAAATTTTAACACCCAGCCAAGCACATCACTTTGAGTAATTTATTTCTTCACCACTGCTTTCAAAACGGTAAAGGAAAACATGACGAGAAAAGCGGCATGTCCTAGATCTAAAAATTCAAAGTCATGTGACATCCACGGAGCAGTTCATTCCCTTTCCTAGAGAGGAGGCCTGAGTACCAGCAATGGGATTTGAAAGGATTGGGATTACAAAGCTGTTTTTTTTTAATTGTTAATAGGCTCGCGTTTGACCACTATCTCACCTGATGGTAAGCGATGATGTGGCCGACGATGGAGCACGCTTGCGATACTAAGTTTATGTTTAAAATGGGTTTAAAAGTGTTATTGTCTTGTTTCAGGAGAAGTCTGGCGAGCCTTACCCCGGTAAACTATCGGTAAAGTCGGACCTAAGTCCTGTATTTGGTGAGTACACTTATTTATCATTATATTATATCTAGGACCTTCCCGTAGAATTAAACAACTTTTCGAAGTACATATTCCAATAAATAGTACATAATCCATATACCTGACCAGTACTTCTACCATGAGTTTAAAGCAATAGTATTTGTCGATACTAGATACCGACTACGTAAATATTTTGTATGGCAAATTTTACAGCGCCTCTAGCGGTCACTTACGGAACCAAAATTTGCCATACAAAATATTTACGTAGTCGGTATCGAGTATCGACAAATACTATTGCTTTAAACTCATGTTAGAGGTACTGAGCTGACCAGACCCAAAGTCGAGAACTATGGACGGAATAGGAGCAGGCCTTAGCCCAGCAGTGGGACATGTAATAACTAGCTGTACCCTGCAGCTACACCCGCATTTTTGGTTACTGCTCCGCTCCTGTTGGCCATAGCGTGATGTTAGATAGCCTATAGCCATTCTCAATATATGGGCTATCCAATCCTAAAATATCTTTTATCAAAACGAATCAGTACCTAGTTCCTGAGATTAACACATTCAACTAACCAAACAAACTCTTCAGCTTTATAACATTAAGTATCTGATAAAACCTGACCCACTATGCTGAAGGATAAGAACTTATACAAATGAATTCATAAAACGCCTTCAGGTTATAGGTACTCGATCTAAGTATCAATACTTATTCTTAAAAGACTGAAGATAACATGCACGAAACTCCCAAAAACATGAAAAAAAATAATTAAGAATTTTTGTTTTGGTCATGGCTATATCCCAAGGGATATTGCCAAAAACCTAGGGATGTTGCGAAATAATCGATTACAGTAATAGAAGTTCGTAAGTAGGTACAAATTGCGTTCTGTCCTTCTTGACAACCGTAGACTTATTAAACAGCTCGAAACAAAAAAAAAGCTTTACTTAAAAACCCATAAGAAATCTTCTAAAGAAGTCAAGTTTCACACTATTCATATTAGTAAGCATATCAAATCGATCACGCCTCTACCAGCAGTGCCTTACCAATAATCTGTTACACATATAATTACAAGTTTTATTATCACCGCACAACTATAAGCCAATAAATCAGAATATCATTAATATTATTAAATCTTCGTTGACTGTGATTTACGATGAGAAGAATTAAAACAAGATTTTTTGTTCACATTAGTAGTCGAAAACACTTTTAGTTTTTGGTAGAACTTGTATTTTGTGCTATTTTTAGAGGAAGACCAACGGCTAAAAACCTAAGATAGATCCTGATCTTGTTGCTGAAATAATAAGAGCAGCACAAGTCGATCTCTAAAGTTAAGCAACTGTTGCCAAGCCCAGTTTGTAGATGGGTGACCACTATACCGAGATTCCTCCGAGCCGTAACACGTGAAGCCATTGGTCACGGCTGTCAATTGTAGATCTATGACAGTCATTACGGATAGTCAGAAGCCGGGAAATTTGACACCCGTCTAACCAATAGGTGTCGTGTTACCCCATTATTGGGTTGTAGACCTGCATCTTGTTAAACTGGAAGCTGACCTCTATTTGAAAAAAAAAAACGGCAAAAGTTTCATATTAAACTGTCTCGATAGTAATAGATAACAAAGTATCAAGAAAACTTAGCTTTATCAACATAAACTTAGTCAAATAACTTAAAGACACTAACGGTGAAGAAAACAAACAAAGTAAGGAAATGGCAAACGTTCAAAGAGCGAATGTAGTGATCAATGCTTATGGCTTCTCTGTACGGGAACAAGCTTTTGTCTTCTAGTATTATGAGACTAGGACAAAAGCTTATACCTACTACCTACCTACCAACTCATACAGAACCTGCCAAAGTTGTTAAAAATAAGTCACCTTCATTTATTTAACTGCCATTTCTTAGTGTCAATGTCATTGTAATTCAAACTTAGAAGGCTTTTAAGAGATTAACTGAAATTCTCTTTCAACCGTTAAATAATCTTCATTAAACACTTTTTCCTCCACCATCATGTACCATAAATAAACGCATATTACACCCAAAACTCTTCCATGTACACGATAATCGATCTTATCCATAAATCGTTCCGACTAGTGATGTGAAATTGATTTCGTACCAACTATAAGGCTGGTATTACGTGGTCTTAATGCTGTATCTCGCCTGCGGCCATTAACTCGGAATTATGTATGTTTTATCGCCAGCTTATAATCATCTGTCACTATCGTTACAATATTTTCGTATAATTTCATCTTGCCCCACCTCTGTAGGGATGGGATTTTATCGATAATGATCGATTGATTTGGTATAGTGACCTAATGATGGACATAAATTAGACGCTGATTTATGCAGATAGCGAGATATGAATAAACAAATTATGGTCAGTAACATAAGGTAGAAATTCGAATCTAAGGTTCCCATGAATAAGATTCTCGAACATAATTCGCAAAACCTACGCTTTGCACCTGTCCGTAATATCATAACGGTTTAACTAACAATTTAATGACAGCGCTGATGTGTGTCTTTCAACTTGTCTACAAAGATTAATACACGCACTTCAGAGGACCACACTTCAATTTAAAACTTGTTAACATCCATTGTAACATGCAAACATAAAGATGTCTCAACTACTTGACGTACTATATCTTGTCTCTCATCGCGCGATAACGGCACATTACCATCAATCATGCGAGCATAATCTCTCGACAAACTCAGTTTTATCGATAACTTTTCTCACGTGCATATCGACGCCCGTCCATCACTAGCCGTACCTCGTTATTTGTTGTTATTAGTGTTGTTTTTTTTCGTTATTTTTTCTTCGGGATGTTTTCGAGAAACCGGTTACAGGTTCTAATCTGATCAACTCGCCACGACCCTGCCTTTGGAACCAGTAAAAAGACCATAATGAAATGACTTACAATAAAAAATGTTGAATTGTTATAGTGTTTTTGAGTTTACTGCCTATTTTGTAGCCTTAGGTTTTAAGTTTAGTTTTGGGAGTTGAATTAAATAACAATTTTTTTTTAAGAATGAGATGCGTATCTAACGGATTTGGTAAAACATTTAATCCTATTAATTTTTCACCGCTTAACCTGGTTCTTATAAAGCGATAGATCAACAGATTTTCATGCGTAAAATCCAATAATTTAAACGATAAGCCCTCTTAATATTCGTTAATTGGTGCAGAAAGGCACATCAAATTCTATCTAGAACTATTTTTGCTCACCAGCCTATCATAAGCCAACTGGTTTGGAGATTAGTTTAAATTATATTTTGGCTTAGCATCCTCATAATACAACACTGTTAATAAACCAATTTAAATACAAATAATACTTTAAAATAGAGTATTAAATTAGTAAATTGTAATTTATCATCTGAATCCTATGTTAAAATCAATTTAATTGGACATAACGGTATCAAATACGATGTTATCATGTTAATGCATATTATTATAACACCACAGTGTTATGTTAAATATAAAAATAATGCTAGATTTAATAATGAAGTTAATGTACCGATAAATTAGGTTTTGAATTAAAATTTGACTGACCATTTAGAGATCCGTAAAACAAGAATCAAAACTCAAATTGAAAATAATTATTAGAAACATATTAGTGCGTTGGTTGAGCCAAAATACATTGATGTCAATCATCACTTAACAATTATAATAAAACAATGCGTTTTGGCTAGAAGTAATTGGCAATTAAATAATGAACAACTGTCAAAGTGTCAACGACTGGCAGCATAATCTTTTAAGATGTACAATAATTTATTTATATAATTATGTATTGAATGTTATACTATGTATAACTATTAAATATTTCTTGTTCATATATCAATTGAACAGTTCGACATCATCCACGATGTTATCGTAAATACGATAATTGACAAGTATTAAAATAATAGGTATTTATTTATTTATTTTATTTATTTTAACCAGAACGACAGAATGCCAATTACACTGATTACAAAAGGTACAAATTATGTAAAACCTAATTAAAGAAAATACAACAAATAATGTAACTAAACCTCTCATTCAGTCTTCTCGCAAATCGCCAGACATTCGGTCAATATCTCCTTCTCCTTCTCCTCCTTAGCTTACCTTTATATACAGGTGATGGAAACCAGCCTGTCCTAAAACCAAAAAATCGAAGACTTCTACCACCATCATCATCATCATCATTTTAGCGAAAGAAAGACGTCCACTGTTTGACATAGGTCTCCCCCAAGTGTCGCCACGATGAGCGGTCCTGTGCGTCTCGTATCCATCGGATTCCACCAGCATTGAGAATATAATGAGGCTGATTATGCTATGCTATTAAAATATAAAGTCAATTCATTTTCTAAAGCGCTCTGTTGCTTATAAATTCAAATATAAGCTTCTTAATCCGCAAACCTAAGGTAGCAACATAAAACATATTCTATTAAATCATTTGCTACAATCGTCTCAGCTTCCCATTTTAAATTTTCATGGTGACGGAAAATAGTGAAGAAAGATTTCTTGAAAATGACTTCAAATTTTCAAAAATACAACCACCGGTAAATCGTTCCGTCATCGTCACTATCTCCTTCATTAATGTCAAAGTTGAGAATAGCTTTACGCAGCCAACTATTACACTAAGAATGAGCTGCATACCCGACATCCATACTTCGGATGCTGCACGTTCCACGCGCTCTGGCGCCGATTAAATCATCATCTTCTGCCCAGCGGGTTCTAGGCTGACTGCCAGAGACATGACGACAAGAGTAATCGTCTTATTGACTGGTTAACGTGCTGGGTAAGATGTGAAATAGGTGGGGGAAGTGTGACTGGTTGATAAGATGGCATTTAGTGTTTTTCATTTCTGGGGGCAAAACAAAAAAGTAAAATAATTTTATCTCACTCGCTCCGGAATCGTTTATCGCTCTTTTCATTAGTAAAACCTCAAAAAAAAAGCCTAAAAATCTGTTGCATGTTTAAAGATGAGTTAGTGGATAAAAAAATGCGAAAAGAGACTAAAGTAAAGATGTAAGACATTAACCAGTGAAACAAAAGTCCAAACTTAGTCTAGAGAAATCTTAACAATGTCAAAAGAAAAAAATTAAAGGAAAATCTTACGGAACCCGTAACACTTATAAAACAAAATCACGTCATCGTCTTCAAAAATATGTTGTCCTAATTTAATTTAAAGCTCCAAATCTGATAATAAATTTACTCAAAAATGTGCTACACATTTAATTAAATAGCAACACCACAGAGGTTTAACTTGCCAGTAAATACGTCACATCCGCTCCAATAAACTCGTGTTCCATATTCAAAACAGGTGAAAACTGGCATGTAGTCTTGTTTGTCAGTCTGTCGCCTTGTCTCTCATAAAGTGGTCGGTTTAAAGGGTTTCTGCAAACAGTTTAGTTAGTGTAAGCAAATTGTAGGAAATACTTTAATACCTAGTAAAATAGAGGATCTTGCTAGTTTGTATTATGTTAAGCTTTTTATGGTCTAGCCGTGGCATACTTGGCACTTACGAACTTCTGGGCGTAGCTTATGGCATTTGTAGCTATTAATGAACTACATAGTATTGTGACAAAATGCTACTCTATGATTGCATAAGTCTTTTGGTATCTTGTAGAGAAAGTAGTTGATTGAAATATCATCACTTGGTGATGCAAAATCTCTGTTTTTTCCGGCAAGAACGTGAAGAATTTTTCCAAGAACTTCATACCTCGAAAATTAAGTTTAGTAAGAACTTAAGATTTCTTATTAGGAACGTCATTAAACGTTCGTATTTTAAATTACTGAGGTTCAACCTTTCGAATATGGAGACACAATAGAAAGACAATAAGAGAGAAAGAGAATGCTGGAGTTCGCTTGGGGTTTAATGAATTAAGCAGAATTATCGAATTCTAAAAATAGCAATCATTATTTCGCCTTCTCACAAACAGCAAAAGCTAAAACAAAAAACCCATCATAACACATTTGAAATCTAACAGAAACCAAGCCAGTTTTTCTACAACTTATCACTACCCTTAAAATACTTCACCGTTTTCCTGCATCCTTTTCCTTTTCATCCACTTTCCCACCCTCCATCTCTCTTACACAGTCAATTTGCGAGTACGTCTCGAGTCTTCATGTTAGTACCTGTATTTTGTGTCATTATATCCAAGATCTAATTGGAACTTGATATGCGTACACAATTAGAGTCTCGTCGTTTTGGATTAACGAGCTTTTTACACTTGCATCTGGATTTGGTTTCAGTCAGGGACTGAAGCGTATGTAATACTTGTAATCTGTACGAACATATGATAGAACAACATGATAGAGAGCAATGGTGGCCGAGTGGAACGGCCTCGACTTACGAGTTGTAGGTCGCGGGTTCAAACCCAGCCAGGCGCATTACTTTGTGTAAATTGTTTCATTACCACTGCTCTCAAAACGGTGAAAGAAAACATTGTGAGGAAATCGGCGTGTCCTAGAACCAAAAATTTGAAGATATGTGACATTCCTCAACCCGCACTTGGCCTGTGTGGTGGATTACGACCCATCCCCTCTCCCACAGAGGAGGCCTGAGTCCAGCTGTGGGAATATTAAAAAAGGCTGATTGTGCTTGTGTGCTGTGTGTATGAACATAGAAAAGGAAATAAGGGAAGTTCTATGTGATTGATGTAATCCGTGCGATGTATCAACTTTATTATCTGATAAAGTGCTAAGTATGATGTAAAAGGGGGATTTAGAAAAAAAAAATTGATGATCGATCGACTGATATCTAGATAACATGTGCAACTCCAGATTTTTCCGTGGTCGTGCGGTCTTAGAGGTGATATCAAGTATATCAATAGCTGCACTTCACTTATAGACGTAGATAAAATAACGTGCGACATTTGTGACGTCGTCTATATAAACAAGACACTTTATCTAACGCAAGTCCTAAACTCTTAACTATGATGCGACAGCTTCATAAATCTGGTGGAACTTATGAGTTCCATTGAACTCTGTTAATTACAAGGTGAAAATGATATTTGAAGTAATAAATTAAACATAGGTATGTCAGAGGTTGTAGTAGCATTTGATTATATCCCGACACGCGTTCTTCTCTAACTTGGACATCAGTGTTGATGATATTAAAACACATTTAGAGTTCCTTAGCAGCGCTACAAAATTATAATTTGCTTCGCCGACACTTCGTACTTATTATGACCGTGTTTGTGCTTCGATGTTCAACGTTTTTTTTTTATTCTGTATCACATTAACACTTGACATTTTCTTTTTTTATTAAACTGACGGGTACAAAGTGTTAAGTTTACTTTTTTTTCTACATACATCCTTGATTATTCACTAAGGTTGTAGTCACAAAAATCTGTATTAAAAGCACATAATTACTCAATATTTTGCAGAAGGTACGGGGAAAAACAGTGTATTTTGATAACCTATATTAGCAAGCTTGGCACTCAATTAAAATAATTCGATAAAAACAAGGCTGACGCGCCCCAATCAACGTAATTTTTGTTTGGCGTCACTGATCAAAATATTTGTTAGTATTTTTCAAAATAAAACCCACCACTTGCAATCTCCCTTATTGCGTTTCTATATTACCAGACTCCGCTTTGTCATCGATATTAATGTTATCGCCAATAAATGATATGTCAAAATGACTTCCATTAAAAATCATAATGTATTTTACCCGTGATTTACTTACCTCCACTGACCTCACTTACTTTTATCTGTTCAATATGTCTCGCTCAAAATTATCAACAATAAAAGACAAGGTGTCCTTATTGGGAACATTACTTAATATCATACTATATTTATACTGAACCCAGGACACATTAACACCTACGTGCATTATAAGTAAAACACGTTTTTTTCACTACCCGTTTTTGTCCAAGCAATCCGGTAATTGGTTAGTAGGTAAGCGGTCCATATGTCATCAATCACTCGGAGGAAAAAGTTCACTTTTGTTTTAAATTAAGAATTAAAAAGTGAAATATTAAATTTAGTTTTTTAGTGGCGTTGTTGATATGGGTCTGGAAGTTTAGTTTTATTATCACATAGCTGGAGTGAGTTCCCCTACATTTTTGTTTTAATAAGGAATTGATCTTATAAAGAACCTGTGTACTAGACTCTGTGTATAAATAGCAATGCTTATGATCCTTAAGGGGACTACAGGAGTAATCACGAGTTTTATAATGCGCAAAAGTATATGATCCACTGCAGTAAAGGGAATCAGAAAACTATATGTTATTCTTCAGAATAGATGCTAGATAGATCGCTGTGCGAATCGAATGCTAGATAGTGTCTTCAAAACACAATACAGCTAATTTAATACGACAGAAAAAAATCATGGATATGCCTCTAAAAATACTTTAATCGATTAAAAATTGGAGTAATTATACATGGAATCATTCTGATTGTTTGTCAGATTATTCTACGGGCACAGTTTTACCGTCATAATGTTTTAATTTTATAATGAAATCTATAGATATTTAGTAAATTGCTAAAATGCTTCGTATTAGTTGCGCATCTCTTTCTTTTGTATGCAGTCTGAGAGGGACTGCACTCTAGGTGTTAATGAGTTTAGTAAGAGGTATGGACGAACTGCTAAAATTTAAAACTGTCAGTATTAAATTGTGGTATGTTGGACACGACGAAGTCTATGACCAGTGCGTGTTGCCAGTGATGACATATAGCTCTGAAACGTGGTCGCTCACAATGGGCCTCTTCAGAAGGCTTAAAGTTACCCAAAGAGCAATTCGGAGTTTCCTTGCGTGATCGAATCAGAAATGATGATATCCGCAGGAGAAATGAGGTTGCCGATATAGCACGAAGAACGCCATACTTAAAAATGGTAATGGACAGGGCACATTGCTCGCAGAACAGATGGCCGTTGGGGCCGAAAGGTTCTGGAGTAGCGATCTCGTACCGGAAGACGCAGCTTTGTAGGCCTCCTACAAGGTGGACCGATGACCTGGTAAAGGTTGCGGGAATCCGATGTATGCGAGACGCACAGGATCGTTCATTGTGGCGACACTTGGTGAGGCCTATGTCCAACAGCGGACGTTTATCGGCTAAAATGATGATTAATGAAGATGATTATTAAACTAAATGTTCACGTAAAAACTTACTTAATTAATAGGGTTTTATTTTAAAATAGTAATAATTCTAACTTCTCTTGTGATAAAACAAGTTGTGATCAATAAAGTAATATTTGTATTAATCTCTTTTGCTGCCAGCCGAACTGAGAATTAGTGGTACGTATAAAAACAATTAATTTGTTGTAAACGAGCGTATTATTTAAATATTTTATGCAATTTTTGTGCTTAATCCGGAAAGTCGACACCAATCCGACCATTTAGGTATTTATGCGGAATATATTTATGATACTATTGCTGCAATCAAAATACTTGGTGATAAGTTTCAATTTGGTGAAAAGATTAAGTCAGGTCAGAGGGTATGAGAAAAGGAAACCCGTGGTCCTAGATCGCAAAAGGGCAGTAAAAGGCTGATACGCCCCTTCACCTTCAGCAAAAACAAAAAGGTCAGGAGGCAGACAACGAATTATTAAAGAAAAACTATATTAAATGGTTAGATTCAGAATATTAATACTTATCTGCCATGAGGAGTTTATTCGAAGACATGTGACATTCACCATCCCGTACTAAGCCTGCGTGGTGGATTATGGCCCACTCCCTCTCCTAGAGAGGAGGCCTGAGTCCCAACAGTGGGAACATTAAAAAGGCTGATGATAATGATGATGACATGAGGAGTTTCTTTCTAACATCTTTTCACTAAATAACAACACTTCTATTACCAGACCATATGCTAACTTCTAAGGTTATTGCTAATTGCAAGCTCCAGAAATATCACGAGGGTAAAGTTTTGAGGGTGGGGTCCTGGGTTCGATTCCCGGGTTGAGCGAAAAGTGGTATTAGTTTTTTTCATTAGGAATTGCTCAGAAGCAGTTAGGAGTTTGGATGTTGATGGTGTGATTGATACTCCCGTGCTTTGAAAATCATATAAAGCCGGTCCATGTCTGATTGCCATGCCATCGGACTCTGAGAGTAAAAAGCTAGAACTACATTAGACCGAAGCACACGTGTAACGCGCCTGATTTGTACGTAGAACGTCGTCGCGTGGCGTGGATCTAGTGTAGCTCTACAAGTCTAGTTTCCATATAAAATGTATTGAGACAGACGCGCCCAGGTGCCGCGTGTGTGGCACACGTGTGCGTAGTGTAGCTCTAGCTTAATAAAGGAACAGAGAGTGCACCTGTGTTTACGCACACGCTTGTGTACTACAATATCTCCTGCGTACTTGGATTATCTCAGGAGATATGCCACCTTGATCGAAATTCGGTAAGGTTTTAATGATGAAAGAAAAGGCCAAACCAATGGTAGAACAAAACCGCATGAAAAATCCCAACAATCATGTGTTTTAAACACATCATTAAACAGAGTGATTCATATGGCTTATATAAAAAACTGGTCAAGTGTGACTCGGACTAGCGCAGAAAGGGGAATCCTTTCTGTACTACAATATTAAAATCGAGCAAAAAAAAAAAACGCTGACAAAAATAACGTTTCTTGTTTAGGAACCTCCTTTAATTTTAAATTTTCTTATTTGTTATCGTAGTCGCAATAAAATATATTATATAAAATAATAAATGCACATTCTGTAAAAATTTCAACTCCTTAACTTAAGGGCCAAGCGCCCGAAAAGTGCCATAAAACAGTGATTTTCTGAGGCCTACTCCTCCGTAACGGCTAGGTCAATTGGTTTGAAAAAAATATATGTTAATAATAGATTCATGAACAATAATATCAACATTTGATTTTTTCGTGCAATTAATACTTTTGTCAAAAACAAATATTTAGCAATTTCGCAACTTTTCGCAACTTTTCCCTACTCCTTCGAAACGGCTTGGACCTTTAGAAACATTTTTACACATAAAAATTGGTGGTTAAATATCCTTCAAAGTGAACATTGCATATGTAAATCAATCAATATCTCGCAGAGAAAATGGATTTAAAGCGCTTTCCGGGCGCCGCTGGCCGCAAATAAATGCACAGATTTTCGTACTGCCGCCTAGGCGAGTGCGAGAGTTACGTTCACATAATTTCGGTCAGATGGTTCAAGGGACTATACGCCTTAAGGTTTATGAGATACATACTCTGCCAGATGGACAGATAGACGGACAGCAGAGGCTTAGTAAAAGGGTTCCGTTGGCACATATCGGATATGGAACCCTAAAATTGACCGCCATTACAGGTCCCTAGTTATGCAAGTTTATTATATTGTATGTTGGAGGTAAAATAAATACAGCACCTTATAATTTGTGACCGGGGCACCCTCTTATGGGCAGGTAGCCGAGTTTTTTTTTACTAGTCTTCGTCCATGAGTCATTTGGATGGGTGTGTATGAGTGTGTGATGGATGAATGGATTTATCATAAGATCTGATGAGGTGTAGGTTTTAGGTTGTAGCTTTTTATTTTTAGGTGGGACCATCAAATAACTTCTTCCGCTCTGGGTGGAGGGAGAAGGAGTGTCTGGCTTTTTCTGATCCACACCTGTGTTTCTTTAGTTGCCCATGAAGTTCTAAGGCGATAGACCCTAGTATTTAAATAATCTGGAATTAGGGATGCTGTCGTAAATGTACCTAAAATAAAAGTGTTCTCTGTTTTCAACTTTATTTGCTTACTTATAACAATAATTTATAATAGTTGTTGCATCTTCAACATTAACAGAATTACTATAACACTAAAAATCCTCATAATGTAAAAATAGTCATAGTCATAGTAGTTTATTGATAAGGGATCCTTACAAGTCATATAAACTTTGTAGAGTTCATCTGTCTGAAACTTCAGATAGTAGGCAAGCGAATAATACTGCCCACCTCCCTAATTAACCAAAGTCAAAGTGACTTTGGTTAATTAGCCCATGTAAAAACATTGAAAAAACTATATTTTGCAAGTAATCGCAAAACTATAAATCATAAAAAGAAAAAAATCTCTTTAATAAAAATTTCGCCAAAACTGACGCAAACTTTGTCATTGAAGCTAAATCAGCTACGAATAAAATTGTAACCCTAGATAAGATTCCAGCGATTATTATGAATGGATATGAGCGATATTTATCATTATTTTCAGAAATCGATTGTTTGATCAGGACTTTATCAATGCCATTTGCATATACATCGTCCGTATCTGTGGTATCGATGAGATCGAGTGATAAAAAGCCAACATAAGTAACATTTTTGGTGGCACTATGCTTATCTCTTCTCCCCTTTTTCATAACACTTCATTGCCACCTCGTTTGGTTCGATTTCTAGGTCAGTTTTTATTACTAGATATATCTACTGAGCAATGACATGCTGATTTGTTTATGCTTCATTCTCTTCTTCCTGCCTTTATTTCATATTACTTGGGGTCGGCGCAACATAAGTTTATCATCAACATTATCATCATCATCATTTCAGCCGATATACGTCCACTGTTGGACATAGGCCACCCCAAAGCATCGCCACAACGAACGGCGTCTGCGTCAGCGTCTCGCATCCATCGGTGGTTTCCCGCAACCTTCACCAGTTCATCGGTCCACCTTGTAGGAGGTCTTCAAACGCTGCGTCTTCCGGTTCGCGGTCATCTGTTCTGCGAGCAATGTGCACTGCCCATTGCCACTTAAGTTTGGCAATTCTTCGTGCTATGTCGGCAACCTTAGTTCTCCTACGGATATCTTCATTTTTGATTCGATCACGCAAAGAAACCCCCACAAAGTTTCTGTTTTATTCTATTTCTCTGTTATATTCTCTGCTTTATCGATTGCATCTACTGACGTTATAATTTTAGCTAGTCCATTAAATTCTGTATAAGCTTTTATTCTTAATAGTTCTTTATCTAACATTAGCATCCTTTTGATTCTTAGAAACTTGACGCTGCTGATATGTTCCGAGAACTTTGGGGCTTTCTAAGATGGCTATCGATTAATCAACTTATTACAGTCCGCTGCTGGACCAAAAATCTCCTAATTTAGGCTTCATAACGTTATTATTATCTAAGTTTTTGAAGCCTAAGACATTGCTTATAATTTTGTAAGTAATGTCTTCTACTCTCTTATTAACCCAAACAATTTTATTTTTTTTTTTACTTTCAGAGTTTTCAACTACTTACATGTTTTTTGACATGGCAATTTCAGTTCAGCTTCATTTTTTCAGCTCAAGTCATTTTATAAATTTTGGACAATCATCAAGATGGTATGGTAGCGCTTCCTCTATAACTGATTGTGCCCTGAAAAAATCATCGTACTAAGTCTAAAAACCAGTAGCTCCAAAACCCAATACTTTCACAAACATAAAAAGCATGTGTATTCTGTGTACTGTTGTAGTTATTACACATTACACGGCCATGCATCCCACCGTCAATATTTGTGTAGGCACTCGGACCCACCACAGTACTGTGGGGTTCTACGAAACGTGCCTCTCTGTATACACTCTTTATATAATCAGGATGAGGTTATGGGAGATTGAAACTTATATCTCGATTTTTAGATCCGTCTATTTCGTAATTCGATATGTTTTTTTTTTCTTACGTGTTCGACTAATTGAGGTCGAATTTATTACTTTTGAGACGTTCTTTTTTTTGTTATCCTTTTTAGAGGTGTCGTTTTGATAAAAAAAAAATTGAAGCTTCTTATTCGTAATCTGTGAATCAATCAGTAAACAAGCTTGATATCTGGTTTCTGTTATCTAAATCAAATGTGATTAAATTTAAAATATATTCATATCCTAGAAATCCCCGGATATTATCATCATTTTACGACCAAATAATTTCCTAACCATACTAAATTAACACTTATTATTTAACTGATTGCTATTATCAAATACCTCGGCATTATTCGCGGAAAACCGAATCGGAATGATATGATTAATTATTATCATAATTATAGGAATGAAATAAATACCATATCCGTCATTATCTCCAAGATAACAGCTCGTTTTAAATAAAAAACGACGCATTTTTAAATTTGATTGACATTTGTTTAATTGGGAAGCCATATTGGTTTTTGTTTTAGTCGACTTGTAAAAAGGAGGTTCGTGTTTTATAGGTAGTTTGTGAGTAATGCACCGGTTCGTAGTAATGGTGTCTTTTTGGTTTTTATTGAAATCTTTAAGGAAAATGACGCTAGGTCTAGATAATATCGGAGACTGAATATAATGCTATCATGTTTATGGTACGCGAAAAATAATTAATTGCTCAGGAATAATTTAAAGAACCTTGGGAAATGAAGGCAGTAGAAAATATACTAATGATAAGAGATATCACAAAGACAAAGTGTGTTTCTCTGAATTTATTCAATTAAATCCAAAATATTTTATTTCACATGGGCACTTAGAAAACGTCAAAAGCTAGTGCACAGTTCAAATTGGTAATTTTCTATGGAGAAAAGCCGTCAAGAAACTCTTCCTTTGATCTGTCAAGAGTGAATAGGTTACTTCTAGGCGAGCGTGCTCCATCGTCGACCACCTGGGTTACCATGACGTTCAAAAAAAGATTGTTTTATTCTTATTCCAGTGTAGGTGAGAGACAGAGCTATACGGGTTATCTAGCTCCATCTTTTACCCACACTGAAATAAGAATGAAACAATCTTACAAATAAACATCAACGATTGCATCACTGCTTACCATCAGGCGGGAACGCAGTCAAGTACTAGATTATAACAGATAAAAAAAAAAAAAACTTTGAACGTCATGATAACCCACCACATCGTCGGTTTCCATCAGGTGAGATAGTGGAGCCTATTATCATTTTTTTTTTTAATTCACAGCAAAATAACAACCAAAATATCGTATTTACCATCAACTCCATGGCAAAAAACATAAACGCATAAAAAACCACACTCGCCCAACACAAAGAAGTCGTGTTATGTAGTCAGTAAGACAAAGTAACAAGCTATTATTATACTAGATCTATGGTAACCATAGATAACGATTTTTTTTTTGAGGTGGGTAATCATTCAATGACTTTTTCCGCCCAGTTCGTTCGTTCAGTTGCTCTTTTCGTTCTAAGGCTACAGTAACTCTTGTCTGTCTGTTTTTTATCTCACGAATACCACATGTACTACGAGTAAAATAGCATAATTTTCGAATTTAACACGGACGACTACTACTTCAACGAGTGTTTTTAATATTGTGAGAATTTCATTACGCATGCGGTTTTGCTCCGCATTCAGAAAATTTCAAAATGCAAACAACGCGTCCTGCACGCGTTACCCCCGCAATGGTCATTTGCGGGGGTACCACACGATACTAAAAACACTCCAAGTTAGTTTACTACTTAAACATGAAAACTCAATAAATTCCAAATTATCACACATAAAAATCACTTTCTCCCCAGTCTCGAAGCTGACGTGTAAAATAAACCTATTACTGGCGCTAGTAACTATCTCGCCAGCACGCCAGTACAGCACTCATCAAAATAATTCCCGTACTAACTAAATTGCCTACAAATTGAAAAGGCGTGGGATGTCCTTATTCTGTACGGCCCTATAGTATGCGTGTGAGTTGATAGTGAAGTGAGTTGTGGATAAGATATGATTATGTAAAGGTTTTGCGATTTTTTAAGGTTCTGTACCCCAAAAGGATAAAACGGAACCCTTATAGGACTTAGTTATCCTACTATGTGTCTGTCAAGACGCTTTATCTCAGGAACGCGTAGAGATATCGAGTTGAAATTAAAACCATATACTCAAGGCTGCGGTCCCTTGAATCTGTGAAAATATCAAACTTCTGAGTTAACAAAAAAAAAAGATACCTAATGCCGTTTGTTTTTGATGATTGCCGATCAAAAGGCTGTTCAATTTAAGTGGTACTGGGCAGGACATAACTGCTGCATGCCGGATAAACTGTCATCCAAAGTAGAAAGTGGGACGGGGTCGCGGCACGAAGGAGATGACGGAGTAATCTAGACAGATTTGACCAGTACTGGAAGAAGGAAGGTCGGGCTAAGAGCTCTTTCTTTTATATCTGGCTCGCGAACAGGTGAAGTTGAAGCAAGTAGAGTTAGCCTCTTAAGTTTTTTCTCTATTGAGAAAACTGGTGGACATTATTCCTCAATTTAAACGAGAGTTAAAAAAATGGTTTACCTGTAAAAAAATTTCACTTAAAAAAAAGATATTAGTATATTTTTGACTGGCCTGTTGGTCTAGTGGTTAGTGACCCTGACTGCTATACCGGAGGTCGGGGGTTCGATTCCCACCCAGGACAAATGTTTGTGTGATGAGCATGATCATTTGTTCTGTGTCTGGGTGTAATTTATCTATAATATGTATGTATTTAAAAATATATAAGTATGTTTATTAGTTGTCTAGTACACATAACACAAGCTCTGCTTAGCTTGGGACTAGACGGCGTTGTGTGATAGTTGTGGAATATTATTATTCTCTTTATTATTATTATTATTTTTATAAGATTCTTTGCTAAGTGCGATCTAGGCTATTTTACCCCAGAAAACATGTGGTTCTGATTTTCTATCGTCGCAATCGATCAGTACAAAATGGTGTGACAGAACAGAGGTAGATGTATTTCCTCCAATTCAAGAAAACTAGTTAAATATTAATTCATTTTAGAGCCCTTGAATGAAACTATGCATTTCACTAATAACATTAAAATAAAAATAAAGAATTGACAGATTTCTGAAGCGTAAATGCGAACCACGATTTTTTTTGGAACAAGCCACGGTTGCCATATTTGTCGACGCCCATTGAACGAGTGCGTCCGGATGACTGCCAGCAGGCAAAAGTGGCGGGAAGTCGTGCGGCGTACCCTGACGGCTTCCGGAGAGCTACCTTCGTGATAACCACGACTACTCAGGCAAGAGTTAAACGATCAAGAAGAAGAATGGTTGCCCAGGCGTTTCAAGAAATCGAAAATTAAATCTGGCTAGAACCCAGCACAGTAGCCTAATTAAAATGACAAACGTACACTTATTCATTCGAACTATCATCATAACAGCGAAATATTTGCCATTATTATGAAATCGAGAATTAGTTAATAATTTAATTGGTGTTAAACAACTCGAGGGTTACTTATGATAGATAATATTAGAAGAGATTGCTATAAGCTATTTAGTTTACTGCGATATTTAGCTCAGTTATTAGCATTATATCATCAGCTGACTACTTAAGATGGCGTCTGGCGTCCGCAAATACCATAGACCACTGCCGCCGAGACGCATCGGCGGTGACTGCATTATAGGAACATAGTTTTACTCAACCTCAATATATAGATAAAATGGTGGTCTTATCACTGACAGCAATATCTAACAGACAACTTTTGGAGGGGCGGGAGAGTGTGTCAGACTTTTACTGACTAAAACCCACTCCTAGTTCCTTCTTTGCCTTTCATTCCACGGCCGGGGTTTCCTTTCAGAAGTGAACCCAAGGCCCCAGAAGGCTTTGACCCTTACGGTTTGCTAACATCTTGAGGCGCGCGTGGATCACTACGCGCCGTCGACTACTTGGCCTCGGTCTGAACGGTTACCGGACGTTCGGATGGTGAGCTACCCATTGTCGTCGTCCACAAGCCCATCTAAGGATAAACTTGCGTGACAATGAGACTATGTCAACAGATGGTAACCGATGATGTAGTCGATGGCTTCTTGCTAAAAAAAAACCTGTTCACTCTTTATTTAAAGACCTTTAGATTGTAGCTATCAGGAAACAAAGACTCCGCAAGGGAATTCCACTCCTTTAATTCATCTTCTCCGAGTCGGTAACATCAACATCAAATTTTGTTGGTAAATAACTTTGCCACTTTCATGGCACTGCCAGTGGCAACGCAGAGGTCACATTGGCTTCATGATCCGTCAAGGTAGCTTTTGAGAGGTTGGAGTTACACCTTGAAGCCCATGTCTAGCATGGGATGTCTTACGGCTAAAATGATAAAAAAAGATTAAATGTAGAACTACACTGCGCACACGTGTGCCAGAAACGCCGATCAGGGCCTTAAGTCTGCTATCATTGATTTCATAATTGTTGATTTTGACAAGTTTTGGTAGTCTACTAATATAATGGCGTCATTATGACTTTCCGATGGTCAACCACTGACACTCCATTGAAAGAAATGACATAGAATGGTAATCTCGTACATAATGACAAATAAATATATCTGACGTATGCGGTAATCTGCAAAAATTTTGACTGTTCCTTTGATCAGTGACCGACCATTACGAAGTCATTGCGCAATTAGTGCTTTTAATAAGCTCGATATTGCTATTCTACCACAATTCTATTACAAGACCATTGACTGATCAATGATCGATCATTATGAATTAGCAGATTACAAACTTTTAGCAAAATGACAATGGGATCGTGTTGGAATGACGAATTTACAAAAATAGCAGACTTAGGCCCCTGGGCGTCGGTCTCCATACATTTTATATGCAAACTAGACTTGTAGAGCTACACTAGATCCACGCCTCACGACGTCGTTCTACGTAAAAATCAGGCGTGTTACACGTGTGTCGGTCGAACGTAGTTCTGGCTTGAGTCTTGTCGTTGCCGCCGCAAAGATTCCATGCTCTATGGTAGGTTCTATCCCACATTTAATATGTCTGACTCTTCAACACGCTATACTCGGGATGTGGTAACGTTTATGTTATATGTTTTAGAATTTTCAGAGGAAATTGTTGGCTACCACAATCTTAGTTATTACTTCTTTGTTATTGAATCGGTAATCGATTTTAGCTTGTATTCTGCAGTTGAAGACGTTATTTATCTGTCATGCTGTCTTTAGAAATTTAATTGAAAACCCGGGGCGTCGGAAATCGCAGTGCCCATCTTTAGCCACAGTAGGCGCGGACTTGCGTACGACCAGCAATGGGTAGCTCGCCGTCCGCTTGCCTTTTCTTGCCGGTTTTTCTTCATGGGAAACAAACCAATTGCAACCGTGCTTCTAGCTTGATGTTTTGTAAGTGCCCTAAAGCCTCTGGGAAATTAAATACTTATTTTAAATTTTGTACTATCTAAAATCCACATCTTAAAAACAGTTTCGAGTTATTCGGAACGGGATGTAAAGTCCCGCTAACCTCCATTGAAAAGGGAGTATCCTCCCCGACCAGACACAAATTCCGTCTGGTCGGTGCAACTGCCCGATAGTTGATTTTAGACTGCTGTATAGGTGCTAATCGCTCGGAGAGCTCTGATACCGTAATGCATGCTGCATTCAGTTCCTATGTGGGCGACATAGCTGTCACTACAACAGTTTAAAAAGGTAAAAAAAATACTACGACCTTTAAATAACAATTTTGGGTACCTACTACCTTTCATTCATAAAAATACACAATCTACTCTATTATTGTAAAACACGAAAAAAAAGGTCCACAACTTCGCACCTAAAGTGTCAAATCTCGATAGTTATCCGAATACGGACGCGAACAATAAAAGTACAGTCAGTGAAAATATTAAAGTCACAATAAAAGTAATAAAATTTTGATTGCCACATAATTGTTTTAGTACGTACCCTATAGAGGATTGTAAATAAATACAGTATGATGGTGTTAGACGCGTGTTCCTCGACCATTATGAAATTCTTTGAATTTTATTTTGTTTACACGCTGGTTGTGGAAATTCTTGTTTAAATTCTTCAAACTTTGTTAATGGACACACTTTCATGGCAAGATATTGAAGTTTCAGTGTTGATTATTAGTTTGGATCATCATGGAACGGTATAGAAATGAGTTACGGGTATATGTTTTATTTAGTCGAGGAGGAACAAAAAGTGACTTAGTCCGTGAGGGGCGTACGGATAGGCGAGCGTGCGCTTTCAGTGATATTTTACCAATTAAAGAAGGAGAATCGGTTAATGAGTTTCAAGATTTTGAACAATTGAATAATATCAAACATATTACGTCTGTTACGAAGGCTTACCAGTTTATGCCTACGCAATGAATCTTCATATGTAGTGTAAGTATTATTACGATAGTTAAGCGACTTCAGAAACTTTTTTTGTATTCTTTCTATTCTATTTATATGTATATCAAAACATGGGCTCCATACAGGGCTACAAAAATCTAGAATAGAACGAACGAATGAAAAATTTTTCAGACACATTTTAACATTTCAGCTGAAAGACGTCCTCAGTTGGACAAGGTAGGACATGTATTGCCGCAAGGAACGGTCCTGTGCTTTTCGCATATAAAGCGTTCTCGTGGTTCTCACCAAGTCTGGATAAAACCAATTAATCGAAGACTAGGTAGGTACTTCATTACAGACAAACGAGAATAACGTCGTGAAGAAAGTTTTGAGTCCTATGAATGGCTATAAGAATAATGGAAAACCAAAGGAACTGGATAGCCTGTGTAATAAATAATTAGAAACAGTTGGTCGTCAATTCTAGCTCTCATTGGGTAACCCACCCACTCTTCTAAAGACGGTGTGATACCTTTTTTTTTTTTTATGGTGGGAAAAAATCATGCATTGACATCCCCCGCCCTTGGGCGGAGCGGGAGATAGTGTCAGACTCTTACTGACTAAAAGACCCACCCCGTTCCTTCTAGCCTTCATACCGGGGCTCGAGCGCCCTTTCGGATAACCCTGGCCCCAGTAGGCTTCGACCCAGCTGGGTCCCTGCTGTTGCTGACAACTCCTTGAGGCACGCGGGAACAGTGCGCGCCGTCGACGACTTGGGCTTGGTCCGGACAGTTACCGGACGGCCGGACAGTGAGCTACCCATTGCTCACCGTCCGCAAGCCCGCGTCTACGTTGGCCGGAAATCGGGATCAGAATCCCGGCGACGGCGGCGGCGATAACGCCGTTGCCTGATGCGTTCGGCCTCCTCCTTTGCGAACATTACTGCTTCGCAGAAGTCGGCGACCGCCTGCCACTCCTCCTCGCTCCGGACCATGGCCTCAACCAAGGCCCGGCGCGAGAGGTCTCCGCCGCCGATCGCCCCCACGAGGGCACGGCGATGCTCCGCCTAAGCAGGGCACACCTCGACTGTGTGCTCCACCGTGTCCTCCGGGTGTTCCGCACAGTGGCGACACCCGGGCGTCACTTCCGCATGAATCGAGTGCAGGAAACTCCCGAACGAACCATGTCCGGTGAGTACCTGCGTCATGCGGAAGGTAAGGACGCCGTGAGGTCTTTCCAGCCACGCCTCAAAGAGGGGACTTACCGCCATGATTGTGGCGTGCCCAGCACTGGGTTGCGATAGTCGTTACGGTGTGATACCTAATGAGAGCTTGGTCATGTTTTTTTTTACGTACAAATCATCAAACCACTTCTTCCGCTCAGGCAGTTAGAGGGAATATCAGAGACTTACTGACTAAGTCCACAGTATTCCTTCAGTATCTCCACCGACCTCGCAGAGTCACTCGACTTATTCATAGTGGTGTTATTTATTTGGCAGATTTTTTATATCAAATCGCCATATTTATTCTTTTTTGTTGTGTAGTAAAATCGATCCAAAATCAAGTTACTTCCCGTCTTTACAATATATTTCTACGTCTTCGGCCGTCAAATCAAGCCCCCATTGGGTAGCACACCGTCAGTCGTCACTAGACGTCTGCGCGCGCAATTACGTTAGTAAATTACTTCTCGTCGTGGTGTAATTTGTTCGTCTGCCACGCCCGCCCCGTCTAGCGTTATGTTTTGCTGTCTGTACTTTTAGTTCTTTGAGGGAGTTTTGATTTTTATTGATTGGGAAGCTGTGTGCTCTGGGGTACTCGATTTTGGATGGCGAGGAAAGGTTTTGTTAACACTTCATAATTTTAAAGAGTTCGTTTAAAACATTCAAGACTTATTTTCATGAATTAAACCATGGGGTTGGCGTATCCACGTGTATAGAAACCCCGTATTCAATACATAGAAAAAAAAAAGGCGTGTGGCACTCGGGGACTGCCGCGGTAAAGCTATTGCATAGCATTTTTTATCAACTTATGCAATAGACCTCGCCAACAGCTGCTTAACCCCACCCATCCAAAACCAGACCTCGCCAACAGCTGCTTAACCCCACCCATCCAAAACCAGACCTCGCCAACAGCTGCTTAACCCCACCCATCCAAAACTAGACCTCGCCAACAGCTGCTTAACCCCACCCATCCAAAACCAGACCTCGCTAACAGCTGCTTAACCCCACCCATCCAAAATGAGACCTTGCCAACAGCTGCTTATCCCCACCTATCCAATACCAGACCTCGCCAACAGCTGCTTAACCTATTCCATCTAAACCCAGACCTCGCCAACAGCTGCTTAACCTCTTCCATCAAAAACCAGACCTCGCTAACAGCTGCTTAACCCCACCCATCCAAAACGCCGACAGCTGCTTTCACTCACGCTCAAAAAACAAATGAGTGGGGGGGGTGTTAGGTTATTTTCGTTACGGAATTTCTGGATTCGGTCTCCACGCTCAAGGCCCGCGATAGAAGCTATGCAATAACTTAAAATAATGACAAACATTTTAAGAGCCATTACGCACTGTCTACTGGGCGCCAGCGACTCAGTCTCTCGGCGACCAAAACATAGGCAACTAGGGCCGGAGACCAAGCCGAGCGATAGTATTCCAAGTACATTCGTGCAGAATGGATGTCGAAAAAGTTGCAATAGTAACGCTGCTAGTTTTGAAGAGGAAGAAAATAAAAAGAGGATCTATTTGGTACATCCTTTGTTACAAGAAAAGGAACGTTTAAAATATTAAAAAAATATATTCCATTGAGAAACTATCAGAAAAATATTTCGTCAACATTTTAACACGTCATGGTAAGGCCCCTTATCACTCTTGTCGTTTCGAGTTGTTATTTCCAACCAAAAAAACACGTCTCATAATATTTATCCTACTAGTTATCAAAATACCACCATTGATCTCAATCGATGTCTTCACACAAAAAACGTCACCGGCAAAAACCGTGTGGTAAAAACAACAAAAACTGTCCATGCAAAAATAAAATAAAAAGATAAAAAGCCGCAGCATTCTTAAAACAAATGCAACAGTAACTGGAATTTAATTAAAATAAATCACGTTGATTGTGTTGGATTCAATAAGCACTTTGCATAACACAAAACATTTTAATTTGTGCGTGTTATAATAAAGGTTATCTGTATTAATTAAATGGCGTGGGACGGCTCATGTTAAACAATCGCTTTATATCAAAACCAGTAGACCGTTTATGGTGTTTCCTGGTACTGCAGTTAACTGAAAAAGAATTGTTTGCTATTTTGTGAGAAAGAGACCAAATATTTTTACGTGTGAATGTGATAAATGTTTTTTCAGTTATTTTTATTTGTTTCCCTTTGTGGAATTTTGTTTGAGTGTCAGTGTTTACATTATCTTTACCTTAACATATAAACTAGCTGACTCGGCGAAAGTAATTCTGCCAAAAAAAAAAAATGGAGGGTCATCATCGTTTCAGCCGATAGACGTCCACTGTTAGACATAGGCCCCAAGTGTCGCCACAACGAACGATCCTGTGCGTCTCGCATCCATCGGAATCCCGCCACCTTTATCAGGTCATCGGTCCGCCTTGTAGAAGGCAAATGGGAGATGAGTTAGACCTATTGTCAGACCTACCAAATATGCACAAAAAAAAATCATAAAAATCAGTCAAACCGTTATGTTATGGAGGAGTTCGATAACAAACACTGTGTCAGGAGATTTTTATGTATTAGTTAAAACAGAATTTTCCTCCGTCAAGCTGCCTGTTTGCATGTTTACGATAAACTCAAAAACTACGAAACGGATTTTCATGCTGTTTTCACCAATATACACCACTAGCTTTTGCCCGCGGCTTTGCCCACATATGTAAAATATAATCTACGTCACTCAGGAATAAAACAGCTTTCTATCAGTGAAATTTCGCAATCGCACCAATACTTTCAGAGATTACGTCCTACAAACAAAAAAAGAAAACATTATTATTATGGTGTAGATGCATATCATAATAGACCAAAGCCGAGAAATTCATAGATTTGAAACTGAGGCGGGTCGCTATCGCTAGTATTATTCTATACTTAAAGTAAAGATGTATTTATTAGTAGACTCACAACTACCCGATCTTCATAATTGGTATCTGTTATGATGTGCAATAAAGAGTATCTACATTTGTATCAAACTTTACTTTGCTAGCAAAATATCTTTATTTCATCATTAAAAGTTTCTTTCATCTTTATTTAGCCTACTGAATAAAGATAGTCATGGTTGATGAGTAGGTGCTTACTGCGGCTATATGGAAGCAATCAAGACTAGACGTAATAATTGTGTTCGTTTAATCTGAATTGCAGGTAATGCATCTCTCTTTAGTGTACCAATTAAAATAGGTTTATTACTCTATAATTTTTACTGTAAATATTGTAATTTTCACTACTATCACTAAGGATCATAGTTATGTCCTCAACCAGGTTGTGGTCTACACGTGTGACAAATTCCATACGAATTCGCTCTGCCATTGAGGTGTAATGAACACATATTTAAGACTTTCAGATCTAAACATACATTTAGAATAAAATTGAAAAAGTGTCTATTGTAACATCAAAATAAGATTTTTTTAAATTAAATGTATATGAAAGTATTTGTGTGTCTTTCTGTCTGTTTATTCAGGCTTTCTATAAAGGCTGGACTGGGCTGGCTGGAATCATTATTGCGTAACGTAACGTTGGAAGGCCTCAAGAAGGACCGATGATCTGGTGAGGGTCGCGGGAATCTGATGGATGCGAGACGCACAGGCAGGCACATTCTTTGTGACGATACTTGGCGAGGTCTATGTCCAGTAGTTGACTTTTTCGGCTGAAATGATGATTATGATGATGATAGGTAAAATATGCGTATGCATATGCAACAGCCGAATTTAATGCGTTATTTTGATATTTCCAGGTAAATTTGAACCGCATCCTGCTGCAAGCTTCAACATGGGGTACCTCATGGCGCCGTATCCCTACCCCAACGGTGGGGCGCATCCCCTGCCCGTCTCAATGGTGAGTTTTTACGATTTCGCATTAACTAAATCGTTTTAGCGAGAGACGACAACTGGTGTAGTCACCCCTTGATTTTAAACGTTGATGTTTTTTTTTTGTTGTGATTTTCTTTTTCCAAGGCTTTTAAGATTGATATTGATTATGTTTTTGAATATGCGGATATTTTGAATTTCGCTTTTTATAATTTACTAGCTTTTGCCTGCGGTTTCACTCGCGTACATAAAATATAGTCTATGTCACTCAGGAATAAAGCAGCTTTTGGTGAAAAATTGTTTGCAATCGGACCAGTACTTCCAGAGATTACCTCCAAAAAATTAAACTTTATCACTTTATAATTAGTATAGATTTATTCTTTTTAATTTTTCGTATGATACATAAGGGGACCAACAAAGGCATGTAAATTTACCTTATGTATTGGTTTTTTATAAGTATCTAATCCTAAAAAACCCAGACCCGGAACAAATATTTGTAGACTATACACAAGGTCTGTAAATGAATCGAACCTGCTACGCCTAGCGCAGCAGTCATTTGCTCAACCACTGCGCCAATCGTGCCATCGGTTGTATTTGACGAAAAAAAAAAAAATAACCAAAAAATTCATAATTTCAACTTAACGAAAATATTAGACAAATTAAATTCTTTCATTTTAGAAAATCAAATTCAAAAATTTTTATTTTCTTTCAAAAATATTTTCAAATTTATACTTGCAATTTTGTTCAAACCCAACTACCCAATAATAGTACTATCACAACCTTATCGCAAGGATACTCTACTTATCACACAGATTGTAAGGGAACTAGCAGAACAGATCTATAGATATGTATCGTAAGAAATCGCTTATCACTCACATTCACACGCTTAACCATAAAAAGAAATAACTCAAAAATTTAGCTATTTGAAAATTGAATCATAAAGTATACACTTTAGGGTTCAATTTTCAATTACCTCGTTATTAAGTTATTTCTCTTCATAAAAGTTGAAGTGTACGATCATTATCACTTGTCGACGCTTGTGATCGAGCTATAATTTTACTTGTAATGCTGCTGGTTGTATGTAAATATAATTAGTTTTGAGTTTCTAGATATTTCAACCTTTACAAATTACTTAAATATTAACTTATGTACATTTGCATTTGGAGAGCAGTGGTGGCCGAGTGGTAATGGCTCCGACTTACGAGTTGTAGGTCGCGGGTTCAAACTCTGCCAGGCGTAATTACTTTGTGTAATTTATTTCATTACCACTGCTTTCAAAACGGTGAAGGAAAACATCGTGAGGAAACCGGCATGTCCTAGAACCAAAAATTCCAAGACATTCACCAACTCGCACTCGGCCCGCGTGGTGGAACCACGAGTTAAAAGCGATTCATTTGACGACCTAAACTGAACTGTTCAAGAGATGTGAGATATGTCTATAGCTCCACCCCTCTGTCACGCTCGCACGCCTGACATTTTCCCAAGTAGTCGACGGCGCGTACTGTTCCCGCGCGCCTCAAGGAGTTGTCAGCAACAGGGCCCCAGTAGGGTCGGAGCCTACTGGGGCCAGAGTTAGCTCCGAAAGGTAGCTCAGCCCCGGTATGAAAGGCAAGAAAGAACGGGGTGGGTTTTTTAGTCAGTAAAAGTTTGACACTATCTCCCGCTCCGCCCAAGGGCGGGGGATGTCTTTTGGATGATTTTTACACACAAAAAAAAAAACGCCTGACATTTTAATATGTCATGGTAAGGCCCCAGTTCAAACTGACCAGTCATTGAAACACATTAAATTAAAGATATTCGTAATAAAATACCTTAACAGCATACTATTTCCAAATGCACCTTTCAAAGCTCAAATAAGATAAACTCGGTATATTTACACAATCTTTCAATAAACAAACATCAAAATGGTCTTCCATATAGTAATATAATCGTCCGTGATACTATTTTATTGGATTATTTCCTCGTAATAACCGCACCACGTGTTCAGCCGGGAATCGAAGCCGGGACGCACCGGAAACGGTAACACAAACAGTTTTTATTTCTGACTCCATCCTGCTTCAGTGTGTACTATCGGGGAAATAACTAAATTATGCGTTCATTTTTTATAGGTATTCTATGTTTGGTGAGATTTTGTCTTTTTTGGACTTATCTATGGACTTTGTTTTCTATGACCACATGATGTTTCTTTTTTTATAACACGCCGATTTGCATAACACGCCATATTACAAGTTGACACGCCGTATTATAAAATATCGCTGTAATGTAATGCGGTTATCTCAAGTTCAGTCAGATTGTACTGGCGATACGGTCGACAAAGTGGCGACAAAATTTAGCTGTATTGTCAGTGTAAGGTGACTACAAATTGTGAAGAACCGATCAAAAAAAAAAGCTCACGGCTGCGACATTTCTGTATCTCCTTAAAAGTCTGAAGTCAATTGCAGTTACATGCAAGTTCTATTGAATAGTATCATAAATGCAAAACATCTTTCATATGACCAAATATCTAAATCCTACTGAAGCATAAAGCTCAATAGGAAAATCTAAAAAAAAAATAAAAGCATAAAGTATCCTCAAAGAATTTATTCGAATTCAGAATGACCGAATGAAAAGCTTTAAAAATCGTACGTAGAACGTCGGGCGTCGTACGTCAATATCGTTCAATACCTAAGTCTAGTACGCATGCACGGGCGCGCCATTCAAATCCTTCGGAACGCGGTAAGAAACGAAAAAAGAATCCGCCGCGAAAATATGAAACTCGAAACGCAACAGGTGGACATACAACCGTCTCATTCTTTTCTATGAGATTTAAGTTTCGTCTCTGTTGTACGGAAGCCGCCCCTACAGTCGCCGCCCCCGCTCTGGGGCGGGAAATTTAAATGAAGGAGGGGTAGGGATGGAAATGCTTTTCTTTTTGCTCGCGGGGTGTATTTTAGGGCTTTTGTCTGGGTGAATGCGGCCGGCAATTTCGGGGTCGCTTGCGTTCGTTCCGTCTCGGGATTTGAAAATCGAATATTTTATTTTTTTAAATTGAATTTAAGCGCTCCTTTATTGGACGTGTTTGAATGAGGTATTTAGAATAGAATGAAATAATGAATGAGTTTCCCTCAAAGCTATTTTAAGCTGAATAAATAAAATGAAGTTATTTTAAATCTTTGCTTCTTCCGTCCTGCTATTAAGATAAAACGAATGGGCGGGCGTATATTTAAATTTTAAGTATTACAGTCACGTTTCATAAAAAAAAAAACCTCATAATCGTCGTTTTATCAGTCTGTAGACATCTCATGAGCATGGGGTTTCTAATAGTCCACTATAATGGAAAGAAAGACATCATGTTTATTTAGCACATAATGTAGGATTTTACAACAGCGTAAATCGAAGGACTGGAACAATTTGCCTGCTGCGGTCTTCCCGTCTGATTATAATTTAGATGTCTCCAAGGCTAGAGTGAACCGGCTCTTAATAAACTAGTGTTGCATCACTGCTTACCATCAGGTGGGATCGCAGTCTAGCAGTAGTTTATACCGATTAAAAAAAAATGAATAAAAACTTCAGAATGGGAAATGGTATAATAATATAATCACCACGCTTAGCAAAGATATAAGTGATCTTACTGCCTTGGTAATTAAAATTTCGCCTAGCAACCTTAATAGATCACTAAAAACCTTTTGTCCAAATAACCTTACGTACACTAGGAAGCCACCCCAGCCTCCGTGTTACAAATCATTTAAATTCACGGCTTTTCTTTGCTATATTATGCATGTACTATGTACGTACACCTAAACAACTATCTATTAGAGAGAATCGCATGACAATCCGTTCAGTGGTTTCTGAGTTTATCGCGACCAGACAGACAGACGCGCTGTGGGACTTTGTTTTTAACATATGTAATGAAAACACATTGTCTTTATTTTTATTTATTTATTAGACATACATACAGCTATCTTTACAGACCAACCCAATACGATAGAAGAATTAGATCCAATTCATAACATTTACAAAACAATAAAATAAATTAACCAATATAATAAAATCAAATTAATATATCATTAAATTAAATATAAATATAATCTCGTATTGCTATCCTAATTAGTTCATTACAAACTATTTTACCAATTCCCTAAATAATTTTTTTTAAAGTGTAAGTGACATTTCGAAGTTTCGAACTATTACACCAAAATTAATATATTAAAGTACCAATATATTAACAGCAGAACAATCGCAACAATAACAATTATTACGGTAATTTTCCGTGGCGATTGAATTGCAGTATGATAACATTAATAAATAATTCACATTAATTAATGTGTAGTTATTATTGAGTTGGTGTCTGTACACGGCCTTATCGTAGAGTTTAGTTAGGTGCTTGTGCAGACTTTTAAAGATAAAAAAAATTGATGAATGATGAAAATGACGATAAATAAAATTGTATGTTATCAAAAATGCTGTAATTGTCATAATTATTTTGTTGGTGTACAATAAAGTGTATTTAACCCCTCGAGCGCCAGGAGTTCATTGACCCGGAAAATTGCACTGTTTACGTAAATCACCAAAAAAAATAAAAATAAAAAAAAAAAACTTCATTCGGATTTTTCTAGAAAAAATAAATAATATAATATATATAGAAGAATATGTAAAGAAACCAAAATTTTCGACCAAATAACTTTCGTACAAACTTGGGGAAAACACGAAAATTAAGCATTTTTCAAGGACATCCAAGTTGTTTGAGGGGTTAAATAAACTAGCTTTTGCTTGAAGTTTCGCCCGCTTACTTTAAATATCACTCAGAAATAAAGCAGCTTTCTATCGGTGAAAAAATTTTACCAACCAAAGATTACCTCCTACTAACAAAAAAAACAAACTTTACCTCTTTATTATATTAGTGTAGATTAATAATAATAAAAAAGACGTGTGTCACTCAGGGACTGCCGCGGTAAAGTTATTGCATAGCATTTTTATCAACTTATGCAATTATAATTATTTATTTATTTTATTTATGCAGTATTTTTTTTCCTTTGTTTTTTTTTCTTTGATATTAATTGAAGTTACACTTTCACACATTGAATTGAATTTTGATTGATTGTTCACTCATTTGTTTTCTTATCGTTCACCACGCTCAAAAAACAAATGAGTGGGGGGTGTTAGGTTATTTTCGTTACGGAATTTCTGGATTCGGTCTCCACGCTCAAGGCCCGCGATAGAAGCTATGCAATAGTTTAAAAAATCCGACGTATTGAGAACGTCTTCATTTTTTAAATCGGTTAAAGGAGGTTGAAATAACACCAGAAACGCGTCAACCTCAAACCTAGACCACAAACAGCTATCGTTTACCTTATCTTTGATGATAGGCCCCCTAAAAGGTGGACCGATGACCTGGTCAGGGTCGCGGGAATCCGATGGATGCGTGACGCACAGGATCGATCGTTGTGGCGACGTTTGGGGGAGGCCTATGTCCAGCAGTGGACGTCTTTCGGCTGATATGATGATGACGATGATGAGAAAGACAATGGTTTAATGAATTAAAGAATCCGAAGGTTTACCAGCATAAAGTTGGTAAACATGACAAATGTTTGCTCCTATCTTTCTGCTTCATACAATCATGAATGTTCGTAACCTCTACACGTATGTATGTATGTTTGTTTGAGTGGCGTTCACCGGAAGGGGTGAGGATACTCTATTTTTAGAGGACCACACGACATGACAGTTTAAACTAATGTACGGTACTAATTATGATAGATGAGATGGATCGTTATTGACTTGATGAGTGAGAATTTGAGAGGAATTGGTGTTTTTCTTTAAAAGATTTTAATTTACACTTCCTAGAATCTTGGAAAAAAATTACTTGACAATTCTGTGGTTTCCAGAAGTTCAGTCCTCTCTTTAGAGTGGGTGGAGAGACGTCACGGCGTCTTCACCTTCCGTATGACGTAGGTTCTCACCGGACATTGTAAGTTTGGGAAGTTCCTGCACTTGATTCGTGCGGAAGAAACGCCCGACTGCCGCGGGCTTGCGGACGACGAGCAATGGGTAGCTCGCCGTCCGGCCGTTCGGTGACCGTCCAAATCAAGCTCGAGTCGCACGTAACACGTAAATGTGTACAAAACGGGCCATGGGTTGACTTCCGCAAAGGCAAAGAAGGAAAATAGCTGTGGGGTTTATTCAGTGAAAGTCTGACACGCCCTCCAGCTCCCTAGAGCTCAGGGTCGGGCAAGAAGTCAATAGATGACATCACACCTTAAAAAAAAGTTTCCAGACAAAAACGAAAAAAACCTTTCAGCCATCATCATGACCAGTATACCGTTACTAAAAACTGCGTCTCACAAACATATATCACTGCACAAATTGTAATCTGACTTAGGTGACCGCCTGCTCACGCTGCCGGGACGTGGTCTCGATACGTCGTGAAGATACATGCTGAAGACTATTATGTTGTACTGATAACGACTTGGAACATGTTTAGTTTAGTTTTATTATGGTCTGGCCACTTTTTTGTTATGGACTTTAAGAGTCAACCTTTAAGTTTGGGTCCTGAGGCCTTACTATGACGCTTTAAAATGACAAGCGTACGAGTGAGAAAGAGGGACAGAGGTAAACAGCTTAAAAAGCTCCTATCTCTTTAACGGTTCAGTTAAGAGCTTATGTATTCGAAGACGTGTCATTCACCAACCCGCACTGGGCCCGCGTGATGGATTACCGCCCATTCCCTCTCCTAGAGAGGAGTAGGAACATTAAAAAATTTGCTAATGATAATGATGAAGAGCTTGTGGTAGGACATCTGTTTTGATTTAGTAGACCATAAGGTTTATAGAAGAGTCGTTATGTGAGATGAACTGAGATGAGTGATCAATCAATATTTTATTACAATGATGGCCACTTCGACAAATCAAGACCTGTGATTGTAGCTTCAGAATTGGTCTGACTTCTCTCATCAAATAACTTCTCCAGCTCTGGGTGTCTAAAACCCACCCGACTTGCTTCAGCTGGCCTGAGCGTTCCAGGGGATTTACCATGACGTGTTACAATGTCAAGCGTGCTAGCGAGAAACAGGGATGGAGCTATAGGACACCCTATAAAGCTATATCACTTTTACAATTCAAATTAGGTCGTAAAAAGGATCGCGTTAGGGCCTGTCCGCACAGCGATATTTCACAACGCGGAAAATATTCGCGCGGATTTACTTCCGCACCGCACCGCGTCAAATCTGCAAGAAATCACAGAATTTTTTATCGCGCATTTTTTTATCGCCTGTGCGGAAACTTCCTTAAGATTCAATGTGTTACAGAATAACGAAAAAAAAACCGCCCGGTGAAATACCGCTATGCGGACAGATCCTTAAGAACTCGTGGTCTACAGGCCCCCGCTTCTAGCCTTTACTTACCTCTGCGTTAAGTTTATATAATAACTAGCTTATGGCCGCAGCTTCGCCCGCGTACTTCAGAAAATATAGCCTATGTCACTTAGGAATAAAGCAGCTTTCTATCGGTGAAAAAAATTTAGCAATCGGACCAGTACTTTCAGAGCAAACAAAAAAAAACATACAAACAAACTTTACCTCTTCATAATATTAGTGTAAATGGTCTTTAATATATGAATCTTATTCAATACACCGATTGATCAGATTGTATGAATGGCTACAAACACCATTCATAAAGGGTGCCACTTGTCACTTGATGGGGTTAACTGGCACCATTCAATCAATCAATCAATATAATAATGTGAAGCGATTGATATTGATTGGTAATAACTGATTCATGATATCGTAATGTATTATTGCTTTCAACTAAATTGTTGAAGTATCTTTAGTACTGGTGTCATTGTGTTTAGGTCCTTCATAATCCTTACTTTACATAAGGTCAGAGGCGTAGTCTGGAATAAATTAGACGTCGGCGAAGGCCTCAGCGAGGCCTTTTTTTTCATAAATTCGAAAACAAGACAGCGACTCTTTTTTTTATGGTGGGGAAAATCATCCAATGCACAACCCCGTGTTCGACCACATCGTCGTTTACAATCAGGTGAAACAGAGATCAAACATGAGTACACAAATTATTAAAAAAAACCCTCGTTCTTAAAGAGAGCGACGAGGCTGTCGGCGAGAGCCCACATCGCCCACGCCTGACTACGCTACTGCATAGGGTAGGCATCTATCTAGGTATCCACCATTACATAGGTCTGCTTACCATCAGGTAGGGTCGCAGTAAAGCACTAGCTGACTCGGCAAACCTTGTTCTGCCATATAAATTATCTGAGAAAAAAACCGGCCAAGTGCGAAAAATGGGTAAAAATTGCTTATGACTCTTCTCAAAATCTTAAAAAATCGGTCCTTCCATTTCGGAGGAGTCAATAACAAACACTGATTGAGAGTTTTATAATTATGTACGAGTAAATGTATATTATAAAGCAAATTCCACCACCGCATTAGTCTGTCTGTTTGTTCGCAATAAATTCAAAAACTACTGAACGAATTTTCATGCGGTTTTCACCATTAGACAGAGTGATTCATGGGGATGGTTTAGCTTTTGTACACATAGGGTAGCTAATTTTATATAAGCGAAAGGATCTTCGGTTTTCAACACAGAGTCTACGTATTTAGATTTTTTAAAGAAAATATGGTAACATTTGTCAAGAACCTTTGAACAATTCTCTGCTCATAAAGCATAGTACCGACGGATACCCCTTATCAAATGTGGACCATTAAATAGAACATCCCTACCGGTCCCCATCCCGTCTCGATACCGTCCATAATTCCGCCCGGGAAAATCATTACACACGGCCCGCTAATTCGGGTTTCGAGAGACCACCCGACCCCCATTCTCCCCTACCCACGCTGCATCTCATTTTCAAATACCATACTAAGGCGCGATTTCTATACACCCGATCACCTGCAAGCCGAACGAATATAAACTCTAAGCCTTACTTTCAAAGTGCATTTTCCATAGTTAACAACACAAAGTAGTCACGCCAATTGTAACTTTGTTGACTGGGCGCTAGAGTTAGAATTTCTTTGTGTTTTCTTCGGTGCGCGCGTACGGGCTTCGACCGAGATGACGGGGGTGGGATGGGGAACGTTTTCCACTGAATAATAGAGGGGAGATTTCCTCTTATTTTTTCGTGAATTTTTTATTTAAGAAAGGGATAAGATTTTAATGTGGGCGCTCCGTGCTTTTATTACTCGCGATTGTGAGATATGTCGCTATTGTTGTGAGTCTTGATGCGTATGAGGTTTCCGCTTAAAGTATTTTGTATGGCGGATCCGAGGACGGAGTATGTCTTTAATGACGTTTCACTTGATATACTCTAGCAGTTTTTTATCCTCTGCCATTTTGTGGAGGCCCGCGGTATTGTATTCATTGTTCGACTCTACGTTTTCATTCCTCCATTTTACCGATTAGATAGAACAGTGGTGGCCTAGTGGTAACGGGCTCGACTTACGAGTTGTAGGTCGCGGGTTCAAACCCAGCCAGCCATTACTTTGTGAAATTTATTTCATCACCACTGCGCTTAAAACGGTGAAAGAAAACATCGTGAGGAAACCGGTATGTCCTAGAACCAAAAATTCGAAGACATGTGACGGCCATCAACCTGCACTGGGCCCGCGTGGTGGATTACGGCCCATTCCCTCTCCTAGAGAGGAGGCCTGAGTCCCAACAGTGGGAACATTATAAGGCCGACTATGCTGTTCTACCGATTAGATAGGATCTTGTACAACTTTTTCTAGCAGCTATGGCCGCTCTTTCGATCTATCAAGTTGTCAATGTCTAATAAGTATGCGGTTCGCAGAGGTTGCTTGCCGGAAGCTAGGACGCATTCCCCGGCGCCGCCTGCCCTTGAACCTAGCTCGATATTCGATAGCTAAGCTTTTGGAGTGCAAGTTGTAGGCTGTTAGCGAGCTTACTATAATATTGAGCTGAAGTTTTTAGGAATCGGAAACATTTAACTTTGATTGTCAGACGATCTGAATTCCGTAGTATATTGTGTCAAAGAATTTAAGATTCCTAGTGGAAAAATGTTAATTTATGTGTTAGGTAGTTTAATGTACGGGTCGCAGGATTCTACGAAAAAGTTACTGCTGCCTTGGAACGCTAAAAGCAACTGAAGGAACACCTTTTTTGATTTAATTAGTAAAAGTCTTTTACTCCCTCTCGCTCCACCAAGAGCGGGAAAAGATTTTATATAATTATATTAATTAATAGGTTCACGCTAGATCACTATCTCACCTGATGGTAAGCGATGATGTGGTCCACGATGTAGCAGGCCTGCCCAGACGTAACCTATTCACTCTTGACTTATAGATCATCCTAGGTTGTATCAGCAAACACAGACACCGGCCGGGAATTCCACTCCTTAGCTGTACATGCAATGTATGTATTCCCAAAACGTTTTGTGTTTACGAGTGGGATGTCCACCATGTACTGGTGGTGCATCGCCGTATGCCTGATCATCTGATAATGGATGAGTAATTTGATGATTTTCCACTCAAAAAAAAAGTAGAAAGAGTCTGTCTAAAAAGTCAAACGACTTGGCTAATTTTTAAGGTAAAATTAAATCTGATGTAGTCAACAGATTCAATAATCAAGGTTGATTAAGGTCTTGATCATTGTTTACTAATAGAAGAACTTTATAAAAAGTGTCGAATAAAGTCGGTTGACTTTTTAGACAGACTATGTAGGTACACTTAGTAAAGTAAAGAAGCATCATCTTCTTTCATACCTCTCGTATCATGAGTAGTCCGAAAGGGAACCCTAATGTCCTGAAATAGAATGAAAAGGAACATAGGTGTGGTTTCCATCGGATTCCCGCAACCTTCACCAGATCATCGGTCGACCTTGTAGCTGCTTCCAACGCTGCGTCTTCCGGTACGCGGTCGCTACTCCAAAACCTTTCGGCCCCAACGGCCATCTGTTCTGCGAGCAATGTGCCCTGCCCATTGCCACTTAACTTTAGTGATTCTTCGTGCTAAGTCGTCGACCACTTACCAAACCGACAACCCATATTTTTTATAACATAAAATAATCTACACTAATATAATAATGAGAGGTAATCTCTGAAAGTACTGGTCCGATTGCAAAAAATTTAGCACCGATAGAAAGCTGCTTTATTCCTGAGTGACATGGGTTATTTTTAATATAGGTACGCGGAAGAAGTCGCGGGCAAAAGCTAACAGAATATCAGCGCTGCGTTATTTATCGTTTTAAATAACACAGCATATGTTGAGTTAGGTGCCTTTTTGGCCTCGCACTGATTATATCTTTCTTTTTCTTTGTTTATTTTTAGTTTATATGATTGTGTGAGGCACGAATAAACGTTTTTTCTTCTTCTTCTTCTTCTTCTTCTAAAACAACAGGAAACACTTCCTTCCTCTCCCTCTTTTGTACCGTTCACACCTCACTATACACAAACAAAATAAAAAATCTCAAGTTATATGATTAAAATAATTGTCGGCATAATCAATGACGCGATTGCCTTTACTAATGCCGCTGAGATCGTTATCAATTCAATGATTGTTTATTGTTTCTGCTGTTTGATAAGGCGACGCCTTGATTTGGATGATTATGGGTATGTATTGGGATTGGTTGCAAGGTTAAGGGCGTGTTAAATTGATTAAAATTTTAATGAAAAGCAAATAGTGTGAAAAAAATAAACCACCCTTTTATTTGAAGTGGAAAACCACAGAAAAGATGAAAGAGGTTAAAAAGGAAATACTTTCCGATTTGTACTACAACGAGTATCGCCGCTTGTCTCCCACCCTTTAACTCCACTACAGGCAATAAACCAATACGAACGCGCATTACGCAACTAACAGACCACGCACACTTAGATCGCAAGTTTGCTATTGGTAGTTGAACTATGAGCATTGCCCTACTTTGTGGCGCGACTGCCCCGCCCACAAGGCCATTCTAACCTCTTTCATCTGTTCTGTGTGGAAAACTCAAATAAATTCCCTCGCTCATGGTGAAGCGAGAGGGAGAGCATCACTTTTACCGACTAAAACCGTGTTCCTTTAGTTGCCCTTTGCGTTCTACTGTCTGGACCGAGCCCAAGTCGTTGACGGCGCGCACTGTTCCCGCGCGCCTCAAGGAGTTGTCAGCAACAGCAGGGGCCCAGCCGGGTCGAAGTCTACCGGGGCCAGGGTTATCCGAAAGGGAACTCGAGCCCCGGTATGAAGGCTAGAAGGAACGGGGTGGGTTTTTTAGTCAGTAAGAGTCTGACACTATCTCCCGCTCCGCCCAAGAGCGGGTGGTTGTCCCCCCTTAAAAAAAAGGTCCATGGTAACTCTTTCGAACAATCCTGTAGCCCTAGCAGGCATCGGACCTAATGTGTCCCGTCCAGTTTACTGACATCTCCTTGAGGCGTGCTCTGCTTCAGAAGGCTGGACGATGAGCTGTGTTTTAGACCCAAAGTTCACCTTGAAGGAAATGGGATTGTTCGAAAAAGTCATCCCGACCTTGAAATGCAAATAGTAACTGAAGCAACAAAAAAGAAAAAAAAGTATAAAACTCCTTGTCGTGACACCCAGAGCGTAAGAAATCATATGATGACATCTCACGCTCAAAAAAAAATAGTTCCAATATCACATAATTTAGTTATATTTAACATTATTTCAAATCCTATGACATCTGCAAGAAGTTTTTCGTTTTTCACATTTTGATAAGTTTTTGTTATAGGAACGTGCAATATGAATAAAAATTGAAACAGAAACAAAAAGCCTTTTTAAATTAATTCCTGAAACTATAAGTTTAAGTTCATAAACTATTCAGAGGCCTCGACTATTGAAACAACTTTTTAGCTTGAAACATAACCAAGCCGATTATGCAGGCCTACACCTAAGGGGAAGTAATAAACACAAACAATTATATTGTAAAGAGGCGGTCAAATGACTTAGTATAATGTTCGTAAAGTATTGCCAGTTACTTTACTCGGCACTTCGAGTTTATGTTATGGCAACACCTAAATAAACGTATTCGTACTCGTTAGACTTCACTCTTACATAGAAAACCAAGTGTACCTAATATTAAACTCGTAAAAAATTAAACTCTAGAATGTAACTTGGAACGAAACTGAAAGCAACAATATAATAATAATAGGGTAGTGTCCAGGGTCAAAATAATTACATTTTATTTAGTCCGTATTTTAGATTATAAAAAAATATTGAACACGTATTTTTTATTTTTTCGATTAAACCAAAAATAACAAAGATATAGCCCAATAAAGTTACGTGTGACGTCACCCCGTGCGAAAAAATGTAGCACGGCGTGACGCCACACTTAACTTTAATGGGCTATATCTTTGTCATTTTTGGTTTAATTTAGAAATAAAAAAATACGTGTCCCTTATTTTTGAATAATCTAAAAGTCGGACTAATTACATTTTTTACGGCCACTAGCCTATTAGGGGTCCGGTCTAGTAGTAGCTATTTTAACTGTTAGCTATTTTAGCCTATTAGGGGTCCGGTCTAGTAGTAGCTAAGCTACACTACACCGGAAAAACCGCTTGGTAGTCAATATACAAATGTCAAAACGAGACTTTTATTTTTGACAACTTTAGAAGCAACAACCTTTAGCACCGTGGTACTAAAGCCTTACACGCTAGGGTATAACTGACAGTTTTGCCTGCACACATACCTGTCAAGTAAGCTTGTACGGAAACCTGGACAGTTGTGCAACATACACGCTCCGATTTACCTGTACAGGCAAACCTATCAGGCATATCCTAGCGTGTATGACGGGCACTAGAAATCCTTTTTAAACCACAGAAAATTCGAAGTAGATAGGTACGTCACTACTTCCACCCAGGGGATCACTATTAGAACTCATGCAAACAGTTTCTCATTGTGAATCCTCCCCGGTAGTTCAATATTCAACTACCCACTATAAAATAATCAAACACTACAAGGGTTGGGGTGTCATCACGCCGACTGGGGGCAGGGGGTGGACAGTAATACTTTTAAAAGCGTCATCCCGTCGGCACCCTCTCTCTGAGAGCTTTGTCGGATATCTCATTGTGCGTACACTCGCACAGAGAAGTCGCTTCGCAACAACACAGTGCGCCGGATGCCTTTTTTTCGTGGAAAAAATGATGTCAATTTTTTTTACAACGGATTTTTTTCGATTCGCAAAAATCAACAGTATTTTTTTGTTTTTGGTGCTCTTATCTTTATTTCAATTTCGTTTTAATGGAAGCTTGTTAGTATTGTATTGATATTTAGTAGTTGTTGTGCTAAAACTGTCTGATTTGTCTAGCATTAAATGAATAGTAAAATGTGCAAGTTTTGTTTGTTTGTATGTATTGTAGCTGTTTTAATTGGTGAATGTTATTTCTGCTATTTTTAACTTGTCCCGTTATAGTAACAAAGTGAATACTGACATAATATGAATGGTTGAGCAAATATAACAAAGGAATGTAGCAATTATACCATCTCTTTACACAGAGCCAGTATAAAGGAGATGCATATAGTATATTTTCAATAAGATCTAGATTCTAGCTATCCGGGTCCCAGTGGATGGTAATTGCCTAGAAAGTCCTATTTCCATCCCCCTTCGTCCCCACCTGTTTCGCCCGCCCCTTGCACCACCCTCTAGCTCCCAGTCTGGTCTAGATTTTAGATTCGAGACCTAATCTCGTTTCCAATGGAATTGCGAGAGAATGTGTACATTTTCATTATTACTTGGCGCTGTTTAGTTTGGTTTGTTGTTTAGATCGAACTTATGGATAAGAAATGTTGTGTTAGTGAGAAAACTTAGAACCTACGTTATTGTACCGATATATTTCACTATGTTCCTGGATAAGTCCTTTACTATCCTTTACTCGTCTATGGCATGCATTGTCAGTGTCATTAAAAAGCGCGCAATCACTTTCTATACTTATAAGACTTGTGAAGGAATATTTCTTGTCCTTTCTTGTTTCGTTTTTAACTGTACTAATTGTAATTATCACCTGTAACGGTTGACATATGAAATAAACTTTCTAATTACTAAAAAAAAGGACAAGTATTATCCAATTATTGTTGTTTAAGTAAGTTTGAACAAAAAAGAAAAATTTCTTCCAACCAATTTGGCAGTTGTGCAGCAATTATTTGCCTTCTACACAAAGCCTATCATTTTAAAAGCCCAACTAACCGAAGAAAGATCACTTATAGCCACCACTAGTAACCATTACCTGTTTCACTCAGTACCGTTTGCTATAAAATAAGACGAATTACTTTTTAACGCCACTCTTCCATGGGTTATCGGGGTTTTCAAAGTCATGTCCACACATTTGCCTTTACTACTCTCTTTGTCTCTGCCCACGTGCCATAAACTTTCATTAGTAATAAACATTAGCATAGGAAATGTACTTTTGTTATGTTGGTACTGAGTATCGTTTTAAAGGCTTGGTGTGATTATACGTTAAGTTGATTCTTGAAATGCAATTTTTTTTTTAGTTAATTAGACATACATCAAATAACTTCTTCCGCTCTAGATGGCGTGTCATAATGGGCTGACTAAAACCCACCTGTGTTCCTTCAGTTGCTTCTTGTGTTCCAAGGCCTCTTTTGAACATTTTCGCAGCCCCAGTCACTTGATGTGCCATAACTTAGTGTTTTACGGTGGTTTAGCTTCAATAACTAAATGTTATAATTATCAAGATTAACTTTTGTTGCTTAAGGAATTGAATCAAGTATAATCAAAAATTTAAAACTATTTTTCATAAAACTATTTTTTCTTTTTGATTAACATACTTTTAGAAATTCACTGTTGAAATGCCAATTGAACTGTAATAAGAGCAAACGCAATAAAACTTAACCCCCTTATCAATAACCACTCATGTCGGATTAACCCTATACCAAGTTACAAACCCCTAATAACTCTTAAGCGAGCGTCCAATTTCACACCGACTGTTACTAAAGATGTAAATATTAAATCCAATATTAAACTACCCTTCACCTAACCCCCTCAATTATACACACAAAAAAAAAACATGAATTATGACTATTATAACCTCTCCAAAACCATTGTGCGGTATTAATCGCCAATTGGTTATAAATACGCACAGTGAGCTACCCCGCCTGTTTGCCCAGACAAAAAAAAATGTGAATATGATTTTATGGCAGGTTAAATCTATTTAAGGGGGATTAAGTTATGAGTAATATTTCTATTTGTAAGGGGCATTTAACGAGCTATTTGACGCCTTTTGGCATCGCGTGCGGTTCGCGGGGCGCCATTCAGCGCGAGATAACCCATAATTATGATCCATCTCACCACTATAGCGGTTTTATAAATGTTTGTTTTTCATGACAGGTGAATTATAATCATCGGCGCGATGATTAAATGATCGCACGCTGTTTGATGCGGCTTTTGATTCCGTTTTATTTACGCTAGTTATCATAAAATAGTTTCACGGAATCACTTCACGTTGTTCACTAACCGATCGGATGGCTTTTATTTAAATTAAGTTTACACGCACACTGTGACATTATTTTTAACTTCGCTTTAATGCCATTTTTTCATGAATATTGATAGGGCCCTACGGCAGCCCACGGGTCTAGTCGATGTTGTTCTATGTACATTAAATATGTACCCTATGTACGCGACGTATATTAATTTCCATCGAATCCGAAATCAAAGGCGCTCATGTCCCGGAGGACAGCCCGCTGGTCTAATGTGCCCATTCTCTGGACAAAGCGGATTATTTTCGATGTTGTCATATCTCGAACCTATTAACATAATGTGGTGACGTGATTCCCTTGTTTAGGTTTTTTGTCTTGTTATTTTTTCTCACTTGTCTCGTCACTCTGTGTGGTCCACTAGATATTATGTTTTGACGTACGTTTTAACGTGTTTCCAAGAAGGTGTTGCTTCGTTAGCGTATTGTAGGATTATTTTACGTCATGCGATATAAAATATGAAGTCATTCTTCCGATAATATTGTATCGTACTCTAGTCTAAAGGTTGAAAGTTGAAATTAATGTATCAATAAAACACAGAGCTTGGTTAAATGACGCAAACATAGTTTTCCACTTAAAACGAAATTATTAAACCGATTACGGTCTCCCTTAGTTTGCCCACAAAATACTCAATTACGTAAACAAGGCAAAGAAAAATACAAATAAAAGTACTACCGTGTGGTGCCGCCGATACTGTTAAAGTGAAAGAAAACAACACACCATTACGTGGTCGCAGTTGCTAAACAAGTCAAGTTTTCCCACAAAACGTGGGTTTAGCGTTAATATTTCAAGTGTATTGTTTGAGTAATTGCTCGCCCCGCGAAATAACCTAATGGGCGTACTTTGAACGCAGTGAAAAAAATCGATTCACCCATATTTGTTGTTAATTATAGTCGGTTGAGCCGTCTTTCCGCTTCTGCTGGTTCGAATACGATTTAAGACCCTCCCTGGTCCAATTACAGAGTTCTCAAAAGTCCCCCCTCTTACCCTCCCCCTCTCATTTTTAGATCGAGCCTCGTTTTAATGACCTCTCGAGTTCCCGATGTTCATTTGTCGCGAGGGTTTTGCGTACGATTATTTCACTTTTTCTTTTTTGCCCCGTAACGATTGGAGAGTGAAGCACCGTGGTGGAACGCACTCGAGACCTTACAAATATTATAATATATTTCAGTTTAATTTTTCGCCTAACGTTGGTAGAAAGACGCGTTCTTGTAACGATTTTATGTAAGGAAAAACACACTGGTATTATTTTTTATAGAGAACCCATGATGAATCTTAATGACTGTGTCGTTAATTTGGCACAAAAAACTTTATTTACTTTCTATATCCCCAGAAACTTAAATCTGTCAAGTATTTTCAAACAGCACGATAAAATCTTCATCCCAAAAATTGATAACTCCATACATTCGACATCTAATTGTTTAAAACTCGCTCCCCAATTCGTCATATTAAAAATTTGTCCCCATTACTAGTTCCATAGAAAATGTTGAACTGAGGGGTTCCTTTTGTCCTGCATGTTTGGAATCCTGTAATTTTCTATGATTCTGCAGTTTGCCCCAGTTTGCAGTAATTGCAGGGAAGGATATTAATTCTGAATTACTCCCTTGGCAGCCCTTTGTGTTCGACTTTTAATCTTCGCTAATATAGTCGTTGATTGTACAAATGATTACCGATGGATCAACGGTATTGACTTTGTTTTTATTTGAAATACGAATTTTTATTTTTTGTTTAGCTGGATTGTTGTTTTTGACCACTGTGCAGAGGTTTTGTGCGCTCAGAATATGACGTGAATTTCTTAGAAATAGATTATGAATTGAAATGTAAAATATATTTTTATAGTAGTATGTTTCGTCCATTTAAAGACACAATTGGCGCAGTGGTTGATTGACTGCTGCGCTGCGTGTCGCGAGTTCGATTCCCGCATGGAACAAAAGTATTTCGATGGCCTACAGATAGTTATTCTAGTTTGGGTGTCTCGTGTATGTAAGTTTACTCGTGTTTGTGGACGCACCCATCACACAGGAGTAATTTCTAGTGTGACGGAAAAGTTTCTTTTTAAAAACAAGTAAAGAAAGTTTTTGGAGAATTCTTTGTTAAAGATAGTTGACCAATATGTTTACTGTGGCCATATTCTTCCAATTGACAAAGACTATGTCAGCTTGTTATAACATAAGCAAAGTTATCAACACATTTAGAATATTGGCTAAAACACGATACGCGTTTTATTTACGTAATTAAATCATACGCAGATAGACCTAAAATAAATACGTTCGTAAAATTCACAAACGTTTTACCAATTCAGTATTTCGTTTAGTTGATAAAACAGTTCATCACCAAATTGCTGACAACACAAATAGACAAAAAATACTATTGATTACAGAGCAAACAGAATTCGCTCTTGACACGAGATGAGCAAACACATACAGACATACAAAATACAAATACTGATCTTCATACGCAAACAAAATCTACATTGTGAACTGCCCATACTGAACCTTCCCAGGCCCAGCAAAATAACTAATGTGTCTAAAATTAAGAAAAGTAAACTCTAAGCACTACAGAATTAGGGTGAGTGCAACTGTTGTCACCCACGTCGTGCGCTAGACGGATTTTTAAAACGACATTTTAGAGCACGACGACACGACATGTGTCATCACATCATGTCAATGCAGGGATTATGATAACCATCGTACGGATGCCATCTAGCATGGGGAATCGCCCTTCGCGATCTCGACATTACATTCATACTACGAACTAACCGAAGCGAACACTTCAACCTAATTTCAACTCTTACTATAGACAATACAGTTGGTTTTTATATGTGCTGATTATCAACAATGTGTAAGGGTGATCCAGAAAAGACAATTTAACCCTAAAAAATGGTGCATGGACATTAATCCGCATGTAATATCGCAAATTTGTCATCGGTTCGTCGGGCCGGGCCGGGGCCATCTGTCAGTCAAAACGCAATTCGATTTCGCGTTATTAGAGACGGGAGAGTAGTGTAGTGCGCCACTTGATTGGATGAATAAAGACAATATCGTGCTGGAAATATCCTCCACCTGTTATTTAAAGCCGGTTCTGTAATTGGACGCAGACGGATTGATGATTTTTCCAACTTTTAATTTCGTACTCAATAGTTTTATTCGTGCCTAAAAGCAAAATAAATCACTCTGTTACCTCAACCCTTCATATCCTAATAGACTATATTAAAATTGATATTCAAAGGATTCATATTCATAAAGTTACCCCTTATCAAGTCAATAATAACACCCTAAATATGAAACGCTTAATAAAATCCGCATATACCATTTCGTTGAAGCGGTAATAAATTGCCCTTTTTGACGTCTTATTCAGAAAACTCAGCGACTCATGTGTCTGTGTCAGACAGGGGGTTAGCGAGGATAATAAAAAATGTATACGTATATTCGGATACTCGGATACTCGATAGCGCCACGCGTTCACCGTCTTCAGGTGACAGCAACCGGGCGATTCACCCTAACATGTAGGGACGTCTGGTATTTTGTTGCATTATTATGTCGTTATGTCACATTGAGTAATTTAAGTTGACATGGAAATCGCATGTTTTATTTTCATGGGAAACTTTATTCGTGTGTCTTTGCAATCAATTTTGCGTGGTCTGTATTTGTCTTGAACTAATCGAAAACCTGAATCTGGATTTAAAACTGATAAGATTTCAACAGTTTTTTGGACCCGAACCGTGATTGTGATATTTTTTCTGACAAATTGAATACGAACATGTCAGTATTTCCGGAGTTCTATTATGTGATTATGTATACGCACAAATGACTATCATGCCAGTACCTATGTCTGGAGTTCTTAGAGATGCTCCCATGAATTTTGTGCAGGTATTTCTTTAAGTCATGTGATTGGACAACATCTGTTTTTGTTAAAGTAAAACAAATAATTCCAGACTAGATTACTTAAATTTAATTCAAATTCCGCAAAGAGCTTTGAAGGGATTTTTTTCAAAAGATATTATTTTTAGACACTCGTTTGTAAAATCAATAGCACTTGTACCATTTTACCTTTAAATTCACAACAAAATAATAATAAAACATGACAACACAAAAAATAAAGCCGTTCGCACACTGCGTCGGTTGCAGGCGCGTGCCGCGGACAGGCGCGATGGGCGTGAACGCATCGCGTCTAATAAGCGATACGGTTTAAAGGTATTTTGCGATGCGCTTATTTTTATTGTCCGAGATTAAAAAAAAGAGGATACTTAATCCCAGAAGAAGTAATTCTAAATGCAACGGTTAGTTAATTTCGTAGATATTTTTTTAGGTTGGAAATCATCCAATAAAGAAGTCAATACAGACTCATATACAATTACCGGCACGGATCTTGAGCGCTCGGCGTCAGAGTGGGGATCGCTTTGCGCATTCCATACATTGGCGAGCCAATCATCGTCGTTGTCAAATACATGCAGCAACGCAGGGAGCGAATCACGAGTGACGTCTATGACACGATGGCGCGGCGAGCCAATCACTGACACTCCCCGCCTCCGCGTCTCACTTCGCACCACTAAAGAGACCGAATATTTGACTTCTGCGCAACTTGAAGCCAGCGCTCAAGATCCGTTTCGGTAATTGTACGTGGCTTGCGGAAGGCGAGCAATGGGTAGCTCGCCGTCCGGCCATTCGGACCGAGCCAGAGCCGTCGACGGCGCGTAGTGTTCCACGCGCTGTCAAAGAGATGCCAAGAAAACCGTAGAACCAGCAGGTCCGAAACCTACTGAGGTCATGGGTTTGCTTCCGAAAGAAACACAAGGCAAAGAAGGAACATAAGAGTAGGTTTTAGTCAGTAAAAGTCTGACATGCTCTCTCGCTCCACCCAGAGCGGGAGAAGTAATTGAATGATTTCCACCATTAAAAAAAAGTGCTATGTTGGGTAGTCGCGTGCCGCGGACAGTGTGATCGGCGTGTGCGCATTGCTAGCTTGTAATGTGCGCACGACACGCCGACACTCGCGGTACAACGCACTTGTCGCTTTTGATATGTTCTTCACATTTTAATGTTCAGATTTCTTGTGTGGCAACATTTTGCGTTTATATTGTTTTTCGTTTTATATTGTAATCTGATGGCATGTATGAAAAGAGTGTCCATGGAGTTTCTTACATGTTTTTCTCCATAGAGATTTACGCTTTGAAATATGCAATAAACTTTTAGCTTTTTTTTTGACAACTCAAAAGCGCCTGTAAATGGTTAATAATAGGTCGGGGTAATGAATTGTATACTTTTTTTTTTAATACAAACGAAATGTTGAATAGAATGTTTTTGAAAAACTATTTATAAAGGAAAAATCACAGACTGCAAAGTGTGATATTTTTTTTTAATGCATTTTTGTTTCGTTTTATTTACTTGCACTGTTATACATACTAGTGTATGCTGTAGTTTGAGTTTACCTATAATAAACAAAATCATTATTTATTAAAAACTAGCTTTTTCCCGCGACTTCGCCCGCGTAACATAAAATATAGCTAGCCTATGTCACTCAGGAATAAAGTAGCTTTCCATCGGTGAAAAAATTTTAGCAATCGGACCAGTACTTCCAAAGATTACCTTCTACAAACAAAAAAAACAAACTTTACCTCTTTATTAAATTAGTGTAGGATACATACAAAAATTTAAAGATTTGACAAAAAAAAAATAAAGGTGTTAACACAATGTACCGTGTTTTGTGATTTTTTAAATGCATTTTTTTCTCAATTTATTTCAGATAAAGTTTACAGATGTACATAGAAAAACTTAAACTATTTATACTAAAACCTAAATAAATACATAACGTACATAAATAATATACAAAAACACAAAGTGCACTCAGGCGTCGAAGTATTCCTGCATTTATTTACTTACACTGTTATGTGTACAGTATGTATGGTGTTAGTTTACCTATATAATAATCATTATTAATAATTATAAAACCTCAACTTTTTATATAAAATAAAACTCAAAATGCTCAAAAAAAACCCCGTCATTCGTAGCCGCGTGTTCGAGACAAGTGCGATGGTCGTGATAGAATCGCTGCCGATGGCGATATAAAACATGTCAATCAAACAGAAATGGACGCCTTTTATAGTATATCTATAGATGGAATGTTAGCTTTACTTCTATTGACAAAAAGTTACAGGACTGGCAACGATTTTTTTGCTGTGGTCTTCCCGTCCGTTTATAATTTGGGTGTCTTCAAGGCTCTTAATAAACAAGTGCGTCACACCATCAAAGATTGCATCACTGCTTACCATCAGGTGGGATTACAGTCAAGCACTAGTTTATATCAGATAAAAAAACATACATAGGTAGTTGGCGTGCTAGTCATGGATTTAGAAATGTTCAGTTTCGATAATTGTTCTTATGGGAAAATAATAACCAAATTACTTTAATGAGCGTGGTAGATAGATAAATAATTCTCGAGGATTACCTAATTCATTCTTTAATTCTTTATTGTACACTATAACAACACAAAATAAGTGGAAAACAAAGTTCATGTACATAGGCGAGCTTAACTCAAAGTTGAGTTTTCTTCCAGCAAACCATTGAGCCATAGAGAGAGATGACAATGGAGGGTAGGGTCCAGTGTACAATTTTAAAATTAGAAATATTATGAAATAAATAATAATACGTAAATAAGTATACCTACATACATAAATACACACATACCTACCTACTAGGTATCTTAAAAATAAATATACTACATAATTTAAAATCCTATATCTAAAACATTTGTAGTAAATTTTTAGTTCATGTGAAACCCGAAACATGTCTAGAATCTATGTACAAAGTTATAAGCTTGTTATGTCAGCAAAAATACATAGTCACCGGGCCATCCAGGCGACTGAAGGATTGTTTTGCACTTGCACTCAGCTGATTGCTGGTTACCCGCTATGACCTGCCGTGACCTGTGTTGTACTTAGTGTCGATGGTGTCCAACTTGTTACCTTGTAAAAATATAACATGGTGTAAAAACTATTAGAATCCCTTCAGTTACTGATTCTGAACAACAAACAAATTATATTCGTATAAACTAAACATAATGTTGTATATTTGTTTTGTTTTTTCAGTAAAAGTTGACATGCTCTCTCGTTCAATCCTAGAGCGGGAGACATCAATAGATGATATCCTACCTAAAAAAAACTGTCTTATTTTGATACCAATAGCTGATGCTGTGCTTCTAAGCTAATACCATAGCATAACCATCCTTTTCAATGTTCCCACTGCTGGGACTCAGGCCTCCTCTCCAGGAGAGGGAATGGACCGTAATTCAACACGCAGGCCCAGTGCGGGTTGGTGAATGTCACATGTTTTCGAATTTTTGGTTCTAGGACATGCCGGTTTTCTCACGATGTTTTTCTGCACCGTTTTGAGAGCAGTGGTGATGAAATTAATTACACAAAGTACAACTCGTAAGTCGGGGCCGTTACCACTCGGCCACCACTGCTGAGCTAATACCAAGTGATTATGACTATTCAAATTTTTTTAGACATAGGTTTCAATATAACTCCTAAAAAATGAAACGAATCAATTAATCGTTGAGATAGTGTGAACAAACTTGGACATAATCAATTAAAATACGCAAAATTGAAACCGTAACCGCACGATATCTTATCTAGAGGAAGTTTACTTACAAGTTAGTTTCACAGTTCAATGACTAAACCAATAAGTGAAAATACGTGACTATTTACACTGATTATGGCAGGTTTTAAATGGCTACAAGTCGATTATCATCAATGCATTAAGTGATAAAAGTGGGCCGTTGTTGGTAGTCAGAATAAACTACTGTTTGAACTTTAAGTTCTTTTTTTTTTAATTGATGTAAACAGATCCCACCTGATGGTAAGCAGCGATGTAGTCGTTGATGGTGAAGCGCACTTTTTTTTTTCAATACACTTACTCGAAAACTGGCTCTTATCGCACTACGAATAGGTTCAACATGACATGTTTATCACCCTCGTGTTTTTTTTTTTAATTTATCATTCCTATTTCGTCACGGTAAACCCTAATTATTTTTCTTTTAAAGCATAGAGGTGGATATTTTAAAGGTTTTAATATTTAATAAAAATAAAAATTGTGTTTTTGAACAGAATATCATGAATAAATAAGATTATTTACCCAAAAATTTGTTATTATCAACAAATTAACAATTATTTGTGTTCTAAATTCAGAAATATTTGAATTTCTATTTTTAATATTAAGTAGTATGTATTAGGTTTGATATATTTGCTTCTTCAATCTGCAAAGGTAAAGCGCGGGGAAAAAGTCTATTAAATATAATTTTTTGTTTGTGTTATGTTATGTGAAAAAAAAAATTGAATTTAAGATTTGAAGAGAATTTTTTAAATGGTACCGCCTCCGCCAGATATTGTGATTAAGTTAATAAGTATGCTGCCATCTAAATCAAACCAAAATGTATGGTAACTTTGGAACATTTTCTTCAGTACAAAATGAACCAAAATGCGTCGTAATTTTCAAGACATAGTAAGTATTTCTTCGTAAGTGTATTATACACGTGAAGATTTGTCACTCGGCTCCATAACACCCTCGCCTATACGGCTCGGGTGAATTTCGCCTCGGTTGCAATGACAAATTTTCCCCACTTGTATCAAACTGTACTATAGCGATCGTACCAGTATTCCACCTCTTATAAATAAAAAAACAAACTTTACCTCTATATAATATTAAATATACACCGCTAAATTTTAATCGTTTTAATCCCGTGGAGGGTCGATCCGGTACATGAAACTATCGATTTGTAGAGATAAAATTAAAAAATAAAGTACCTTTTTTTCAAAACTCGTATTAATTTACGCACGTACGAAATTAATTTCTTTAGGAAAACGTCAGCTGAGCGAGTTCAATGACCTGTAGGTAGTTTGTACGCAACGCCGACTATTATCTGCAGATCATTGAACTCACTCATCTGATGTTTTCTTAAATCGACCCTCCAAGGGATTAAAACGATTAAAATTTAACGGTGTATATAAGTGTAGATAAAATACATTTGTCGATATGGACTCTGTGTTCGAATCCTCAGTACCTCACTTAGAAAAGCTATTCTACCATCTCTAGCTAAAAAACTAAAGCTTAAAACACACTAAAACTAAATCAGTTAAGCCACACATCTACCTAATCGCATCAGAGGAAGTTTGGTAGGTGCACATAGTGTCCAGGAGGACATACGGATACACGGGCGCGTCCGCTCGCCAAAACTAGACTTTCGTTGATAGAATATTAAATACTTCCGTCTCATAGTTCGGCGCTTATTAATAGATTTTTATTTCCAGCTACAATGGCTGATTGTGTGGTCTAATGGTTCATTTAGAGGCAGAGACTTCATAAAACACCCACATTTGAATAAATTAGACAAAACTCCAGCAATGGACGCCCGGTGGTAATTGTCCCGTCTTACAAGTTGTAGTTGACGACCGCGTTCCGGAAGATGCAGCGTTGGAAGGCCAAGTTATATGGTGGACGGTTTCGGGAATCCGATGGATGCGGGACGCACAGGATCGTTCATTGTGGCGACATTTGGGGGAGGCCTATGTCCAACAGTGGTCGTCTATCGGCTGTAATGATGATGATGATGACTGTAGGTCGCGGGTTCAAACCAAACCAGGCGCATTACTTGATGTAATTTATTTCATCATCACTACTCTCAAAACGGTGAAGGAAAACCATCTTGAGGAAACCGGCATGTCATAGGATCAAACATTCGGAGGCATGTGACATCCAGCAATCCGCACTGGGTCAGTGTGGTGGATTACGGCCCATTCCTTCTCCTAGAGATGGAGCTTGAGTCCCAGCTGTGGGAACATTGCAAGGTCGATTATATTCGTAATAAAACTACTTTTTAACGCTACCTTACATGTCCATACTGATATTATAAATGCTTACGACTGTACAAGGTTGAGTTAATTTCTTTACTGATTGAGACGTGTAAACAGATGTCATTCCTATATGGAAGCTGAAGGTTACACTAGTTTTCGGAAACAATAATCACTATGATACCGAAATTGAAAAATAAAGCTCTTCTCGGTATTCGAAGACATGATCACCAACCCGCACTGGGCCCGCGAAGAGAGAGAAGAGGCCTGAATCCCAGTAATGGGAACATAATAAAGCTGTTAATGCTTCTCAGTAATTAAAATAACATCTAAATTAAAAATGCAGAAGCAGTGGAAAATATCCCAGTAGTGTATACTTATTGTTTGTCATAACTATTAATATCTTCGCAGAAATGGCTACCGCTGATAATAATTAAAATGTTTTGATAATATCAATTAAAAGCCTTAACGTGTTAAATTAATTTATCGTTTGATTAAATCTATTGACGATACTATCCGATATTTATTTAATACATCACAGACACATGGTCGCCAAAGAGTATAAACAGTTGTTATTTTTGTATAAAAACAATATTTCTTTCTGTTACTTGTTTCATGTATTTTCGCCATGCACATAAAAATCACAGCCGGATCGAGTTTTACAACTTTTATATTGAATATTCGCAAATTGCCGCCTTTTTATGCATGTCAATTATTCGGATAAAGCCCGTTTCTCAACGGCTGAATTATCGTCAAGCAATTATTTTAGAAAAAAATCTTAATAAAGTGTAGCGCTGTACTATGAAGTAAGAAACAATTATGTTATTGTTTTATAGCTAACTAGCATTTTCCCGCGCTTTCGCTCTTGTAACTTATCCCACAGGTTCTTTATTTTTCCATAATTAAATGCAGTGTTAGTTTGGTTTAGAAGACTAAAAAAAATTCTAATTTAACAAAAAAAAAAAACTGAACAAAATCTTTGACTGCGCATTGCATCTTTCTTTTTCCCAACATCAAAAACCATTTCACTAACCGCATACCCAGTCACCTACATTCGAGTAAAAGAGTCACCCAGTTCTTTTTACCTTGCGACTTATTACCTACATCTAGATTTAAGAACAGGTCTAGACTGGAAACTGAATTTTTGATGCCTACGCCCCGGCAACGGCTTTTAGCGCACGGCTTGTGGGGATTTAGGAACGAAGCGACGCTGAATTGTGAATAGAGTAGAGCATGTATCGAGAATTTTTTAGATGGCTTTAAGCTCTGCGAATTTTCCGACTTAGAGATTATTTTTCTGTTTTCTGTGTTTGACGGGAAGTAAACTCTAATGAGCACTATGTTAAGGTTTAGAATGCCGAAGGGTTTGTAAGTTAGCAAAGTTGGTAGTCAATATCACTTTTACAACTAATGCGTGTGTATTTCCTTATTAAGTGATTCAGATGAAACCGCATGCATCACTTAGTCAAGCTAGAACTGATGAATTCATAATTAATTGTAACGTGTGTGTTCCTCGTAAAAGTGTAAGAAAAGTACCACCCACTAGCAATAATGAAAATTCATCGCGAATTACATAGAAAAAAAAAACTTTAACGCTCGATTAGCCCGCGATATCTCTCCGTTGTGCACCCACCTTTACAGCAAAGTTTTGTACCGATCGCAAGTTACTCGTGCGTCAAAAAGCCCCGCGATTATCGCTATCTTTACATTCAACACATAGCCTTACATTAGTTAACTGTTATAGCAGCTCATTATACGATAAATAATCACGATTAATATTCACAGGCGGCCATATTGCGTATCGCGGTAGCATCGCCCCGCCCACTTTTGATATTAGAATTAATTTAATTCGCAAGAAATGACGCCTTAACGGACTCGCGGCACGGACAGCGACACTTGATCTCCGTGCTAAACAATTATAACCTTTATTTGCTAAGCCATAAAACTACACGTAAGTATCGATGTAAAATGGACGCATTGTACGGTAATTGAACATACGACCGATCATCGCCTTTTTAAACGAGTAAATAGAAATTAATAATTGGTAGTTTTTGCACAAAAGTTCTACTTATAAATTACACTTGTCCGCCCCCTCGATACCATAAAAGCTTACAACTGTTGAGGCTCTGACATTTAAATCGCAAAAAATACAGACGGATCGAAAAGTGATTATCATTAATTTTATTTATAGGTTTATCGGGCCAGTTTAGTTGTGTTTGGTCATAAATGTCATAATCGTAAAATTTTAATGTGTAATAAAAGTCATTCTAATCGAAAATCAGTATAATTTTATTTGGTTCAATAAATATTTAATATTGACATTTGGCCTGTTAAAAACCAGGATGGTCTAAAGTTGCGCAACGGAAACACAAGTGTAAAAAATACAGCTATAGAGTTGTATGTATAAAATAAAAAGCGGCTTGAGGCGAATGCTTAAAAGTTATTGCACCCAAGTGTGATACTATCTTTCACGACCGACCGAGCTATCTGTCTGTTTAAAAAATTTAAGTATGTATTAAAATATTATGTATGTAATTATTATGTAAATGTTTGGACTAAGAGATCATTATACGATATTTATCACCTATTTTTCTGTAGTTTTCTGTCAAAAATTCTACTAATGCGTTGAAAATGGATACAGAAGTAATTCTGCTTAATTACGCATCGTAAGATAAATCAGAGGTTACCGTCATGCACATTAAAATCTTATAACGACTTGAATAGATCTAGAAAAAAAAATCACAGCTCATATTTTTTTTCTATTTGGCTTGTCGAAGCATCTGGTTTATTTTATCTAAATACCAGAACATTTAAAGGCTGATAGCAAAAAAACCTGGTGAGCCTCTTATCACACAACGGAGCTTTGGAGCTCAGCTTAGTGACACGAGAAAAAACCGAGATTATATCCGAGATAAAGCCACGGATTTTTAAAGTCATTGTTGAAAAACAAACGCCATTTATGTAACTCTTGAGTAAGGGAGATAAACCATCTTTGTTTTAAGATGCTCAAGTGACTTCAAGTTTTGTAGCTTTTATATTGACTGAGCTGTCTTATCGTTCTTTACCTCTGCTCTCTTTAAAGCTATTCATAATTTTGTTATTTGGTTACTGAGATATTTTTCAATGCTAGTTTTTCTTCCAATTTTGAGCTATTCCTTTAGTTTTTCTTAAACAGCATCTTTTTCAATTTCTTCGTTTATATTATACGCTTCTCTATCTTTTATAAATACAGTCGTATCTATATTTTAGCCTATCGTGACATCTGAATCGTTTCCGTGACGAAGCGATTTCGCTTGCATAAAGCATGTCAGTACGACTACGAACCATTTAGTTTTGGGATCTATTTTAATCTTTCATTTGGTTTTGTCCCAGCTTTTTATACGAGAATTTAAGTTTTTAGATGAGAATCAATATACAGCATTAGAAATAATCATACAGATTCGATATATTTACACATTAACGTTTCCTGCCAGGAAACTATGTAATAGGTACTAATAAGGGGTATCTCGGTGTACGAGCTTGGTGTACCTCAAGTGGTTGAAGCTACGCATAGAAATAATATATAGAATTAAAGAGATCAGTAGTACATTATTACTAAGAAGCTGTTTGCTTATCGCCTAAGTCATTTAAGTACAAGTTTTCTGCACTTAGGTTTCGAAACTGGTATGAAAAGTTGAGCGTCCTTTACTCCACATTCCTGTTTTGCAAAAAAAAGAATGATGACAATTTCATACACAGTCGAATAAAATTCATAAACGTTATGTGATTAAAATTCCTTATTTATGAAAAATATTTACTCTGAGTGCATGACAGTAAAAGTGAAAGTATAAACCGCTGAGTGTAAACTATTCAATTTATTGATTAAATTGAAATCTTTTTCGGCAATTTGTTATTAACTGTTATATTTGTCAGTTTCAACACTGTCAACTTATCACTTATTAGCGGTAACTTTAATCCTTGATTTAATAAACACAAACTTGATAAAGTGATAAGTAATGGTGACAGCAAAATTAATTTAAGCATACAAGATATGATAGCTTTTTCTTGCTTTTGACAGTTACTGAAACACCTTCTGTATCGACTGTACTTATATACGTTGTAAATATTGTTCCTTCATCCTTCTTTTCATGCCTCGCGATTTTGGTACTGATTACAAAATCGTGACAAACAGCTACACGTGCATTTTATTTCGCAATCAATATATATTTTTTGCAACCCATACTTTGCTTGACGATTCTGAAATGTACCGTTTCCATCAAAAAATTCAACAAGCACAACTTCGATCATTCATAATTTTATTTGCTACCTTGTATTGAAGTTTTACTGGACTAAAAGTAATAAACTGTTTACTATTTGTTCCAGGTACGTATCCGACAAGCAAACAAACATGCAACATAATAGTAAGTAGTGTGACCACAGGTCCGCGGATAAAGAGCCGAGCACCGCCTAATGCGTTCGCATTGCGATGCCCCTCGCGTCCACTCGACGTGACGTTTTGTCGCCCACAGAGGGCGGTTGTGTGCAATCTCGGCTATATAATCAAATTGCTAATGCTACGCGCAGTTCTAGTAGGCGGATGACTTTTCTTGTTCTACAGGATATGACATGTTCTAGTGCTATCCTAATGGTCGTTTAAATCCGAGTGTTTTCTGTTTCTTGGCATTTTTGCGACGCCCACGTTTTCGGGGCGTGTTTTATATGCCATTTTCTTGTTATGTCTTGTTTTATAACGTAATCGCTATAAAACTGGTGGTAATAGGTTAGGTTCCGTTAGTGAATGGAGAAACCCGTAGGAAACTACGACATAAAGCTACAACAGTAACTTTTTTCTTTTTTCTGCATTTCGCTGTAAAGCAACATTCATATAAAAACATAGTAAAATAAAGCTTGTTCTAATAAAAATATCAGTAAAAAAGGGTCAAAGGTTACCGTCAAACTTGAGGACATCAAAGAAAAAACGTTGCTTTGAATAGATTACTAAAATGCAAATTGCTAGATAATGTCATAATGCCGTAACTCGTAATATGTCGTTTCACATGACGCGGTCGCCGCGATGTTTTATTTATATGTGAGGGGAAACGGGCGAATTATGAGTTGACCCTTAGGAATGGGAAGTCGTTTTCCAATAACAAACCGTGTTATTCTAGTTATATTGAGTTGTTTTTTTTTTGTGGCAAAACGATGTTCGAGAGCTTTGCAATTTTGAGGGTAGTGACAATCATTGCGTTATTTTTATTTCGTGAATTCGTCGGTGATGTTTGAGGTATCAATTCAGATAATCTCCAAAGCCTGTTATTATACTATGCATATATGCATACTTTATTTTACCCACCATATTTTTAAACCATCCCATTTCAAATTAAAAAAATACATAAATTACAATGACACTTTTAAAAAGTAGAGTGCTTTTTAGTATTCAAAATAAAAGCTCCAACAAACTCTGTGCACAACTGTGTCAACAGTGTTTAGTAGAAAAACAGACAAAATATTAGGTGTGCATTAGCATGTCAAAGGGCCCTATTGGCCGGACCGTCCTGAAAACCTCGCCCACCTGGACACCCTAGCGTAACACTTTTGTCGCTCAGATTACTTTCAAAATTAAGTTAAAAACCAATTCAGTTTCGTTCAGTAATTTTCCTGCAAAATTGTTCTCCGAAGGATCACGGCTCGCAAATTAAGATGTCTCGAACAGTAGTAATTTCTAAACGTCTATCATTTAACTAGAAAACAAAGCTAAGCGTCGGTTACCCAGCTTTCGCTTACAGACGCCGGCGGCGGCAACTTCAAAGGGATCCGACCGCACCCCCTCCCCTGTCGCGCGCCCCCCACCCCCTGCCCGAGGCGCGCTGTTGACGACCGCGTTTGTTCATTGCGGTGGCACTATGTATTTGGGAAACGGATCAGTGTGTGTTAACCTTAAACCCGCGCGTTGCTTGTGACAATTTACGTAATCACATTTTTGGCAGGCTTTTTTCATTTTTCTTTACGGTGCTATTGCTAGGCGGATTTTTGTGTTGTTTTTTTTTTATTAATCACGTAAAATTTCCTGTTTCATTTTGTAATTTTTATTCCTGGAAAATGTGGAAATTCGTTCGCACTTGTTGTTAGTCTAGGTTTATTTTTCTTTCTTTTAAGAAAGTCTAATGAAAATTATGACTCGGTAGAGTTAGTATGAACAGACTATTGATAAAGCAGAAAAACTGTCCCCTCCTTAAAAGACGTGCACACAATTGTTGAAACACCACGAGACTAAATAAATTGCTTATAAAAAATAAAGCGTGTATTCAACGGAGAGAGAAAAAATACCGAACTACCCTCCTTTTTGGCACGTGTCCATCACAACTATGAATATTGATATGTCTCATTATATCAAGTTTGCTTTCAATGAGGACTATCGAGGACTTTTAAATATTAAAAGCTACTTTCTTTTACTCAAATATTTTCAAGAGATAGACTTAATGGATTGGGCTGAAAACTGCCTCACAGGTAGATCATGTCTAGAAATAGGACACAGGATAATTTTTATTGTGGGTGTATTTTTCTTTGGGATAATTGTCTACTATCACGTAGACGAAGCCGCTAGACGAAACAAGTTTTTCATAAAGCCTTCATAATTTCCTGGAGCACAAACAATACGCAAGTCCAATTACCGCAACATCTTAACTTGCCACTCAATTAAGCCCCAATCTACGATAATTAGCGCAACATATTCGATATCACGCGCTGTCCCATGCTGGGCGCCATAATTGCTGGTTACATCGTAATTGGGCGAGCCGGTTAGAAGAATTACAGTAATCGTCGCGTGCGGTCGTGTCTCGGATAATGAGGCGACACTTTTCACAATAAAATGGTTTTAACTTATTTTGTGGAAATTGAGGGTAGACTTTAGTTTTCCATCATTTCTGTCACATTGTTCAGTTTATTGTTACTCGTTTACGAACGTTTAATAAAGTTGTTTTATACCTTTTTTTTTTTTTTTTCTAGCCCATACTGTCCCACTGCTGGGCAAAGGCCTCCCTCAACTCCTTCCAATGTTCCTTCCTTAACTTGTTATGTTAGTATTATTATCAGATTAAATTTAAAATATTTCGATTTCTCTCATAGAATTTGCAAGCCCTTCCCAAGTTATGACAGGGTACCTTAGTAATGACATGAAACCCTTTTAATTAATATGTGGTTGTTTATAGGGTAGATAATAAATTGTTTTTGATTTTGTAAAAGTTTTAAAGTGTCTTTTACAAAGTTCATAACGAGGGTTGAGAGAAACACGATAGACAATAAATTTTGTGTAGCATAGATGGAAGATTACACGGACGGAAGTCCGAAACCTCACTGCCAAAGGTTAGAATCCAGACGACATTTACATTCTACGTCGAATTCACTTTAGGTATTTTATTAAAGTAAAGAATATACGATTACCCTCGTATATTCCTTTGTCTCAAAATAAATGTCCTACTACCGTCACTTTTATTTACCTGGTCCTACTCTAATAATACCTTTTATTCGTTAGCCCTATTGCAAAACTACAGAAGGGCAAAATAATAGTAGCAAAACGACGAAAAATCAATTTGTAACTAAAATGAGGGTAGTTCTGTAGTGCGCAACACTCGTACTTGATGTAGTTAATTAATAAGACCAAATTCAAACAAATCGTGAGTATTATTGATACACTCAATGCTTAGGGACGCGGATTTATGCTAGGGTTGACGATACTGTTAGTGTAGTTATAATTTGTCGAATGTAACTTGGATATGAAGCAATAATGACTTTCATAATACGCTTCTTTTTATTGATACTAATTTACTTTTCTATTTACTATTTATTACTAATTTTGATTAACTGATGGCAACTTTGTGAAACAAATGCAATGAATTTTTGGGAATTGACTCTGACTTTCTTGAAGAACATTATTCATTTCTGTGGACAGAAACAGTATCGAAAATATACTCACATTTCCGTTACAGCCTGTATTTTTTTTATATGATATCCAGTGCTTGGCTGCAATCCCACCTCATGGTAAGCAGTGATGCAATCGTGAATGGTGCATCGTATTTTTCAACCAAATTGAAAATTCACAATTCTATTGCATTTATTTTTTTAATCTATTTATTCATACCAATTGTGGAATTATAAAAGTCATCGTCAGTTATAACAACATTTAAATTCAAATGTAAAATTCAAACCAAGTTTAAAAGCCAAACAAATATGATACTTACTCTGACAGACTCATACCCACACATATTTATAAAAAAAAAAACATTGTAATAAAAAAAAAAACATTTAAAATTCCATTCGTAAAGATGAAGTCAACAACAGAACAAATAAATAAAAATTCCCAATTCCGGTCACGCACAGCCCTGCGTATGGAGGGCCTAGGTTCGATCCCCATTGTGTGATTCTCCACTTGTTTTTTAATACGAGGGTAGTTTCTATTATTCCCCATTGTGCCCACTTGGTGTTTTCGTTCCACGACATCCACTTGGCCATTGTGTGATTGCATGGGGAACGGTTGCTCGTGATGGTCTGTCATGGGACATTTTGGTTTATTAATTCACCATCTCTGAGGGTCAAGTGATTATGATATGGTCGTTTTTGTTGTTAGTTTTGTTTATGGTAATTTTGAGGTCTGTTGTTAAATTTAACAATTAAACAACTTGTAGAGCTAGACTTGATCCACGCCACGCGACGTCGTTCTACGTACAAATCAGGCGTGGTCCACGTGTGCTTCGGTCTAATGTAGTTCTAGCTATAATCTTATTTTAATTTCATATATTATTTATTTAATTAGATTTCCAACAAAGGATACACAGTAACAATAACAACATAGGTACCTAAATCACAAATAGTACAAGACGTTATTTAGCGTGTGGTGTGCTTCTTCATTTAAAGGAGACCACAGCATGCACAAAACTAGGTGAAAAAATAATATTTAAAATGATTAATTATACAATAAGGCAATTACAGTGATAATAATAATGCAATAAATAAAATAATAGAAACTTAAAAAATTACAATTAAAATGGTAATTTATGACATAACAATTAGTAATTAGAATTAAATAAAAAATTACTAAATTAGAATTTACGTGATCTACACTAATATAATAAAAATGAAATGGTTTGTTTTTTTGTTTGTTCTGGAAGTACTGGTCCGATTCCTAAAATTTTTTCACCCATAGAAAGCTGCTTTATTCCTGAGTGAGTAAGAGCCACGTATATTTTATATACGTGGGCGAAGCTGCGAGCAAAAGCTAGTTAATTAATAAATAAGGACGAGTCAGAGAAAAAGGATATAGGGTTTCCGAATGAGAACATTCCTAGGAGAAACATGTTGCCGTATTTAGCGTACAAACTTCTTGAATATCACTTTATCAGCCCGTATAGACACACGTGTCAATTACCGCGCGCTCTGCAAATAATCTATCATACTGATACGTGCTTTCTCATAAAATCTAATAACACACCGACGTCTTGACCCCACACTATCTAAAGAACCAATATCTCGCTTCAACACCTATGCTTTGTATAAACAATCACACAACACAAACTAAATAAGACTCTTTAACTTGCTTCCTAAAGTATCTTTTCGTTTTTCTCGATTTTCCCCCAGTTTCCTCTATTTACCAAAGTGTGGATAGGAAAGGCTCTGAGATCTGACCCCTGGTCGACTTCCGACAATGTCGCCATTACTCCACCCTCATTTCCGTTCCGAATCCGGAATTTTTGGCCCATTAGGCTTTTTGTGAGAACAACGTTATTGGTTCCTTAAATATTTGAACGGATCTCATTGATCACTGTTGCGTTTGAATTGACATTTCTCATTAGAGGGAAAATTTTTAAAATATTTTCTTGTAAAACAGTCATTTACATTTCTATTCTTCCCAGTTATGTTTGACCTGATTATTACGAAATTAAAAAACGCACAGCACACGTCCTCCCCGGGCGCATCGCAAGCTTCAAGTGAGACGCATTTTTAATTAAACGCCACCGGATGCCGCCATGTTTCCGCGCATCCGTGCCCGCCATCTTGCGGCACCCGTTTGACAAATTGGAACGCCAGAGTGACGCGCAATTTTCCCGCCTATTGTTCGCTTTTTACCGCGCAACAAAATGAAAAGTCGCGTTCCATTTCAATGTTTTTTTTTTTTTTTTCGAAATATGCGACGGTCCAGCAATGTAGTGCGGTTTATTTTAGTATTTCTGCGGGTGTTCGTTCTCGCTATTGACTTTTATTTGAATTTTGATAGTGCGTGGCTGGATTGGGCGGGAATTACACGTGAAAAGGTTAGACGGTCGTGATTTCAAATTGCTGCGGAAAAAATGCTAGCGCATCAAAACTGAATAATGTCACACTTTTCTCTTTAAGCCTTACAATTATAATTATATGTATATAAAGTGTAACATAGTAGTTTTAGATCACTGAAAAGTCAATTAATTAAGACTACTGAAGTGCCAGCTCTTTTTGCCGAAGAGGCCACTGCCAAATCCCAAACGATCGCATAACAAGTTAAATTCCCAAAACTACGAAAAAGACTTACAAGCCTTTTAAACAGCAATACGGAACGCACAATAAACAAACAGTTTCGCGGCTCCCCATTACCGAATCATAAACAATTTAGTGAGAAAATTTAAAAGAGCACTATGTGAAAAGTTAACAAATCGTTATTCCTCTAACGTTGGACAGTGGGCCAGGAACAATTCTAACTAGTTACCGTTTATATGCCCCGCCTCATTAAAGCCGGCGGCAAGATCAAAGGCGTCCGAAATACGCGCACCACAGACCTACGCCTCTCATAGAAACGGAATTTTTCTTAAATTTTCTTAGATGACACAAATTGCGCGGTGAAAGAATTAATTTGATGAAAATTAGATGAGCGTTCTCAAGACTATTAGGACGAGTTTGAATTTGTTATGTAAGTAATATGTGGAGTGTGAGAATAACTCTAAATTATATGAAATTAAGAGTCTCAAACAAGCATTTAAATGTAGTGTATGAAACATTTACAACAAGGAATTCTCTTGACCAGCTATTCCTGCAAAAAACACCTCTATATTAATCGAACATTTTTATCTAAGCAATTTAGTTAATGGATAAAATAAGCCCGGCAATTTCAACTGAAATGATTAACATATTCTAAATATTTTGGTGTTGCGTCAAAAAACCGTTGGAATGACTCAAAAATGAAATTGTCCAGTGTAAAAACAATGTTATTTTCTAAAATGGTCCAGTTATATGAAGTGCTGCGTAACGGAATAGAAAATACGAGTTACATAGTCAGTCACTTTTTACATTGAAATCGCGTTTTGTGTATTCATTGGATGATTGACTATTTTACACTTTGTATAATATATGGTAATTGCATGAGTTTATTGCGAGTAAATTAAGAATGTGAAAATTAAAGTTGATACACTTAAATTTTCACATTCTTGTACATCATCTTCTTGAAATGGCCGGCTCAGCATGTCTTACATCATCTTCTTGCAACGGCCGGCTCAGCATGTCTTCTTTTTGAGATTTCTGTTTTTAGGTTTCCAATCAACAAATAACTTCTCCGGCTCTGGAAGGAACCAGAGGGTGTGTTAAACTATTACTGACTAAAACCCATCCGTGTTCCTGTAGTTTCCCTTTACGTTGCAGGACCGCGGTGACTTTATCGAACTATCTCTCAGCCCTGGCTTCTTCATCACCTGCATCATTTTTAGCCATATCTAGTTCACACATGCCATGATTGTCTGACCTTATGTCAATCTATTTGGGATTGGCGTTGTTAGTCTTTCGCCTTAAATCATCATCTCAGTATGCACTTACATTCTAGCAGTGTTCACATCAGTTTGGACACAGTACGTTCATCCCTCTTTCCTCTTACGAACTTCAAACTTACCTCATGACATTTTCCTCAAAACTTGTATGATTTTGTACATTAATTATTATCTATCGTTATTATTTTAACCAATACTCTTCTGTAACTCCCTCCGCATCTGTCCGATTCCTAAGTCAAATACGCCAGAAAACAGTATGGTCGTGAAAGAAGAGATTTATACCGGTGTCGACGCGCGCACCGCTCGTGTTTTATTATCATATCGCCATTTTGGGGAGAGCTGTGTGCTCGGAATTCTATGTATCGATGGACTTTCCATTTCTAATGCTAAAGTTTATCGGGAATGGTGTGATTGATAGTTTGTGATGGTTCGTACTAAATTTTAATACATATCAGTTTTAGAAGAGAATAAATTGCATTATAGAATCTGTTATTGTATTAATGAAGATATTAATACCCCTTTTTAATTTCCCTTCTGATAATCTCGCAATCAGCTTTATCTAATGAAGTTCCCAAACCATATAAAACCTAATCAATTCATTTTCCCATATCTATTAACAGACAAAAATTAATTTCCCTTATCGATGTAATAACAACATTTTCTATTCGACCACTTTATGGCCATCATGTTACTATTAACTTGTTCGACCATTAATTCCGGAATACTGTCATATACGGATAATATATTATGCACCGACAATGTTAATGCTATATCAGGGATTGATTGGACCTAATTGGGTCGTTACGTTGAAGAATAATGACCAATTAGTAAATTAAGCGGGCGGTTGAGGTCGAAACAACAAGGTTACAATGATTTTAATTTATTCTGGAGAATTGGTTGTTAGAATGTAGTGGGCTGAGATGCGGTCCCTGAGGAACACCCATGTTTAGATTTTCTTTGAAAAACTTGTGTTAATAAAAACTGGTTGCAAAGTCTTGAACTGTTGTTTGCTTAGGGAGTATTTATGGTATATGAAATGGCTGACACGAACAATAAAGTTATATCACTTTTGTTAAAGTTAACACTCTCAAATGGATTCGATGAATTTTTCTCCAACCAAACCTTATATAGTAATCAAGTACTTATTACTAATAAAAACACTTCAATCTCTTTACTGTGGGCACCATCATCTATAAAATTAATCTTCAGCAGTTACTAAAAGAAGCGGCTGGTTTCCCGTTTTTATGATGCGCCTATAAAACGGAGAGGTCGTAATCTTGTCTCGTCTCGAACGAGACTTTGTTCTCCAGAACGATTTTACTTTCAACTTTTGCTAACTGGGTCGAATTGCTCAATTTTTGTAATTTAATACTCATAAATCGATTCTGTTTGGAAAACAAGTGATCATTAATTCTACGTACCGCCCATATTCTCGATACAAGCTTATTGGTCTCGTAGATAACCTTGGCTGATCTTATCGTTATTTTAATTAGCAGAATTTTGACGTTCCAATAATTTAAAAAAGACATTATCAAAGCTAGTATTGTCGTCATAAAACTTTTTAATATCCTCCTCATTTCTTAGTAATTTAGTGGAATGGATCAAAACTAATACCGATGGGTTCTGTTCGCACATTTTATTTTTACAAATGGTTTCAGCATCATTTATGTGTATATCATTCGTTGAAACACATTCCATGCCGCGTAGCGGTGGCCCATCAATTTCATAGTTTGACATTTTTATGCATATTTAAAAATTTGCTTTGAAGAGCAACGCTCTAGATTTATGTTAGATATGGGACATAGAGACACAACGTTCATCCAATTGAATAACTACCGCCGGTGGGTCCATAAATAATTTTAGTTTATTATAAAACTCACAATAAAAGAAAAAGGCAAAGTTGGTTGTCAACATTGTCAACCTCTTTTGACCGATAATTTGATTTTTAAATTAAAATCTGAGAATCGTAAAAAACTTAAATTCATTACAAAAGGAGTAATAATTCACTCAGTTTCGACGGAAACCAGCTCTTTTTAATTTATATCCTCTACCTCGACCATGAATTATATTTAAATATTAAACTACATACAATAGGTGCTTCAGTTTTATTATATTGCGTTAAATCTTGAATTTTAAGCAGACCTTTATAACTTCGGGTGTCTCATTGCCCTAGAGACAAGCACGTTTTTCAAATGCTTCTGGGAACATGGGTGGCTCTTAAAATATGTAGGCACAGGCGTGAATTGGTCCTTTAACTTAGACTGTACTATAATAGCCCAATTCACGTCTTTACGTTTCGTTATTCATTAGTGTGTAGCCCGTAAATTAAACTATGCTTAGTGTATAATAGATCTTTTTTTTAATTTTCTTATAGAATATTATTGTTACATCTTCATAATGAGATTATAATAATAAATCTTTATTCTCTGATCTTCATTATCAAATATAGCTTACAACTGAATTTTATGTAAAAACAAACATAAAATATATTTGTAGATTGTTAGTATCATAACACACTCTTTTTTAGGAAGACAGTAAATGTATGTTAGTACTTATAGCTAAAGATAAGATCTTAGACTATCTATTTACACAGTCCTTGTTCTCATGCAAATGAACATCTGCTCAGAGTCTAAAAAAATGGCTGTTAAGCTTATCAGCAAACGTCTTGAAGACAGTGTTGGTGCTAGAACGGAGTCTACTCATCACAGAAGCCGTCCTCTAGCGATTGACTGGTTCTATTTCTTCTGATCTTTTTGTTTGAAGTCCAAGATGATCGTGTGTCTCAGACAAAGTTCTGTATAGCTCAATGATTTAGTATGTACGCGACACAATTCGGCAATGTTGAGTGAATAGCTTATTTTTACTCTTTTTAATAATCACATTTATTTGAAAGTTATTGTGGGTGGAGCGTTGGAAATTGTGATTTATTCAAATATATTCTCTTTGTGACTTTTTTCTGTAGCGGCCATTAAAGTTGATACATCGCCGGCTATCGGATGGACGAAAATGTGTCTAGCTCGATTGAATGAAATTAAGAATACATGGATATTTGTTGTCTAGAATTAAATATATAGCTATCCGACTAAATATTTCTAATAACGCTCATATACAATTTTTGATCTAAGCTCCTTGGCTTTATTATAGTTTTCGTCATCCACATTTTTAGTTCATGATTCTTTACATGTAAGGCTTTCTTTCTCATTGTATAAATCAGAATTATTACCAACAACACTTGTAAAACTACTCTTGACTGAAAACATGACGGTTCTATTATCTCTTCTTTTGTAATTTATTAGTTTTGAGGCCCAAACGAATTGACCGGGGTTATCTCCGTGTTTAGTCATTGCTTATTCTGTTTAGATATAGCAGAATCTATTGGAGTTTCAATACACGATGGGAAACCTTTTTAAACGATTTCCATAAAAATTAACTGTTAATCATATTGAATGACCAAACATTTGTAATTTTTACATTGTGACATTTAGATAGTTTCATAAAATTATTATATTTGAAGTCCGATTTATACATCCTGTAATTTTTCATGAATCTATAAAGCACTAGAGTCATTGTAAAATTCAAATTTTTTTTTTTTTTTTTTTTATCTGTTATAAACTAGTACTTGACTGCGATCCCGCCTGATGGTAAGCAGTGATGCAATCGTTGATGGTGAGGCGCACTAGTTTATTAAGAGCCTATTCACTCTAGCCTTGAAGACACCCAAATTATAATCAGACGGAAAGACCGCAGCAGGCAAACTGTTCCAGTCCTTCGAAGTACGCGGTATAAATGACGAGGCGAAACGCTTAGTCCGGACCGTAGATGTTTCAACAACGTAAGGGTGGATACTCGCCGTGCGTCGGTTTGTCCGATGGTAGAAATGAGATGGCGGAATCAAGTCATGCAATTCCTGCGCACACTCTCCAAAATGCAATCTGTAAAACACCGAAAGGCTGGCTACCCTACGCCTGTGCTCAAGGCTTTGAAGATTGGTCTTAACCAAATCTGGATCACCAATCAGCCTCTTCGCACGCCTTTCCACTGAGTCCAAAGCTGCCAGGTGGCACTTTGCAGCACCAGCCCATATGTGGCTGCAGTACTCCATACACGATCGGACCTGTGCTTTGTATAACATTAAAAGCTGTCTCGGTGTGAAGTACCGTCGGACTTTTGCGAGAACGCCTAGTTTCCTAGCAGCCACTTTGGCTTTGGACTCAATGAACCGCCCAAAATTGAGGTCGGAGGAAATTTCGACACCCAAGAGCTGAAGGCGGTCGGTACAATCCAATGATACATTCTGAAAAGTAGGAGCCGAGGTGAACGGGCTCCTTTTGGCGGTGAACAGACACGCCTGTGTTTTGGCTGCGTTAAATCCCACCAGATTGGTTTCGCCCCACTTGGAGACTGCCTGAAGCGAGATATTCGTACGCTCTACCATAGCCTCTCGTTCGGACCGGATTTGCTCTTTACTAGCCCGAGCACCTGGCAGGTATCTCTCTACAACTGTGCTATCATCTGCATACCCATAGATACCGGGCATCAGCAGATCATTAATATGCAGCAGGAAAAGAGTTGCAGAGAGCACTGACCCCTGAGGAACTCCGGCATTAGTCGTCATGGGCTCTGATGAGCATCCATCGACAACAACTCGAAGAGACCGTTCTCTCAGGAAGTCTTTTACCCAGTTAATCAGACCAGGAGAAATGCCAATAAAAGATTATTTTGTAATCTTTCAATAGAAGTAAAGGTCTACACCTCTACATGTGTACAATATAGGTATTCAGTTAATTACCAAACCAATCCGTATCGTTTATGTAACTCTACTGCCAATTCTGACTGCTTCCCAAAGAACTATATCATGATATGACCATTCCATATAAGCTACTCCAGCAGCCAAGACAACTGACTCAGTCCTCTCTCCTGACCCTTTGTTCCCTATAAGGCGGACAGGGTCCAGTTACAAACGCACTTCACAAAACCATGTTTAACTTAATCATGATAGATTTAGGTGATATACTCACGTTGGGTGACGCATTATTATAATCTGATTCATCGTAAATAATATTGGAACAAAAGGGCATGAATGTATTGGGTTCGAGGTAAAAGCGAGTGACTTTGGAGAACATGGGATTGTTTTAGGTTTTTATTAATGAGTACATGCGAACCGGGATAATGAAACGTATGTTACTAGAAGATTTATGAATAGTGGGTGGATGGAGAGGGAGGCCAAAGAAAAGATGGATGGATTGAGTGAGGAGTGATATGAATGAAAAGTAAGTCAGTGATAAAACCATGTTGCCCCGACCCCAAGTAATATTGGATAAGGGCAGGAAAATGATGATGAACCTGCATAATTAGATTTAACATAATCAGTATATAAAATTCAGGATCTAAATTATTGAAAAAATGAAATCATAACCATGGTTGTTAAATTAAGTGAAGAACCGGTGACTTCAACTATTCTAAATTATTCAGCTCTATCTGTGATGATAGAGTCTAATATTAGTAAGGTCAAATTCAAATAAACGAATGTTTGTATGTTTCTCCATGCTGCTCCAACGACTAAACGGATTTACATGAAAATTGGTACGCGAGTAGACTTATCTCACTACCCAGTAAAACATACTTTTTATTTTGGGAGTATGTTTCCTTGGGATAATTTTCTGTTTTCACACATGCTAGAATCGTATACAGCAATTTTAATAGACAATCATAAATTCCGATGTTATTTTTGATGCAAGTTCCTATATCTTGACGATCGATCACTGTGTACGTAATAGTCAAAAGTGATGTTGACATATTCAATTTTATGTTGTTCAGTATTAGCTGCATCAGCTAAAGTTGCAACGTCACCTATTCAAGTATGTGACAAAGTTCTCGGATATCGACTATTACTATTGGTATCCGTAGAGAAGCTTGGAAACATTTAGATGGTAACTTCAACTAGTCGCCTCTTCTTTTCACCTATAAAAGTATGATCGGACATCATCATGGTAATTGGCATAATTAATACATCATCATCATTAGTTATTATATTCTTATCCGTATAGCTCAACCATCTATAGGTATTATTTCAGACAGTTAAATTTTTATCCACGTTGCCTAGAACAAGTCTTGAATTTCTTCATTTATTTAATGACATAGGTATCACATGTATCTTCCCCTATTTCTATTTCATTCTATTATTTTTCTTATACTTCAATGACTTATTGAGCTTCATCTAAGCAAAAAATCGCGTCGTTATTTTGACTCAGTCAACCAAGAAATTATTGTAGATGACGTGTCTCTAGAATCCTTATTGAAGGTCTAGGGAATATAAGCTTCATCGTTCTAGTAAATAAAACTATACATAAGCTAACTTTTTTGTTATACCAATGTTATTCCAAACTATGCAAAGGTCTTCTTCAAATTTTTTCCAATTATCTTTATCTTTTTTTTTGTAGTCGTTTTGTCAGAAAAGAGTTTTTCAGAATCTAGGTTTTCTGTTGGATTATTGCCTTTCTTGTCTGTGGAATATGTGGAATGAATCTTTCTGCCCTGAGCAAAGCGAGGGAAAGTTTACACTTATACTTGTGTTTCTCTACTTGCTCTTTGCGTTCTAGGACCGAACTCTTTCGAAAAATCCCGCAGCTATATTATTAATATCTTCAGTTTTAGATTATTGCCCAAAAACCGACAATATTCGATACGTTATGGCTACGATAAATTGCTTCCGAGAAAAGATGTTCCGTTTCAATTTTCGAGTCAAAATTACGTTCGGAATCGTTATTTATTTTACTAACGAGTAACACTAGTAAGCGAATCGTGTTTACGTTATACAATACGAACGTGACGCAATTTGTAACACCCTGTGGGGGAGGGGGGAGGGGGAGACTTCAAAGGGCTTGCCGACAAAGCGCTAAATAAGATGAAAAAAAATATATACATAGAAACGACAATGGACAGGGAAATCGGGCCTTTAGGAATTTTTCGCGTTTTTCTTTTCGAGTTTGGTGAAATTGCGTTTGGTGCAGAGCTTGCGTTTCGATTCTTTGTCGTTGATTTAACGTGTTTCGGGCTAAAGCCAGGCTTTGTTATTGAACCACGTGTTTTGTTAGTTGCTGGTACAGCCGTACAGCCGACAGCGTTATTGTAAGGAGGTTTTGTTTACAAGATATGCCTTTATGTATGACATTTAGCTTTTCGAATATTGTACCGTCAAACGTTTTAGACTAAATTGGAAAGCTGAGCTTTGAGGAATTCTAGAGGAAATATTTAGTGTCTATTGCTTTGTAATATAGCATTAATTATTTATTTCCTATGTTGACCTCGGGTCTAACCATGACGTGTTAAAATATCAGTCGAGCGAACGAGTAAGAGGGATGCATATATACACTTTATAGAGCTCATGGAAGGGCCTCTGACTTACTGGTTCAAAATTGTTATTTGCTGATTCTTCATCATCTTCTCCTTAAGTCATTTGCTCACTTCATGGCGTTCTTCCTCCATAATTGACGATCTTTGGTCCGTTGAAGTGCGTTGGGTTGGAATTCTTGGTGTCTCGATGATGCTTCATATGGTCGGACCATAGCCCTTTCGACTTATTTCTCTATAGGACATCTGGGTCTCTTTCTTTCATTTTTCATTTAAGTAATAAGTCTAATAATGACACATTTTGAAGGTTAGGCAGTCTATAGCTAGAACTACATTAGACCGACGCACACGATAACACGCCTGCCCCCCTAGCCAAGTTACAATCGAATTCCGTTCTCTAATCGGTAACGCCTCGGTGACAGCAACTGTAGAAAACGATAAGTTGGTAGCCATGTTGACGCGCCTGAGTCGGCCGCTCGTTCTACAGTGTAGCGTTTGTATAACAAAGGATGTAGCGTTAAATATTGTAGAAACCATTTTGAACGATGTGAACTTGGCTACGAATTGTCTATTCGTTTGTTCTGACCACGCGACATTACGTTGAGCTGACGTCATTCCCATACGTTTCATCACTTTTCGACAGCTTTAACGATTGCAGAATAACAACTTGGCTAAGCGTGCTGATTTGTATGTAGAACGACGGACGTCGCGTGGCGTGAATCAAGTGTAGCTCTACAAGTCTAGTTTCCAATATAAAATGTATGGAGACCGACGCGCCCAGATCGGCGTGTGTGGCACACGTGTTCGCAGTGTATTCTTGTAACGTCTTATTCGTTATCAAATCGATTATACCTACTAATAATTATTATAATAAATACCTTCTGTTTACATCATTAGTTTTATCTACTAATTCGGTAATTATAAAAGGTCCGTAATGGAGGAAGCAGAAGTGAATTAAAATTCCATGTTTAGATCACAATCGTGGAATATTATGATATATCTGATTTTCTTATCGAAATGCTACTAATGGGGCGATAACTAGAAATTCATAAAGAATACAATTTATGTATTATAATTTTCTTTATCTACCTTCTTGATATTTCGCGATATTTCAATTGAAACACGCGTTTTGTTTCGTGGAAAGGAAACGGACGTCCATTTACTGTTAGACATAGATCTCCTACTCTAGTGACCGGTCCTATACCTCTCGCATCCATCAGATCCCCTCGACCCTCACCAGGTCTTCAGTCCCTTGTGGAAGGCCTACCAACACTAGTACTCCTTGAATAGACTGATGTTCAGATTTTCTAGTGTCTGGTTACCTGTGTTTGAATGACAACCGGCACCAACGGCTTTACATGCTTTCCGAAGTGCGGGCTGTCAGTAATATCCTAGACAAAACTTAGAAAAGTGCCTAGGAATTGTAAAATTCACATTGGTAGGGACTTACCCGTTTCGAGCCCACAACCTCTTGCATGAGAGGCAGGTGCCTTAAGTACTGGTCCATCAATCCTGTAGATGTAGAAATAAAGCGGGAACTACACGTCTACATTAGACCGACGAACACGCGGGCCACGCCTTTTTTTTATGGTGGGAAAAATCATGCAATGACATCCACCGCTCTTGGGCGGAGCGGGAGATAGTGTCAGACTCTTACTGACTAAAAGACCCACCCTGTTCCTTCTAGCCTTCATACCGGGGCTCGAGCGCCCTTTCGGATAACCCTGGCCCCAGTAGGCTTCGACCCGGCTTGGTCCCTGCTGTTGCTGACAACTCCTTGAGGCGCGCGGGAACAGTGCGCGCCGTCGACGACTTAGGCTTGGTCCGGACAGTTACCGGACGGCCGGACAGCGAGCTACCCATTGCTCACTGTCCGCAAGCCCGCGCCTACGGTGGCCGGAAATCGGGATCAGAATCCCGGCGGACACGCGGGCCACGCCTGATTTATACTTACGTAGTTGCGTCGCGTGGCGTGGATCTAATGTAGCTCTACAAATCTAGTTTCCATATAAAATGTATGGAGACCGACGCGCCCAGATCGGCGTACCTACAAGACCCAAGTGTGCGCAGTGTAGTTCTACCTTAATTCTTCATATATTTTCCGACCTATTTTCCAGACAACACAACACGTATTCAATAACATCGACACAATATGCGCGAGAGTGCCACTCAAGTCAAAACGGCGGATTACCTCTTATCAGCTGTTATCAGTTAATCCAACGCGCCGACAGGCTCATTACACCTGCATTACGTACCTCTGGTGCTAATGTGTTGTGATAACACTGTTTATTCCTATTTTTTTCTTGAAAACCTTTACTTATTTGTCTAGTATTCATAGCACCAGTACACATACGTACAAGTACACATAGTAGTTCCTATTTTACCATAAATTCAGGGAAAATCCTTTCTGCGAAAAACGCAATCTGGCACTTACGATGTTCATTCTGAAAACGCTCGATATAAAACACACAAACACATAAATACAAACTTTCGCCTTTATAATATTAGTGCGATGTGATTAATACCATAAACCAGTTCAGTTGCCCCATTCCATATCCCACGTTCAACACTATCAATAAAAAAAAACTGGGCAAGTGCGAGACGGACTCGCGCCCTGAAGGTTCCGTGTAAACTTACCTATGCAAAGAGTTCAATTCCCGATCCCGATTGGAGTACCGAAGTTCTTTACAAAGAGCAAAAAAAAAAATTGTGACGTAACAAAAATTTTCCAGCTTTCAGTTTTTATACTTGTGCTAAAAGACATTGCTTAATCAAAAATATCAGGATTCTGTGTCAACGGGAAATAACCGAGAATTTTGGTTCCCTTGAGTGTCGAAAAATACGTTTTTTGCGACATAAACGGCCATATCTTTTTCCAGTAACTTGAAGTTTGATTTTTTCACAGCTTCAAGGAACCGCAGACCTTAGTATATGGTTTTAATTTCACTTGATCTCTCCACGCATTCCCAAGATAAAGGGTCTTGACAGACAGACAGACGGATGGACAACAAAGTGATTCTATAAGGGTTCAGTTTTTCCTTTTGAGGTACGGAACTCTAAAAACAATAAAATCTGTGTTTGGTCGACCACATACAATCTTAGCATTATCTATCTATATTATCTATTCATCAAGTAGCCAAACGTTTTATTGGACCACTATGCTAATTTTATTAAACTATTATTTATTGATTCTAGCCTTTTGTTTAACAGGGTGTTCCAATTTGTAAAGACATATAAGTCTAAAGGTATTAAGGTGGATGCAGACGTTGCGAGGCATGCGCCGCGAACGGCACACAGCGAATGCCTCTTCTTGAAGTGTGCTTGTTGAAAACAATATATGTACCAATATACTCGGGTCGAGCCATGGCGTGCGAAGCAAATGCTTCATTTGTCTGTCTTCTTGTTTGTGGCGAGGCATGTGCTTGCGAAGCATTGGCTGTGCGCCGTGCTTGGCGTATGCCTCGCAAAGTCTGTATCCGCCTTTACCTAACTCTCTCTCTTTAGGAATAACTACATTTATTCCTTGATTTGACGCTTCTGTAAGAACAAAGCGAGTTTATAGCTTCTATCACAAAAATAATGTTCGCTATTTGATCAGTAATTTTAAGGTGGGAAATTCGTGTAGTGTGGACGGACTCTAGAGGAGCCGAGCACGCGCGACACTACACGAATGTGAGCTCGGCTCGTGCTCGGCTCTTCTAACGAAGACTTTTAGGGTTTTTTAACAACATTACTATTTTACTTGTCACCCGCACCAATAAATTGATAATATTTCAATCAGAATTAAATATCATTAAGATTAGGTTTAGCTTCTGTCAGCGACGTCGTCAGCTTGAAAGTAGGTTTCTCCATACAAACTTTGGATCCCGTTTCATCCCTTTGGAGGTGAATGTTGGAAAACCCTCTTTTAATGCTCGCCTACGTCATAAAAGGAAACCTTGTGCGAAATTTCACACTCCTCAACTGAGCGAGTCCAATGACTTGTAGGTAGTAGTCGGCGTTGTGTACAAACTACCTACAGGTCATTGGACTCTTTCAGCTGACGTTTTCTTAAAGAAATTAATTTCGTACATGCGTAAATTAATACGAGTTTTGAAAAAAGGTACTATATTTTTTAAATTTATCTTTATAAATCGATAGCGTTTCATGTACCGGATCGACCCTCCACGGCATTGAAACGATTAAAATTTAGCGGTGTATAAACACATAAAATATAGTCATGTCACTCAGGAATAAAGCAGCTTTTTAACGATGAAAAAATTTTAGCAATCGGACCAGTACTTTCAGAGATTACCTAAAAACAAACTACCTCTTTATAATATTAGTATAGATGATATATTACTAAAATAATAAACTAAAGTAGCAGAAACCGGAGCTATATCTAGTTTATGTCATGGCTTATTAAACTATCTCCTTAGAGTTGAATTCTCAATATGGTATTTTCCCAGTTAAGGCAATTACCTACTTTGTGCAATTCTTACTGTGAGTCCAATATATTGTTAGTACCTACTTTCAAATAATTTGCAACATGGTTTTTGCTATTATTTCTTGAGTTAGAAATCAAATACACGAACATATCATTGTTTACATTATTCTATTCACTTGTAAAACGGAAAATTGATAACTAACCAAATAACAATACGTTTCGAAATCAAACAACCGACAATAATTAGTGAATACCCCAAAAATAGCACCCATTATTAATTAACTAATACGCAAAACGTCACAGTGAGGAAACAACATAAATCTTTGCAATTATCAAATTCTCGGTGCCGTCCTCATCTGCATACACACACACAGAGACGTAACCGTCGTACGCACGCGCGTCGGCAAGATCAAAGAGACGCGACCCCTTTGTAGGTGCCGCGGTCGCGTGCTGTCTTTTTCCCGGGGACGGTAGGTGGCGCTAGGGTGCACGGGTGCGAGCGAGACAGCTATCAGCTGATTACAACGCTTACTACGTGAATATTTCACCTCGTTATCCAGTCTCGTTTGTGTTAGAAATAGTGATGTGAGTGCAGTATCGATATTCTTGTAATTCATCTTGGTAGATCTTTGAAGTGATTGATTGTACTCCTTGAGCAATAGATGACTCATAATATGATGATTACGTGTGTTGTATTAGATATTATTAGCGATTAAGATTATTCTAAGGCTGTAGTTTTTTTTTTATTACTCCTTGTGAATATGATTATTAGATTTTCTCACATAAATAATACCTATGACAAAATTCCAGTACAATAAATATTTGATTGATACTTATCGATGAATCTGAGCATGGGAATTTGGAAATCAATGCGATAAATATTACCTACCTAATTTTAATGTGTGAACGTTCTTAAATATTATAAATTGTCTATTTGGTACTTCCTTGATTGCTTCAAAAGATGACCAGATGAAAATAAAATTCACATATTTGTTTTTTACATATACATGTAGTTACAATGTTACAAAATGACAAGTACATATATACGTTTCAGCTGTCTTAATTTTACTATAATTTCTCGAAACAAGTAGTATTATCTGCCCCTTCTTCTTTTAAGTTTCATTAAACAAACAAAAATAACACGTCCTTTTCTTTATTCAACAGTTTATCGACAGCGGCATCGACCGTGTCCCATCACTACAGGTACAGCCCAGCTCCCGCGTAGGCAAGACGGGGATCTGCCGATATCGATACTAGTAATTAAAATAGACTAACTGCGTCTCAGCTATGTATGCCTTGCCATAGTTCAGAGAGTACTGATGGCTTATGGGAAAAACTGACGTGGGAAACGTGTCCATGATGAGTCATGGTGATGGGGGGGTACTTAACTGGCCTAGGACTGCTACTTAGCTAGATTAATGAGTAATGGAAAAGGCTACGCACTTAGACAACTGTTGTCTAAGTATAGTAGATATTTATATTGGAATGTTAGATATAACCCGCAGCCCCTCGTTTATGTAGCTATTATATAAGGAATAATGGAAAGGTTTGCTTATTTTCGATATTTACAGACTGGCTCGAAATGACGCGCGAACGCCGGCGTTCGCTTGGGATTTGAGTAGGCTTGATCATTTAAAAAGTTAAGTGGACTCAGTCATGAGGTAGACTGTCACTGGTTTTGTTTGTATTTTGACTATTTTTTTACTTGATATAAACTAGTGCTTGACTGCGATCCCACCTGATGGTAAGCAGTGATGCAATCTTTGATGGTGAGGCGCACTAGTTTGTTAGTTTACGTTTGACCTTTATAAACTTTTGAAAGGGGTCAGGAATCCAGGACTTAGTAGTTTCTTGTTTGGTAGATGTTTAGTTAGCAGAATCTGGGTAAGATTGTTCGAAAGAGTTACCGCGCTTTGGCACGCAAAGGGCAGCTGAATGAACAAGGGTGGGTTTTAATTAGTGAAAGTCTGGCACTTCTTCTTTACTGTGGAGCGAAAGGACCTTGAGCGTGAGGAGTTATGTTATGATTTTCTGCCAACGAAAAAACACAGCATCTAGGGTGATATTTAACTAAGAGAGTATTCGTATGCAAAGTTAACTTTCCGAGTTAATTCCAATACATGAGACAGATATTATATTACACTAGCTCACCCATTAAACGTTGCTCTGTCATACTAATTATCAAAGATAAAATTGGGGGTGTTTTATATGTATACATACATAAATATTTGGTAGGCCTCGTATAGCTCAGACCTACCAAATGTACACAAAAAAACTCATAAAGATCTGTCCAGCCGTTTCGGAGGAAATCAATAACAAACACGAGATTTTTATATGTATATTAGGTTATATTGAAAATATTTCAAAATACAAAGATAATTTATCTCTGAAACCGAAAAAAAAACAGCATTTCAATAAAGAAATCCACAAATGTCGCTACATCCAACCAACTCAGCAATTTAATACCAAATGAATAGGAAAAATAAAATACCTGCGAATTGAAAAAGAAAATGTACTCGTTAAGACGGATAATTCCTTACAATCGTATAGAATAAAGAGAATACCGGTATTAACCAGTATTAACCCTGGAATGACAGGGCGCGGTCTGGACGACCCCACGTTAATATTTTACAGGGAAATGACATCGTCAACCCGGCTGTGCGCATTACTTTTTCCTTTTGATGTTCGCTCATGTCTGAAGGCAATATAATTTTGTTTATTTCCATTTAAACTGGGCGGTTTTGGTTCGATTTGACATTTGGGTTGTAATTTTTTTTTTCTGTTTATTGATGTTTACTGAGTTTTCAAGGGTTGGACTAATTTTAGAATTACTTTATTTAGGGTTAGGTTGGGTATATTTTAATGTTTTGAAATTTAGTATAGGTAGATAAAAAGTTACCCACAATCGCAATGTCTAATAGATAGATAGATAGATGTATTCTTTTGTAGTCTAATTTTGGAAGAGATAACATAATTAATTATGTATTAAATTTAAAATCAGTCGCTTTTATTTAACCAAAATTTTTAATCAGAATAGACCAAAGGGACAGCTAGAACAATATAAACGGGGCATTGTCAACATTATCCATCACTATCCCTCGCTCTTGGGCGGAGCGAGAGGGTGTGTCAAACTTTTACAGACTAAAACCCCACTTCTGTTCCTTCGTTGCCTTTCATAACTGCTGTAAGTTTAGTCCAGCTATATATAGAACACTCTATAAAAAACTTACCTGCCTGAGATTTCGTGAGTGGTATTTCGCTTTTATAGAATAAAAGATTAAAGAATTGAAATACAAAACTGACATTTCGTAAAACGCGAAAAAAAACCACTGCTCATTTAAAATTGTACAGTTCTCCTGTCACACTTGATTGGTCTGATCAGGACGACTAGCTATCAAGCTGTCGGTGACCGACGGGCCTTAGCATAATGATAACCTGTGCCTTGCTGGCTACCTGACAGGGTGCCATCAACTGATCATGCTCCTTATGTTATTGAGCCTTATTAGGGGTTGCTAAACAAGATTGATTTTTGATAAGGTAGTAATTTTTGCTGATTTAAACTTTGAGCTTTTTATGAAATGGTGACAGTTTAATGTGATGGATTTTAGTAATATAACTTACTAGCTGTCTTTTATACTATTACTGCTCTGCTGCATTTAGTCGTAGCGTAATCGACACTAATGTTATAAAGAGGTAAAGTTTGTTATTTTATTTGTAGGAGGTGATCTCTGAAAGTACTGATCCGATTAGTAAAATTTTTTCACTGATAGAAAGCTGCTTTATTCCTGAGTGATATAGGCTATATTTTATGTAGGAACGTGGGTGAAGTCGCGGGCAAAAGCTGGTGTTATATAGAAAGAAAGAAAACATTTTCATTTCTGTTTGGTTTATGGCCTAATTTTTGAATTCAAAGCAGTCGCTTGTTTCCGAGATTAACCCTTTCAAAAAAAAAAAAAAAAAAGTAAATAACTGGGAATGTATAGGTATAAAAAATTGAGTATATTAAGTTTTTTCTTTATTTTTTATACGACTGGGCACGGTTTTATCTCACTTTTTATTTTATTTGAAGAAAAAATTATAAAAATCTGTGAAAGGAAATTAATATCAATTGGTGCTCATGCTCAATCCCATACTCACAATACTGTGTATACAGTTGTACTCTTTTTTTGAGGTAGAAAATCATGAAATAAGTCCTCCCGCAAAAGATGGAGCGAGAGAGATGGTCAGCCTTGTACTGACTAAATCCCAGCCATGTTCCTTCAGTTACCCTTTTCAGGTCCGCGGTAACTCTTTCGAAAAATCCCGTAGCATGTACCCTGCGACAACGCTTTTACTTACCGAATGTCTAGTGTGTGTGTATCTACGGTATAGTAACGTTTATGACGTGAGTCGTTCCGATTGGCCCGCTCCCAGCTCTTAACCAATCAGAGAGCCAAACGCGGTAAACGGTTCGATCGTGTTAACGTAAACAAACAACTCGCACTCAACGCACAGCTTCATAGGAAATTGCATAATATATTTTATTGCCTTTCAAAGCTAATACGGTTATGAATTCTCTGAAAAATACTTAAAATCATTACGACTTATACTCAGGTAAAAATACATTAAATACACTTTCAAGTTCCAACCCTCACCGTGCCGTGTAAGGTCTGAAAGACCCCGCGGGTAGATTTTCGCTAAACAATGCATACATTTATATTTCCTTTGAAGTGGCGCCGCGGGGCTCGCGTCATTCGCAGGGTTAACCAGCAAACTGTTTATTACACGTAGAAAATTGAATCCGCGATCATACTCGTATGTATAATGTTTTTTGCAATTCTATATTGTTTGGACATGCTTTTCTAGTTTCTTTTTATAAAGGGTGTAAAGGACAGGTGCCCGCAAAACTTTAAGGGCTTGCTCACCCTTAAAGTTTTGCGGGCACCTGTCCTTGTCCCTGTAGACGAAACTGAACAACCTTTCACAAGATATAATATAATAGTATTCCACAACTATCACACAATGCCGTCTAGTCCCAAGCTAAGCAGAGCTTGTGTTATGAGTACTAGACAACTGATAAACATACTTATATATTTCTAAATACATCATATCATAGATAAATTACACCCAGACACAGAACAAATGTTCATGCTCATCACATAAACATTTGTCCTGGGTGGGAATCGAACCCACGACCTACGGTATAGCAGTCAGGGCCACTAACCACTAGACCAACAGGCCAGTCATTGTCATGAAACGAAAAAAAAAATCGACCTCTCCATACAAACTGTTCAATCGAGTTTATAATTTTCTATGGAGAGGCAGATTTTTTAAAGTTGGCAGAAACCTGTTCCTTACAACCCTGTATAGGCTTAAATAAAAACTAATATTATAAAGAGACAAAGTTTGTAAGAAGTTATCTCTGGAACTATTTACCCGATTTTGAAAATTCTTTCACATCATGAGATACAGCCTAGTGACAGACAGACGGACACCACAGTGATAGCAATAGGGTCTCGTTTTTACCAAGTATCATTTCACAAATCTCCATGCTTAGAGCCAAACTAAGGACCATGGATTTATTATGGTACTTGCTGATAAGACCAACCAGTCGACTCATGTATGATCTTTGACCTCAACCATCTTTGGAACGTGACTTAGAACTCACTTGGTTCTCCCAGAGAAAAAATGGTGCGTGTAAAAAATGCTCGTCCGTTTAAATTGTTATTAGATAATTCTCCCAATGTCTACTCTGGAGCGGAAATCACACTATAACACTAATATCATTGAGACGAAAGTTTGTAAATGTGTTTGTATGTTTGTCACTTTTCGCTCGCATGGCTGAACGGTAGACCATGTCCTGAAATAACACATAAGACTTTATTTACCTGACTTTATTATAAGGAAACATACTCCCAGGTATGTTCCCTTCGGATAATTATCTACTTATACGGGCGAAGTCGCTGGCAGAAGCTAGTATTCTTATGATTTGTTACTTTAAGCAGACTGGTCGCAGAAAATGTTGTTACAAGCTTTTATTTAGTTTCATCTGTCCTGATGTTTGTCTGTAAACTTCTTCTTCTTCTTCCTGCCCTTGTCCCGTTTTATTTGGGGTCGGCGTAACACGTTTTTTTCTTCCATTGTCTGTAATCAAATCTTGCAAATTAAATTTGATCCACTTCCGGGTTACCGATTGAGCTGAAATTTTGCATGCATGTGTTAATCAGATTACAATGCAAAATTATTATGACATGGAGCTGATCTGATGATGGAACCGGAAGGTTGGAACAGGAGCTCGGTAGTTATACGACACAACCCCATCGAGTTTGGGCTCGTATGATTTGTCTTGACTAGTATTTTTATATAGGTATAAAAGCTTGGAAAAAATATTTTCATTAAAAACTTGTTTTTATTATCAATAAGTTTAAGTTCAGTGGTAATCTGACCACTTTCATCCAGGAACCTTCTTTTTTAAGTGAGGAAATCAAATAAGTTCTCCTAATTGGGGGAAGCGAGAGGAAGTGTTCTGGTCATCAAAAGTCTGTGATGACCAGAACCCATTTGTGTTCCATCAGTTGCCCTTGGCGTTCCAGGGTGGTAACTCTTTCAAACAATCATCAACCCTGTCCATTTTGCTGACATCTCTTTTAAGGTAGGTAAGGTGTTCTAACGCGCCGTCGTTTTGACTATGTCTTGATACTTACCGGTCGGCCGGACGGTGAGCTACCCATTGCTCCCTGCCTGTAAGCCTTCGTCTACGGTGGCCAGCAAACACCGAAGACGTTCCAAAATCCTTCTTGTTTGCCGTTACGACGTCTACTGACAGATTTCTTTTTTGTCAAAGAAATAATTTTTTAACTCACAACAGATTGACACATCACAGATGTACTGAGCCTCTAAAATAATCATACAAATTACTATATCATCAAATTTATAAAAGCAACACTAAAAATTCAACCCTCCCTCCGTCGGTCCAATCGACCCCCGGTACAAACGAGCCTACAACCCAGTATTAACCCTTTGACGTGTCGTAGGGTTTAATTGCCCCCTTGCCGTGTTTATTAAACGGCGTCTCGGACAACACTATTTGTCATGTTAGGCTGTTCCCATGGCCTTATTCTGTGACAACTGGAAGAAAAAAAAGACATTTTTTGTTTGTTGTATTGATTCGATAATAAAATTTTCATCATCATCATCATTTCAGCCGATATACTTCCACAGTTGGTCATAATAGGCCTCCTCCAAGCGTCGCCTCAAGGAACGTTCCTGTTCGTCTTGCATCCATCGGTTACCCGCAACCTTCACCAGGTCATCGGTTCACCTTGTAGGAGGCCTTCCAACGCTGTGTATTCCAGTACGCGGTCGCCACTCCAGAACCTTTCGGCCCCAACGGCCATCTGCCATCTCATAAAATAATAAACGACGGTATATGACGGTATTTTAGCTAGCCTCTATTGAAAAGGGGGGGATTTCTCTGTCCAGACAGATGTTATGTCTGGTCCAGACAACTGCCCGATAGTTGATATCGAACTGTTTTATATGTTCTAATCTGGAGAGCTCTGATACCGCGCTGCAGGATTTTGAAGTTTACTATTCTACAAAAATATTTGAAAAAGGATATTGCGTAAAACTGTCCCAAAAATGACACCTCTTTTAAATCTCGTATACTAGAGAAAAGCTGTGAATTTCAATTATTTGCAACACCCGTGCCTAGCTTGATTTGTCCCTAGTTGTTTTTTTTTAAATAATAATTTCATAGACTTGTAATCACCCCTTTCTCCTTCATAGAAGAAAAGACCTGCTTAATGACATATTAATAGTTAATACTCTAATTCCTAACCTATGCCCCGAGCGCTAATTACCTGGTAATTCCGGAATACCGTCAGTTGTCACTAATTTGACGACACTTTTCATAATCATACGTGTTCCGATTAGAGCGGTTAACCCCCCACTGCGGTGGTACGGTATTAACCACTCTGTTATTATATCTAATAGTCGCTCCAAGCATTTTGCTGTCACTGTCATTTTGACGTTTTACAATGCCTTTGTTTTTGTTTGAAGTTTTATAGCTAATTGATATTGAAACATTGGCACTGTCAAAGTTGATCGTTTAATTATGCTTTTGGATTAGTTATCGATTTTACGCCATTTTTAGTTAGGACTACGCTTATTTTTATTTGAAATGTTAATGGAAGAAGCTGTTATTTTACTTGAGCCTAATAAAAGAAGTACGCATATTTTAGTACACCTTAAACCCATCTAGATACATACTGCCCCCGTTAGTAAAAAGACGCATCTCACGCGAAAATGTTATTTTTCCAGATTTGATTTGAGTTTCATATTATTATTAAACCAAATTAAAGCTCATTATATTCGGCTTTATTTTCAACTTTTAATATGTAAAAAATATTTAAATTTACTCAAAGACAGCTTATAATTTCCCGTTTCATTCATTAAAACAGTTGTTTGTAAGATACGTCTTTTTAACTATCAGGGGCAGCATACTAGTAAAGAGGTACAATTTGTAAAGTGTATGGGGTAGGTAATCTCTGAAACTACTGTACCGATTCTGAAAATAAAGAATTTTCAGAATCACTAATTTATAGCTGCACTGTCCCTGATTATAATAGATATTAAACTATGTCATCTTGTAAAACACATTTAAAAAAAAAACTTCACATAAACAAAATAACACGTAAAAATACAATCGAATTGATTACCACCTCCTTTTTTTAGAAGTCGGTTTACAACGGACCAGTTAAAATAAAGTATCAATGTTTTTCGCTCAATCTGACGCCATCAATTACAAAATTTCACACATTTTAAAATAATGCCCCCTGACCCAATTCATTCAGAGATCCGTCTACACCTCGTCACTGTGAATAAACCATTATCTTGTAACCCAAGTCATCACAAACAAGGTGTTTATCTCTCAGCGCCCGAAAATCGCGCCCACATCGGAAATACTCTGCATATCTCGTCATTTAGACAAAGACGGAACATACAACAACCTCTTAGGTGCGAAAGAGAGCGAAAATGTAACCACAATTTTTCCTTCAGATTTTTAAATCGTTCCAGTTCGGTTACTTTCGATATGGTCGGGTGATTGGTTATCTTGTTAAATCACTGCATAATTTACTTGATTGTATCATTATTAAGTAATTTTTGAAATTCTTGGCGGTTTTTGAGGAAAGTCGTGTTTTAAAGTTGATGATTCTAGTTATTTTTCTGGCTATTGTTCATCTTTTGATTATTTCTTCTATTGTAGTGATATCTAAATATCTTCTTCCACTACCAAAGAAATAGAGATCCAGATAGTTACAAACCTATTTATAATTTCAATTCAGCAACAGCGTACAATAAAACAACCATAACGGGAATAACAAAAAATACGATTAGCGTGGCGACAATCGTTGAAGCCGATTTAATTTTAAACCCCTCACCTTCCTTCCAATTTCTACTTTATATCCTTCAGCTGAAAGTTCAAAATTAAATTGCAATAAACTTTCAGCCCTGGATTCTGATGCACGCGCATTGAAATGTTTTACATACTGAAAGCTTGCACTAAGAGATAAACAAAATGTGGCACTGTGACCTGTCACCGACATTATTGCCGTTCCGAGCCGTTCCGGATCGTGCCGTACCGTGCCGTGCCGTATATGTCGTTTTGCCGGCCGCGGCTTGAGAGGGTTAGCTCTGGAATATTGCTACCGTAGAGCAGCTTACTTGTGTATATGTATAGGTACATATTTATTTTTAGGAAACAACTGTTTTAAAGATTGAAATTATTACGATGAAAAATTAAAAACTGAATTTCTACTACATTTCTTCACTGTCCGCCTGCCTGTCACTAGGGTGTATCACATAAACTGTGCTAGCTAGACAGCTGAAATTTTCACAGGTGATGCATTTCTGTCACTGCTATAAAAAAAATAAAAAAAATTGTGTAAAAAAACTTATAATAATATGGATAGTAGCACGGAACTATTCTTACGCGAATCCGACTCGCACTTAAGCCGGTTTACGTAATTAAAATCGTATCTCTCCAAAATGTATTATTTTAGGCATTATTTTCAGTCAAATACTTTTAGTATCAAAAGTTCAAATCTCTCCAAAACTTAGATAAGTATAGACTCTCTACCATTATTATTTCCCCACAAAATAAGCCGTGAAGAAATTTTCCTGTCATAATTTTTCCTGCTGGATTTTTTTTATCTTGAAATTTTTTTCAGAATATATTTATTTTAATTCCTCTACTGGTTTATTCGCAAATATATTATCGTTACTATGACTCAGGGAACTCAGTGAGTCAGTGGCTAAGTGTCTGCGCTAGCAGATTGAGATTGATGCGCTTACGCGGGTCTCTTTTTGCTCTAAATTAAATTATTCGCAGAATCGGTGACAAAATGCCCACTTAGTTTCTCTAAGCTGTTTTATTTTTGTGATTCTGAATAGCTTTGCGCAACTTAGTTATTTGAAAAGGACTATTATTAAAGATCTAATTCTGTTTTAGACGAAGCTTTGTTAAATGTTTGTCCTGCAAACCCAGACACACCATTAACCATTGAAATTCAAAGAAAAATTGGTCCTAGTTATGCGTACCTAAGGACCAATTTTTTTTCGCGAATGAAATGAATTACTTATCAGTCATCCTGGGTGAAACTTGAAAGTATTCATCGTAGGTTCCTGAAAAGTGTACTTGAAAATATTTCAATTATAACTTATTATCTATAACAAATAGCTGTAGACTCAACAACTCCCTTAACTGAATTAAAGGGTATATGTGGCGCTGCATGTTTAATTTACTTATCCTTACATACATATTATAATGTACCCTTATGTCCCATAATGTCCCTCACCGCATCTGTCTGTATGAACGCGATAAACTCAAATACTACTGTACGGATTTTCATGCGGTTTACACCAGTAGACAGATTGATGCACGAGGAAGGTTCAAGTGTTATAAGTATAAGCATATTACACTTAAAAAAAGCCGACAATTTTAAAGATTGCCAACTTTCTTGCGAAGTTGGGGCGTTTCACTATTACTTCATAAAGCAAACATAACAAAAACTGCTACTAAAAATTAAACAACTACCGTAATATGCTTACCACCTTTCAGATAACCCATTCCAAAATCGATTCCATCTCAAAAACAAAACTGTAACTTCTACCCCAACATAGCAACATCCCCTACATATACATACCACAGCCATAGAGCACCCCTTGTAAATATTCGCTAGGAAAACAGCGGCTATTTCAATTTCCTAGTGAAAGCCAGCCTCCAACGTCAAAAACATAATTGGCATGCCCTTCACCGCCGATGAGCAAAGAACTGCGACGCTCTGAGTGCCTGGATGTGCCACGGTAGGCGTGGTTCAATAGACTATTTTTATTCATTTTTTATAGTGGGTGTATTGTACAAGTAATGTTAACGAGTGTTAGGTAGTTTTTCATTTTTGAGAAAAGCTTGAATGTGAATATAGAAATAGTTTGCTTTATTGTTGGGTTTACTTTAGGAGTAAATGCCTATTTTTAGTCTGAAAAGCTGTCTTGCAAGAATACATATAATATTCCACAACTCACACAACGCCGTCTAGTCTCAAGCTAAGCAGAGCTTGTGTTATGAGTACTAGACAACTGATGAACATACTTAAATATTTCTAAATACATACATATTATAGATAAATTACACCCAGACACAGAACAAATGATCACACAAACATTTGTCCTTGGTGGGAATCGAACCCACGACCTCCGGCATAGCAGTCAGGGCTACTAACCACGAGACCAACAGGCCAGTCAATCTTTAATAGAACAAATATCTAATCTATCTAATCTTTAATATAACAAATTTAATAGAACAGTCAGTCTTTAATAGAAAAAACTGATATTTCTTCGTTAAATTGTAACTATCTTTGCAGCCGAGTGTTAAAATTTTCCAATCTTTTTTAAAAAAAAACTTCATGCAACACAAAGGTACAAAGGCTCACTTTAACGCAATAAGGCATTCTTTAATAGTCAACCAAGGGTTTTTTTTTTCTAATCTTCACTTACTTAGCCAAGGTATAACATCAGAAGTCGACGGTAACAAGTTTAATATGATGTAATACCAGTTATAACGCCTTTCCATAAAATGAGGACATTAATCTACCAGGGTATAAAGCTGATGTTAAATAATAAGTTTTCTTGATAAACGGCCTATAAAACGTTACCATTTATTATTTGTAAATGTGCAAGAATACATCAAACAGCGAGATAATTGCCATCGTATGTTTAGTAAGTTATAAAACAAATGTCCTATCAGTTATTTCTAAATTAAAATAACAAATTGCGTCATACGTTATACCTTTTAATACACACCTTACCCAAAGTCATTTAAATAGAACGTTTTTGCAAAATAAATAACATTTATCATTTCAGAAGGACAATTTGCATTTCTAATGCATAGTCAGTATTTATCTGTTAGAAGTTCAATTGAGACGCCATTTTTTATCAGTTTTAGTGCAAATTGTTTCTTGTTTGTTAAGTGTAATAACTAGAGATTTACGAATCGATTAAAAAGATAAGCTTTCTTTTACTTTTTTACTGCTAAACATAAAAATATCGCTGTTACTATTACTTTTTTTATTTACAGAAAACGAAAACAAGAGTTATTTATGCGATAGTTTTTTTTTTAATTTTTCAATTTAAACCTGCCACATCCAGTAGCAAAATTTAAATCCACCTTTACATAGGTTCGCTCAGGCTCTCGGAAAAGGTCAATAACCCTGCAGCCTCCCAAGCAACCCTCCAATACTCAGATTTGAATATTGTGCCACCCCTCCAAAATTTCACCATTAGATTTTCTTGTTCGAAACGACCCGACGAGGAAAAGAAATGTATAGAAAAAGTTTTACCGATTATATTTTTTGTTAGAAGAATTTGTTGTGAAGCTGAAAAGGGAGCTTTGTCGATTACGCTTTATTCATTTGTTTTTTTGGTTTATTTGTTATTTTCACATGGTTTCGGTTAGCTGACAAGAAGTCCAAATATAGACGGCACGGTTGGTGCGCTACTACATTGCGTGTCGCGGGTTCGATTCCCGCCCGGTGTTCTGGGTCTGACTGTCTTGTGTATGTGAGTTTACATGTTTGTGAATTACACTAACGATACAGGAGCTAATCCTAGTATGAGAAAAACCTATATATATATATATATATTTTGGGGAATTAATCCTAGCGTGGGACGATATTTTTAAAAAAAGGAAGAAATATATTTTTGATACACAGCCAAATTGTGTTTTACAACATTTATTTCAATAAGATATTAGTCTGTGTTTAAGTGATTCATGATTATTTCGACAAAAAATAAATAAATAATGCGATTTATCTTTGTAATTTGTCGACCGTGGGAAACTTGATAGTGTTGAAATTTCTGGGTCAATTAGTAATGGATTCATAAAATATTTAAATGCATTAACCTTTATAATTTTTGCTAACTACTTACAAACATTTTTATTAACCTTTCAATAACAAAAACCAAGTCAATTCCTACTTCAATCCACAACACCAATCATAACTCAACTCTATATTTCTTTAGGTAATCTCATCTTCATATGAAATTGTATGGAAAAGTAGATAGATGTGCAAAATACGTGTGTATACTGCAACCTCCCTCGTTATATGGATCCACCGGGTCGCATCCGGCTCGAAGGACTCGATGCCGGAAATGGATAAGGAATAGATGTCAAATCCGTAAAGGTAGTTTGGATTTCAGCTTACAAAATCAGTATAACATAACATATGCAGACACTTTATTATTACCAAGCTTTTTATTTTAATTTAAAAACTAGGTAGTTTTATAACAACAGTGAACAAAAGAACTCGTAACAATAAAAACTTAACAATAAAACATCCTGCTTTGTTTTAAATTCGCATTCTTTAGTCTAACAAAAGTTATTTTCAAAAAAGTTAAATAGCTGAGATCCAGAACTAGACCAAAACTTCCAAGGTCGGTGCTCGGTCCGTACGCACACTAGAAAGAGTGCCACCCCTCACCCACACAGGCTCAGGACACGTGTACGGCTCACCCCTACACATGGTTGCCATAGCAACACAGCATCCTACTTCCACGCCCACTACCCCGGGGGCGAACTCTCAAGATATTACGCCCTACTTCGTTCGCATTGGTGAACTAAAGGGGTGTAGGAAGACTGCGCTTGTGTGCGTCAGTTAGGTTACCACTCTGACCTGACGGATTTCGCCAATTCCATTTTAAAACCGTGACATCTACTTCTTCCGAACAGCTTTCCGATACAAGTACCGAATTAAAAGTTAACTAGTAAAACTCGCGTGTATACTAACTCGGTTACTGTATGCAGACCGAGCACTCAACTTTATTCGCAACATTCACCGTCCGCTCGTTAACAAACCTATTCAAATTTGAAGTATTAGTCGATTGAGGCAACATTTCTCGCGTCCTATCGCCACGAGTTCCAATTAGCGACTGCGGCTTGTCGCTCAAGTGGCGGTGACGTCACGCCGAGCTTTCATGCGGCTTCAATAACTACCCACTCAGCGATTTCTTCAATAGCCGGCCACTCCACCTGGCCTTCATTAGGGACCTTCTCAATGTACACGCAAAGCTGAAAAGATGCCTACTAATTTTAAAAAATGCAAGTTTTAACGAGAAAAGTTGTTTAGCTAATAAACCAGCGAGCGACGCGGAGCGCTAAGTATTTAATAGCGCTATCTAATTGCGTGATATAATTTTGAATTATTACCGTCTGTCAATGGAACAAAGCGCGCTCAACTCTTTTGTTTCTACCGGTCGCGCCATAGACAAATCTTATTATGGAAATATTTTCAAATTAAGAACGCGCTGCTCCCGCATTATGCGTCTCGACTGTCATCATTGTCTATGGCTTCTTTTTGTTCGTTGCTCGCATGTCGAGGTTTTTCGACCACCGTTTCGGTTATTTTTTTCTTTTTTAAACTGTCCCGAGCGTGAATGGAGGTCTTTGTTTGTTCGTGTTTTATTATTAATTAGTGGGGCTTCTTTGTTCGTGGTAATTATTGTCTTAATAAGCAGTTCCTGCTCTTCGACTATAGACGGGAGGGATTGTCAGCGCCTTCACTTTTAAATTGCTTGGAATTATAATTTTGGAGCACGTTTTTGGTCAGTGCTACTTCACTAGCGTTTGAATAAGTTGTCTTTACGAGGTTTGAAATGTTTTTGTTATGAAAGTCTTTAGAGATGCATAAGTTTTTTGTTTTTAAATAACAAGCATAGGTATTTTCCTCAGGAAGACAAAAAATTGATATCTAAACAGCAATTTCTTTTTGGAGTCATAATTTGTGAATTTATTATGGAAGTTAATTCTGAAATAAAAAGATTATTATTATTTTAAATTTAAGAGCTCTTAAGACATTCTTAAAAGCACGGTATCCATCTGCCTTACAAAATGTCTTATAAAAACACCACTACCATATCTGACACAAAAACCTTCGAAAAATTTAATAACGTCTACGTGTACTGTCGTTTATATCGCATAATAAAGTGGTGAAAAGAATTCCCAGTTTAATTAGAGGTGAGATACTCCGGCTCGGAAGTGCGACGCGCCTCAATGGCCCTCGTTGGGCGCCATTTTGCATAATTGGGCGACGGCGAGGGTAGAACGAAATTTATACGTTCCAGGCGCCAATTTACTTGCTAATGACGCGTCGTCTTCCCATAGAGTAGTTGTCGGGTTTTTGTTGGCGTGGAACTTTGTTTTTTTAGGGTTGTGTGTTTATTTGTCTCTTCTTTTTTTTTTGTTTATGCTGGATTTTTCGGTTTCTGTAGACATGACGCCGGTGCCGTTGGGTTTTGTGGCCACTGGTCTGAAGCCTGAAGATTATAATGATGGATGTTTTTTATGTCTGCTTATTTTTTTACCCGACTGCGTCAGAAAGGGGGTTATTTTTTTCGTTTTGTAATTTTTTATCAGTTACTTGAAGCTGTTAAATACTAAGATTATCTAACTTACATTTGAACGTACTGAATACATATTTTTTTTAAATTTGAAATTGTGCGTTTCCATCCGTTTCTCCGTTTTTAACATTGTTTCCTTTTGTTTCAGACGGGTAAAATGGGCCTGCCAGCGGGTGGAAGCTTATCGCTGTTCTGTCCTGGTGGTGAGCTGGGACAGCCCCCACCGGCCCATATGGGCATCCCTCCGCCTTATCAGCTCGACTCTAAATTAGGTATGTTTGATACTGGAAGCCTTTAATTTTTGCACTTTTACTTCCACACTGTCTTTGTAATTTCTTACCTCTGCCTTACCTTTGGGAATATATGTGGTGATGTCTTCGAAATTTTACTAAAAACAAACAACATCAAGAGTTAACAAGAATTATTTCAGCACATTTAAAGAAATACACACTCATACGTGATCTGAGAGTTTTCTAAAAAGCTCTCTTATTGAATAAGAGTCTACTTTGAGAGACTTAGCAGCAAAGAATACTGCTAGATTCTGTTCTGTATGAAGTACTTCTTATATTTATTTATTTAGAGCTTTGCGATCGTTCGTATTTTACAAAAAAAAAAAAAAAAAAATTTTACTTTTTATCCTACCCCCACAATCGGTCCTTCGAGCCGGATATTTATATCCCTCCCACCAACATGACAACTAAAACTAAGTTCCGTCTAGACGCTAACTAGATACATGTTGCAGCGGCCGGGCTGGCGCGGACACCCATGTACCCCTTCCCGGGGGGTACGTATCCCTACCCCATGCTTAGTCCGGAGATGTCGCAAGTTGCAGCTTCATGGTGAGTTTACGTTCATGTTTTTTTTTGTGCTGGCCTTTTTGGACTACGAAATGGAAAACTTGTTCCTTTAGTTTGGTGTGTTAAAAAGACTGTACTGAAATTGTATGGATTTGAAAAACTTCATTAAAATCACAGATCAGAATTTTTGTTCGAAAGAGTCACCGCTGTCCTGAAGCGAAAAAGGCAATTGAAGGAGCACTGGTCGATTTTAGTTAGTAAAAATCTGAGACTCTCTCTTGCTTGTAGGTGTACTACAGCGAGAGAAGTTTGATGATATCCCACCGTTAAAAAAAAATGATGAAGCAGTCAGGAATTGATTCCCTCAAGAATTTGGGAGAGGCCTTACTCCACAGTTGGGATAACGGTACAGAGGTGATTTTATGAAAACCAGCTGTATTTTTTTATTGGCCACAGCGACTGTCTCTGACTATATAAAAATACTTTCAGAGAAGTATTACAAAGTTAAGATACTGAGTCACTTCTCTGCCATATTTAAGCTATATTGATCAAAAGCCACTAGTGAATAAGACCCTCAATTTCCAGGCATACCCCAAGCATGTACCCCATCTCGTCAGCGGCGAGTGGCTTCAGGAGTCCCTACCCAACGTCATTGCCAATCTCCAGTTCTAGTCTATCGAGGTATGGTATCCCTAGGTACATACTCACTTGTTATATTTTCTGCAGGTGAAATATTTAGCTATGGCAAGGATGTGGAGCCTTGTAGTAAGCATAAGCGTAATCAGCCTTTTAATGTTCCCACTGCTGGGATTTAAGCCTCCTCTCTAGGAGAGCAGTTTCATAGTGTAATTTCGCAAATGCCGAAGTTTTGAATGTACTGTCCAAGTACTATGCTATCGCTAAATAATTTGCCTGTATGTTTTAATTATCATATAGTTACTACTTCTTTTAGCTATAATTAATCTCAATTAATCGTAGTCTATTTTTCTTGTAAAAATACATATTTGATGGGCTTTGTGAGAAGGTTGTCACCCAAAAGGCTATGGAAAGGGCTATGCTCGGGGTTTCCTTGCATAATCGCATAAGGAATGAAGATATCCGCAGGAGAACCGAGGTTACCGACATAGCCTGAAGAATCGCCAAACTTAAGTGGAAGTGGGCAGGGCACATTGCTCGCAGAACAGATGGTTGTTGGGGCCGAAAGGCGACCACGTACCGGAAAACGCAGTGTTGGAAACAAGGTGGACCGGTGACCTGGTTGCGGGAATCTGTCCTGTGTTGTGCTGTGTTGCGGCACTTGAGGAGGCCTATGTCCAGCCGTAAACGATGATGATGCCATATTTGATTACATTTCTACCCTCCCCTGGTTGCTACTGTCACTTTTAAAACAAGCAATATTTTCCAAAGCATCCAAGGTGAAAACAGTTGTTTTCCAGATCATTACGTCAATTTATGCTCTTAGAGAAGTTATATGAAGAAGTAGTAACTATCCTTCTACAAAGAGTCAATTTCCTCATACTTACCTTCTTTCTCCAGTGAATTATACCGGTTCTCCCCAACGCTGGGCGGAGGGCTAGGGCTGGGCTTAGGGCCTGCGCTCGTGCCGCCACCTCCTTCAAAGTCAGACCTCGATTCACACCATTCAAGATATGCAAGGTAAGAAGAACTGCTCAAGTGATTCAAGAACCTGGTCCAAAAGACCATTTTTTTTGCAGAAATGATCCTTCTCAGAAGAAGGCCTGGAATTCTGATAGGGCTCATTATTCTGTTAAAAAGGACCAGAAATCTGTTAAAAGGGATCTATAATTATTTTAAAAGGGTCCAAATTGTATGAATTAGGGCCCAGTATTCTGTTAAAACATTTCGCTAAAAAGGATCAGTAATCAAGAGAATATTGGTTCTTCACTCACATAATTCTGTTCCTAATAATAATATCATTAGGACCAGAATTATTCTAGTTAGAGGTCAGTAATCTGTATATTAAGATCATAATTATATTAATTAGGGCACAGTATTCCGTTAAAAAGGACCATAGTCCTGTTGATAAATACCAGCAGATATGACAAATGCTATTAATCTTTTAATTTTAATCTTGTAAGTAAAATTGCATCTTTTTAACAACCAAAACTACAGGGGTATTCCAAAATCCATGTGAAAAGTTACACTTCATTGTCAATTCAAGTTAATATTTATAGCATTTCTGTACAACACCATGGTTCACAATCATGTATGTTTCATGACACATCTTCCCCACAAATTGTTTCCACAATTTCTAACCGATTTCTTTTATAGTTTACGACCTGTTGATACTGCATACAGATGCGTGATTGCACCTTAAATTTTGGAGTTAACGACAAGCAGTTTATTTCGAGGAATAAATTCTTTTAAACAATGAGAATTATGTCAATAACCATACGTTAGGAATTACGTTGTATACAACAAAAATATAATTCCTTTACGTACGGTTAACGTATGATTTTTCACGTATTATGCGGGAGATGTATAAGACCGGTCATGGTGGCGACACTTGAGGGAGGCCTATGTCCAGCAGTGAACGTCCTTCGGCTGAAATGATGATAATGATGATGAATGTAAAAATTAGGTAGGTATATGTTCAATTAATGTAATTGAATTCGTCCGTTCTAAAATTCGTTCGTTTAAAATAAATAAATATACTCTACCTATTCCGACCTTTGGAAATTATTACGAATGGATAAACTGTCCTAAAAACTGTGTTGACTTATATGACTTAAGGTCCTACATCCCCTAGCTAGGATATTCCAGTCCAACGCCTGCTTAGGTATATGATCGGAATCCTTCCTAAGCCTTATCCGTCTCCACTTAAGACGTTTGATCTGGTGGTCGATTGGGCTTTCTCTTTTTAGCTCTCTTTAGCTCTACGTTAGTATGGTCTCGGATCAGTAAATCCCGAGGATGCGACAAAGACATCGTCGACTACTAACTACCTTACTAGACTGACCCCTAGGTTATAGCTATCAGGGAACAGTGACTCCGGCAGGGAATTCCACTCCTCAGCTGTCCCTCTTCCTTGCGTCGTATTCCTCAATGCTGAGGGTCGTGACATCACTGCTTCATCACTTTAATTTTTATGGTTTTTATCCATTTATTCTTGTCTCTGACGGTGTGAAAGGCCTTGTAGCTGTACGCATAATGAATGTATTCTCAAAACGCTTTGTACGTATAGGTGGGATGTCGTCCGCCATGTACAGGTAGCGCAACGCCGTTCGTCTTGTGGTCTGATGATGGAACAAGAATTAAATTGTGCTATTCCAATGCACACTCCCCGAAATGTAAACGATATAAAACCGACAGACTAGCAACTCGGCGTCGATGCTCAAGACTAAAACCCATCCGTGTACTTTCATTTGCCCTTTGTGTTCTAGGGCACGATAACTCTCTCGAACAATCCCGAAACTTAGAAATTTTGTTCTTACATACTTTCGAAAAACTATTTTTCAGAGACATGTGTTCCAAACTCCAAGCCACCCTTACGCGCCTTATCTTCAATCTATCGAACAAGAGGGCGGGCAGTTTAGTCGCATAACTCGCATAATAGCCGTAGCGATACCATCACGCTATGATACGATCGGAGATTAGCAGAAAGGGTGTGAGTTGTGACAAAAGCCTTGCTCGCGTGCACACGATTGAACCGTTTTGTTACACTGTTATTTTATTATAATTGTTTTAAATTCAATGTGGACTGTATAATTTGTTTGGCGCGTGGTGTGAATGTGGAAATGTTTGGTTTATTTGAGTTTGGATAGCGCTAAACGTTTGTTAGGCTGAGTGAATTGTTGCGATGTTTTTTTTATTACGGACTAGTTTTTGCCCTCGGCTTCACTCACGTACATAAAATATGGCCTATGTCACTCAGGAATATAGCAGCTTCCTATCGGTGAAATAATTTCAGCAATCGGATCAGTACTTTCAGAGATCTATCTCCTACAAACAAAAAAAAAAAACTTAACCTCTTTATAACATAAGTGTAGATAAGCTCGCGTTTGACCACTATCTCACCTGATGGTAAGTGGCTGACGATGGAGCACGCTTGCCTAGAAGTAACCTATTCACTCTTGACTTAAAGACCTGTTCACCGATTTCTCGGTCTATTACTGCGGGGTGCCAGCTGAAAATCAGCGCTGGGTGTTTGACGCCCAGCAATTGCTGAGTTGGTGACCCTTTCGGTTCAGGCACAGTCACTGCAACTTGTATTGTATGTCTGTACTCTTTTTTTATTATTTTTTATGTTGTTGTATATTGTGTTGCTTGCGCCGAATAAATGCTATTCTATTCTATTCTTCTATTCTATTGTGGGCCGATTTTGAAAATTATTTTTTTAGATGGAGTAGTTATATGCGGCAGCCGGCAAACAATATTTAAATGACGTGAAATACCCTTTACAGTGTTGTCTCTATTAACCCCGTCTAAGGGTAATTAAGTCCAGATCAGAAAATAAACAATAATATAATTAATTAGGATCAAAAGTTAATTGTGGGTCATGCAGCTTATCATAGTCACACTTATTATAAACAATTCATTATTAGATGGGTTACCATGACGTTTAAACTAAGATTGTTACATTCTTATTTCAGTGTGAATAAGAGATGGCGCTAGACAATCTGTATAGCTTTGTCTCTTACCCACACTGGAATAAGAATAAAACAATCTTACTTTGAACGTCACGGTAATCTGGCAAGTCTAATGTGACTATACACCGCTAAATTTTGATCGTTTTAATCCCGTAGAGTGTCGATCCGGTACATAAAACACTATCGATTTGTGAAGATAAAATTAAAAAGTAAAGTATTTTTTTTTTCAAAACTCGTATTAATTTACGCATGTACGAAATTAATTTCTTTAAGAAAACGTCAGTTGAGCGAGTCCAATGACCTGTAGGTAGTACTCGGCGTTGCGTACATACTTCGGGGAGTTGCCGGGACCAGACAGACACCTTCCTCCTCCGTCTGGACGGAGGGAGAGAGAATCCTCTTTTTAATAGAGGTTTGCGAGACTGTACAGCACCCTGTTTCACATACCTGTAAACTGGTGACCCCGTCGTGTATTTTTTAATCACTCACGTTTGACCACTATCTCACCTTATGGTAAGATGATGTGACATTCTTGCTTAGGAATAACCTATGCACTCTTGACTAAAAGACCCCTAGGTTATAACTATCAGGAAATATACTCCGGCAGGGAATTCCACTCCTTAGCTGTCAGCTGTAAATGAAGGTGGTGAGAAGCTTCAAATTTAAATTAAAATTGAAATCCGAGTTACCTATATTTTTAGGGTTCAGTATCCAAAGGGTAAAAACGGGACCCTATTACTAAGACTTCTCTGTCTGTCCGTCTGTCTGTCACCAGGCTGTATCTCAAGAACTGCGATAGCTAGACAGTTGAAATTTTCACAAATTATGTATTTCTGTTGTCGCTACAACAACAAATATTAAAAACAAAATAAAATAAATATTTAAGGGCGCGATTTTTTTTGCCGTTTTTTTTCTACGGAAGACGTTACGGAACTGCGCGCGCGAGTCCAACTCGAACTTGCACAGATTTTTAAAATATGCATATAAGGTATATTATTGAGAATTTTCGAAATAAACCACAAATTGTTTCTCTGAAAACAAAGATTTGTTTTATTCCACATGCTTTTACAGTAGGTATAACAATTATCGTTTAACTAAAATTACACTTTTATCTCACCTGAAAACAAAGAAACGACATTAAAGTTCACTAATATCGCCTCCTCAATTATATCCCTTTAATTATCTCTCTACAAGTTTTTATAACAATAAAATGCACAAAATAATCTAAACCTCATCTGTCATTGAATGATACGTCACCCCGTATCCACAGCTTAAAAATTAAAAAAATGAAATGTCATTTCCAAGGAGGTCATTTCATTACATGCATATTTCTTTTTGGTCCCTGTCTTGACTACCAAAAAACCTCAGTAATTAATTATGCTACCGTATAAAATATGTAGGTTTTAAATAAAATGTCATCAGGATTGACTGATCAGGTAACAAGAAAGCTGACGCCATACGACAAGTTACCAGCTTCATACAAACAGCATCAGTCAATATAAAGTTCATAATCAGTTGTATTGGGTCCCACTGTATACGATAAGCTTAACAAATACCTAGATACTTTGTTTCTCTTTATTTATTTTTGGGTGAAATATAATAATAAGTACGTTTAAATCTTTACATCATCATCTCAGCCGACCGACGTCCACTGTTGGACATAGGCCTCCCCCAAGCGTCGCCACAACGCACGATTTTTTTTTTGTTGGTGAATTTATTTATTTATTCATTGCATTCATGTCGTTTACAAGGTGTTATTACATAATATAAGTTTCGTACATGAACCCTGCTAGGGCACCGCAACATATGTATTTATTATTTATTTTAATTGCATGCAATACTTGGTATATAAAATTATTTTGAAATTCATCTATTGACAACCCCCGCTCTTGGGCGGAACAGGAGATAGTGTCAGACTCTTACTGACTAAAAGCCCATCCCGTTCCTTCTAGCCTTCATACCGGGACTCGAGTTCCCTTCCGGATAACTCTAGGGTTATCCGAAAGGCTAGGCTAGCCCCAGTAGGCTTCGACCCGGCTGGGTCCCTGCTGTTGCTGACAACTCCTTGAGGCGCGCGGGAACAGTGCGCGCCGTCGACGACTTGGGCTTGGTCCGGACAGTTACAGTTATTTAAAACGCTATAATTATTAATATAATTATTAGATATTTAATTGTTTCTTTCAGTTTCTTTCTACGGTCATTCTCAAATGTAAAAAGGGCCTTTTTTATCTTTAAACGAGTCTATATTTAGTAAGTACAATACAGTACAGTATTGTCACCTTTATTTAAAAAAAAGTTTAATTAAAGAAGAAAGAATCCATCTCCATTGTTCTCGTAAACAGAACTGATTATAACTGGCCATCAGCACCGCTTCCCGCTAACAATGCTACCTCACAGCACTTCATACAAGTCCAGGTACAATCATGTAAATACGTCCCTGGAGGAGAAATTTAATTAAGATGATATATGAGCAGCCTGGCTAACGGGCCCCGTCACGCGGTACGGTCAGCGAAACAAATTTAAGAGATTTATCAAAAAGATTAACATTATCAAAATCATTTTTTTTTTTTTCAAAATCCGTCCGATTATAATTTAGGTGTCTTCAAGGCTAGAGTGAAGAGGCTCTTAATAAACTAGTGCGCTTCACTATCAACGATTGCATCACTACTTGCCATCTAGTGGGATCGCAGTCAAGCACTAGATAAATATCAATTAAGAACAAAAAAAAAAGTTTTAATTGTCAACGAGTCAGAAAAATATTTCTAATTACATATTCTAAAGCTTAGATCTCTATGGAGAAAAATTGCAAGAAACTCTATGGATACATTATTATTAATTTTTATTTAAGTTCTAAATCGCAGAGTATAGATCACATTTTATGCTAAAAACTACAAAAACCTTTAATTAATGGCTTATATATGGCTATTGAGTTCGAAATAAATCATACATTAGAAATATCGCTGTTCCATAATTTACATGTCGCTTATACATTACATTTTTTTTTTGTTTATTTTGTTGTTCACCTATAATAATGTGAGTCAAAAAGTTTATGCGAATAAATAAATAAAAAATCGGAATTAAATTTTAATCACTTTTTAGGTCAAAATGTTCATCTTAAAAACGTAAAGATTTGTCCAAACATAGTCTTAACAACTGTCTTCATTTTGCGTTACTTTTTTAATAGAACAAATCTCTTAATATATTCTTACAGCTCGAAATAGTCACTCTAAATGACCCATCAGATTTTTATAAATTTATTTGAAAAAGCAAATTGCTGATTAGGTCCTCCTCCGACCTCTTTTTTTTTACCTTCAGATTTAAAATTATATGATTAAAGGAGGCGCCAGATACCCGTGGAATAAAGTAGGTACATTGACTGTTTCCTAATATTACGCTGCGTAGGTACCCGAAAAACAAAAAAGGAATCGCTTTTCATTACTAGATCATGAAAAGTATCACGATAGATGTCGATTCAAGATGGCTTTATGTCTTTATTTCCGTTTTTGAAATTAAGAATGTCAACAACTGTAGGAAAGTCAATGACCGTTATTTCACGGTTATCTAGCGGTTACTTTAGTTAATGAAAATGTGTATGTTCAGCACTAATACTCAAATCAAATCAAGCAAAACACTTCATAAATAAAAGACAATGATTATATGCGGTGACAATTATTAACATTCAACACAAAAAAAAAAAAACGATTGCTTCGTTAAGTCCATATCATCTACATTTTTATCGTTAAACTCTAAACGCAATTACCATGTGAGATAACTAGTTTATAGTTAATAGTTATTTTATGACTTCGTCGCATTCGTTAGCCACTAGGTATTCAATCTACACGATCTTGTTTAATTAATACATTTTATGTACTTCCGTTTTTTGTCATGTAATTAATTTTTTTTTAATGGACATTCTTTACTATCTAACGATTATTTAGAACATAAAAAATATATTTATTACCGGGGTTTCTGCGGACTTGTTAAGTGACGAAGAAAATAAATATTGAAAAAACAGTTTTAATAGCACATCCACTCATGGAAATAAATGGTTAAAAAGTATTTATGCTTAAATGTATTACACTGTGTCATATTCATTGTTAAATTAATAATTTATCAACATACCGAAACCAAAAATTTTTTACACGACTAATACTGACATTAACTTGTCCTGCTAACCGTACTTAACACATAATTACTGTGCGCGCGCGCCGAATACCTCGTTTGGGTGCGCACACGCATTGTGCCCGGGTTTTCCTTTTCTTTTTATATCTTTCCTCATTTTTAAACCGTCCATAGGAAGTCGTATATCCCAAGCTAGTTTGGTTATATTCAGAACTAATTTGGTGCATATAACTTTTATATTGGACATATTAAACCAACAGTTATATGTCACTGACAATGTATTTTATTATCTCTATTTATACAGTTTTAGAATTTCGAAGTCAGGAAGTCGTTTTTTACTGGTTCTGCTTTTCTTTTTCGATTAACGGATTTAGGGCTATTATGGGTTGGTTTTACACAATTAGTTTGATTTAAACAATTCGGATGTTGTGTGTGGAATTTACTCTTCTTCTCCCTGCCCTGATTCAATAGTAAAGCCACAGACAAGGTTGGAAAGCCTCCCACAAGGTAGACCGATGACCAAGTGAGGGTCGCGGGAATCTGATAGACGCGATACGTATAGGACCGGTCGTTATGGTGATACTTGGGATGCCCATGTCCAACTGTGGTCGTCCTTCGACAGAAATGATGATTATGAAGTCCTTCTTTTCCACTCTTTGCCACAACACTGTCATTCACATCTCTTTTATCATCCCTCTCTCAATCTGACATATGTGTCATCTTCCCAATACACATATAATTATATACCAAAAAAAAAAATCTAGCTCACTCAATTCTTTATGTCCTATATCATATTAAATTCCAAGTTATGCGGACGTCTTTAAAGTTTCAAACTCACAGTCACTTGTTTTATCAGCTGAGTCATCTGTTTAAGAGCGATCTCCTAAATTACTCGTCTATTTTTGGAAAATCACGAGAAAGGTCGCGAGTACCGTTGCAGCGGTTTGTGGTGACATAGTGACTAATTCGTTTGTTTATACTTGGCTTAGGATAATTTGTTTTAGATTAGGATCTGCTAATGTGCTTATTTGAATACTTTGTTGGAAGAATTCTTCTGTTAAACCTGTAGGATTACACTGTTGTCTTTGAGTTTTAAATCCAAATAATTGCTGATCTATCTTCATTATTCTCATCTGCAGTTTCGTCCTCATCTTACCATAATAGTTTTGTTTTAATTATTCTTATTTATAGAATCACGTTTGACCGTTATCTCCCCAGCAGATGGTAAGCAATGATGTAGTCCATTATCCAGGAGGAACCTATTCACTCTTGTCTTAAAGACCACCCGGTTGTAGCTATCAGGATTTTTTTTGGTATCTAGTTCAAATATCTAGTATATATTCAGAAAATTTAATTAATTATTCTCAGTACCGTACACGAAATCGGAACCTTACTACATGTTTAATTCATTAGCAACTTTGCTTATGACAAACGAATCTTGGTACTGTTTCTGTCCAATGGTGCTTGGCATGGCATTCATCTTTGGCTAGGATTTCTGTCTTCAGTTTCCATCTGTTCCTTGACCTTGTTACTTTATGCAATTTTAAATTGGTCCTTCCAGTTCGAATTCGAACACTTGTATCTGTCTATCACTTAAGATACAGTTTGAGGATGTTCCGACGAATTGGCACTTACTTTACTCATCTTATAATAACTTTAACCCCTCAAGTTACTCTATCAATTCCTATGTCCAGATTTTCGCTCTACCAATCTCTTATACCAAAACTGTCCAACAGCAAATTGCTCCCGAAACAAATCTTACAAATCTTCAAACTCACCAATACCATATCTCAACAAACATTTTAAAAATCAGTATGCTCGCCATAATTACGAAGCTACTCGGCCACGTTCGTGCATGATCGGCTGCGCCCGCGCCGGAAACGCCGCGTCTATTTCCAACCGGACGCACACTGTTTATTGTCGTCTGTCTGGATGGGTGTCGTTAACACCTAAACTAGTTATTAACATATTGATCCCACTACAACTGTTGGTCAATGTATGGCTTTTCGAATGGGTTAAGTATGGTTGGAAAAATAAATTTTGATCAACATTTTTTGGTATACTTACCTGTCAAATTGAATTACGGTGTTTTGACGGAAATGTCGTTGATTAAAAGTGTTTTTAATGTGGCTCTAGTTCACACCCATAAATAATTCGGAAATATTTATGAGACACTAAAAGCTTTAGCACAATTAGGCAAAAATTCCAATGATTTTTTTACAACCAAAAAAGTTATTTTCCAATTATTCCATTTATTTATTGAAATCATATAAAACAAAAAAAAAACTTAACTAATTAAAACTGTCTATTGACAATAACTCCTACCTAAAATAAAGCGTCAAAAAAAATGAATCCAGAGAATTTTTGACTGGAAGTGTGCCCAAAGACTTGCGGCATTACCTCGTTGTATGGCAATACTTAATCTCTGACCGAGGTAAAAGCCAACTCTAGGGTCACGCAAAGTGTCAACTAGGCGATTGGAAAATTCTTTAAAAACCGTATGAGCATTCGGTTCCCACGGCCCAAGAGTTTCAACCTAAAAAGTAAATACAGATGCAATTTTACTTATCTCGCGTGCAAATCAAAGAATGTCTGTATCAGTGTTTTGATATGAAATGATTTGATACAGACAGATCTTATCATAGACGTGACAAAATCTCCAGATGTCCTCCACTCATTGCAGATGTCCTTCTTAATGAATGGAACTTGTTATGTCGTTGGATGACCACTGAACACAAAGTCTGGCTTATACCCCATCAATTTTTTTATGTTTTCTTTTGAATCTGGATGTATAGCATAAGCTTAAAGGAGAGGAGGCCTGAGTCCCAGCAGTGGGAACATTAAAAAGGCTGATTATGCTTATACCTATAGTGTTTTTTTAAGTCTAAACCACAACGCCGTATTTTCCAGGTCGCTAGAGAAAGGCAGCAACAGTTCGTCAAGTGATAAACCATCAGACAGCTCAGCTAACTCGAACAATAAGGAACAAAATAAGAAGCCACACATAAAGAAACCTCTTAACGCTTTCATGCTATACATGAAAGAGATGAGGGCGAAAGTGGTGGCTGAATGCACCCTCAAGGAATCAGCGGCCATTAATCAAATCCTCGGCAGACGGGTGAGTTTAAATTTTCAACTACCATTCAAAAATTAACTGTCATTATTCAAATTCGTTAATTCTAAATTCCAAATTAAACCGTTACATTCTAGTTCGATTTTTAAATTTTTTTGTCACATTCTAGAACAGTCAGAATTCGAAATACCAAAATTGAATTTGTTTTTTTTTTTTCAAGTTTTTGATAAAGAGTGTTGTGATAGGTATGTTGACGTTACTTTAGTCCCGATGTAGTATACTGTCGGATGAGGTTTAATATCCGTTTTACGGAATTTACTGTGCCACATTTTATGACTAAGTTATGGAAAGTTATTCCTACTGTATAAGCTTATTTCACATAGACATATCTTGCAAATAATATCAGAAAGAAATCTTTAGACCAGTCCTTTCAAAATCAATCAGAGTCGACATCAATACTAAAGCTACTGCATAAAGATTTATTCAATAGTGCTAAGCATCTTGCATCATATTGACTGTCAATCAATCCGGTCTTAAGTCGTTAATTAATCAATTAACTATGTATTTAACCGGCACTTGTATCGTCTATTCACCAGTAGAATACATCGGGATTGTACGAGATTGCTTACATGACGTCAGCTAATCGCAATTGACTAAGGTTTTACTAATCAGAGGTTAAATGGATGTCAACAACCTCATTTTAGTGAGCGACCATCTTAGCAAATGTAATGTAAGCAATGATTTCGATTGTGTCGAATTTAATATTAATATTTGTCCCAACATTTATTGGATTGAGCCTTTGTTAATCTTGTTAGGAATACGATTCGTCACCGCACGTACAGCTTAGCTTGCATTACACAGACAATGCGGCCGCATATCTACCATCTTATAGATGTATTGAATAATAAATAGCTGACCGTATAGAACCCGTTCACTCAATTCCCGGAACGATCTCATTCCTAACAAGAGTAACAACGTCTTAAACAAAACTGAGTCGAGGTTTATATCGGCGACTGGTAACCCAATATCCTGGTATCATAATACGCAGTGGCACTCGTTGAGTCGCGAGGAACAAGCAAAGTACTATGAGAAAGCGCGCCAAGAGAGACAGCTCCATATGCAGCTGTACCCCGGGTGGAGCGCCAGAGACAACTACGGTTACGGCTCCAAAAAGAAAAAGCGGAAAAAGGACCGCAGTCCCGCAGAGCTGGGAGGTATTGGAGCTAGCAGCGTCGTGGGGCAGCACTGGACGCTTGACACGCTTACCCCTGACGAGTCCTACCCCACTAACACAGGAGTGCTTGTTGTCGGTGCCACGTGCTAACCGAGCGGCTTGAACCCACACTAACGAAGCATCCGTCCCGCCCCTCCCGTGTGTGTGTGTGTATGTGAGCGGTAGTCTGTCTCCGAGGTCATGCTGCCTGTGCTAGAAAAGCGGCTGGGCTCGGGCGGCCGGGCCTGGCTGCAGTCCCGGCCGCCCTTACGTGTTTCGTGTTCTGTGTACTGTAGTCGTCCAGTGAACGTGAACTGTACACCCTACACCCTCCGGAAACTATATTGGTTTGTTAAATGTCTAGTCGAGACGCGTGAACCGACCGCAGAATAGGTTCTGGGAGGAACATCACAATTGGCCATTCTCATTCTGTAGGGGACAAAATTCTGTGATTAGCGATCGCCGCTCGCTGCGGCTGTTTTTCTAGCACGTCGTAGGTCGCGGACGTACGGTACTGCGGTCGCGACTCGCATCGAGTCCACCGTCCAAGTGCATTTCTCTGTTTTGTTTCCATATCCGGCGCGTTCATACAGTGGCATGCGCTCGGCCGCGAGGAGCAAGCCAAGTATTACGAGCTGGCGCGCCGAGAGCGGCAGCTGCACATGCAACTCTATCCCGATTGGTCGTCTAGGGCTAATACGCAAAGGGGCAAGAAGAGGAAACGAAAACAGGAGACAACCGATGGAGGTACTGCCTTTCACTCCGTCGACGAGCGTCCCTCCCGCCCCCGCCCCGGTCCCTCCCTCCCGTCCCGTCCTTCCGTCAGCTGAGCAGGCTCGGCGACAGCGGAGTGTCGTAAGTCGGTCACGAAGCGAACACATGTCCCGGAGCGGCTGACGTCCCGTCGTTTGAATGCGATCTCGCATCGGCTCATTAAAAAAATGAGGTCAATTAACGAAGGATTAAGCCCGGAGACGTTGGCAGCTCCTCGCCCTGCCCCCCCTCCCGTCCCCCCCGAGCATATCGCTGCCCCCCCTGTCCCGCGAGAGTTCAATTGCTTTGAACTCCGCTCAGAACGGACCGAGCGACTAGTAATATTGTCTTGGTTGATGGGGTACGAGGTTGTAGACATACATACATATAATATACAAGTATTTTTGTTTATTTAATATTTATCGCATTTATTTATTTGATTTAAACGCTATATTAAGAGAGAGACCGTCACGCGCGTCCTTCGAAGGTTGTCCCGGTTTTATGCTTCCGTTTTGCTCCTGCGTGCGAGAGGGAGCGTGCATGTTAAAGCAAGTCAATATTTGAATACTTGAGTAATTGCTTTGCAGGGAGAGTAGTTTGTTTTCGGAAAAGGCTGGGACAGCCTTCTCTTGGTACATAGTGGAGTAGTCTGGAGCTGAGCAGCCAGGCGAGGACGCCAGGACTAGTTATACACAGCTGCTGCTTGTGTGCGGTGCAATGATACTGGCCAAATAAAATCACAAATATTTATTTTGATTCCGGAGAACCTATTCTGCTTAACTCTGCTTATAGACGTCATGTTTATTTGTTATTTTTTCCGACAATAGCGTAGTTTTAGCATTTATTTTGTTCAAAGTTTATGCGTGTAGTATGTTATTTTTTAAAACCAATGTGTTTTCCGTTGTTCCCTTTCATTTGTCCCATCCCGCCCTGCATGGACTAACATAAGGGGATTGCATGCGATGCTTGTAGAGTAGTCTTAGCTGATATGTTTTGAGATGCTTTAAATATGATTTCCGGTAAATAAACCTATGTTTTTTGCATCACACAAGCTGCATTCCTATTCATTTGATCTACAGCAAAGGATTTATTGATTTACTCGACATCATATTTTTTTGAGAATAATTTGCAATTTTTAAAGTTGTTTTGCTTACCGTTTTGGATCAGTTCAATGTCAGAGTGTTTCGTTAATGGATTTAAAGGATGAGAACTAAGACAATTTATGTAATACTTTCAGGAAATAATTTGAAGAAATGTCGAGCGAGATATGGTCTCGACCAACAAAACCAATGGTGCAAACCTTGCAGGTGGGTCTCTACATTTTTTTAAATTTTTTTTTCGCTTGTGCAAAATTAAGTCTTGATTAGCCGATGGTATACTAAATACCGTTTGTTAATACAATTATTATTTCTATGTGGAAAGACTTGGCTGTCTTACCTGACACACCAAGAGTAGCCCGGTCATTTTATTTTGGCATTTTATAATTTAAGAAAAATCTTTACAAAAAAACTATGTACTTAGTTGTTTTTTATTTTTATTTTTATGTTTTATATTACAATAGTAAATTAAGGATTTATATTGACGGCGAAGCAGCTAATTCAGAAAATGTGTCTTTTCACAAAGAAATCAATTGTTTAGTATGAAGAGAATAGATTTTTTTGAAAGTAGCCGAAGGTTTGGAAGTAGAGATTTAGAGGGGTTTAGTAAAAATGGCGGAGAGAGAGAGAGAGAGAGAGAGAGGGAGAGGGAGAAAGAGAGAGGGCAATCATTTGTCGAAAGCTTTCAAAAAAATCTGGACACATTTTCTGAATTGGCTCGCTTGGTTGTAGTTTGTTGTCAACGTTCTGTTTACTTATACAAATGTTTTTTCCACTCATGATTGCCGCTTCTCATGGACCCTGGATCTGCTGGCACTATTGGTGACTCGTTCTCATCATTTTTTCGTTATTTTTTTTAAATTATTATTTTCCAATCATTTAATTTTTGCCTCACGCCACTTGACTCGTTGTTTTTATGTGTTCTTTACTTATTGCTGTTATCATAATTATTCATTCTTATATTTTACACTATTATATTTATGATACACTCACCATATTTTTTATCTATTCTGTATCTAATAAAATGTCATTTGTTTTGTGTAAAAATTTCATTAACACCACATAATTTTTTTTTTTTTTAATTATTCCTCTTACCTCGATATTTTTTTTAATCCAATATTAATCTTATACCTTTTATCATTTATCTGAAAATCGTTATTTCTATATCCATCGTCATTTCCCTGTTTTTTATCATTCCTCTGTTTACCTGTCATTCTTCTGCCCAACCATATTCTTGCCCAAAAATATCTTTGCCCGAAAATCATTTCCCTATTTTTTATCATTCGTCTGTCTACCATCATTCTTCTATCCAACAACATTTCCTTGCCCATTTTCCTGTCTACAATCATTCCTATACCCCATCGACTCACCATTACCGGGCACAGCCCCGAGTCAAGTAGCGTGATGGTGTCGGGAGGCCTAGGCCTCCTGCGGCCGGAGCCAGCGACCTCGCTGCCGGCCTCCAGCCTCGTGAGCCCGCAAGAGCCTACCTACGTTAACCTCTAGTGCCGGCGCCGCCCCGCCGAAGTTCAAGCCACGGTTGGTGATGACAATGACAGACGGGAATGAACTGTGTGTTGTAGTAGATAAACTTAGATATTTTATTTGAATTTTTGTACTGTCTTTTTTTCTTTATCTTACAACATGTCAGAAAACTGCTTAGCTGCATAATGGAAGCCGAACCCAGTATAATTGGGAAAGGCTAGAGAGTTTGAATATCCCTTCGCGCGTTTCTTTACGCCATTACGCGTTTTTTTTTTTACCAAAATCCCCAAAATGACAACGTTTTTGTAAAAAAATATTGTTTTGGATAAACCTTAAAAACAACGAAGATAGAGAGAACCAAATTTTCGTCTGATAAATTTCGTACACTCGTATGTATGGCGTCTACGATTAAGCGTTTTTCAAGATCATTTAAGTTGTACAGACGCGAGACGTATTTACAATCGGCGCGCGAGGAGATATGCCATGAAACTGCATCGTCTGCTTCTGGTTAGGGTGCATTTCCACTGACAAAGCAGACCGGAGCGTAGGCGTGCAGGAATCGACCAACCATATCAGTTGTATGAGACTGGAAGCGCTACATTAACTTTTTGTCTACTAATTGTCGAATAGTTAAAAAGATTAGGGATTGACAAGTGTCAGCGAGGATTTGAATTTTTTTTCTATTTTCAATTTTTTGATCTAAATTTTCGAAATAAAAGTTAAGTAACTAATTCCCTGAGTGTAGCATCATTTTTTTTAACTTATTAACAAAAATAGTTTTAATTTTTTTTTTTGGGCATTCTGACAAGCACTATAATTTCACTGACTAAAACCCTAGATATGGATTTTAGCCATATGATGAGTTGAGATGGGAAGATTCCTGCACACTTTCACCTAGTGGAAACATGCCCTTAAACTGGAAGTTAACCTGAAAATCTTCAGGATAAAATTAGATCATTTATAAATCAGAGAACTGATATATTTTTTTTTACATAGATTGCATAATGCAGAATTTATTCATTCTTAAAGATGAAGCCTGAATGATTTTTTTTAATTGAATGGCGTTTTAAATGTTGTCGTAGGTAGTCGTTTGCTTTTTTTTTTCGTTAGATTTATAACGAATTATTTAACATTGTTTTTCAGCATGAGTGTTCGATGTTACTTCGCGTGTTTTCAGTTAATTTAACACGGTTTCAGCATGTTATTGTTAACATTTTGATTTATGTGTTATTTTATTGTAGGTTTAGAATAGCTTTTGATATGTGGAGGACTGTTTCGTAACATTTGTAAAAAAATATGTAAGTAACAGCTGTCTTCTGAGGTTTCATTCGCGTCTCTGGTTACTGCTCTGCTTCCTTGGTCGAAGCGTGAAGTTATATGTATAATCTATATTGTTCATCATGAACCTGGCTATCCCATACAGGTAGAATTCCCAAATCCAACTGCGCGTTTAAACAAACAAAAAAGCTAAGCTATGTATGAAAGTACTAATACATACTTATTTTTTTCCTTGATGTTTTACAACATCAAAAAAATAAAATAAACTATTGGTTCTGGCGGTCATTTGTAGTCCTTTGACAGTCATTACGGTTAGTCAGAAGCTGGAAATCGAATACCTTTTCTGCCTGGGGGTACTGTGTTACCTAGTGACTCGGTCGTGGACCGTCGCTCTATGCATAATTCTGCTATTCACCCTCAATTGGTTACACTGAAACCAATCTCCAAATTAATTGGGTAGAGGTCATAGGCAGTTGATGACAGGTCATAAGCAAATTTTTAATTTTTAAACTTACATTTTATAAGTTACGAAACAGTCCTCAAAATCGACACCCATCATTCCTCAACTCCTCACTAAATTCCACCTCTTTCTAGGCGGAAGAAGAAGTGCGTACGCTACATGGAAGCCCTGGCGGCCGCGTCGGGGAGCGTACCGCTGCCGATGGCGACGCCGCAGTCGCCCTGCTCTGAGGAGGACGTGAAGCTGGAGGAGCTGAGCGACGCGTCCAGCGATGGCGACGCCGACACGCCGCTCAACTCGGCGTCCAGCCCGGGCGGGCTCAGCGCGCTGTCGTCGCTGGCGTCGCCCGCGTCCGACCCGCCGCCCGCGCCGCCGCGCAACCCCGTGGGCACCAACCCGCGCGACGCCAACAACCCGCTGTCCGTGGGGCAGCTCACCTCGCAGTCCTGGCCGCGCGCGCCGCCCCGCCCGGGCCACGAGGTCATCTCCGTGTCATAGTGCCGCCCCACGACCCCGCGACCCGCCACACGAACCGTCTCTGTCAACATTCTAGCTCGAAGGACGTTCCGCGATAACACCGAGGTAAAATCTTTACAGAGCCGTGTCGTGATACTAACTGTGCAGTGTCAACTAGTCATTCTCTTCTCCGCTCGCGGCTCATGAACTGCAGACTTCTTCACCCAGCGGAGGGTAGAGCGACTAGTTCACGTGAGACGTGTGTCGCCATCTGTCGGACAGTGCGTGAACATTCACCGGCGCCATCTAGTGACGGCGGCGAGAAACGAGTCGTGTCGGTTGTGATATGAACTAACAATAAGTACCGATTGTTGCTGCTGTTCTCATCATGTTTGGAGGAATCCGTAGTGACTAACCTACCTCTATTCGGCTTCTTGACGAGTATTGACTTGTAGGAATACCGGCACTTTAGTGAACTATTGTAATTTCGCTGATTGTATAGCGAGGTAAGAATATATTCATAAACCTAAAAAAATACCGTTTTTTCATGTAATAAAGTAAAAAGGCCTAATGTTTAACTAATAATATAATCTGCACCAAGTGCCTGGTATTTCTATAATTCGACGTCGTTCAACTTGAGAGTGGCTACTACATTTACAGCCTAAGTCTACAGTAACGATACTAAAGTAGTCATTCTTCAGTCGAAGTGATCTCAAAATTGTGAGCCCGAATCGAGTCATTTATAGTGCATTTTTATAGCAAGCCCATACTTTCAGTTACCAAATAATATCTACATTCAATTCATTACTAGTCACATTAATATGTGCCATGTTTCATTATGAATATCTTTTTTTGACATCTTTCTATGAATATGTCAATTTTGGCTGCTTTATTCATCCTTCTAAACAAAGATTTCATAAACCAAATAAATAAACACTAGTAAAAAATTAAGTACATATCGAATTATTTCATCAGTCAACACAATTCAGTCATTAATTATTTATTATTCGATTCGTATTTAATTTTCTACTTTTTGATTCATAAAACAATGCTTACACCAAAATATTTGGGTGTTGATTTCAAAAGACTGTATTTAAAATCTTTTAAGAATGATATTTGGTAATTAAAAGTGTGGGTTCTTTTACCATCTGTACCTTGAGTAGTCAACGATATTTTAGCCATTTATTGTAAACCATTGATTTCAATCAAATAAACTAATGAATTCAAGAAACAACTTTAAAAAACTCACCAGTTTTAAAATATTTGACAATCTATATCTACTGTTACATCGAAACAAAATTATATGCACGATATTTTCATCAGTTTTAATTTCTAAAAATTGTGTTGAACAATTTTCAACTCTATTGCTCTCTTGATACGGACGATTTTGTTTATAACAGGCCTCTCTTGCTTGACGATTGGGCATTCGCCTTAATCTTGAAGAAATGATAAGTTCTTTACCGATTAGACCTAATTTTTAATTGAAATGCAGAAACATACTAAGCACATGTTCCATGATGTAAAAAACTAACTGACGCTCAGTTTTTATTGAAGGACACTATCTAAAAAAAATCTACATACAGTTGGCCAGTGTTTATCAAAAAAAAAATGATTACATATGACAGAAGTGAACAGTTTTTCAAAGCTTTGTTAATTATACAAGATCGTAATCATTCGGGTAGGGTCGGCTCGAGTGAGCCGACCGAACACGTGTTACATAGACGTGACGATTCAGTCTAATTAACATTAATAAAGACATTTTCACTTCTGGAATATTGTTTTATACAATTATCCTTCTACATCCTTGTGCTTAGCCAAGATATGTTTCTGCATCAAAGATGTGATTGTAAAATGCGTTCTCGTCACTTGCGGCGAAGGCCTGGTGTTCTTAAAACTTCCTACCCACGGCCTGCACCAGATAAAGGTTCCATGTAGCGTTATAGATTTTGAATTTAGTTATTAAAATGTTTTCCCTTCGCGGTATGCTTGTGTATAAAGTTATTGTTAAGGCGAACGGAGGGAAAATTGTTTTTCCGTTGTACGGAACTTGTTAGACTGTCGTAGATTAGACTAGGCACGTTGTATGAGTGAAGTATATCATAAGGTGTTGTGCCGAATGCCCTTTGCATAAAAGAAAAAAATAGTAAATTAAAATGAAGTCGCAAAGACATTGTTGTAACCTAAGCTAAATGTGTCACTATTAGTAAAATTGGTATTTATTTTGTTATTATAAAATGGAATGATGTGTATTTATAATTTTAAAGATAGTATGTTGAATGTTTCCTTCTAATGAGTTGATTTTTGTAAAAAATCCACTTTACACACAAACTTAAAATGTCCTAGTATAATTTGAAACAGCTCCATCTATCTTCAGCTGTGAGCAATTTGCATCTCTATCTATAGTTTTAGTAATTTCCGCGAGATGGCCGATGAGAGTACGCATAGCAAATAGCATTTCGGGACAACACCACACTGTATATGTGTAAGTACGTACATGATGTAAAAATATAGCTATAATCTAACTGTGTCATATTAGTATATAAGTGTACTATGCTACTTACATATGTATACATTATTATTATATAAAGAAAGAAGTTTAAAAGAAAAATATTAGTTAAATACTGACTCGAAACTGGAAATGTTTGGTACATACGAAGACACAAGATATTTTATAATTGGCAACCCCCTATAGGAGTCAAATTTGTAAATAAATTTGTAATTCACGAATATATAGGACATTTTGGTATAAAAATATTGCATTTATATTATTATTAAAAAGCGATTAGTGCCCTCGGAATGTTCTCGGATGGTTTGTTTTGTCCAACAAATGATTTTTGTTAATTACTTTTTATTGTTATTATTAAGAATTTTAACGTTGTTACTTCAAATACCAAACCCACATTGATTAATAAATTACTTTCGGTGATTGAAAATTGAATTGTAATCGGATATACTTCTCGACAAAAAGAAATGCAATTTATTTTAACTGACAAATGTTATCAGCATCAGTTTGTTTACAACTTGACCGAATTATGAACGTTGAAATTATAATATTGATCATTCGTACGATTTTGCATGAAATCTGAATTTGTGCAATATTAAATAAAGATGGGTACTGTATAGTTTTCTAAATGTAAAATTAGATTTTCTTAAAATTAATTAGTAAGGTCTATTTTTGAGTTTTATAGAGAATGATGGATTTGATTTTTTATTTCGAAATGGAAGTTTTTTATTTTAATAATGATTTTTTATACCGTGCCAAAACCATCTAGAACTGCAGATTGCCAGGGAATTACGACCAGTTATAACGATAATATATCATAATGTCTGTGCCAAATTTATGTATGAAACCGCAGGTATCATCAAGATACCGTTACTTGTCTTTATGTTGATAGATTTTATAGGTTGTTTTTTATTGTTAAGAGGGTAAAGACAGTCGGCTCTTACGTTGGGCCAGTTTTTTTTTTTTTTGTAGAGGAAATTGACAAATTAGTAAACTCAATTATTAGGTCTGGTCCTATGTCTTGTGTTCAGTTGAACGAATATTATTTTAATAAACAACTTAAAAATTGTATCTGTGCTGTTTTATTTATTCAACGACTTGTTTTTTTTTCCTACCTCTAATACATATTGAATGTAGATACAAACTACAAAAACGGGTTGCACAAATTGTGCTCCGGGCGCGTCTGTTGCCACTTTATGTATTTGTCACCTTGTCTATTTATTTTGGTTTTTATTTATAACTCATCTGTATTTTTAGTTTCTTTTTTCATCCACATCTTTTAGTTCAGTGCACCGGTCTTTATGTCCGGCCCACGCTGAAAACCAGCGCCGTGAGCTCATCGCATTATGTTATGCGTGAGGCCGCAGCTTTATGCTGAGCGTTCGGCCGTTTTGCGCGGATGTGACGAATATCTTCCCTATCAATTGATGTTATGTTATGTTTGTTCGCTGGTTTTAAGATTGCGTGTTTTTTCGCGTAAATAAACTGTTTTTCTTTCTAGATAGATAGATTCTATCATCGACTTCGCCCGTGTAAAAAAGAAAATCTATGCTTGTCACTCGGTGATAAATGTAGCATTCTGTTGGTGAAAGAATTTTCGAAACTCGGTACTCGGTCCAGTAAATAAGTTTATTCAAACAAAAAAAACTTTTATTTCTGTTTACAATATTAGTACATATATTTGGGTGGTGTATTGGCTGTGAGGGTAGTCTACACAAAAAGTGCACAAAGATATATTATGTCATGTGTGTGCTACACACACTGGTGGTTCACCATACAAACAAAAAATAAGGAAAATATTCTAAAATCGTTAGAGTAACCGAGATGCGATTGTATTAGTACTAGTATATTAGTTCTTCTCCATAGATATCTAGGCCCTGCAACGTGCAATTTTGCAAATTAGCTTTACTTCTTCGACTGACCGACATTTTGACAGTTTAAAAGTGCCTGTTAATGGTTCATTTGAACGACGAATTGTTTTATTTTTTTCGTTTCTGATTTTTGAATAATTAACGTTTAAAAGAACCGGTCCATTATTTTGCAGTCCAGTCCATTTTCTTGGTTTTTTATTTTTTTATTATTAAAATTGTGTACTCACTTTTGTCCTCGTCGTCACATGTATTGCGTTTAAGAAGGGTTTACGGCTCACCAACAGTGTGGCACACACATATATTCGCACTACACAAGTGCCCCAGTCAACCAAAGAGTATATAATCACTACGTTCTACAGTCAACCGCCGGATGGCTACTGACTACTGACTCATGTCAAATACTTTAAGCCTGCAATACACGTTGGCCGAGCGTTGCCGAGTGAAGGCCAATACCAATATGTAGACAGTATATTTGCCTTGCCTTGCCATCGCTCGGTGTCGCTCGCCTAGTTGGTTGAGTAGACTTGCGCCAATCAAAGCAAATGTGCGCCAATGTGTATAGACCTCATTTGGAGTAGCTTGTCTCGACTCGCAGCCGCTCGCGATCACTTGCCTCACTTCGGAGCGGTGTCGGTTTTTCTGCACAAATCAAAGGCGCTCGCAAATGTGCGCCAACGTGTATAGACCTCATAAAGAAACAATTGTTTCTTTCAATGAAAAAAACAAATTGTTGTTTTTTTTCGTTTTTTTCACATGTTGAATGCATTGAAATTTTGCGGAAAAAATCGTTTGGGAACAAAATAGAAATCTTTCGAATGTTTTATTCATTGTTTCGGTTAATTTCATGAAAAATTGAAAAAAAAAAAACAAGTTTTATTGAAATTGAAATATTATAGTGGGCGAAACTGTACGAGTGGTACATTTTCGCCCACTATACACATAATAATAATAATATTCCTCAGCCAAAATCTCGATTTCACTGTCGTCAGCTTGATCAGAATCGAACTCCCTCAAGCCTCCCCCAAGTGTCACCATAATGATCGATGCCCACTGTTGGACACAAGCCTCTCCCAAGTATCGCCATTTAGGGCTTTAATGACTGCTGTCCACTGTTGGACATAGGCCTCCCCCTAGCTATAATGACCCCTGCCCACTGTTGGACATAAGCCTCCCCCAAGTGTCACCACCTAGGCGTTATAAAAATTGATGCCCACTGTTGGACATAGGCCTCCTCCCGCGATAATGACCTATGCCCACTGTTGGGCATAGTCCTCCACCAAGTGTCACCACCTAGGCGTTATAATAATTGATGCCCACTGTTGGACATATGCCTCCTCTCGCGATAATGGCCTATGCCCACTGTTGGGCATAAGTCTCCCCTAGTGTCACCATCTAGGCGTTATAATAATTGATGCCCACTGTTGGACATATGCCTCCTCGCGATAATGACCTATTCCCACTGTTGGGCATAAGACTCCCCAAGTGTCGCAATTTAGGCGCTATAATGATCGATGCCCACTGTTGGACATAACCCTCCATCAAATATCACCGTTTAGGCGTTATAATGACTGATGTCCACTGTTGGACATAAGTCTCCCCTCGCTATAATTACTTGTGTCCACTGTTGGACATAAGCCTCCCCCAAGTATCACCATTTAGGCGCTATAAGAATTGCTGTCGACTGTTGGACATAGGCCTCATAAACTAGTGCGCCTCACCATCAGATTGCGTCATCTAGTTTATATTAATTTAAAAAAAAGTACGCATTTGAAAAAAACAAACATGAAGTTTTCGGTTCTTTTCATACTTTTCCGTTTAATAATAATAATTATAAGCGCTTATTAAATAAATAGCAGCAGCCGCGATGACTTCTACGTGGTCCGTATTGTTTAAATGCACAAAAACAACTGACAGGGCTCAACATGTGGGCGTCTCCTCAAAACTCGTCTTATTGGCCATTTGCATTGGTTCAAGCTTGCCGAACGTGTAGAGAGGCGCTTGCCGAACGTGTAGAGGCGCTTGCCGTGTGTCAATTTGCCTATATTTGCTTAGGCTCGCCAAGGCTCGCGTTGGTCTCGGCTCGGCCAACGTGTATTGCAGGCTTTACATCACAATCACAATGCATAAGATTACCCTCACAGCCAATACACGACAGTATAGATGTATTTCCTACCTACACCGAGATTGAAAAAAAAAATGCTATCTCGACCCACCTAACCAAACCTCTTTATTATAAATGCTACAGAAAGCCTTATGCGCAGAGGCTGCTTAGCATTAAGAAACTAGCCGCCCACGTCATCCAGCTGTTACCATGGTTTCCCGATGCGTACAAATCCTCGGAATGTCCACGAAGCCTGCAAAGAAGCGATCGGGGGCGGTGGTCTTTCTCGTTCAGCCCTGGTTCAGGCCATGGTACCGGACGAAAGAGAATGGGAAGCAATCTCCACCTTCTGGGAAGTGAAGAAGGTGGCTGACTGTGAGGGAAAGAAATCCTCACACTCCAGTCGCTGCCGCAGCCACAGTGCGATCTCCAGCCACCGTAGGCGCGGACTAGTAGAATAGAATACCTAAACTATTGTACACCAAAATAGCGGCAACCGCGTATCGAAAGACGCAGCGTTGGAAGGCCTCCTACAAGGTGGACCGATGACCTAGTGAAGGTTGCGGGAATCCGATGGATGCGGAACACAGGATCGTTCATTGTGGCGACACTTGGGGGAGGCTTATGTCCAACAGTTGATGTCTATCGGCTGAAATGATGATGACACCAAAAATAGTAACAAAACTAACTAGTGTGCAATATTGCTGATTATAACGATTTATTGTCATACTTTCCAAGTAGACGCACAAAGCTCAAAGGAAACCTAAAATAAACCCCGGTAGGCAGTGTTTCCTGTCAGTTCAACGTCATGATTTTTTATAAAAACACTAAACTAGACCCAAAAGAGTTCCGGAAACCAACACTTGTAAACTTAATTGCGTAAACATATTGACATAAAAATTTAAATTGGTTTTAACCCTTTTTTGTCTCGTATATATTAGAACTAGCTGTGCCCGCGACTTCGTTCGCGTGGACTACAGAATTTGGAATTTATTTTTTCTAAAACAAAAGTAGCCTATGTTACTCCTTATTACATCAGCTACCTGCCAAAAAAAGTCCCGTCAAAATCGGTCCAGCCATTTCAGAGATTAGCCCGGACAAACAGACACAAAAATTGTAAAAACTGTTATTTTGGTGTATGTGTTATGGACCAAATGATAAATTGGGCATTGTACATAATGCCAGGTCATTATGAAAAATGCCCAATATGAGAGTGCGATTTGATAATAATTATTCAAATAATCAAATTGACCGGGTATTATACATACGGCCCATCACCTTTTGGGCAGCGTAATACAAACATATTTAATTACCATTTTTTATTGGTATTGTCATTTAACTTAAAATAAACTAAATATTAAACCATTAAAATAATCACTCTCTTATTTGGATTAATTATGTGAAGAAGTCTATTATCTACCTTAAAACTCCGCCAGTTTGAAATAACGAATAATACCTACAATCTCTCGTAAAAATGTGATTGTATTTTGATTGCACTTTGAACTGGGTAAAATAGGTTAGGTTAGGTTAGAACTGTGACCAACCGCGCGTGAGCCGAGCGAGCGAAGCGAGCGGTGCCGCGGCAGCGGCCGGCGAACGCTACGTCCAAGTTGTTTCGTCCATTCGAGATTTTTACCTTTTTCAGTTAATCCATTTGATAATTAATAATTTATCCAGTAATCCATTTTGACCTTTGAACGATTTAATAATTTAAACATTGATATTCCAGACTTTGGTCAGCTGAACTTTTGATCAAATGACCATCGTTATTTTAAACTTTGTTGATTTGTACGTTGTTCTTTTGAAATTTGCTCAAGAAAGTTTTGATTTTCTAATATGCAACCGTCACACCCTGCGTGCTTCCCTCCCCGCCCTCGCACCGCGTCTTTAGCTTTATTATCAAATTGCCCAATTGTCATGTAGCAATATAATAATGACCGCGCAATGTGATAAATATTGAAGTTAAGATAGTAATTAATCACTTGGTCCAATAGAGCTAGACATTATTCATAATGGTCGAACATTATTTATAATGTCCGCATTAATCACCCGGTCCATAACATATGTACCGTATATATATTCATATGCATGTAGTAAGCAGGTATTTCAATATTACAAACAGACACTCCACCTTTATTTATATGTATAGATGTGGCGACGCGGGAAAGAAATTGATTTGTCACATACATCAGACTATTAATGGCGTTCAAAGGTATAAAAAAAAATGAAATGAAACAACACGCATGAGATTACATTGTTTATTCGTGACAATGCATAATAGAGAATATACATTTAGAAATTATGTAAAACGCTATAAAAATTGTGACGCCGTTGCAAGACTAGTACTATACGGAGAGATAAAAGAATTACTTTAAGGTTTTTGTACTGCGATCTTATGATATTTTGGCCCCTATACTGACCAATTGCATCCCAGATTTATGACGTTAGAAGTATTGAAATCGAAAATTATTTGAAAAGTTTTGATATGCTCGCGTTGGACCATTATCTCATCTGATGGTAAGCGATGATGTGGCCGACGATGGAGCACGTCTGTTTAGAGGGATCCTTATTCTCAAAACATACAATAATCATGCAAATATTAAGTATAAAATTAACATTTTGTAGTAATCAAGTAACCGGCAGTGAACTCTTAATAATTTCAACAAAATTCAAAACATTTTCGACTTGAATACTAAATAAAACCTAGGTGACAGTACACAGGTGATTAGTCGTTACAAAAGTGTTTTATAAAACAATCAGACCTAACACTAACTTATTAAATTATGATTCTTAGGGTACGTGCACATGGAAAAAGGCTGTACGATATTTTACAGTGTTAAAGTTGGTATTATACAAAACCTCTTGATGTTTATAACCAAATCTATATTATGATAGCATAGCACAATAAATTAACCTTATGTTTCCACTGTTGGGACTTGGACCGGATCGTAATGCTCGCAAGCCCAATGCGGAATGCTGGACATCACAAGACTTGGTTCAAGGACATGCCGGTTTCCTGACGATGTTTTCCTTCACCGTTTTGAAAACAGTGGTGATGAAATAAATTATACAAAGGAGAGTGCTTGCCTTGAATCGAACTTCGGAGGACTTACCATTATCTCACTGATTGTAAATGATGATTTGGTCAACGATGGAGTACGTTTGAGTAGAAGTGACCTATTTAACTAAAAGACCGTCCATGAATGTCCATTGACTTTCTTGTACGTTCTTCTCCATAGAGATCCACGCTTTGGAACGTGCAATTTAGCTTCACTTTTTTTTTGTTGACTGATCGACATATTGGTATTTTAAAAGTGCCTGTAATTGGTCTATTTGAAATAAACGTTTCTGATTTCTGACCCCTAGTTCACAGTTATTAGGAAATGTTGACTCTGACAGGGAATTCCAAGGAATTTTCAGGGGGTTGCTAGAATGCACAGAAATCCTACACAAATCCGTGTGTTCCCAACATATCACTGTAAAACATTGTCCAGTACAGTACCGTGTGAATAGCCTTTAAAACCTTATGATACACAGTGAGACATCACGAAAGCACAACATACAGCTTGCGATTCATTCGCTCTTCACCTACTTATAAAAATGATGGTTATGAATTTATGACTTATGTTATAACAGCAATTTTATAGTTAAAAATGTATTAATTGTTACAAATTAATGTTTGATGAGTATGCAGTGAACTTTGTTATTACTTACGAGAAGTATTATTAATACAGGGTTGTTGGAATAATGCTGGCAAGAGCATAGATGACAAAAAAAAACTTCCAGATTTTTACGGAGATGGCAAATATAATTTTTGTTATAAGTTAAGTTCGATGATAACAAAATAGTACCTAAGATCTTGCGAGTATTATTAAAATTATTCTGTATATTTCAAACAATGATAACATTTGAATTTTAAAGATTTTTTAATGAAAATCTTAAAAGCTATATTGAAAACTGTTCAATACACTCCAAGACCAAAACAGAACAATTTTAATGCAAATTAATTAACAGATTAAAATATAAATGCATTTCGTTAAATCAACATTTTGGCCCATTTTAGCAACAGGGGATTTGGAAGTCTATAACTTGGGTACTAAAAAACTAACTATTCAAGTGAATACAGAAAACATTCAAAAACGTTAAAAACCTATAATAATAATATAATTATAACCAGTTAACATTGAAAATTTAAACAAATAATCAATATAAGATAATTATTAACCTGAATAAACATGATAATAGGTAATTACACACCTATTTCTAATTTGTAGCCAATTTCTACAATTTTGAATAGTTCCAATTACTTGTAATTAGTAATCCTTTCAAATTAACTAGCGTGCCGTGCTTTGTGCCAAAATACTTTTGAAAATGATCTGCATAAAAAAATACAATGAGATTTTTTTTTATGCATTCCCTTTTCACAAAACTCTCCATTCTTTAAATATTGTCCTACAATCATTACCTTAAAGTATTTTAGCTATTTCAGCTTATATTTCAATACTCAAAAAATGCTGTAACGTAAAAAATCCTCCGCTTTTTTTTACAGTCAAAAGTTTTACTCAATAAGGGTGTTCTAAAATAAAGTTCACCAGGTGGCAGCACTGAGGTGTAATGTCCAGGCACCTGCCAAAACGCTTATATTAATGACATTAGTTAGCCATCAGCGTCAACAACAAACGTTAGACGCCAATGTCAAGTATACGTTTTCAAAGAACAAGATCTGACGGCAAAGTGGTGCTAACTGGTTATGTGAATTTTCCTGAACACCCTCATTCAAAATTACAGCTGAAACCGCCAATTACTTTAACGCCTATACCTTATCTACATATTATTCAGGTAAACCAAGAATTTCAATATTGTAATACAAGCATAATCAATTAATAGTAAGTTAACGGCGTAATCGTCTACAAAATGTTACAATTGTTATAATATTCACTAAACAATCCGCCATTTTGTCAGTCTACTTTAAGGCTACCCGCAAACGGACCAAACTCGACAGCCACTGGTGATGACTGATGGTTTTTTTTCTAACTAATGCTTGACTGCAAACCCAACTGATGGTTAGCAGTAATGCAATAGTTGATGGTGAAGTGCACTAGTTTATTAAGAGTCTATACACTCCAGCCTTAGATATTTTCATTAAATGATTTATGTAACAAGACTAGCCTTAAAAAGTCTTATTACAGGCTTTTAAATCCTTTAATCATACAGAGAAACCATCAGAATTAAATACCATTTAGAGAGGTGTAAAGTCCTGCAAACCTCCGTTGAAAAGGATCTTCTCTTTCCCCCCGACTAGACAGGTACTGCGTCTAGTCCAGGCAACTACCCGACAGTTGATTTCGGACTGTTGAATATGTTTTAATCGCGCGGAGAACTCTGATAACGTAATGTTGGATAATTCTTATGTGGCGAATCAGATGAAACCGCGTTTGTTAAGAAAAATAGACACAGATGTCGCTACAACTGCATTTTTTTTAGGTGGCTAGTGATTTTGGCTAAAAATTGGTTTTTGCTGAGTGGCAACCCCGAATGGTCCGCACACAAGTGCCTTATCTGAATAAATAACATAATTTTATATCTGTTTTATTATGTCATGTCCTAAATTAACAGTCTAACATATATTAGGTAATGCTTAAGCTTTGGGTTATCAACGAGTAGCTTAAAAATTGGATCTTAGCTGCCCCAAGCCTGTCAGACACTACTACTTGTGAAAAGTATTAAAGGAATTACGAGTATATTTGGGTTTTATTTTTACCTAATGTTAGGTATCATTACAAAAATTATGTAAGAAACGATAAATCGTGAATAATTTTAAATTTCTTCTATTAAGTCAATTTTCAAATATCTATTCCTTAGAAGAGAATAATTAAACAGATTTTTTTCTCATTCAAACATCAAACAAATCACATACAAATGGGTACAAACCCAGATAGTCTTCAAAACCAATGATAATTTTCAACGAACAAAAAAAACTAACCGCCCGTGTCGGATTGTTCCGACGTGAGTTTTCATGTCCTATTCGCCAGAGTCGTGTATGGGTACTCCATCTTTTCAATACGGTTTACTAATGATAAGCATAAAATATATTGTCATAATTTACATAGGCATAACGAAATTCAGCATATTGATCATTATGCATAATATTATCAGGCATAAACTTTTGCCATAAATACTGCTACTTCGCCCTTCTCAATCCCTTCCTTCTAAGTTTATCTAGGACATTACTGGGTCCCCGTGCTTCACAAAGCACGTAAAGCCGTTATAAACCCAACCTAACCTAACCTTTGCATTATGCCAAAGTATTATAATGCAGCAATATTATTATGCTAATAAAAGTTATGCGAAAACGTTATGCCAAACTATATTATGCCTTAAAATTTTATGCCAACAGGGGTTTTACCCTTCAATACCCATAGGTGACAGAAGAGCAGACGAGATGGAGTATTTGGTCGTGGATGTGAGACCTTGGTGGAATAAACGAGTGTTTGTCTGATATATCTGACACAGGCGGTTCAAAGGTATATAAAATTATCACAACAGTTCACAAGTATCAGTATCGTGTCAATGCCGCAAGCTCGCCCGTACCGGTCTCGGTCTCGGTATCGGTATCGGTACCGAGACCGGTTTACCACAGGGCCGAAGATTTGCCGCCAGGGGGGTTCCTCACGCGGACTGAAGTCTTTGTGTCCAGACCCTCGATCTCTTCTGCAAATTAAAAATTATTTGGATAAGTAAGGAATTTTTAATTACTTTTGTTTTTAATGTAATTAGAGCATTATTTATAAAGGAAAGGCCATCCTAGAGGCTGGTACATATTGCAGTAACGTAACATGCAATGAAATAATAATGATAATATTCCACAACTATCACGCAACGCCGTCTAGTCCCAAGCTAAGCAGAGCTTGTGTTATGAGTCCTAGACAACTGATAAACATACTTATATATTTCTAAATACGTTCATATTATAGATAAATTACACCCAGACACAGAACAAATGATTCTGCTCGTCACATAAACATTTGTCCTGGGTGGGAATCACAACCACGACCTCCGGCATAGCAGTCAGGGCCACTAATCACTAGACCAACAGGCCAAAAGAATTAGCCGTCCACATTGTCGTTGTCGCTATGTAACAGAATTCCCATAGTGTGGCCGCCTTACGCGCGCGAACCGTGCACTCTACGCGCGCGGACAGAACATTTCAACTACATAATTATATGAGTAGTACATGCTCGGTACGTGCGTGCGCTGCGTCAACACTTATGAAATGCTCCTTTCATGTTACCTTGCATCATACGTTACAACTATCTGTACCCGACCTAGGATTTGACAATTTTTTTCTGATATGATGGGATTAAATCCATTTTGTAGTTACACATTAGGTTTTTTTTTGGGGTGGGAAATTATCAAAAAAAATATTCTACTCTGAGTGGAGCACGAGGGAGTGTCAGACTTTTACTGATTAATACCCACCTGCGTTCCTTCAGTTGGCATTTTTTAAATGACACAAATCAGTGCAGTGCTTGACTACGATCCCACCTGATGGTATGCAGTGACGTAATCGTTGATGTTGAAGCGCACTGGTTTATTAAGAACCTATTCACTCTAGCCTGAATATTCAACATTCCAGGAGCGCGGTAACTCTTTGAAACATTACACATATGTGACTCATTCATCTCCATCAAGGGAACCTCCTGTTAATAAGCTTTACAACAAAAACTAGGAGTAACATAAGAGAAGAGTAACTTAAGAGTAACTTACTGCTAATAGAAAAGGTAGAAGTCTGCAGATTCCTGGTGCCAGGCTCCCTCATCTTTCTGCCTGTGGGAGTGCTACACCCGGACACCGATAGGCTCTCCACGCTCTTGTTTATGTTACTTAGGTCTGTAAGAGTGGGAAAAGGGGTTAAGTTCAAAGTTAAACGTCTAGACGGTCTAGGAAGCAATGTACACGATTTTAGTTTCATTATTCCAATGATGTAAACAATTTGGGTCGAAATTGGCATATGAAATTGTCGAAAGAGTCTTACAGAAACATAGGGGAGGCAGTGGGTCGTGGCCACCCTGGCGGACTTTGAGTGACCGATTACTCTAAATACGCCAATAAACAGAAGTATAAAATGAATTGTGTTTTATTAACAATATTAACGCAATTGTACCACATTATCACATGAGCATTGTTTGATGCTTAGATTTTATTTCTCAGTGGTCCCCCCAGCTTGGCACGGGTATTCAAAATCTTTGAAAATCTTAGCTTTTCTTTGCATACATAACTAAAAGTTTGTCATGATTCAATCTATCTATTGGTGAAAACCGCATGAAAATCTGTTCAGTAGATTTGAGTTTGTCGCGAACAGATAGACAGGTGGACGCGGTGTAGGACTTTGTTTTATAATATGTAAGGGTCAATATTAGTTCGTATAGGGAAGTTATTGCACTTTTTTGTTTTGTTTAATCGGTACGCCCTTTTTAGCAGTGCTCGATTAGTGTTGAAAGTCGTTTAGCCCTCGACAGGCTGTCGTTATAACATCTTTCTTCAATGGCTTTAATTTTTACTAAATTACGAACTACTATTTCGTATAGCTCGAGACACAAAATGGGAGAATTGTTTAGCCAATATCTAGCTGGGTAGGTAATATTTGATATGAAATTACATTAAAAAGCAAACTTTGTTTGAAAACAGCATCCAATTTGGTTATTATAAGAACTAACTTTTAGCACTTCAAATATTTTTTATAAAAATAAAATCAATTAGCCTATTTATCAACGTATGTTTTTTTATTTTTTCAAGAAACCAGTGGTCTGACTGGTCGTAACTTATTCCTTTGTTTACAAGATTGGAAGTAATGAAAGGTAGTAGCGTTCGACGGCAGACCTTGTGGCCTTGTAGGTTCCCAGGTCGGACAGCAACCATACATGAAATTGGCTGCAAGAGAAACATCACGTTAGATCGGAATCTGCCGGAGGTGGCAAGAAGCATGGAGCTCGGATTCCAATGACTTAGCGACAAGCTAGCTCTTAGACTTTACGGAGCAGTTTTGCCTGTCTGGGTTTTAAAAGCAAGGCAGTTAATTTACTTTTTGGTAACACAAGCACAAACAAAAGTATAGTATTTATAAAATTTACAAAAACGTTGTTTAAATCCACACAATCGAAACTATAGTTCTTCTATCTCGAGGTGATTTGGTCTTGCAAGAATATACATAATAATAATAATATTCTACAATTTTCTCACAACGCCATCTAGTCCCAACAGAAGACAACTTATAATAATCGTCATCTTCCTACTTTTATCCCACTTTATTTGGGGTCGGCGCAACACGTTGTTTTCTTCCATTCTGTCCTGGTACACGCTATCACTAACTCCCTTTTCCTTCATATAACTTCTCACACAATCCAACCATTATTCTTTGGCCTTCGAGAGGAAGGCCATTTATCAACTGTATATTCCTAATTCACACTTATAATACTTTTGACGTGTTTATTTTTTACTGCCGACCAATTTTTTAGTAAAAATGTTCTACTATTCAACCAAGACAATTTATAATAATAGTTTGTGCTTGTTGTTACATTAGGAAGCAAAAAATATACAGCCCATAAGACAAAGTACGACCAGTAATAATTTTTCTGCCTGCATGGTTTGCTGCCCGGCCTAATATTTAAAAAACTACTACAGTTATTTTAGCCTAGCATAGCTCAGAAATGGTGTTATTTTATAAAAGCTTGCGTGCTGTAAATACACTGAAAATTCGAGTACTCTGTAAGCCAGCATCAGAAGTTTAATAGACCACACTAATGAAAACTTCATCAAGGTGAAGTTACAAAATCGTTCGGGTGAGGTCGGGCGTTTCGAGCCGATCTAAACCGAATGAGCGTTACGTAGCCGAAGGTGATGGCTCAGTCTCAAAAATAAAATGCTCAGCGCGCTTATAGAAGTCTTCACTTAAAAAAAAAAATATTTGATTGGTGTAAGTTAAGGCAAGTTTTTATAGATATTTCTTTTCGAAATTAGGAAAAGATACTTATGATGCAGACAATTAAGATAAATCGATGCAAGTCGCGAGCATACATCGTAAATTGTAACAAACATTGACAGAGTAATTTTTTTGAGACTGGCAGATGTTGAAACATAAAGCTTGTAGGTAGCACAAAAGTATGCAAATACTCGTAGCTTGCATGCCAGAGTGTATAATAAATTCTGATTGTTGGATGTCACTATGGCATGCTAGCTACTTTCTTTTTTTATTGAAATAATCTAGTGCTTGACTGCGATCCCCCAACACACTTTAATGCAATTTAAAAATTGTCATCATAATTTGTTTCAACATAATTTTGTTAATTTTTTTGTTACATTTTACGATTAACGCGTTCGTGAAATGTAAAAATTATTTGTTATAATTTTTATATACACGCAACTTAAATAAAAAAAAAACATCCTGTATAAGCAAGCGTGCCCGCTTCGCTCACAGCTAGTGCAGCACACCCGCTGTGTGGGTGTGGTATACCCAGTAAGCCATGGGGTGCAACATACCCGGGTCGGGAGTGCCGTTGGTGGCGTGTGGCGCCATGTGCAGCAGCTCGGGGCGGTGCGGCGCCTGCTCGTGGTCGTGCGCTACGTCGTACACCAGCGGGGAGTCCACCGGAGTCTTCACGAACTTGCCGAAACCTAAGGACGAAGGGATGCATCAAGTAAAAACATATTGGGAGTATTTTATTAACAATGAGATGGGTGCGCATCAGGAATGAAGTTATCCGCAGGAGAACCAAAGTTACTGACATAACCCGAAGAATCGCCAAACTTAAATGGCAATGGGCAGGGATAGTCGGCCCCAACGGCCATCAAAATTAAGCACTATTGCGTGCAGAATTGATGGCCGTTGGAGCCGACCGCGTACCGGAAGACGCAGTGTTGGCGTGTTGCCTGGTGAGGGTCGCGAACCCGATAGATGTGAGATGCACAGAACCATTCATTGTGGCGACACTTGTGGTGTGACCATGTCCAGTAGTGTATTTCTTGCAATTTCGTGTTTTAATCTCCTAATTTATTTTGAAATCTTTAATAAATAAATCCTACAGGTCATTGAACTCGTTCAGCTGACGTTTTCTTAAAGATACTAATTTCGTACATGCGTGAATTAATACGAGTTTTGAAAAAGAGGTACTTTATTTATTAATTTTATCTTTACAAATCGATAGTGTTTCATGTACCGGATCGACCCTCCACGGGATTAGATTAAAATTTAGCAGTGTATAGTATAGAAAAAAGAAAGAGCCAAGGGCAGTAATCATCATCAATACTCATGTGTATTGATGGTTACTGTCCTTGTCTCTCAACTTCGGCAGATTACACACTTGTACTATTACAGCTTAATGTATACTTGAACAAAGCTAAACAAGTTCATAGTGATTTTGTCGAAATTAATAAAAATAATAATGTTACCTTCAACAACTCTCAGTTGTCCGTCGTCAAAGCAGACGCGACCGTTCACGATGACATACTGGGGACTGCCCACCACGTTCTGGCCCTGTAACAATAATACAGTAGTAAATGTTGGTTAAAAAAGACTTGATGAAGTATAAGGTAATCTCCTGCTGATCCACTTCACAACCGCCAAAGGTAGGGAAATGGTGTATTCTTCCGTTTAGAGTTCTGTTATAAATGCGGAAACAGAAGCGGAAACGGAAGTAGGTTTCACGTGGAATTAGAGCTTGTAGTAAGCAAAAAAGGGCACTTTTGTGGCGTTACCGTCTCAATCCAAATGAGGCTAACAAAATAAAATTTAAAACTTATTCTACTACGTACAAACGTATAGTTAAATTAACTAAGCGTGCTCAAAATACACACAAATTAAAATCAGCAGCAAATAAATCAAAAGCAACATGGGATATCATAAATCAGTCTAAACCAAAATTACCTAAAAACTCTATTTCAAGTATTAAAATAGGAAATAAACATATAACACAACCTCGTGAAATAGCTAATACTTTAAATGACTTTTTTATTGATAAAATTAAACCAGTTAGCAATACCGGCATACAAAGTACTTCAAATATATCCCAACACAACAACTCAATGTTTATGGCTCCCAGTCACGAGAATGACATAAAACAAATAATAAAAACCTTAAAAAATACTAAGAGTGTAGGAAATGATGGTATAGACACAGAAACGATAAAATATGTGTCAGACTGTATTAGTGGCCACTTAAGTCATATAATTAATTTAAGTATAACGCAAGGTATATATCCGACCAAACTTAAAACTGCCGTAATAAAACCTTTATATAAAAAGAACGAAAGGGATAAACCTGAGTCATATAGACCTATTGCGCTTGTACCTATTTTCTCAAAAATATTTGAAAAATACATATACGAACAAATTTATAAATATTTAATAAAACATGACATCTTAATTGAGGAACAGAAAGGGTTTAGAAAAAATAAAACTATTAATATGGCCATTTATGACTTTCTAAATACAGTTATCACAAATGTTGACCATAATGTACCGGTATGTTCAATCTACTGCGATATGACTCAAGCTTTTGACCACGTAAATCACAATATCTTACTTAATAAGTTAGAAGCCTACGGGATAAGAGGAAATATCCTACAGCTTATCGAGTCATATCTAAAAAATCGAAAACAATATGTGGAAATATCACAAATCGATCCTAAAACAAAGAACGAAAGGATCTATCGTTCGCGTGACAGGACAATCACATATGGTGTGCCACAGGGCAGTGTACTTGGACCTCCTCTATTTGTACTATATATAAATGACCTACCAAAAGTAACGGAACATCATATGACTCTATTTGCTGACGACAGCACTGTTACCATTGACTGTAAAGACAAACAAAATTATGATACTGACATTTCTAATACTATAAATTCAATTATAACATGGCTAAATAACAATAATCTTAAGATAAATATTGACAAAACCAAATTAATGACTTTCAACCAACGCAAAAACATACCCATGAATATTTATTATGATAATAAACAAATTAATCAAGTAAGCACGTCTAAATTCCTGGGATTAACCATAGACCAACGACTGGACTGGAAAGCACACACATTAGATTTAGCGAAGAGACTTAGCAAATCGGCATATGCTTTATATAAACTTGCACCAACCATAGGGATGGATGCTATTGTTACGGCATACCATGGCATGGCTGGTTCATTACTAAGATATGGAGTTATTTTTTGGGGAAACTCAACAAATAAGGACCTTATATTTAAGGCTCAAAAAAAATGCATTAGGTCAATGTTTGGGTTAAAATGCACAGACACTTGTAAACCTTTCTTTATTAAATGTAAAATACTGACGTTGCCCTGTTTGTACATTTTCGAAGCTGCAATATTTGTAAAAACCAACCAAAAACTATTTCCTAAGCTGTCAGATAGAAATGACCGCAGTCGACGGCACGCGAATATTTTGTGTTCACGGCAATCCAAGACAGCATTGATGCGTAATAGCATTTTCTGTATGGCTCCAATAATTTATGATCACATACCAGAAACAATTAAAACGTTAAACATCAATCTTTTTAAAATACATTTAAAAAAAATTCTCGTAAGTAAAGCCTACTACACAGTTTCTGAGTTTCTGGAAGAAAAAATACTTGGTATACCAAGTTAAAATGTTTTTGTTTTTGTGTGTTCCTTATTAATGTCTTTATTATTATCTATTATATTTAATTACCGACATTTGACATCGAACTATAAATAATAGTGTAACATACACACACACATAATATATTTATTGTAATTTTTTGCTCATAATTAACTAATGTTTTTTTATATAAATTTGACATAATTTAAATCCGATTTTGACATGCTATATTTAATTGTATTTTTTTTTTTTTTTTGCTATTAATTGACTAATTTTTTATATAAAGTAGACATAATTTAATTCCTTACTTTGACATAATGTATTTAATTGTAATTTTGCTATTAATTGACTATATAAATTTGACATAATGTAAATTCATACTTTGACATTATTATTTGATTGAAATTTTGCTATTCATTGATTAAAGTTTTTATAAATATTTGCCATAATTTAAGTTCTGTTAATGTTATCGATTTTTTCACTATTTATATAATTATTTTGTGACCACATAATTATCACACGCATGTTCAAATAATTATGATAATGTTAATTTGAAATTATTAACCCTACTCAATATTTGCACGCCATTGAACGTGGCAAACATGTCTGGACCGTTTTTCTTTTTTTTGTCATCCTGCATGCACGATTTTTTGTATTATTCTTGTATGTGTACACATGTTTTAGCAAATAAATATCTTATCTTATCTTATCTTATCTTATCTAAGTAAAAAAGCTTGCGGAACTTCTGCAGAAGCGGAAGCAGAGTTCTGTTGCAACACTAGTTAGTACTCATAGCACAAGCTCTGCTTAGTTTGGAAGCAGATGGTTGTAGAAAGAAAAGAAAGAAAGAAAAACAGTTTATTGACGCGGGTAACAGAACATAACATCAATTGATAGGGAAGATATGCGTCTCCTCCGCGCAAAATGGCCGAACGCTCAGCATAAAGCTGCGGCCTCACGCATAATGCGTTGAGCTCACAGCGCTGGTTTTCAGCGTGGGCCGGTCGCTGTGTCGACATATAGACGCTGGAACGGTACTCATTTGTTCGAGGACACTCCGGCTTTCTCACAATGCTTTTTGGTTTATGTTTCTCACCTCAAAAATGTTAAAATTGACGGCCTGCTTGTGCGTGGCGGCGGAGATGGTCCTCTCGAGCTTGGGGTCCCACACGACGATGTCGGCGTCGCTGTTGACGGCCACGCGGCCCTTCTGCGGCCAGATGTTGAAGATCTTGGCCGCGTTCGTGCTCGTCACGGCTACGAAGCGGCATGGGTCCATTATACCTGGGGGAGATATTATTGTAAACTTATTGTTGTCATTAGGTATTGTTTTAAAGCATTAAATTGTACAACATTATCTTTAGTTTATGCGAAACCTGAATATAATTTGTTCAGAAATACTGATTCAGCAATAAATATAACCCATATATACCGGTATTAACAGCCTTCTACAATATAGCCATGCGATCTTCAACGCAGTTAACTCCGTTGAGGGCTTTGATATTGTCATTTTCGTAGAATGCACAGTTACCCCTAGTGAATCAGCTGAAGATTGCCACTGGAGAAGCTAGAGTAATAAATATAACCCATATATACCGGTATTAACAGCCTTCTACAATATAGCCATGCGATCTTCAACGCAGTTAACTCCGTTGAGGACTTTGATATTGTCATTTTCGTAGAATGCACAGTTACCCCTAGTGAATCAGCTGAAGATTGCCACTGGAGAAGCTAGAGAAATGAATATAACTCATATGTACCGGTATTAACAGCCTTCTGCCACAGTAGAATAGAATAGAATAAACTTTATTGTACACCAAAATAGTAGGACAACCATGCGGGGTAGGTTTAGCCATGCGGTCCTCAACGTAGTTAATTTCGTTGAGGACCTTAAAATTGGCATTTTCGTGAAATGTGCAGTTACCCTTGGCGAATCAGCTGGTCACTAGAGAAGCAAATAATAAAATCACACATACCAGTATTAACAGCCTTCTGCCACAGTATAGCCATGCGGTCCTCAACACCGTTCACTCCGTTGGGGATCTTGGAGAAGTTGTCCTTGCCGAGTTCCTTGTCCTTCTCGTGGAACGTGCAGTTGTCGCTGCCGATCAGCTGCAGGTGGTCACTGGGAAGGGAACATGAGAAATAATTAATGGGATTGTTTTTTTTTAGGCGGCAAATCATCTAATGTCATCTTTCGCCCGTGGGTGGAGCGGGAGGGCGTGTCAGACATTTACTGACTAAAAACCCACTCCTGTACCTTCTTTGCTAAATAACTTATTATTATTACGTATCTACCTACATTGTGCTCACATATTAGAAGCGACAAGAAATATGTAACCAAGATCTATGTAACTCATAATATGTTTTAAAAAGAGTGTCCATGGAGTTTCTTGCAAGTTCTTCTCCATAGAGACCTACGTTTTGGAACGTGCAATTTAACTTCACTTTTCTTGGACTGACCGACATTTGACTATTCAAAATTGCCTGCAAATGGTCTATTTGAAATAAATGATTTTGATTTTTTGATTTTTGCAGGGCTCCGGGGTCCATTTTCACACAACCCATGGCCTCTTGAGGCGCGCGTGGAACAGTACGCGCCGTCGACGACTTGGGCTCGGTCCGAACGGTTACCAGACAGTCGGACGGTAAGCCCGCGACTACCGGTGGCTGGAAATCGGGATCGGAATCCCGACGGCGGCTGGGGCGCGAGGGCTATTGCCTCCTTTGCTAGCATTACTGCTTCACAGAAGAAGGCGACCGCCTGCCACTCCTCCTCGCTCCGGACCATGACCTGTACCAAGTTCCGAAGCGAGAGATCGTGGCCACCTATCGCCTCCACGAGGAATACCAGGTTTCCCTACAGCTCTCTTTGAGGATGGTGACAGTGTCGTCGAGAGTGAATATAACGAAGTATTAGTAAGCAGTATATACTAACTCTGCCAGCGCCTCGCACATGGCCTGCGGCGTGGAGGGGTCGGGCCGCAGCGGCGGGGACAGCACGTGCGCCGCCGCGTGACGGAAGCACGAGTTCCTGTAGTGCGAGCCTGCAATGTACACACACACTCAGATAACAGATTTGGTTACATTTTGTATTTGTAACTTATTTTGCTAACCAGCTTAGTAACTAAAATAGGCGCCAGATAAACTTGGAATAACAGTAATTGATCCTCCGATATTTATTGATATTCTTCATTTGAAAAAGGGAAAAAGAAAAATCTGTTTTGAATCGCCATTTATCGTGATCCTTTAAGTTGTGTCTAGACCTGGCGAATGAGCCGCTCGTGGGCAGTTTGCGAAGTACGCGCGAGACTGACGCGCGAATTCGCCAGTTGTGGACACCCTTAGATATAGTAATAAAAACACCTATTTACGCTACCTAGTTACGCAGAGATTTAAAGAAAAGTCTATGTAGTTTATTCCAAGTTTTTCTGGCACCTTGTATAACATAACTATAAATACCAGGATTTCAAAAATGTAAGGTACAGAATATCTAGCATTGGACGTCTTTACACTGAGTTATTTTGAACTGACTATTTTGATTTACCGTCAATATCAACAGTGTCAACCAAGTTGTCTCCGAACAGCGCGAGCGCCTGTCACGAGACAGCTATCTAGTAAATAAGGGTATCTGGTATCTTAACATCATTAGCAGCCAAGGTGTTTCCAAACAGCGCCTATCATGAGTTTTCTAAATAAGTTCCGGACAGCTTACCATCAGTACCAACAGTAGCGGCCAAGGTTTCTCCGATCAGGGCCTGTCGTTGTCTGGTGCGAGCCAGCTGAAGAGCTCGAACTGCGCTCTTGGACATCATGTGGACGATGTACAGGGGTGAGTTGGCCTGAAAGTGGAAATATTTGATAAGTAAAGAGTAATGGAATTTAAATTTGACAATCATTAATGTTGAGTAGGTTCTACCAGTGGCAAAAGTACAAAATTATCCCACGGAAGCATTTAAAGGTTTAAAAAGTATTCTATTACTACTACTTTATTGTTACTATTTTGGTGTACAATAAAGTTTATTCTATTCTATTCTGTGTCACTGTGTTATTTTCTATGACCTGTCTCTGTGTGTCTACATGTGTCTTTTAGTAACAAATGCCTATTATTTAATATTAGTCAGACTGACTAGCACTGGCGACAAACACAAATATTAGTGTGATTAACAGACTAGCGCAGTCTGGCCCCTGCCACAAAATATATAGGTACAGAAGTCAATCTACATATAAAGCGCGCTCGAGCAACGCACACATAGACACCGCTCACGGATACGATGTTTCGGTCGCGTCTCGGCTCACTCGTCGAACAGTTCCGGCTCAAACGCTCATTAGTGTGCGTCCACCGAGCGTAGGTATAAAAAGTGAAGTACATACATGAGATTGTCTTCTGTACCTATCTATTTTGTGCCCCTGCTCTACAAGAATGCAATCTAGTAAAAAAAAAACTATTACAGGAGACATTTAACAATGACCATGACGAGTAGGCACAGGCGATTGGTCATCTATCTAAAGGTATCTGTAGGTTGTCTAAGGTAAGTACTGACCTGGTTGGCGATGACACAGGCCCTGTTGACAGCCTCGGCCTCCACCTCCTCATCACGAGATAGCTGGTGAGCCTCGGGGCCGGTGATGCCCTTAGCGAGAAGCTTCTCAGTGTTGCGAGCGATAATGTTACCGTTTTCGGCGTGAACCTGGAAAAGAGAAGGAGGATTTTTATTTCTGCAAGTAACACTTTTCAGACAGCTTTATTCGATAATCTGTCATTTCGACACGACCTGGCAGAAACCAGTGAGAGACTAACGGCCTTGCGTGCTTTTGTTACGTCGCATCGCCCAACATTCAAATTCTGGACAACCCTTGAGTTTCTGATGGGAAAACCCAATAGCTTTCTTCCAAACTGAGAATCAAACTTCATCTTCTTAGTGAGTCGTTGACCAAACTATTTTTAATTTAAATTCCTTGTATGTCCCAATATTAGGCCACGGCAATGCCGTCCACTAACGCAGTTATTAGGTACCTACGTGAAAAGTACCCCTAGCCAAGTTGCTAATCTGCAATCGTTACCGCTTGTAGAAAGCTTCAAATGTACATAATACATAAATACATACATACATAAATGTCAGAACGAAAGAATTGGCGGCGCGGCCAACTCGAAGCGTTCGGCGCGAGCGAAACGGTTGTAACTTGGCTAGGGGGACAGGTAACAGGGCACGTGACGCAGGATTGAAGGTGGGACATGGTCTGCGGAGAAACCTGAGCACAAACACCAGAGATCGGAACAGAAATCAGAAACGTTTATTTCAAATACACCAATTACAAGCACTTTTGAAATGTCAGAATGTCGGTCAGTCAAAAAAAAAGTAAAGCTAGATTGCACGTTCCAAAGCGTAGATCTCTATGGAGAAGAACGTGCAAGAAACTCTATGGACTCTCTAGAAACTCCATGGGGAAGTTGTCTTTGCTGTGTTTGATTTGGAATCGAACTAATCGAGATCAACGAAGCAGTAAAACCGTGATATTCACTAGGTCATCAGCCTTTACACCTTGAGGAATGATTATGTCAATATTAAACAATACACTGGTATTGTATTTGTCATTGTGTTGACAAACACTAATAATTGTGAAACAATGAGTGACGACACTACTTCTTATATGGCAACAAATAAATTGACACTGTGAATAAATTGACAGGCCTGTTGGTGTAGTGGTTAGTGACCCTGACTGCTATACCAGAGGTCGTGGGTTCGATTCCCACCCAGGACAAATGTTTGTGTGATGAGCGCGATCATTTGTTCTGTGTCTGGGTGTAATTTATCTATAATATGTATGTATTTAGAAATATATAAGTATGTGTATCAGTTGTCTAGTACTCATAACACAAGCTCTGCTTAGCTTGGGACTAGACGGCGCTGTGTGATAGTTGTGGAATATTATTATTTTCTTTATTCATTTTTTTTTTACATATAAAATTACATTTTTAAATATTTTTTGACAAAATTATACAAAAGAAAAAAAAAAAAACATTTAAAAATATAAAAATATAGTTATCCACCGGTGTCGGGAGCAGGGTCCAAGCTACCGGTGGTTAGGGCTCCAGAGACAGGAACCTCCTCACAATGCGAGCCGTATCGAGGAGTACTGCCTTCTGTATCAGGCCCTTGATCCATCCGTGCAACGATAGCTTCGACAGATGGTCGTCGAAGCTTTTGGCTATAAGACCATTAGCGGTCACAACAATCGGCACAATGATAGCCGAGTCCACATTCCACATGTCGACAACCTCGTGTGCTAAGTCAAGATATTTTATTTGTTTTTCTTTCTCAGCTTTCACGAGATTCTCGTCATGCGGGATGGTGACATCGACTATCATTGCACGGCGCGCTAATCGGTCTATCACCACTATGTCCGGCTTATTGGCTACAATAGTCCGGTCAGTAATGATAGACCGATCCCAGTACAACGTGACATGGTCATTTTCAAGAACTGGGTCGGGCACATACCTGTAGTACGGTACCTCAGAGTCCACTAGGTTGTACTTCAAAGCAAGTTGCTGGTGAAGAATCCTGGCTACTTGGTTATGCCTGTGCAAGTACTCGCCGTTAGCCAGACGAGAACAACCAGAGATAATATGTCTGATAGACTCACCCGGACGATGGCATGCCCGACACACGTCAATCGTCCCGTCCTTCATAATATGTCTCCGATAGTTGTTCGTCAAGATAACTTCGTCCATAATTGCACAGACAAAACCTTCAGTTTCTCCGAAGAGGTTGCTGAATCGTAACCAGGCCACGGACGCCGAAAAATCTACATCAGGCTCATGAAGAGCCCGGAAAAAGCGCCCGTGGAGCTCCTTGCCTTTCCATACTTCCTTGCGGTCATCAGTAGTAAGTACCACAGGTTTGCGCCAGTTCTCTTTAGCCATGGATAACGGGGTGAGTCCCTTGTCCACTGCGACCACATCGCGGTGCATACCCACGTCGGTTTTGAGAAAGTATTCTCTGAGGCTGCACACCTCGCGGTTGTGTAGAGTCTTTGCGTTCAGAAAGCCACGACCTCCACACTTCCGCGGGATGTACAGTCTCATCACCGAGGATCGTGGGTGATGCATCCGATTTGCGGTCAGCAATGTACGGACTCGCCTATCCAGAGCGTCTAACTCGGTCTGAGTCCATTTGAGTATGCCGAAAGAGTACATTAATACCGGCATGACCCAACCGTTGAAGGCGCGCACCTTATTTCCGCCTGACAGCAGGCTGTTTAAAACCTTTTTCAGGCGGCCAACGAAGCGCTCCTTCAACGATTGCTTCATGTCAGTGACGTTAATGCCTAACGCTTCCGACATACCCAAATACTTATAGGTTTCGGTCGAGGAGAGGGATCTAAGGTGTATGGAATCCGAGAGTTGAACTCCCTCAGATTCCATAATCTCCCCTCGCTTTACATGCATGACTGCACATTTATCCACACCAAATTCCATCCTGATGGCACTACTGAAATTTTCCCTGAATATTATTATTATTATTATTATTATTATTATTAATAAATCACATATTAAATCATGTTGTTCAAGATAGGTGTCCGACCATAATGATATGGCGAGCTACCTATTGTGTTTTCGAGTATGGTAGCCAACAGGTGTTACGCTGACCTTGGCAAGAAATCATCACGCTTGTTCCTAAAAAGGGTAGACAGAGAGAAAACCATTTCGCTAAGAAGTGTTATATTAATTACTAGCTTTTGTCCGCGGCTTCGCCAACGTACAGTACAATTCACGAATGATGGCGGCTGTGAAGTTAGCCTTTGCGAACGTTCGCGCATACTACACTCTTCTCGCACACGCACGTCGCCATTTGGTTCCTAAAACACGTTACTGCGCAGCCTTCTGCGCAAACTTCACGGCCGCCATCATTCGTGAATTGTACTGTACATAAACTATATCACTCAGCCTATGTCACTCGGGAATAAAGCAGCTTTCTATCGGTGAACAATCGGACTAGTTTCAGAGATTACCTCCTATACCTCCATCGTATCACAAGTTAATCTATGATCATGAAATCCGCAGGAGAACCAAGGTCACCGACATAGCCCGACGAATCGCCAAGTGGCAATGGCTAGGGCACATTCCTCGCAGACCTGATGGTCGAAGGGTCGAAAGGTGCAGGAAAGGCGACCAAGTACCGGAAGACGCAGCATTGGCCTCCCACAAAGTGGACTGATGATCTGGTAAGGGTCGTGGGAATCCGATGGATGCGAGACGCACAAGACCGGTCGTTATGGCGACACTTGGGGGAGGCCTATGTCCAACAGCGGACGTCTTTCGGCTGAAATGGTGGTGATGTTTATTTATTTATTATTATAAGCACATACAATTGTTTTAACAGGTATAGGTACCCAAGGTAACAAAAGTAGTCGCAAAATAGCCTAGCACTCAGAGATACCACCCACAAACTGATCAGATATCCATTAGTGTATGCAACATACATACATAATGAACAATCGATGTTCAGTCTCAAGCAGCACCCTGGAGAATCGGCACAAGTTACATAGAGGACAACACACTTAGTGTCACCCTCTGGAATTCCGCCAATGTGCAAGAAAAAATGTCTAACCGTAATGAGACACTATTGAATATTTCTATTGCCCGAGTCACGGGTGCGAACTTTAACAAATTTGTGTGTTTAGTGTTCAAAACAACAGGTGTTATACATCCATATATAAACCGGGATATAATTGTATAAGATGAACCAAGATGATATGATAATTATGGTAGATGTAATGAGTCATGATATGTTATCTACTGTGTTTATAAAGTACTGCAAATGTTGATGAAGGCAGTCCTACAGGTCATGGAACTGTGATATCATCTTTGTGGGCCAGTTTTCACCACATTATAACTGGACGAGACTGCCCTGTTAGTGATAAGAGGCCCTAACAGCTATGCCGGAGGACGTGGGTTCGATTCCCACCCAGGACAAATGTTTGTGTAATGAGCACGATCATTTGTTCTGTGTCTGAGTGTAATATGTCTATATTTTGTATTTAGAAATAAGGTCTTTACTTATGAAATTGCCGTTTTTTAAAACGATTTGCTTTGAAGTGTTTTACCACAAAATAGATAGGTACAGAAGACAATCTCATGTATGTACTTCACTTTTTATACCTACACTCGGTGGACGCACACTAATGAGCGTTTGAGCCGGAACTGTTCGACGAGTGATCCGAGATGCGACCGAGACATCGTGTCCGTGAGCGGTGTCTATGTTGCGTTGCTCGAGCACGCTTTGTATGTAGATTGACTTCTGTACCTATCTATTTTGTGGTTATACCTATGTTTGGATTAACCTGAGTATATGGTTTTAATTTTCCGGGATAAAGAGTCTTGACCGATAGACAGACAGACGAACAACAAAGTGATCCTATAAGGGTTTTGTTTTTTTTTTACTTTTGAGGCATGGAACCCTAAAAACCATTCGATGACATTTTAAAAACTATCTCTTACCAGAGGCAAAGCCCTAAGTTCGCAACAGGTCTCCATAGCACAATACAGGTCGTAGTCATCCAGCATCCACGCATCCTTGTACGCCATGAACATCTTGAAGGAGTTGACGCCGTACTGCTCCGTCGTCAGCTGCTGCATCTCCTTCTTGACCGATGGAGACCACCAGGTCACTCCCACATGGAGACCGTAGTCGCAGCATACCTGAGACAAGAATATTTGTATAAATTACGACATTTGGGCGAAGTGGCGCACCCAAAGGAGCCTTGTACAAGCGAGGGCTCTTTAAGAACGAGGCTTTTTTTCTATAATTGGTAGGCTCGTGTTTGACCACTATTTCGCCTGATGGTAAGCGATGATGTGGTCGGACACTGGGTTGCGACAGTCGCTGTCTTGTTTTCGAATTTATGAAAAAAAAAGGCCTCGCAGATGTTTTTTTCTAATGGGTTAAGCAAAGGTGTATTCATCCACATAATAATGTTTACACTGCTACATTTCTATGCTTCTATACAATGAAACATTTATAAAATGCCATGTCAAATACCCAAACCGAATAATTTATATGGTATATGATAAGCCTATACGGGCAAAGCCGGAGGGAACACTATTAATGATAATGATTTGTATTAATCGATTTATGTTACATTTTTTATATTGTAATTTAAAAATGACTTAGCACATGTTGGTTAGAGAATACCCGTCATAAAATAAATAAATGTATATGTCAATTTGCTCCCTAAAATTACAAAAGCAACTGTTATGTTCTACTCGTACTAGTGGACTTATGCCTTTACAATTGGGGAGTCGACTATATTTTGGTTTCACAAAGTAACTTAATTCCAAATCGCAAATCGAAAGAATTAATCACGGTAATGAAGATTTGACGTGATTCGTACCTTGCCATCAGCCTTTTCCCTCCAGTTGTTGTAGGCTTCCAGCAAGGATTGTCCTTTCTGCGGTAACACGAAGTCAACTGAAAGTAGAAATTACATTTAGTTACAAAAATGTTTTACGACATTTGATGAAACCCACTAAAAATGTAATGGAGTTCCGAGAGTTATGTTCCCTGATAGCAACAACCAAGAGGTCTTTAAGGCAAGAGTGAATAGGTTACTTCTAGGCAAGCGTGCTCCATCGTCGACCACAACATCGCTTACCATTAGGTCAAATGCGAGCTTATCAAAAAAAAAAAAGCCTATCAATAATAAAAAAAAAGAATTACGAGATACATGTGGATTGGAGGAGAGAAATGTTAAAGAAAAGACGGATAGATTGTGTGAGAAGTGATATGAAAGAAAAGGGAGTTAGTGATAGCGTGGCGGTTGACAGGATAGAATACAATACTTAATAACATGGAACAAGGGCAGGAAGATGGTGATGACATTTTATTATTAAAGACGTAAACATCAAATGACTCATACAAGGAAAAACATCTACAAGTGGTAGAAAAAGATGATGTTTTGATATTATTATCGAACTAAGATTAAGACCCAATTGACATGTCAATCACTTGATAACTCTAATTTCAAGTGGCTCATGGAAAATAAGCTTGCGGTCGTTTAGTAAAAATTTGAATACAAGTCGATTTATATTTAATCTAAAGACGTGAAATAGTTGTCTGTTATAAGTTTTTATGGCAACAGATCACAGGACCAACTTGTGACCCCTTTAAGTTGAAGAATAAAATTTACCTCATATACACAAGACACTCAGACCCGGAACAGCTACCTGTAGGCCATACAAATATTTGTTGCGTGCGGGAATCGATCTCAACATGACACGCAGCACTGAAGCCAATTAATCAACCTCTGCGCCAACTGTGTGTTCACCATACCTCACATACACAAGAAACGCAGATCCGGAATATCTATCTTTTTTAAGTGGGAATATTACCCAATGACATCTCTCGCTCTTGGGCGGAGCGAAAGAGTGTGTCAGACTTTTACTGCCTAAAAACCCACTCCTGTTCCTTTGTTGCCGAGTTTTCCTTTCAAAAGCAAACCCTTGGCCCCAGTAGGCTTCGACCCCGCTGGGTCCCTACGATTTGCCGACATCTCCATGAGGCGCGCGTGGAACAGTACACGCCGTCGACGACAAGGACTAGGTCTGGAAGGTTACTGGGCGGTCGGACGTCGAGCTACCCATTGCTCGCCATCCGCAAGCCCGCACCTAGGAACAATCTGTAGGCGTCATAATATCGTATACTTACTGACACACGTAGTTCCCCCAGCAATTGCCGCCCTGGTACCCTTATAGAAGTCATCAGCAGATTTAGCAGCCATCATCTCGAGCTCAAAGTGGGTGTGAGGGTCGATGCCTCCTGGCATGACCAGCTTGCCAGTGGCATCGATGGTCCTGGTGCCTCCTGGGATGATGAGGTTGCGACCCACTTGTCTGGAAAGAAGAAAGGGGATACATGAGTATGAAATAGCAATAAGTAACGCGAATGCATGGGATATTATGGGATTAAAAGAAAAATAAATATAGAGCGAAATGGGAAGTTGATTTTGCTAAAATTATTGGTTTCTTTTATTTGTAATGAACACCATCCTCGACTTATATGGCAGCAAGCAGTACGCACATAACTTGATAAAAGAGACATCGTATTTCAAAATACAAAATCAAGAGTATCGAGTTATGACAAACTGCAGGCAGACGCTGGTTTATTGTGTTTATTACTAAACTCATAGATTTAAGCCTTCGTTTGGAATTTAGTCAAGTTCATCGTAGAAACTCCCAGCAGGTAGCCGTAAGCCATTTTTTTTCGCCAAACCAAAATCGACAAAAATCTAAAATCAACAAAAGAATCGATCAGAAAACCTTCTAGCTGACTCACTAGTTAACTCAACATACTGATTTAACCGTTTAAATCCTATTGGTAGCACAAAGCAATCTAATTTAAACATTTAACTATATTGCGTTAGATAAGGTTAAGAATCTATTGACCTGAAGTTAACAATTGATGCGGGAACCGTTTGGTATTCAGTGTGTTTATTAATTTTGATCTGCTTAATTGAGTTGGGGCGTGTGATTTATGATGAGAAGATGACAAAGAATGTTGATTTGGGAGTTGTTTTTTTTTGTTATTCGATTTGCTGCAAAATAGGCTACCTATAATATGAGACCAGTGAGATTTAATGTATGTTAAAAAATATTAACCTGTACCCATCTATGGGTGCAGATCCGGCTCGAAGGACCAAAACAAAATGTACAACGATAGTTTGCACACTTATGGTAAAATGATAGAAACTAGGGAAAATAATAGTAACGTGTTGATTGTAGAAAGGTCACTAATTTATTTTACTTAGTAACTATTATACTAAACGGTAGTTCATGTGCAAAGGCTCCATTTGCATAACCTACTTAATTATATGAATGTGCGGGTTCACCGTATACATAGCATAATCAGACTTTTAAAATGTTCCCACTGCTGGGACTCAGGCCTCCTCTCTAGGAGAAGGAATGGGCCGTAATCCACCACGTCGTTCCAGTGCGGGTTGGTGACTGTCTCATGACTTCGAATTTTTGGTTCTAGGACGATGTTTTCCTTCACCGTTTTGTGAGCAGTAGTGATGAAATAAATTACAAAAAGTAATGCGCCTGGCTGGGTTTGAACCCGTGACATCACCGATACTCGTAAGTCGAGACCGTTACCACTGGGCCACCATTAACCTTTTGTATGCCGTAATTAGGGACACAATTAAAAAGTTATTGTGCCCCGCGTGGATCCACGTTCCGGACATGGGTAACGGGTTAATAAAATTATTCTCTACACAATTCAATCAATCAATTAATGAAAAAGTGTCAACTTCAATCAATTTTTTCTGATCTAATTTTTTCTTAAAGTTAAGAGTATAACCAATCGATACAGTTTGTTTCACATGTATATTAGTATTTATATTTACAAATAGTGTCATCAAACAGATTCCAGCCAATGCTTCATGTGTGGCCTCGACTATGAATAGCGAGTCATCACTTAGGTGCCATGATGGCTGGCCCATCGTTCTATTCTAGTCAGTGGCAATTAATGTGTGTGCAACATGGGCAGCTGTGTGTTATCTGTGTCAATATGATCAGGATCATGGCAGTAGTGGCCAAGGATGACTTTTTTTTTATTATAATTTTCTGTGACTTAATTTTGAATTTGAGTTATCGAATGCAAACTGACGTGTATTACACTAATTTATTAAAGAGGTAATGATTGTTTTTTTGTTTGTAGGAGGTAATCTCTGAAAGTACTGGTCCGATTGCCAAATTTTTTTCACCGATAGAAAGCTGCTTTATTCCTGAATGACATAGGCAAAATTTTTATGTACTATCACTTGCAAAAGTCCATAAGAATTCTTAAAACTTATTCGTTTGACGTTTAGTTTGACTTACGACCTTTTATTTTCAAGTTTCGCCAACAAATGATTGAAATTCACAATTTCATCAACTTATCATAAGTCAAGATAGCCCAGTGGTATAGGCACACAGTTTGAAGCGCAAATCAGTGTGCCGCAAGTTCAAATCCCACGCAATTATTAACTTTTTGTAAGTTCTTACCCGATTGGAAGTTATGTATTTGCATTACATATATTAAATTATTCTTTAACTTGTTCACACATTTCTTAGAGTTAGAAAGGTAGATCACAAAAAAACTAAATAAAGAATTAGATTTCTGCGAGGTAGACATGAGTTTTAACTTAACCGAAATGAACTGTCGTTTGGTTGTAGTTGTTGGTTAGTGACGTGAGGTTGACAGTATTGTAATATTCGCAAAATGCAGGCTAATATTAGTATTGAAGTGAGGGCGACTATCATTGGGCTGCATAAAAGTGGTCTTAATAAAACACAAATATCTGAAGAAACCGGACTGAATGTGAGTATAATAGCTATTAATGAATTGTAACTTTATTACAAATTAATCTTCTAATTAAAACGTATGCCATTTATGAATCCATTCATCGTATCTTTATGAGGTTTAAAAGAGAAATACGTAAATCGTTGGGTTTATTGGATTGGTTAATGGATTAATAAATGCAGTTTTATTTTAAAATTATATTCAATAATTATGATTATTAACATTTTATATAATGAAAATGAAGTGAAGTAGGTATAGCTGCCTAATATATATTTTTTTTTATTTTAGAAAAATACTGTAAATCTTTGGCTAAAAAGATATGAGGAAGAAGGTAGCCTTGCTAGTCGAAAGAGAAGTGGGAGACCGAAGCTTATTAGCGAGGCGCAGCGACGACATATGGTGGACGTATACGAAACGAATGGTTTCGCACCAACAAGACATTTTGCGGAATTATATGACACCTCGATGGATACTGTTCGCCGTGCACTTCACGCTGAAGGCGTGCATCACAGAAAACCTGCTAAAAAGCCGTACTTGACAGAGAGGCACAAACAAGAACGATTACGTTTCGCACTAAATATTTAATGTTAACTAAACTAAATGGCCTACCATTTTATTTTAACATATCTGTGATTATTCGTTAACAAACACTGTATTATATTGTGTTTACTTTCGTTTAAAACAGCTATATCTTTTAACTTGTGCCATCGCCTCATCTTAAGAATGCAGTGAACTCGCTATCAATTTTGTTGACAATAATCATGAGTCTATTTCGTTTTTTATTCTTCTACCCGCACTGTTTTAACATAATACTATAGTTCAATTTATTTTTCTCATCTAATTGACGATTATCTTGTGAGAACTAAAGTTCTTTTAACAGAAATTGAGGTTTGGTTTCAATCTTCTTTTCGTCAAGAAAATGAACAATTAAGCTATGACCTCAATACATTCATTGTGACGTTACACAAAAATAAAATGTTTACAAAGTCCAAATCATATATCACTTTTCAATAAATAACTGGATATAAACAATTACCTATATTTTATTTTATTAAAATTTGAATATCCGTTCATTGTTACGTTATTCATATTATGAATGGTCTAAGTGGGTATACTTCCAACAAACAATCTTAGGCGTAACATAGATAACGGTTACAAGATAACTTTTTGTCTAGGTAACAATTCGACGTCACAATTCTCATAAATGTTTAATTTGTAAATATAAAGAATAAACATTTTTATTAAACACGTCTTTTTATTTCCACCTTATAACATCGAAAAGATGTAACAACTAAATAATTGCAAATTACGAATGTGATTCTTCTTGTGGTTAATAGATCACATTCGTAATTTGCAACTATTTAGTGCAAAAAATGCAATAGTATTTTTCATAGAAATATAAAAAAACAACTATATCAATATAGATTGGGAATTTTCAAAGTAAGAAATAACTGCAACGGACCGACCAAGATTTGAACTCGGGTTACGTGATTTGCGAATCCAACATTTAGTTCACACGGCTACCAGCACATGACGTATTAGCGCGAATTTTAACAATGCTATGGTAAGAACAGAAAAATACTAATGTTTTTAAGCTCAGTGCGACGACAGTTCCTTAGTGTGTGTTATCTGTGGAATGTGGATACTCATACATGCGCACACATACGCACGGAAGTATCGCGCTCGCTCGGTTCGTAGCAATGTAATCTTTAGCGTTCCTATGGACTTTTGCGGCCTTACTGTACGCGAGCAAAGTTGCGGGCAAAAGCTAGTATATTATAGACGAATAGTGAAAAATAGATTCCAAACGCATTAAATATTTTTTTTTATTTATCTTGTAATAATATCTTCGCCAAGTTTGATGATTATTTCTGTTTTTTTTTGTTTAGTTATAACCGGCGTGGTAGTCCCATTACTTATATTTCATTTGTATTGGACTTCGAACATACACCAGTGTAATCCTTAATTTTTTTTTTTATAGGAATTGTATCTAATTGTAATTTACATATTATTAAGTTCATACCAATTCCAAAACAAAAGTGCAGATTGATTAATTATGGTTAGTTATTTTATCATTCATAGTAACTTCGCCTCAGACAGGATTAGCTCACAATTTAGTTTTAGTTCTAAGTTTCCGAAAAATAATGTGAAAAATAAAAAACTTGGGTACAAAAATATGCAACTCTAACTTCCAAAAATATAAACTAATAAACTTGAAATAAGAGTAATTTCAAGTGTCAAAAACGAAGACACAAAACGAGAAACACGGGTTTCCGGACTACATTTACTATCCCTTCTCCATTAGCATTTCCTTGATTGAATCTGTGAGAAATAGTTTATAGAAGCCATGAATTCTTTGTTAGTGATCCATGATAGAATAAGTGAATGTTTGAGTTTTTGGTGGGGTTTCTTCAAGTCAAGTTCAGCGAATGTTTTAATTATTCGAAAATTGATCTTAGTGTATATTATGATGTAAAATTGGTGTGTAGTCTGTGTTGGGGGTCCAATGGAACTTCAATGAAACTCCCGTATCGAGGTATGGTTATATATTTTGGTTTTACTGATTTTAACAATATTGTAAGCGGAGCGCGAGATAGTTCGAAGGATGACAAAATTTTGACACATCAAAAAAAATGTAGGTGGACAAAATATCATATTCAGTACGGCGCGAGCGCCTAGTCTTTTGGAAAGACAAAAAATCACACACACTGCACTTCTTAATATTAACACAGGCGTAAACAGTCTGTCTAATAAGTCAAACGACTTGGGAGTTTTGTATAATATATAATCATTTAAAAAATACTTATATTCGATACTTTTTATAAGGTTCTTCTATTAATAAACAATGCTCTCTATCTCTTAATCAACCTTGATTATTGAACCCGTGTTGACTACATCAGATTTCATTAATTCCTAATAATTACCCAAGTCCAGTTTTGTACCTCAAGTGTCTGCGCACTTGGTCAATTATGTGGAATCATGAAAACAGACGCGATCTCGGTAAAATGAAGCTGAGAATTATATTGTAGTGTTGACTGCAATATTTTTTTTTTTTATTTATTTATATTTCAACTGTCTTAAATTTGTTAGTAATTTAATTCTACCATCGGACAACCCGACGTACGGCGAATATTCACCCTTACGTTGTTGAAACCTCTACGGTCCGGACTAAGCGTTTCGCCTCGTCGTTTATACCGCGTACGTCGAAGGACTGGAACAGTCTGCCTGCTGCGGTCTTCCCGTCCTATTATAATTTGGGTGTCTTCAAAGCTAGAGTGAATAGGCTCTTAATAAACTAGTGCGCCTCACCATCAAAGATTGCATCGCTACTTACCATCAGGTGGGATCGCAGTCAAGCACTAGTTTACCTCAATTAAAAAAAATATATATATATATTTTGTTAACATTTTATTGATAGTTGTAATTATTATATTATTCCTGATTTTTTTTTTTATACCTCTTTTTGTAATGTGAATGTGAAAACACTGTATACTTACTCCACGAACTCTTAGACTACTTCCTATTACGACTTACTTTGTTTTTTACTGAGATAATTTTTATTGTGCTTTTGTGTACAATATTTGATTGGTCTACACTGTTCTTACATAATATCTATCAATATTGTAATACCAACCACTTTTTTTAAAAAGACTACCATGGAGTTTCTTGCCGGTTCTTCTCCATAGGAAACGACCAATTTGGAACCGTGCACTAGCTTCTGACGTTTTATAAGTGCCCATGTAGGCCTATGTGAAATAAAATATTTTTGATTTGATTTTGATGACTATCTCAGCGAAGTTTTCCGAAAAGATTGAACTTGGTACATTTGCTGCCAAATGTTACAAAAAAACATTAGAATGAAAAAAGGGTAACAAATGAACTATTCTGGTTACGAAGACATGGCTTAAAATACTTAGTATCCAAACCAAAAACATTACAAAAAAAAAAAGAAGTCGTTGTTTAAAACATGAGTGAAATATCTAAAACCTTAACAAAACAAATCAGCCAGCATAACCTTGCCACGACTTCTCGCATAATCTATAATATAAAAATGAATCGCAAAATGTGTTGGTAAGCGCATAACTCAACAACGCCTGGACCGATTTCGCTATTTTTTTTTTTGTTGTGTTCGTTATTATGAGGAGAAGGTTCTTATGGAAAAAAAAAATGAAAATTAGGGTAGTGTAGGGTAGAGTAGGGTAGTGTAGGGTAGTGTAGGGTAGAGTAGGGTAGTGTAGGGTAGTGTAGGGTAGAGTAAGGTAGAGGAGGGTAGAGTAGGGTAGAGTAGAGAAGGGTAGGGTAGAGTAGGGTAGAGTAGGGTAGAGTAGGGTAGAGTAGGGTAGAGTAGGGTAGAGTAAGGTAGAGGAGAGTAGAGTAGGGTAGAGTAGAGTAGGGTAGGGTAGAGTAGGGTAGAGTAGGGCAGAGTAGGGTAGAGTAGAGTAGGGTAGGGTAGAGTAGGGTAGAGTAGGCTGAAGTAGGGAAGAGCGGGAGCGAAGCCGCGCGGGCAAAAGCTAGTTCATTTATAAAAACAATTTAAAATTCCGCACACAAACCCAAAGCGTCTTCACCATTATCATATCAAAGTAAATAAATCATTCATGTATGTAAATAGTGTTATGTAACAAATTAAGATAGGGCTTCGCCACCCAATATGGCGGTGTCGCGGATGTTAGCTCGTTACCGCATTAGTGACTTCCTGAGTGCGCGCACGCATGTCAATGTAGCCAACGGAACACGTCTGCGTTCGCAATTCAAACGTTCGAATTTGACACTTCCCTAACGGCTTTCAACTGTTTTTTTTTGTTGTGGTGGTAGTTGTGATTCCATATTTGATTTCTTACTTTGTTTATTGATAGTTATTGCATTTATTTCTGTTGCTAAGTTTTCTAGTAGGTACTCTTTTTTAAAGTGTGTTGATGGGGCTAGCAGTTCAACGGGAAGCAGCTGAATACCAGTATTTTACATGGAGCCTGCCTATCTGACCTTTACAACCTGGTTTACACGATAATCCTTGGCAAGACTGCTGCCAAAATTGTTGGCTTCTATTAAGGACATGTAGCTTGAAGTTCGATCTGTTTTTTTTTTTGAAGTGGAAAATAATTATTCCACGGGCCCCTCTAAACCAAAATAGCATTAATAATGGCTTCAAAACCTTTATTATTTTAATTACTAAGCGATCAAATGGACCATGAATGAAAAACTGCTACCTGTCAGCATCTCCACTACGGAGCTCGATATATCCAGACAAACCAAGACACTCAATTTCACGCACCATTAACTACAATGTTATTTAGACCAGCTCCAGATTTATAGACAAGAAAAAATTTGGTTAATGTAAGACTGCACTTTTCATTGGAAATACACGTGAAATGGTTCAATAAACCTGAGATACTAGGAACTTGTAGCTGGTTTCAGCCAGTGGCGTAGATAAGGTCTTTTTTGCGTAGCGGTGGATGACAGCAGGACGAACATATACATCTTTAAGATGAAAGAAAATTTAACTTTTAAAAAAAAAGCTACAGTGTATGAATCTAACAGCTGTCACCCGCATCATCCATACTGTAGCAAGTGTAGGTCTCTTGTATTTTATGTAATGTTTAACAATGTTTATTGTTCTGAATAAATAAATAAATATGTAAAAAAAATTTAGTTAATTTTTTTTCATTACTCGTACTCTGAAGGTAGGTCTGAAGTTGCCTGAGGAGCGGGCTGAAAGTGATACTTTTCATCCCTAGGGAGTTTTACTTTACAACTGACAGCTGTCAAATTATTAAAAAAAAAAACTAGTTCTATCTTCACATTTCTATTGAACCATGTTCCAATTTTCCATACAGCCAGTCAATCACAGCGCGATATAAAATTGAAATAACGTAAAGACAAGTATTAATTAAATAATGTTATATTTTAAGTGATTCATTTGTTCAACTATTTCTTTAAAATACTTTATTTTTAAAAGATTACAATTAATTTCTAATTTTTCATTAATGAGGCTGACTATCTGGCCGGCCGCAGAAAAAAAAAAAACAAAATTAACACGTTATGTTTATCAGATTAAAATAGTGATTTAACGCCTAATTTCATAAAAGATGAGGCTAAAGCAGTAGTGGAATACCTTTTACCGCCTAAAACAGAAGAAAGGTACGTACTTAAAATCATAGGTACGACGACTCAGGTTTTACAAGCTTTTTATTTTATTTTTAGTTTCCTCGTATTCGTAATGAAAAGCACAGGGTTTACCTCGGGGTGAAAGTAACCCATTTAACCCCTCGAATTAGCGACCTCGCTCCGCTCGGCCGCCAACTCCTTCTCGGGCCGAAATGAGTTACTTTCACCCCTAGTGTAACAATGTACTATTGGAGAGACAGAGATGGTAACAATATGTTATGAATTCAAAATCAAAAACATTTGTTTCAAATTAACCATTTACAGGCACTGAATTGTTAAAGTCAATCAATCAGAAAAATGAAACTAATTGTAGAATCTCCAAGGACAGTCTTTTAAATTATGTTACTATTACGCATATCTAGGTTACATATTTCTTGTTGCTTCTATTATGTGAGAACTAAATAAATAAATAAAAGTCATTACAAAACAGAAATTAAAAATAAGACACTGGTAGCTAAGAGATGACCGTCGCTATTGACAGCGTCCGTTCACGGACATGACGCATACATAAGCATCACTTAACTCAATCACATAATTTAAGATAAGTATTGCATACATCGGGGCCCTGTAGAATCGGGGGCCACCGGGACACCGCTGAAGCGGCTGTAGCTACGGCCCTGGTTTCAGCTTGAGTGTAAAGAAGTAAAGAAATAACAGTAAAAAATTCAGTAAGTAAATCGTTTTCGGAGATAGATTATATTGGGTTTGAGTTTCACTGGTTTGATGGTCCTTGCCAGACTCGTAAAAAATTACAAATTCAAGAAGTTTTTTTTTTGTGCAAAGTCAAGAAAGAATTACCTTAACCTCTTAAGTTAGAATTAGAGTTCCCACAATTCTGAATTAGGGTTCTGACTCTTTTTCTTAAATAAATTCCGGCGTCTCCCGTACCTTTTGATTCTTCGGCGAAATTAATCGCCATTACCGAAATTCAGCAACAACCAAAATTATAATTTTATCAAAACGTTTCCAACTGAATTGTGGGCTTCATTTTCAGCAGTTAGCTTTATGGGAAAAACTTAATAGCTCATGATGGCAAGATTGCTAAAGTGTATGTTTACCGGCAGTTACCTTCTTTTCTTTGTGTTAGTAAAACTTTTTATAGCACACCAATTTTCTGCACACAATAGGCCGCCTCATTAACAAAGTTCAAAAGAAAAATGACTTTTACCTTCCACACTATAAAATACATCGTTTTGTTGAAATAAAAAGATATAATACTTCTCACGGGAATGTTGTTGTGTTTTTTATTTCATAGCAATTAAAACACTTTCATTTCTATTGTCTTGATGCCACGTAAAGCTGGGTACAGACTACAGACTGCTGCAACATGCAATGTAACATTAAAGGAGCATTTCATAAGTGTGGACGCAGCGCGCGCACGAACCGAGCATGTTGAAATGCTTTAAAAAGGGCTTAGCAAAGTTGATAATCTACAATCTTTAACGCTAGTAGAATGGCGAATGACGTCATCTCAACGCTCAGTTACGTGGTCAGAACCAAGGAATCGGAGGTGTTGCCGATTCGAAACGAAACGGTCGTAACTTGGCTAGGTCTGCTTTTCATTGAAATGATCGCGCGCGTAGTGCGCACGGTTCGCGCGCGCAAGGCGTCCCGTCCACACTATGGGAATTTCGTTACATTGCATGTTACGATACAGCAGTCTGTACCCGGCTTAATGATGCATCGAACGAAACAGTATAATTTTAAATCGTGTAAGCTAAATTTTAAGGTTCAAAATCGTGTCGCAGTCTAAATAAAGTGGAGTAAAGAAAATAATGGACTGAAAATATACAAAGATACGATCATTTAGCGAGATGAAATAGCTGGAAGGCATTCTGTTTGAGATAACGTAACTGCTGGCACAGTTTCATATTTACAAACATTACAGTCAATGACGTAATCGTCATTTGTGTAGACGGTGTCTCATCTTTTGACGGAGAAATGGACGTTTACAAATATTACCGTTTAAATTGTAAATATGCGGTCTTCCTTGTAATGGTGTGTCTAAATAACTACATTGTGTTTAACTAGCTGCAGTTTTTGTTAGAATGTTTTAAGATTATTTAAGGATGACTTTTTCAGTAACTTTGGGAGAGGGGGAATTAGGGACTTTCGGGATAGCTGATTTGGTAGGTGCAACAGTGGAGTAACTATAGGGTGGCAAGTCTGGCAAAATGCCACGGGTCCCAGGCCCGACGGGGCCCCCGGTCTCAGAGGCCGCGAGCTCAGAAGAAGTAACCCAAAATATATTAAAAAAAAATATTAAAATGAAATCACAACGTAACGTGATTTATAGGGGGCCCCATCTAATGAATTTGCCACGGGCCCCAGATGATATAGTTACGCCACTGAGGTGCAATATTAAGTAACATCATAAACAACAACTTTTGATCTATGACCTTTAAAAAATTATCATATTTTAGTTCATTAGATTTTCATACAAAAACAAAATATTTAAATCGAACTTCTAAATATTAGGAAGTCTATGCAAAGCAAGCAATAGTATTAAAGCGCATAGGGGCGGAGATCGGGCGGCGGGGGTGCTTGATGCGCTTGCGTCGCGTCATACAGTCGTAGGTAGGTATAGAAAAATAGAGTTGAAATGTGTTAACAACGAAATCTTGAAGGTTTGTTTTTGGTAAATTAATTATTTTTTGTAAAAAGTCATCGAACAAAAGTTGTTGTTTATATCTGTAAGGTTGTCACTGTTTTACACATAACCCAGTATATAAATACATCATACTTCTTTTTTGCATTCTTCTAGCATTTTTTTTTTCCGATGGGAAAAATCATTCTATGACAACCCCCGCTCTTGGGCGGAGCGGGAGATAGTGTCAGACTCTTACTGACTAAAAAACCCATCCCGTTCCTTCAAGCCTTCATACCGAGGCTCGAGCGCCCTTTCGGATAACCCTGGCCCCAGTATTCTTCTAGCATCATTGTGTGTGCATTTCCCTTGAACTGTTATGCAACATAACATATATCATCTGTCAGCGGCTATAGCTCGCCGGATAAGAGCAATTCAACCAATGAATTTTATTTAAACCACGTTGGGTCTCCTGTAAACACTTGGATATAACTGTATCGTTTGAGTTCAACACCCCAGTTTATGTGAACAGTTTGCTATGACGGGAAGCCGCTGTCCAGCGTCCATCCTTCCTGGGAGATAATCACGCATTGGATTTAAAACTTATTAAAATTAATAGCCATAATTTAGATGAGAGATTACGCACAGGGCCGGTCATTGTGACGACACTTGGGAGAGGCCTATGTCCAACATTGGACGTCTTTCCGTTCAAATGATGATGATTATTTTACTAGTGCCAATATAAATTTAGAATTCACATTGTACTAGGTATAATAACTTTATTGCAAGGCTGAACTACATTAGACCGACGCACATGTGTAACTCACCTGATTTGTACGTAGAACGACGTCACGTGGCGTGGATCAAGTGTAGCTCTACAAGTCTAGTTTCCATATAAAATGTATGGAGACTGACGCGCCCAGGGCCCCAAGTCTGATAATTTTATAAATTCGTCATTCCAACACGATCCCATTGTCATTTTGCTAAAAGTTTGTAATCTGCTAATTCATAATGATCGATCATTGATCGGTCAATGGTCTTGTAATAGAATCGTGGTAGAATGATAATTTCGAGCATATTAAAACCAATAACTGCACAATAACGTTCTAATGGTAGAACACTGATCAAATAAACTGTCAAAGTTTTAGCAGATTACCGCAAACGTCAAATATTCATTTGTCAAAATGTACGAGATTACCATTTTATGCCACTTCTTTCAATGAAGTGTCAGTGGTTGACCATTGGAAAGTCATAATGACGCCATTATATTAGTAGATTACCAAACTTGTCAAAATCGACAATTATGACATCAATGATAGACCATTCTGGAATGGAAGAAAAAAACGTGTTGCGCCGACCCCAAATAAAATGGGACAAGGGCAGGAAGAAGAAGAAGAAGAAGATAGACCATTCTGACACCATTGTAATAGCAGACTTGAGGCCCAGATCGGCGTGTGTGGCACACGTGTGCGCAGTTTAGTTCTACCCTCACTTTATCATTTATGTTTCTTGAAAAAAACTATCTGCTAAGATCAAGTCACTTGTGTAGGCGAATTTCATTGCTAGATCAATTATATTCATATTTATTTATTAAATGCAAAAGGGCCATAGGCGGACGTAAAAGGCTGATGAAGAGATTACTTGGTAAATGCAATCTGCTCACATAATTCTGTAAAATAAGGACAATACATTTAAGTAACACACTTGCAATGAAGAAACAGTACTTATGTAGAAACTTAAAAAAAAAAACAACAAGAACGTTGAGTGTTTCTGGCTATGCTGTGTAGCAGTTGCCTATCGCTGGTTTTCAACTTATTAGGTTGCGGGATTATTCGTTATTTCTAACTTTAAGTACTCTAACTCTTATTAGAGTTACCATGACCCTAGAATAAAAAGGGACACAAAAGAAACACGGGTGGGTTTTAGTTAGTTAAAGTCTGGCATTCACTCTGGCTTCACTCAGAGCGGGAGAAGTTATAAAAAATTCATTCTCATCTTGAGCTCTTTAATCATCATCATTTCAGCAGAAATATGTGACAGGCTGGACATAAGCCCTTTACGTCATCAGATCAACTGGTCCTGTACATCTCGTACCAAGCAGACTCCAGTGGCCTTCACCAGGTCACTTCACGGTCCACCTTGTAGGAGGACCTTTCAATGCCAATGGTAAGTTAAACGAGTAGGTGGATTTTTTTATTTTCTTTGCCAAGTTGAAGTTATAGATCAAGTAATGCCAAGTATGCAAATGCCAAGGATTATGCATATTGTTGTTAATTGCTTCTTATTGATGCTAAGGTACTGTCAGTGACGATGATTATTCGATTTGATTTTGTTATTGTGTCTTTTAGTAAAATACTTTATTTTAAAAAACTTAAATATTAAATAAACTATTTATACTAAAACCTAACTATGTACATAAATATAATACAAAATGACAATGTACGCTCAGGCGTCAAAGTACTCCTCCACATCGCTGTCATCCGGAAATGTGCCCAGAAGACTGGCAGCATTGCCACGTCTTTTCTCTCATTGTCTTTTAGTTGATAAACCAATTTTATCACTATGTAGGCACACAAGCTGAAATACTTCAGTGCATATTTCAACCACATATATGTATTTTCGTACTTCTTATGTCAACTACTTATACAAGTTGAAAACGATAGAAAAAACTGGCCAAGTGCGAGTTGGACTCGCGCATGAAAGGTTCCGTACCGTCCTTAGGAAAATACGGCAAAAAAATCGCATGTTTTGTATGGAACCCCGGGGGTTTCAATAAATATTTATTTTATTTTCTTGATAGTATTTGTTGTTATAGCGGCAACAGAAATATATAATTTGTGAAATTTTCAACTGTCTAGCTATTTTGGTTCTTGAGATACAGCCTGGTGACAGACGGACGGACAGACAGACAGCGAAGTCTTAGTAATATGGTACCATTTTTACCCTTTGGGTACAGAACCCTAAAAAGAAAAAAATGTAAGTAATATTTATCGTATCCAGGGTTCTTCGGGAAGGAGGCCTCGGAGATCAGGGTACTCAGGAAATAACCGGTTAGACGAACTGAGAGGGTTGTATTGATTTTAATGATTATTATTCCGTAAATTAATACGTGTTACGGCCGCCAATCATGTTTTAAGCGACATACAACTTGACTCTGACTTGCTAAATGCAGAAAAATGAAGAAACTGTGAATTTTGCGGGCTATCAGCTCAAGAGAGTAAAAATCAGGAACGAAAAAAAAATTCGGCCTCTCCATACAAACTGTCCAATCAAGTTTATAATTTTCTATGGTGAGGCGGTTTTTTTTTTCGTTTCCTGAAAAAAATTTTTGTGGAAGGTTTTGTTCAGTTTCGTCTACTGAGCAAGCCCTTAAAGTTTGTGGAGGGTGTCCCTTACACCTTGTATTTATAAATCCAGAGTTATCTCATCCATTCTTCTTCCTAAACTATCCTGAAGTCGGCTTTCAGCCTGATTGGGCGAGGTCGCGATTCAATATTTAACTAATTGGCCTCTCTATCTGACATGCGCAGCCCAGTACTTGGGAATAAGGGAGCACCGGACCTATTCAGTTAATCAAATTGGCATGGCCCCCACCCATTTGCAAAAAGACAAGTGTGCTAATTTTGCTGAATTAAAAAATCTATAGAGAATAGATTTTTTTAATTCAGCAAAATTAGCACTTTAAATACGTAAAATAGTCTTGTCTGTGTATATTAATAAAAATATATATCATTTTTTATTCTTTTAGCATACGATAGCAACCATTGCCGTTTTCCTATTGTATCTTAGAAACCCTAATAATAAACTGTACAGTAGGTACAACGGATCTTGAACGCTCGGCGTCAGAGTGGGGATCGCTTTGAGCATTCCATACATTGGCAAGCCAATCGTCTTCGTTGTTAGATACATGCAGCAACGCAGGGAACAAATTAGGAGTGACGTCTATGACGCGACGGCGTGGCGAGCCAATCAGAAAGAAAAGAAAAAGAAAGAAAGAAAATACGTTTATTTGGCACACACATCTATAGGTTTATGAATTTAGAATCACTGACACTCCCCGCCCCCGCGTCTCACTTCGCACCACTAAAGAGACCGAATATTTGACTTCTGCGCAAGCGCTCAAGATCCGTTATGCCTCTGTATACTGTATATTTTTCTTGTTTTTTAATTTAGAGCAGTGGTGGCCGTGTGGTAACGGCTCCGACTTACGAGTTGTAGGTCGCGGGTTCAAACCCTGCCAGGTGCATTACTTTGTGTAATTGATTTCATTACCGTTGCTCTCTCAAAAAGGTGAAGGAAAACATCGTGAGGAAACCGGCATGTCCTAGGACCAAAATTCGAAGACATGTGACATTCACCAACCCGCACTGGGCACGCGTGGTGGATTACGGCCCGTTCCTTCTCCTAGAGGAGGCCTGAGTCCCAGCAGTGGGAACATTAAAAAGGCTGATGATGATAAAAAAAACTGTCATGTCCAGCAACAGTACTTAATTGATTTCCTTGGGCTGAAATTATGATGATTATTAAATGTAGGTGGGTCAGTGGCCGCAATTACCATGCTAAAACGAATTATACATCAATAGTGTATGAATTTAGTCATTCACAAGTAGACAGTAGGCATGGTATTCACACGATCCAGTCGGTGTGACCTAATTAGTAGTAGTGTAATTAGGGAAATTAAATTGATCACGTTTCTAGGAGTGGTTACTGTATGTCAAGCTGTCAACTTGTACGGTAATGTAGTACGTAGGTTTTCTGGTTCGAAAGTGTCATATTTTTTCCACACTGGGCTTGCCTAATGGTAACGGTATGACCTACTCCCTCTTTCAGAACGGAGGCCTCTTCCTCCTCAACAGTGGGAATATTAAAATATGAATAAGTTACATGGTTCACAGGGAAGTGAAGTTCACGGTGTACCTAATCCAGTTGCACTCGGGTACCTTGTACCCTGATCCTTTTTTGACCGTCATTTGCGGATCCTCAGCATGAAAACTCTCAAGAAAGTATACTATTCGACTTACACACATATATGAGATTATCAACATTATAAGTTCAGAAAACTAATCAGGGCATTCAACCAATATAGCAAAGGACATTGAACTTCAGCCATGGTGGCATTTCCAGACAAAACATCACTAAGTTCATTGCGTTTGGCCAGACACTGAAACACCCTATAATAAATTTAACGAACGCCATTGCCATTACTATGGGGGCTTCAGATGACGTCATATCGCAGACGGTTGAAAATATTCACCCTACTGAATTAGTCATGTTCTATATAGTAAAAGACTGGCCGATCGATTTTAAAAGAAACTTTGTCCAAAATATTTGCCTAAGAGAAAACGTGTATGTAGCTGTCTCTGTTTCTATTTACTAAAGGTAAACGTGACTTTCAACTAGCTTAGCAGAGTATAACAATCCGTCATCAATATTATAATAATAATAATATATAATAATATTCCACAACTATCACACAACGCCGTCTAGTCCCAAGCTAAGCAAAGCTCTGCGTGTTATGAGTACTAGACAATTTTTAAATACATACATATTACAGATAAATTACACCAAATGATCGTGCTTATCACACAAACATTTGTCCTGGGTGGGAATCGAACCCACGACCTCCGGCATAGCAGTCAGGGTCACTAACCACTAGACCAACAGGCCAGTCGTGGTATTATAATTATGGTCCCGAGTGTACCAGTAAGTGGCAGTAGGCAGGGAACATTGCTCGTAGAACGACGCATTAAGACGCAGCGTCGTAAGGCGGAGTAGTACAAGGTGGTACAGGGGTACCAGGTGGCCCGACGACCCGGTGAGGGTCGCGGTAATCCGATGAACACGAAACAGGACCAGTAGTTGTGGCGACACTTGGGGGGACCTATGTCCAGCAGTTTTTCGACTGAAATGTTGCTGATCATTAATGTTGTTTCTGCTGGGACTGAAGCCTCCTCTAATAGACTGATTGATTGACCACGCAGGCCCAATGCGGGTCGGTGGATGTCACATGTACATGTCTTTGAATTTTACAAGCTTTTATTTAGTTTCACCTGTCCCGATGTTTGTCCGTCATCAAATCTTATAAATCTTTGATCCACTTCCCGGTTACCGATTGAGCTGAAATTTTGCATACCTACATATGTAAATCAGATGACAATACAAAATTATTATGACATGGAGCTGATCTGATGCTGGAACCGGAAGGTAGCCGTAGGAACTCGGTAGTTAAATGACACAACCCCATCGAGTTTAGGCTCGAATGATTCGTCTTGACGGTATTAATTATACAGATATACTGCGCTATAAAAGCTTGCTATGAAAAAAAGATTTTAATTAAAAACTTGTTTTATCTACACTACACTAATATTATTTATTTATTTATTTATTTATTTAACTATTTATGTACACACATGTAAATACAAGAAAAGAGGAAGGAAACAGAAAAAAATAGTACAAAGGTGATGCTTATTATTATAAAGAGGGAAAGTTTGTTTTTGTTTCTTTGTTTGTATCTTTGGTTATCTATAAAATAAAAGTACTGCACGCTTAGCCAAGTTGTTATTCTGCAATCGTTAACGCTGTCGAAAAGTGATGAAACGTATGGGAATGACGTCATCTCAACGTAAAGTCGCGTGATCAGAACAAACGAATAGACAATTCGTAGCCAAGTTCACATCGTTCAAAATCGTTTCTACAATATTTAACGCTACATCCTTTGTTATACAAACGCTACATTGTAGAACGAGCGGCCGACTCAGGCGCGTCAATATGGCTACCAACTTATCGTTATCTACAATTGCTGTCACCGAGGCGTTACCGATTAGAGAACGGAATTCGATTGTAACTTGGCTAGCGGGGCTGGTCCGATTGTTGAAATTATTTCACCGATAGAAAGCTGCTTTATTCTTGAGTGAAGCCGCTTTATTATTTAGCAATATTTTATGTACGCGGGTGAAGCCGCTGGCAGAAGCTAGTAGCATTCTAATACTTAGTCCAAGGCATGTCTTCCAAGCTTTTATTATGTCTATTTCAGTTTTAAGTGTTATTATGATCCATTGTTATTATCTTTTGTGAAGATAATTACAATGGATCATTTCTATCCACTTTGGCTTATGACAAAGACCACACAATAGAGATATAGGCTCTCTTAGAGCTTTAGTATTATTTTCAGTATTATTTTATAGCTAGAGAAAACTTATTGCTTTAGGTATTAGCGTACAATGCACAGGTCAAGCAAAAATACTGTGGAACCTGCCCCCCTAGCCAAGTTACAACCGTTTCTCTTGCGTCGAACGCTTCGAGTTGGCCACGCTCCAGATTCTTTTGTCCTGACCACGTGACCACAAAACAGATACAGAAGACAATCTCATGTATGTATACTTTTTATACCTACGCTCGTTGGGCGCACACTAATGAGCGTTTGAATCGGAACTGTTCGACGATCGGGCCGAGGCGCTCCGAGATATCGTGTCCGTGAGCGGTGTCTATGTGTGCGTTGCTCGAGCGCGCTTTGTATGTAGATTCACTTCTGTACCTATATACATACTTTGTGACGTGACTGAGCGTTGAGATGACTGCATTACCGTGCATTTGAAGTTTTCTACTAGCGTTAACGATTGCAGGTTATCAACTTGGCTAGGGGTACAGAACATAACGCGTCTTCGATTCGGATTTAGTCCCTATCGATAGGCGAGCTACCCATAACTTGACTTGGGACTCGGGCTTCCTCTCTAGAAGGAATGGGCTGTAATCCACCACGCGGGCCCAGTGCGGGTTCGTGGATGTCACACGTCTTCCTCACATTCCGGTTTCCTCATGATGTTTTCCTTCACCGTTTAAAGGGCAATTGTGATAAAATAAATTACACAAAGTAATGCGTCTGGGTGGGTTTGAACCCGCGACCTACAACTCGTAAGTCAGGACCGTTACCACTCGGCCACCATTGCTTACTTCTAATAAATCTACGACGAAGATGGTCAACCGTCAATTTTCAATCTTCTTGACAAATGACACATACAAACAGTATCGTTGAACCCCATGGCCCATACATGGCGTTGATGGATGACGTCACCATATTTTCATTGATGGACGTGCGCCCGCATGTCTTGAAGATCTATTATCAAGTTGACATATTATCAAGTTGAGTAGACGTCGTCGAATTCGATATTTCAAAACATAATGGTGTGTCCTGACTTGGCGAATGCGCCACTCGCGAGCCGCTTGCTAACGGTGCGCGTGCGTTTCGCGCGCGGCTCGTTCGTACGAAATTACGAATGCCCTGCGTTCAAAAATAACCAGAATAATCTAGAATTGTAACCCAGGATCGTTCTTTTATAACTCGAGTAGCTACCCTAGAGTTAACCCAACTTATTCTAACTCTGAGCTAACTCGAACGTACCCTAGGTTGGAGTTGCTTGTATGCCTCGAGCTGTGTGGCCGTGTGTGCTCACAGTGAGCATTCACGTCATACGATCGTTGCGAACGCCCCGCCTCAGTACGAGCCGTGCGCTCCGTGTGGGCGGACAGATGTTGTTTGCGGCTTCTACTGACGAACACCGTGCGTGGTGGTTTGCGTGCTCAGCTTGAGCATGTGACGTTCGGGACGTATGTATGTTGAGGCATGCGTGACGAACCATTCGCGACGCATGCCTCGCGATGTCTCTATGCGGCTTGAAATGCACGCGCGCAGTTCGCAAACGGCTCACGAGCGGCGTATTCGCCAGATCTAGACATACCTTAACATCACGCCTGGAAATCGACACAGGATTAGGCAACAAATGTCAAGTTTTAATCTCAATTAACCGGCCCCTGTGCTGCTGGTGAGAAATTTTTGAATGAAAAACCAGATAATACTTTGTTCGACCTAGGATACGAAACTAGCACCCCATACGCTGATAGGACCGGTCCACACGAATCTGTGTGGTTCTTTCCACAAAAGACCATGTCAGATGATTTGACCATTACATTTTTACTGTAAAAGTGTTTCTTTCTTTTTTCGGTGTTTCTCCTCATGGTAGTCAGATTAGAAACATGGGCTTCATCTAGTTTAAATTGACGTGAAGAAGTGTTTATAAATCCCATTTGCAAAATAAAAACTACTGAGGTGTCAAGGGACACCCGGATGGAACGAAGTTCCGTTCTGGCTTGCTTTCTATAAGAGAGAGAGAGAGAGACAGACCGAGAAACATGCGCACGCCGCATGGCTTACAATAGCTTACTATAGCAAAAAGTGTCGTTACAACTTTTCGTGAGAATTTTTTCCGTCTAGCCAATACAATATAACTAAAAATACTATCCTATTTTATGTACCTACATTTTGACAGCACTATTTCAACATCTTCGAAACCATGAAAACGACACCCATGACGAAAAATTTGATAATTTCTTGCAGCCGCCATCTTGGATTTATATTTTGACAGTACTATCGGTTTCAACACCCTCGAAAACCATGAAAACGACACCCATGACGAAAAATTTGATAATTTCTTGCAGCCGCCATCTTGGATTTATATTTTGACAGTACCATCGGTTTCAACACCCTCGAAAACCATGAAAACGACACCCATGACGAAAAATTTGATAATTTCTTGCAGCCGCCATCTTGGATTTATAATTTGACAGTACCATCGGTTTCAACACCCTCGAAAACCATGAAAACGACACCCATGACGGAAAATTTGATAATTTTTTGCAGCCGCCATCTTGGATTTACATTTTGACAGTACCATCGGTTTCAACACCCTCGAAAACCATGAAAACGACACCCATGACGCAAAATTTGATAATTTCTTGCAGCCGCCATCTTGGATTTATATTTTGACAGTACCATCGGTTTCAACACCTTCGAAAACCATGAAAACGGCACCCATGACGAAAAATTTGATAATTTATTGCAGCCGCCATCTTGGATTTACATTTTGACAGTAAAAGTGTCGGTACAACTTTTCGTGAGAATTTTTCCGTCTAGCCCCCTTTCACAACGCGCAATAAGGAACTTCGTTCCAATAAAAATTATATTTATTTGTCCTGCTTACCTAGTTGTAGCGCTTAAGACGAATTTACTTGGTACTTGGTGGCTTTGGTTTGTGTTTGGCTTATTGGTGTACAATAAAGTTTATTCTATACTTTTATACTAGAAAAAATCAATCTATGTTCAAAATCCCAATTGACCGTCATCTACTCAACTAAATTTAGAATATCTTTTACAAATTTCGTATACGCATCATCAACATCATATAAAGCGTTAATGTATGACGTCACCATAACATTTTCGTTGATGGATGCGCGCCCGCATATGTCCTGCTGATCTATTATCACATTCAATAGATGGCGTCCAATTGATGGAGCACGTTCGTCTTAGTCAGACGTATACATATAGTGGCGATGGAAGAGCTTGAGGCAAAATATTAATAATAAAGAGTTAATTAAACAACTCGTGAGTCGTGATGTCTTGGACAGCTTCAAAATTTTTTGACAGAAGATTAATTTTAACTGGCAGTTATATCGGAGATTGATATGCACAGCGGTTGCAGTGGGTTATTTTGTTTCGTTTTTGGCATGTTGTAATTTCGCGCTTCATTTATACTAGTTTTTGTGGTATTTCTTTTGAGGCTTCTGCTCGCTCCTCCTCCAATTTCGGTGTCGATTCTGACAAATTAAATTTAAAAACTCAGATTCCAAATTCGGTTCCGATAAAACCAATAACGTAACATATTAACCCGCCAAGAAAATAATGTAGATGTCACTAAACTTCTCGTTATCATCTCATCTCCAGTATTCACTTTTCCTATATTTTATATCCTTCATTACTTCATCATCATTTCAATCAAAATACATCCACTGCTGGACATTATGTCTCCCCCAAGTGTCGCCACAACGGCCGGTCCAGAAGGTCTCGAATCCATAGAATTCCCGCGACCCTCACCAGGTTATCTGTTCACCTGGTGGGAGGCCTTCCAACGCTGCGTCTACCGACACGTGGTCCCCACTCCAGAATCTTTCATCCCCATCGACCATTTCTTCTGCAAACGGCAGTGTACTTAATTGGAGGTGGGCAATGTGTCTTGCCCACTTCCAATTAAGTTTGATGCTTCTTCGCGCTATGTCGGTAACATTGGTTTTCCTGCGGGTACCTTCACTTCTTCCTTTCCATTTCCCCTTTAGGTTACTTTGCCTTCTGATGAGGCCCGTTGTAAGTCATCACTGGCAACACGTACTAGTCATAGCCTTTCGTCTTGAGACACTGTGTTTATGTCCTCCTAATAGTTATTGATCTGTAATTTACAACCCAGCAGCGGATGCACTTTAATCTTCTATTTAACCTGTCCACCCAAGCTAGGTGAAGGTTAAAGTTCGCCATGGATCAGCAGCACATAACTCACAATTACGGCCCCTTCTTGATTGCCTACCAACGTGTCTGGGTGTTCTGCGCAGTTTACAAGGGTCATTAGAAACGTTGATTAATCTGAGGAAGTAGTAAATATTGGCTTGCAGCCATCAGAATCATTAAATCCTTGCTACAATGTCACATAGATATTTGCCAGGCTAATAAAAAAAACTGTTTTGCGTATCATATAGGAATAAAAGTTGAGAGGACATCAAGAGAATACAGGAAGACCGATTAAACGTGATATTTGAAGGAGAATTTGTCGATTTGCTTCAACTTCTTTTGTGAGTAGGTAAACCTATCTATTGTACCCAGGGACTTAAAAACACCTTCATAAAGGTTACAGAATTATAAGTGTTACATGTTGAATGTGTAACAGAATCAAAAATGTAATACTTATATAATACTAGCTTTTGCCCGCGAGGCTTCGCTCCCGCTCTTCCCTACTTCAGCCTACTATACCCTACTCTACCCTACTGTACCCTACCCTACTCTACCCTACCCTACTCTACTCTACCCTACTCTGCCCTACCCTACCCTACTCTACCCTACCCTACTCTACCCTAAAAAAAAAAAAAAGTAGGTCTTATGTCCGTCTCCTGCTTTTAAGCTACCTCCCCACCAATTTTCAGCCAAATCGGTTCAGCCGTTCTTGAGTTATAAAAAGTGTAACTAACACGACTTTCTTTTATATATATAGATATGTGTTTTCAATGTGTTAACCCAAAACACTTTAAAAAGTGTAACCGTAACATATCTGTAACAGATATAAAAGTGTTAACAGTGTTAATAAGTGTAACAGGTAAACGCAGCGTTGCCAAAGTTACAATTTACTTATTTATGGTACTGTGCAATTATTTCAGTTACACATATTAACACTTATTAACACATATAAGAGGTTACAGTTTGATTCGGTAGCACTTCTTAACACATATAAAAGGTTACAGTTTCATTCGGTAACATTATTGTATCTGTTACATTTAAAAGTGTTTTTCTGTTATAACTAATAATAATAATAATAATAATAATAATAACTGTATTTAACCATTGCTACAAGTATTTTCTTAAAAATTATTACAATGGCCCCCAAACTAGGCGGTGCCTGTATCTTGGGGACCGGAGTTGCGTTATCGTTAAATTAAAATACAGGTTTCTTTTCGGATTACCTACCTAAAAATAAAGTAAGAAAAAATAGGAGACAAAATAATTTACAAAATAATCATTACAAAGAAATAGAGTAAATAAAAGAGTGTGCGTGTTAGAGGTGTACGGTTGAAGGTGTGTGTATGTTTGTGGGTCGTTACACGTGTTATACTCATATTATTATATATGATTTTGGTAACTGTTTAGCACAAAATGTTTGTTATTAGTTAATGATATCCTCAGTTTCATCGTACGAGAGGGAGACGAGTATTTTTTTCAACATTTTCTTACATAATCGGTCGCTTAAACCTTTGATGTCATGGGATTTAATGATTTGGTTATAGACATGAGTGTGAGAGTAAGAAGGACAGCGTCTAGCCAGAAGACTCTTTGCGTTTGGAAGTGGAACGTAGAGAACGCGTTTTGATAGAAGATTTTGATAATCAGGCCGATTTTTTAAAGCTTTGTGTGTTCGTAGTGTTGCGCTTAGGATGAATAATTGGCGCACTCGGAGAACAGGGAATACATTATAAAGCAGGTCGGTTGGAAATCTGAAAGGCTTTTTAGCATTACTTTAATAACAGCTTTTTGGGCCCTTTCTATTTCTATTAATGTAGTTTTACCAGCACTACCCCAGACGGAGATACCGTACTGGAGCACTGATTGGCAAAGCCCAAGATAAATCATACGAAGAGTTTTAGGAGGAGTGCAGTCACGTAACTTTTTCATAATATAAATAAGTTTCCTGACACGAGCCGAGAGTTGGTGTATATGTGGTTTAAAAGAGATATTTTCGTCTAATATAATTCCAAGGTATCTATGAGAAGAGCTGCGATCTATACAGATACAGGAACAGTCTATTAATGGAGGATTATGATTACTACAGCATGTGTGGAACTTGAGTGCCAGATGTTGTGGAGGGCTGGAAGCACTAGTTTTGTAAAAGGTGATAAGCTTGGTTTTTTTTATGTTAAGGGTAAGAAGGTTTTTGTCAAGTACTTTAGCAATCTTAAGCAAACCGGTTTCAGCAAGATGGTATACCTGGTCCCAGGTTTTGGCGTGAAATAAAATTGCCGTATCGTCTGCGTATGATATAATTTCGGCATTACTTATTGAAGAATTAAGTATATCGTTCATGTAAAAAGCAAAGAGAGTTGGGCCAAGTGTGCTGCCTTGAGGGATTCCGAAGCTTATTGGCAGTAAGTAACTTGAATTGTTGCCTACTTTTACTAGTTGTTCGCGATTTGAGAGGTAGGATTTAAACCATTCAAGCGCGATACCTCTTATTCCTATTCCTTCTAACTTCGATAGGAGGAGATCAATGGAGATTGTATCGAACGCTTTGGCTAAGTCTAAGAAAACTCCCATGGCGTGCTCTCCGTTTTCAATAAAAGTGGCTACAGAATCAGTTAATAATATTAAAGCATCTTCGGTTGATTTGCCTGTCCTAAAGCCAAACTGTCTTTCTGATATAAAATTATTGTCTTCTAAATAGTTGACTAGGCGGTTGTTGACCACTTTTTCTAGCAATTTTGATAATATACTTAAGAGTGCTATAGGACGATAATTTTCTGGTAGTTCTGTGGAACCAGTTTTATGGATAGGACGAACACACGCAACCTTCCAGCGGTCAGGGAAGATACCATTTTCCATACTTAGGTTAAATATGTGAGTAAGTGGTTTTAATAGTGATTTTTTTAGAAATATAATAAGGCGGGCAGTAATTCCATCAAGTCCAGGAGCGCTGTCAATTTTCAATCGATCTATGAGTTTTTCAATTTCTGTTTCGTCAGTAGCTCGAAAGAAGAAAGAGTTCAGAGGGGTTTCAGTTGGTCTGTAATTATTGGCTAAGGATTCTTGTGTTTCAGATAACCGTGATAGTATAATATCTGAGAGATTTTTACCTATCGAGGTAAAATACGCGTTGCACTTATTGAGAGATTCGTCAGGATCTTGTGCATTGTTTAGTAATTTAGAAGAGTCATCTTTTGTTGTGGTTGGATTGTAAATATGTTTGATTGTGTTCCAAAGTTTTTTGGGATCGTTTCGGTTTTTATTTATGAGTTCAGTGTTGTAATTAGTTTTTAGTTTGTGAAGCAAGTTGTTACAGAAGTTTTTGTACCTGGTGTACACTAGGCGTCGCATTTCATCGTTCGGATGAGATCTCAAATCCAAATGCAGTTTATCGCGATGTCTTATACACCTCATTAGGCCATGTGTTATCCAAGGTTTAATTTTATATTTACTACGACTGATATGTATTGTACGGGAGTTTTTGGAGACTGAGTTTGAAAGTATATTAATTAAAGAGTTTACGGAAGTGTTGGTACAATTTGTGTTTAGTACTTCTGACCAATCCATATTGCTTAGTTCTGCAGCAACTGCTACTTCATCAATTACATATTTACATCGGGGTCTAGAGGGTTTCGTTGAGTTTTCTTCTTGTGCTATGGTAGCCATAACAATGTCATGATCTGTAATTGATGATTTGCCAATGACGCCTACTGATTTTAAGCTCGTTTTCATAAAAATGTGATCAAGACAAGAGCGCCCTCTTGTAGGTTCAGTGATCGCTGGCAAAAGACTGTTTTAAAAAAGTGTTAAAACACATTACGGTTATAGTACCCATAGATTTAGGTTTATGTACAAGCTATGTTACTTTATGGTGTACATTAAAGTTCATTCTATTCTATTCTATTCTAAGGCAATCCACATAGCATAATCAGCCATATATTGTTCCCACTGCTAGGACTGGGGCCTCCTCTCTAAGAGCGAGAATGAGCCGTAAACAATCAAGCGGGCTCAGTGCGGATTGCTGAATGTCACATGCCTTCGAATTTTTGGTTTTAGAGAAAACCGGCATATTTTCTTACGATGTTTTCTTCACCGTTTGAGAGATGGTGGTGAAATAAATTACACAAAGTATGGCCCATGTCGAAAAGTGGACGTATTTCTGCTGAAATGAAAATGATGATGAATGCGCCTGGCTGGGTTTTAACCCGCCTACAACTAAGTCGGGGTTGTTGAAATAAATTTATTTATTTTCATCTCACTCCGCAAAAACACGCATTGCGGATCTTTATTGACACACACTCAATCTCGAGACGGCCAGACGACAACGTTCACTTACAAACGGAACTTGTATATATTTGTAGTGTTGAAATATGTTTCCTGGAAATCCTGTAATTACATTCATGCCACGGTCAATAAGAGATGAGCATCGTGTTTGTCAAATGATGGGTTACTTGACAATCAAATCAAATCAAAAACATTTTAAATTTCAAATTGAACTGAACTGAAATGAAATTGAAAATTTATTTCAAAACCGACCATTAGTAGGCACTTTTGAATAGTCAAATGTCGGTCAGTCCAAGAAATGGGAAGCTAAATTGCACGTTCCAAAGCGTAGATCTCTATGGAGAAGAACGTGCAAGGAACTCCATGGACACTCTTTTTAAATCATAATATGAGTTACATAGATCATGGTTACATACTTCTTGTTGCTTCTAATATGTGAGCACAATGTAGTTAAATAATAATAATATATATTTAAAAAAAAGCCAATTAAAAATAGAAACTGAATTAAGCCATTGGCAGCTAAGAGGTGACCAGTCTCAACCGATAGCACCCGTTCACGGGCATGACACGTGCATCACAGCTGCTCTTTAAAATGGTTGAGCTGCCGCACTCAGCTCAACCATTTTAAAGAGAACCGAATGACCCAATAACACGTCCCACCATCAGCGAGACATTTGAGAACTTGTCGAGTAACTAATCATTTGTGACCTAGGCCTCCCCCAGTGTCGCCACAACGGGTCGTGGGGCTCATTGGTCCATGACCGCGGTCCCTACTTCTACCTATAGGTGAATGAAAGGTGAAAGAAAAAATAATTATTTTTTGGAGTAATATTTTGGGACCACCAGGAAAAAGACCTTTTTACACCACCTGCTCGATAATGTCGTTTTACACGTCATACAAACCTCACTTAAAGCAAGTCATTATATGCCTAGGGAGATAATGCAGTATGGCCGATCCCTAGGGAATAATGAGATTTGAATTTGGAGCATCAAGAATCGTCAACATTGTGAATTAAAATGTAGGCGCATCGAACAAGTTGACTCGAAATTCAAACCAAAGAGTATGTAATCACTATGATTCAAACTGGCCACTAACAAAAAAACGAAAATAGAATAAAACGTTCTACTGACGACACGGGAGCATTATAGAAAATTGAAACTATAGAATCTTGGAGTAGTGAATTTTGTTTGTTTGATGAACTTGTAAATATAATACTTATATTTCTCTAATATATGATTTGGTCGACCAAATTGTCTTTTAATTATCTCACAGATGGTGTAAAAAGTAGAGTATGCAACACGGGGATAAAGCTGTCTTTGTCTTGGGCGGCTTAAATTCCTCACTTCACTCAGGTTTCTTTATTAACTCCCTCGCAATGCTCGGGAGTTAATTTTATAAATCCCTCACTATCGTTCGGGATTAAAATCAGCAACCTTCGTTTCGTTCGGAATTCAACATGCCGCCCGCGACTTAAAGACACTGCTTTATCCCCTAGTCACATAAACTACTATTAATTCAGTTACCAAAAAAACTGTATCATCATTTCAGCCACAAGACGTTCACTCTTGGACATTGGCCTCCCCCAAATGTCGCCACATAAAACTGTATAAGTAATATATTTATTAGTGGTCCCAAAATACTACTACAATTTTTTTTTTATGTTGTATTAGTATTTTGGGGTTAAAAAGCTCCCACTACCTGTCACAGCGACCGGTCCTGTGCATCTCGCATCCATCGGATACCCGCGACCCTCACCAGGTCATCGGTCCACCTTGTGGGAGGCCTTCCAACGATGCGTATTCTGGTGCACAGTTGAAGTTATATAATAGTATTATGCAGAAAACGGAGAGACAAACTATTCATCATCATCCCAGCCTTTTTAATGTTCCCACTGTTGGGACTCAGGCCTCCTCTCTAGGAGAGGGAATGGGCCGTAATCCACTACGCGGCCGGCGGGCCCAGTGCGGGTTGGTGACTATTCAACATCATATAAATAAATTTTGTATGTATGTGTGTCTGTTATTTCTTTGCGCTTAAAGGACTAAACGGATTTGGAACCAGGGTAGATCATGTCCTGGCGTGGTAAAGGGTGAACCTATCAACACTAAAATATTATATAAGTACAGGTTTTGCTTTTTTGTTAGTGTTTTGGAGGTATGCGGAACAGAGAGTAAAGTCCCGCAAACCTCCGTTGAAAAGGGAGGATCCTCCGACCAGACAGATGTTATTGTCTGGTGAGCGACTGCCCGATAGATTATTTTGGGCTGTCGTATATGTTCAAATCGCGCGGAGAACTTTGATTGTGCGATGCAGGATTTCGTACTTTCTTCGTAGTTCTTATGTGGCGCCATAGATGTCGCTACAGTGTGTTTCTAAATTTTTTTCATTAATAAAAAGCTGCTTTATTCCTGAGTAATAGCCCTTAACTAAGCCTTAACAAAAGCTAGTCAATCACAAACAGATACTCGTCATTGATATAACCGTCTCAATACACGAAGAACACGAAAAGATGTCCAAATATCTACCGGGCTTTTGAATTTGTTACATAACAACTGTCATTTCTAAAATGCGACAGCAATCGTTTCGTTACCACAAACTTTACACATTCATTACAAAGTTTACTCGTTTCAGGCACACATTACCACATAGTAACTATTACGTGTTCTGTAAACAGACGTCTATTACTGAACTTTCTCTGCGGACTGCAAAAATGGCGAAAACTGCAGTGGTACTGCAGGATTAGAAGTACAGCATAGTCGGCCTCATAATGTTCCCATTGTTGGGACACAGACCTTCTCTCTAGGAGAGGGAATGGGCCGTAATCCACCACGCGGGCCCAGTGCGGGTTGATGGATGTCACATGTCTTTGAATTTTTGGTTCTAGGACATGCCGCTTCACGATATTTTCCTTCACCGTTTTGAGAGCAATAGTGATGAAATAAATTACACAAAGTAATGCGCCTGGCTGGGTTTCAACCCGCGACCTACAACTTGTAAGTCGGGCCGTTACTACTCGGCGACCACTGCACACTGCACTGCAGTACCTATGCAGGTGAAAACATTAAATCTTTGGGGAATAGTAGTTACTAACAAGACTTGGCTCCTAAACTACTAATACGTGTACAATTTACTAACGTACAAAATGCAGTACAATTACCGTCACGGATCTTGAGCGCTCGGCGTCAGAGTGGGGATCGCTTTGCGCATTCCATACATTGGCGAGCCAATCGTCGTCGTTGTTAGATACATGCAGTAAGAGCAAGGAACGAATCATAATTGACGTCTATGACGCGATGGCGCGGCGACCCAATCACTGACACTCCCCGCCCCCGCGTCTCACTTCGCACCACTAAAGAGACCGAATATTAAAATTTGACTTCTGCGCAACTTGAAGCCAGCGCTCAGGATCCGTGCCGGCAATTGTACCAGCCATTACCAAATTTTTGTCAGTAGCATCAGCCGAATTAGAGTATATTGACCTGCAAGCTAAAACCTGCACAGTATATATTTTTTCTTTTTCCAAGAACAACTTTCTCGATACACCCAAATGTTCTCGATAAACACACAAACTTATTGAGTTGTGAACTTGTGTGTGTATTTTTAATTAGAACACCAACGTAAATGAGGTCTGAGAACACCACTATGCTTCTCTTGTGTTGTTTCATGGTTCCTACAGATAATGACAATATACTTTTATTTATATTATTCAATATGAATAGGTTACTTCCAACTTCTAACTTCTAGTCCAGATGAAAAAATGGTCAATCGCCAGTCAATGATAAAAAAAGCGGCGTAATAACGCGTTGCACTTGTCTGCTGGAGTCGTCATGCCGAGATAAAAATATTGATCTTTCATCTGTCAAGAAGTTAGTGCAGGCTGCGGGGTTTAAAGATGTCTATAACAAGTGATGATTGCCTCCTAACGCAGTTGTTACACAAAGAAGAGAGGCTGCAGATTCTTTGAAGGAGTTAAGTTAGAACTACAGCTGCCACCACGGATATTGAACGTTCGGCGTCAGAGTGGGGATCGCTTTGCGCATTCCATAAATTGGCGAGCCAATCGTCGTCGTTGTTAGATACATGCTGCAAGCGCAATGAACGAATCACGAGTGTCGTCTATGACGTGATGCGCAGCGAGCCAATCACTGACGCTCCCCGCCCCCGCGTCTCACGTCGCCCTACCAGAGACCCGAGTTTTTTGACTTCTGCGCAACTTGAAGCCAGCGTTCAATATCCGTGGTGGCAGCTGTACATTGCTAACACGTGTGCCACACACGCCGATCTGGGAGCGTCGGTCTCCATACATTTTATATGGAAACTAGACTTGTAGAGCTACACTAGATCCACGCCACGCGACGTCGTTCTCCGTACAAGTCAGGCGTGGTCCAAGTGTGCGTCCGTTTAAAGCAGTTCTAGCTTTACCGTAACCATCAGAGAAAAAGGTAACTGTAAGATCACTATGAATTTTAGTCAGTAAAAGTCTGACACTCCCTCCCGCAGCACTCAGAGCGGGAGAAGAAAGGAGAGGGGGACCAAATAAAATACAAATGGATTGTGTAAGGATATAATAAAGGGAATAGTCAACGACTCCATGACGGCTGATGCAGAAGATAAAGACGTTACAACTGGAACAGAGAACGAAGACCAGAACTTGGTAGCAGGAACTGATTTCTCGGAACTACGCGCGACTCCTGGATAATAATAATATTCCACAACTATCACACAACGCCGTCTAGTCCCAAGCTAAGCAGAGCTTGCGTTATGAGTACCTAATAGACTAATGATAAACATGCTTATATATTTCTAAATAGGTACATACATTTATCGATAAATTACACACAGACACCGAACAAATGATTATGCTCATCACACAAAAATTTGTCCTGGGTGGGAATAGAACCCACGGCCTCCGGCATAGCAGTCAGGGCCACTAACCACTAGACCAACAGGCCAGTCAATGTTATTGTTATTCCATTAACAGATTACTATGCCATATTTAGTGTTTTCATTTAACAAAGAAGCAGACAGATTATTCCCCGATTAACGTAATCAGAATCGATCAGTGTCTATTACAAAACAAACAAATGCAAATGCAGCGTAAACAGGCTATAAATAAATGTATGACACACCGCAGCACGGACTACATTTAGCGTTATTTACACGAATCGAGATTCTCGACCGTCGAGACATCCCGAGGCGAGAGATCCTATGTCACATTCGTATCCCAATCTCGTTTACAAAAAAAAAACCGACTACAAAAAACACTAAAACGACCAAAATAACTTTCAATTTCGGAAGTCGGTGTTTGTGGTATTGTTTGTTTGTTATTTAATTAATAACGACTTCCGAAATTAAAGTTATTTTGATCGTAGTCAGTTAGACAGATCGGTCAGTTCCACTTTATCAAATGTTACTATTTGATTGTAGATGCTTGAGTTTTCGATGAAAATATCCACCAATTTACTATATGGTAATGAATATTTTTTTTAAAAGAGTAAACATGGATTTTCTTGCCGGTACTTATCCATAGGAAATGTCCAATTGGAAATTGAATAACCCTAAGCGCACACTAGGCGACACGCAACAGCGACACTCGGCGACTAGACGCGACGACAGGCTGCGGCCGACAATTTCATAAATGTTGTTCAAAGCTTCGCGCACTTGGCGTCAGAGTCGCGGAGTCGCGACGACAAGCTAGGGGCGTCGCGCGTGCTCGCTACTTGACACGTCTTGTTCACGCCGTGCACGTTCACACACGACGACAGTCGCGCGACGCTCTGCGTTGCATAGCTTCCTGCACGACGACGTCTGTCTTACGACTAGTCGCCAACGCTAGCGACAGCTCCGCGTCTAGTACTCTAGTCGCGGCGACAAGACGCCAAATGCAAACGACAACGCCTTGACAAGACGTGGCGACAAGACGTGGCGACAAGTCGCCTAGTTTGCGATGGCCTTTAATTGAATTAAGGAATTGGCTTCTGACGTTTTATAAGTGCCGATGTAGGTCTATGTGAAATAAAATGATTTCGAGATTTTTTGTAGGCGTACAAAAAAATAACTCAATATCATTTATTTTAATCACGAGGATTGAAATAACATCAAACGTTAATCTGATCTGGCAATTTTTAGTTAGCCATATCATGAAGTGACCAATTCTAAGATTTGACTACGACATAATATCTTTAAATAGATGATGTTTATGAAAACCCGACTGTTTACTACAACATATATGTCCATTTTAACAGATGTAATGGCTATTCTCGACTTTCGGAATTGCCAGTACGTATAATGTCACTATTATTGTGTGTTATATCGCTTACTTATAGCATAGCATAGTCCGCCTTATAATGTTCCCAATGTTGGGACTCAGGCCTCCTCACTAGGAGAGGGATGGGCCGTAATCCACAACGCGGGCCCAGTGCGGGTTGGTGGATGTCGTAATCCGTCAGTTTACACAAGAAGAGTTTCTTGCCTCGCACAAGCGATATGATATGAACTGACCGATTATGGAATCGACTTTGATTATACCTATATTAACGAGTTTACTGTCTGTTCGCCCACGGGGTTTTATTTCAAACATGTTTCCTGTATTAATGGAATTATTAAACTCGCCACAGGACATAAAAGTTCTGCGTATGTTTTACGTATCGTTACGTTTTATGTTATTATGGAGAAATGCGAAAGGTTCCTAGGAAGTGCCCTTTTGTGTATGGAAAATACATTTATAGACTGCGCATGATACTGTTTTATGTATGTTCCTTAGATGGCAGAGTTTATTACTTCAACAGCAGCAGATTAACTGATTCGTTGGATTATGAAAATAACAGCTGTGACCACAGAACACAGGAATCATACATCTTCTGTTCTGTGGTTGTGACATCTATTCTTATAATAAATCTGTAGAAGTGAAAATTCTGTACATTGAAAATATCAAAAAAATAAATTTCAGGGGGTGTTACTAGACCGACACCGAACCCAAAAATGTGATTAAAAATTTTTGTCTGTCTGTCGGTTTGTTCAGGCATAACGAAAAACTACCAGTTCGATTACAGTGAAACTTGGTATAATTATTCTTTAATATCCTGGGCACTTTTTATCCCCGAAAAGTATATACAATAAAAAACAAACTTAATTTTGCGGTTCGATCCCTAGACCCGATTACAGTACCAACCGCAAATAATAATCTCGCCATACAATTTAATGGACTATCACACACGACGAAGATAATAAATAATTTAAACTAATATAATAAAGAGATAAAATTTGTTTTATTTTTTTTATTTTTTTGTTTGTACGAGGTAATCTCTGGAAGTACTGTTCCGATTGCTAATTTTTTTTACCGATAGAAAGCTGCTGTATTCCTAAGTGACATAGGCTATATTTTATGTACGCAGGCACAGACTAACACACCAAATTCCTTATTACCTATTCCCATTTCCCTCAATACTGGGTTATTTGAAAAACACTGGCAACCTCTTAGGACTATTACTAATATCATAAACAACAACATTAGTTCTATCAATTTATATGTATATCGGGCGGCGAGGTGCTTGATGCGCTTGCGTCGCGTCATACAGACGTAGCAGGTAGGTTAGCAAAATACAGAGTTGAAATGTGTAAGATTTTTTTATGTTTCCTTGTTTGTGGTAGGTAATCTCTGAAAGTACTGGTCCGATTACTAATTTATTTTTATTTTTATTTATTTATTTATTTAAACTTCATGTACAATAGTGGTACATAGGCGGACTTAATGCCACAAGGCATTCTCTACCAGTCAACCTTTGGGTTAAAAAAGACAACACTGTGTTTTTATCGATAGATATGTTCTTTATTCCTGAGTGACGTTGGCTATTTTTTTAGTACGCGGGCGAAGTCGCGGGCAAAAACTAGTCTCTTATAAAATATCAGTCAGCTGCGTGATAATCCTCCCGACCGATGCGTCTGCACAACAGTAATCCTAGTGATTGAAGCTAACGACATAATAAAAGTAAATGGACTCGCTTCCCTACCCAATACTTATACGGGTTTAATGGCGCAATGACACCTTTTAGTACGCAAACCAGTTTTGTATTTCAACTTTTTAGAGTTCCGTACTCGAAGGGTGCTAATAGGACCCTATTACTGAGCCTCCACTGTTTGTCCGTCTGTCAGCGGGCTGTATTTCATAAACCGTAAGAGGTAGAGATAGAGAGCTGAAATTTTCACAGAATGTGTGTTTCTAGAAGAAAGAAAGAAGAAAGGAAACATGTTTATTCCGCCTAAATAGACGCACAAATCATTACAATATCAATATATAAAATACAAAAGCCAGTATCCCTAGTCAGGCCATGTGTGTATCGAGCATAACAATATTGCACCTTGTAACCAATTTGTTTCTAATTTTTTATTGCCGCTACAAAGCCAAAACATAAAAAAAATCCTGTATAAAAGAAACTTTATTGTGACGGCGTTTTCTGCTCGATTTTAATATTGTAGTGCGGAACCCTCAGTGTGCGATTCCGATTCGCATTTGCCCGATTTTTTTTATATATACCGATGGTTTTTGTTACGGTGTTCACTAATAGAAAAAGTGATAAATAACCATCCTGGCGAGTTGCTTTATATCATAAACATAACCGTTTCTTGACTAATGTAAGTTACACGACCTACAGTATACTTAGGGGATTACAACTATTACAAGCACGATCTCATGTTAGTTTATTACAAAATATAAGCTTATAATTATGTTCAATTTAATTGCTTACGTACGTGCTCAGCTAGAATTTTACGACTAGTCTACAAATAATCCTGCCGGTTAATAAATTGGCGAGCTTGTTGAAAATATTCTTACGTATTATAAAACTAAGGCAAAACGCAATAGAGAGTTGCGTCTGTCTGTCTGTTCGCGATAAACTAAAAAACTGCTGATCAGATTTTCATGCGGTAGTCCACGAATACCTAATGAGTTATTCATGAGGAAGGCTGCCGAAGGTATGCAGATTGCATTTTAGGAAGTGTGCGCAGGAATTGCATGACTTGATTCCGCCGTCTTGTTTCTACCATCGGACAAACCGATGCACGGCAAGTATTCACCCTTACGTTGTTGAAACATCTACGTTCCGGACTAAGCGTTTCGCCTCGTCATTTATACCGCGTACATCGAAGGACTGGAACAGTTTGCCTGCTGCGGTCTTCCCATCTGATTATAATTTAGGTGTCTTTAAGGCTAGAGTGAATAGGCTCTTAATAAACAAGTGCGCCTCACCATCAACGATTGCATCACTGCTTACCATCAGGCGGGATCGCAGTTAAGTACTAGTTTATAACAGATAAAAAAAAAGGATTAGGTGTATCATTCCATCTACACTAATATAATAAAGAGGTAGTTTGTTATTTTGTTTATAGGAGGTAATCTCTGGAAGAACTGGTCCGAATGCTAAAATTTTTTCACCCATAGAAAGCTGCTTTATCCCCGAGTGACCCATGCTATATTTTATGTACGCAGGCGAAGCTGCAGGCAAAATCTAGTGCAAAAAAAAAGTAAAAAAATTGCACTCCGGGAGTGCCGGCAGAAGTGAAAACTTGATTATTAACGTTGAGCATGTTTGATATTTTGGAATGGTTAGGGAATAATTTTGCACCAATTGCTTTATCAGTATAAAAGTACTATCATTTATGTGGTAGAATACAATATTCATTTATTGCGCTATCGTACACAAACATGACAATTTATATTACATTAAAAATTTAACACTTTATAACTATTACAATTATTTTACATTAAAAAGTTTATCTCTCCGAAAAACTACTGAGGTGTCAAGGGACACCCGGATGGAACGAAGTTCCGTTCTGGCTTGCTTTCTATAAGAGAGAGAAAGAGAGAAAGACAGAGAAACATGCGCACGCCGCACGGCTTACAATAGCTTACTATAGAAAAAGTGTCGTTACAACTTTTCGTGAGAATTTTTTCCGTCTAGCCAATACAATATAACTAAAAAATACTATCCTATTTTATGTACATTTTGACAGCACTATTTCAACATCTTCGAAACCATGAAAACGACACTCATGACGAAAAAGTTGATAATTTCTGACATCCGCCATCTTAGATTTACATTTTGACAGCACTATCGGCTTCAACAACCTCGAAAACCATGAAAAAGACACCCATATCGAAAAAGTTGATAATTTATTGCGGCCACCATCTTAGATTTAAATTTTGACAGTACTATCGGTTTCAACACCCTCGAAAACCACGAAAACGACACCCATGAGGAAAAAGTTGATAATTTCTTGCAGCCGCCATCTTGGATTTACATTTTGACAATACCATCGGTTTCAACAGCCTTGAAAACCATGAAAACGACACCCATGACGAAAAATTTAATAATTTTTTGCAGCCGCCATCTTGGATTTATATTTTGACAGTACTATCGGTTTCAACACCCTCGAAAACCATGAAAACGACACCCATGACGGAAAAGTTAACAATATCTTGCAGCCGCCATCTTGGATTTACATTTTGACAGTACTATCGGTTTCAACACCCTCGAAAACCACGAAAACGACACCCATGACGAAAAAGTTGATAATTTCTTGCAGCCGCCATCTTGGATTTACATTTTGACAGTACCATCGGTTTCCACGCCCTCGAAAACCATGAAAACGACACCCATGACGGAAAATTTGATAATTTCTTGCAGCCACCATCTTGGATTTATATTTTGACAGTACCATCGGTTTCAACACTCTCGAAAACCACGAAAACGACACCCATGGCGAAAAAGTTGATAATTTCTTGCAGCCGCCATCTTGGATTTACATTTTGACAGTACCATCGGTTTCCACGCCCTCGAAAACGATGAAAACGACACCCATGACGGAAAATTTGATAATTTCTTGCAGCCACCATCTTGGATTTATATTTTGACAGTACTATCGGTTTCAACACCCTCGAAAACCATGAAAACGACACCCATGACGGAAAAGTTAACAATTTCTTGCAGCCGCCACCTTGGATTTACATTTTGACAGTACTATCGGTTTCAACACCCTCGAAAACCACGAAAACGACACCCATGACGAAAAAGTTGATAATTTCTTGCAGCCGCCATCTTGGATTTACATTCTGACAGTACCATCGATTTCCACGCCCTCGAAAACCATGAAAACGACACCCATGACGAAAAATTTGATAATTTCTTGCAGCCGCCATCTTGGATTTACATTTTGACAGTACCATCGGTTTCCACGCCCTCGAAAACCATGAAAACGACACCCATGACGGAAAATTTGATAATTTCTTGCAGCCACCATCTTGGATTTATATTTAGACAGTACCATCGGTTTCAACACCCTCGAAAACCACGAAAACGACACCCATGGCGAAAAAGTTGATAATTTCTTGCAGCCGCCATCTTGGATTTACATTTTGACAGTACTATCGGTTTCCACGCCCTCGAAAACCATGAAAACGACACCCATGACGGAAAAGTTGATAATTTCTTGCAGCCACCATCTTGGATTTATATTTTGACAGTACTATCGGTTTCAACACCCTCGAAAACCATGAAAACGACACCCATGACGGAAAAGTTAACAATTTCTTGCAGCCGCCACCTTGGATTTACATTTTGACAGTACTATCGGTTTCAACACCCACGAAAACCACGAAAACGACACCCATGACGAAAAAGTTGATAATTTCTTGCAGCCGCCATCTTGGATTTACATTCTGACAGTACCATCGATTTCCACGCCCTCGAAAACCATGAAAACGACACCCATGACGAAAAATTTGATAATTTCTTGCAGCCGCCATCTTGGATTTACATTTTGACAGTACCATCGGTTTCCACGCCCTCGAAAACCATGAAAACGACACCCATGACGGAAAATTTGATAATTTCTTGCAGCCACCATCTTGGATTTATATTTTGACAGTACCATCGGTTTCAACACCCTCGAAAACCACGAAAACGACACCCATGGCGAAAAAGTTGATAATTTCTTGCAGCCGCCATCTTGGATTTACATTTTGACAGTACTATCGGTTTCCACGCCCTCGAAAACCATGAAAACGACACCCATGACGGAAAAGTTAACAATTTCTTGCAGCCGCCACCTTGGATTTACATTTTGACAGTACTATCGGTTTCAACACCCTCGAAAACCACGAAAACGACACCCATGACGAAAAAGTTGATAATTTCTTGCAGCCGCCATCTTGGATTTACATTTTGACAGTACCATCGATTTCCACGCCCTCGAAAACCATGAAAACGACACCCATGACGAAAAATTTGATAATTTCTTGCAGCCGCCATCTTGGATTTACATTTTGACAGTACCATCGGTTTCCACGCCCTCGAAAACCATGAAAACGACACCCATGACGGAAAATTTGATAATTTCTTGCAGCCACCATCTTGGATTTATATTTTGACAGTACCATCGGTTTCAACACCCTCGAAAACCACGAAAACGACACCCATGGCGAAAAAGTTGATAATTTCTTGCAGCCGCCATCTTGGATTTACATTTTGACAGTACTATCGGTTTCAACACCCTCGAAAACCACGAAAACGACACCCATGACGAAAAAGTTGATAATTTCTTGCAGCCGCCATCTTGGATTTACATTTTGACAGTACTATCGGTTTCCACGCCCTCGAAAACCATGAAAACGACACCCATGACGGAAAATTTGATAATTTCTTGCAGCCACCATCTTGGATTTATATATTGACAGTACCATCGGTTTCAACACCCTCGAAAACCACGAAAACGACACACCCATGGCGAAAAATTTGATAATTTCTTGCAGCCGCCATCTTGGATTTATATTTTGACAGTACCATCGGTTTCCACGCCCTCGAAAACCATGAAAACGACACCCATGGCGGAAAATTTGATAATTTCTTGCAGCCACCATCTTGGATTTATATTTTGACAGTACTATCGGTTTCAACACCCTCGAAAACCATGAAAACGACACCCATGACGGAAAAATTAATAATTTCTCTCAGCCGCCATCTTGGATTTACATTTTGACAGTATTATCGGTTTCAACACCCTCGAAAACCACGAAAACGACACCCATGACGAAAAATTTGATAATTTCTTGCAGCCGCCATCTTGGATTTATATTTTGACAGTACCATCGGTTTCAACGCCCTCGAAAACCATGAAAACGACACCCATGACGAAAAAGTTGATAATTTCTAGCAGCCGCCATCTTGGATTTATATTTTGACAGTACCATCGGTTTCAACGCCCTCGAAAACCATGAAAACGACACCCATGACGAAAAAGTTGATAATTTCTTGCAGCCCCCATCTTGGATTTACATTTTGACAGTACCATCGGTTTCAACACCCTCGAAAACCATGAAAAAGACACCCATGACGAAAAAGTTGATAATTTCTTGCAGCCGCCATCTTGGATTTATATTTTGACAGTACCATCGGTTTCAACACCCTCGAAAACCATGAAAACGACACCCATGATGAAAAAGTTGATAATTTCTTGCAGCCGCCATCTTGGATTTACATTTTGACAGTACCATCGGTTTCCACGCCCTCGAAAACCATGAAAACGACACCCATGACGGAAAATTTGATAATTTCTTGCAGCCGCCATCTTGGATTTACATTTTGACAGTACTATCGGTTTCAACACCCTCGAAAACCATGAAAACGACACCCATGACGAAAAATTTGATAATTTCTTGCAGCCGCCATCTTGGATTTATATTTTGACAGTACCATCGGTTTCAACACCCTCGAAAACCATGAAAACGACACCCATGACGAAAAAGTTGATAATTTCTTGCAGCCGCCATCTTGGATTTATATTTTGACAGTAAAAGTGTCGGTACAATTTTTCGTGAGAATTTTTTCCGTCTAGCCCCCTTTCACAACGCGCGATAAGGGATAGCTGTCTACTCTCCATCCGTCTTACGCTTTTTCGATCAGGTCACGTGTCCTGACGCGGAGTTTAAGATTTTATACCCATTAGGTACAGAAAAAGTGCTCAACGCCGCTAAAGTTTTCACTTCAAAAAAAAGTAAAGTAAATATCTGTAACAACTGAGCGGAGCTGGAACAGGTTGATAGTAAACATTTATATTCATACTATCTTCTGCCTGCGGCTTCGCCTGCGTGGAAGTAGAATTCTCCATACATTTCATCCATTTGTTCTGTGTCTGGGTGTAATTTATCTATATTATGTATGTATTTAGAAATATATAAGTAAGTTTATCAGTTGTCTAGTACTCATAACACAAGCTCTGCTTAGCTTGAGACTAGACAGCGTTGTGTGATATTCATAAAATCGACAGAAATAATTTACTATCACTACTTATCGTTCATTATTGTAAAAGTAATCACCAGTAATAGTAACAATTAAAATGATTACTTTTGGCATTTGCTAAGTAATCGATTTTTTCGTAAACCAAATTTTTAAATCACACAAAATCATTTGAAATCATTTTTTCATGAAAATTCAATTTGAACCAATTACATTCCGTAGGTAAATCCGATAAACCGAATTCGGGGCACAAATAAATAATAAGAAACGTGACACAAATCAATGCGAATAATGTTGCCCGTCTCAATAAAAATTGGATTACTGTCAAGTAGTGATGGGACGATACAACGAATTGGGACAGCGTTTTATCGATAGAAAATCGACTTGTATTTTCGTAACGTATTTTAACTAAGTAGTTTTTTAAGAAAACAGTTTCATTAGGTAAATTATTAGAATTTATATTATGTAATATTTTGAATAATTAACTTATACTGTATTGAAAATTCACTGAAATCGCTCAAATAGCATTCCATATCACTCAAAATCTACACTGCATTTTACCTAAGCTTATCGGGTAGCATTCTCTAAAGTTAACCTTCAAGTTACTACCTCTGAAAGTCTATGCCGTCTAAGCCGCGTCCATCACGCGGTGCGTGTACATATTTTCTCAAATTGATGTAATAATAAGTAGCAAATGTCACGCAACGTTTGGTCACGAAAGCTTCGCGACGAGATTGACATGCTCCGAAAAACGATCAAAGTACTACGATATTGAGGAAATCGGTTATTTATATAATGTTATGAACAAGCGGGTTTGGAAAACCAGGTCATTGTGGTTCTTGGCAGAAATGGAAAGTACGTAGGATGTACCTACTCGTGTGAGATATAAGAAAGATCGAGTGTTTACTAGCTGCTCATCTAAGCGAGACTAAATAACAGAATTAGCCCAATTTATCGCTTCAATAGACATAATGAGCTATTCATTATGTAATCTTTACATCTAATAAGATATTGCTTTACACATCATGATAAGACGTTAACTTCTCATATGGATACGTCTATAAATATCTTTCTTCGTGCATTATTTTAAACACTTTGTAGTGCCTAATCAAATATCAAATGTCAACACCCACTGAAATTTTAAAAACAATAAAGAAACTAGAAATATAAAAATGTTAATGTCATATTCCATTCAACGATGCAGCGAAACAAAAAAATAAAAATTCAAAAATCGAATCATAACAATGCCAAATTAAAATAAAAAATTCAAATCAAAAAGAGAACAATACGAAATGACGGCCCCTTTAAACTCGTTTTCAATGCAGCTTCACACTGGCTGGCTTAAAGACCTCTGTTACTAATTGGAGCGCTCAGGTGTTTGACCCAACACTATTGTATGCAGTTTACCGTCAGTGAGACTATCGCGAATGCAGTGACAAACAATACGTGCATTTTCTAACGCACAAAAACATCACGCGAACATTTATGTAATTACTGTTTTGTTAACTGTTGCATTCATTGTGAAGGTTTTTCGTGTTTTCATTTACTTGTTCGTTTTGATTGGCATCTTTTCTCATTATTGTTTTGAATTTGAAGCGAATTTTTTTTTTTTTACACTTAAAAATATTTCAATTGTTTATTCTGCACAGATCTTTGTCTATGCAAAATAATCAGAATAGATCTGGATATTAATCTGTCGGTGTCAAAAACTAAAAACGAAAACCAGAAACATCGGCTTCAGAAATTAGTTTTTTATTATAATATCTTGAGAAGTATTGATTTATTCTACTTATCACATATTTATTTTCTATACAATGTACATATCATACCTTCGGCCCTTATTTTATCACTTGTGAATAATTGCAAAAAGTACGACATGCCAAAATGCATTAAAAAAATCTTGTTAACAACTCGCCTAAAACAACTATCGATATCGTAGACAATTTTTTTTATCTTTATTAAGGAGCTTTGTCACAATATTGACCATGTCGCTCCATCATAGTCAAATTTAATGAAAAGGAAAAAAAATTGGGGCAACATAATTCAGAGCAAGACCATTACAATAATGCAAGACCATTTTGAATGCAGAAAATCTTAAAATGGATCTCTTGTAATAAACAATTGGAAATGTACTTTGGTTTTACCGAAGTTGCGACTGATTTGTGACTTTAAAGCCAAAATCCTAGTATTCAAACAAAATACTTTAAAAAGACGAGTTATCCTCATTTACTCATGATAGCTTCATATTTACTGAACTCCCTATTTCTTTAGCTATTCAGATTTGCAAGCGGAGTTTTCTGCAGACGAAATCTAGGCCAGTCCCGCCTTTTGTGCACCATGCAGATGATCTCAGTGACTTCGATAGAGCTCGTGGTAATTCCACTTAACCCACAAAGAGCCGTGCTCAAGTGTTTAAGAACTGAGAACTAGTTTAATTTAAAAAGTAGGTCCCCCTACTATCTTGGAGCGTGGTGAGTTGGTATATCGTCCTACACTAAGATTGTATGTCTCACATAAACCACTAATATCGCTGGAGGGCAAAGACTCATCACATAGTCTTTTGTAAATAACGTAGGTTTTAGTAAGCTGGTAAAAGTAGTAGTAAGTTTCATAAGGTGTTCTAGAATCAAGGTCTTAAATAGTTTACAGTTCTTCTTCTATTCTTCCTTTTTATATCTGATCCTCAGTAAAGCTTCCGAAAGAGTGGGACTTAAAATAAACATGAAGACTTAATGTTGTCGTGAAATAGAAAGGCTACTTCTTCCCACGAAATACATTACGATGTGGTGATGGGGCAGTTCGCAACTTAATTCCCCCGACCCCCAGAAATATGTGGGATAAGGGCAGGCGTTAAGAACCAAAATCATATAATTTTGATTGACTTATATGATTTTGACTGCTGATAATTTCCCAAACTTAACTTTGATTTCTTAATTTGGCATTGAAGTAGAGTTTGAGTGGTTTAACTCAATTTGTTCAATTTAGAAATCCGGCCTTAGTCAAGTATTCGTAGTTCAACTTCGTTCTTAGTTAGTAGTAGTTAGTATTCTTGAGTGTATTTTGTCTACTCTTTCACTAAAATTATATTTTTAATATTACCTACGTACCGAATTTAAAACTCATGTATAATATTATGTAGTTAGCGAAATATTTAATTAAATTTCAAGAAAATTGAGAAACTTAAAAATTCAAGCGTAAATACGATATTTACATTATTTCGAGGGGACAAGCGACTACGGGAAAAAATAACGTTCCAATATCGAAAAAGATTGCAGTATGTTGTTTATACTTTACGAGGAAAAGGCAAAAAGACCCATCTTTTACCAGGAAGTACTCCATTTTATACTTCCCTTTAGGTTATTACAACAGGAATCCCAAGTAATTATTTTCTTGTGCCCGTTTTTGTCCAGACAGGAAACCAGCTTATAAGTGGTCCACTTCCCGCTGCGAAGTGTCGTGGAAATGCATTGTTTAACCATAACTAATGTGTAAGTGGCAAGCAGTATGCGTATACAGGTCGTTTCAAACTTAATGGCGGTTCTAAAGTTCGCTTTTCATTGCGCGGCATCCCACTCCTTATTCCTCATAATCATTTCAGTCGCAAGACATCCACAGCGGGACATAGAATCGCCACAACGACCGGTTTTGTGCGTTTTGCATCCGTAAGATTTTTTTATTTGAAATAAACTAGTGCTTGACTGCGATTCGGTAAGCAGAGATGCAGTAGATGACGGTAAACGCAATAGTTTATTGAGATTATCACTCTTGCCTTGAAGATATCCAAATTTTAATCGAACGGGAAGACTGAAGCAGACAAATTGTTCCAGCAAGGACTGGAACGATGTACGACAGTCTATCAGATTCTTACGACCCTCACTAGGTCATCAGTCTACTTTGTGGGAAGTCTGCTAACGCTACGTCATGCGGTAAGCGGTTGTCAATCCAGAACTTTTTGGCCTTATCGACCATCTGTTCAACAATGTGCCCTGCGCACTACCACTTAAGTTTGGCGATTCTATTTCTCCTTACCTCTGCTGTCATATGAATTAGCTACTCCACAGCGAGTTGCTTCGTATTTCGAGCCGCCATTATGTTTCAATCTACCTGTAACTGTTGGTGACCCGGTTTGTACTACTACTACGTTTTATGTGGGAGGCAATGCTGTGGCAATACTACTAACTGTGGCTAGTGGCAAGCGATGTGTGAAGATGTTTACTGCCCACGTATGTCTACGTTTCGAGTTGCTTTTCTATTAGTTATTGGGATGAGAAAATACCTCTCGTCAACATTTACAGATACTTCCAGCAGATAATTATCCAAAACCGACCTGGAGAAAGTCATAGGGAATTATGTGGCACGCGAAGGCAGGGTCTTTGGCTGAGGTGACGGCTGAGGACTTGAGGAGGCCCATGCCCAACAGTGACCCAGTCGTTTTCATATACCGACTATTAGAGACACAATAGTAAGTCAATAACAGCGCGAACGCCGGCGTTCGCTTGGGGTTTATTGAATTAAACGATGCTTAAGAGTCATTTTAGAAGTTTATTTCTTAAGTGACATACATAAGAAATCTATCAAGAACGAATCGGACTCGCAATCTGTGGCTTCCGTACTAACTAAATAACTTACGTAAATAGTTAAATTCACGAATCTAGTCTCGAAGATTTTTCCGATTCTGAAAAAGTATTTTTTTCACTACAAACTCCATCATGTACCTATGTCGATCAAGCACCTCGTCAAGACCGGACGGCAACCCTAGCGCGACCGCCGAGCGTTGGTATGAAAAGTGAAGTACATACATAAGATTGACTTATGTATCTATCTATTTAATGTGCATGCTGAGAAACCACAAGGGGAGCTATTCTCAAAGCGGTTCTCTTTGAGCCAGTGCGTGCAATCACAAGCATAAATAAATAACCAATACAACATAAAAAAAGACATTCGCGTAACGACAGGTTATCATCCCATCGCTTAGGAGCTGCGCCCGCGCGTAACGACCATAACAGTCGGTGCATGTATGATCATGATATCGTGAGTGAGGGTAAGTACCTCGCGAAATGGCTTGAAGTGGGTAGTTGGAGATAAGATTACTTTCAAGGAGGCGTATCTAAGAATTATCCTTCTTTTTATTAGCTTCTTTGAAGTGACAGTGTTGAAGCCTGCTGGAGCGGTAAGATTGTTCGATTGTTCAAGGCCCTTGAGCGTTGCGTGCTACTGAAGGAAGACAGGTGGGTTTTAGTCAGTAAAAGTCTGACATCTGACACTTCCTCCTTCAATCCACACAGAGCGGGCGAATTTATTTAATCACTTTCAAACTCAAAATATAAGTATACATGTGGATGGATGGAGAAGTCGGCCAAAGAAAAGATGGATGGATTGTGTGAGAAATTATAAGAAAGAAAAGGTGACAGAGCAGAATGGAAGAAAATAAAAAGGGGACAAAGTCAGGAAGAAGAAGAAGAAAGCGATCTAAAAATTTAAACTATCTTTTTGAAATGCCATCCTTTACACACCCCTGCATCCGATAGCTCTAATGACCAAACTATTGAAGCTAAATGAAACCATATAAATGACAAACCTTAAAAGTACTATACAGATAACTACGGTGATAAACTACGATGAAAGCAAGCATGTTGAAGAAATCATGTCCTCCATATTGATAGCGAAGTTGACTGGAGGGAATATAAGTAGAAAACAAAATGAAATAATAAGGCAGAAAAGAACAAGCTTAAGTATTTCAATAAAACAATTATCTACATGATGAAAGCAAGAATTTTGAAGAAACTAAGTCCTACATATCGATAATAGGACGGTAGACAGAGAATAGAAGATGCAAATAAGGTCAGGAAGATGTTGAATCGGAAAAGAATCAGCTGATAATATCATTCAACACAATGAAGAATTTTTTTTAAAAAGAAATAAAACAACTGACGCCTCTTCCCAATCATCATGTTTTAGAAAGACCCTCCAGCAACACAAACATCTTCATTTTAGCTGAAAGACGTCCACTACTGGACATAGTCCTTTCCAAATGTCACCACAACCACCGGTCCTGTGCGTCTCGTATCCGTCGAATTCCCGTAACCCTCATCGTGACGGTCATCGGTCCACCTTGTGCTAGGCCTTCCAAAAAGCTGCGTCTTCCAGTACGAGGTCGTCACTCTGGAACCTTTCAATCCAACCGATCATCTATTCTACAAGCAATGTGCCCAACCGACTGCTATTTAACTTTCGGACTATGTTACTAATGGTGCTCATTGTGAGCGACCACATTTCAGAGAAAAATGTCATTACTGACAACTATTAAAAGTATCAAAGCCCAAAACACAACGAAGTTCGCTGGCTGCTATTTATAAACTCTAACCGATATAAAACGAGGTTATCATCAATAAATAAAAAGGATAATTATCTTTATCGGGCTTATAACCTTGACCGTATATTGTCATTTGTCGTTCAAGGCTTCTTGGGAGTGCTCGTGTTAACGACCTGGCTTCATATTGGCATCGCTCCCCGGGTGTTCAGTATAAATAGAATTTTTTATTTAGTGCTCCGGGTCAACACTTCTCAAATTCAAATTCAAATTTTGATAGTTTAATTTGAGCGCTTTCCTGTGTTTATTTTTGTACAATGTTTTATACCAAAGAACAAAGAACACTAAAATGAAATCCTTTTTTGGAATTTTATCAAAACTGGTTATTAATAGAAGCAGCATTAAGCACATTATATGTATTGGAATGAGGATGAATGGAGGCGAGACATCGATATTGCAATGCGCTAACATTTTTGAACGGTTGTAACCTAATGGCAGTGACTCACATTTCAGTTTGTGCATAATTTTTCTGTTATTTGACAGTTTTCCCTATTTCATTTTGTATTTGCGACTTTTGATAAAGTTAATTTCGGAAACTAATGAGTCAAGTACTCAATTGGAAAATGATTAAGCGCTCTTATTTCGAAATGTACTTGTTATCGTAAAATAGCTTTCATCAAAACGATCAAGCTGCGGATTACGATAACATTGTAGTAGGGTGCAGGAAGTTACTGATTTATTGATAACTTAAGTACTGATTTATTGATAAACATTAAAGATGGATGCATAACAGATGCGACTGTTGATTCGAAAGATATGTGCAAATCCGCGAGCATGTCTGTGTGTCATGTACGTAGTAGATCCAGTTCAATAGCATCGTAAAACCTGCAGATTTCTATTTATTATTGTAAGGCTGGACTTGACCACAATGGAAGTAACCTCTTGACTTTAAGATTGGTTCCCGAAGGTTGTAGCTATCAGGGAAGGAATTCCATAGCTGTAAGGAAAAATATGCTCCCAAAACGCTTTGAGTGTATAGGTGGGATGTACATTTAAAGAGAAGTTGTCTACCACTACGGAGAGGGCCTGTAAACTCATAGTAAAATCAATCTTTAGACTGACCTCATGTAAGTAACTAACCAAAACCATAAATAAATATAATTCCAAGAATCCAATGAACCCATTCTGATCGACACAGAACTACGTTCGCGTGTTAACGTAAACAAGTCCGATGCCGATGTATAGTAACGAAAGTGAAAAATTATCTGATCGTGATTACGTATACCCACTTTTACTTATAGACCGTCGCATGTTTCCTTCAGAATTTGCATGAGTGATTGCCATTAAACAAGTTTTTCATTGTTTCATCGACCCTGATTTAGAGGCCTTGGGTGATGTAAAGATATTAGCTAATGATGTTTTAACAACTGCCGTAGAAAACCTATAAGTGTTTAGGCTTCTAAACCTAAATCGCAAAAATCCGTGATTGCCAATGCAAAACCCACTATGGATGATGCTCAGGTAAATTTAGTACATACTCCCAAAGCTATTGTTTCATACCGTGATTTAGAGGCCTTGGATGATGTAAAAATATTGACTAATGATGTTTTAACAACTGCTATTGAAACCCTTTAAGTGTTAAGGCTTCTAAATCGTATAAATCCGAAGTCATTAATGCAAAACCTACTATGGATACAGCTAAGGTACATGTAGTACCTACATACTGCTGAAGCTAATAATACAGTATCGGTCGATAAAGAAAAAAAGTCAAACCGCCAACCCCTAAAGGGTTATCTGCAGTGTCGTCGCGAAAAAAGGTCGACACCGTCCGTCCGCAGTTACGTACCATCAATGTTATTTATAGCTACATTGTGTACTTACATTAGTTTATAGAACAATTGTGGATGATACAAGTTTATTTTGTTTTTGTTAATATATTTTCTTATTGAACACCGGATCATACCTGTCTTTTTCTCTGTTACATTTATCTATTTTTTGTCTAGTTATGTCTTGAACTTGCATAGCATCTTTTCTTACATATTTGCTCGATTTAAGTTTGACCCTCACCTTCCTAGTTCATACCATTTAAATTTTAAAGTTCAATATTGTCAAAGCAACCGCCTGTTGATACTAAACGCTTCTATCCTGCATAGACGGTATACATACATATACATCCGTCGCCGTCTGCCAAGATGGGAGAGCCCACTAGATCGATACGACGCACCGTCTTGGGGGAACGGGAGACGCAAGTAATCCCATTCCAAACACGGATTCAAAACGGTAGTTATAGGATAGATTTATGTTAAGTCAAGCAACGCATCCTAGGTCCGTTCGGATGCGATTTTAATTATGTAAATATAGTGTCTAAATGTAACATGTTCATCAAGACAATATCTACATATATTAATAATGGCGAAAACCGCATCAAAATAAATCAGGTAGAGATTTGTGGGCATAGACGAATTAGGAAAGAAAGAAATAGAATAAAAATAGGGAAAAAAAAATAGAATAGGAAACTTCGATCAATAATAGTACTAATTGATCGAAGATAGGAAAGAGAAAAAGATGCTAGGATAAATTAAAATTAAATTCAATTAATGAGACAGGATTTTGAAAAGAAGATTGATAGGTTTGACAGAAGTATAATTAAAAAATGCAGTGAAATTGAGACTTATAGTCGAGTTCCTTTCCACGGAAGATAGGAAAGCTAAATCGGGAAATGGGTTACCCAATGATGTGCGTAAGCTAGGCCTGCAACCTGTCAATTCTAACAAGTCTAACATGTTTAAACTCATAATGTATTTAGATCATGTCTGCCTAATGTGTTTGAATGAACAGCGGAAGCTCATTCTTATCACTTGATGGGAAAACAATGAAATCATCAAATTATAGATATACACAATTTAATGATGAAGAGTGTGTAACAAACCGTCAGAAAATGTGTAGTAACGTGTTATTGCAATAAAGTATCAAGCAGACAGGACGGCTAGGTAGAGATGCCAAGAAACTTCAAGTTGCATCCATTGCATATTGCGGATATCAAGATATATTGCAGATATATTTCTCCTTGCTCACACCCATGTATGCAGTGATTGTAAAGCAAAGAACACCAATTTCTAATATTTGATTACAGAAACGACTTTCAAGAATATGAAGTGGACTTCTTTGCCGATCCACCATTTGGATCCGTGCAGAAGTTTTTGACGTTTTATATGTACCCATGTAGGTCTATGTGAAATATAAAACATTGAATTGAATAAAATACTGTTAATTAAAGATTGTAATAACTTACTTGATGATGCCATCTTCAATGTAGACATCTAAGTCTTCCATACCGTCATCGTTGACGACGCGGCCATTTTTAATCAGCAGGCGATTTTGCGAGCTCTGGAAAGACCAAAAAATTTTTGTAAATATCAAATCAGACTACCCTATAAAGTAGGTGAAGCACTTCTTTAGATATCCTTCTTAATGAGTTGGAAACATTGCTTTACATCCTAAAATCGTAAATCACTTATTAATATTGATATTAACGTCTATGAATGAGAGTGTTAGACAGCTCTGAATAATAAATAGCAGCCGGTTTCCCTATATAACCCGCCTAGTCTGACTATAAATCATCTTCAAACCAATTTATTATTTATTTATACGGATATAAACCCTAAGAATATTACTATTGGTGCCATAAATCCATGATACGTCGCGTGTGGCAAGATGACAGCTCATCCTCTATTCGTAGCTCAATAGCGATTTTATACAAAAGGATAATCTACAATAGGCTATGATTACAAGTCTAGAAGGGTTGAAATCTTTTGATATGAAGGATAAAAGCTTTGATCATTACAACCATAAGGGATAACTGTAAAGGTTGCTAAATTATTTATCAAGATGAGAAAACAATTGAAGATAACCTTTTGTTGGTATAACAAATAAGTACTTCTAGACCTACATGTGTTATCTTGTTCAAATATTACTAATCCGTGTTAAGGTTCTGACAAGGTACATGCCAAGTCTCGTTCTCAGTATTTACCGAAGGTTGTAACTCTTAAAGCAAGAAATTAGATAAAGAAAATGCGAAGTACTCTAAAAATAAAAGATGAGACGAAAAAGAAATTAAAAATCTTCAGCAACAAGATTCCAAAGTTAGTCAGTCATGTTCTAAACAAAGGAATTAGAGACTAAAACGCCAAGATATTTTAAGCTGCAGTGCATGGAGAAATAACGGCATAATATGCACTGTCATACAAAAGGAAGTCCATTGCAAATTCTAGTCAGACTAACTTAACGTCCTATGAATATCACACAGAGACAGTCAAGTTCCAGTACTTAAAATATAACCCGAACAAGGATGTGCGGAAATTCTTGAAACCGAAATAAAAATGGGACTCACTTTGATATTGATACCAGAAACCGACGTAGGATTAGTGTCAACCGTCATTTTTCAAATTTCGATTACGAAACTGACCAATAAGCAAGCAGAAACGATAATAATTCGCGTTTTATGTTCTGTTACGCCGAGAATGGCGACCGGCGCGCCGTACGCGAGACCAACTGAAACTGAAAATGTGATACCGAAAATAGAAGGTGGTCGTCCCCTCGCTTTACGTAGCGTATATAACTATATGTTTTTACATCAAATAGAAAGCGATAAAAGATGTGCAGATAATATAGCAGAAAACATTAAAGAAGTTGAAACGATAGACTGAAACAATCGCAGCGAATGGATTGACGTTGATTGCTTGAAAGAGTAGTTTTACTATCGTTTCCAAAATATTGTGGTTAACTGGATTTGTGAGTTCGTTTGTAGTCAAAACAAGAACGGAGATTAGGGTAACTGGCTACACGACGGGAAGTATTTCTGAATCGAGTTCTTTCTAGTAATTAAGGACAGAATAATGATTAGTTTGATTGCGATCCTGAGTCATGGGACGCTAGTTCGTTTAATGAAAACACTTTCTAGGAAAATTGTTTTACACACAACAATAAATGAGACTCTGAGTTCAGTGAAATCAGAAATGGAAACGTATATCGAAAGGGGGATATAGGCATTGACAGTTTAGAAAACTAAATGCTACAAATAAAAAGAGAAAAAAGTCATTTGTCAATCCTGTGTGACTTTAAAAGACAGAATGGACACTTAAATTGACTCATTATCGATTTAAAATCAATACGAGCATAAAAAAAAACTTTTTCCCATTACTGTAACAGCACAAGAGTCAGAAAAACCGGGTTGCGAGAAAAGCGCGCGAAACTGAGACGGCGCCATCTTGGAAATAACTTTCCCAGTCGACAAAACAGTTTCTTTCGATTGAATGACATTGAACTGTTACGGTTACTACAATGATCATTGTAATTGCTAATTAATTACATAATGAGCATTATGTTTTTGTTAAGCAAATAACTGTTGTATTTGCATATTAGTTTTTGTGGCTGTTAGTTAATATGAGTCCACGCTAAGATGGTACGGACATGTTATACTGAGATCGTGAAAAGTGTATTTCCAAAAAGTGAGGTAGCCTGAAAGTTATGTTTCTGCACCATCTTAGGGTTAACTGGTGGAAAAAGCCCGAACTGTAGAGACGCCTTCGTACAGTGTTTCATTAGTGTATAAAGGTTTTTATAAATAAATTAGCTTTTGCCCGCGGCTTCGCTCCCGCTTTTCCCTACTCCACCCTATTCCACCCTACCCTACCCTACTCTACTTTACTCTACCCTAATTTTTATTTTTTGTTCCATAAGAACCTTCTCACAATAACAAACACCACAAAAAAAGAATAAATATCTACGTCTCTACATCTCCATTTTCTCCAATTCTCTTTTTGCAGGTATGCTGGAAGAGATTTCTTTAGAAATAAGTACCTTAGTACTACTCTTCTGTTTCCTTCTTCTTCTTTTTTATTATTGTGTGTACATAAATTGTTAATTATATAAATAATATGTCGTTATACTCAAACCATACTACACAGGCAGCACGTATAAGACACCAAGAGTTTCATGGTCAATATATAATGTAAAACCATAATTGATTATTTACGTCAAACTAACGAATGGTTCAAGGATACACCTATTGTATAACCGTTGTAAATTATACTGAAACTACTTTAGTTAAGTATTTTAACGACGGAAACAGCATTTTATTTTAACTATAAAATCTTACGTTTTATGCGTTTCACTAATGAAAACGATGACGACTTAATCATGACGATGTCGACATATTCTGTGTGCTGAGTGCGAGTTGTTCCAACGTTAACGCGATCGAAACGTTACTACCGGGATCTATGATTGGTTAAGAGCTTGAAGCGGACGAATCAGATCGCCGAACGTCATAAACGTGTTACGTGTACGTGTGCTGTACTTAATATTGTTGTACTTTGAGTACATTTACTGGGATAGCTACATATAGAATTTGTTATGGTATAAACAGTGGCACTATTAAAGGTAGTATTCTAATTATATAATGTCGCATTGAGTTTAGCTTGTAAAAATAAACTTTTGCAATATTTTTTTTTTGGTCTCTGTACCGCCATGTGCCATGGCAATTTGTTACTCGTTCGACTTTAAACGGCGGAACGAATTTATTCTGAGACAATATTCACTTAAGACAATTGTATAATTTTAAGCGGGCGAAGCCGTTGGCACAAGTTAGTTGACAATAAATGCTGCCGTAATGTTAAATGGTCAATCACTTTTTAACTTCTCGACAGTCGTTATCGTTAATTGATACCTCTGTCAAAAACATTTAGTCCATTTTGGTCTGAACAAAATGATTAGTTTATTGTACACTAGCTTTTGCCCGCGCGGCTTCGCTCCCGCTCTTCCCTGCTCCACCCTACTTTACCCTACTCTACTCTACCCTATTCTACTCTACTCTTCCCTACCCTACCCTACTCTAATTTTCATTTTTTTTTTCCATAAGAACCTTCTCTTCACAATAACGAACACAACAAAAAAAGAATTAGCGAAATCGGTCCAGCCGTTCACGCGTGATGCCGTGACCAAGGAAAAAGGGATTCATTTTTATACATATAGATCATCATTACAGCACACATACTCGTATCAACTTGGATGTAGGGCTTCCCCAAGTAACACCACAACGACTGATCCCGAGCGTCTCGCATCGGAGACCTATCAACCCTGTGTCTTTCAGTACGTGGTCGCCACTCCAGAACCATGCCCCATAGACCATCTGTTCTGCGAGCCAATGCGTCTTGCCCACTGCCATGATTGTACAACTAGACTAATGTTAGTCTTTTGATGATCAATCCAAAATAGCAATTAACCACAGGCAGTTCCTGGAAACATGCCCTACGTTTTCTATAAGAACACTATAATTTGTAGAACCATTCAGTCATAGTTGAGTGACTGAACTCTTGTATACGCCCAACAGTTAGTATTCATGAAGCGTGATGTGTAATAGTTATTTTGCAGTATATAAAACACGGTCAGGTGGCGGGGTCTTGGGCACGCCACAATCATGGCAGTAAGTCCCCTCTTTGAGGCATGGCTGGAAAGACCTCACGGCGTCCTTACCTTCCGTATGACGCAGGTCCTCACCGGAAATGTCACGTTCGGGAGGTTCCTGCACCGGATTCGTGCGGAAGTGACGCCCGGGTGTCGCCAATGTGCGGAATGCCCGGAGGACACGGTGGAGCACACAGTCGAGGTGTGCCCTGCTGGGGCGGAGCATCGCCGTGCCCTCGTGGGGGCGATCGGCGGCGGCCTCGACCTCTCGCGACCTCTCGCGCCGGGCCTTGGTTGAGGCCATGGTCCGAAGCGAGGAGGAGTGGCAGGCGGTCGCCGACTTCTGCGAAGCAGTAATGCTCGCAAAGGAGGAAGCCCAACGCATCAGGCAACGGCGTCCTCGCCGCCGCCGCCGGTATTCTGATCCCGATTTCCGGCCACCGTAGGCGCGGGCTTGCGGACAGTGAGCAATGGGTAGCTCGCTGTCCGGCCGTCCGGTAACTGTCCGGACCAAGCCCAAATCGTCGACGGCGCAGCAGGGACCCAGCCGGGTCGAAGCCTACTGGGGCCAGGGTTATCCGAAAGGGAGCTTGAGCCCCGGTATGAAGGCTAGAAGAACGGGGTGGGTCTTTTAGTCAGTAAGAGTCTGACACTTTCTCCCGCTCCGCCCAAGAGCGGGGGTTGTCATTGGATGATTTTTTTCTCACCATAAAAAAAAGGTGGCGGGGTCTGGATGCGTACCACTAGGGCTGGTTTGAGATGAATGTCTAGAAGGACTTGGCGGAGACCAGCAGTGGGGCAGTAAGGGCTAGAAGAAAGAAACACCCATGCGAAGCTGAGGCTGGCCGATATTTTGTGACAAGTACCAGTGCGACTGATAAAACTTAGCCATTATTGAGAGCTAAATAGCTCTCAACATGAGCTGATGAGATTCAGTCACAAGACATTTTAACACTATCTTGAAAGGCGAAAAAAAATGGCGTCTGAAACGTTGCCACGGATTTTTCTTTCAAACCTAAATGTTAAAGCGTTTTCCGTCTTTATCCTCATACGTACGTATTTCATCATCCTCATGCCCTGTCTGTCGTCAACCGCTACATTTAAAACGAAAAGCTCATTTAAACCCTCGCCCCGGCAACTTTTACCAGTTTTGCGGCTAGCCTCCATCACCCGCATTATAATTAACAAAGTCTGTCTACACGACCGACCAGCCGCTTAATAAACATACAAATGTCCGCCCATTTAATCAACTTTTCTTTCATTGTGCGTAAAAATATGAACCTATATTGCAAACAATGATATTGTTACCGTTACGTACAATGGTACCTACTATGGAAATTATTAGGGTTCTGTAATGGCGAATGAAAAACCAGAGCTCTTTTTTATAGGACAGGATCACGATGTACGTCTGTGTGTTAGTTCGTAAGACATAATTATCTACTAGGACTGCTTTAAATAGAATTTGGTTCACATAATATGAACTTCTGTGACGCAAACATATCATCGCTTATCATTAGGTGAGATAGTGATCTCACCTAATTATACAAGCAATGTTAGACGATAGAACGCGGTTGCTTAGAAAAAACTTATTCTTCATTTTACTCTGTGTTTTCTAACACCTACGGGGTTTTTAAGGCTACAGGGCGTGCCAATTAAATAAACATAGGTACATACGTATATCTGGAGCAGTCGGGTAAAAGTACAGAAAATAATCTTAAAATAACATGGTTATGATGGTCTATTATAGGTTAGATCTCTTCAAATTGCAGTTGAAATGTATGTGAATACATGCCATTTAACTTTCTTGTCAAGTTCGTTCTTACACACGGTATACGAGTACCTATAGAAAACATATGGAACCCTCCCACGCAATTCCGAATTAAACGCAGCCAATTTTTTTTCTAACAAAGCGTGTCGTGACGTAATAATGACGTCAGCTGTAAAAAGTAATTAATTAAAGGCACATGCGAAGCTCGAGCACTCGGAAACTTTGAAAGGTGTAATAACTCTATTTAGCATTTACTTGCCCTTTGTTGGCAAGGTTGAAACTAGGTCGATCTATTTTTGTGATAGGTACTGTAGTGACTTAATCCTATTTGTTATAAAAACATTGCTTTTACATGTATACGCTTTCGTGAACATACGACATGATGTCATGACATTCTCAATTGTCACATTGTCTACAATTATATATTATTTTTTTATTGTTCTTGTAAATATATATGCGTATTAATGAAAGTAGCGTTACACGCTAGGGAATACCTGATAGGTTTACGTGCACAGTTGTGCAACATACACGCTCAGGTTTTTTACCTGTACAGGAGACGTAGAGGTATAGCAAAATACAGAGTTGAAATGTGTTTAGACAGAACAACGAAATCTTGGAGGATTGTTTTTGGTGAATGAATTATGTTTTGTAAAAAGTCAATAGAACAAAAGTTGTTGTTCATGATTTTAGTAATACAGTCCCGCAATGTTGTTAGTGTTTAACTAATAACCCTGTACATTACATTGTAATAGTAATTACAGCTATTTGTAATACCCACGGTAACGATGAATGAATATGTTTATGATACTTATTAAAAAAAGACAACAGTTAAAGTACCTATTCATATCTGGATAATTAGTCAGTTTTATTACCTAGTTATAAATGAAATCCGCTTGCTAGAAAAAGGTTATCGTTTAGTTAAACAAAACAAACTATAGTGTGTGTGTGGTTATCAAGAATCGTATAAACATTGAACGTTTTTACGAGAATAATATCAGTCATATCAATCTTAAGTACTTACTACTTATCGGAGTTTTGAAGGCCACTTTAGTATTACCTTAAGGCCCAATCGCCCCAGCAGTGCCTTAGAACAGTGACTTTCTGAAGCCTACACTTCGGTTTCGGCCAGGTTAATAGGTTTGAAAAAAATATTGTTTATTATAGATTCATGAACAACATTATCAACTATTGATTTTTTCGTGCGATCAATACTTTCGTCTAAAAAAATATTTAGCTATTTCGCAACTTTTCCCTACTCCTTCGAAACGGCTTGGATCTTTAGAAACATTTTTACACATAAAAATTGGTGGTTAAATATTCTTCAAAGTGAATCGATTCGATTACTGATTCTGAACGAACTATTTATATTCAGGTTTCGCAATACTAAAAATAATGTGGTATATACACCGTTAAATTTTAATCGTTTTAATCCCGTGGAGGGTTGATCCGGTACATGAAACACTATCGATTTGTAAAGATAAAATTAAAAAATAAAGTACCTCTTTTTCAAAACTCGTATTAATTCACGCATGTACGAAATTAGTATCTTTAAGAAAACGTCAGCTGAGCGAGTTCAATGACCTGTAGTTAATAGTCGGCGTTGCGTACAAAGTACCTACAGGTCATTGAACTCGCTCAGCTGACTTTTTCTTAAAGAAATTAATTTCGTATATGCGTAAATTAATACGAGTTTTGAAAAAGAGGTACTTTATTTTTTTATTTTATCTTTACAAATCGATAGTGTTTCATGTACCGGATCGACCCTCCACGGGATTAAAACGATTTAAAATTTAACGGTTTATATGACTAATCAGTATTTTAACAGTTCATTTTAGGTCGTCAAGTGGATCGCATTACGTTCTCGTAGCAGGGCCTTAGCACAGGGACATACACGGTGGGAATAGCATAATAATGTGAAACTAATTAATCATCGTTATGATCACCATTTTAATGTTTTTCTCAAGCTTGTAATCGTACTCCCAAGATCTTGCTCTTGCTTGCTTACTCGTAAGTATAAAAACAACTAATGGTATCCGCTAGAAACGGAATGTACAATTTAATTAAACAAGTAGGTTCGTTAACTTACATTTGTTTAGAAATTGATAAAGTGATAAATATAAATGAATCCATATTTCCCTTGGTCACGGCATCACGCGTGGGCGGCTGGACCGATTTCGCTAATTGTTTTTTTGTTCTGTTTGTTATTGTGAGAAGGTTCTTATGGAAAAAAAATGAAAATTAGGGTAGTGTAGGGTAGCGTAGGGTGGAGTAGGGAAGAGCGGGAGCGAAGCCGCGGGCAAAAGCTAGTTATAAATAATTCGAGAAAGAGGTCAATCGCCGAATCTCGACTCGGTTGGGCAGCGTTCGGGAAGCTGCGCGGTATCTTCTCGTCCAATAGGTATACCACAGTGTCTCAAGACGAAAGTCTATGACCAGCGCGTGTTACCAGTGATGACTTATGACTCCGAAAAGTGGTCGTTTACAATGGGCCTCATCAGAGGACTTAAAGTCACTCAAAGGGCAATGAATGAAGATATACGCAGAAGAATCAAAGCTACGAACATAGCTCGAAGAATCGCCAAACTTAAGTGGCAGTGGGCAGAGCAAATTGGTCGATAGGGACGAAAGGTTCTGGAGGGATGAACACGTACCAGAAGACGCAGCGTTAGAAGGCCTCCTACAACACCTTATGAGAAGCCTTCCAACGCTGCGTCACGTACCAACCTGGTGACGGTGAGAGTTGCGGGAATACGATGGATGGACGCAAAGGACCGGTTGTTATGGCGATACTTGGGGGAGGCCTATGTCCAACAGTGGACGTTTTTCAGCAGAAATGATGATGATGAAATAATTTGTAAAAGTAGACGTAGGAAAAAAGACTGCCAAGTTAAAACAGGATCAATGGCGGATCACGTTCATGCCTGCACACAGTGCACACTGACTGACGGGCAAGAGAGATGGCGCCACTGAGGCCAACTTGGGAACTGAATGCGAGATGATCTAGACACTTACTGAATGGGATGGTTCGATAAAAGAACATATCTATGGCGCTACATAAGAACTACAAGAAATACGAATATATAATACAACACAGCTATCGGGCATCTTCCCAACCAGACATAATATCCGCCTAGTCGGAAGATCCTTCCTTTACAATGGAGGTTTGCGGGACTTTACCTCTATTCCGCTTACCTTCAAACCTAGAAGAAGTTGAGGGTGGTACCCAGCAGTGGGTGGCTGAATATAAAAAAAAAATGAAAGGATTTATCCTAATCCGTTCAGCCGTTCGAACGTTAAAAAGTAACAAACATACTCACAAACTTTCGCCTTTTTAATATTAGTGTGATTTAATAACTCAAAATAAAAATATCAACGAAAGAGCGCTTTAAAAACTCAGGAAACTGTTTATCCAAATAAAAATCGCATCAAAACATCTCAGCAAACATAATAAAAACGATAAAAATAACACTCGTTATTCGTAAGTGCATCGCCACAACAACACTATAATTATAACTATGCTCATCTGAGCAGCTCGTGACGCAATGTTTGCTTTACTAAAAGGAAAACCCGGAGAATATCGCGTTACTGAGTTTATTGATCGCTTTCACCACAACTACTACATATATAGGGTTAGGGCAACCGCACATGGGATGCGAATATGCACGACAATGTGCGAAAATTGCCGAGGGTGGTGCGAAGTTCTATGGAGCTTGCAATCAGACCGAGATTTGTAATGAAAAAATCGTTCGTTTGCACGTGCTTTTATCATTATTTCAGCCAAAAGACTGAAGGTACTGCTAGACATAAGCTTCCCCCAAGTGTTGCCACAATGACCGGTTTTGTGCATCTCGCATCCATCGGGTTCCCGGGACCCTCACAAGGTCATCATTCCATCTTGTGGAAAGGTATCACACTCGGAATTTTTCGCACTTCAAACGAAGTTCTATGAAGCTCCGAAGCTCGCACAGTCAGACCAAGATTGGTTATAAAATAATCGTTAGTTTGCACGTGCTTTGCCTGAATCTTCCGTCTGGGGTAGACGGGTAAAAATAATGGATTAACTTTATAATCCAGGTGATATATACACCTGCGGGCAGAAAAAAGGAATAAGGTGAGAGTGGTTGGGCCAGGAATTGTCTTGGATAATTATGTTCGGCCAGTATCTCGGTGTTTTCTAGTTTCCAGATATGTCCGCACATTTGCTTTGTCTATTTTTATTGAGTCATAAATTTTGCTCAGTCCATTCTTTATGTATAATGGCCGAATTATTTGTAACTGTCACAGTAAAACAAAATATAAACGGCAACATATCTCAGCCGTGAGCAGTCAGGTAATGTGCACCAAATCAGCTATTCTCTTACGTCTTGGCCACTATCTCACCTGACGGTAAGCGATGATGTGGTTGACGATGTACGATGGCGCGATTTTGATACTTACGACAGAAACAGGGATAAAAGAGGAAAGTTTGTGTATATGATTTGCACTCGTGTCATTACATTTTTAAGTGTTTGTGTGTGTACGTACATAAATGAATAAATACATTCAGACACTTTCGTTCTTTTACATCTTAAGTTTTCCATTTCATAGATTTTATAATGTTAAGTGGAAGAGCAGATTCATCTAACATGCATCTTCTTGGTTAAAAGGAGATCTCCAATTCATGTCTAAAAAGTAACATAAAAATTGAAATCAACTTTTTTTTTTATACCAGTACATTCTGCCAACAAACCCATTCGTAAGATCAGTCCATGTCAAAATGTGGAAGTATCCAATGTGCTTCTAGCCTTACAGTTAAAGTATGCAGTTAGACATGTCCTCCATGTTAGTCCGACTGAAAAAGGCTAAGAAATTCAGGAATTAGTTATAAATTATCTCCTGTGTGCAAAAGCTGGTTGAAGAAATGTTAAGTATCCATTAATGGATTGACTAGCAGCTAATGAAGGCAACAGTAATATAGAAGACGCCAGATACTTAATCGTGGAATAAAGTACATTGATCTTTTCCTAATATCTTTGCGTGGGTACCCGAAAATTAAACAATGGATTGCTTTTCATTACTAGATCATGAAAAGGATCAAGATTCATGTCGATACAAGACAGTCTATTTCCGTTTTTGAAATTAAGAATTTCAACAAATGTACGAGAGTCATTGACTGTTATTCTACGTTTATCTGGCTTAGCTATTTCCAAGACACTTAAACAGGTAAATTCTGTAGACAGTTTTATAAATGAAACTTGTTTTTTTAGTAGGTAACATATTTTTTTCCCCTAAGAATTAATTTAATAAGTTGTCAAAGCTATAAATATCCTTGTAAAGGTCACAAAACTAAGCATAATGGAATGTAGATAAAGTGGTTTAGAAACCTATTGTTTTCTTTTTATAGCATTAAATATCTTTTCTTTGCACTCAATAAATTAGATCTTGGAAAATAACTGGAAAAGACGACATACTGAAATACGGTATGTGATCCAGCCATGTCTGTTGATGAACTGATGGCTGTCGGAGCAATAAGAACTTGGGTGGAGACCATGAATCAAAAAACCAAGTATAAGATGCCACCGTTAAGGAAAAATGGGATCTTTTTTATTAATTGATATAAACTAGTGCTTGACTGTGATCCCACCTGATGGTAAGAAGTGCAATCGTTGATGGTGAGGCGCACTAGTTTATTAAGACCCTATTCACTCTAGCCTTGAAGACACCCAAATTATTATCGAATAGGAAGACCGCAGCAGGCAAATTGTTCCAGTCCTTCGATGTAAGCGGTATAAATGACAAGGCGAAACACTTAGTCCGGACCGTAGAGGTTTCAACAATGTAAGGGTGGATACTCGCCGTACGTCGAGTTGTCCGATGGTAGAAATGAGATGGCGAAATAAAGTCATGCAATTCCTGCGCACACTCTTCAAAATGCAAACTGTAAAACACGGAAAGACTGGCTATCCTACACCTGTTCTCAAGACTGTTAAGATTGGACTTAACCGAATCTGGATCACCAATCAGCCTCTTCGCACGCCTTTCCACCGAATCCAAAGCGGTCAGGTGGCATTTTGCAGCACCAGTCCATATATGGCTGCAGTACTCCACACACGATCGCATATCCACACACGACGCAACTTGACGGAGAAAGAGAGTGGCCTAGCAATGAACGGCGAGTCAGTGATGATTGATTAAAGATGTCAAAGAAAGTCATGAATAGCAATTACTGAGATGTAAATCAATTGATCACATCATGTAAATGTCAAAGCAACGTACCCATGACCGTGAGTAATCAAGAGAAAAGATTTACTGCGGTCTATGTTAATGAGCATGGCTGATATACGAGCTGCTTTCTGATCATGATCATACCTACATACCGAGGGATATCTAGCATGTATTAGTAGATTAACATTTAGTATCATTCGTCCATAATCTTGTTTTTGAGGGTGGGACATCTTCAAAATAATTACTCTTGCTCTATGTCTTTATTTGTCTGCAATCCCACCTATATCCACCGTGCAGTGATATATTTATGAGGAACCTATTTACTCTAGCCAAGAAAACACCCAATGTACCTAGTGAAGACACCCAAATTAGAATCGTACAGGAAAATTAATGTTAGAATTTTAGTGAAACCCACAGGTGTTCGTTCGGTTACCCTTTGCGTTCCAGGACAGCGGTGGCTTTTTGGTATGTTCATTACTAATTAGTTCATACCCTTTTACCTATTGGATGATATTTCCTTGTCCATTTTTCAAACCCTCGTCGATGTTTTTAAGATATGACCAAAACTGTGTGCTATTTACATTTTAACCTGGCATTAAGTCCGCCTTTGTAGTGTTTCATTAGTGCATAAAATTTTAAATAAATAGGTATTCAAGCCACTTGCACTGTCCTAAACTTAATTATTTTGAAACTGATAAAATTATGCAGGAAAATAGCACTTGTTAAAGACTGAAATCTCACAGCTATAAAACGTTAACACAAACAGCATGAACATCACAAAACCAACAAAAAAATCACCAATTTCTTCACTCATATATTGATTTTCACAAGCGTAAACATTGCCGCCTGCTTACACAATACACAAAGAAATAATAACCCAAATACATAGGCACCGAGGTTACTAAAGTCACAGCAAAAATGAAATTACAAAATGCAAATACCCTAAAGGGAAATCGTAATGATTCAGCTGAAAATGTACAAGTTTAAAAACTTCAGTGTAAAGGAAATGAGTTTATTCAGCACGGCGAATTTAACGGCATGCAAAATTGTAGTTAGGAAGGCCATGTCCTCACAATGCAGGTTGGTTGTATTATGCTGGACTATAGTGAAGTGGTACAATAGGATAGGTTATACGACTTGTATGATTAAAACGTTTGTTGCGACGTATAAAGTTGTATGTACGGTCAGTGTGCTGAGTGCGAGTGTTTATACGTAAGGCCCAAGCGCCCGAAAAGTGCCATAAAACAGTGACTTTCTGAAGCCTACTCCTCGGTAACGGCCAGGTTAATAGGTTTGAAAAAAAAAATGTTTATTATAGATTCACGAACAACATTATCAACATTTAATTTTTTCGTGCTATTAATACTTTTGTCAAAAAAAAAAATTTAGCAATTTCGCAACTTTTTGCAACTTTTCCCTACTCCTTCGAAACGGCTTAGATCTTTAGAAACATTTTTACACATAAAAATTGGTGGTTAAATATTCTTCAAGGTGTACATTGCATATGTAACTTAATCAATATTTCGCAAAGAAAATAGATTTAAAGGTCAGCCGCGCGCTTTTCGGGCGCTGTTGGTCGCAAATAAATGCACAGATTAGCGTACTGCCGCCTAGTCGGCAGCGAGAGGTGCGTCCACATAATTAGGGCCAGATGGTTCAAGGGACTATAAGCCTTAAACGCGACCGAAACGTTTACCACGTTTGGCTCTGTGATTGGTTTAGAGCTCGGAGCGGGCCAATCGGAGCATTGAACGTGCTCGCAATGAACAGCACTCTGAAGTTAGCGTTCCGAACTTATACCGTGCGCTCAAAAAAAGAAAATTTAATTCGCATTCGCCATATGATTCCTAAAAAAAGAATTACTACGCAAGCAATTGTTCGAAGTTCAGAGTGGTCAAGATATTTCGGCAGTACTGTATGTAGTTGGTGGAGTCCACGGATATCGTGGAGTCCTTGTGAGTTCTACTTGCAATATATCTTGTGAGTTCAAATATCACACAATACCATCAAGGTGACAGTTTGTACGTTTAATATGTACGCGAACGAAACGATTAATAGATTTGTATGTTTGGCACAAGGGAGACAAAGATCTGGAATAGAACATAGCATAATTTTTATCTCGGAACATGGTCAGTGGGTCGTCTTAGGTAGGGGCGGATTTCGTACTTCCCTTGGGATAATTTTCAGGCGAAAGCGTTGGCTGAGAAACGATACTAGGTACCTTACACAGAGGATCATCAACAAAAGTCAACCCGTGAGCCAATTTTCATTTAAATCCAGTCGTTGAGAGTGAAGGAGTAGCAAACACTCACACAATCACAAAAAATAGAGTACCACAACAAGTTTTCCATCACTCACAAGTCACAGATCAAGCGTGGGCTCATTTTATATTCACAGAAATAACTTAAAAATAAACTCACCATTTTGCGTTCGGTATCACAACAACACCGCAAGTTGACTGAACATAAATATTACTATACAAGCTATAAAGATATTTTCTGCGATAACAGTATCTTTTCTTGTATGTTCGATTCAGTATGTGTAGGTAGTTGTGTTATGAAGATGAAGAATTGTTTTGTTACAAAAAATAAGTTTTCTTATCAAACTATTCTTTTTTTTTTATGCACCTGCCATGTTTTCTCTTCACCACCCTAGGTTGACTGATAGAGAATGCCTAAGGCATTAAGTCCGCCTTTGTACCTTTGTGTTGCATGAAGTTGTAATAAATAAATAAGCAATTGCTAATTGATTCGATTTTTTTTTAATTATCGACGCATAAAATCTATAAAAAGCTAAAGAACTGGTTAAGACGAGTTTAATGAGCCCAAACTCCACGTGTTTACTAGTAGGCATTCCAGCGTTCCATTAGCCACCTCCTAGTTCTAGCATCAGGTCCTCGTCATCGTGAAAAATATTTAGAACTGGTTAAGAAGAATCTAATAAGCCCAAAATAGATGTGTTTACTAGAAGGCATTCTAGGGTTCCGTCAGTCACCTCCCAGTTCTAGCGTCAGGTCCTCGTCATCATGAAAAATGTTTAGAACTGGTTAAGACAAATCTAATGAGCCCCAATACGTCGGGTTTACTAGTAGGCATTCCAAGGTTCCATCTACCACTTCCCAGTTCTAGCATCAGGTCTTCGTCATCAGGTTCTCATGAGAAACTAGCGTTTGACTGCGATCCCATCTCATGGTAAGCTGTGATGCAATAATTGATGGTGAGGCACACTAGTTTATTAAGAGCCTATTCACTCTAACTTTGAAGACAAATTATAATTAGACGGGAAGACTGCCGACAGATTGTTCCAATCTTTCGATGTACGCGGTATAATAATATTTTAATACTGTAATTCCTGTTTCCTCGAAACTTACTATGATTGAGTTACTGCTTTTTGGCTTCCAAGGGCAGGACCAGCCATGATGAATATTAAAACAGATGTTTTGAAAAGCTTACTAATGAATAAAATTTTCCGAAATCAAACATCGTTAGCGATGTATTCAGTGTTCCATACACTCCTCAATAGCGTTAACTGGATTATGTTTGAACTTGAATAGGTTGGTTTATTTGTGTAGGTACTTACTGTACTATGGTAACGTGAATTAAGGTCATGGTTAGTGTAATCTATAACCATGACCTAGTTGACTCGATTTGAGAAAATTTGTCAGGTATAAGATATATGTCGAGTAGGTATATATAGAAGAACAGAATTCCAACATAGCTTGCTGAGTTAGCAAGCTAATGTTATTTTTGTGTGAAATATCCAATGACTTCTTCCGCCCTTGGGTGGAGTGAGACTCTGACTAAAACCCACTCCTGTGTTCCTTCTTTGTCCATTCTAGGGCCCCGGGTTTTCCTTTCAGACGCGAATTCATGGCCCTAGTAGGTTTGGACCCTTCTGGGCCTCTACGGTTTTGCTGATCTCCTTGAGGTTCGCGTGGACTACGCCCCATCGACGACTTGGGCTCGGTCCGGACGGTTACCGGACTGGCGAATCAACTTGTACTGGCGGCAAGCCCGCAATATTTTTATTTCACATGGCCTACATGGGCACTTACTAGTGCATTGACAGACATCCCTTGCCCGCTGCTGGCAAAGATTGTCGATATACTGATGGCCTTAATCATAGACGAGTCTTGGAGTTCTTATGGGGAAGCGAAGGGTGGTTCATCCTCCATCTAGATAGATAGGCCCACGAGTTTTATAGTCTGCGGAAAGCGATACCAACACAAAAAAAACACAACACCAACTGTGTTTGTTTGTGTTGGTATGCCTTTTGAGAGACCAAATGTCCAAAAGGGAACATCGATAATGTATTTAAAAGTAGACATATTACTCAAACTTAAAAAAAACTTTGCAAATTGCAAATAAACTGTACCTAACACCATTTTAGTTTTTACTGCTAATATGAAATGTCATGTCCAATTTATTCGAGAACATCAAAATAGCAATTGACATGACCAATCTCTAGATCAATAATGACTACATAACGAATGACGTAAACTCTATTCAAGCTCCTAATCCCACACTTCTGCAGAATCAATTAACATTGTCCGATGTAAATATGGTTACGAAGACATGATCAAAGAATAGTTGAACACAGAAGGTTCATACAACAAGCGAGCGGGTTTGTATTACGGTTATGACATTCGGCGCTCTGATTGGTCCGCTCCCAGCTCTTAACCAATCAGTGAACCAAACGCCGTAAACGTTTCGATCGCGTTAACTTAAAAACGCACTCAGCGCACAGTATGTGCAATCGAAATATCTTGACCACTCTGAATTTCGAACTTGTTTGCGCGGTAATTATTTTTTAGGAATCAATATGGCCAATACGTATGGAGTATTTTTTCGAGTATGTACAATAATTCAGAGGAACGCCAATTTCAGAGGGATCAACATAATTATTTTAACCGTATTGTATATGGGGCGTGACGACCTCATACAAATATGTATAGTCTCCAGCTGTACGTTATTTGTGTCTGTCTACGTGTGCTTCCGATCTTTGTTTAAAACATTCGTGCTCAGAAAACACGTTAAACCTTTGGTTCCGGCTGTTATTTGTACATCTTTGACAGTCACACCTCCCACCTCAAAAAACTTCTGACAACCCCTAAGGTTGTCAACTATTCCCGCATTGAGTGTGGCGAAATGTGTCAGACTTTCACTGACTAAAACCTACCTGTATCCTTTGCGTTCCAAGGCTACAGTAACTTTTTAAAACAATCTCACAGCCCTAGTAGACGACCAGTTGGTAGAAGGCTATGCTGATGATTGTACAGAACTGACCTTCTGCATAATTCTGTGACATAATTGCATAAGCGTCTCAACGACACTCTAAAGATACACCAAACATTGTGTCATCTAACCGAGTGACCTATTTCTCATCGCGTTTAGATAATCTTAACGTTGGTTTTAGATAAGATTTATCTTCGACCGGTTATTTTGCTGGTTGAGTGAAGAGTTTAACTTTGGCCGTTAGTTTGTCCGTTTATAATTGTATTCTAGTTCTTGAAGTGGAAATCTTGTTGTTACGGAAGTGAATATTTGTAAGATAAATTCTGAGATTACAGCTATAAGAATTAAGAGACTCATGGAAGAATTTAATCATGTTGAGCTGGCTGATCATAGAATAATCATCGAGAGTGTTGGAGAGATATGGATACGTCACTGAATATATCAGGGTCATGATAAAGCCTGCTAGAGTACGCCTGTTAGTGATTCTTTTTAAGCTGGAAATGAGATAAATCCAGAGATCACAGATAATCGAGTTAAGAGACACATGACTCAATAATAGGAACTAATAATTGAGTGGCTGAGTGGTATGGAAGCGTCACTGAATACGGTTCATGATCAAGCCTGCCAGTAGGGTTGCGGGTTTGTTTAAAGAGTCAAACTAGAACTACATTAGACAGACTCACACGTGTAACACGCCACGCCTGATTTGTACGTAGAACGACGTCGCGTGGCGTGTATCAAGTGTAGCTCTACAAGTCTAGTTTCCATATAAAATGTATGGAGACCGACGCGCCCAGATCGGCGTGTGTCGAACGTGTGCGCACTGTAGTTCTAGCTTTACCGTAGCCCAGGGAGGTAAAGGGCAACTAAAGGAACACAGACATGTTTTAGACAATAAAAATTTGATACTCAGTCTCGATCCACTCAAAGACTTCCCATGTATAAAAAGGAGCTCAAACAAGTATGGAGAAATTCAGTAACAATACGTTAACTTTTCAAACATATTGGTATCATTGCAAATAAGTCTTTACCTATCACAGATCAATTTGATATAGATAAGATGGTAGATAAACAGGTTCGAATACCTTACACATTAGATAAATATGCTATTAAAGGCGTGGTCCAAGATCGTCTTTTAAATAGGCCCTTCCTAATTCGTCTAACGTCGACGGGAGCATGGTTTAAAAGCATTTTGTTTCATCCAACGCAAAGTTTGATAGAGACTACGCGAAAAATGAAAGTGCCTGAACGCTCTGTTGGCATTCAGTAATTCCAATATTTACTCAAAAAACTTAATCCAGGAAAAACGTGCAAGTAATTTTAAAATTTTTTTTTATTTATTTATTTTATAATTTATGTACACACAAAAATACAAAGAAGATAACATGTTATAAAACTTCTAAGTCTTCGGCAAAAAAATTTCGTCAATCAAAATCTCGATTATATTTAATTTATGAATACATTATGAAGGGTCAAAGCTCACAAAATAACAGATTTTTACTCGATCACATTTATTTTACACTTTACGTTTTGACTTCAATAGAAACATAAATAATGTTTTCCAAAATATCTCGAGAAAGAAGTGGAATAACGTCATAATCAAAGTAAGAACGGATGCACGAAAATGAATCTCGGGTTGGTCGCTCTTAATCGTTTAAAAGAATGAATACATCAATTCGCAAAACGCAGACTCAGTCCACAAATTGCATTCATCAGAATACCTCAAGTCTATTGGAATTTATCATTGAGATACTTCAAACATTTACCTTATAGATTAGTGTCGTAGAGATATTAATGGTATCCAGAATGTCTAGATCAAGTTTCTATTCAATTTCTATTTACTTGTCAGTCTCCATAGTACGCAATCCGATACGGTTTCTTTCGTAATAAAACTGTGGATTACTGAATGAAAAACTGATTGGATTATACACCATGGAAGGTAATTATTTAATGAAAGTTGTATGTTGAAGTATGAATTAATTTTACGGTCTTTGCACTGTAAACACTCTGTATTTAATGTGATGAAAAAATCAATCAGTATTTTGGGCATATTATAATATTACAAAAGACTAATAAGTCGACGGCAATTTTGTACCCTTGTTTTCCTAATAATCTTTTTTTTGCACTTGCATCTTCTGCCACCACTCGTAAGGCATAAATCCGCCTTTTTACCTTTGTGTTGCATGAAGTTTTGATAAATGCAGAGTAGTTTTTCGACGCCATATTTTATATTGTAGATTTTTTTTTAATGGTTAAATGTTTTTTTTTTGTTTTAGTATATGGTCGGTACCTATAGTTAAGGCGTTTTTAAATAATGTAGTACGTAGCAACTGTTAAAAAAATTATGTTTATCTGATTGCCTTTCTCATCCCTCGCATATCCCATGAAGACAAGTATTTATCAAGGACCGACTGCTTATTTAACCTCCACAAGCTAGTAACTGGATAACACCATGTCCCCAAAATATTCCTCTAACTGTTTTCCATCAAAGTGGTTATAGAACAGTAAGTAATTATCCATTGCTAGCCTACACGCCCATTCAATCATTCGAGTCTTTCATTAATTCACTCTACATTCGATCTAAATTCTTTCATTGCATATCAGCAAAGTTCATCTATTTGGTTCCCCTCTTTCCTGAGTTATAACGAGCTGTCTAGCGTCAATCGTATTATATCAAGTACAGATCAAGCGAACGAACGCCATCATTCCCATTGAGGAATAACCGCACGCTCGCTCGCTTTCAGGCTCATTCCCGTTCGTATCCTACTATTGTTATCCTTATTTGTTCTTTTCCATTTCAAGTGTTTGTGTGTACATAAATAAATAAATAAATTGTTCGCCTTCGTTCTCTGGTTCTATATTATTGTCTATCCAGTGTCGTGATTGATGGCCCAGTAGGTAAAACAGGGCGCAAACGTGTGTCTTGTGTCAGATACGAGCTATCGATGAATATTTGATTTTTATAGAACCAGTATGAAATCACCCACTCCCTGCGCGTAAACATTTTTTTTGTGTCCAATTTCTTCCACTTAGCACATACTCGTGACGATTAAAAAGTGGTCGGTGGACACCATTTGCGCAGCGCCTAAAGGCACCCGCCTCGTATACTCGTACAAGAGGTTACTTAGAAACCGGGCAAGTACCAAGTATTTACTTTTCCAAGTTTATCTACGAGATTACTGACACCCCGTGCCTCGGAAAGCACGTGGTTGATGGTCCCAGTTGTGATTCATAATCTTTGACTGGTTACAGGTAATCAGTTGCCAGAAAGACTATCAGTCTATCCAAGGAATATCGTGTTACCAAGTAACTGGGTTGTGGAGATCTGATAGGCAGCCACTCATAAACCAGAGGTATCCAGCCGCACTCAGTTAGACTGGAAGCTAACCTCAAGCTAGTTGGGAAAAGACTTGGAAGATGATGTTCCTAAGTCTATAAAAAAAACCGCACGCTTTATTAGATTCTCGGAGAAGCTACGCGAGCGTTTGGTCTTTTTCGGCGGTCTCTATTCGTTAGCGATTTCGCCTAGGCTGTACCTGGCATTACAGGGGGACACGCAAAGCACTTTATATTATGACTATGCTGTGATATGCTATGACCATGGAATTCAGTCTACAGAGTGATGGTGAACATTTCTGTCTGGTTGGAAAGATTAGAGAGTTTATGGCATCTTTTATGATGTTGTATCTGAAGGTGGTGGTAATGTCGTTAGCATACAATTTTACGTTGTGTTTGTACTTGACTTTTTACCTGGCGTATGTCGTAGTACAGGGACGAATGAAGAGAATGTCACGTTGTCTCGAACTCCTAGTTATTGAGCATGTATGAGTGTATTTCAGTTAATTAATCGTCTCTCCATCAGCAGGGACCCAGCCGGGTCGAAGCCTACTGGGGCCAGGGTTATCCGAAAGGGAGCTCGAGCCCCGGTATGAAGGCTAGAAGGAACGGGGTGGGTCTTTTAGTCAGTAAGAGTCTGACACTATCTCCCGCTCCGTCCAAGAGCGGGGGTTGTCATTGGATGATTTTTTACCACCATAAAAAAAAAGGTCTCTCCATAAATAAGAAGGTTGTGAGATGCAAAGACTGTTCGTGTTTCATTTAATCTTCAAGCAACAAAAACGTAGATTGGCAGACTTAATGCCTTAGGCATTCTCTAACAGTCAACCTGGGGTAGTGCAGAGACAATACGGCAGGTGCGTAAAAAAAAGGAATTTTTTGTTTAGAACACAAGTATTACAAAATTTTAGACTAAATATACTTACGTACATATTTAATAAAATATATACCTATACATTTAGAGGAGGCCTAATGTCCAACAGTGGACGGCTTTATGGGGAAGATTTTTGACATTTTTTCCCGCTAGGTGTCACTATTCTTATGATCCGTTATGCTTATCTGTGCAGCGGTTATTTATAACTTTTTGGCGTTCTATTAAATATAAATAATTAAAATGACGAACTGTGCAGTGCCGGGATGCAAAGAAAATGGTAATCATTTATTCATAAAATTTATGATAAAAATAGGAAAAGATTGTGGGCTAAAGCAATAAAACGACCAGAATTGGTAAAATCCCAATCTACATATTTACGATTATATGGGCATCATTTTACAGAAAATGATTATAAAACTGTGTTAAATTAAGTAGAGTAACACAACATACTTTTCTCCTGCTTAAGAAAAATGGTCATAGAAAGGTACAAAAAGTTTATTAAATGAGCTAACAATATACTCACTCTCCAAAATATTCTTGTACCTATTTGATGTTTATTTAATGGTGGCAATGGGGTATTGCTGTTTATATCTTTATAATAATCGTCTTTTGGTATGACCATAACTACGGTTTGTACTGGTTCTGGGGGACATGATTTATCGGTGAAGTTAAAATTTCTATCATACAGAATTCTACAAAAACAGAAGATAGCTTAGCTTTTAATTTACACAAACAATAATAAACAAATGGATAAAAGTTCATAGGGTCAAGAGTTTATTGTTAATCAGTAAAAACATTCACCAAGAAAATATAAAATACTGCAGTATTTTTTTTACTTTTATTTACTAACCTCTCTACAAGGTCTGCCTTTCTTCCACTACAGGTCGCACCCCTCTTTAATTCCTCTTTGAGATGATTTAATTTCCAGGTACAATACATCGTCAATACAAAAATATTTCATACAATTTTATAAGAACCGCTCCGAACCACAGAATGTAAATAGATCATACGCGTGGCGCCCTCTGAACAAAAAATCTTCCCCATTGGCACGACCCGTTAGGTCTATTGCTTACCAAGGTTGCGTTATTGTTGTGGAGGAGTCACCTCGGACCCTGGTTTTAGTTAATATAAGTCTGACAGTCCCTCTCCCATCACTCAGAGGGGCAAAAGTTATTTGTTGATTTCCCACCCTCAAAAAATGGAATGGTGGTTTATTAAACAGCGTGTTTTCCCGAAGTTTTGTGGGTTTTTCCTAGATTGTCGTGCAGGGGTGAAAATTAGGGGAATCACTAATGACTCAATGCAATTTATTTCGAGCTGTGTGTTATTGTTGTTTTTGAAATAGCACATTCGTCAGACTACATAATATAATGGAAGATTTGTAAGGAAGAGGCCATTGCCCGGAATTGTGAATCAGCAAATTGTTGTGTAAACAATATTTTTAGTTCAAATCGCATCTCACACGTCAATAACTGGCCAAGTTATAAGTGATCTAATAAGAACATTGCATTTGTACAATTAATTAACGTTATCTCAGGCACACAGCAATCGCTCAATATTTTCCAAAATATTTTTATTTTTTATTTTCAACTTCATGATTATTTTTTCCCGGTGAGCTGTCGTGGCCCATTGGTTTAAACCCAGCCAGGAGCATTACTTTGTGTAATTTAATTCATCACCACTGCTCTCAAAACGGTGAAGGAAAACATCGTGAGGAAACCGGCATGTCCAAGAACCAAAAAATCAAAGACTAGTGACATCCATCAAACCGCACTGGACTCACGTGGTGAATTACGGTTCATTCCTTCTACTAGAGAGGAGGCCTGAGTCCCAGCAGTAGGAAAGTTAGAAGGCTGATTATTCTATGTAATATTTTTTTTACCACGGTACTTAAAACCTGAACAGTAGTTCGTCCGTTATGGTTTTAATTATTATCAGTGATTTAAGTCTCTCATAAAAAGATACGATGCAGAAATGCGATAACGTTGCGACGCTGCTTTTTATAGATCTGTTTAGTTTTTTTTTTTTTATAAAATGTCTTTGTTTCTTTTGCTTTTATAAAATACTCCGAAATCTACATATATATTTAAATTGTTTCAAAGACCGATATTATGACTATTATCAGTGACATAATATCCTGAATAATCCCGATAACTCTTGGCCTACAGTCTCAAAATAACGTGCTAATGTATCGCAGTCACAACGTAATCAAGTCCAGTACAAACCACTCAACGTTTATCAAGCGTCGCTGATGGGTTTATGACAGGCTTGTCAGCTGGCCATCATAACAATACCCCACTTCACTCGCTGACATGGAGTAGATAGCACAACAGAGGCGAAAGGTCGAGAGAAAATGCGTTTGTTTTAGGCCACCTACATGGCATCGCTAACTAGCTTAGTTTAGTTTTCTGGGTCGGGACATTGTCGTGGGGTCGAGGATTGGCTACATGTAGTGCCTACAATAATCAAACGTCAACGAGACTTGCAATATCTACATAGTAACTATCCCGCTGCGATAGGATGCACAATTGAGCATGCGGACACTAAATTTTTACTGCGAACTTCAAAACCGATATCCCTAGGGATATAGCTAAATCACGATTTCATTTATTTATTAATGCCTTAAGCATTATCTACCAGTCGACCTTATTGTGGTGCAGAAATATAACATGGTAGTTGCAACTTCAAGGCAAACAAACAAAAAGAAAATTAAAATCAAAATAAATACATAATTATATTTATCTTAATGCAACGTATTAATACACACCAAATTAGACAGGCATACATTTCCTCTCCTGCGATCTTCCATATAGCCGCTACGTGATCGCCTACACATCATACACTTGATAGTTAGGTCTCCGTATGTTACTTATTCCTGTGCACGCGTTCTGTCTGACGCACAGATGTACTCGCATCCGTTGATGTATTGATTTTTGTTGAAAGTACTTCTCTGTGTAGAACATAGGTGTCCATATATAGGTGTCTAGTGGGAAATCCCATGAGGTGTGCTAACAAAATGAAATGTCCCGGAATTTCCCGTGTGTGTCGTTAAAAATGTTGAAGAATAGCTCGGGCGAAAAATTAAGGTCATGAAGCTTGAATATTCGAATCATTAAGCAACCAAATTGGGGATGGTAATTAGATTTTAATAAAACAACCATTTGCTTTATTAAAATCTAAAGGGATTTACTTAGCAAGTCATCCATAAGAATGGATGATTTAGTGAATTCAATAGCAGACCTAATTTCAACGATGTTCGACCTCGGTACGGACGGATCAAATCTGTTGTACCAAATTCGAGCATTTGTGTTAATTCATTAAACCCCAAGCGAACGTTCCAAGCGTCCCAAGCGTTCGCTCTGCTATTGTGTCTCTAATTACGGTATTCGAAAGTTCATTATAAAGCAAAAGATCAAGAAGAAAACACAGGTGACTCAGTAACTTACGAAAAGTAAATAGAAAACTCAACTAATCGATTTGCATACTACTTACGTGGTCTAAAAATAGAACCCATATACTTAAAGACTTAGACGTAAACCAATAGTATGCATAAGTAAAGCGTTGCGGACATTAGGCACGCATGCAGCAGACTCTGTGGCGACAATACATGGGAAATACTTGGACAGAAATGCAGTGTCCGTTAGCGGATTATTGCGTTGTTTTTGGGTGGGAAATTGAATTAACTTTTCTGTTTTAGGTGGAGCTAAGGTTGCCAGATGAAAAAATTAGTCCGGAGACGGCCCGATTTCCATTGATAAATCCGGATTTTTTTTTACAGTTTGAGAATTTTTTATACTGCGGATCAAACTCATGTGTTGCAGATTGCACTTAAAGTGGTGGGGGTGGCACCGGAACCCCCCCTTTACCAAAGGAAAATTAATTTTAGTTTATTTAAAACTTTTTATTAATTTGTTTTAGCTTGCTTAACTTTTAAGTGTATTTAAGCTTCCGCTTACGTCAAGACCACGATTAAATTTCCGAAATTCGAAAACTTTATTGCCTTGGCAGACTGTTCTTGCAAAACTTGTTCATTTAGGATATCTACCGCAAAATAAAGTTGGTGAAGAAATATTGTATTCTTAAGTTGGAGGCAAGCTTGTCTGCCAACTTGGATCGAGTTGAGACCAGTTTTTTATTCATCGGGGATGTCTTTCGGTGTGCTTCGAAAGTTTTGAAAAGGCGACGCCGAGTACGCGACACCAGTTGCTGGGCAACGGCTGTCAGGGCGCCGCCGCCGCCGAAGTGCCTTCGTCGGTGTCGCGGCGCCCCTGGCCGCCAGTTTCCGCTGACAACATCTGTCACCATTGACATTTTTCAGTGTATTTTTTTCAGTTTTTTCTACGTTGTTGTTTGTTTTAAATTAGTGAATAAGTGAAATTTTTGTACATATCTATACCCAAAAATCAAAAATACATGCAGTTAAGTGGCAGCAGTGATGTGGCGGAAGTCAGTGCATGTCAACCTTCGACATCACTGAATGTTTTGGAAAGGTGCCCTCTGTGCACCCAGGCACGGTTTTTTAAAGGTAAGCGGGGTCTGAAGGTGCATATTGGGAAGGCACACAAACCCCAAAATGCACTCACTTCAGACCCTGTTATTGATTCTACATCTCATACGCCGACTACATTAACATTTGACGCGCTTTGGAAAACTCTCACAAAATTCAAAAACTCTGTTTCTGTTTTAAAGCGAGTTCCTCGCGGAGCTAGACCTGTAGTAGCGCAACACTTAGCAGGATGCATTCGTCTTGCTGCCCGAGAGAACTCGCTTAGTGCCTGGGAACAACTGCTCACCTTCCCTTACAGAATATTGCATGTTGAAAAGAATTTGGCCACCAAAAAGACCTTAACCACACAAATTAAAGAAAACTGTAATATTTCGGCTTATAATTTGGATTCAAAATTATCGACACAGACTCAAAGTTATACCTCTAGAAGAGGTATACCGTACCTGGTCGAATCTAAATTAGGGGAAGGTGACATTAGCGGAGCAGCCAGAATTCTTTTCAGTAGTGATGTGCTGGCGCCGTGTTCTCCAGATACTCTGGTAGCTCTGGAGAGCAAACACCCAGCCCCAGCGGATGGCCTCTCTTTTCCTGACCCTCCTGATTCGGACATTCATACCCTCACCGTTACAGGTCGAGAGGTAATCTCAGCCGTTTGCTCCTTTCGGAGCGGCTTTGCCGGCGGCCTCGACGGCCTGAGTCCTCAACATCTGAAGGACCTCATCTGCTCAGGCGCCGGGGAAGCTGGTGAGTTGCTCTTGAAGGAGCTTACGGCTCTGGTTAACCTAATGCTCTCAGGCAAGGTGAACGAGGCCGTCATCGACACTCTGTACGGGGCCAATTTATGTGCCCTTCGCAAGAGAGATGGCGGCATCCGACCCATTGCCGTGGGCACTACATACCGTCGTATGGCAGCCAAGATTTGCTGTAAATTTTATGGTGAGGCTGTTTCGAAAAAATTTCAGCCCCTGCAGCTAGGCTTCGGCTCCAAAGGGGGCTGCGAGGCTGCCGTACACGCCTTGTCGACCTACCTAAATTCTAACCTAGGAGAGGTCATCCTAAAGGTTGACATAAAAAATGCCTTCAATTCGATTAATAGGGATACCTTGCTGGCAGAATCTAAAAAAGAATTACCCAAAATTTTTAGTTTCCTTTGGCAATGTTACAGACAACCATCTAAATTACTATATCGGGACAATCTTTTGGAATCCGCTGTTGGCTGTCAACAAGGTGATCCCCTCGGGCCAGTGATCTTCAGTTTAGCCATTCACCCCATTATTCGACAGTTAAATTCCAAATTCAACGTTTGGTATCTCGACGACGGTACCCTAGGAGGCGATGCAGATACAGTTTTAAATGACTTACACTTTCTAAAAAATGAACTCCACTCAATAGGACTTGATCTAAACCTTTCAAAATGTGAACTATTCTTATCTGACAGTACCGACAGACAACACACCCTTTCCAAATTTAATACAATAGCCCCAGAAATTAAAATTATAGAAAAAAGCTCTCTTCGCCTCCTGGGGTCTCCTATTTTCGAAGATTCCTTTCCCAACTTTGTCGAGGAAAAAATTCAAAATTTTAATGATGTTTCGAAAAGATTACTCCAATTGAACATGCATTCGGCCATCACTATAATTCGTTTCTGCTGTTTCGGCCCTAAATTAACTTATTTCCTTCGCGCTTCTCATTTATGGAAACACCCCCAGCTTTTGGAAAAAATGGACCAAATTATTCGGCATACTCTGACATCAATTTTAAACGTAGCCATGGATGACCGAGCTTGGGCTCAGGCTACTCTTCCTATCCGTATGGGTGGCCTCGGCGTCCGCAAAATTTCGAGTATTACCTTACCAGCCTTTATATCCTCGGTTCACGGCACTGAGAAATTAATCAGGAATATTCTATCTCCATTACTGAATGATTTCAATGTGCCGTGCTTCATCGAGGCTATAGATGCCTGGAGACTCGCTTGCCCGAATTCTAATCCGCCCGACGAACCATCATCCCAAAGACGGTGGGATGAGCCGCTCTGCAAAGTAGTTCAGGAAAACCTGATTGCAACATTTACTGCTCCTGCAGAGCGAGCGCGCCTGCTGGCTGTGGGAGAGTGGGAGTCGGGTCTCTGGCTTCACGCACTACCGTCGTCGAACATTGGCACCTTGCTCGATGATAACACTTTCCGCCTCGCTGTTGCCTTACGTCTAGGTGCTCCATGCTGTTCTCTTCATCGCTGCCACTGTGGCGAAGTCGTCAACAGCCTCGGACACCACGGTCTGTCATGCAGCCGTAGTGCGGGTCGCATAGCGCGACACGCGAATATCAACGATATAATCAGACGCGCTCTTGTCACCGTCGGCGTTCCAGCCGTATTGGAACCCCATGGCCTGGCACGCGACGATGGCAAGAGACCGGACGGCATGTCGTTATTCCCTTGGAAGATGGGAAGGCCTTTAGTGTGGGACGCTACTTGTGTCGATACTCTTGCGCCTTCACATCTTCCTAGCTCGTCGTGTCGTGCTGGTGCTGCCGCTGCGGCTGCGGAGAACCTCAAGCGGCGGAAATATAACAACCTTGTTGGAAGTTATATTTTCGAACCGTTTGGGGTTGAAACTCTTGGATCGTGGGGTCCGAGTGCTCACAAGTTGTTTAAAGATCTATCGAAACGTCTAGTTGACACTTCGCGTGACCCAAGGGCTGGCTTTTACCTCGGACAGAGGATAAGCATTGCCATACAGCGTGGCAATGCTGCCAGCCTTTTGGGCACATTACCAGTCGACAGCGATATGGAAGAGTTTTTTGACGCCATATTTTAGTTTGATTTTAGTTAGTTGTAATTAGCGTAGGGTTTTATTATTATTATTTTTTTAATTTACTGTAATTATAGTTTTTAGTTGTGTATGTAATAAGTTAAATTGATTTAAAGTTAATAAATTTATTAATTTGATTAAACTTAAATCTACATTTACACTAATATATTATTATAAAGAGGTAAAGTTTGTTTTTATGTTTGTAGGAGGTAATCTCTGGAGGTACTGGTCCGATTGCTAAAATTTTATCTTCTCTTTATTCCTATATTTTATATACGCGGGCGAAGCCGCGAGCAAAAGCTAGTAATAAACTCATGAAATTTGCAAAATCCAGCTGCAATTCTGAGAAGAGTCCAAAAATCTTGAAATCTCTCTCTCTCGAGACAAATCCTGAGATTATGGTAACCCTAGGTAGAACTGGACTGTCAGACTTTTACTGTCTAATACCCATGCGTATTCCTTCAGTTACACTGCCTTCCATTGACGAGGTGGGTCTTTCAAACAATCCCGCATTACTTTTATCTCCCCTTTTAAGACACTTCATACATTTCACAAAGACCTTTCAATGTGTAACAGGAACGGTAAGAATTCTTGCATACATTTTGTATGTTGGCATAGTTCCGTGGCAGACGCATCCGGACCGCTGCGTCTGCGTCCCGGAGCATGCTCCATGAACACAACATTAACAGGACTCGGGAATGTGTGAAAAGCGCCCAAAACTTTGCCAACTAACTTACCCTGGTTTGTTAATATTAATTAGCGGAACCTTTTGTTGTACCATAAGAAATCTTAAGGGTGGTTGTTATCACACTGTCACGCACCACGCAGCGTAGCGCGTGAATGCGTGTCTTAACGTTGCTTGTAAGTTCCGTCTCCGTTTGTATAGAAAACACGCACAGTCTAACACACCGAAAATGCATCCACGTGCGTTCATGCGGAGAAATATGCACTCAAGCGCGTGGGTGCGAGGCGACACGCAAGGTATGGTACACTGAGTCTCGTAGTGCCGTGCGTGATTTTGTATGAAATGAGTAAGTACCTGCGTGAATTTACAAAACGCACCTACGCGCGTGAGAGAGTAAAAAATCCGCACGATGATGTAGATCTGCACTCCCGCTAGTACGCGCGTAGGTGCGTTGTCACGCAACATGCAGCGTGATGCGTGGCAGTGTGATAACCGATAAGTTAATATCGTGCGCTCAAACACGCATGCGGGATTGCCTCGCACGTGTAACTCCCGCAAATGTCCATTTCATACATTTGTTTGTAAGCCGTGGAATATGCACCCGGGACGCGTTTTTTTGCATTATGAAATTTTCTGCATGCGGAGCAATTCTGCAGACGTGATTAAATCCGCACGATATTAAAAACACCCTTAAACATAAAAATTTTCAAAGTCTACCGACTGTTTTCCTGATAGGTACAACCTAGGGCTCTTTAAGTTCATAGTGAATAGGATTTTTTCTAGGCAGTTGCTCCGATTTTGACCACATCATCGCTTACCATCAGGTAAGATAATAATCAAATGCGAGTCTATAAATACACACTTATAAAAGTTCCCTTTGCTGACAATAATATTTTTTTATGGTAATAGATAAAATAGATGTAAATAATGATTCCTATAAATCTTTTGATGCGAACATATTAAAATAACAGCTATAAATATCGTAACCACATGAGAAGCTTTCTCTGACTATCCATGTGGTCTTACATCGGAAGTGAATCTCCATTTACAGAGTCATAGATCTCAGACATAATCTGTTCTTGACATTGGCTATTTTCGGTCTCAGGAAATGGCGTCACTAAACTTTAGAACAAACAATAGGAATATGGAACATTCGAGATATTATACCAGCAGGGTTTTTTTTTCGCCGGCAAAATCATCCAATGACATCCCCCGCTCTTGGGCGGAGCGGGAGTGTGTCAGACTTTTATTGACTAAAAATCCACTCCTGTTCCTTCGTTGCGTTTCGCCCCGTAGGCTTCGACCCTGCTGGGCCACGGTTTGCTGACATCTCTTTGAGACGCACGTGGAACTGTACGCTACACTACGCACCGGACGGTCGGACGTTTTTTGCGAGGGTTGCGGTGACTCTTTGGAACAATCCGAAGCCCTGGCAGAATAAATTCCCGTAGGCTGCGTGAATGTTCGAAAGAGACTATAATACACATGAATTGTACAATTTAACCTCGTGCTTGTATCACTCTGTCGAACGTTGAAATCCATTCAGTAGTTTTTGAATTTCATACAGCGTTTCGCCGTACGTAATTAAGTTCGACGTACGCGGTATAAACGACGACGTTTATACCGCGTACGTCGAACTTAATTATTCCAATGTCCATGTCAAGAGGTCCATTTCGTTAATAATAATTAAAAGTTTATTTGATTTTATAAAAAAGGCTGTGGAGTGTTAACTAATTACAAAGATTAATAAATGACTGATTTGATTATTTATTAATTTTACTGGTTTAATTTCTGTTTTTTTTTTTAGTAAAAATAGATGAGTTAAAATTAGATCTTATCTTTGACCGAATGTTCGGCATTTGAAACGAAAGTCGGCCGAATGTCGAAGTTCGGTTCAAGCCACCGAAATTCGGTTAAACCGAATGTGAACGTGCTAATACGTCCATGTCTTTAGTCGTACTCAGCTCTTAAAACAGTTGACATTACTGTCACAAAATAGATAGCTACAGAAGACAATCTCATGTATGTACTTCACTTTTTGTACCTACGCTCGGTGGACGCACACTAATGAGCGTTTGAGTCGGAATTGTTTGACGAGTGATCCGAGACGCGACGGAGACATCGTGTCTGTGAGCGGTGTCTTTGTGTGCGTTACTCGAGTGCGCTTTGTATGTAGGTTGACTTCTCTACCTATCTATTTTGTGTTACTGTCGACCATACATTTCCTGATGCTTATGACTGCTTGACAAGTCTAATGTATTGTCCAACAATGTACTATGTACCTGGGGACTACATGGTTAGTTAAAATGTCAGTCGTGCAAGCGAGAAAAAGAGATGAAACTAAACCACAAAATAGATAGGTACAGAAGTCAATCTACATACAAAGCGCGCTCGAGCAACGCACACATAGACACCGCTCACGGACACGATATCTCGGCTCAATTCAAATCATTGCGAACGCGTATGTGTCAGCAAATAATGAAGCAAAAAAAGTTATAACTGTTCAGTGAACGGTTTTTTAAATTCAACATTAATTGCTGAATTATCGTTTTTTTAAGCTACCAGTTATAAGACGTAATTAGGTAGGTATTTGCTTGTACTTTGATAGTTGGTTTTTACGTAACGTAGAACAGTTAGGTACTTAGGTAGATAAGTACATGACTTTGTGGCCAAGTAATATTTTTTTAATAAAATTTTTTAATTAGGTATTCATCTCAAAAAAAAAAAAAAAGACGTGTGGCACTCGGGGACTGCCGCGGTAAAGCTATTGCATAGCATTTTTATCAACTTATGCAATTATAATTATTTATTTATTTCATTTATGCGGTATTTTTTTTCCTTTGTTTTTTTTTCTTTGATATTAATTGAAGTTACACTTTCACACATTGAATTGAATTTTGATTGATTGTTCACTCATTTGTTTTCTTATCGGTCACCACGCTCAAAAAACAAATGAGTGGGGGGTGTTAGGTTATTTTCGTTACGGAATTTCTGGATTCGATCTCCACGCTCAAGGCCCGCGATAGAAGCTATGCAATAGCTTAATAAAAGATAATAATAAATAAATTATTTTTCTTTCTTTCTTTTTTCTTTCTTTTATCTCCGCACCCGAGCGCACTCGCACAGACCGGCGCTGACCCTAGCGCGATTGCTGATCGTAAGTATGAAAAGTGAAGTACATACATGAGATTGACTTCTGTACTTATCTATTTTGTGGCTACACTCTACATAGCTCGATCCTTTCAACAAGTTGTACAATGGGTCGCGTTAAGAGCTCGTGGTAGCACTGCTGGTTGCTAGAAAACTAGTTAACAGTTTTGGTTTTATTTTATTGTGTACTGGAAACTTGGGTATTATGGATTTGTTCTTGTTAATGAACCTTTGAAGCTGGATGCAAGCAGGAAGGGGAAAAGCGATAAAATACTATTGGCTAGTGGTGTGGTAGGAGATTTTATACTTTCGTGGAAGGATATCAAAGAAGTTTTGTGTTAATTGGATACTTTAGTACGCGTCTATAAAGCTCGCGTCCGTGGCCGTGATGCGAAATACAATAATGCCATTAAATAAATTACCGTTCCAAACAAAAAGCGTTTTAATCACAATTAAGCACACTACAATTACCAGGTTTCTATAGAAAAATCCTTGACCATTGCTATACGAAAGCAGAGCAATATAGGCCTAATGAACCAAATCAAATCAAATTGCCAAATTGTCTGATATTGGATCATTTGGTTACATTGCATGTTGTAGTATCGTTAATTGTGTTACCAAAGACCTGATACACAAAATAGATAGGTACAGAAGACAATCTCATGTATGTACTTCATTTTTTATACCTACGCTCGGTGGACGCACACTAATAAGCGTTTGAACCGGAACTGTTCGACGAGGCGGGCCGAGACGCTCCGAGATATCGTGTCCGTGAGCGGTGTCTATGTGTGCGTTGCTTGAGCGCGCTTTGTATTTAAATTAACTTCTGTACCTATCTATTTTGTGCCTGATAGGCCTAAGAATTATTCGTTTATGTAACACAATGGTTTTACGATATGACATAAGCGACCGAGTAATGGTGGCCTCAGGTGGCCTCGACTTGTGAGTTCAAACCTCGTCACGCGCTTTACCTACTTAGTGTAATTTATTTCATCACCACTACTCTCAAAGCGGTAAAGAAAAACATAGTCTTGAGGAAACCGACATGTCCTAGAACCAAAAATTCTAAGACATGTGACATATTTTGGTCATTTCCTATCCTAGAGAGGAGGCCAGAGTCCCAGCAATGGGAACATTATAGGGCTGATTATGCTTATTTACACTGTTTTAATATTGTAAAAAGGTAAAGTTGTTTTTTGTTTTTATTTGTTTGTAGGATAGGAGGTAATCTCTGAAAGTACTGTAGCCCGATTCACGTAATGAAAACCGTAACGATACGATATCGTAGCGATTTAGTACATCCATCAATCGAGTTTGAACGACACCGATTTTGAAGTCGTTTGACATTCGTCGATTTAAAAAAAAATCTGTATTACATTATCCTGGTGGAATACTTATTAATGTAACTGGAAATAAGTCGATAGATCTTGACTACCGTTTTTCGATAGGACTTCGATCGAACGACTATAAAACTTGAACGATATTTGGGCTACAGGTCCGATTCCTAATTTTTTTCACCGATAGAAAGCTGCTTTATTCATAAATGACATAGGATATATTTTATGTACGCGGGCAAACGCTAGTGCTGTATATAATAAAAAATATAGCGCAACGGATCGAAGACATGGAAGGTGACACAGTTCTTTACATTTTTAATGAGTGACAAAACTAGCATTAAAGAATTGATTGCGTTGGAAAGCTGATGCAGTTAAATATTGTAGAATTTAATGAAGATGAATCCCTACCCTACTTTACGCTTAGCATTTGATTGAGTCAAGTACCTATGCCTTATAATGTTCTCTCGACTGCGACTCAGGTCTTCTCTCCAGGAGAGGGATTAGGCCCTAATCGGCCAAGTCCGATCCATCATCGGACCGCAAGACGTAGGACTTTGCGCCACCGCATTCATTATGCGTACAGCTAAGGAGTCGAATTGATTCACAGATGTGCTTGTGCTGGCAATATTGCCACCAATATTCCTACTTCACGGCAATATTGCCAGCAACGGCAAATCTCTAGTGGCCGCGACCACTGTCTCACTACTGCCCATAAAGTTTATATATTAAAAGTATTCAAGAAATTATTCAAGAAATGAACAAAAGAATGTCTACGACCGTATCGCGAGTAGATTGTATCGAGGTAAGCCCCCAAAATTACGTCACGTTTATTATTCGTAACTGTACCACAATAAAAAAACTTTTGACAGGGGTTATTTATTTTCAAAGTCCAATCAAGGACAAGGTTACTCCAATAAAAAAATAAAACACGAAAGGAAATTCTTCACATCCTAAAAAAAAGCTGTAAATACTTGGAATTTTAGCGTGCTATATTTTCCTGCAAACCAAGTTTGCTATAGATATGAAATTCGGATCTGAAAACGGATATAGGAATAATATTATACCGGTTTCATATAAATGGTTACGGACATAACACTATTTCGGATTATCCATTAGTTTCGGATAGTTTCTATGACGGATATAAGAAAATTGTAAAGTTTTAAAACTAAAATAAAAAAGCAAGATTTAACTTTTACTTCAAGACTGTAATATCGTTGGTTTGGCTGCGCGACACAACAAATAATCTTTTTTTGTTTTTATTGATAAACTAGTGCTTGACTACGATCCCACCTGGAGGTAAGTAGTGATGCAATCGTTGATGATGAGGCACAAAGTCAAAGTCAAAGTCAAAGTCAAAAGTTTTTTATTTCACATAGGCCTACATGGGCACTTATAAAACGTCAGAAGCTAGTGCACGGTTCGAAATTGGTCGTTTCCTATGGAGAAGAACCGGCAAGAAACTCCATGATTACTCTTTTTAAAAAAATGGTTGTACTTACAATATTTCCATATAACAGTATTAAAAGGTATTATTTAAGAACAGTGTAAACCGGTCTATATTGTACTCGAAAGCACAATAAAAATAATCATTTAAAAAAAAGTGAGTCAAAATATGAAGTAATCTAAGAATTCGTGGAGTCTACAGTGTTCTTCCATTTACATAATAAAAAGAGGCTATATAAAAAAAAGGTAGAAAAAATAATAATAATTACAACTGTCAGTAAATGAGACGTTAACAACCAAAAAAAAAAAAAAGAAAAACTAACGAATTTAATGTGGTTGGAGTCAGATAATATAAAAAATTGCAAAAGCAATGTGTTAGAGAGAAAAAAAAAAATATGTTACAACAAAGATGGAGCAGTTAATAGATACATTCGCATAATATTATAAGTTACCAGGGGGCCACAAGTGCAGAGGCAGTCATTGCCAAACAAGCGTGTCTTCGACATAGTCTTTAACCTTGTAATATGCTTTTTTGGTTAAGACACGCTTAATATGGGTTTTGAACTTTCCTTCGCTAAGTTCAGTCACCGCTTTTGGTAGCTTGTTATAAAAGCGTATGCTATTTACTAAAAATGACTTACTGGTCTTGGCTAATCTCCATTTGGGCAATATAATTTCGTGTTTACTACGAGTATTTATGTTATGGAAATCGCTTCTAATTTTGAAAAGTCCTAGGTTTTTACGTACATACAAAATACTTTCTAAGATATAAAGAGAAGGCAGTGTCAATATATCTATTTCTTTGAATTTATTTCTGAGGGACTCGCGAGGACCCATTTTATAAATAGCCCTGATTGCTCTCTTTTGCAATACGAAAATCGCACACTCAATTCACTTCAGCCACAAAATACAGAAGACAATCTTATGTATGTACTTCACTTTTTATACCTACGCTCGGTGGACGCACACTAATGAGCGTTTGAGCCGGAACTGTTCGACGAGTGATCCGAGACGCGACAGAGACATCGTGTCTGTGAGCGGTGTCTATGTGTGCGTTGCTCGAGCGCGCTTTGTATGTAGATTGACTTCTGCACCTATCTATTTTGTGCTCTAGCTTTGAAGACATCCAAATTAAAATCGGATGGGAAGACCGCGAGAGGGCAAATTGTTTCAATCCTTCGATGTAGGTACGCGGTATAATGATGAGGCGAATCGCTTAGTCCAGACCGTAGAGGTTTCAACAACGTAAGGGTGGATACTCTACCCGTCATACGTCGCCTTTATCCGAAACTTTTATATCGAGTACGATTACGGATATATGTTTTTCGATATCCGATAGTTTCAATTACGGTTTTGGAGCTCCATAACATCCCTGATGAACTATACTCCGTTTTACAATTTCACCGAACTATATTACGGCTTTTCTTTGAAAGATTTAACGCCGAGCCATGTTTTAACCGCACGTTTTAAAATGGTACTAACTTCAACTGTTTAGCGCGTACATAAATCATTGTTTACGGCCCTTTGTATGGGGAGAAGGGGAGGATCCCCTATGGCATGGTAAGAATAGCTCCTACTTGACGGTAAGAACCCATAGGAGACCTAAAAAGAGATTTAAACCTTGTGTTTTATGTCGTAAGGTTGATAGTTTGAAAGGAAGAGGTATCGGAAACAGTCTTGCAATAGAAAATATGTGTACCGGACGTTGACGCCGTTAATTTTGCTAACTGTACTAGTTTGCTTTCGGTTAGAATATTTACATGTTAATTAGTTAAGTGAACGGGAATAAACTTGGTACATGTCGGAAATGCGATGCGGTATCGTCGCGGTGAATGTCATGGTAAAATGTATGGATGTTTTCTATGTTTTGTGAATGGGTTTAAATGTAGACACGTTCAATAATACCTATTAGCAAGCATAGCATAGTCGGCCTTATAGGGGTTTATTTAACTGGGATACCAAGGTGGTGCGACCAATTACGCCTTCATGGTGTCCCGGTGAAATATAGCCCTAAGCTACCAAACTAGACACCAGAGTCGCCACACGTCCGAGCTGGTCGCGCCACCAAATTGGTTGCCCAACCAATCGGACACTAGGTGAGTAACTCTCTTTAAAGCTGTATACATTTTGTTGATAGCGGCGACTGGTCGCGCCGCCATGGTGTCTCGGTGAAATATTGCCCATAATGTTCCCACTGTTGGGACTCAGGCCTCCTCTCTAGTACAGAGAATGAACCGTAATCCACCACGCGCGCCCAGTGCGGGTTGGTGGATATCACGTCTTCGAATTTTTTGTGTTAGGATAAGCCGGTTTTCTCACGATGTTTTCTTTCACCGTTTTGAGAGCAGAGGTGATAAAATAGATTACACAAAGTAATGCGCCCAGCTGGGTTTGAATCTGCGACCTACTCGTAAGTCGGGGCCATTACCACTCGGCCACTACTGCTCTTATGCTATAATATTGTAGGGTGTTAAATGAAATATAAAAAATATAGTTTAAAAAAACTAAAAAAAACACGCTTTCAAAGCATATCAAACTAAAAAGCGTGGGGTGCTCGATTTACGAAAAATATGGCACAAAGCGCCCCACACTTTTTTCACAATGATATTAATATTTTTCGTTCATTATTATTATTTTCTACCTATATTGAAAATTATTTTACACTTTTTAGTTTGATATGCTATGAAAGCGTGTTTTTTTTTAGTTTTTTTAAACTATATTTTTATTTATCACTAAAAAAAACGGATTATTGTATTGTCATCAGTCTTTGATCGGTGTGCAAAGTTTGAAGAAAATCTGATCGCCCAAAGTTGGTCAAAATCGAGCTCAAAGGCGTTGGTTACAAACATACAGGTGAAGCTAATATAAGCGTGTTAAAAAGTTACCGGCAATTTAGCATTTAATAAAAAACATATTTTCTTCTACAACATGGCAAAAACGGTACAGATATCGCATTATTTTTTATAACAGTTTAAAGTCGTCAAAGACATCAAAGATCGATTGGACCATATCGCAAAATAGCAGACAGATAACTTTTTTCACTTTGCCGTCGATTCACAGTTAGTCTAGACTTAAAAAAATAATGACAAAAAAAAATAACAAAACGCTAACTGTAACGAGTTAGCGTTTTGTTATTTTAAATTGTACAGTAACAATTTAAAAGTAGGAGTAAAGATCAAAGATGGGTTTAAGCTAGTAAAAGTCTGACTCTCCCTCTTTACCCAGAGCGAGAGATATATTCTCTACTTAAAAAAAACTGGGCAAGTGCGAGTCGGACTCGCGCGTTGAGGGTTCCGTACAAACTTACTTACCTATAAAAACCATTAAATTCCCAAATTGAGTTTTCATCGCAGTTTTCATTTTTTTCCTATACTTGTGCTATGAGACCTTGTTTCATGCTAAATTTCAGGATTCTAGGTCAACGGAAAGTACGCTATGAATTTTGATTCCCTTGAGTGTCAAAATACACGTTTTTTGCGACATAAGCGACTGTATCTTTTTTTGTAGCTAACTAAGAAGTTTGATTTTTTCACAAATTCAAGGGACCGCAGACCTGAGTTTATGGTTTTAATTTCAACTAAATACCTCCACGCGTACCCAAGATCTTGACAGACAGACAGACGGACAACAGTGATCCTAAAAGGGTTACGTTTTTCCTTTTGAGATACGGAACCCTAAAAGAATTCGGAGTTTGGCCTATACATGCTGCATGAAAGTAAACCGAACCAATTTCTGGCTAAAAAATGACTCAGACGCATTATCGCATAAATTGAGTATTACCTCAATAACTGCTATTATGATTAATGATAACGAATGCATATTGGCGAATGGCGATTCATACCAGAATGTTCAACATCAGAATAGTACAAACAATAAATATTTGCGTACCTATCTCAGCACTTGATATAAACAAAGATAACTATATATCTTGTTAAGATTACAATATTTATAAAGATGTTATTATTGACATATGAATGTATTAGCTTTTGTATGCACCAGTATTGATTATCTGGGCGTTCCTAACGCACAGTAAGTTTTAGGGTTCCGTACTTCAGTCGGCAATACGGAACCCTTATTAGATCACTTTGTTGTCCATCTGTTAGGCGCAAAATACACAGAAGCGATGAGATTCGCGGATGTGGATTGGATTTGTTGTCGCTTCAAATTTTATTCGTACAAAATGTATGAAAAAGATGCGTCGTAAATTACACAGAAAGGATGCGATTCTCAAGTGATAAATCCGCGCCGCATCCTTTATGTGTAATTTACGACGCATCTCTTTCATACATTTTGTACGAATAAAATTTGAAGTTACAACAAATCCGATCCACATCCGCATCGTATCCGAATCTCATCGCTTCTGTGTATTTTGAGCCTTAACCTTTTGAATGTCTTAAGTTACACAGTTCGACATAAGCAATTGTCTTTCTATTGTGTCTCTAATTACGGCATTCAAAGAGTTAAGACCCTTTTTCACAGGAAGGCATGGAGGTATGAAGCTGAAATTAAGGTAGAACTACACTGCTCACACGACACGAGTGCCACATACGCCGATCTGGGTGCGTTGGTCTCTACACATTTTATATGAAAACTAGACTTGTGTGTTGTGTTGATATATAAGCAAGTGCTCTTAGCACAAATAAAGGAAAAATCTGAAAACTGTAAAGTAGTTACATCACAAAATCCCGATCCGGAACAATCTTTGATTTAGGTAAGTTTGTACGGATCCCTAAGTACGCGAGACCGACTCGCAGAAAACACGTTTTTTCAATTAGTTTAAAAGAACACCGGGTATTAGAATTTTTTCTTGGGTTGCAGGAAATAAAAGAAGGAAATAAAGAAATAAATCAATGAAGGTATAAACTTGTACAATTTAGATGATGCCATGTGGTAGCCAAACTAAAAATAGACAACGAACCGACCACCGTATGGTACAGATTGACAGGAGACCGGAGCTGTTTACCTGTCAAGAACTTCAAAGGGGATTTATTTGGCACTTTACTAAGTAGCCGCTCCAGCTGCAAAGATTACAACCTGGGTTTCTTTTCACAGTTTACAACTTAGACCGCTGTTCCCATTGGCGTTTTATGAGCGTTCGCGCGGCGTTAACGTCGTGAGTGGTAAGTGTCACATCCACTGAACGCATCGTTAACGTCGCACATATGTTGCGATTTGAGGTGTATGGCACACATTGGCGCTTTACCACTGCGTCTGCGCAACGTTGGCGCTGCGCAGATGTTGGAGAAGCGCCAACGCTCGGAAAACGCCGTGGGATAGCGGTCTTACTCTTCATAGAAATTTGTGATTCGCACCCACTCCAGGATGCTAGGTTTCCGATTTTAAATTCTATGACGGACACCAAAATACTGGTATTTCACACAAAAATCAGCCAAGTCAAGGGCCAGAACCCCTCTGAAAAATAACCTTAGATACGCCTATGCAGATTAGTGAGTTGTGGCCCAGAAATAACTGCCCATACTTACGAGTTGTAGTTGTAGGTAGACGATTTAAAATCCGCCAGGCTCATAAGTTTGTTTAATTTATTTCTTGACCACTGCTTTCAAAACTCCGCACTGGGCCTGCGTGGTGGGCTACTGACCATTTCCTTTCATGGAGATGAGGATTGAGTCCCAGCAGTGGGAACATTATAAGGCTGATTATAAGCCTATGTCCGTAAAATAAATAACAGGAATATTCTTCAGAATAGAACGAATTGCTACGGACATACGTACTTAGGTTAATAATATGTATAAACTTTTAACAGATGTGGTGAATAGATACTAGATTGGATTAGTCATTCCGCTACTTGGGCAGTGACTACGTAATGTAGTAATTATAAAACGGCTTCTGTGAGTAATAAAATGAAGTTGATAGATACGAGTATTAATTTGTTTATTTTTTCCCACGACTTTATCTGAGCCGGCCACAAAGTTTACCAGCACGTTGCACCTTTTATTGAGATAAAAATAAAATCTTAACTCCTCTTAATACATATACACACACAAAATCTAACACCTTTTGGGATCATCGCCATGCCCTCGTGAGGGCGATCAGCGGCGGCGATCTTTCGCGCTGGGCCTTGTTTTAGGCCATTGTCCGGAGCGAGGAGCAGTGGGAGGCGGTCGCCTCTTTCTGCGAAGCAGTACTTAATGCTAGCAAAGGAGGAAGCCGACCGCATCAGGCAACGGCGCTCACAGCGCCCCAGCCGCCGCCAGGATTCCCGATTTCCAGCCACCGTAGGCGCGGGCTTGCGGACGGCGAGCAATGGGTAGCTTGCTGTCCGACAGTCCGGTAACTGTCCGGACCGAGCCAAAGTCGTTGACGGCGCGCACTGTTCCCGCGCGCCTCTAGGAGTTGTCAGCAACAGCAGGGGCCCAGCCGGGTGGAAGCCTACTGGGGCCAGGGTTATCCGAAAGGAACTCGGCCCAGGTAACTACGAAAGGCAAGAAGGAACGGGGTGGGTTTTTTAGTCAGTAAGAATCTGACACTATCTCCTGCTGACATCCCGCCCTTGGCGAGGTGTCAGCAGGAGATATTTATTTACAAAATCATATATAATATCTTTTATTAAAAATAATAATAATATGTTTTTTTTTGTGGTGTGTTCGGACACTTTCAGGCAACATCACTGTAGAAGTGCAGACATAGAAGAACATGGCGGGAGAAACTCGAAAACGGTTTTGGATAAATCATGTGGAACTGGTCCATAACTACCCGAAACCGTGCGAAATGGAAGGTAGAAAGGAGGTTTTTGTCCTTCAGAAGCAGTTTTTTAGACCCATTTTAAGAATGTTTCTTCTTGATTTACCTAGCCTTAACGATCCGACGTTCACGATACTGTTTTATTACATAACTTTGTATGTAAATAGCTGTGTACTGGACTAAAGCTTGTCCCAAAAACATAATTTATGAATTTAAAAAAGAATCACGTAAATTGTACCCGCAGTGTGTAATTGTGTCTCGAATTGGGACGGTGGACAGACTAACAAAAACACGTTGTCTTTTCATCATAGACAAGTGGGGTGACCAGAAGGTTGCAGAGCAATGTCCCAGCCAAGGTGACCTTGCTAGTTTCAATCCCTGTAGACAGCAGTTGTAAACCATGATCATCAACGCGCTTGGTTGGGAGGCGCATTTTTTCAACCACCGAACGTGTAGGTGCGTGGTTTACATTCATGTAGCCGCAACACAAATCAAACACATAAACCAAGGTCACCTTGGTTGGAACGCTAGTTTGCAACCGTGTGGTCAACCCTATAAGTTAGGGTACCCATTCGTCCCGATACGTCGAGACATGTCACCGTTATTAACAGTGATGTCTATAAAATGTCCCGACAAACACAGTCGAGCGCAGAGCTACAAGTTTTTAAAAATCGCCGACGTAGACGAACGAAATCGCGGATTCTTCAATGTAAAATAAATTTTCAGATGAATCATAAAGAATTTTATATTTAACTAGCTGTACCCGCGCGGCTTCGCTCCCGCTCTTCTCTACTTCAGCCTAATATACCCTACTCTACCCTACTATACCCTACTCTACCCTACTCTACCCTACCCTACTCTACTCTACTCTACCCTACTCTACCCTACTCTATCCTACCCTACTCTACCCTCCTCTACCTTACTCTACCCTACTCTACCCTACCCTACTCTACTCTACCCTACTCTACCCTCCTCTACCTTACTCTACCCTACACTACCCTACACTACCCTACACTACCCTACTCTACCCTACACTACCCTAATTTTCATTTTTTTTTCCATAAAAACCTTCTCCTCATGATAACGAACACAACAAAAAAAAAATTAGCGAAATCGGTCCAGGCGTTGTTGAGTTATGCGCTTACCAACACATTTTGCGATTCATTTTTATATTATAGACTAGCTTTTGCCCGCGCGGCTTCGCTCTCGCTCTTCCCTACTTCAGCCTACTATACCCTACTCTACCCTACTATACCCTACTCTACCCTACTCTACCCTACCCTACTCTACCTTACTCTACCCTACTCTACCCTACTCTACCCTACTCTATTGCGATTCATTTTTATATTATAGATTCATAAAAAGTAACCGACAATTACTGTCCCAAATAAAATCATCCGATAAATATAAAAAGGAATGATATCCCCGATAATAATTTATAAATGAATATATATAATTCCAAATGGTTTGGTTTTAAAGTTTCCTTTTTTAATTTGCGAAGTGTTGGCTTTGCTATTATTACCCTTGTTTACCGATGAACACAGTAAATATTAAAAAAAGGTCCCCAAATTGTAATTTTCCCGACGGGGCTTTAGGGATTTATGGCAACCCTACTATAAGTACTTATACTTAGATAACCATTATAAACAATAATAACCGAGAAACATTGTCAATTTTCAGATGGCGTAGAAAATGGCGGTCTTTCGTGCGTACTTGTGCGTAAAAACACTTCGAATACGGAATATTATGGCGATCGGAAATGACGGGCTAGTAAATCTATTATAAGTAAGTACTAGTCACAGTCCATGGATACCATAGTCTACTCATCAATCAATTACAATATAACTTCTTTACAGTTGACAGGGTTCAGGGTTGCCAGATTCTAAAAGGAGAGGCGAACATACCAGCCTATTTAGCGAAAGTTTTGGGTAAATTATATTTTTTTGGGGTCGGATATTGTTAAATAAGTCGGCCCCTCTGGGTGAAGTAACAAGGAGTACCAGATTTTTAGTGAGTAATCTCCATGTTTCTTCAGTTGCCCTTTGCGTCCCAAGATTTTAGTCAGTCCTTTACTAACTGACAATATCTCTTGCTCCACTCGAAGCGGGAGAAGTTATTTGATCAGTGAATGGACAGTCCTGACAGACTGGACAGTTCTGACACCATCTTGACCGAACAGCTCGCGTCAAATAAAGCCTACTGTCTACGGACACGTAGTTTTATAGACGCGTATTCGCCATTGTACGCATGGTGTACGCCTCCATAGCTTACATACAAAACTGTCGATTAAGCGGCAACGACATGCTTGCGTCGCTGCATGTACAATGCGTTCCAAATAAGAATAGGATCGCCCGCCATGTTGTGACGTCACGATTTACTGTCAAATCGAGAAAATAAATTTTTAAACATTAATTAATTTACGAAAAATTTAATTTATTTATGAACTGTGAACGAAAAAAGTTTAATCAGAATCCAGTTCTTCTAACATCTTCGTCGTCCGACCGACGCGACGGTTTTGTCACTAGGGAATCCAATCCCGCATCAAAATCGCAATCCCGCACGCCTGCAATTTTGATGTAAGCAATCCCGCAGATCCTGCGGGATTTGCGGAATTGGTATTTTTAATTTCTTTTTTGTTTTAAGTAGTAATAAACACAAAAACCGGTCAAGTGCGACACGGACTTGCACATCGAGGGTTTCTTATAAAACCTACTTATGTAAATAGTTCTATTCCCGAATCCAGTTTCTAAGAATTTCCAAATAGCAAACGAAAAAATATTTTCATAGCTGCTTTTATGGAACAATAAAATATTTAACGGACCTTCATATTTTAGAAAATTGAATTCATATGCTGTGGGAATCCCAGGTCATAGAGTACCTAAACTGACATTGATTACGTTCTGTTTCAGTTGCAATACAGGACTCGCACAACACAAAATAAATATTAAAAAATAATTTAATTGCAAGGTGAAATCGAAAACAAAATAGGTAATTGTTTTCCAAAAAAAAATGTCATGAGTTCCAAGTAAAATTGTTTCATAATTTTTTTAATAAGGATAAGCTGGGTTTAATAAATAATCTAAATGCGCAGGTCGTCGAAATCCATTTTTCATATAAAAAACTTCAATCCCGCAGACGTGCGGGATTGAAGCACACGTAATCCCGCATTCCCGATCCCGCAGAAATGGTGCGGTATCCCGCATTTGCGGGATTGGATTCCCTAATTGTCACATAGGATGGAAAACGGACACGTGTAATACGCCTCGTGGATAGGGTTCAGCACGCTATACTGCTCAAGCTACGAGTCAGTGGACAGTAGGCCCATCCTAACCTAACCATGTCCATGTCATATTTTTATAAACGCTTAGCAGCCCTAACAATAACGGTCTGTTAACTTCAATACTACTTATAATGTGTAAAAATATCTAAGTAGACCATTAAGCAAGTTGGTTGGGAACTTCGTACTACTGGTTCAATGCACTGTAGAGAAACAATTTACAGCTAGAAAATGTGATATATGTATAGTTGCAGTGTTTACTATGTGAATCGAGGTCTGTTTATCCTATTATCTACGTTTAGATCAGGGGCCCAAGTCTGCTATTTTTATAAATTCGTCATTCCAACACGATCCCATTGTCATTTCGCTAAAGTTCCTAATCTGCTAATTCATAATGATCGATCATTGATCGGTCAATGGTCTCGTAATAGAGTTGTGGTAAAATGACAATATCGAGCTTAATAAAAGCAATGACTGCACAATGACGTTCTAATGGTAGGTCTAAGGTCACTGATCAAAGGAACTGTCAGAATTTTTGCAGATTACTGCATACGTAAGACATTCATTTGTAAATATGTACGAGATTACCATTCTATCCCACTTCTTTTAATGGAGTGTCAGTGGTTGATCATTGGAAAGTCATAATGACGCCATTATATTGGTAGGTTACCAAACATACTCAAAATCAACAATTATGAAATCAATGATAGACCATTCTGAGACTATTGTAATAGCAGACTTGGGGCCCTGATCTGATTTTAGTGGCAATAGCAAAGCAGGCGGGTTTAAAAGGCGAGAAAACGCCAGTCGGGTTTCGTTAACCTCAAAACTGTCTAGGAGACGCCAGATAACTGTGGAATAAAGTACATTGACCTTTTCCTAACATATCTGCGTAAGTACCCGAAAAACAATGAACTGTTTTTCATTACCAGATCATGTAAAGGATTACGATTATCAATACAAGACAGCTATATGTCTTTATTTCCGGTTTTGAAATTAAGAATGTCAACAAATGTACAGTATAATTCACGAATGATGGCGGCCGTGAATTTAGCCTTTGTGAAAGTTCGCGCATACTACACTCTTCTTGCACACGCACGTCAAACACGTTACTGCGCAGCCTTCTGCGCAAACTTCACGACCGCCATCGTTCGTGAATTGTACTGTAGGAGGGTCAATGATCGTTATACCACGGTTATCTGGCGCCTACCTTAGTTCATTTATAACCTTTTTAGGGTTCCGTACCTTAAAAGGAAAAACGGAACCCTTATAGAATCACTTTGTTGTCCGTCCGTCTGTCTGTAAGACCCTTTATCTCGAGAACGCGTGGAGGTATCGAGTTGAAATTAAAACCATATACTCAGTTCTGCGGTCCCTTCAAGCTGTGAAAAACGAATAAAAAAAGATACGGCCGTTTATGTCGCAAAAAACGTATATTTTGATACTCTCAAAGATCGAAATTCATAGGGTACTTCCCGTTGAAACAGAATCCTGAAATTTGGCTCGAGACTCTTTGGGAATTGTAGTTTGCACGGAACCCTCAGTGCGCGAGTCCAACTCGCACTTGCCCAGTTTTTTTTATTATTGATAAGCTCGCGTTCGATTACTGTCTCACCTGATGGTAAGCGATGATGTGGCCGACGATGGAGCACGCTTGCCTAGAAGTAACTTATTCACTCTTGACTTAAAGACCCCTAGCTGACCGCTAATCTGGCTTAAACTTAATTAAAACTTTAATAAGCGTGGAATAAGCTTATAATCTTGACTTTATAAGGGAAAAGCGCCTATGCAGTTATGCGGAACAGGGTGGAAAGTCCCGCATCCTCCATTGAAAGGGGTTAATCGTCTGACCAGACAGCAGACAGGTGTGCTGTCTGGAGAGTAACTGCCTGATAGTTCTAAAAATAAAAAAAAATATCGATTGTTTTGTTTTATGTTTGTTACCTCAGAACTCACTCATTAATGAACCCATTTCAATTTGTTTTTTTTTATTTTATATAGGATATACTAATATGTCATATAAATATAGAATTATAGATGCAGAAATGGGAGTAATATGTACAGATTGGACTCAATTCTGTCAAAATCTAATTCTGAGAGGAATATAGGGAACTCCTAAAATATTACAAGCGCAAACCTAGATTTTTATTATTTTCATCAAGATGTCAATTATTAACATTCAGGATATAAATTACACTTCGTGAAGTAGAACCGAAAAAGTATCACAAATGGCCAACCAAAGTTAATAGATACCTCTCAACTCGATTATGCGACTATGGCGAAATTAATTGTGCTGATAAAAATGGTTTAAACATCGAAATAATCTGATGATAAACCCGAAAAGCAGGCACCGGAACTCCGTAGTAAAACATTTTATCCTAGCCTTGTTTGGGTTTATTAGAATTGTCATGAGTAGCACTCTGGCTATAAGTTACCATTGAATTGATCTGATGATGCAGCCGGAAGGTGGACACGGGAACTCAATAATAAAACAATGTATTATTGTTTAAACGTATACCGTTCCACCACGGTCAAATGAGATAGGAAACCGAAAGAAGTATACCCGCCAAAATTGACAGCTGTCAAATTTGGCAGCTGTCAAATTCGGCGGTTAACATCTTAGTTAAGATTAGGATAGCCGATAAACGAGTACACTATCAAAATTCGAGGGTACATATTGAAAAACCCTATAATTATTATGATGGATGATCATTACTTCATTTAAGTCGGAAACAAACACAAATAAAAAGCAATTAGTGACCACCATACCATGATCATTAGGTACCTCCAAACATACAAGACAAAAAAATAATTGACACGTTAATTAATTTATTAGTAGGCTTGGCAGACTGGTTTTTTACTCTATGGTCACTTGAATACGAGGTGTTTGAGAATTAGAGACTTCAACGAAATTAACCTTGAATTAAAATGGTAACTATGTTACGCTATTGTGATTTTTGTGTTTCTTCAATTGAAGCAAAACAATTCAGTTATTCGGTTTGTAGGGTAGGGTTGCCAGGTGTTTTTAGAAGATATTTAAAAAAAAAAAAATTCATAAATCATTACAAAAAATTCAGTACTTTTGGAGAGTTCGGGAAAATAAATTTTTATACTTTTATTTCTTCATTAGTCTTTACTTTTCGTTCATTGGTTGAGGTATTTTCTTCTTTAAAATAAACGAATATAAGTACCTCTATACGTTTATTTTTGGAAGACATGTGAAAACACTGAGAACCATGACTAGCACGACATGATCTCTTCCCTTCGAGGAACGAAATAGGAGACAGGTTGTGAGTGTTGTGTTTTACAATTGAGAAATATAAGAGCCTACGATACTAAGAGTGGGTAGTTTAAATCGCAACTAGCGATGTATTGTAAAGTATCTTGCGTACCACCTATATTTATGTATTATTTTTCTACATTAATTTAATAAAGAAAAATGTAACCCTTCTTCTATCTATCTATCTATAGCAGCGTCTTTATATCCAATTTTGGACGTAGGCCTCTTCCAATCTTCTCCATTACTGACGGTCTTGGGCAATAGCCATCCAATCCCGTCCAGTGTGTCGAACAATATCGTCCTTCCATCTCTTAGGTGGTTTCCCTTGCGGTCTCTTATGGGCACGTGGTCTCCACTCGAGCAGACGCCGCGTCCATCCGCGTCCTTCTTACAGTCGGGTAATAAAAGGAGTAGGAAGGTTCAATACGATACTGAAATCATAGGTGACAACTTTCACTCTGTAGCATACTTGAGAAAAATATTACGAAGTAACCTTTATGACTTCTTCAGACAATGACGAAACGCGACAATGCAACTAGGTGCTTATCTTAAAGATAATATCGATATCCGTTTTATGAATTCATTTCAAAAGAACTCAAACTGTTAGGTTAGGTTAGTCATGTATTTTCATTTTTTTTTTTTGGCCAATAAATAATTTATTATTATTTAAAATAATAATATAATAGCAGTGGTGGCCGAGTGGTAACGGCCCCGATTTACAAGTCGTAGGTCGCTGGTTCAAACCCAGCCAGGCGCATTAGTTTGTGTAATTTATTTCTTCACCACTGCTCTCAAAACGGTGAAGGAAACCATCGTGAGAAAACCGGCATGTCCTAGAACCAAAAATTCGAAGACATGTGACATCCAGCAACCCGCACTGGGCCCGCGTGGTGGATTACGGCCCATTCCCTCTCCCAGAGAGGACGCCTGAGTCCCAACAGTGGGAACATTATAAGGCCGACGATGATGATGGTGATGATGATTACTTAAAATGGGGTGTTGCATTGTTGCCCTAACAATATCACGTTAGGTATGTCTGTCTGTGGAATTTAATTTAAAAATCGAAGACAAAAATTTCTTTGGCTCTCCTTGCCACGATCTAACAAAATACAATTGAATACAAATCGCTCACTTTAAGTCGACTTATTACGATCGTCGTAATTTTAAAAGAAACAACACAAATTGTGATATTAAACAGCGTGATCTTAATAGACTGCTAATTGATCTCTGAAAAAATGAACTTTTAGCCTTACGACCTTTTGCGTAGGAGGCATCGAAATGAGCGAAATCGCGTAGCTCTGATTCAGTTCGCTAATTAGTCGAAATTTATCGCCAAATATGACGTACAAATTATCTTTTGTAAAAGAAATAGACCATCGATCTGCTTGGATTGATACAAGCCTGAGAAATAATGATGATGATGAGAATTAATAATGAGTGTTTTTAATATCGAACTCTAGGTGCTCCAATCCAATTCCGCTAATCTGTCGTTGTCTATGATAAACTTCTTTTTCCTTTCTAGTCTTGCGTTTTCCAGGATTACCAGTATCCGTTTTGATTGAAGAAACAAGTGCCGTCCGCTTATTTTGGTCGTCCTTCGTCCATGAAATTGCAATTTTCTCGTTAGTTAAACCACGCAGATTCTCGAACACGTGCGTCATTTTCAAAGTTAGGTTTTTTAATATTTTTTTTTTATTTATTATTGATAGGCTCGCGTTTGGCTAGGTATTTTGACCAGGTGATTTTTTATTGAAGAAGTGAATGACGCAAAATTAGCGGATTACATAATTGTCAGCCCGGAAAATCCAGGTTTATGATAGGTGATTGATGAAAAAAGCCGGTTTTCAGTATCTTTAACTGAATTAAGAGCTGGAGGCAAGCAGACAATGTAGTAGTTGTTAATATCAAGCGTGCTAGTAATAGGCACCTACCTACCAGGAAATGAAAATCCTAGGTTGCTTTTTATTGTAAATCGTGTAACCGGAACAAAATGACCGAAAAGTTAGCAATCGCTCTTAGGGGTTGTTGACTTCGGGCAAAGTCTATATAGGTACTACACAGTGAAGATAATATAAAAAGCACTAGACTCACCATTCTCAAGATGAATCACAAATAAAATGTCGCACAATTCAACTAGGTAATTGTTAACCCTCAACAATAGTTCCTCCTAGCGACAAAAAATATCTGCAGTCGAGATTCGCATTCGCATTTCGCCATGCCTTCATCTCAAATTCGGTAACTACTGCGCATGTCATGTGTAGTGTAAGTCCTACCAACCGAACGGCAAAGGTCCCTAGAAACACGAAGCTGGAAGGGCTCCATAAAATGGGGTCATTCACCGGGATCAAGGCTACAACATTACAGTTTATTGCCATTTTCATTTTTGAAGATGGCCTGACTACGGAAAATGCGTATTTATTATTTCTGTATGACTAATGATCTATGTTTGGGTGCGTACTTCTTTATAACACTATGATATAACCCTAATATTTATTTTTTATTCAGTAGGTAGCACAAAAGTTGAATAAATACTAGGTAAATAGGTACGAGTACCTACTTGGAGAAATTGTCTCAAAAAGATAAAAATAACAATGGATAAGTAAGTTCTCGTAATTATTAATGAAGCACTTGAAACATTCTGGTGGTTGAAATGGCGGTTAATGAATTCGAGATTCAAATAGTTAATTAACTAGTAGGTATGCCAAAAGTATAAACTACAGTACGATAAAAATAGTAGGTATAACTATAACATTCGATAGTGTTATCGCTGCGATAAATTCGTTTTTTTAAACGAAATGTTGTTAAAATATTTTTCTTACACCTACCTTACGATCTTTTATCATTTTACTCTTTGTGTACCAAATATTACGTTTGTAATTTACGACTAGGTTCTAAAAAGATTATCTGTATTGTCAGAATCTTGTTCTAATTGAAAACGATTTCGTAGAGCACCGGCAACCCAATTTTGAATGAAAATCAGGTCAAACTTATTCCCAGGCATAGAATTTGGCAAAGAAGCGTCGAGGAAATTTTGTAGTGTTTTCTAAGAAGCTAGAAACCCATTACAAGACGACTTCTTTGCAAAAAACTGTTTCAATTATTTCTTTAACGCGAATTTTAACGAAAACAACAGGTGTGAATTAATTTTATTTACCTGCAAGTGGATGGGGACCTTTTTAACCGGCGCGTTCGACATTTTCCACAAAATCCAGTCACTATGCACTAACACAAAATTTATTTATAAACCGGGTGTAGGCGTTCCGGCGATTATAAATTTTCGCAAATCTTTTGCACGTCAACCCGTACCCGGCGTCACAAATATACACTATCGACAAATGCCTACTGATTCCATTGAGTGAGTTTACTATGCTCCCCTCCATTGCGCACGCGTAAAATTCGCCCTTCATTTTGGTTGGTTGATACGAATTTAGTGAAGCCGTTTACTATGGTTCGTCATAGTTTCCTTTAAAAATCAAAGATGGCGCTTACAAAAGCTTCCATTTAAAGCAACTTTTTGATTTAGTTATCTATAGTACTTTTAATAAATATTTATCATTTACAAACTTATAACTTGATTTCATAAATTACATTTTTACTCAGCACGATAACACAAACAAAAAAGCTTGTTTGTGGGTAACACAGTCCATTCAAATTTTGAAGAGTGCTTTGAAGGGCTACAACAGATGGCGCTGTTAACAAACAAGGTATCCCGATCATTACATTGGAAGTGAACCCGTCGCAAACCAAAACATTCAATCGAACCATGAGTCGGGCGCCAGTAATATTTCGCGCCCGAAAAATTCGCGGTTTCTAAAAAAATTATAAATAATTTTCATAAACAGTAAATGTGGTGTGAAGTGATTTTATAAGTGGTAATATTTGGATCCATGCCCTCACTACACCTAAAGCCTGGAATCACGGTAAATATTTTTTACGATGTTCCCAAAAATTTTGGTATATTTTTACGCTTTGCTGTATTAATAGCCGTGAATTGGAGTTTAGTTAAAAATATACTGGTGAGAGAGGTTGTTATTCATTGCCATGCCATTAATTTAAGACACCATTAATCTTTTTTAAATGAAACATCGTAAATATTTGCGCACAGAAATTCGCCACTTGAAAAGGTCGATAAAATATTTAGAAGGTCTTAGAATCCTAAAAGTATTTAAGTGCGATTATTTTGATATTTTGGTAACAGCTGATAAAATTACTGTTTTAATTTTTGGGCAAAGTTTTATTGAAGTTTTGTCGATAGTAGTTTATCACTGATTCGAATTAAAATGGGTGCTTTTTTCTCCTTTAATTTTTATGCTATAATAAAACATAATATAGAGGCCTTGAATGTTTCAGTGCGTCCTTGGTCCTTGAAAATTTAATTTATAAGGTTGATAGGTACCTACCTACTTGGTAGGCAAAATTCTTTTGTTTCAAACATTACGGCATTGGAATTCAGGTTTTTGACAATACCGAGGCTTGAGTGGGTATAGATATTTTCGAGATGAGAATTATTTTCTTTTTTGGTGGAAAATAGGACGGATATTTTTGGAGCTTTATAAGTCCGATTAAAATGTAATCACTTTTAGACTAGTTAAAAAATGAGATAGACCTTAGTACGTCACTTGAAACGAAACTGAAAGACACAATAAAATAATAATTAAGTCCGGTGTAGTAGTAACTATTTTAGCTATTTTAGTAATAGCTACACTACATCCGACAAGCTCCTAGATAAAGTCAAAATACAAATGTCAAAACAAGCCTTTTTTTTACCACTTTATCTTTTTTAGCACACAGGTAGGTACGAAAGGAAAAAGAAGGAAATTAAAATCAATATCTTAGTGTGGGACAATAGGACAGATCGTTTGGCTCAAAGATTCAGCAGTTTTTCTTTATGTAATCTGTCATATTATTAGAATCTAGTTGTCGTTCGCATTTTCACCTGCTTCTTTAGTTACTGCTCAGCTCCTGTCGTCTGTGTAGGTAGTGTGTTGTTATACGAGTATAGTAATAGCATTCCATAATAAATTGACTATAGAACATCATATAAAACACATAGAACATATAGAACATCATAGAAATGAAGATATTCGCAGGAGAACCAAGGTTACCGATATAGCTCGAAGAATCGCCAAACTTAAGTGGTGCCCTGCCCAGACATGCACGCAGAACAGACGGTCGATGGGGACGAAAGGTTCTGGAGTGGCGACCACGTACCGGAAGACGCAGCGTTGGAAGGCCTCCCCCAAGCGTCGCCACAACGACCGATCCTGTGCGTCCTGCATCCATCGGACTCCCGAATCCTTCACCAGGTCATCGGTCCACCTTGTAGGAGGCCTTCCAACCTTCCGATACGCGGTCGCCACTCCAGAACTTTTCGACCTCAACAGCCATCTGTTCTGCGAGCAATGTGCTCTGCCATTGCCACTTAAGCTTGACTATAGAGCACTAAAAGATCAGGTATTCACCGATTAGTTAGTAAAGCCACACTAAGTTGTTTGGTTCCGGAAGTTACTTGAAGAATTTGACGGTCGTTACGAGTAGTCAAAAGTTCGACAGTCTAACAAACACCCAGTACCTCTACCATGAGTTTAAAGCAATAGTATTTGTCGATACTCGATACCGACTACGTAAATATTTTGTATGGCAAATTTTGGTTCCGTAAGTGACCGCTAGAGGCGCTGTAAAAGCTATACACAATATTTACGTAGTTGTTATCGAGTATCGACACATACTATTGCTTTAAACTCATGGTAGAGGTACAGGTCTCGCTAAGGGGTATCGTGTTACCCAGTTACTGGGCTGTGAAGGATAGGTAGGCAGTCAATTTACAATACTGGTATTCAGCCGAACCTTACTTAGTTGGGAAAACGCTGCGCAGATTGATTTGTTGTTAGATAAATTCTGACCCTGGGCCTGTGAGACTTCGTTAATGTAACAAAATATTGTAAAATAGCTTCGCTCGCGTACATAATATATAGCCTATGTCACTCAGGAATAAAGCACCTTTCTATTGGTGAAAAAAATTTTAGCAATCGGACCAATAGTTTCAGAGATTACACAAAAAAAAACCTCTTTATAATATTAGTGTGTAAAAAAAAAACTAAGTAAAGAAAGACCTTACTTTACTGTTGAATTGGACAATCGAAGAATCTGTAGACGATAAAGTTAAAATCAATAACAATCAATTTGAAAAACACACACTTACTTTTTATTTCTCGAAAGGTCTTTCAACTTGAGAGCAACGCATCTAAAATGCTAATCTTATCTATAGATTGAATTTCTACTGAAAATCGTTTGTCTTAAGGAGAAAAACAAGACACTCTAGACTAGATGAACAAGGAGGATGTAAAGGCTAGAAAAAACTTTCTTTTCGTGCCTATAAACTCAAATAAAATTTGGTCTGACTGATATGTACATCTTTATCAACTCTATAACCAAAACATTAAGACCAAACTGTAAACCACCTGTATGCGCTGAGTACTAGAGTTTTTTTGGCGACATAGCCAAGAAAAATGGCCACAACCTTGAATAGCTCATCGTAACTGGCATGACTGATGGCAAAACGGCCAAGAGGCCGCAGCCCATGAAGATGGGCAGAACAGGTCCGATCCACACTGGACACTCAATTGAACGTCTCACTTCACGACGCCAAGAACCTTCACAAATGGCGACACACCATCAGTAAGAAGCTAATCCAACAGGAACTTTACGACCCTCTGATTTGAGGAATACACCTCGAGGAGGAGGAGGACAACTCTATCATTGGCCTCGTATAAATCCTGGAAGCTGCTGTACAGGTAGCAAAGCAGTTGACATTACATCATAAGAAGTAGCTCCACATAGGCACTGCGTTTCAGATGGATAGAGGAGAAAATACTGAGATGAAAGAAGATTGATAGAGATTTTACTTGGGAGAAGTCGGCATAGGTACCAGGAAACGGCAAATTGTCATACTATGACAAGGGCAAAAAATATGATCATCATATCGGCCGAAAGACGTCCACTGTTGGACATAAGCGATGTCCCCAAGTGTCGCCATAACGAATGGTCCTGTGCGTCTCAGTACACCTTGTAGTGGGCCTTACTAATGCTGCGTCTTCTGGTGGGCGGTTGCCATTGCAGGACTTTTTGGCCTCAACGACCAGATGGTCAATGGGCATATTACAACAGATGTTATATGACCAATATGCTGTATTCTTTCCCTATCACTAAGGTTTTCTGGGAGGAGACTCATCGTTGGATTGTGCTCGCCTCTGCATGTACATAAATTCCTTAGTCATTGTGGTTTATGTTAAGTTTTTGGATACAATAAAAACTGAAGATAGATTATATATAGTAGCATAATCAGCCTTTTAATGTTCCCACTGCTGGGACTCGGCCTCCTCTCTAGGAGAGGAATAGGCCGTATTCCACCATGCAGGCTCATTGCGGGTTGGTGAATGTCACATGTCTTTGATTTTTTGGTTCTAGGACATGCCGGTTACCTCACGATGTTTTCCTTCACCGTTTTGAGAGCAGTGGTTATAAAATAAGTTAGTCAAAGTAATACGCCTGGCTGGGTTTTTGCCCGCGACCTACAACTCGTAAGTCGGGGCCGTTACCTTCCAAAAGAAATATTAGGCAAGTACTTACACATCATTAAAGCTCATTTTCCAACTAAGATAGGCATCTGATAAATTCAGAATGTTTAAGCAGAAAACCTTCGTAAATCCGTCCGATCGTTTATCACGGTTAATCTAGCATTGAAGTCAAGATTCCGATCGCAGATTTGTTTTTGTCGCTCCCGATTGGAGCTAGTAAGTCGACGGCTTACAGTGATCTAAATGTAGTTTCTAAGTACCGATCTACAGCTCTACGGCGTCTGTAAATTCGGATGGTTCGAACAAGCGAAGATGAGCTCGAAGTAAAAACGAGGGGTAAATCAGAGATCTTTGACCCTACCATGAGTTCTATACGGCCCGTTCACGACTTTGCCGCTGTGAGCGGTAGCTATGCACGGGGCGGCGAGCGGTAAGATCAAAAGTAAGTATAATGAAGCACGCCACGAGACGCAGCTAATAGTACCGCGCGCTCGCTTACCGATTACCCCGCTCGCCACGCCGCTTGTAGCTGCCGATAAGAGCAAAGAAATGGAAAGAAGAAATGATCAAGCAGCCTTAAGGGGCCGGCGACGATTGAATTTCCATACAAACGTAATACCACGCTCATTTGCAATTGGAGCATATTTCCAATATATTATGATGATATTCGGTTATAGACAATATTTATCTAGGTTCCTACGTCTTTCTTTTTTTTTTAAATAAAAAGAAATTTAAGCGAATTGTATTTCGCACTTTTTTACAGCGTAAATGGCAAAACACGCCATTTGGCTTTTGCTGTATTAAAAATAACAATATTTTTAATATTCTCGACGTAGGAACCTAGATAAATATTGTCTATAACCGAATATCATCATATGTTGGAAATATGCTCGCTCCAACTGCAAATGAGCGTGGTATTAAGTTTGTATGGAAATTCATCCGTCGCCGGCCCCTTAAGATGTGTCCTAAATGAATATAACAAACATTGTTAAGACTTAAATTATTACAACAAACACTGTTACTGTTAAGACAACAACCTTGATTGTTGTCAGAATCTTGAACGCCGCTGATAAAATTTATCTAATTATTTGCATTACAATCTGTTTTCATATGCGCGGCATCTGGATCTATCAAACTGCACATAGATCTTTATTTTTGGTGAAAATACAGGTTTTTAGTTTCTGCAGTAACCTTGAAAAAGATAATATGATGCCCCAAATGCATATGCCTCGCCCTAATTATAAAAGGTACCGAGATAACCTAATTTTACTGTTTAGAGGTTGGAACAAAATCTCCTGCGCTGAACTCTTCTGTAATATAACTCATCATCGTCGTCTAGCTAGGAAGATGATGACCATCTTCCTAGCCTTGTCCCATGTTACTTGGGGTCGGTACAACACGTTTTTGGTCTTCCATTTTGATTATTTTAGTTTTATTATTATTTGCCTTCAATATTGATTTTTTTTTTATGTCATATCAGAACATCTCCCTCCGGGGACGCGAATTGCAATGGCCAATCTGTAAATCTCTTAACCGACTGCGGACTCAGGTTGACCGCTGTAAAGACAATTTGGCCAAATGGGGCTTCCTCGACCCATCTCTAGCGCAGTGCCAGTGTGGAGCCGCTGCACAGGACATTCGCCACCTGTTATGCTGTCCATCCTGCACAATCACCTGCAGTTTTCAGGATCTATAAGAGGCCAATAACAGAGCCGTAGATGTTGCCAAATACTGGTCAGATAAAAATTAGTAAGAGTACATCGGATCGAAACGAAAAGAAGATGAAGAACGTGCCAATTACTTTTATTTAATTTTATGTTTTACTAACATAATTTATTTAGAGCCGTGTACGCGCGTGCTCGGTTATGCATAAGCTGTGGTTGCCTACATGGCATGGTTGTGGTGTGGTTGAGTGTGCAATATAGGATAAGGTTAGGTGTACCAATTTTATATTTCTTTAAGGTTTATTATTTTGTAACACTCTTTGGTTATCCTGTCACCTATCACGCTATCACTAACTCCCTTTTCTTTCATATCATTGCACACACAATCTAATGTAACTATTAGTAGATATTGATCACAGTATCCTAAATCCTAACCAATATATGTACAGTCAATCCGAAAGGCAAATAACTGACCGTATATCAACATCCACCGTGATATTTATTTAGCAAAATAAATCTAATAATAACCCTAAGCAGAAAGCTACACGCGTGTAGACACAAGGATGTGTCTGTTTACTTTCATAATAATGCAACAAGCACTATTGATGGGGACACAGGCGCCATTGAACGTCACCTTGAGTGAAAGTCAAAGGAAATCGATATTTAGGTAAATGTCTACACACGTCGCTTATTGGAGCCAGTTGTAATGTAAGAGTATCGAGTATTTAGTTTAATATGGTGCAGAAGGATTTCTAACCTGAATGTTAGAATCATGATGCTTTTTCACCAGATGAGATGCTATGCTAATAAATAAACCAAATCTAAACAGTAATATCTTTTTTTTTTATTGTGGGAAAGATCATCCAATGACAATCCCCGCTCTTGCCGGAGCGGGAGATAGTGTCAGATTCTTACTGACTAAACGACCCACCCTGTTCCTTCTAGCCTTCATACCGGGGCTCAAGTTCGCTTTCGGATGAACAGTAATATCTGCTACTACATATGTCATATCTAAGACACATCATTTATAGGAAAAAGCGTAACTTACAGGAGTCATTAGGACTCAAACTATGGCGGCATCGGTAACGTACAGCTTTGAGATTTCGCTGTACATTTTCTAAGTTTGTATAAAGGATGCCATTATATTAATAACCTTGTAATAAGTGACTTATAAAGCTGGACGCAGGTATCAGGTGCTTACAATCCAAGGTGGCCCTCACCAGAAAACCATACATGCGTGCGGTATCAGTTATTATTAATAATTTTATGAATATGTTGATCAAGATGGAGCTTACTGTCTAATATTCGCCCGGGTGTCACCAGCCACTGTGTTGACCTCCCGGAGGACACGGTGGAGCATACGGTAGAGGTTTGCCTCGCTTGGGCAGAGCACCACCGTGTCAAAAAAAAAAAACTATCTAATATCACCCTCAGATCTTTCACCGATGTAATTTCGCTGAGAGGAGCATTACCGAGAATATACGCACGTTTTATAACATTTTTATTTTTTTGTTCCTCATAAGTACCTACACAGAAAATCTATTGAAGTCGTCTTGAAGTTTCACAGTCGGTAAGAGGCGTATACTTCTGTATATTTAAAGATTGTCTGTAAGAATGTTGAATGCATAAACAATGCCAGACGAGACTTGTTAATAAAAAGTAAAGGGCCTAAAACTGAGCCTTGGGGCAAACCAGAGGAAACAGAACGAAACAATGTAATATTAAAACGCCACGCTAGCTACTAAATTAAAGAATGACAGTAATTATTCACGTGGCACAGCCAAACGTAATGAATGCCTAATTCATTAAACCCATTGTTTAAATGTTATAGTTCATTCACCGCTTCGAGCGTCGTACAAATAATCTGAATATAATGAACTTGACTTTTATAAAGTCTGTTAATTTCAAAGTTATCAGCGAAATTCGGCTGTGCTATAATCCTCCCGAGCGAATTTCGATCACGGTGGCCAATCTCTACAGAGCTTAACCGAGTACGTAGGAGATATTATAGTGCACAAGTGTGATAAAAACACAGGTGCATTCTCTGTTCCTTTACTCTCATAGTCCGATGGGAAGGCAATCAGACACGACTGGAGAGAAATCAGGCGTGAGACCAACGGCTTTACGTGCTTTCCGATGCACTCAAGCAACTTCCAAACTCCAGGCTACTACAGAGTAATTCCTAATGGAAAAACCCTACAGCACTTTTTGTCCCATGTTCTCAGCATAGGGGCTTGTGATCACGAGCTTCAGAAACACCTCTGCTTGGGGACTCTGTTCGTTTATTGAATGATTCCAAGGAATACAGTGGCATAGTGATCAGGTATTGTCGGGCAGAGATAAGCTCAGCATAATCTTACGGCCGATGCATTCAGAGGGTCCCAGAGTAACCTTTTAAGAGGTAAAAGGCCCCTACAACGTGATGATACTCGGGGTGGATCTGGTGAGGTGAAATTCATGCACTCTCTGAGCTTATCCTCAAAAGCCGAGTGTCTTTTTAAGGTTTCCCCGAAAACAAAATTAAGATCACCTTCTTAATTTTGTTGTTATTGCCTTAACTTTTGAGGGCTATAATGGTTATGTCATTGTATTTAAATTTTTTAATGTTCATAAACCTTCCCGAATCCAGCTCATAATATCCTCTTCCAAAATCCCCTATACGCCATCATCTGAGTATACTCCCTTAGGTAGATGGTTTTAACCATGGCCCACTTGAAATACAGCTCGGTGCCGTCTTCCAGCAGGTGGACCAATTCAATTACCTGGGTAGTACCTGAATTAGTAAACGTGAACTAGACCCGAAACTTTAGAGCAGAATCGGTGACACTTGTGAAAAAAGGGATTCTGCTTTAACGAGCTTAAATTACAGACCAAGGTTAACGTATAGGTACATTGCCATTATCATACCGAGCGTCCTTTACTCTTCTGTAACGCAGTCTGATGCCCTTAATGACGTCAAATTTATGTTTGAACTGAAATAAATTCATCGATTTGACGCCATCAACTGCATCTGTCTTGATTCTAACAAGATCGGGTCTTTTTAACCGACTTCAAAAAGGAGGAGGTTCTATGTTCGACTGAATGTATGTTTTTTTTTATGTATGTTCACCGATATCTCGGTCAATTGTGGGCCGATTTTGAATTTTTTCGATTGATAGGTTATGCTTCCAAGTTGGTCCCATAGAAACATTGTTATGATCTGATCATGAACTTGGAAGATATCGAACAAAACTTCTCACAGGATTACAGCAGAACTGTCGTAACAAGTACAATTGCTTTGATTATATGTGTAGTCGATGACTGACTGAAGGAAAAGAGGGAGGGGATGTCTCCAGCTGATCTGATGATGGAGCCGGAAGGTACTTACATTAATGTAATGTAACCAGAGAGCAGTGGTGGCCGAGTGGTAAAGGCCCCGACTTACGAGTAGTAGGTCGCGGGTTCGAACCCAGCCAGGCGCATTTCTTTGTGTAATTTATTTCATCACCACTGCTCTCAAAACGGTGAAGGAAAACATCGTGAGGAAACCGGCATGTCCTAGAACCAAAAATTCGAAGACATGTGACATTCACCAACACGCACTGGGCCCGCGTGGTGGATTACGGCCCATTCCCTCTCCTAGAGAGGAGGCCTGAGTCCCAGCAGTGGGAACATTAAAAAGGCTGGTGGTGATGAATCTAACCGTGTTTGGGATTATTAGAATCGTTATGAGATGCACTCTGGCTATAAAGTATTTAAGTATGGCTGAGAGGTAGTTTTTAGTGGTGGTACCATAACTAAAAAATGTGTAATGTACAGAATTTTCACTTCTACAGATTTATTATAAGTATAGATTCTCGAGTTCATACGAGTTTTAAATGAATCTGTTGGTATGAATCACGTTGTTTGCAAGTCCGGTATCGATCAGCGTTATCGCATCCTAATCTCTATTGGCAAAAGCTTTCAATGTCAATAGCTTTCTCGCTCGGTTTGTTTGTTTACCCTCATGTGGTGTATGTCGTTCGTGTATTAAAACGACGACGAAGACGACGTGTGTTCGTGTATTATTGTTCGTGTGGTCGTGTGTGTGTTGCGTAGGAATGAGAATAGGAGCAGTAGTGGCCCTTTTTTTTTTTTTATGGTGGGAAAAAATCATGCATTGACATCCCCCGCTCTTGGGCGGAGTGGGAGATAGTGTCAGACTCTTACTGACTAAAAGACCCACCCCGTTCCTTCTAGCCTTCATACCGGGGCTCGAGCGCCCTTTCGGATAACCCTGGCCCCAGTAGGCTTCGACCCGGCTGGGTCCCTGCTGTTGCTGACAACTCCTTAAGGCGCGCGGGAACAGTGCGCGCCGTCGACGACTTGGGCTTGGTCCGGACAGTTACCGGACGGCCGGACAGTGAGCTACCCATTGCTCACTGTCCGCAAGCCCGCGTCTACGTTGGCCGGAAATCGGGATCAGAATCCCGGCGACGGCGGCGGCGATAACGCCGTTGCCTGATGCGTTCGGCCTCCTCCTTTGCGAGCATTACTGCTTCGCAGAAGTCGGCGACCGCCTGCCACTCCTCCTCGCTCCGGACCATGGCGTCAACCAAGGCCCGGCGCGAGAGGTCTCCGCCGCCGATCGCCCCCACGAGGGCACGGCGATGCTCCGCCCAAGCAGGGCACACCTCGACTGTGTGCTCCACCGTGTCCTCCGGGCGTTCCGCACAGTGGCGACACCCGGGCGTCACCTCCGCATGAGGAGCAGTGGTGGCCCCGTGGTTACGATTTGTAGGTAGCGGGTTCGAACTTAGCCAGGCGTAATTTATTTCATCACCACTGCTCTCGAAACGGTGAAGGAAAACATCGTGAGGAAACCTCCATGTTTTAGAGCCAAAAATTCGAAGACATGACATGTTACATTCACCAACCGAATCACAGTAGTGTGAACATAAAATGGCTGATTATTATGAGTAGTCAGAGTAGAGTGCGCAGTGTGATTGTTCTACTAAAAGTACAATAGGTTGATGTGGAGGTTAATAAAAAAATTGTAAATGGTTATCTTATGGTGATGTTAACCATAGGAGACGCCTCGGGCGTTAGGAGTCGTGGGGCGGTCCCCGGCCACCGCAGTGGGTAGCTCACCGTCTGGTATGGATTGATCTCGAGTCGTCGACGGCGCGAAGTGTGCTACGCGTGCCTCAAACAGATGTCAGCAAAACCGTGAGGGCTCAATCTAAGTGTCCTCGCATACCGGCCACAAAAAAAAACCGCCACAAGAAAAAAGCTAGAAGCGGCCAAAAAAAAAACGCTGAAGCGCGCCACAAAAAAAGGCCGCCTCAAAAAGAAGCTTGAAGCGGCTGTTTTTTGTGGCCCGTGTGCGGGGACACTTAGGTCTCGTTCGCACGCTTGACATTTTAACACGTCATGGTACTACACACACCAGAATAAGAATCATTTATATTATCCGTAGGGTACATAAATTCCTTTTTTTTCGCCCTTGGAAGGAGCGGAAGATAGTGTCGACTTTTACTGACTAAAAAACCCACCCCATTCCATCGTTATCTTTTATGCCGGGGCCGAGCCTCCCTTTCAGAAACAGACCTTTGGCCTCAGTAGGCTTCGACCCTGCTGGGGGCCTACGGTTGCTGACAGCTCCTTGAGGCGCACGGGAACAGTACGCGCCGTCGACGACTTGGGCTCGGTTAGACGGTTACCGGACGGTCGGACAGCGTGCTACACGTTGCTCGCCGTCCACAAGCCCTCGCCTACGGTGTTCGGAAATCGGGATCGGAAACCCGGTGGCGGCTGGGGCGTGAACGCCGTTGCTTGATGCGGTGACTGCTTCGCAGAAGGAGGCGACCGCCTGCCACTCCTCGCTCCGGACCATAGCTTGTATCAAGGCCCAGCGCGAGGGATCGCCGTCTCCGATCGCCCCCATTATATAAGATCCTTGCCCCAGAACTAGACAATTCTAATTTTGATTTGCCATTGAACGTTTCTAAAGCCATTTAGCCAAGGATCTCAACGCCAATATTGACCTAAATAATACCAAAGACGTAAAGAAACAAAAACAAAAGAAACTCTAAAGCTCTCCTTTTATTCAATAACAAGTTGAAAGCGTAATTTCAAGGTGAACCATTGACAATGAACAAGAACCATAAACCCTACTTGTACCAAAGTCAAGGGAAATCAATATTCCGATGGACGGCTGGCTTCTATTAATAAACGAACCGGCGGCGGATCATTTTCAAGTTACAGTAGGCACAACGGATCTTGAGCGCTCGGCGTCAGAGTGGGGATCGCTTTGCGCATTCCATACATTGGCGAGGCGGTCGTCTTCGTTGTTAGATACATGCAGCAACGCAGGGAACGAATGCGAAGTGACGTCTATGACGCTATGGCGCGGCCAATCACTGACACTCCTCGCCCCCGCGTCTCACTTCGCACCACTAAAGAGACCGAATATTTGACTTCTGCGCAACCGCTCAAGATCCGTTGTGCCTACTGTAGTCGAAGTTATTCTACTCTTTCAAGAGCGTCCTTTTTTATACAATCGCTCTTACGTGATTATGATGATATTATACATCTTTCTGTAGATATTTTGTATACACCTTGAGCCTACAGCCTTGAGCATAGGCGTAGGGTAGCCAGCCTTTCGGTGTTTTACAGGATGCATTTTAGAGAGTGTGCGCAGGAATTGCATGACAAGATTCCGCCATCGCAATTCTACCATCGGACAACCCGACGTACGGCGAATATTCACCCTTACGTTGTTGAAACCTCTACGGTCCGGACTAAGCGTTTCGCCTCGTCGTTTATACCGCGTACGTCGAAGGACTGGAACAGTCTGCCTGCTGCGGTCTTCCCGTCCGATTATAATTTGGGTGTCTTCAAGGCTAGAGTGAATAGGCTCTTAATAAACTAGTGCGCCTCACCATCAAAGATTGCATCGCTACTTACCATCAGGTGGGATCGCAGTCAAGCACTAGTTTACCTCAATTAAAAAAAAAAAAAAACAGCTTTTTTTTTAGGTGGGAAAATTATTTATCTAAATGACATCTCCCACCCTTGGGCGGATCGGAAGGGCGTGTCAGACTATTACTGACATTCTTTGCTATTGTTCTAGGGCCCTCGGGGTCCCTTTCGCATCACCCATGGCCCCAGGGCAGGGAGGCCAAGAACGCAATTATGTTATGATCTTGTTCAGCGATATCTTCGTCAAATATGAACAGATTTTAATTATTTTTTTAAGAATCAAATGAAGATCTGGTGAAGAACTCCGGAGATAGACCACAAAAAAATTTAATCCAATAAGAATTTCTAGTCCTTTTTTTCTTTTTTTATGGTGGGAAAAATCATCCAATGACAACCCCCACTCTTGGGCGGAGCGGGAGATAGTATCAGACTCTTATTGACTAAAAGCCCACTCTGTTCCTTCTAGCCTTCATACCGGGGCTCGAGTTCCCTTTCGGATAACCCTGGCCCCAGTAGGCTTCGTCCCGGCTGGGCCCCTGCTGACAACTCCTTGAGGCGCGAAGAAGCTATGTGATTTAATGCATGAATGCTCATGTTATACATGAGGTTTAAATCACATAGCTTTAGAACTCTGTGCCTAATAATAAACCTTCTTATCTTATTATTCTCGTTTTCATCTTTAAAATTCTTTAATTACATTCTAAAATCTTCTCAGTTTATGGCTACTAAACGCTTCAATAAAGTTTTCATGAGGTCTTAAAGTCTAGCCTTAATTTATGCTTAGCGATAAAAGGCAACGCACAGTACTTTGTTAGTACGTACGTACATAATTTATTTATAAATCGATACTAAGTACCTACGTACTAGTATAGCGTGTGATAATGATTCAATTCAAATGATACTTCAATATAGCAAAACTACTGCTTACTTATATGTACGAGTATATCTCTAAATATGTACTTAATATTTTACTTTCGCACCTACAAATACCGGCACGAATCTCGCTCGTCGAAAGAGTCAGGATCAATTTGCGCATCGTATACATCGTCGAACCAATCATTGTAACTACAAAGATTTACTCCCAGCTCCCGCGTCTCACTTCATTCATACCGCTAAAGAGACCCAATACTTCACTTCTCATTCAAGTCTGCGCGATTTCAAGTTCAAGTCAGCGCTCAAGATCCGTGCCGGTTTTTGTACTATGTTATGTTTCTGCACCACCCTAAGGTTGACTGCTAGAAAATGCCTACGGCTAGTCCTCAATTTGTACCTACGGTTTTTTTACTACTGTATAAAGTTTTCATTTTTTTTTATGGTGAGAAATCGTCAAATAACTTCGCTAAAGAGAGTGTCAGACTTTTACTGACTAAAACCTACTCGTGTTCCTTCACTTGCCTTTTGAGTTCCAGTACCTCTATCATGAGTTTAAAGCAATAGTTTTTGTCGATACTAGCTACGTAAATATTTTGTATGACAAATTTTGGTTCCGTGAGTGACCGCTAGAGGCGCTGTAAAATTTGCCATACAAAATATTTACGTAGTCGGTATCATGTATCGACAAATACTATTGCTTTAAACTGATGGTAGAGGTACACGGCCGCGGTATCTCTTTCGAACCATTTTCGCCACTTCTGACATCAAGAAATACTTAAAATATGTAACTAGGCTTAACTTATGCTAGCAGGTTCGCCCCGTGAAAGTAGAAAAGGTAAGCCACTATCAGGACATGGTCTACCCATGTACCAAGTTTCAGCGAAATCCGTTCAGCCATTCAAGTGTGAAGGAGTGACAAACATACAAAAACACTGACAAACTTTCCATTGTATAATATTAGTGTGAATAGACTGGTACAGAAGTACAGATAGGCGTTTGGCCACATTTTCTCACCTGAAGGAAGAGATGATGAGGAGAGAAGGGGTGCTATTCTCAAAGAAAACAGCCTTGAGCGCAGCGCTGGCCGTAGAGACGAGTCGAGAGCGCAGCACATTGAATTACCCATCCAATGTAAAAGGGCATTAGGTTGTTAATCCAACGTACTGCGCTCTCGACTCGTCGCTGCGGCCAGCGCTGCGCTCAAGGCTGTTTTCTTTGAGAATAGCACCAAAGGAAGGAATGTGGCCGACGATGGAGCAGGATTGACTAAAAGCTGATAACTCGTTGACTTAAAGATCCCAGCTTATAGCCGAACCTCGCCAGGGAATTCCACACCAAGCTGTACCATAGAAAAGATGAAAGAGGTTAGAAAGGGAATACTTTCCGATTTGTACCACGAGTGTCGCCGCTTGTCTCACACCCTTTAACTCCACTACAGGCAATAGACCAATACGAACGCGCATTACGCAACTAACAGACCACGCACACTTAGATCGCAAGTTTGCTTTTGGTAGTTGAACTATGAGCATTGCCCTACTCTTTCATCTGTTCTGTGAGCTGTACGCACAATGAAAATATTCCCAATACATACATTTGGTACATTTTATGCGTTAAAAGACGAAGAAAAAGCTATAAGCTCCTATTGTAATATTTAAGCCCTCTTTCCTTATGGTTTGCATCGGCAAATGTTTGACTCCGAGATTGACTATGACTACACTTCTTTGTACATCTACACTAATATCAAAGAAAGGTAAAGTTTGTATTTTTGTTTGTAGGAGGTAATCTCTGGAAGTACTGGTCCGTGAACTAAATTTTTTTACCGATAGAAAGCTGCTTTATTCCCGAATGACATAGGTTATATTTTAAAAACGCGGGCGAAGCCGCGGGCAATGGCTAGTACAGTATAAGCTTCGTCTCCTTAGCCTTTTTCCTTACTACCTTGGGGACTTAGACTTCCAGTCTAACTAGATGCGGCTGAATACCGCACGACACATACATAATAAACCTATGTATGTGTTGTGCGGTATTCAGCCGCATCTAAGCTTTAAGTTTCAAACAACAATGTCATTTCAGGGCTGTTAACGATTAACCACTATGTCACCTTTTTTTTCGGAGGGGATAAATCATCCAATGACAACCTCCGCTCTTGGGTGGAGCGGGAGATAGTGTCAGACTCTTACTGACTAAAAGACCCACCCTTTTCCTTCTAGCCTTCATACCGAAGCTCGAGTTCCCTTTCGGATAACCCTGGCCCCAGTAGGCTTCGACCTGGCTGGGTCTCTGCTGTTGCTGACAACTCCTTGAGGCGCACGGAAACAGTGCGCGCCGTCGACGACTTGGGCTTGGTCCGGACAGTTACCGGACGGCTGGACAGCGAGCTACCCATTGCTCAGTGTTCGCAAGCCCGCGCCTACGGTGGCCGGAGATCGGGATCGGAATCCCGGCGGCGGCGAGAGCGCCGTTGCTTGATGCGGTCGGCCTCTTCCTTTGCGAGCATTACTGCTTCGCAGAAGTCGGCGGCCGCCTGCCACTCCTCCTCGCTCCGGACAATGGCCTCAACCAAGGCCCGGCGCGAGAGGTCTCCGCCGCCGATCGCCCCCACGAAGGCACGGCGATGCTGCGCCCAGGCAAGGCACACCTCGACTGTGTGCTCCACCGTGAACCACTATCTCACCTGATGGTAAGCGATGCTGTGGTCGACGATGGAGCACACTTGCCTAGCATTAACCTGTTCACTTTAGACATAAAGATATCTTTTTTTTAGCATGTCTTTTACTAACTAAACCGTACATTTATCCGTTAGCTGCCCTTTGCCTTCTAGGATCACGGGTTTCCTTTTCAGAAATTCCTCGTGACCCCGGCGGGCTTACTGAAATCTCTTTGAAGCACGCTTGGAACACTACGCTACGTCACAGTATTACAATATATGTAATACTGTGACTACGTGTCGTCAACGACTCGGGCTCGGTCTTGACGGTTTCCGATCGACCAGACAGCGAGCTCCTTGATGCTCATCATCGCGTGTCCTCCGGGCGGTCCGCACAATGTTGACTCCTCAAAGAGTGCTGCCATAATGACATAAAGACATCTAGGTTGTAGCTATCAATAAACACAGACTCTGGCAAGGAATTCTACTGCTTAGCTGTACGCACAATAAATGTGTTCCCAAAATGTTCCCAAAACATTTTGTATCATGGCGCATCTAATGGCACGATGATGAATGAAATGCTTGTCATAATTAAATTATTCTGTTATTATTCGACGCTGGATGAAGGTTCAAACATAGTAAAGGAATCTAACTTTAACATAATATCCCTAAATCTAAGTAGATAACTGGTATAGCCTGCGGGAACAAAGCCGCGGGCAATAGCTAGTTATTTATAGTAATTGTTTCAACCTGTTTTTATTTGACTGTACTCGTACTTTATACGTTTGAGCGAGATGACGACAGAAAAAGTAGACCAGGTGAAATCGGATGGCGTCAACTCGCGCGGGCTCGAGCGAATTGACAAACAAGCCATTTAAATATTATTGATAGGCTTGACCACTACCTCCCCTGATGGTAAGCGATGATGTGGAGAACGTTTGCCTAAAAATAACCTCACTTCACTTTACTCTTTACTTAAAGACCCCCAAGTCGTAGCCATCAGGGAACACAGACTCCATTTATATCTCTTTATATCCCTTTCAACGACAAAATTACAATACCTTTAGTCTCATCACTATAAAAATACTCACAATAAAATAACAATTATAGTTTCATGCGTTATTACAAAAAATACAAAACCAGTAACACTCCATTCAGTATCCTTGTCATCAGTAAATTCTTTACCATGTTCCCCGATAAACTTTGCCGACAATTTTGCCATTTTGCCCCATATAAAACTTGAAGCCACTGAAGTGTTAACCTCGAGCTTGGCAACGAAACAGTCCCATAAATTATCAGTAATTGTACCGACGACAATACGGCTCACATAACTATAAGGCCCCTAACCTACTGCGACTTTTCGTAGCGAAGCTGTCGCGCGATTTTTTAAACATGCTACAACATCACTATTAACGCGCGTTAGGGTCAACTCACACCGAAAGAGCGGCGAAGCGCAGCGAAGCGGAGCGCAGTTTCAGTGTCATAAGAATTTTAACTTTATTTTCATTTCTATAATACTTATTATCGCATGAGAAACCCGACCCGTTTACCGTTTATAGAATTCGCTGGAATTCCCGCGGCGCCGCGGGCATCCGCGCGACTCGTACGAGTTTCTCATGCGATAATAAGTATTATAGAAACGAAAATAAAGTTAAAATTCTTATGACACTAAAACTGCGCTCCGCTTCCCTGCCCTTCGCCGCTCTTTCGGTGTGAGTTGACCCTTAGTCGCATTTGCACCGATACCAACGCGCTACAGCATCGTGACTGTAGCTATGCAAACGCGCTACCGAGACGGACCACATCGGAGAGGAAACGGAAGGAGTGAAACATTCTTTTGACTGGCTTGTTGGTCTAGTGGTTAGTGGCCCTGACTGCTAAGCCGGAGGTCGTGGGTTCGATTCCCACCTAGGACAAATGTTTGTGTGATGAGCACGACCATTTGTTCTGTGTCTGGGTGTATTTATCTATAATATGGATGTATTTAGAAATATAATTGTATGTTTATCAGTTGTCTAGTACTTACTTATAACACAAGCTCTGCTTAGCTTGGGATTAGACAGCGTTGTCTGATAGTTGTAGAACATTATATAAAAGATTATATAATTCTACATACAAAAACTTCAAGTTTGTTACTGAATTGCGTTTGCATCGCGACAGAAGTGCGACAGTATCGCGTTTGAATCGCGACTGAGTGTCGTGATGTGGGCGAGGGCAAACAGCTAGCGACTGCATGCGGGTACCGAAGCGAACGCGCGGCAGCATCGCTACTGCACCGCTGCAAAAAGTCGTCGTGGACGAGGACCCTAACTGAAATGAAGCAAAGCGTGCAAGATTCAATTATTTGATAGCTAACTGAACTGTGGACGATACAAATTTGAAACAGTGCGGAAAATCGACAGCTCCAATTGAATTTGTCGTGTGGAACTAGTTATTACATGTATTTATTGAAGTTGGTCTGCCAAAATGTTTGTTTGTGATGGAAATAACGGGGTTATGGCTGAAGGAAATAGAAGTGAATCAGTCCATACTGGACTCAACATCACAAAGTGGCTCGGAATGTGTCAGAAGCTGTTTGCAGATAATTTGGGCTTGCGTTCACCTAAGTAATGTCTAAAAACTATAATATGATACTGGGCGGGATGGAAGGAATATAGTGGTTTTTTTTTTTGGTGGGATAATGGTAACCGGCGCGCACCTATTGTCTTTCAATTGTGTCTGTGATTTCCACGATTGAAAGGTTAAAAACTTAACAACAGATAACGGATGAAAACGGATTTTAGATAACTTTAAAATCTGTGTAAGGTCAAAAAGGCGCCTAGCTCAGCATGTGCTGCGATATAATAACGCAGCGCTGGTATTCTGTTAGGGCCCGCGGTGATGTCACACTCACGGAGACTAAATAAACTATCATATCCATATCCATAAGTATCGGAAAAATAGTAATTAATACATAACATTGGTAAAAAAATACGAAAGGTTAATGCTTAACCTTTCGTATGCCGTAATTGGAGACACAATTAAAAAGTTATTGTGTCTCGCGTGGATCCAAGTTCCGGACACACAAAGGGTTAATTTATGTTAATAAGTGTCTAGTGTTATAGAAATATAGAAAATGTAATAAATTATGAACCATAGACAGACGCCTGACGCCGCGCTCCAAAATCATTTGTCAAAATCATAGACAAACAAATGAACGCGAACGCACAGCGCACTGCAGGGCGGTTCCCGAATATTAGAGTGTTTATTCTCTCTTACTAATCTGTAGAGTGTATAATCTATGAATATTAGTGTTCTGTGTATTTTCTCTATGGTAACTAGCTATCACGGTTCATGAGATACAGCATGATAACAGACAGACGGACAGCGGTATGATAGCAACATGGTCCCGTTTTATACCTTTAGGACACGGAATCCTAAATATACAAATGCAAGGCAATGGAATTTACCAGCTGCTCAAAAACGGCTCATTGAAAACCGATAGCTGAGAGTCCTCACAGCTGAAGCAGCTCACTTAAGATCGACTTAATGATTCTGACATCAAAGTCTGAGTTAGGCTTTTTAGAAGAGGTTTCAAGGGGATGTGCTATGAGCTGGAAGCTGTGCTACTCTTGGGATTAACTTTTGAATCAAATCTTTTTAAAGTACCTACAGACAGGGTGAATAGAAAGGATTTCACTTCGGTATACGAGTATGCCGAGTATAATATAAACCGTGTTGGATGAGTTCTAGTCTGATAGTGATTTCGTTAATAAATCTACATATAATAAAGAGGTAAAGTTTTTAGGAGTTATAGGAGGTTTTTTGTTTGTAGGAGGTAATCTCAGGATGTAGGTACTGGTCCGATTGCTAAAATTGCTATATTTTATATACGCGGGCGAAGTTGCGGGCAAAAGCTAGTCTAATAGGTATATATATGTCGTGGCCAGATTATAGAATTGATCGCTTCACTTAATAATATGGCCAAATAAAATTGGCCAGATCGATGAAACGTTAACATTTGATGATATCAATGATGTCAATCCTTCAATAAACTAGTGCGCCTCACCATCAACGATTGCATCACTACTTACCATCAGGTGGGATCGCAGTCAAGTATTAGTTTATAAAAGATAAAAAATAATATATAATATCCTTCAATCATTGCTATAGGATCGGAGATGGCCCGGAAGTCACGGTATGCTCCATACTGCTTTAGTAATATGCATTTCATCCCTCCTCTTTACATGACCATACCAAGACAAACGATTCCCCTTCAGCTTGCCCTTTAGATGATTGATTGAGTAATAAATAGATTATTTTATACTGAAGTGAGCAGTTTTATTACAACAATAATGAGGACACGGCAGTACCCTGCTCAAACGAGGTAGACCTTCACAGTTTGGAGCATACGGTGTCCTCCGAAAAGCCGAGAATTTCAAAGATTTATAATACCCGTGCAGAGCTAAGGTCGGGTCACCACTAACCACAACCGTCACAATTTGTTTTATCTAGTTTCAAAAGTTCAGTCTACATTTAGATCTGCAATGCGGATCCTAACTAAAACGCTAGACTGTAGTTATCGTGCAGCCACACAATAAGTTCTTTACTACCCGTAAATCTAATCTAAAACTTATTTCGATTTACATATTTGTTTTCTGAATTGGTTATAGTTTCTTTTGATGATATTTAACCACGCAAACCGTAAGTATCTAAGATCTATGAGCAATGATTTATAGTTTATGACAACTTTTTATGGGGGCTTGTAATGGGAGACAGATAAATTCTAGAAAATTCAGCCGCGTTGCGGTGTTCAGAATATCGTTGGCGATTTAAGTACAGGTATATCAGCCTCATAATGTTCCCATTGCTGGGACGCAGGCCTCTCTAGGAGCCGTATTCCACCACGTAGCTACAGTGCAGATTAGGGGATGACACATGTCTTCGAATTCGTAGTTCTAGGATGTGCCAGTTTCTTCACAATGTTTTCTTCACCATTTTGACAGCTGTGTTAATGAAATAAATTACGTAGTAGTAGCTCCTTCCAAACTTTCTTCTCCTGCGCCGTCTCAAACTAGTCCTCGCGGTACGCGTCCAGATCATCCCGCCACCTCTTTCTAGGCCGACCTCGACGGCGCTTTCCTTCAGTAGGGACCCACTGTGTGGCAACGCTCGCCCAGCGGTCACTATGCATGCGGCTGACATGACCCGTCTAGTCCCATTTGAGCCTGGCAGCCTTTTTGCCCACGTCTATGATACCCGTTATGGAATACCATGTCTATCCCAACAAACAATTATGCGTTGGTTGCAGGCTATTTTAATGTTTAAGGTACTACTATTGATTTATAATGGATTCAGTTATTACTAAAGGTGGTTCAGTACACTTATTAAATAAGTTCAGCTCTTCAAGTTGCATTACAACTGTAAATAACGAATCACAATTTCCTTAGTAGTTAGTGTAGTATCAGTGGCTGCGTATATACTTAAGACGTTAAAGCTTGTTTCTGCTTACAACGTTAAAACCTGTTGAAAGATCTTCATTAACTCTCTTTAACTCTTATTGCTACAAATCTGCTATAACGGAGTTGCTTTTAGATCATAAGACTTTATTTCAACTTTAGTAACGTTAGCGGTTCTGCAAGGGAGTTAATTAAGAGTGTAGTAACACCAAACTCTACATGCGTTGTATAACCCTTATATACAGTTTACGCCTGTTATACTAAAGGCAATCATAGGTTAAATAGTTACAGTGGTTTTGTACGATCCTTATATAAAAGGTTTTGGTGTAAGATGAATTACTTGTAACTCTGTAAAAACACCATTAAATGTTTTGTACGCTTAAAGAGTTTATGCATAACCTAACTAACCTAAATGTATGAACTGTAAGCTGTGCATTTTCTTTAAAATGAAACGAATTCATTCCTGGAGAGCACAAAAACGAAAAGGTGCAGTGAGATATAAAATTAAGCAAGAGTACCAAAAGTTTATGAAGTCGATTCAACAAGATGTCGATGTTTCCAATTTAAGTAATTGTGATTCTAGACTAGATTTTGCTGATACGGATGCAGGTTCAATACCAAATAAATGTGCTTTTTCTAAAAATGAAATACCTGCTAAGGAGGTAAACGCTTCAACATCTACTAGCCAAGAGGAAGTAAGTTATATTGAGCAACAGGGTTCCGCACAAAATTTTGACGAATTTGACTTTAATAAAGATTTTTTCGATTTTATGCCAAACACTAGCTCGGACGAAAGTGACGATTCATCTGATTTATTGACAAAAAATATTGAATTAAGGGATAAATTAAAAGATTGGTCTATAAGAAATAATATTCCCCAACGTGCATTAAAAGAACTGCTATTGATTTTTAATGAAACTTTTGGCAGCACAATTTCACTACCCATGGATCCACGTACAATTTTGGAGACGCCTCAAGAAGTTAATATTAAAAATATAGAAGGAGGAGAATATTGGCATCATGGCATTATAGAACAGTTAACCAAAATTCTAAATAGTTGGACCAAATTGCCCAGTATTATTCACTTAATTTTTAACTTCGATGGATTGCCAATATTTAAGAGCGCCAAGAAAGAGTTTTGGCCAATTTTAGCTAAAGTGGTTGAAGGCTATAATGATCTATTTATAATTGGAATTTACTATGGTACGGGCAAACCAAAAAATTTGGAAGAATATTTAAGGGACTTTGTCGCAGAAACAAAAACGTTACTTGATAATGGAATCTGCATAAATAATAAGAATTTGTGTGTGAAAATCAAATGTTTTGTATGCGATTCTCCAGCGAGAGCCTTTATAAAAGGTATACCTTGTGTTCATTTTTAGGGTTCCGTACCTAAAAGGTAAAAACGGGACCCTATTACTAAGCCTCTTCTGTCTGTCCGTCTGTCTGTCTATCCTTCTGTCCGTCTGTCCGTCTGTCACCAGGCTGTGTTTCGAACGACAGTGATATATACCTACTTTTTATTTTTCCGTAAAATAAAAAACGGTATCTGTGATTTAAGTTTAAGTACCTAGGTACCAGCAGGTTACTTTGCGCCTGGGGTGACTTGAAGATTAGGGGTTTCATTACTTTGTAAGGAACCCTAATCCAAACATGTATAAATAAAGCTAAAATCAGTATTTTAGTCTCCACAGCAGTTAAATGTCTTCGATAAGTGTATAATTCCTCTCTTATATCAACCCAAGACCGTATAATACTCTTTACCACCGGCGTTGTAGTTCATCAAGTGTCATAATTGATTTAAGGGAAGACTGTAACTTTAAGAAAAAATCGCCATTTTGATTACTTTCTGTAAACATAACCTAAAAATTTATTGGTACAAAATCACTTTCTAATAACGATATATTTACATTTTTCTAATTATTTTACTTAGTTTTATGTATATAATCACTAATAAAACCGAGCAACACTTGAAAATGACGTTTAAAACTATTTTAGGTTATTTGCATTTTCAAATGTTATCCTTTTATTCCTCTAATTCATAATTTTTTGAGGGCGCGTTAAAATTGAGATGAGAAACACGATACACTATCACAGTAAACTGGCAAGCGCACTAATAATTAACTTAACACTTCAAAAATACTTTAAATCCACAATACTTATATTTTGTGATGAGAATATTGCAATGTCGGCACTGTCGGCAGATAAACGAAGCACTCATTTAGACAATTAATAGAATTCTTTTTACTTTAAAGCTTTTAAGTACAATCTGATTTTGACACAGAAAACTTTTCAAATGACTTATAAGGTATCAACGTACCGGTCTTAGTTCTAACTAACACCACTATAGATATGTTATATAACTCTATGTTTCAACTTAACTCCATTCTAAAGGCGCTATAAAGTTTCAAACTAAAATTGACGTTCTTGTAACACCTCTTACACACTTCAACTAAAGGCTTTGTAGAACCACTATATAGGGATTCATACAGGCTTAGCCTGCAAAATTTTGTGCCAAAATCGAAAATAAAGGTGTTATTACACTCTATAACTCTCTTATAAGAAATACGCTACCTCTTAAATATCTAAGTAGAACCGAAATACATGTCTAATAAAGCTTGTCTTAACGCTAATATGTTTGTTGGGATGATACACGCAACATGTCGTTCCGTATTCTCGTATTCGTAACGGGTCTGTTCTTTTTACGCCCAGAATGCTGCGCTCCATAGCTCTCTGGGCTCAAACCCCAAGGCGAAACTTTTGTAGTTCGGTGAGAGACCAGGTCTGAGCACCGTAGTTTAGGATGGGCAGGATACACATGTCGATGAGCTTGCGCTTCAGGGAGATCGGCAGATCACCCTTCATTAGCGTCTTCACTAGTGTCGAGTTAGACGCATTTACATTCCCCGATTTACAAATAGTACGTCGATCAGATCCCAATTTACTTAGGGTCGAAGCAACACGTCATATTATTGCGTATTTCTCTGTTAATCATCATCAGTACCTGCCGCTCTATTATAGATAGCAACACCCTAGGAGTCTTTAAGTCAAGAGTGAATGGGTTACTTCAAGGCTTGTACTATGATTTATTCTGTGCTTCAAGACAAGCTCCATCATCGACCACATCGTCGCTTACCATCAGGTGAAATAGTGATCAATTTAAGAATATCAATAATAAAAAACCATCAAGTAAGCTTCTAGCTTGCTAACCGAAAGCATGGAAAAGCGTTTCCGCAGTGAACTCTAAGATTTTCGCAATTTAAATGCCATGTATTGATTTGAAGGTTTAAATTGTATTGAATTTCAAATTAAGTTTATCTTCTATATAAAGTTTACCTACTAAGTACACAAACTCCGGCCGGATGGCCAGCATTCAAGATCGAGTGAGCTCGCTCTGTTACTGAATTTTGAATGCTAGCTAACGACTCAAACTGTGTACAGAAATCAGAAACGTTTATTTCAAATAGACTAATTACAGGCACAAAAAAAGTGAAGTTAAATTGCACGTTCCAAAGCGTAGATCTCTATGGATTAGAACTCCAAGAAACTCCATCGACACTCTTTTAAATTATATTATAAGTTACATAAATCTTGTTTACTTAAGCCATTTAAATAAACGGTGAAATTTAAAAAAAAAATTAAAAAAAAATTCAATTAATTTACTAGCAGTACACCAGAGACTACCCTATATTTTATTTTAAGTTCTTACAATCCATCCAAAGGTTTTCTGGTAGAAAACCCATAGATTTAAGTTTTTGTTACTACAGTTTTAGGGTGAGTTGCACCATTTAACAAACCATAATCAGCCGTAAAATGGCCGCCTATTGGTCAATTCGACGATTTGACATCGTTAACGGTTTTGTTATCGTTTTAGTTAAATGGTGCAACTCACCCTAGTGTATAATAAAGTTAATTCTATGTATCTATTCTATTCTATTCTACCATTTTATCGATCGCTGTTTTATCACAGTGTTTACTGCTCCTATTTTAATTCAAGGCTGTTTTTGAAGTAGTACTAACATTTCAAATTGTATTAACTTTATACAAGTAAATTTCACTTTGTCAAGTATTTTTAATGATTCCAATAGTTTGCCTCATGAACAAAGCTTTGGATGAGTAATCAAATTAACTACTTTATGATCATTATCATCATCATAATCGTCATTCATATCACCACTGTGTTCTATAAATACAAACACAATTATATCATTGTGTTCTTTTATAATAATGTCCTGATAAGCATCTACACTGTCCTAATCAGTCATCGATTTGCCCTGAATGTTATCTTGACATTACAATTTTATTGTGTTGCATGCACTTGCATCCTTTTATAAAGCTGTGTGCTACATTTCTTTTATATTGTTTTATTAGTTTTGTTACATTTATAACATCACTGTTTCATATTAGATGAGCGGCTCAACATTACACAGATAAACCCTGAGAGGTTTTCGCTGTATGGCAAAAAAAAATATATAATGTAAAATTTGGAAAAAAAAGGATATTAGTAATTTTATGACCAGTCCATACTTAAACGGGAACTACGAGCCACGGTAGACGCAGCAATAGCTCGCTGTCCGATAGTGGACCGGACCGAGCCCAAGTCGTCGAAGATGTCAGTAAACCGTAAGGACCCAGCAGGGTCGATGCTCGCTAGGGCCGCGGGGATTTTCTGAAAAGTAAACCCGAAGCCTTAAAACGCAAAGGGCAACTGAAGGACACAGGTGTGATTTTAATCAGAAAAAGTCTGACACGACGTCCTTCTCCAGTAAGAGCGGGAAAAATTATTGGATGATATCCCATCTTAAAAAAAAGCCCACAGACAGCCTACTTAAACCGGCCATAAGTGAGAAATAAATCCCATAATCATCATTTGGTTTACGGACATGTCATAGTAGAAGTTGATGCTCTATAAAATATACGCCAATATTGTCTACATTGTAAGATTTCGGCTTTTTCTATTGTCAGCCCTAAAAGAATATTAAGAATCCGGAGATATACTACAACTGTCCCTTTGGGAATCCTTTAAGCCTTGTTCGGTATCATACATTACTATTTCGTTTATGATTCCCTGAAGGTCGAAAGCAAATGGTTTTCTCATAGAACTGTCTCCATTATCGGTCCCAATGCTAAATTGTTACCAATAAGGTCTGATCGATGCAATTTTTCTTCTCAAACAAAATAAATCTTTATTCCTTGTGTCCCTAAACCCAAAATCTATTTCAATAAGCAGAAAAGGGATAGCATTGTCCTATAATTTATGTTATAAGTGAATGTCTGTATGTTTGGATGTTTATAGTAATCAGTAATCAATCATGCCTAAAAGTCTGAATAGTCTTTAACTTAAGGGCCAAGCGCCCGAAAAGTGCCATAAAACAGTGATTTTCTGAGGCCTACTCCTCCGTAACGGGTAGGTCAATTGGTTTGAAAAAAATATATGTTTATTATAGATTCATGAACAATAATATCAACATTTGATTTTTCGTGCAATTAATACTTTTGTCAAAAAAAAAAAAAATTTAGCAATTTCGCAACTTTTCGCAACTTTTCCCTACTCCTTCGAAACGGCTTGGACCTTTAGAAACATTTTTACACATAAAAATTGGTGGTTAAATATTCTTCAAAGTGAACATTGCATATGTAAATCAATCAATATCTCGCAGAGAAAATAGATTTAAAGCGCTTTCCGGGCGCTGCTGGCCGCAAATAAATGCACAGATTTGCGTACTGCCGCCTAGGCGAGTGCGAGAGTTGCGTTCACATAATTTCGGTCAGATGGTTCAAGGGACTATACGCCTTAATAAGCTCCAGGGCTTTTTTTTCGATGCTGATGATCGCACTTAGGCGGAGCGGGAGATAGTGTCAGACTCATACTGACTAAAAAACCCAGCCCATTCTTCCGTTGCCTTTCATACCAGAGCCGAGTTTTCCTTTCAGAAACAAACCCCTCCAGTAAGCTTCGACTCTGCTGGGCCTCTACGTTTTGCTGAAATCTCCTTAAGGCGCGCGTAGAACAGTAAGCGCCGTCGACGACCAGACGGTCGGACGGCGAGCTACCCATTGCTCGCCGTTCGCAAGCCCGCGCACCCAGGGCTGATGGATACTTCGAAATATAGGATTGCAGATGGGTTTTAAGTCACTGAAAGTCTGACATTCCCTCTCGTTCCACCCAGAGCGTTAGGAGCTTGATGATTTCCCTTCTAAAAAAAAAAATTAACATGTCCTACGGTATTTTTAATTATTTCCAACATTCACGCTGCCAAAAACGCTGTCAGAAACTAGTTCTAATATAAAGACTACGTTTCAAACGACAGTCTCCAAGGAAACGAAGTTACATAGCTCACAAAGAGGAATCACCGAGCAATAATGTAGCTCAACCATTGGGAGTTTAACTTCGTTCGTGACTAGACAAGCGTAATGAATGTTTCTCGAAGATAGAACAGTGGAATGGAATAAACTTGATTGTACACCAAAATACAACAGTCAACAACAACAACAGTCAACAGTCTATTTGTTTAAAACTAGCAGATATTAAACATGAATAATCTTCTGAAATTGAGTAATGAACGAAGCTGTGGCTTATAATCACACAATTTTTCACAACTGCTTTGATGAAATGTTTATAACTTTTGACGTGATAGCTAAAAAACCTGCTATAAATGTTCGCGAATTTTTTCGGATGCAAATTACAACCGAAATTTCCCAGGCCTATTTCATAATATTTTTAATGAAAACAAAAAAAAAAGTAATGAAACAGGCTTCAAAGTCGTTAACTGTCGGCAAACCAAACAAGTGAGTAGCAATGTTTTAACATGTTTTACTTTTTGTTTAAATATCGCAGTATATGCTGAGATAGGAGCCTATTTGGCCTCGCACAGATCTTTTTTTTTCTTTGTTACATTTTTTAAGTTATTAAAGCTTAGTTAAATTGTTGTTTGTCCTGTGCGAGTCACAAATATAAATGTATTTCTATCATCCTTTCTTTATGAAACAACAAGTCACCAAACCGTATCAGCTGTTTCATAACCAGAGGGCTTAGCTTAATTTATAATCTACAATCGTTAACGCTAGTAGAAAACTTTATATGTATGGGAATGACATCATCTCAACGTTAAGTCATGTGGTCAGAACAAAGGAATCGGAGGCGTTATCGAACGTAGAAAGAGGTTTGAAATTAAACAGTCGTCTCGTAACTTGTTTAGGCCTGCAGCATTCGCTTTTGCTTCATCCTTTTCAATTTCATTGTTGTCATGCAACACATTCTACTTCGCAACATTTTCAATTTCTCCATCTATTACGAGTTCAATATCTCCTTGCCAAAAAAAATCCACTTCGTTTTGTTCTTTGCCTGTAATCGTCTTAACCTTGCCTTTATCTTAGGTCCAAGGTTAGGCGTTGTACCCAGTGTATTGTATAATTTTATTGCCTTCCCTCTCCCCGAAGGTCGTCGGGCACTGTTATGGCATAATACGTCTATTGTCGGAAATTAAAACATTTTCTGGAGTTTTTACTGGTGTCCTGGGAGGAATGTGGGAGATTTATGTATGCTGATGCGCGATTAGGGAATGTATGAGAATTGCTGGTTTTTTGTTTAGTAATTTAGCATGTAGACGGATCATTGGACTTCATGTCAACGAGAAAAATAACTGGATGGAATATTTTTTGGAAATGTGTTTTGTTAGTTGTGTCTTCTCATTTTTCTCCAATTCCTTTAGTTTTATGAATCCTGTAAAAGAAAATGGCTACAATATCTACACATAACATGGACGACACTGTAATAAAATAAAACCTTTGATGAAAATCTATACTTAAAATATAAAGCTGCAGAGGTCATAATTTCGGCTTGCAACAGGGGTCAACCCTCAGCCCTTACCTCTTCCTGACGATAATGGACGCCTTGACGACATGTATCCTGGAAGAGGTTTCAATTATACATTTACCGCCTTGTTACTTATCTGTCGCAAAAATGTGATAATTAAACCATGTGGAGACAACGTTATAACAACAGTAAATAAATTATAACATTGAAAACACTACTGCTACTGTTCTTTACAATAATATTTTGGAACTATCAAATAAATCGTAACATAATTCCGCTATCATCTTTCTACCAACGAACAACCCGACGTACGGCGAGTGTTCACCCTTACATTGTTGCCACTTCTACGGTCCGGACTAAGCATATCGCCTCGTCGCTTATACAGTGTAAATTGAAGGGGTGGATCAATTTGCCTGCTGCTGTCTTCCCGTCCGATTATTGTTTAGGTATTTTCAAGGCTCTTCGCCATCAACGATTGCGTCACTGCCTACCATCAGGAGGGATTGTATTCAAGCACCAACAGTAACAAAAATAAAACTTCCAAATCACACATAACCCGATTGCGAGAAACGGGTAAAAGTTTCAAAGAAGTCACATTTAAAGTGGTCACAGAGTTGAAGCCACCAACTAACCTTTGACTTCCACAGTTGGATAAAAAAAAAATCAATTCCCGACACTGGATTTCTCTGATATTTCGCAGAATAATACACAAGAACTAGGTCGCAGTTAATATCCGTAGTTATACGGAAACGAATCGATGAACCATTTGTTATCTCACGGATATTTAATGGAAACAGGATAAACTTTGAAATGATGGAAGTATTCTTTATCGTTTTCTAGAACCATCTCCTTCCTCTTCGTGTCGTTAGCACAGTTCTATCTACCTTCTGGAGTTTGGTTTCCGCAATTAGTTCATGATAGACGTGGATCATCTGTCCTGCGTGCAATGTGCCCTGCCCATTGCCACTTAAGTTTGGCGATTCTTCGAGCTATGTCGGTAACCTAGGTTCTCCTGCGGATATCTTCATTTCTGATGTGATCATGCAAGGAAACTCCGCGCATCCCTTTCCATCGCCCTTCGGGTGACTTTCAGTCTTCTTATGAGGCCCATTGTAAGCGACCACGTTTCGGACCCATAAGTCTCGCAGAACAGATGATCGATGGGGACGAACGGTTCTAGAGTGGCGACCACGGGCCGGAAGACGCAGCATTGAAAGGCCTCCAACAAGGTGGACCGATGACCTGGTCAGGGTTCAATCCGATGGATGCGTGACGCACAGGACCGGTCGTTGTGGCGACGCATGAGAGAGGCCTATGTCCAACAGTGGACGTGTTTCGGCCGATATAATGATGATGAGACGTGGATCATGGTGGACATCATTTGGGGGGGTTAATTTCATCCAGCCCACGTCTCCCTAAAAGCAGGTTATGCTTCCCTGCTTGTTCAGGGCGTCTGTCAGAAAATTCGATGATCCTAGGGTGGATTTTAGTCAACAAAAATTATTTAACTTCCAAACACAAAAAAGCAGGCCCATTTTTTCATTATGGATAGGCTCGCGTTTGACCACTATCTCACCTGATAGTAAGCGATGATGTGGTCGACGATGGAGCACACTTGCCTAGAAGTAACCTATTCACTCTTGACTTAAATACCATTTGTTCACAACTGAACTTAAAACGGTGAAGGAAAGTATGAAACAAGTCCTAGTGTCCTAGACCAACTATTCGAAGATATGCGACCTCCAACCACCCCGCATGGTGTGTTCCAGGAAGTAGCAATGGGAACATTATTAAATGAAAGAATCCGTATACACCCTTATAGTATTGCAAAATCTGAAACACCTGTCTATTATTTTTATATAATGAATCTTTGTACAAAATTTCAAAACTGTATTATGAAAAATCACAAAGTTATAAGCTTGTTATGTCAGCAAAAATACAAGGTCACCGGGCCATCCAAGCGATAGAGGGGTTGTTTTGCACTTGCACCCAGCTGTTTGATGGCGCCCAACACCCGCTATGATGTACCGTGACCTGTGTTGTACTTGGTATCGGTGGTGTCTAACTTGTGACCTTTTTAAATATTTTTTAAAATAAGTTTTTAATGAAAATTATTTTTTCATAGCACCTTTCAATCGTGGATATTACACACACAATAGAAAGACAATAGGTGCGCGAACGCCGGCGTTCGCTTGGGGTTTAATGAATTAAATACCTGTATAATTAATGCTCGTCAAGACGAATCATACGAGCCCAAACTCGATGGGGTTGTGTCGTTAACTACAAAGTTCCTATGGCCACCTTCCGGTTCCATCATCAGATCAACTCTATGTCATAATAATTTTGCATTGTCATCTGATTTACACATGTATGCAAAATTTCAGCTCAATCGGTAACCGGGAATTGGGTCAAATTTAATTTGCAAGATTTGATGACAGACAAACATCGGGACAGGTGAAACTAAATAAAAGCTTGTAAAAAATATAACATGGTGTAAAAACTATTGGAATCCATTCAGTTACTGGTTCTGAATAAAACTATTTTCAGGTTTTGCATAAACGAAAAATAATTTTGTATAAGCAATGCATGCCGTCAAAAAAGTTGAAGATTTTTTTTTTTTTTATTATTGATAGGCTCGCGTTTGACCACTATCTCACCTGATGGTAAGTGATGATGTGGCAGACGATGGAGCACGCTTGCCTAGAAGTAACCTATTCACAAGACCCCTAGGTTGTAGCTATCAGGAAACACAGACTCCGGCAGGGAGTTTTTACGTTTAAATACGCATATTTTTATTCCGGTTAGTGAAGATATTAGATATACATTTGTATTTAATAACTCGTACATAATAATCATTCTTCTACACTGCTAAATTAATTTGCTATGAGTACTGATAAGGACTTCCGAATTTGTGGGCTGTTATCTCAAAACTGTACAAACACTTCACCATGATTTATTTGAACTTACTGTTGGTTGATACCTACTGTTCAGAGTTTGCAGACTTTATCTCAATCAAAATTTAGCTCCTTCAATTTATGTTATTTCTCGTGCCAAACCCAGATAAACTCTAAAGGTGAGTCTACATTAGAAAAGCCAAACACGAGCAGAGCACAAGCCGAGAATAATAATAATGTAATGCAATTTAAATTAATTTAATTTAGATATTGACAATTCAATTTTTTGTAATTTTATTATACCTGTTTAAGTATGATTGTGTAACTGTAATGAGTCTTTGGTACTTGAAATAAATAAATAAATTCGTGTAGTGTGTAAGAAAATTCGCCAGGCCTTAGCAAGAATTCATGTCGTAAATATATACACACGAACTGTTCACTTACTTGACTTTTAAAGATCTTATGTCCCTAGCAGGGAGAGGGCTGAGGGCGTCGACAGAAGTCACCCATCGCGACTGTATACACGAACTATGTATACTGCTTTGGCGCTGATCAAGAAAAAAATCTGGTCTGTGGTAGACCCGACGCGTAAAGTTCCTATGGTGTGGTAGAGGGGCGGGGTAGGTCAGTCGTGTACATGATGAATTGGTGTTATCTGCCGCATGCCGCAGATACGGTGAAATTATTTCTTAGCGTGTACAAGCGCCCTTACAAGCTTCGAACGCGCTTCGAGCATTTGGTTCGTGCTCGACTGTGTTTCGCCTATTGTCGGTTTTTTGGCGAACACAAAGCGTTTCGTTTGTGATCGTTGGAGACTCGTTGTACGTTTACACTTGACACCGTGAGTAAAGCGGTTCGGCATGTGCTCGGCTCGTGTTCGGCTCCTCTAGTGTAGACCCACCTTAATACTAAAAGTACGTATCATAGGATCGTTACTATTTATGATGATATTTGTAATATGAGTGAGGTTCACTCAGGTATTCAGAGAGTGTAAGTGAACGCGTCTCATGAACAAGGTGAGATGAACCATTTTGTGGAACCTGTTCATATTTTATGTTCAATCTTTTGTAGTGCTTTAGGCGAAATACTGGAAAAGATTGTGTAAGAAAAAGAAATGTAGATAGATGTAGCCTTGGGTTAACTTCTGAAAGGGAAATCTCTCTGAGGTGCGCGTGGAACACTACGCGCCGTTACCGGATAGCCGGACGGCGACCCGTTGCTCACTGTCCACAAGCCCACGCCTACGGTGGCAGAAAGTCTGGGTCAGGGTTCCGGAGGCTGGAGCTTTGTGTTCCAGGGCTGCGGTAACTCTGTTTGAATAATCCTGGAACCCTAGCTGCCACTTGTGAAGCTAGATATCTGTTTTTCACAGTTGTAAAAATCGTATTTCATTTAATGTTTCCAACTTTGTATTTGATAGCTTTTGGCGTTAGATACGCTACAAAAGCTCTCAAACGTCAGATCGTTTGAAAGCTTTTAAACATTTTATTGCTCCACGATCTTAATAATGTTCAGAGTCGTCTACTAGACATTGTAATGTTTAAGCACGAGCAAAAGGTGGGTTTTTGATTGCTTTATCGCGTTATAAAAAGTATTTTTACAAAAACTACTTTAATGTTCCTTTTGGATTCGCACGAAACACGTCAAGAGCTTTTTAGGGTTCCGTAGCCAAATGGCAAAAAACGGAACCCTTAAAGATTCATCATATCTATCTGTCTGTCCGTCCGTATGTCACAGCCACTTTTTTCCGAAACTATAAGAGCTATACTGTTGAAACTTAGTAAGTATTCTGTGAACCGCTTTAAGATTTTCACACAAAAATAGAAAAAAAGCAATAAATTTTGGGGGTCCCCCCCATACTTAGAACTGAAACTCAAAAAGTTTTTTTCATCAAACCCATACGTGTGGGGTATCTATGGATAGGTCTTCAAAAATGGTATTGAGGTTTCTAATATAATTTTTTTATAAATTGAATAGTTTACGCGAGAGACACTTCCAAAGTGGTAAAATGTGTGTCCCCCCCTGTAACTTCTAAAATAAGAGAATGATAAAACTAAAAAAAATATATGATGTACATTACAAGAACTTTTATATTATGTTACTTGCTGCTACGGAACCCTCCATGGGCGAGTCCGACTCGCACTTGGTCGGTTTTTTTTGTTAGCTTGTCAGTCCCACTGCTGGGCCGTTGCCCAGAGAAGGCCGTTGCCTCTCTCCGCTCCTTCCATCTTTTGAAGGCCCGCGCTTCCTCTTGCCAGTTCTGGCGGAATTTGTTTAGTTTGTCGCGTCATCTCCTTCGGGGTCTGTCGCGACCTCGTCGCACTGTTTCAGGGCACTAACTTTATGTTACTTTGGCTTACAGTTTGTCGGGCATGCGGCAGACATGTCTTGCCCAGTCCTATTTCAGTTGGGCAGCCTTTTGAGCCATATCAACTATTATGGTTTTGGACTGCAATATAGTGTTTTGAACTAGATCCGATACTTTAACACCTAGTATACTCAGCGACTATCGCAACCCCGTCATGGGCACGCCACAATTATGGCGATAAGTCCCCTCTTTGAGGCGTGGCTGGAAAGATCTCACGGCGTCTTTACCTTCCGCATGACACAGGTCCTCACCGGAAATGGCAAGTTCGGGAGGTTCCTGTTCCGAATCAAAGCGGAAGTGACGCCCGGGTGTCGCCACTGTGCGGAACGCCCGGAGGACACGGTGGAGCACACAATCGCGGTGTGCCCTGCTTGGGCGGAGCATCGCCGTGCCCTCGTGGGGGTGATCGGCGGCGGAGACCTCTCGCGCCGGGCCTTGGTCGAGGCCATGGTCCGGAGCGAGGAGGAGTGGCAGGCGGTCGCCGACTTCTGCGAAGCAGTAATGCTCGCTAAGGAGGAGGCCGACCGCATCAGGCAACGGCGCTCTCGCCGCCGCCGGGATTCCGATCCCGATTTCCAGCCACCGTAGGCGCGGGCTTGCGGACAGTGAGCAATGGGTAGCTCGCTCTCCAGCCGTCCGGTAACTGCCCGGACCAAGCCCAAGTCGTCGACGGCGCGCGCTGTTCCCGCGCGCCTCAAGGAGTTGTCAGCAACAGCAGGGGCCCAACCGGGTCGAAGCCTACTGGGGCCAGGGTTATCCGAAAGGGCGCTCGAGCCCCGGTATGAAGGCTTGAAGGAACGGGATGGGTTTTTTAGTCAGTAAGAGTCTGACACTATCTCCCGCTCCGCCCAAGAGCGGGGGTTGTCATAAGATGATTTTTCCCATCGAAAAAAAAAAACACCTAGTATACTGCGCTCTATTGCTCGTTGGCAAACCTTAAGTTTGGACTTCTGGATTTTAGTTGAAGACCAAATCTGTGAGCCACAGATCAAGACGGGGAGAATACACATGTACATGAGCTTTTGTGTAAGTGCCATAGGCACCTTTGAATAAGTCTTTCATGGACCAGTAACTCTTCCAAGTTTATAAAGTATAGAATTCAGTCACTTTGCCTTCTTGGACTTTTTGCAATAGTTTTTACACCATGTTATATTTTTTCCCAAAAATATTTAAAAAGGTCACAAGTTGAGCCAATACGGAAAAAAAGAACCAATTCACACCAGGAGTAATTATTATATATACCCGACTTGTTCCAATTTCCATGATCACACGCTTCCACGTGTTTACATTAGCGTTAAATAGAGCGTTTGAGAGCGTTTGATGTTAGTTCAAACGTGAATGAGATGACGTCAAGATGGAGATGCAACCATATGGAGTACTGTAATCTACATCATGAGGATGTATAAGTAAACAAATCGAATAAGATTGATATTACAGTAATCCAAAATGAGCCGTATGGATATAGTAAGTACATAATTTATAGTTCTTCAGGGTCGAAGCCTACTGGGGTTAAGTGAAATGAACCCTGGGACCTTGCAACGCAAGGAAAGAAGGAACATAGGACTGGGTTTTAGTCAGTAAAAGTCTGCCATGCCCTCTCGCTCTGCCAAAGAAAGGGAGAAGTCAATGGATGATTCCCACTTTAAAAAAAAAGTTAGACGCACTTGAATCTATACAGGTGACTCCAGCTAGATTTTTTTTTAAATGATATAGACCAGTCCTTGACTGCGATCCCACCTGATGGTAAGTAGTGATGCAATCGTTGATGGTGAGGCGTACTAGTTTATTAAGAGCCTACTCACTCTAGCCTTGAAGACACCTATATTATAATTGGAAGGGAAGACCGCAGCAGGCAAATTTTTCCAGTTATGATTATGTGAAACGAGCGATCTCAAAAAGAGCGATAAAATGAAAAATAAATCAGAAAATACGACTACGAGATGAGAAGCAAGATACGTGTAGCATAAAACATTCACCGCGGCTGTTCTGAATGCTAATGCGAACACGGCAATTTCCTTCAGACAAAGCCAATCTTGCAAATAGGTCAAGAAACTCTGTATAGACCATGGTAGATAAAACTTAAGGTAAAAAATAAGGATACTTACCTTATTTTTTTTTCAGCATAGCATATAGCATAGCATAGTCGGCCTTATAATGTTCCCATGTTGGTCTCAGGCCTCCTCTCTTGGAGAGGTAATGGGCCGTAATCATGTGAATGTCACATGTCTTCGAATTTTTGGTTCTAGGACATGCCGGTTTCCTCACGATGTTTTCCTTCACCGTCTTGAGAGCAGCGGTGATGAGAGAAATTACACAAAGTAATGTGCTTGGCTGGGTCTGTACCCGCGACCTACAACTCGTAAGTCGGGGTCGTTACCACTCGGCTACCACTGCTCACAATTATATTTTTTTATACTGGAAAAACCCATACATCTCTAGCTCTAGGGCGGTATGAGAGGGTGTGTCAGACTGATTAAAAACCCACTCCTGTTCCTTCGTTGCCTTTCATATCAGAGTTTACCTTTTTTCAGAAGAAGAATACTTGTATCCTTATTTAATTTTGAATTCTGGAGGACTTTTTCTTGTATGGGAAGTCATCCAATGACATTTCCCACTCTAGAGCGGAACGAGCTTGTCAGACTTTCACTGACTAAAATCCACTCCTGTGTTCAGGACCCCGGGTTTTACTTCCAGAAGCGAACCCATGGCCCCAGTAGGCTTTGGCCCTGCTGGGTCAATACTCTTTGAGCAGCGCTTGAAACAACGTGCCGTCGACGACTCGGGCTGGCTTCGGACGGTTACCGAATGGCCGGACGACGAATTACCCGTCGCTTGACGTCTGAAAGCCCGCACCAACTGAGACCGGGGACCGTGTTCTTATTTTAGCCATTAGCTTATTCTGTGTTCTCATTAGTAGACAAACGCAGATCGATATAAAAAGTCAGCATATTTTAGAAGTTCTTTATCATCATGTGTAATTGTCAATTTCCGTTAAAAAAATGAGTTAAATAGGCTCATCCGTAGTGCCTAAAAAGTACAAGTAATTACCTCCATACAGATTAAGCAGTTATTCTACACTTAAAGGTCATTATAGCTTTGGTAAAACAACTCCGCTTAAGGTTCATGTTTTCCATGACATGGCAACATTATTCCAATAAAAAAATCCAGAGGTTCCCAAACTTTTTTGTTCTATAGAACGCAATCAAAGAGAAGAGTTATTTTGTTAATTAGGGAAAAAATAACAATTAGTTTTAAACCAATAAAAAATATTTTTTTTATTGGCTTAAAACTAATTATATGATAAAAAATAATAATAATAATAAAATAATAATAATAAATTTATTTGTTAGAATACTGTTGTTACAAGCTGTTAGATACAATTTCATGTCCAAAATATTCTGCTGTTTCCAGCGTACAAATATTTTCAGGAAATTAAATTAAAGTCAATTGGTAAAAACCATACAATGAATAAAGAAAACATTAATAAATACAGTGTCAAGAATTATTCAATACAATGTCATGGGTATTAGATACAATACAATTATTAGGGATGTAAGGGCAAGTCCTCCAATTTAAATTTAGAATCAAAATAACATAAAAACTTATTTTATTTTTCCGTTTGAAGTATCTGTTTATATTTATTGTGCAAACCTACCACAGTGTTATCTTTTTTAAGGGTAGTAATAAAAGCTCCGACAAAAAAAGAAGAATTGTCCTTACTCAAAATATTAAATCTACTGCCTAAAATACTAACTTTCCGACTACTTTTGTCCGAATCAAAATGACGAAACGACCGAATGAGATACTGAAATCTTCGAAAAATAAACATGAGTGTCTATTGCTATAATACTTTTCTACCAGCATAAATTACGTTCTACTGAAAACTTTGCTTTGTAATTTTTATCTTTACTTGCTGACTATTAATTCATAAATTACCTTTCATATTTCATAGATTGTGGTGCTATTTTAACTGTCACATTATACTAAAAATATTATTCTGAGTGGCTATACAGAAACTTATAAAAAATATAAAAATGTACTTGTAACAATAACTTTTAATTGCATCATATATCATGAATTTTACTTACCACGGGTATGCTTCGATATCGGTACCTATTTCAGGCGTTAAAAAGTTAAAACAGTCGTATTCATGGGTACGTACAAAATTCCCGAATTTTAAATTATCGATGGACGAAATCCCAAAAATTGAAACGCCAAATGGTCGTATGGTCGAAAGTTTAAAATCCCGAAAGTTCATTTGTTCGAATGTTTAAAATCCCGAAGTTCAAAATCCCGACTCATCCGTGTCGGGGTGCCCTAAGGTCCCGATTTGTTTTATTTTGAGAATTAGCACTCGCCGGCCGCTGCCGCGGCGCCGCTCGCTACGCTCGCTCGGCTCGCGCGCTTTTGGTCACAATTCTAACCTAACCTATTTCAGCCACAATCTCTCGTAAAAATGTGTTTACCATTGTCTAATAGTCTAGTCACAGGTAGATTGTATTTTGATTGCACTTTGAACTGGGTGAAATAGGTTAAGTAACGTTAGAATTGTGTTCAAGGTGTTTTGCAAATCGGTATTTCAGCCATAGGTATAATGAACTTTCGGGATTTTGATACGTACCCCTATTCATGCCTTAATCGAAAACCAAGTAGACTTTGGTTTTCTAGAATATTATACCGTATTATTAATCGACAAATTTCCTAACTTTTGTAATGTCAGCAAGAACAAAGATAAAAATAAAACAAACTCAGTTTATTATGAAAATGTAGTTACGTAGTAGACCCGAACTCCATCGCGCGGTCCGAACAGTTGAGGTATTTTCATCATTATTGAAAGCTAAAAAATAAATTTGATAACCAACAATAGAAATTAAAACAGTTCATGCAAGTTGTAAAAATATTATTATTTTGACCAAACCTCTGTTGTCGGTAACTTAGTAATTTTGTCGGAGGTTCAGTATTCTATTCGGAAGTTTAGTTTTTTTATTCGAAGATCATTTTTTTTTTAGGAGAAAATGTAATTTGAACATGCTCTTATTTGTTGTTAAATTGGATATTTTTTTTCGTTTATGTTTTGGGTTTTTTGTCGGTAATTCATTATAACGCTAGTTAATTAGAATAATAGTCGGCCACAGATTGCTGGAGATTAAATTGTTTTTCGGAACCATTATTATTTCCCCTTTTTTAACCCAAAAGTTGACTGGGAGAGAATGCCTAGTTGGATTAAGTCCGCAGTGTACCACTACTGTACATGAAGTTTAAAAATAAATAAATAATGATTTCTATTCAATATAGTTTATTTCGCCAAAGTGAACCATTGCCTGCATAGGCGCTTATAAAACGTCAAAAGTTTTTGCATGGTTCCAATTGATCATTTCCTAAGGAAAATAACTGGCAAGAAACTCCATGGTTATTCTTTAAAAAAAAATTATTCACAATATTTCCATATTACAAAATTAATAAGTGTAGAAATTACTATATTATATAGAAAGTACAATATTAATAAAAGAGAGGACCGTGTAGACCAGTCAGAATTGTACCCAAAATTATTATTATAATTTATTATAAGCCTGTTGTGTCCCACTGCAGGGCAAGGCCTCCCTTCCATTCCTCCACTCTTCATCCTTAGCCACTTCTGGGTAATCCTTTAGGTAGGAGTCCAAATCGTCACGCCATCTCCTGGGCCTACCGCGTCAACGGCTCCTGTCCGGAATCCAGTCAGTGGATGAAAGTGGCCTCTTACCGTTTATTTCTATTTTAAGGTAGACTACCACTGTTCTATTGTTGTTTTTTTCGGAGCCTCTGTCTGTATACGTAGTACTTTCGATATCACCTTTACCGATGTATTCGTTTGTGTTACAGTTGCCAAAACGGATCTTGAGCACTCGGCGTCAGAGTAGGGATCGCTTTGCGCATTCCATGGATTGGCGAGCCAATCGTCTTTGTTGTTAGATACATGCAGGAACGCAGGGAACGAATTGTCTATGACGCGATGGCGCGGCGAGCCAATCACTGACCCTCCCTGCCCCCGCGTCTCACTTCGCACCACTAAAGAGACCGAATATTTGACTTCTGCGCAACCGCTCAAGATCCTTGATGGCAACTGTAGGTCTGTCATACACCGTTAGAATTTCGGCAAGATCTAGTGGGGTCCAGATGGACAACTTTGGAAATGACTGGTCAAGCATATCAAAAGATCTACTGACGTATCTCCGTAAAATATTTTTAAAGCGAAAATGAGAACAATAGCCTGAGTGGACTTGTGTTAAACTTTTCGCTATAATGATGTTTTTGTATTAAAAGTTTAGCCATAAAAAGACTACGTCTACAGAATTTTTTAGTGACTTAATAGAGCGTTTTAAGAACACGTCTCTTGAAAAACAGAAGCGGATATTTTTACTTTAACAATTAAATTAAGAAACTTCTGGTGATAGATCATAAATGCTATTCTATTCTATTCTATTCTATTCTATTCTATAAAATTATCTTTTTACAAAAAAATATACAACCGACTTCAATGTTAAAAAAACACTGAAAAGTACAAAATAACTTTAATTTCGGAAGTTGGTGTTTCTATAATAGTTTTGTCTCTTCGTTATTTAACACACACTGAAAAGTTGTATTTTTCTTTGTAAAAAGTTTTTTTTTAATTTTACACTTTTTAGTTATGGTACCACCACTAAAAAGTACCTCTCAGCCAAACTTAAATGCCTTTTTGTGTTTGGGCCTTGTGCTGTACCAAATAAATTATTTTTCTTTCTTTTTCTTTCGTTATAGCCAGAGAATGAACAATTTTACTTGTTACGACAGTTCTACTGTAACCCTATGAGGAGTTCTGTGCCATGTCTTCGAAGTTGATGATCAGATCATAACAATATTTCAATGGGACCAACTTGGAAGCATAACCTTCAGTCAAAAAAAGAATTTTTAAAATCGGCCCACAATTGACGGAGATATCGGTGAACATACATAAAAAAAAAACGTGCATTCAGCAGAACATAGAACCTCCTCCTTTTCGAAGTAGTTTAAAAATAGCCTCAGTCTGAGCAACTGTATTGTTTTGTGTATCTAATTAGTGATTATTACAACTCCACGCTGTGGTGCGTAATTTGCGTAATCTTATGTAAAATTTACAAAAAAAAATTAAGAACTTCCATATTTAAAACACAAAAAAGTGCAAAACAATTTTTATTTTTAATCGACTTTTGCAGGTCTACTTTTCCAAATTAGTTAAAACAATAGAATTCTGAGGTAAAGAGAAACAAATATGCAACCGAATTGAAAACCTCCTTCATTTTCTTAAGTCGGTTAAAAAGTTATATTAGCTTAAGATGCTTTGTCATAATCTGCTTTCCTTTTTCTGCAAAAGGAAGCTCTTGGAACATCTTCTTGAGCCGTAGATAACCACCGTCTCCTTATGGACATTTAGGGTGAGTTGCACCATTTAACTATAACGATAACAAAGCCGTTAACAGTTGTCAAATCATCGAATTGACCAATAGGCGGCTGTTTCACGGCTGGTTATGGTTTGGTTATCGTTATAGTTAAATGGTGCAACTCACCCTTAGGGTTTCATAAAAGCATAGTTATGCCTGAGAAACCAAATCATCATCATTACACCCGAAAGACGTCTACTGTTAAAAATGGTCCTGTGCCTCTCGTATACGTCGGTTTCCTGCGACCCTCACATCATCATCGGTTCACCCTGTGGGAGACCTTCCAACGCAGCATCTTCTGGTACGTGGTTGCCACTCAAGAACCTTACGGCCCCATCGACCATCTGTTCTAAGGGCAATGTGTCTTGCCTACTGCCACTTAAGTTTGGCGGTTCTTCAGGCTATGTCGGTAACCTTAGTTCCCTTGCGGATATCTTAATTCCTGCTGCGATCACGCAAGAAAACTTCGAGCATAGCCCTTTCTATTGACTTTAAACCTTTCAGAGCCATACGTTACTAGCAACACGCACGAAAAAATCAATTAATAATTTTATTTATTTGTCACGTTATTGTTGCAGATGGCACGTTACAAGAAGACGGGTTTCATGGATGACGACGCGGGCAGTGTGAGCTCCATACAGCTGAACGAGGGTGTCAGGTCCGGGGGTACCCACATACGGTACCATATGGTAAGTGCCTTTACTTATACTCAATTGCTATATGCGGGTGTGGACCTTGACCGTCGCATGAGGTTGGATGCAACCGAGGGTCCCCTCGACTCCTCATAGGAACATATCCGGGACTGTTATATGATTCACGAGCTTCTGCCAACGGGTTTACCCAGGTTGAAGTTGATTTCTCCACACTAACTTTGAACATCCATTTCTTTGTCTCGAAGTCATTTTTCATTTATTTATCTCGGGACCCTGTGGTCCTGGACCTACGGAAGACGTATGACTTTGTGAAGGGCTGAAGCAAATGCGTAGAGGCCCTCTAAACACTTTTTATGGAATCAATGACTATCCCCGTACACGCTACGCTAGTGTATCTAAGGATAAACTCTGCTTTTGGATAGTTTTGAAAGGCTTAGGTGGACCGGTTACCAAGAACTCTGTAAATAAACAACAGTTGATTTGTTATTATCAGAAGAAGTTTGAAAGTGGCGCCAGTGACTGGAAAGTTCAAAGGGACTCCTTTGTCTTGGTGTGGTCATGTGAAGAGAAGGGATGAAATGCATGTTACTAAAAGATTTTACATTTTGAAGCAATTTATTTTAGTTTCATCACAATACAGTAGATATATTTTGTAATCTAAGCGTTTTTTGCACAATTGCACTAACATTTAAAAGTGAACAATACTTACCTAGTGCTCAAAGAAAAAAATGGATGGGTTGTGTGAGGAGTTACAGGAAAAAAAAAAGTTAGGCACCAACCCCGAGTAATATGAGACAAGGGCACGAAGATGACGATTATTTATTATTATAGCTAGCCTATATTGTCCCACTGCCAGGCATCTCTCCTTTCTTTCCAATGATCACGGTTCCTTGCTTTCTCATTCCAATTCATAACTATAAGGAAGCCATACAGCGGTGTCTCTAAGTAAACAGCCTTGAGGGCAGCGCTGGCCGCAGCGACGAGTCTAGAGCGTAGTACTTTGTATTAACAATACAATGTATAGGTCTATTGGATTGTTAATCCTATGTAGCTATTTAGATTTCGTTGCTGCGGCCAGCGCTGCGCCCAAGGCTGTTTTCTCAGAGAATAGCACGCCAGGTCGTCCCGCCATCTCCTTCATGGTCTGCCGCGGCCCCGTGTCGCTGTTTCTGGGCACCAATCCTGCGTTTTATGATTGGAAGATGATAATGATGATTTATGTTATTAATATAGGCTTGTGGTAGATAAGGTTACCAGTCTATACCTGCCGGAATTCTGGGAATTTTCTGCAATTTTGGCCTAAAAATAACATCTCCTGGTTCCCGGCAGTAAACTAAACAAAATTAACCTGGGTTTTCAAGTTATTTGAACGAGTTTGTTACGAAAGGAATGAGGTTGGTCAAAATCGAATTGAATGCCTGAAGAGATTGTATTTTTAAATAAAAAAATGAAAGATTGGATTTCAGGAGAGAATTTTTTTAAGCTTTACCTAAAAAAATACGTTTTGTTGACACAGAGTTGGGGATATTAAGAATAGTTTAATTTAATTTGACTGTCCATATTGAGACAACTACGTACTAGATTAGGAATGTAACAGAAATGTAAATATCGGAACTCTATTCGAAAGTGGAGCTTTTTTGTTTTGTCGGAATTAGAACCAGAATTTATTTATTTATCGATTAAAACTTCACGCAACATAAAGGCACCGTAACGTGGACTTCAACGTCACGTTGTCGTGCCGTTGCTCGTTGCGTCGTCGTAACGTGTTTATGTGTTTGAGACCTAGGCATTCTCTACCAATCAAACAAGAGAGAGGCGGGGGCAAAAGAGTTAAATGAAACACTGTAAAAATTTTAGATAGAAATGTAATCGGTTTACTGAGCTCCTGCTGGACCACTATGTCACCTGATGGAAACTGACTGCAATTAAAAAAAAAAATTTAAATTTCTTTATTTCAGACCCAATAGTCCATAAATTGTTAGTATATTAGTAACAGAAAGTGCTTATATACTATATTAGCATTGTTAGTAACCTATAGCTAATTCCACCCAGTGTCTCTGCATGGGGCAATCCGGCCTATCAGCAATCATTTTCAGGATGCTGTTACGACTTTTGCGCAAACGTTGCAGTAAGGAAAACGCTTTCTTACGCATGATGGCGTGAAAACCATCCGTGTGAGCCGCGGCAAACATTCCCGACGCACTACAACGCCACGGCAACCGCAACAGCATCCTGAAAGCGTTTAGTCAACTGCAAAAAATTGACACGCCCTTTCGCTTCTGAAGAAGTCAGGACGATTTCTCACCTTAAAAAATTCCCTCCAACCTGTGTCTACATCCCTGAGCAAAGTTCCGCTTCGCTTCTTCCGTTCCGCAAAGTAGTCAATTTTGCAATAAAAGGAAAATGCTGGATACCCTTCAAAGAGTCATGCTTATCAGGCATACTTTAATAGTTTTTATCTCTGTTAGCTTTCGCTATCACAGTTCATTGTTAGATAAAAGCTTTGGTTTTTTTCCAATCAAAATAATGCAATACTTTTGTGATTAATATCTGACTTATAAATAAAATGCAATACGTCCATCAGTCAGTATTGACCGCCTTTGGCAGAGTAATTATAACTTTTCTCATACAAAGAAGGAACCAACATTGCCCACCAATCCTTCCAACCTTGGTTTTTGATACCTCTTCTTTTGTTTCAACCAGAATTATGATTAAGTCAGATACTAGTACTTAACCCAAACTGAAATGGCTGTGGGCAGGGCACTGGCTCGCAGAACAGGTGGTCGATGGAGCTGAAAGGTTCTGGAGTGGCGACCACATACCAAGAGCAGCAGCATTGCAAGGTCTTCCACCGAGTGAGAGCCGTGGGAATGCGATGGATGCGAGACGCTTAGGACCGTGCGTTGTGCCTATGTCCAAGCGCGGACTTGTGGACGGCGAGCTATGGGTAGCTCGCTGTCCAACCGTCTGGTAACTGTCCGGACCGAGCCCAAGTCGTCGACGGCGTGCACTGTTCCCGCGCGCCTCAAGGAGTTGTCAGCAACAGACCCAGCTGGGTCGAAGCCTACCGGAGCCAGGGTTAGTTTCGAAAGACAGCTCGAGCCCCGGTATGAAGGCTTGAAGGAACGGGGTGGGTTTTTAGTCAGTAAGAGTCTGACACTATCTCGCGCTCCACCCAAGAGCGGGGGTTGTCATTGATGATTTTCCCACGATAAAAAAAGGTCTATGTCCAACAGTGGACGTTCTTCAGCTGAAATGATGATCATGTTGATGAAGAGTCATACGGCAGCACCCAATTATTTTCCAATACAGAGACTATTATTCGCGATGATGAATTTTGGCGATATCAATTACCAATTTATCGCAGAGACAAATTAAATCACGCGTCAACAAATCTGTTGGCGACACAAGTACTCAATATTGACTGTAATTAGCTTAATTACTGGATATCGGAGTTTGGAGTGGTCTCAATTGATATTGCGTCGCTAAAAGCCTTCGATGGGCTATGGGCTAAAAGCTTTTCATCATTTGTTGCGAGTGCATGGTTTACCTCGTTGTAATCTACAACATTATATTTAGTATAAACGAAACCTAAAAACAGTCGATTCAGAATCAATAACTGAATTGATTCCAATAATTCTTACACCATGTTATATTTTTTTTCCAAAAATATTTAATAATGTCACAAGTTAGATACCACCGACACTAGGTAAGTACAACACAGAACCTCCAGCCAAGTTGATAGTCTGCAATCGTTAACGCTAGTAGAAAACTTCAAATGTACGAGAATGATGTCATCACGTGAGCGGAACAAAAGAATTAGGGACGTGGCCAACTCGAAGCGTTCGACGCAAGAGAAACGCTTGTAACTTGGCTAGGGGGGCAAGACACTGCAGGTCATTGCGGGCATTAGGTGCCAGCGCACAGCTGGGTGCGGGAGCAAAACAACTCCTCAATCACCCGGATGGCCCGGTGACTATGTATTTATGCAAATTTAACAAGCTTATAACTTTGTCATTTTTCATGGTACAGTTATGAAATTTTGTACATATATTTGTTAATGCTTTTCATCTCTCCTCTTTACATGTAAAAAGGAGAGATGAAAAGCATGTTGCTAAAAGAGTTATGAATTTACATGTGGATGGATGGAGAGGGAGACGGAGGCCAAAGAAAAGATGGATGGATTGTGTGAGAAGTGATATGAAAGAAAAGGGTGTTAGTGATAGCGTGACGAGTGACAGGACAAAATGGAAGAAAAAAACGTGTTGCGCCGACCCCAAATAAAATGGGACAAGGGCAGGAAGAAGAAGAAGAAGAAGATTTGTTACCTACATAAAAATACTAGACAGACGAGTGTTTCGGGTTTTGGGTTTCGCATATACTTACTTAAACTAATGTTGTACCTATATTGCAAGGTTTTATTACTTGCGCCTTGACTCCTGGGACAGATTTTGGAGCGCTTCAGTTTACTAATTGGTGTGAGCCTGAGGAACTAAATCTGCCCCTGATAGTTAAAAAGACGTATCTAACAAAAAGAAAAAACGGAGAAAAAAATGTTTTAATGAATGAAACAGGAAATTATTTGCTATCTTTGAGTAAATTTAAATAGTTACATATTAAAAGTTGAAAATAAAGCCGAATATAATAAGCTTTAACTTGGTTTAATAATAATATGAAACCCAAATCAAATCTGGAAAAAATGTTAGATGCGTCTTTTTTACTAACGGGGGCAGAAATATAATATGTGTGTATTTTGGGCAGCACTTGGTCCAACTCCCATACAAAGACTGTCAATGTCCTTTAACTACATAGTCATGGTCAAACGCAAGCCTACAATTAATAAAAAAAAAAAAAATAGTCGTACACGTCGTTACGAATTAAAATGACTATTTAAACGTATCGGAGAAAACAATTGAAATCGTTTGAAGAGCCGCGGAGTGCGTTTGACATGTTGGAGCCGCCATCATTGTTTTTATGCTAGAAAGAGATAGAGTTACGTAAGACATATAGCACCGTCTCTTTTTCACTGTTTATAAAGCTGTCAACGTCAATTTTGACGAGTATTGAACGTTGTGCTCGTGAATTATAATCGTAAATTCTCTTTGAATCTCAATGTCTTTGAAGGTATCGTGTTATACCAATCATTTTATTAAATTGTATAAGTACCGGGTGTTTTTGACATCGACGCACAAATGAATACTATGGATCCAGTACATGCTTCTGGACCCCCAGTGGTGGAATTTTTCGACGGTTTATTCCTAATAAAAAAATGCTTTTTAATACTGTGTAAAATCTTTCTTATATTGATGTACTTTTCTATATTTTTATGAGTACATTATGGAGGGCCAAAGTTCACTTAAAATAGCAGATTTTCAGAGTTCTTTACTAGATTAGTTTTACACAATTTTTTGCTTCGATTTCTATAGAAGCCTAGATAATATCCACAAGGTAGCATGTGTATCCATCTAAATATCTAGACAAATATGTATAATGCGTTCCAAATGAAAATAGGAGTAAAATAAAATCGTGACGTCACAACATATGACTATCTTATTTGGCAACTATTCTTATTTGGCACGCATAGTATGTGTAATATAATAACGTCATAATCTCGTAAGAGCGGGTGTATGAAAATGTACCTCGAAAAGGAAGCTCTTAAAAAGCTGCTACTGTATCTTAAATACACTTGAGAGCAAAAAAATCGCACATGGTTTGTAATTTCGTTTAATACTGTTTTTTCTTAAGTGTAAAGATATTGAGTTCAAATTATTAAGCAAAATTAAAGCATACAAAGTTAGCTTTATAAAAACACAAAATTAAGATCATTGACCTTCACGTAACTCACAAAAAACAGCGGTATACCCAATTCCCCAAATTCACCAATTTGCATTTCACTACTTGCACCTTTACCTGGAGCTACAAAAAGGGTGGAGTTTTAATCAGTTTCCGTTAACGTGATAAAGTCTCTATTAGAAACAGATGGATTTACTGGAAAAATATGGATACCACGCCCACAGAAGCCGTTCAAGTTATTGCCTTGTCCAAAGCAGGCCATAATCAAAATGAAGTCGCCCGATAGCTAAATTTTAGCTGCTTTCCTGTTCGTCTAGTATACTAGAGGTTACAAGAGACCCGTGGGTATATTCGGCAACCAAGATCTGGCCGGTGGCGCATAGGATCAGGGCGTGATTATCGCTTTTCTGTAACAAGTACTTTGAGAAATCGGCTACTGAACGCGATTGAACTGACACAAAAGCTTCAAGAAGTTCGCAATATCAGTATAAATCAGTGGACGATTAGAAAAAGACTGGGTAAAGCAAGCCTGACTACACATCACTCTTTAAATGGAACCAAATTGACCACAGCTCATCGTCCAGCCCGGCAAAAATTTGCCACGAAACACTTAAATTGGATGTATGTGTTGGAATAATTAAATAAATTGAAAAATTATGGAGCAAGGAAAGAATTTTTGTCTTGACAGAAACAGTTTTATTTTTCTAGTACAATGCTATTGACAGCTTAACAAAAGAGTTTTGATTAGGCTCATACAAGAAGTATTTATTTTAACATCCTCCCTTAATCAAAATTCCAATAAACAAAAAAAAATATCAAAAGTGCTTAAAAAATAATAGTGAGAAAAATACAAAACAACAATTAAGCACATAAACCTAAAGATGCTATGCACTTAGTATGTGCTGTTTTTTGTAATGGCTTAGTCATTATATCAGCTGCCATTTCACTACTGCACTTATACTCTAAATTAATTTTGGACTCTGACACTTTTTCACGTATGAAATGAAAACGTGTATCTATATGCTTAGTACGGTTGTGATGAACTGGATTCTGAGCTAACTGATATGCACTCTGAGAATCTGTGTAAATTGTAACAGGAATATCGCTATCTTTATTATTTACCTCGGAAATAAACCGGCGCAGAAATAAAGCCTCTTTAGCGGCATCCGTTAACGCCATATACTCTGCTTCTGCGGACGAAAGTGCCACAGTTGGCTGTTTTCTGGAACACCATGATATCACCCCATTTGCTAATACGAAGCAATATCCCGTATATGACCGACGATCCTTGGTACAATTTGCCCAATCGGCATCTGCATAACCCATTAGAGGTTTTTCCGATTTCCTATATACAATACTCAAATCAATGGTTTGCTTCAAATACTGAAGCACACGCTTAGCTGCAATCCAGTGATTTTTATTAAAGTTAGTGTTAAACTGACTTAAGTAGCTAGTTGCGAAAGCAATATCGGGACGTGAATTAACAGCAAGGAACATGAGGCAACCTACTAAATTTTGGTAAGGATATACATTCTGCTCACAATGTTCATCATGCTTTAATTTAGAGACTAAAGGAGTATTATAACCCCTACAACTCTCCATCCCAAATCTCTTTAATACATCTTTTATGTATGTTTTTTGATTTAGATGTATACTATAATCATCACTTTGATAAATATTAAGACCTAGATAATAATTTAATTTTCCAAGATCTTTTATATTAAAATAATCTTCAATGTCACGTTTGACAATGTTAAAAGTCATAATATCTTTATAGAAAATTATTATGTCATCAACGTATATAGCGAGAATAACGAGCTCTGAACCAAAAAGCTTTTTGTAAACACAGGGTTCAGAAGCTGTTCTATGAAAACCTATTTTTGACAAAGTTTCATTCAATGCAATGTTCCAGGCGCGTGGTGCCTGTTTGAGTCCATATAAAGACTTCTTCAACAGACAAACCTTGTCTTCCTGGCCTTTAACAACAAAACCTTCAGGCTGACACATATAAACTTCCTCTTGAAGTTCGCCATTTAGAAAAGCCGTGTCGACATCTATATGCCGCATCTGTAGGCCTTTTTCGGCAGCAAAGGCAAATAAAGTACGTAAAGAAGAATTACGAATGACTGGGGCAAAAGTTTCAGAGTAATCTATACCAGGTACTTGATTATAACCTTTCACCACCAACCTCGCCTTGTACTTTATGACATTTCCAAGCGAATCGGTTTTCTTTTTAAAAACCCACTTACAAGGAATTACCTTTTGTTTTGGTTTTTCCACTAGAAGCCAAGTTTTCAGCTTTATCAATGCATCAAATTCATTCTGCATTGCTAGTTTCCATTTACTGGCATCTGGATTATTGATAGCCTGGGAATAGCAAGTCGGCTGATCTTGATCTTCCGAAATAATATAACTAAAGAAATCAGGAGGCTTCCGAGGTCGAGATGGGTATCTAGGAACTTCTACTGTTGGGTTTCTAGAACTCAAACTAGAACTCGGATCAGTTTCATTATATACAGTTTCCGGTGAAACATCACAATATGGATCTTGTGCATCCTCAAAAACTTCACAAGTGTTTTCCGAAAGTTGGTTATCGGAAATAGAAACAACGCGTTCAGGGGACTCTACAGGTTCCTGACTGTTTCTATCATGATAAACATTTTCAGATAAAATTATGTGAGGTGTAGCACTTTGTTTTTGTCCAACCGATGTTTGTTTCAATTTTGTGAAACAATCCTCAAAAAACACTGCATCTCTCGACTTAAATAGCTTCCGTGGATTCTCAGTATTCCTAAAAAAATAACTATTAGGATCATCTGTATATCCAACAAAATGGTTCTCACTCGCTTTCAAGTCCAACTTCCTTCTATGAGCAGCAGGTACTTGGACAAGAGCTCTGCATCCAAATACTTTGAGATGACTTAAATTTGGCTTTGTACCATGCCACTTCTCATAAGGAGTTGCACTGTTTAAGGCACGATGAGGTGACCTATTTTGTAAATAAACTGCTGTCTTCAAAGCATCTTCCCAAAACGCCTTAGAAAGTGAACTCTCAGCAAGCATACACCTTGCTTTTTCCACAATTGAACGTATAGTTCGTTCAGCCACACCATTTTGCTGTGGACTGTACGGCGTCGTAGTTTGGTGCACTATGCCTTGAGAAGAAAGATAAGCAGCAAAATCGCTATTTACAAATTCAGTTCCATTATCGGTTCTAAATATTTTTATTTTTAAACCCGTTTGCCTTTCCACTAACTTTTGGAAAAAACAAAACTTGTCTATTACGTGGTTTTTCTTGTGGAGGACTGTACAAGCTGGATTGTTCAGTTAATATTCCTCGAGGTATGGCTTTTGATGTGCACTCTGACTCTGTTTCTAAGTACAAACTTTGGCATAGACGGTTAGGTCATTTGTGTCGCATTGGGATGCATAATCTTAACAGTAGTAACGTAGGCATAGACTATGTAGAAGTAGACAAGACGAATTGTGTTGCTTGTGTGAAAGGCAAGCAGGCTCGTAAACCTTTCAAGAAACTTAGATATCATGCGGCAGTTTCTAAATTGGAATTAGTACATAGTGACCTCTTCGGTCCGTTTCCAGAAACTTCGTTCCAAGGAAACAGGTACGGCTTAATATTTGTAGATGATTTTACTCGAACAATTTTTATTTATTTTATTGCTTCGAAAACTCAAGTAAAAGACAGTCCAGCCCGGCAAAAATTTGCCACGAAACACTTAAATTGGATGTATGCCTAATGACAAGCTATTGTGTTTTCTGATAAGTGCAGAATGACTTAGATGACCATGATCGATGCTGTAGAGTCTACAGAAGGTCATCAGGGCAATTTTAACAATGCTGCATAATCGAAGAAGTGGGTTTTGGAGGCGAATTGGGGTGGCATAATATAATATGTATATACGTTATACGTTATTAAATAAGCTTTCAATTAGTGTACAACATGTGTTCAATAACTATTGACATTCATGACAAACACTGCCTTAACAAAAAGACTTATGATGTGCGATTTTTTTGCTCTCGAGTGTAGTAAATGAAACAAAGACGGTTTTCTCCTGTTTTTTAAAGGAAAAGTTAGTGATTACTTTAAAGGAGAAAGCTAAGTTTTGCATTATTGCATTCTGAGTCGTGACGTGAAACAAAGTGCTGCCCGTCAAGTAATGTTTTAAACTGTAATTAGTCTTCACTAAATTATTACTGAGTTTAGTTAGAAATGTCGGAATATAAGTTTCGGTCATATTTTGCAGAGAATGGTTGAATACATGGTGTTTTGAGTGTTGTACTGTTAGGGGAGAAAGCAGATTTGATGAAGTAGGTAGGTTGGTGCGTGAATCTAGGGCTGAATGATGAACACACATCCTACATTAAAAGATCTTTGGGAGATAAAACAAACAGCCGTAAGCCCCTAGCTCTCGAGCAGTGCCATGAAACAGTGACTTTCTGAAGTCAACTCCTCGGTAAAGGCTAGGTTTATCAACATATGATTTTTTTGGTATGACTCATACTTTTCCCAATAACAACATGAATTTTTTTCGCTTTTTTTGCCTACTCATTTAAAACGGTTTTGATATTTAGAAATATTTTTCCTCCCCAAAAAAAATGCTGATTAAGTGTTCTTCAGACAGAATGTATATAGCATTTGTCAATCAATCAATATTTCGCAAAGAAAATAATTTTATAGGTCATCGGGGCCCTATGCGGGTGCAGGCGGCAGTAGGAGTAGAGTGCATTTAACTTCCCTAGAATTTAGAGACCTAATTCAAAATTTTTATATTTCGACTTCCAAGTCATAGAATCACTTAGAACGAATGTACCTATCGAGTTTTAATAAAACAAAGATACCGAAATATACGCTGCGTCTTCCGGTACGTGGTCGCCACTCCAGAACCTTTCGGCCCCAACAGCTATCTGTTCTGCGAGCAATGTGCCCATGACCTTTTTTTTATGGTGGGAAAAAAACATCCAATGACAACTCCCGCTCTTGGGCGGAGCGGGAGATAGTGTCAGACTCTTTCTGACTAAAAGACCCACCCCGTTCCTTCTAGCCTTCATACAGGGGCTCGAGCTCCCTTTCGGATAACCCTGGCCCCAGTAGGCTTCGACCCGGCTGGGTCCCTGCTGTTGCTGACAACTCCTTGAGGCGCGCGGGAACAGTGCGCGCCGTCGACGACTTGGGCTTGGTCTGGACAGTTACCGGACGGCCGGACAGTTGCGGCCGCTTCTAGCGTTTTTTTGTGGCGGCGTTTTTTTAAGGCCCCTGTGCGGGGACGCTTAAAGGTGCGATATGTGTATGTATACTGTGCCAACTTTTCCTTCAAATCAAGATCTAGAACCGTTAGATCCTGAAAAACCAGGGTTTCTTTAGACAAGCCATGGAAACAACGTTAAAAAGCTTTTTTTTTTAAACCTATTATTGACTAGCTTTTGCCAGGCCTCCGTCACTCCATGTACTTGCGCGCTATAAGTGCCTACCGCCCAGCCGAGCGGTCTCGGGCCGCCGGCGGACCAAATTCAGTGCGGTTTTCGCAAGCGAAGCGCGCGCACGCCGTTCAATTTTAATAGTGCTGTTCGTTCGTACGCGTATTACGATGCCGTGTGGTGCCTTATGTGCTGTAGATGTCTATAATTATGTTTTATCTTCCACAGTCAGCACCAATATATAAAACAAAACAAACTTACAAATATAATAAAACAAACTTTAAAAAAGAGAACCGACTTCAAAACACTAAACCGTAAGAAATAATTTCTTCTTTGATGTCGGTGCTTTTTCGATTCGTAATTACCAGCTGTTAGCACTAACATAAAAAAAAAAACAAATTATTTCTTACGGCTTAGTGCTTTATTTGAAGTCGGTTCTCTTTTTTTAAGGCTTTTTTTTTCATTTCTAGTGAACATCTCCGAAGATCATCATCAAACTAAGAAGTATTATACTTATTTTAAAACGTTCTCCTAAATGTAACAAATCCTTTTCTGAAAACCGCATCGATATCGGTTTAGCCAAACGCGAGATTATCGCGCACAAACATACATACCTACAAACCATACAAGTCAAACTTCTCAGTTTGGCCTGTATGTCTGATCACCTCCTTTTTTTTAAGTTGGTTAAATATTTTTTAAATGATAAAATTTTTAACTGCCACATAAAAGTCAGAACATATTCACAGTTCTCAATAACATAGATAAAAAGTTATGTTAATTTAATTTTATCGAAGAGGCAGCCCTGCGATTACTGTGGAATCGCGCGGTGCGAAGCAATCACTGCTGTACGCTTGAGCATTTAGGCGCATTTTAGCATACAGTGGTTGTTGACGCGAGGGAGTAGGCAATTATCGTAATAGGTATTGGAAATTTTCTACTGAGTGAAGTATCTGTTACGTAGTAACTATTCAGTAATCTGTGCTTTTGCTCGCAGTTTCGCCCGTGTGCATAAAATATAGCAGCCTATCTCACTCAGGAATAAAGCAACATTCTATCGGTGAAAGAATTTTAGCATTATAGTATTCTTTTCGCATTTTCAGTAAAATTACATAAAATAATAGGTAAACAAACAAATCTATTTTCATTACGTACAAATACAAAACTACTCTTCCGTAATGAATACAATAATTGAGTTATTTTAATATACAATGGTGTCCGGCCGGACAAATGGCCGCATTCGCAGAACCGATCATATAACGATTACTAGACCGGATCATAGGGCTGTCAGAAACATACAAATGTTATAAATAGAATAAGAGGCACCATGGTGGCGCGACCAGCTGCGCCATCATAGTGTCCCGGTGAAATATAGCCCTACCAAGCTACCAAACTAGACACCATACAGACACCAGAGTCGCCACACGTCAGAGCTGGTCGAGTGGTCCATATAGAGCTGTATAGGGTAACTGGTTAGAACGTAGTGATTATATACTCTTTGTAACTGGTAATTAGTGTACGATACTTAAACACGTGATTGTGCTCATGATAACCAACAACTTTTATTATGGCAACAAACCTGAAATCGCTGCCTTTCATACCGGGGCCGAGCCTCCTTTTCGGAACTTGACCCTTGGCCTCAGTAGTAGGCTTCGAGTCTGTTGGGCCCCGACGGTTGGTTGCCCACTTAAAAAAATGCTTTATTGAAGACTGGCGGCCAGTGCCGTAAATAGGGCGGTGCCAGCGGTGCCTAGGCACAGTGCGCAGTTCCCGAAGGGGCGCAAAAATTATATACCTAGTACTTTTTGTTTGTATTGTACTTTTTCTAGGGGCGCAGTTATTGAAGCTCGCACCGGGTGTAGGGCGTATAAAAGGAAAGTAAGAAAGAAAACATGTTTATTTGGCACACAATGAACAAAATAAGTATTGAAACATTAATAAAATATAAAACTTAAAACAAAATAAGAAAAAAATAAAAAAAACTTTTTATAAAAAAAATAAAACCGACTTCACTAAAAAAACACTAAAATGATCAAAATAATTTTAATTTCGGAAGTCGGTGTTTTTCGTTATTGTTTGTTCCTTATTTAACACCGACTTCCGAAATTAAAATTATTTTGATCATTTTAGTGTTTTTTTAGTGAAGTCGGTTTTATTTTTTTTTATAAAAAGTTTTTTATTTCATACTTTTTAGTTGCAACACACTTACAGCCAGAGTACTTTTTTCTCATGTCAATTCCAATTAACTCAAACCCTGCTAGAATACATCATTTTCATATGAAGTTCCCGTGTCTACCTTCCACCTTCCGGCTCCATCATCAGATCACTTCGATAGTACCTTATAGCCAAAGTGCATCTCATGACATTTCTAATAAGCCCAAACACGGGTAGGATACATTGATTAATTACGGAGTTCCGGTGCCTATCTTCCAGCTCCATCACTATCATCAGGTTACTTCGATGATACCATTTTCAACATAACTATTCAGAACTATTCATTTATTTGTATTGTCATAGTCGCTTAACTATGTTCATTGTGATATTTGTTTGAGTATGAAGTTCCGTTGGCAATTTCTGGTCTTCTTAACCAGTTCCACCTCATCAAATATCACTTTTTGACTGTAAATGCTTAATTCCTTGATGAAAATATCAAAATGACTATATAGTTGCCTATAATATTTGAGGAGTTCCCTCGATTTAGCCAAGATTCCATTATCAGATCCCGACTTGGTGACTATGGGACCATTTGGGAAGTATACCCTTTCCAACAAAAAAAGAATTTTTCAAATCGGTTGGCAAGCGACGAAGTTATGCCCGAACATACATAAAAAAAAAAAAAAAAAAAAAATACAAAATCCGAATTGAGAACCTCCTCCTTTTTTAGAAGTCGGTTAAAAATAAAAACAAATAGCAACAATGTGTCTCACGGTAGTGCCAAATAGGTTCAGTTCAGCATACTGTCAGAAAACCGTAGCAGTTGCCTGACGCTGGTTTTCAACTAAACCTTTGAGTGTAGGGTAAAAGGCTGGTTACGGCACTGCTGGCGGCACTCATTATTTAGCTAAAGGGGTCCTGGAACAAAAAAAACCTGACACAAATTATTTGTCAAAGTCAAAGCCACTTATTTGCATTAAATGCGGTTCTTGTACTGCGTTTAATGCAAATAAGTGGCTTAGTTGATGGTAACTTATAACAGTGCAGACATTATTTTTTTTTTTTTAATATTGTTACTTTTTGACATGATTTAAAAATGTTCACTTTGCTGCTATCTAGCGAGATAATAGAATTGTGCACTTGGAGCTACAGCATTTCTCTCATCATTTCAGCCGATAGACGTCCACTGTTGGACATAGGCCTCCCCCAAGTGTCGCCACAATGAACGATCCTGTGCGTCCCGCATCCATCGGATTCCCGCAATTTTCACCAGGTCATCGGTTCACCTTGTAGGAGGCATTCCAACGCTGCGTCTTCCGGTACGCGGTCGCCACTCCAGAATCTTTCGGCCCCATCGACCATCTGTTCTAAGGGCAATGTGCCTTGCCTACTGCCACTTAAGTTTGGCGATTCTTCGTGCTATGTCGGCAATCTTAGTTCTGCGGACATCGTCATTTCTGATTCGATCACGCAAGGAAACTCCGAGTATAGCCCTTTCCATTGCCCTTTGGGAGACTTCAGCATTTCTGTAACCATCAAAATATTAACATTATCCAATTATTACATAACACCACCCTCCTAACTACCTCTACCATTAATTACGACTCAAACCACAGTTAATAATAAATTAGTTTCTAAATTGCGTGACTATACTTCACTTTACCTCCAGGACTGTAAAGTTGCCACCATTTGAAGATTAAAAGCTTTTGTAGGTAATAAAACTGAAGTTATGTCTTTGTAAAGTTCCCATTTTATTTCCAAGCACATTCGTGAGCAGAAGCCCTGCTACGAGCGTTTAATACGATCCATTTCAAGAGCTAAACTGAACTGTTGAAGTGTTAATAAATATATAACAACTGTCTTTTGCCCGCGCGGCTTCGCTCCCGCTCTTCCCTACTCCATCCTACTATACCCTACTCTACCCTACCCTCTCCTACTCTACCCTACTCTACCCTACTTTACACTACTCTACACTTCTCTACACTACTCTACACTACTTTACCCTACCAAACTTCACATAAACCATCTACTAAATAGTCCGAACAAAGCCTAAACATTTGGTTTGGATAGGTGAGCCCGTTCGTGAGTTATAATATTACAACGAAAAGTGGCATTGATTTTTATATATATACACCCTTAAATTTTAATCGTTTTAATCCCGTGGAGGGTCGATCCGGTACATGAAATACTATCGATTTGTAAAGATAAAATTAAAAAACAAAGTACCTCTTTTTCAAAACTCGTATTAATTTACGCATGTACGAAATTAATTTCTTTAAGAAAACATCAGCTGAGCGAGTTTAATGACCTGTAGGTACTTTGTACGCAACGCCGACTATTAACTACAGGTCATTGAACTCGCTTAGCTGACGTTTTCTTAAATATACTAATTTCGTACATGCGTAAATTAATACGAGTTTTGAAAAAAAGGTACTTAATTTTTAATTTTATCTTTACAAATCGATAGTGTTTCATGTACCGGATTGACCCTCCACGGGATTAAAACGATTAAAATTTAGCGGTGTAGATATTCCACAACTATCACACAACGCCATCTAGTCTCAAACTAAGCAGAGCTTATGCTATGAGTACTAGATGACTGATAAAGATACTTATATATTTCTAAATATACACATTATAGGTAAATTACTCCCCGATAGAAAAAATTATCGCACTCATCACACAAAGTTTTGTCTGGGGTGAGAATCGAACCCACGATCTCCGGCATAGCAGTCAGCGTTACTGACCACTAGACCAACAGGCCTGTTAAAATCCAGGGATGGAGCCAAATATACAGTGTGTAAAATCGTAAAGCCCCTGGGCGATGAACAAGTGGACGGAATCGTGCAGTGAAGGAACACCATTTTTTGGAACTTTATTTTTTATGGGCGAAGCTTGAAAGGCTTGAAATGGCTCGTGATTGTCACAGGACCAAAATTCAGTTTGCTAGAAGATATTTTTTTTATTTCTACTTACTTCTGCCGGCGGCTTCGCCTGCCTGAAAATACAAAATTGTCTCATGGGAACATACTCCCAGGATAAAAATTATCTTATGTGCTATTTTAGTATATGGTCTATCCGTGTGTCCACATCCAAATCCGTTCAGCCGTTCCAGGGTGAAGATTTATTCTTACTACGCGTTCCAAATGAGAATAGGACCGATTCCTATGTTTTGACGTCTCGTCGTACTGTCAAATCGAAGAAATTTTGGCAAAATTGAAGAACTTAGAGATGAGTAAAATTGAAGAACTGGATTCTGATTAAACTTTTTTCGTTCCCAGTTCATGAATAAATTAAATTTTTCCTAAATTAATTAATGTTTAAAAATTTCTTTCCTCGATTTGACAGTAAATCGTGACGTCACAACATGGCGGGCGATCCTATTCTCATTTGGGACGCATTGTAAGCATATACACACGCAGACTGACAAAATACATATACAGGTATATTTGTAAAACACTAACAACCTTGCAGAACTGTATTATCATCATAAACAACAACTATTGTTCGATGACTTTTTACAAAACATTTACCAAAAACAAACCTTCATGATTTCGTTGTTCTATCTAACACATTTCAACTCTGTATTTTGCTATACCTACCTATACGTTTGTATGATGCGACGCAAGCACATCAAGCATCCCGCCGCCTGATCCCGCTCCCCTCAGCTATTACTAACGTTGAATTTAATATTTTTATTTTTGTATGAAAATCTGCTACAAATAACCCTGTATAATATCAGTGTGATTTCTAGCTTTTTTTTTACTTAGATACTAATTAAAATTGGAAAATAATGATTGTCATCATCATCAGTTGGCTTGGCAACTCCTGCCCAAAATCTTTAGCTATTTAGTATTAATATTTTTTTTTTTAAGTTTTCGCAGTGTCTCGCTTTTATTTCTACTGCTCTACTAATTGTATTTTCAGTATTGACTCCTCTCTAATGATGTCGTCTTTCACTCAATTCATTCTTGTTGTTTCTCTACTTTTCGCAATCCAAATCTATACGGGCATAAACGTTCTTGATCATAACTGTCTCTCCAAGAAACAAGTTTTTAATGAAAATCTTTTTTTCATAGCAAGCTTTTATAGCGCAGTATATCTGTATAATTAATTCCCGTCAAGACGAATCATACGAGCCTAAACTCGATGGGGTTGTGTCATTTAACTACCGAGTACCTACGGCCACCTTCCGGTTCCAGCATCAGATCAGCTCCATGTCATAATAATTTTGTATTGTCATCTGATTTACTTAAGTACGCAAAATTTCAGCTCAACCGGTAACCGGGAAGTGGATCAAATTTAATTTGTAAGATTTGATGACAGACAAACATCGGGACAGGTGAAACTAAATAAAAGCTTGTAAAAGAGACGTTATCACAGATAATATTGGCATATTTTTGTACTTTCTGAGTGTTAATCAGTTTACACTTGCGTAAACACCATCATTTGCTTCCATTCTATTACAATAATCTAATTCAAGTCCAATAAATTCACACCATTGTGATACTGACATATCATACGGTTATGACTAGATGGAAATTGGGCCAAACTCCAATTTGCGCCGACACAATATATGCGACAGCCCTATTACGAGTAACATCGGAAACAATGTGAGCGCCTGGACGTTCATGATAGGCAATATGTCGCGTCCGTGTTATATGCTGCGTTTTATTTAAGGCAGGCGCTTATGAGTGTGTGGTCTTGTGGTCTTTTAGCTATTGTTATGAGTGTTTGTGTGTATTGTGAGCTGAAGAGCTGAAGAAAATAACAAAGGATATTAACCAATCACAAAAGAAACACATATAAATATGTGTGTTTAATGTGCTGTATTTTTAATTTAAAAAAGAAATGTTATTTCTTTTTATTTGTTTAGATAGGTACCTACTTGAAGTCATTTTATTCGTCAATTACCTAAGTCAATTACTTAAACATAATAAAAGGGGACAATATATATAATATGTTACTATTCCCATTCTCTGTCCTACTATGCTCTCACATTTTCACGTTGTTCACATAGGTAATATTAAAAAAGGACAGATTTGTTTTTTTGCTATATTTTTGTTTGCAATTACATAAAACTGAATAAATACCGATATTCGAACTCATTTAAAATGAGCCATTACAATTTATTTAATATAAAAATTACTGTATTATTATTATTACTCATTAGTCATTATTTCAGTCGAAAGCCGTCCTCTATTGGACATATACCTCCCCCAAGTGTCGTTATAAGGACTGGTCTTATGCGTCTCGCATCCATCTTGTTCCCGCGTCCCTCGAATCACCAGGTCATCCGTCCACCTTGTGTCATTCATATCATTAGAACTAAGGCTGCTCGCCCACGTCCGATAATCGGTGACCGATTTTTTGTGGGAGAAAAATAGAACACAATGATAGCAATAGTGCAACGCACACGTCCTACAAAAAGTCGGTCATAAAACAGAACAATGTTACAAATATACAAAATCGGCCCGATTATCTGTCCTTCAAGTCGGACGTGGGCGAGCAGCGTTTATCAGAAAACCTCAAAAACAACTCCTATCACCATCATTTCCAGTCGCCGGAATCCCGATCCCGATTGCTGGCCACTGTAGGCGCAGGCTTGCAGACTGCGAGCAATGTGTATCAAATAAAATAGTTTCTTTCTGTCAATGGGTAGCTCGCCGTCCAACCGTCCGCTGACCGTCCGACCGACGGGGTTATTCCCAGTTGTCCCCACTGTCAACGCCACCACTGGTGACAAATGCGATTTCTTTCCATAAAATGTCCCATTTGCCACCAGTGGTGGCGTCACCAGTGGTGGCAATTGGGAATGGCCACTTTTTTTGTTCCCAGTTGCCACCAGTGGTGACAAATGGGAAAAATAAAATGATACGCCTCCATATTAGTACGGTACACAAAACGAGAGAAATAAAACATTGCACAGACTAATCAAGGTTTTATTCACAATAATTTACATATTCTCTACTAAGGATGTCACAGATTTACACTTATGTATACAATTATACAATCATTTACTTCGAATTTTCTAATTTACATCAAATAAATCAGACAAGTCCAATTTTTTTTAATACGTAATCCTGTAATGCCTAGGGTTTTATCACAGAGTTACAAGCTTCAATGATCAACTTTCTTATTATTATTTATCCCAGATCAGTATATTATTCACAATAAATGACGTTTTATAATATTCTAACTTACCAGCTATTATTTTACTCAGTTGTTTTCCAAGATGGTCTATCACAGATTAATCAATGCAGTATTTACAATAAATTATATTTCTTTTTTTCATATCACAGATCAACTTATTATACACAATAATTAACTTTACATATTTTTTCGATTTGGGTATTATTTTTATCAAAAATTAGCGCCTTAAAGTTTCTAAACAATGGCCCACTGTCATATTTCCATGCAAGAACTCCATTTGAATATCTTGAATGAACTCATCATTGAGCACTTATTTTTTCTTTCTTGTTTTAATTTTATTTGAAATCATATTCTTACAGACACTGTAATATGCCGAATCCTTGACCAAGGTGTTCAGAAAATGTATGATGTTGGGATTTTTTTTTCCTACTGCTTGGTTTAATTTATGATGCCACGATTCTAAAAAGTTCGTTGTTCGATGCTGTTCACCGTATACACACCACACATGAATGAAGTCTTCTATCATCCACTGTGTTTCCATGTAAGCTCTAAACTTTTTAATGTCGGTTTCTTGTGTATTCTTACGAATTATATACTTCCACCCATTTTGAATTTCATTCGGCGGCAATAGTGGCAAAACTGCGCTTAATGCCACTTCTCTTATTTTATTTTCATCATTGGATTTAGTTATTCCAAGCTTACGACCCTTCTCCCAAATGGATTTATTGAAATGATAATAGCATCCACTTATATTTACAGATGGAAACACAGTCGTTATAGCACTCATTGCTGCTCTTTCAAATCTGTTTTATATTTCTTTGGATTCCACTCAGGTATTTGGGCTTTAATTATTGAAAATAAAATAATATATGAATTCATCTTCTTGTCGCTCATAAGTGCGTACACAAGCGGCACTATATTCGTGTTGTTCACAGTACTTCCCAAGTCTCCATGAATACTGTATAGTTGCACAAACGGCGAGGGGCAACTTTTAAAAGTTCCATCGCTATAGAAATCATTAACTTCGTTCATCATCTTTTTTGCCTTTTTGGTGCAAAATGCTATTATACGGTTGCCACCATCACTATAATCGGCCAATACAAAATCATCAAATTTTGGGGGAATTTGAACTTTCATGCCTTCGCTTGATTTTAGGAGTGTTACTTCAGCTGCTGTATTTCTAAATCTATAAAGAGATGATTTTACACTCTGAAAGTTCGGTACTTTACATATCAAATCCAATCCGGAAGACTGAAATGAGCCGACCATATCATTGTAAGCTTGCGGTACAGCTGGGTAATTTTCTTTAGTAATTTGTTGTTTGCAGCCATATAATCGCTCATCTACTTCATTTTTTAAAAAGTCTGGGGTACAGGAGTGTCTAGTTTCATGAAGAACATTCTTATCCTAAAATAAAGAAAAAAAAATAAAAGAAGTGTATCAAAACAAGCAAACCAAAAATTCACTTTCAAATTAATAATAATAGGAAGGATTTTAGAGATTTCGTACCTATATCTAGTTAGTATAGCAAAAGGAACACTCATTTCATTTTAGTCACGAATTTATTAGATATAGTGTGTTGAGCAAGATTATTTTTAAATACGTTCAATGAGTTTATATTTTTAATAGTTGAGGGTATTATGTTATAAATCTGAGCGCCTTCAAAAGTATTGATTGTTTTGCCATAATTTATACATCGTTTGACAACATAAATATACTCTTGAAAATTATGTAACAAATAATATAATTTTCAAACAAAAGCTGAAAACTTACTTTGATCTTAATAATTCCTTTATATTATTTATACCCAATACTTGTGCTATGATACCTTACTTCATGCCATATTTCAAGATTCTAGGTCAACGGGATTTTGATTCTTTCCTCTTTTTTTTAATGATTTATTTTTCTTATACTAATTTCTAATTTTATTTTTATAATTGTATGTGTTTTTTTTTCCATTTTGTGTGTTTAATTTTTGTGGTTATAATCTTTTTTTATCTCCTATCATAATAATTAATGTCATACCTAGCATGGTGTAAGCTGTGCATACCTGTAATAGGCATGGTAAATTTTGCCATGGTCCGGAGCGAGGAGGAGTGGCAGGCGGTCGCCGACTTCTGCGAAGCAGTAATGCTCGCAAAGGAGGAGGCCGAACGCATCAGGCAACGGCGTTATCGCCGCCGCCGTCGCCGGGATTCTGATCCCGATTTCCGGCCAAAGTAGACGCGGGCTTGCGGATAGTGAGCAATGGGTAGCTCACTGTCCGGCCGTCCGGTAACTGTCCGGACCAAGCCCAAGTCGTCGACGGCGCGCACTGTTCCCGCGCGCCTCAAGGAGTTGTCAGCAACAGCAGGGACCCAGCCGGGTCGAAGCCTACTGGGGCCAGGGTTATCCGAAAGGGCGCTCGGGCTAGAAGGAACGGGGTGGGTCTTTTAGTCAGTAAGAGTCTGACACTATCTCCCGTCAAGTACTAGTTTATAACACATAAAAAAAAAGTCATTGGATGATGCCCCATCTAAAAAACGAGTGCGAGTGAGAAAGAGGGATGGAGCTACCCACCCTTATAGCTTCATCCTTTACAAAAAATTCTGTAATGCTGTTGGTGTGCCAATCTACACTGATATAATAAACAGGTAAAGTTTCTTTGTAGGAGGTAATCTCTGAGAGTACAAGTCCGATAGTGAATTTTTTTTACCGATAGAAAGCTGCTTTATTCCTGAGTGACATAGGATATATTTTATGCACATTCGCGGGCGAAGCTGCGGGCAAAAGCTAGTAAATAAATAAATGACAAGTGACAGAAAATTCCAACACCTATTAAGTTTTCGGCTTCCTACAAAACTTGAACAATTCGAGTCTTCGACAAATAACTCGCCAACTTTATAAGGATTCCTTCAGAAAGTACCCCCACGTCTTACGTAAGTCACTTGGCGTCAAGTACTCTTGTCAAATGAAATTTCTTTAGGAGGAAACTTGTTATAAAACAGTTGAACTTTCTGGATACTGCCATTAATTTTATCATAGGGAAATGTCACCGATGAAATTCTTTAACAATTTCTATGGTCCTCGGGTACAAGAGGAGTTTTGATAGATAGAAAGAATGGAATGATGATGATTTTTTTTTAGGTGAAAAAGTCATCCAATGATATCCCCCGCTTTTGGGCGGAGCGGGAGATAATGTCAGACTTTTACTGACTAAAAACCCACTCCTGTACCTTCGTTGCCCTTCGTACCATGGCCGATTATTCCTTTCAGAAGCTGACTGTCTCTTGACCCCAGTAGGCTTCCACCTTGCTGAATCCCTACGGTTTGCTGACATGTTTTTGTAGCGCGCGTGGAACAGTAGGCGCTGTCGACGACTTGGACTCGTCGGTCGGATTATTCCCAGTTGTCCCCACTGTCAACGCCACCACTGGTGACAAATGGGATTTCTTTCCATAAAATGTCCCATTTGCCACCAGTGGTGACAAATGGGAAAAATAAAATGATACGCCTCCATATTAGTACGGTACACAAAACGAGAGAAATAAAACATTGCACAGACTAATCAAGGTTTTATTCACATTAATTTACATATTCTCTACTAAGGATGTCACAGATTTACACTTATGTATACAATTACACAATCATTTACTTCGAATTTTCTAATTTACATCAAATAAATCAGACAAGTCCAATTTTTTTTAATACGCAATCCTTTAATTCCTAGGGTTTTATCACAGAGTTACAAGCTTCAATGATCAACTTTCTTATTATTATTTATCACAGATCACTGAGTAAATTAATAGCTGGTAAGTTAGAATATTATAAAACGTCAATTAATGTGAATAATATACTGATCTGTGAGACGTCACACAAAATCACACCATCGTTGAAAACATGTTTCCATTCCAATAAAACTGGAGTGTCTCGATATCCAGAATCAATTGTCTATTCAAGTCAGTCAACGTTACTCTGAATTTGAATGCAATCCGCAGGTCTGAGAGAATTCATCTCCCGTCGACTCAAACGGTCTATTGTCTGTTAAAAGTGGTTGCATTTAGATGGTCGGACACTTGTGATCCAAAAGTTGCTATAGACCCCTTCTTTTCCTCTAAAATGGTCACATTGTCTACACTATTAAAATAGAGAGTTAAAGATTGTTTATTTTTTTGTTTGTAGGAGTTAATCTCTAAAATGTCAGTACCTCTACCATGAGTTTAAGGCCCAAGCGCCCGAAAAGTGCCATAAAAAAGTGACTTTCTGAAGCCTACTTCTCGGTAACGGCCAGGTTAATAGGTTTGAAAAAAATATATGTTTATTATAGATTCATGAACAACATTATCAACATATGATTTTTTCTTGCTATTAATACTTTTGTCTAAAAAAAATATTTAACAATTTCGCAACTTTTCCTTACTCCTTCGAAACGGCTTGGATCTTTAGAAACATTTTTACACATAAAAATTGGTGGTTAAATATTCTTCAAAGTGAACATTGCATCTGTTAATCAATCAATATTTCGCAAAGAAAATGGATTTAAAGGTCAGCCGCGCGCTTTCCGGGCGCTGTTGGCCGCAAATAAATGCAATGCATGCCGCCTAGGCGGGTGTGAGAGGTGCGTTCACATAAGTTTGGCCAGATGGTTCAAGGGACTATAGGCCTTAAAGCAATAGTATTTGTCGATACTCGATACCGACTACGTAAATATTTTGTATGGCAAATTTTACAGTGCCTCTAACGGTCACTTACAGAACCAAAATTGATGATTAAGATGTGTAATAACATAATAATCACAGAGCGGTTGTATGAAAATGAACTTGGGGTTGGCCGCTTCGCTGAACTTCCTGGTTCAAACAACTATTCTCTTCCACAACTGCCGGGATAACACATAATAAGAATATTTACATAAAAAATAATAAATTTACAAGCAAATGTTGACGCTACTAATGTAGCAGCGAACGGACAGACGGATTCGCAACTGTCTTATTAGCGTGATATGTTTAGTTAACATTTTAGTACAAGTACGAGATGTATTGTTTCTGTAGTGATTTTCCATTCGGCCTAATTAGATAGCTTAGGATGGATATGTGGAAATAGAACGAGTATGTACTAAACAAGTATGGTTTTTAGATCTTGTTCATAAGAACAGGACGATAACGTCCTCATGTGCGTTTACATGTAACAGGTATAATGCACAACATAAACACACCAATTATAAAATTAGGTTACAATTATAATTTAAGGCTTATAGTCCCTTGAACCATCTGACCAAAATTATGTGGACGCACCTCTCGCACCAGTCTAGGCGGCAGTACGCAAATCTGTGCATTTATTTGTGGCCAACAGCGCCCGGAAAGCGCGCGGCTGACTTTTAAATCAATTTTCTTTGCGAAATATTGATTGATTTACATAAGCATGTTCACTTTGAAGAATATTTAACCACCAATTTTTATGTGGAAAAATGTTTCTAAAGATCCAAGCCGTTTCGAAGGACTACTACCACCCTACGGAAAAGTTGCGAAAAGTTGCGAAATTGTTAAATTTTTTTTTTTGACAAAAGTATTTTACCACAAAAAAATCAAATGTTGATAATGTTGTTCATGAATATATTTTTTTCAAACCTATTAACCTGGCCGTTACCGTGGAGAGACTTCAGAAAGTCACTGTTTTATGGCACTTTTCCGGCGCTTGGGCCTGAAGAACTGAAATATTTATATACACTTAGGTATCCAATGTTTTTATTACTATCTTGTGCGCGCGACGTCGCCCTCGTACTTAAAATATAGCCTATGTTACTCAGGAATAACAGCCCTAGCCAGTCTATACAAATATTATAGAGATAAAGTTTGTTTATTCGCTTTTTGTTTGTAGGAGGTAATCTCTGGAAGTGCTGGTCTGATTGGTAAATTTTTTCACCGATAGAAAGCTGCATTATTTGCGAGTGACATAAGTATATTTTATGTACGCAGGCGAAGCTGCGAGCAAAAGCTAGTATACATTTTCGCAATATAATCTGAAGCAAAATCAACTGTCTGTCAAGTGCGTAGACATAAGACATTAAAAAGATGGCATGTGGAAATTGATTACATGTCCCAATCATAAAGAAAAGTTTGGAATAGATCAGGCTATCTTGTTACAAATTGGCTATTACTGCGTTACATACCCTTATGTGAGATCAATAAGAGTAGAATTTGATACACCACGCTCTTACGTACTATAGTAACGACCTTTTGAAAGCTCCTTTAGCTATTAGCTAAAGAAAGCGTCGTCTCATTAACGAGTCGTGTATTGTTTTTTAACAAGAACCTATGTACAAAATTTCATAACTTTATCATGAAAAATCACAGTTATAAGCTTGTAATGTCGCTCGCGTGAGAGTCGGATTTTCCATACAAACTTTGGACCCCCAATCATCCCCTTAGAGGGTGGAGTTTCGTAAAATCCGTTCTTAGCGGATGTCTACACCCCATAAGGAACCTACCTACCAAATTTTAGGTTTGAAGGTTTTATAGTTTCTGAGATTTCGTGATTAATCAGTAAGTGGTATTTCGCCCAATAAAAAGGGCAACCCCCGTTTTACCTCCTTAGGGGTGGACTTTCGTAAAATCGGATGTCTACAACCCTTGAGGAACCAAATGGTCATGCTCATCACACAAACATTTGTCCTGGGTGGGAATCAAACCCACGACCTCCGGCATAGTAATAGCCACTAACCACTAGACCAACAGGCCAGTTATAACAATACGTGCATTTAGGGTGAGTTGCACCATTTAACTATAACGATAACCAAACCATAACCAGCCGTGAAACGGCCGCCTATTGGTCAATTCGACGATTTGACAACTGTTAACGGCTTTGTTATCGTTATAGTTAAATGGTGCAACTCACCCTTAGTGATGTGCCGTCGCCGGCAATATTGCCGTGAAGTACGAATATTTTTTTTTTTCGTAACTATCACGCAATGCCGTCTAGTCCCAAGCTAAGCAGAGTGTTATGGGTACTAGACAACTGATAAACTTACTTATATATTTCGAAATACATACATATTATAGATAAATTACACCCAGACACAGAACAAATGATCATGCTCATCACATAAACATTTGTCCTGGGTGGGAATCGGACCCACGACCTGCGGTATAGCAGTCAGGGCCACTAACCGCTAGACCAACAGGCCAGTACTTAAAAAAAAAAATATTGGTGGCAATATTGCCGGCGGCACATGTCTCCATGTCCACTCCTGGAGCTTTTCTAGGTTGGTTACCTCCTTCTTCCGCATCCTCCACATTTACACAAAGTTCAGGTTCAAACTTATGTCATATACTAAGAAGTGTTAACATCAGGTTAACACTTCTTAGTAAACTTCTAACTGCAGGTATTGATTTCGGTCAACCAGTAACAATCGTGAACCAACGGATATTGATGCTAATTGAATTACGTCCTAACTGGTATAACAAAACAATCATTGTAAAATTTGCAGTCGAAGTGTTTTCGGTTTTCCTGTTCTTTTTAGGGTACCGTACCTCAAAAGGAAAAACGGAATCCTTATGCGAGAACTACATTGGACCAACGCACACATGAGCCACACCTGATTTGTACGTAGCGGCGTATTGCGTGGCGTGGATCTAATGTAGCTCTGCAAGTCTAGTTGCCAAATAAAATGTATGGAGACCGACACGCTCAGTAGCCTGATTCACGTAATGAAAACCTTAACGACATCCATCAATCGAGTTTGAACGACACGGATTTTAAGGTCGTTTTAAATTCGTTGATTTAGAAAAAAATCTTTATTACATTATCCTGGTAGAATACTTATTAATGTAACTGGAAATAAGTCGATAGATCGTGAATACTGCTTTTGAATAGGACTTCGATCGAACGGCTATAAAACTTCACCGATATTTGGCTTGTTTGATTTTACGTGAATCAGGCTACAGATCGGCGGCGTACGTGGCACACGTGTGCGCAATGTAGTTCTACCTTTATGGATCCCTTTCTTGTCCGTCTATCTGTCTGTAAAGATCCTTTAATTCGGGATCGCGTGGAGGTATCGAGTTAAAACCATATTCTCTACTCATATCTGCGGTCCCAGCTATGAAAAAATCAAACTTCTATGTTAACGAATAAAAAAGATACGGCCGTTTATGTCGCAAAAAACGTATATTTTGACACTATCAAAGGAATCAAAATTCATAGGGTACTTCCCGTTGACCCATAGTCATGAAATTTAGCATAAAGCAAGGTCTTATTTATCTCATTAGCACAGGTATAGGAATAAATTTGAAAACAGTAAACTTGTTTCGTTAAAAAAAAAAACTTTTTTGGCCATTCTGAAAAATCTTCGAGACTATTCGGAAATTGAACTATTCATTAGTCTGTACGGAACCCCCAGTGCGCGAGTCCGACTCTCACTTGCCCAGTTTTTTTTTATTGATATTTTCAAATGTTTGACTGCGATCCCATCCGATCTGCGATGGTAAGCTGCGGCGGCAGTTTATTTAGTGTCCATTGCGTATAACACCGCCTTGTCCTCTCCGCCTTCATCCCTAGCTCCAAGTTTCTCAGAAACTCAGACCCTAAGGCGGTTATCACACTGCTACGCACCCGCAGCGTAGTGCGTGAATGCGTGTCTTAGACGTTGCTTGTAAGTATCTCCGTTTGTATATAGAAAACACGCACAGTCCAACACACTGAAAATGCATTCACGCGGGTAGGTGCGGGGCGACACGCAAGGTATGGCACACTAAGTCTCGTAGTCGTTGTGATTTTGTATGAAATGAGTGCGTGCCTGCTTGATTTTACAAAACGCACCTACGCGCGAGTGCGTAAAAAAACCCACACAATTATGCAGATCTTTACTCCCGCAAGTAGGTGCGTAGGTGCGTTTTCACGCGCCACGCTGCGTGGTGCATGGCAGTGTAAGAACCGCCTTAAATCCTGTTATCAACTGAATTGCGTTCACAATTCCCTGGAGATCCTCCGTCTGACCTTAAAGGAGTTCAATTACAGATGAACTTGGAAATGTTATTCGATATTTTCATTAGAAGCGATCGTATATTTATTAGGATAAGGACACCTTATACATATTTCATATTTTTCTGTATAAGTGGTAGGTAGTATGAGTTTTTCTTCAATCTAAGGACCAAGGGCAAGAATACATGTGCCTTTATTTTTGACTTGGTAAACGTCTTTTTTTGACGCCGAAAAAGTAATCTAAACTTTTTCTTTTTTTTGTTCTGTGTTTTGATGTTTTTTGTGGACGTTATGCATATTATAACCTCAAAGCTTACATTTTTTCGGTTCTAGGATAATATGATGTTGCTGACATTATATGAGCAAAAATGAAAACGGTCAGAATATTTAAATTAATTAGTTATTTTTAGATGCCAACCAGAATCAGTCTAGTTTACTGCCTTAAAAAGAACAGTAACTCTAGCCAAGTTGATAATCTGCAATCGTCAAACTTCAAATGTATGGGAATGACGTCATCTCAACGCTCAGTCACGTGGTCAGAACAAAAGAATCGGGGGCGTGGCCAACTCGAGGCGTTTGACGCAAGAGAAACGGTTGTAACTTGGCTAGGGGGCGCTGATGTTGCTTCATAGTTTTGTGAATGGATTATGTGAAGAAAACTTGTCAAGTGTGACTTGGATTTGAGTACGAAGGGTTCCGCGTCATTTCAGTATTGTTTTAGTAGGCTATAATATAATAATTAATAATTTAATGCTATAATTTTAGTGTGCTTTTGGGTAGGTTAAGTTTACATACTACCTACACTTCCCGTAGACAGTGATGCGGAGGAGTTTTATGGCACCATATTTTAGCTAGTAGTTATGGCCTTTAGTGTATAAAAACTACCTATATTAGGTAATTATTTACGAGTTTGTTTTCTTGTTCTAGTACTTTATTTATCAAATAAACTATTGAAGGTGTTTAGAGAGTGCAAGCTTAGATTTTCCTAATATTTGTATGCCACTTACTGTGGTAGAATACAGAGACGCTTAAATTTTTTGTAACACCACGTAGTATATCCATTCCTATAAAACGTAAACGTCGTCGGCGGTACAAACTATATAGATGGCGGAGTACTTTGAGTCTTTAGTCAACTGGACCCACATGCTACTGGACCAGCATACTATTAGACCCGCGGGTCCAGACCACAAAATTTTTGCCATTAAAAATTTTTTCCTTCTTTTTTATAGATTAAATTGTCCGTGGTCATCATACATAGCGTCATCAAACCCGGAACTGCGTCACACATCATCATAACCAAGGCTTTTTATCACTATATTCGTCAATGTTACGTGGAAATAACAGATCCAAATATGGAAGCTGTGGTCCTTCCGCAGTTAACTGGCCCACAGGCAAGTGGCCGTCATATTGTTTGTGATATGGTTAGGAAGAAATATGGCCAATTTATATGTTTCCACTAACACTAAAGATGGCAGGTAGACTGTACACGTGGTCATTAATGCCGGTTTTTTTTTTGGTTTGGATATCATCAAATTTCTTTTCCTGAGCGAGAGGGAGCATCAGACTAATAGTGACTAAACCCCACCTATGTTCCTTCAGTTGTTCTTTGCGTTCTAGGGCCACAGAAAGTAGGTACCGTAATTCTTTCAACATTTCTTAACAAACAACGTATAAAATACCATATCCTACGCTTTTTGACCATTACCTGGCGTTAAATTTATCAAAATTTCGTTTTATTTTTATTTTGAATGTAATTTAAAAACAAAGTGACTACATAAATGTAGCTAATAAGTAATAAGTACAAAAAGTTTACGTCCATTAAAAAGTTGTGAACTTGACTATGAAAATGATGATTAAAAAAATTCGAAAAAGTATCAAATATGTTTAATTTCACATAGGTCTACATGGCCACATAAAAAAAACGTCAGAAGCTAGTGATTACAATAGTTCATCTAGTATCTCAGGTCGAATTGAAACTTTTTAATACATATTATTAGCTAAACATATCATAGGTATTTTCTTTCTAAATTTTTTCTACCTACAGTATAAAAAATCCGAGGTAAAAACCCCCAGGCACTTGAGTAGCCCTGTGCCTGGGGTTTTTACCTCAAGTTCAGAAGTTCTCCAAGAGTACGTTGGAGCCAAAGTTTGTGCTGTCATCACCAGGTATCCTACAGCCCGCCACGTCATATCTTACGGTGTCCACAAAGTAAACTAATGTGGAGACAATACTTGATGAGTGTATGTTACATAATGAATTAGATAACTACGACATTACCAATAGGTTTACAAACACGTTCGTTGCACTAAAGACTAACGTATTTGTAATTATGAAGTCAGTGTCAGTCATCATTATGTTTGTTAGTTAGTCACTTCTACTGTTGTAAAAGCTATCGCAGAACAGATGGCCGAAAGGTTCTGGAGTGGTGACCGCCTACCGGAAGACGCAGCGTTGGAAGGCCTCCTACAAGGTGGACCGATGACCTGGTGGAGATTGCGAGAATCCGATGGATGCGGGACGCATAGGATCGTTCATTGTGGCGACACTTGGGGGAGGCTTATGTCCAACAGTGAGCTTCTATCGGCTGAAATGATGATGAATGATGAAAAGCTACCGTAAGAGTCCAGCAGGGCCAAGGCCTACTGGACTACTGGAACCATGGGTTGACTTCCGAAAGGGAAACTCGTGGTACTAGACCGCAAGAGCAAAGATGGAACGCAAGGGCATAGTTGTGGTTTTAGCCAGTAAAAGTCTGACACGCCCTCCTGTTCCGCCCCAGAGCAGGAAAAGTGGAATGAATTGCATGAATTGATGCCGCCATCTCATTTCTACGATCGGACAAACCGACGTACGGCGAGTATCCACCCTTACGTTGTTGAAACCTCTACAGTCCGGACTAAGCGTTTCGCCTCATCATTTATACCGCGTACATCGAAGGACTGGAACAATTTGCCTGCTGCGGTCTTCTCGTCAGATTTATAATTTAGGTGTCTTCAAGGCTAGAGTAAATAGGCTCTAATAAGTGCGCCTCACCATCAACGATTGCATCACTGCTTACCATCAGGTGGGATCGCAGTCAAGTACTAGTTTATAACAGATAAAAAAAAAAGAAGTCATTGGATGATGTCCCATCTAAAAAACGCGTGCGAGTGAGAAAGAAGAATGGAGCTACACATCCTTATACTTTATAGCTTCATCCCTTTAACAGTTCAGTCTAGGTCGTCAAATCAATCGCATTAAGAGCTCGTGGTAGGACCCCTGCCCCAACTTGGCTGCGGTCTTCCCGTCCGATTATAATTTGGGTGTCTTCATGGCTAGAGTGAATAGGCTCTTACTGGCCCACGCTGAAAACCAGCGCTGTGAGCTCATCGCATTATGCGAGAGGCCGCAGCTTTATGCTGAGCGTTCGGCCGTTTTGCGCGGAAGTGACGCATATCTTCCCTATGTTATGTTTGTTAGCTAGTTTTAAGAATGCGTCTTTTTTCGCGTGAATAAACTGTTTTTCTTTCTTTCTATAATAAACTAGTGTGCCTCATCATCAGAGATTGCATCACTGCTTACCATCAGGTGGGATCGCAGTCAAGCACTAGTTTATATCATAAACAAACGTTATAAAAAAACTTTCTTTCGACAAATAAAATGACGTCACGACACGACACTAACAAACAAAATGCCGCGTGCGTAGTAAACGCAAAGTAAATAGCTCATAAACACGTAATACGCGAGTTAATCTGAAGATCTAGATAAGACATGGAATGTGTACGCAGCTTATCATGCTAAGTATACGAATTTAGTAGGAAGCTTGGTAAGGAATGTTAACAGAGATTACCATAAAATCATTCCTCCTTCTTCTTCTTCTTCCTGCCCTTATCCCATATTACTTGAGGTCAGCGCAACACGTTTTTGTCTTCCAATCTGTCCTGTCACCCGTCATACTATCACTAACTCCCTATTATTTCATATCACTCCTCACACAATCCATCCATCTTTTCTTCGGCCTTCCTCGCCTAATGTAATGGTCTTTATCTGGAAAGAAGATATTCTAACGGCGATAAAGACTGCCAAAAAAACTTTTTACAAAAAAATACATCTGACTCCAAAAACAAACTAAAAAAGTTTCTGGTTTTGTTTCCTAATTTTTTGACACCGAATTCCAAAATTAAAGTTATTTTTTCAGTTTCCCCTTTCATATGTCATCCCTCGCCTTTCAGCGGAGCAGCAGATAGAGTCTGTTTAATAAGTCAACCGACTTGGGTATTTATTGGGGTAAAATGAAATCTGATGTAGTCAACGCTGGTTCAACAATTAAGGTTGATTAAGAGATAATGATCATTGTTTACTAATAGAAGAACCCTATAAAAACTATCGAATATAAGTATTTTTTAAATAATTAAACATTATACAAAATTCCCAAGTCGGTTGACTTTTTAGACAGACTATTGTGGCAGACTCTATTACTGACTAAAAAACCCTCCCTGTTCCTTCTTGCCTTTCATACCGGAGCCGAGCCCCCCTTTCGGAACTAGATCCTTGCCCCAGTAGGCTTCGACCCTGCTGGACCCCTTTTTTTTTCGATGGGAAAAATCATCTTATGACAACCCCCGCTCTTGGGCGGAGCGGGAGATAGTGTGAGACTCTTACTGACTAAAAAACCCATCCCGTTCCTTCAAGTCTTCATACCGGGGCTCGAGCACCCTTTCGGATAACCCTGGCCCCAGTAGGCTTCGACCCCGCTGGGTCCCTGCTGTTGCTGACAACTCCTTGAGACGCGCGGGAACAGTGCGTGCCGTCGACGACTTGCGATCCAAAACTGTCTGGATATTTTTTTGTAAACATGATAAAATTTTCTTGTAACCAGTAATTGGGTAACACAATAAACCCTGATAAGATTGGTATAGATTTTCTGGTTTCTGACTATCCATGATGACTTTCAAAGATCTACAAAATGACAGTCAGAACCAACAGAGAAAAGGAAGAATCTTGGTAGGCACGTTAAGATGGTTACTCATCCACAAACAGAACTTTGCTTAACCTATAACGGGTTATAACCGCGTATGATGACCGTTATACACGGATATGATACGTTCTAATGGGTATAGTTGCCAGTGTCGTGATATTTTCCGTGCTTGATACGTTTCTAGCACGTTCATGGTACGATATAGTGTAGGGCAGACTTCTATAAACGTGCAAGAAGTATCGGAAAACATTCTTGTAAATGGCACTTCTTGTATATTTAACCAACAGAACGGAGTGTCTTTTATCACCAAGCCAAGAATGAACTGAGACAACAGTAATTAAAGTCCAATTTACAGTAAAATGATGTAATCTACTAATTGTTGGCGCCGCCATGCGCCGCCTTGCTGCGTCATAGTAGGGTTACCATATTGACATTTGAAAAGTCGGATGTCCTGCCTTTTTACCTGGAAAATCATCAAATCAAATGTCGGTTTCTAGGTGGAGCTGGAAGAAGTGTCTACTGACTTTTACTGACTTAAGCCTACAGTATTCCTTCAGGTGCCTTTTGCGAGGGCCCCAGTAACCCTTTTGAACAATCCGCTGCCCTGACAACCGTTGGCGTCAACGGTCCCCGTCAAGCTTGCTGATATATCATTAAGGCATGCGTGGCACTCAATCACAGTACGCACCTCCGAAACGGAAACCAAGCTCACCTTGGTTTATGTGTTTTGTTTGTGCTAGTTTGCATCTATCTGGTCACCCCTTCATCATACTGCATCTCTGTCGGTTACAAAATCTTTTTAACTTAAGGGCCAAGCGCCCGAAAAGTGCCATAAAACAGTGACTTTCTGAAGCCTACTCCTTGGTAACGGCCAGGTTAATAGGTTTGAAAAAAATACAAGGTGCAGTTTTAAAACTGCACAATATTTCAGGAGGTTGTAATAAAACTCATAAATAATCATGTAAAAATACGAAACCTGGTCAATAATCAGTAATACTTGCTATTTAATTTTTTTAATTTTAACCGTTTTTCAGAATAACTCTCTAAATACACTTCTTAAAAAAACAGAATCACCCGTTGTGATTCGGTTTATCGTACGTCATGTCTCTGTGTGTGTGAGGGCGTCAACCTGTACGAGGCTCCGCCCACTTATTCTACGAAATGTTAAAAACGAATAATTTAGCCTTAGATGTACCTACCTAGTTAAATTTCGATGATCATAATGTAATTTCGTTAATTAACTAATTTTTAAGCATCATTACAATGCGAAAATCTTTTAAAAGTACAAGTTGACGATGCGTCGTTAGTTATTTACCTATCAGCTGATGAATAAGAGGTTAGGCCAAGGTCAATAAACCTTACGGTGCGTTTACACGTGGGCCCAGCCTCGGCCAACCGCCATCCCTAGCCATTGTGTAAAAGGCACCAATTACATATCACGTAAGCAATATTCGTGTACCTGCTGCATAACTTTGAAACTATGATTGCAAGTTAGACGGAACATAGCTGAGACAAAATAATGTTTATTTATGTTAGCCTTAGTTTTGCTTTATTACTGATACCGTGACTGAGACGCATAATGTTAGTATGTTGTACCTACAAGATGTTGACATGCCCTCTCGGTATGATGAAAGCGAGCGTGCGCGCGCGGGATTTAGGCACTAAACAAAACGGACGACGGCGTCTAGTAAGTAGTAGGTACATACCTACCTACATGCAATCGCAGTCGGCGCGTTGTAGGTAGTTCATTATCAAGGTCAGTTTTCCGTAATAATTTCGTTTTTTTGTGTGGATTAAATTGGTTGATGTAAAACATCCCTTCCTACTTTTTAACGGGTTGAGGACCGACAAAAATACCTCAAGGTAATTTGTGCTAGTTAAGTAGGTAGGTAGATAGGGTTTTTAATGATTTATCTTGCCTGATAGGTAGGTATTTTTGGCATAGTTAAAAATTTTAAATCAACTGATTTACGTTAATCAAATTGATTTGGCTAATAACTTATTTACAAATGTTTTTTTTATGTTCACAAATGAAATAAATAAATTACTTATGTACCTACTTATGTTACCTGGAGGTATTGTTCAAAGTGTCCACCTTCACAATCCAGGCAGAGTCTAGCACGACGTTGTTGATTTTCTTTTAATTTACGTAGCACAAACACATTTGTTTTCAAAGTTTCGAAAGCACTTATCACCTTTTCACGTAATTGTGTAACACTGGTGATTTCCTTTGCGTACACTAGTCTTATTTTAAAATGGACTTTGGCTATTGGGAAACAGTTCTACGAACATCTCGATAGCTCGAGATACGCTGTCTCTACTGATAGCATACAAGCGGACCATCTCCATCAATTCTACATTTGAGTATTGGTCCGTCATTTTTTAGCACTAGGCACCGCGTACGTTACCGTTAACCGAAGGCGAACCTGAGAGCGGAAAGTGCACGCGTATGCACACGTCGGTGACAACAATTGCACTAAAGTAAATCGATTGATCGATGGCCGCGGGGGCGTGGCTAGGGTGTGTCCGCACGGGACGATGATAGGTGCTTTATTATGAAACTATCATTGCGTGTTTGTGTGTGTGAAAGCGCGGTTATAAGGCAGGTATCCGACTGGCTGCGTTTTAATAAAGGTAGTTCACACATACCGATTTCCATAAATAAGAAAAAAAATAAAAAAAATTACCTACTCATTTTATTATTGATTCGGGTCGAGAATCACTAACATAATTACTTCCTGAAATTTTTTGCAGCTTCAAACCTGCACCTTGTATATGTTTATTAAAGATTCATGAACAACATTATCAACATTTGATTTTTTCGTGCAATTAACACTTTTGGCAAAAAAAAAAATTTAGCAATTTCGCAACTTTTCGCAACTTTTCCCTACACCTTCGAAACGGCTTGGACCTTTAGAAACATTTTTACACATAAAAATTGATGGTTAAATATTCTTCAAAGTGAACATTGCATATGTAAATCAATCAATATCTCGCAGAGAAAATGGATTTAAAGCGCTTTCCGGGCGCTGCTGGCCGCAAATAAATGCACAGATTTGCGTACTGCCGCCTAGGCGAGTGCGAGAGTTGCGTTCACATACGCCTTAATATAAAACCAAGGTTTGTCTGTGGATGTCTGACCGTCTTAAAATACCAAGATTTCTCAATTCTCTCGGAAACCCGGTTAATCCATTGGTCCCGGCTATCATTTGTCAGAAGTGAGAAAATCTGACTCCAGTCGCATCAAAATCCTTTGCGTAGTTAAAGAGAAAGAAGCAGATAAACTGATAGATAGGGAGTGCGACTGGGTATGTTTTATATTATGTTAATCAGACTCTGCAACCGGACAGGGGTGCAGTATGATAAAGGGGTGCAGTAGCAGAAACAAAACACATAAACCATGGTGACATTGGTTTGTGTTTGGTTTGTGTTGCGTGGTTTGGATGTAAACCACGCGCTAACACATTCGTTGTTTGGGAAAACGTGCCTCCAACCAAGGGCGTTGAAGGTCATGGATTACAACTGCTGTTTACACGGATTGAAACTAGCAAGGTCACCTTGGTTTGGACGTTGGTTTACATCCATTTGGCCGCCCTACCCCTCGAGCGCCGATTGTACATACATACATCTCTACAACTTGAATGACCTTGAAAAAAACTTAATTTTCGTTTTGTACACACGTTTGTACGTATTTGGCCGAAAATTTTGGTTTCTAGATTTTTGTTTTTCCTATAAATCTAATCTATAATCCAGAAAACGATTTTTTTTGGTGATTAACTTAAAAACGGCAATTTTCCAGGTCATTAACCCCCTGGCGCTCGAGGGGTTAAGTACAAAATCTGTAAATATCTGCTCAAAAGCTGAAGTATAGCTAGAGAAGCCCTAGCCACAACCGCAACGCTCCATCCTCCACAAACGTAAGGAACATAAAAAGTTCTAGACGACTTAGTAAGTACTAAATGTCCATCTTCATTAGCTTAATGGGAGTAACTTTTCTTTTAAGCGCTAAACGTAGTAGCTAAGATAATTATAACAAATATTTATGCACGGTCTTTCCAGCAAGGTTTATGAAAAGTCAACAGTGGATAAAGAAGTATGAATACCTTGTACTTAATTCTTGAAATTATATCTGTCGTACGTATAAAAATAAGATGTAAACCGGTTGGAGTGAAAAAAGATGATAACGTCACTCCAGAACCTTTTACGGCCCCATCACCATGTGCCCTGAACACTGCCACTTAATTTTGACGGTTCTTCATGCAATGTCGGCAACCTTGGTTCTTCTGCGGATATCTTCATTCCTGATTCGATCTCGCAAGGAAGCTCCGAACATAGCTCTTTTTTTTTCTTCTTTGGTTGAAATTAAGTCTTCTGATAAGGCCCATTGTTAGCGACCACGTTTCGAAACCATATTTATCACTGGCAACACGCACGGCTTGAGACACTGTGGTATATTGGACGAGAAGACACCACCATCATCATCATCAGCCTTTTTAATGTTCCCACTGCTGGGACTCAGGCCTTTCTGGGAAGGGGAATGGTCCGTAATCCACCACACGGACCCAGTGCGGGTTGGTGAATGTCACGTCTTCGAATTTTTGGTTCTAGGACATGCCGGTTTCCTCACGATGTTTTCTTTCACCGTTTTGAAGAAGACACCGCGCAGATAACAATTGTAATATCATTAATTCCTAATACACATCTTTTCAAGTTCTTACAAAAGACGCTTCGCTAAAACATTCAACAGAAAAGTTTCGAGAAACATTAATTAATTTTCATAGCTAAAGCGGTTGCCAGGGAGACATCAAATGCCAAGGACGTTGAAGCCAGATAATTACTTGTTAAATTCTCGGGAATAAGGACAAATTCCCATAACAGGAGATTAGGTTAAGGGTATTACAGACGTTATTGGTTGCTGTCAGCGATATTTTTTTTCTACTGCGACCAAACGGATACTCGACAACGCTATGCTGTATTGAATAATTAATATTAACTTCATGTAGTGGGTAAATGATAAATGATATTTATTTGGCAAATTGAGTTTAAAAAAACGCTTTATTACTCGTATTTTTTTTGTCAATTTAAACTAGATGAGGCCGGTGTTTCCTACCTGACTACCATGAGAAGAAACATCGAAACAAAATCAGGGATCAATCAAAGTCTCTTTTAAAGTTCATACAGCAAGTAAGTAATGGTTAAATCATATGAGAATCATGCATATTGAAGTTTGAGATGGCCTTTTGAAGAAAGAACCACGCAGATCTGAGTGGACCTGTACAGTCAGTAAACCATTTGTCACTATTCGTGTAGTTCAACTCACGACAGTTAACTTGAGCTCAACTTGACTTGACGAACAAAGAAAGGACCTTTGGGTAGGCCACATTAAGAACTGCCCCTCCTTGTCAAGTTACAACCGTTTCTCTTGCGTGTTTCTTTTGTTCTGACCACGTGACTGAGCGTTGAGATGACGTCGGTCTGCTATCGTCATTCAAGAGTCTTCGAGTTTGCTACCGCCATGATGGAACGGAAGTCGCAATGCAATTGAACAATTTTCGTCAATTGCCGAAGTCCCAACCCAAATGTAAGGGCAAGCACACTCAAGTATTTTGTCAGTAAAAATACTTTTTTTTCCTAACTCTAAAAATCCGTATTTTTTGTTTTTGGATTAAAAGTTTAGCTGTAATTACTGAGTGTCACAGAATAGTGTCTCTTTAAAATCTCTTCTCCTGCTTTCCTTAATGGTTACCTATATTTATTAAAAGTTCCAGTATAAAAAAATCAAACTTAGAGACACCACTTTATCAAAAACAACATATTTCTAGCGTTTGACATTTGCATCTGTCAAATCATTATGATTAAAAACTTTTTACAAAAAAAAAAATACTAAGTACCGACTTCAATGTAAAAAAAACGAAAAAGTGCAAAATAACTTTAATTTCGGAAGTCGGTGTTTCTATAATAATTTTGTCTCTTCGTCACCAACTTCAATTAAAGTTATTTTGCACTTTTTTGTTTTTCTTTAACACTTAATACCACCACTATTCCTTAATGCTGTATAAGATGGAGCCCTTTTGCTAATAAGACCTGTATAAGCGCTTATACAGCTTAGAGTGTATACCTGCACCTGTATACAGTTCTTATACAGCTTGTTGTGCTACTTGGAAAATAAAACTAAGTAACCAATGCTTCAACAGTTATCTTTCAGTTTCTCATCTTTCCGTTGAAAACACCAGCTGTGTCGTGTTCACCTTCAAAACGCCATTAAAAATCTTCAAATTCAATGCTACACTATAAATATTTCACAAAACAGACGTCATACACTGGAAAATATTTACACGTCCTTTCAAAATGATTTAAAACACCTACAGATAGAACTGAAAATATATTATTTAGACATCAAAATGGTTTGTTTTTCCTGGACCTTACTGTCCCAATGCTGGGCAAAAGCTTCCCCAAGTTCGTTCATACATTCTTGTCCACTTCGATAGGTATAAATAGGACTGAAAAACAATAGTTTAGACATCAAAATATTTTTTTGATGTCTAAACTACATATTGTATGAATTTATTTATCTTCACTAATATAATAAAGAGGTAATGTTTCTTTTTTTGTTTGTAGGAGGTAATCTCTGGAAGTAGGTACTGGTCCGATTGCTAAATTTTTTTCACCGTTAGAAAGCTGCTTTATTCCTGAGTGACACAGGCTATATTTTATTTACGCGCACGAAGTCGCGGGAAAAAGCTAGTTGAATTTAATTGTTCTTCCTGGAATTGACTGTCCCAATATTGGACAAAGGCCTTTTTAGGGTTCAGTAGCCAAATGGCAAAAAACGGAACCCTTATAGATTCGTCATGTCTGTCTGTCTGTCTTTCTGTCTGTCCGTATGTCACAGCCACTTTTTTTCCGAAACTATTAGAGCTATGCTGTTGAAACTTAGTAAGTAGATGTATTCTGTGAACCACATTAAGATTTTCACACAAAAATAGAAAAGCAATACATTTTGGGGGTCCCCATACGTAGAACTGAAACTCAAAAAAATTTTTTTCGTTAAATCCATACGTGTGGGGTATCTATAGATAGGTCTTCAAAAATGATATTGAGGTTTCTAATATCATTTTTTTCTAACTTGAATAGTTTACGCGAGAGACCCTTCCAAAGTGCTAAAATGTGTCCCCCCCCTGTAACTTCTATAATAAGAGAATGATAAAACTAAAAAAAATATATGATGTACATTACCATGCAAACTACCAACGAAAATTGGTTTGAACGAGATCTAGTAAATAGTTATTTTTTAATACGTCATAAATCTAAAAAAATACAATATTATTAAAACATCGATCAAAGTTACAACGAACTACAAGAACTTTTATATTATATTACTTGCTGCTACGGAACCCTCCATGGGCGAGTCCGACTCGCACTTGGCCAGTTTTTTTAAGTTCTTTCAGACATTTTTCTCTTCCGTCTCGAATCAACGGGGGTAAGCGTCTGAATGGTCTCGTCACCACTTTCTGGAACGGCATTCATGGCGCTTTCCAACTGTAGGTACCTACTGCGTGGAAACTCTTGCCCAGTGGACATGGAGATGTATGGACAGTGACCGTTGGGCAAGAGTGAAGCTGCTGATGTAACCCACCCAATCTCAACTAAATTTACCATATACATTAGTTTTAGTGATACGAAACCCGAAACACGTGTTATTACACGTGATGGTGTGCGTGTGTGTGTATTTTTACGTAAAGAACCTATGTACAAAATTTCATATCTGTATCATGAAAAATCACAAAGTTTGTTATGTCAGCAAAAATACATAATCATCAGGCCATCCGGGTGACTGAGGGGTTGTTTTGCACTTGCACACTGCTATTTGATGGCGCCTCATACCCGCTATGACCTGTCGTGACTAATAGTGTTATTGTACTTAGAGTCGGTGGTGTCCAACTTGTGACCATTTTTTATATATTTTTAGAAAAAAAATATTATACAATGATGTAAAAATTATTGGAATTGATTTAGGTAGTTACTAATTCTGAACCAACTATATTTAGGTTTCACGCAAACTAAAAGTAGGTAATGTTTTATATGTTATAGTCAAAATTTTAACCGACTTTAGTTAAAACTCCTATTATTAGGTACGATACGTATTATTGTATCTCTATCAGGGATGTTATGGATATGAAATTTCGGATACGGATTGGATACGGATATAGAAATGATTATTATACCGGATACGGATACGGATATGAAATTATTTCGGATTATCCGTTAGTTTCGGATAATTTTGGTTACGGATATTAGATTTTTAAGGAATTTCAGAAGTAAAATATAAATACTATTTATATTATTTTTTTTCTACGCGACACGTTAATTAGGCTCCGCCCCTATCCGATATTATCCGAAACTTTTATTTCAGATTCGGTTACGGTTATGGATATTATTTTATATCGGATATCCGATAGTTTAGGTTACGGTTATGGAGCTCCCTAACATCCCTGATCTCTATTCTACCTAGAATCACTTAATTTTTTTCTTATGATAGTCACAAAGAAAATCTATCAACTTATCAGGTCTTTGAGTAATAAATATTATTTATAAAGTATTTTTAACTCGGTTTAAAAAGTACTTCTGATTAAATCTTGCAGTTAAAGTTGATTTTGACCAACTAATTCATTTATTTTTCTATTGTGTCTCTAATTACGATATTCGAAACGTTAAAGTTTTGCCTGTAACCATCGCCTGTGATATAATTATCAAATAGTACACAGGGACAATTGATAATATAAAAGAGAAGGAAAATCTAACGACAATAAAACATACATTAAAACATTGACACGACAACAAAACATTGACACATATTTTCAGTTACTGGTCATTGACCCGATAGTCAGCTATATTTTTAATCTAATCTAATATAAATAGCCCAATGCAGAGCGAAGGCCTCCTTTTTCCTCATTTATAGGTACATGATGAAAATTTAAAATTTAAAAAAAAATACTGTTTCCCTTATCAGGATTAGATATCGGTACCCATCTCACCTACACCTGCGGAGTTTCTCTAATTTATAAACGCCCTGTATAACAAACAAACGCTCTATATGCTGCGCGAGAGTCGATCAAAATACATAGATATCTTGTTCTAATACAGTCGCGCGGCGGGCCCTAACGAATACAGACGTGCCTACGGGTATAATGATTGCTAACTTCTAAATTTATCCGCTGCAATACGTCGCATATGTATAGAGAATCAATTTCTCGCTCTATGATGTCCGGTTCAAGAATTCTCATAAAAATTACTGGCAAATAGCCTCGCGAAGTGAAGTGTTATGTGCTAGAATATTTTTGTTTATCAAGTGTTAAATCTAACAGCTGATTTTAATCGAAATTTCGTGAGTTTAAACATTAAGAGTATTTCGCAATATTGTTAGCTGAAAAGCTGCCAAAATATAAGTGTTGATCGGAATTTAAATTAAAACAAATTGACAAGCAATGGCGTCTACACCAGATACGCCAACCCCAAGTGACACCCCTGAAGATACACCCGCTCCTTCACCAGGACCACAAAATGTAAACAAGTTCAATTGGCTGAAAAGAGCCCAGGCTTCAAGGAGTAACCCTTTCGTCAAAGCCAGACCTTCGTTGAACCGGGAGAGCTCCACAGCAGAACTGTTCTCCAGGGAAAACTCCAGTCCAGACTTATTCCAGAGTTCCAGATTGAATCTTTTTGATACTGATCGGACTCCGAAACCTGAAGTTAATGCTAATGGATTTCAAAAGGTAAATTTTGATTTTTTTTATGATCTGTCTTGGTAAACGTTGTTCTTCCTTTTATAATTTATTTAAAGGAAAAATGGGGGGTGCGGGTGGGAGGATAAAAATAGCCTATGACCTATTTTTAGACTTACAAATATATACCAAACACCAGCTTATGAGCTGAAAAGAAAAAACAGAAACAATAATAATAATAATAATTTGGGCTTTATTCAGAGAGCGGTACTCCTGGACACGGCTCGTATAGTCAGGAGGTTCCTTTCTCTGGAGCCCTGACCGCCGGTAGCTTGGACCCTGTTCCTGATACCGGTGGGACACTATTTTTAATATTTTTTTAAAATATTTTTTTTAAGAAATATTTGAAAATGTATTTAATATGTTAAAATGGAAAATAAAGAGAATAATAATTCACAATTTGTCTATAAACTACTTTTTACTCAAACTTTGCATCTTATGCCGAACTAAGTTAAGGGCCTGTACTTTGGCAAGCTTTCAATCTCATAAGACATCTTAAGGTGCTGAGATCATGATAAACGAACTCATCTTGGTTTAGGATCCCTCTAAAAATATAAATGTGAAATAATATCAAGTTCTCTATAGCAGCTTTGCTCATAAAATAAATTAAGTATAACTAACTGTAATTCTCTTTGAATTATCTTCTAATTTATTGTAATTAAATAATATTATTTCTAACATTTGCAATTAACATAACAATTTAGCTTCACTTTTCTTGGACTGACCGACATTTGACTATTCAAAAATAAATGTTTTTGATTTGATTTGATGATTTGACATAAATAAAAGAAGGAACTGACTGACATGTGACATATCAACTACTGACATATCAACGCACACAGCCTGATACGATAAATGTAATAAAATTGTGGCGGGGCGAGCACGCACACTTTTCTGCACTAGTGCGGAAAACAGTCTACTGTGTGCCTAAAAGCGGTGGAATAAGAACGGGTTTTCGAGCACTTAAGTGTATTGAAAATATTCTATCTACAGTGACCCTATACATAAAATTATCACAATAAATATGAATATCACTTTTCCTCAAAAAATTTCAACCTTCGTTTGACGAAATAATTAGCTCCGCTTCGATAAACATAATAAATCAATATTAAACATCTATAACGTCGGTAGCCAATCTTTTGGGCAGTTTAGACTGAAACATCTAAGTTTCGAACAAATTAACACTTTAGTGAACACTTCAAAATTGAAGAATAACAATCGAATTAGAGTGTGGATGAAACTTCTACGGTCCGTACTAAGCGTTTCGTCACATCGTTTATACCGCGTACATCAGAAGATTGGAACAATTTGCCTGCTGCGGGCTTTCCGTTCGATTGTAATTTAGATGTCTTCAAAGCTAGAGTGAATAGGCTCATAATAAACTGGTGCGCCTCACCATCAATGATTGCATCTCTGCTTATCATTAGGTGGGATCGCAGTCAAGCACTGGTTTGAATCAATTAAAAAAATTAATTTGGGTATCTAATAATTTGGGTTATTTTTTGCAGGATTTTTTAAAAGTAGGAATTCATCCAAAGACTTCTGCCTAGGGTTGCCATAAATCTCCAAGGCCCCGTCGGGACAATTACAATTTGGGGTTCTCTGTTTTTTTTTTTTAGTAATTACTGTGTTCATTGGCAAAAAGGGCAATAGCAAAGCAAACGCATCGCAAATTTAAAAAAGTAATCTTTAGACCAAAACCATTTGGGATTACATATAAAACAAATCCTTTTTAAGTATATTTCTCGGATGATTTTATTTGGGACAGTAATTATGTATCGGTTTCCTTTTATGACTTTATAAAATTCTTCATAATTCATGTGAAAATTAATTTTACATTGAAGAAAAGCCTCCACGGTGTCGGTTTCCAAGCTATTGCGTTCGTCTACGTCAATTTTTAAAAACTTGTAGCTCTGCGCTCGACTATGACTGTCGAGACATTTCATACCTTGTCGGGACGTCGGGACACCATTGTTAATAACGGTGACATGTCCCGACGTGTCGGGACGAATGGTAACCCTGTTTCTGCCGCTCTAGGGAGGAGCGAGAGGGATTGTCAGATTTTTATTGACGGAAACCCATACGTGATCCTTCAGTTACCCCTTAAAGAGATGTCAGCAGATCCGTAGGTAGGGACCGGGGTCCCCTAGGGTCAAAGGGAATTTCTGAAAGGAAAACCGGTGTGAGAAGACACTGGATGGTTTCCTATCTAAAAAAAAACCTTTATCTAACACCACATCATCATCATCTTTTTTGCCTTTATACCCCGTTAAATTTTGATCGTTTTAATCCCGTGGAGGGTCGATTCGGTACATGAAACACTATCGATTCGTAAAGATAAAATTAAAAAATATATATATATAACCTTTTTAAAAACTCGTATTAATTTACACATGTACGAAATTAATTTCTTTAAGAAAACGTCAGCTGAGCGAGTTCAATGACCTGTAGGTAGTAGTCGGCGTTGCGTACTAACTACATACACGTCATTGAGCTTGAGTCCCAGCAGTGGGAACATTACAAGGCTGATTATACTTATAACAGAAGCATATTATAATAACAATAAATAAATCATTAGTTGTTGTCGTTTCATACACAAACTAATTATATTCATGTAAATGATAGTCATCAACGCAATACATATTATTATGTAACTGGAGACGGTGACACTACATCAGACAAGTTTAAGGCCATCTATTCATATCCTACTTATCTATATATATGTTACCGGAAATGTGTGAAACCTAGGAATTGTATACAATTACTAGGATATGTATAAAATTCCAATTCTATGTAGGAAATGTGTTAAATAGTTTCATAATTATTTTTTAATCCACACATTTCCTAGGAATTGTATGCATTTTCTAGGAACTCTATACAATTCCTATATGATAGAAGGAAATGTATAAAATTAAAAACTAAGTACCGAAGAATAGATAAAAAACGATTAAGTGAGAATCATAACGATTATACTTTAATAAGAGGGACTTGTCAGATAAGAAATAATCTTGTTTGATTATATATCGATTAAACTTGAACTTGTTTAACTTACAGATAAAGTTTAAATAATAAATGTCCTCTAAAACTTACATTTTCGTACATAATCAGTCCGTCATTAAGTATCTAATCAGGTTAATTGAGAACCATAACATAATCTTAATTTTATAATCAGTATCTAACAATAAATCCTAAAACATAAATTTTTCTCTTTATTTATTTTAATTGAACATGAACAATCATCTCCACACATAAAATTAAAAAAAAATACAAATTTCTTTTAAAACTTTCCCTATCAATAATTAAAATAAGCAGTCTTTCATTAATTAATCACAGTATAAAGAAAATGTCTTAGATGGTTTAGACCTTTACCATAGGATTATAATAGTATGGATTATATATATAATAGTATACTTTTGAACTTATTTATTTTTACAAGATAAGCTGGAATGGCATTTAGAATTGCACTTTCCCTAGTAAATCTATATATTTCCTATCACGGTTTAGGAAATGTATAGATTTCCTAGGAAAGTGATAATTAAAAAATATTTCATACATATCCTATGGATTTTAGGAACTGTACAGATTTCCTAGGAATTTTATACAATGACGGATTACATACATTTCCGTTAAGGCGTATAGTCCCTTGAACCATCTGACCGAATTATTATGTGAACGCAACTCTCGCACTCGCCTAGGCGGCAGTACGCAAATCTGTGCATTTATTTGCGGCCAGCAGCGCCCGGAAAGCGCTTTAAATCCATTTTCTCTGCGAGATATTGATTGATTTACATATGCAATGTTCACTTTGAAGAATATTTAACAACCAATTTTTATGTGTAAAAATGTTTCTAAAGGTCTAAGCCGTTTCGGAGGAGTAGGGAAAAGTTGCAAAAAGTTGCGAAATGGCTAAATATTTTTTTTTGACAAAAGTATTAATTGCATGAAAAAATCAAATGTTGATATTATTGTTCATGAATCTATAATAAACATATATTTTTTTCAAACCAATTGACCTAGCCGTTACGGAGGAGTAGGCCTCAGAAAATCACTGTTTTATGGCACTTTTCGGGCGCTTGGCCCTTAAAATATATATGTCGCAGTAAGATAGATAAAGCCGTAATATAGTTATATCCCTAGGGATATAATTATATACCGTAACATAGTTATACGAAAGCGATTCTTTACTATCTCACTAGGAATATAGTTATAAAACGGTCCAAGTTTAGTGATATACTTATATTACTAGATTAAGTTCAGTGAAATAGCTTTCGGAGTGTGCGGCGCAGGCGGCGCGCTTTATATTACTTTGAATGATTCTATACCAAATGAAAACCGTCGAAGTTTAGTGATATACTTACATTACTAGATAAAGTTCAGTGTTATAAATATATTAGGGTTTGTCTCAAAACAGTCATATTGTATCATATTGTCATCATATTGTAGTATATTAAAGCTTATTTATTCTCAAACATTTTTGAAAAAATAATTTCAAAAGTGTGCCACTTTTTTGAGACAGACCCATTACTTGATTAAGCTTAGTGAAATAGAAATCTACCATATTTAATTAAATAAAACAAAATTTTATTGGTGGATTAAGAGTGAATAAATCAACTTTATGTATCCTGCAGTTAGTTACAATACTTTGTGACATTAACACGTAATAAAGTAATTATAATTAAAACAATCATATTTTTTTGAATTTAAACATTAACAATACAATTAAATCTAATCAAACATTAAAAATCTTTTAAAGCCAAACAGTTTTGAGATATCTTTATTTCTTATCAACAAGTTGAGATCTTTGTTTCTTTAAAAATATTTTTTAATTTTTGTTCAGACAAGAAGAGGAATCATGACATCTAGAATTACATAGCACTGAATGCTTCTTACAGGCACATCTTTTAGTAGAACACTGTATATTCGATTTTTTACAGGAACATTTTAAATAACCTTGGCCACCAAAGCGCGACAATTTTTGGCATATTTCTCTCAGTGACAAGTTTTCATTTGGTGTAGAATCATTCAAAGTAATATAAAGCGCGCCGCCTGCGCCGCACACTCCGAAAGCTATTTCACTAAACTTAATCTAGTAATATAAGTATATCACTAAACTTGGACCGTTTTATAACTATATTCCTAGTGAGATAGTAATGAATCGTTTTCGTATAACTATGTTACGGTATATAATTATATCCCTAGGGATATAACTATATTACGGCTTCATCTATCTTACTGCGACATATATATAAAAGGTGAAACTGACTGACTGACATATCAACGCTCAGCCGAAACTACTGGGACTAGGAGCGTGAAATTTTGTATAAGACTGCACTAAGAGGGGATTTCATGAAATTCAACCTTTATGGGAATGAAAAAGGGGGAAATTCGTTTATATGCAAAATCTTATTCCATGGATATTGACTCATTATTTATTTAGGTTACATTCAATATACTTATTGAATGTAACCTAAATAAATGAAAAATGTTGTCATTATTTGTTTTTCAAAACTACCCCAATAGGATGATTTAGGGTGTGTTAAAGATTGTATGGGGGATTCTTATTTCTGAGGTTTATGAACTTGAGACTTGGCAAAAATTCAAATCAAAATTAGTAATAAAGACTAATTTTTTAGTTTTTCAAATTCTATCCTTAAAAGGCGGTTAAGGGTGTTTTTAATATCGTGCAGATTTCATCATGCATGCGGAATTGTTCCGCATGCGGGGTTGCTGCTTGATATTACGCCCTGCATCCCGCATGCGTATTCCATCACGCATTACAATGAATACTTGTATGAAGAGGACATTTGCGGGGGCTACTCGTGCGGAGCAAATTCGATATTAAAATCACCCTTAGGAGTTTTTTTAAGGGGGGAAATCATCTAATGACATCTCCCGCCCTTGGGGAGAGCGGGAGATCTTGTGTCAGACTTTTACTGACTAAAACCCAATCCTGTTCCTTCTTTGCCTTCGTTCCAGGGCCCTGGGGTTCTCTTTCGCATCACCCATGGCCCCAGTAGGCTTCGACCCTGCCGGGCCCCTACGGTTTGCTGACATCTACATGAAGCGCTTAACTTTTTATGAAATCATTTTCGCGAACAAAGTTGCGGACAAAATGCTAGACTTATATACAAATTAGACTCGACAAACCCAGTCTGCAGTCTGTCACAATGCGCCTCGGAGGACCGATTACCATAATTTTAAACCGATTAGGATCAGTCTGTACAGTCAGAGTTTGAACCAGGACGGTTTAGTTTAATTGGCTGATTTGAATGTTCTTGAGACAGACCGACAATCTGAATGTGATAGCCTATGGTTTGGCCGAACTTGACCCCTTTTAAACCTGTGGTCATGAGATAGAGATGAATGAACGTCCTTTAGAATAAGGCAGCTGGTTGATATGCTGTGATATTGACTGACAGAGTCACCGCAAGCCTGCAATGAAACGCAAAGGAATTAAAGGAATATGGATGAGTTATAGTCAGTAGAAGTCTGACGCTCTATCTGGCTCCATCAAGAGCGTGAGGACTCCGACTTCCAACACTCTTTTTGCGACTTTCAACGCTCGAGGCTTATCCTATTGCGGCGGGTGGGATGTGAGGATGTCCATTCTTTCACGCGTGCGGTCGTCTCCTTTGCTAGCATTACTGCTTCGCAGAAGGCGGTGACCGCTTTCCATTCCCTTTTACTCGTATGAATCTTGCCTGAGATCTTCATATCCGTTCAGCCGTTTTAGCGTGAAGAAGCAACAAACGTACACACGCATTCAAACTCTCGCTTTTATAATATTAGTGTAAATTAGTTTAGATTAAATTCAATCTTAAGTAGTCGAGTCCTATGCAAAATTACTTCACCATTTCCTTACCCGTAAGCTAATTCTATAACTTACTCAATCTCTAGTTCCTAGAACATTCATGTTATATTCAAACTCTTTAGATTCAATAAATAAACATCATTATAAAATTTGGAGCATGCCAAACACTGCGATAGGTACAGCTACCTTGTTAATTTACCTCGTAGTGAATATTTTTAGATGTTAAGGATAAACTTGTACCTCTAAAACATTACCTATTTGTTATATTAAAACTGTGCAGTTGATAATATTTGCTGATAATAATTGTATTATGTATATTTTATCCTTGACAATTTAGCCGTGCCTCGAAGCGCGGGCTTGCGGACGACGGCGCGGGCTTGCGGACGACGAGCAAGGGTACTGTACGACCGTCCGGTAACTGTCCGGACCGCGTCCAAGTCGTCGACGGCGCGCACTGTTGCCGCGCGCATCAAGGAGCTGTCAGCAACAGCAGGGGCCCAGCTGGGTCGAAGCCTATTGGGGCCAGGGTTAATTCGAAAGATAGCTCAAGCCCCGGTATGAAAGGCAACGAAGGAACAGGAGTGGGTTTTTAGTCAGTAAAAGTCTAACACTATCTACCGCTCTGCTCAAGAGCGAGGGATGTCATTAGATGATTTTCCCACTGCGAAAAAAAAAACCGTGCCTCGAAAAACACGAGAAAACATTGGTCCTGGTGGTCATTCGTAGATCTTTGACAGCCGTTACAAGTAGTTAGACACAGTAGACACTAGAAAGCCTGACCATCAGTTAATCCAAGAAGTATCGTGTTCATCATCATCATTTCAGCCGTCCACTGTTGGACATAGGCCTCCCCCGTGTCGCCACAATGAACGATCCTGTGCATCCCGCATCCATCGGATTCCCGCAACCTTTACCAGGTCATCGGTTCATCTTGTAGGAGGGCCTAACGCTGCGTCTTCTGGCCCGCGGTCGCCACTCCAGAACCTTTCGGCCCCAACGACCATCTGTTCTGCGAGCAATGTGCCCTGCCATTGACCACACACCACCACCTGGGTCACAGTATTACCACTATGTAAATTATAACATCAGCTATTTATTTCACTTATTTTCTGTTTCTTATTATCTCTCTTAGCAACGTTACTATATATATATTACTGGGTGAAAAAGATCAAGGTCTTGTGTAGAATAAAATTAGCATTATTTTATTACTTTTTCCTTAATAAAAGTAGTACCTATGTTTTTCTAATTAGTATTTAAAGTACCAAGCTATATTTATTACCTACCTACGACCGACGGATGCCTCTATTAGAGCTACGGGATTGTTCAAAAGAGTTACTGAGGCCCTGGAACCCAAAATGCAACTGAAGGAACACAGTTTTAGTAAAGTCTGCAAGTCCCTCTCGCTCCAACCTGAGCGAGAGAAGTTTTTGATGATTCATTGATTTTCAGCTAAAAGACTGTTGTATGTCCACTGCTGGACATAGACCTATCAAAAGTGGCGCCACATCAACCAAACAATTTGGAATGGCCTGTTGGTCTAGTGGTTAGTTGCCCTGAGTGCTATGCCGGAGGTCGTGGGTCCGATTCCCACCCAGGACAAAGGTTTATGTGATGAGCATGAACATTTGTTCTGTGTCTGGGTGTAAATTATCTATAATAATATGTATGTCTATTTAATATATAAGTGTGTTTTTCAGTTGTCTAGTACTCAAAACACAAGCTCTGTTTAGCTTGGAACTAGACGGCGGCGTTGTGTGATAGTTGTGGAATATTATTAAAAAAAAAAAAACTACTTCTTATATCCAGTGGACTTCCGCATTCCACACCAAGACATCAGTGGTCCCTGTTGACCTTCCAATGCTGCATCATTTGGTACGCGAGTGTCACTCTAGAATCTTTCAGCCCAATGAGCTGACCGTCCACAAAGGCTTGGCATGACTTCTGTTAAGTTGTTTTAACTTGGTTCTCCTTTCTCGTAAAAGAAGCCAAAATGCTTCACGGGTTCAGTGGGAATTAGAGAATTTCATTGTTTTTTTTTTCTTTTTTTTATAAAACCTGCTGGTTTCTATAAATTAATACCTTTCACTGTCTCGAGACAGAGTAAATATAGCGAAGCACTAGACTTTATGTGCCATTGGCGCCGAAGTTTAAATTGTAACGAGTTTATACGCACGAAGCATGCCAAACACTCCAAATGCTTTGTTATTGGAGCTCATAAAGGCTATTTTTAGACTGATCCTAAACACGTGGTCCAGTTTTGGTACGTTTGTACACACGCTCATTAGTTAGAGAATGTAAGCGGTTTTGTATATTTTTGGATGATAAACATGAAACTGGTACAAGGTACTTTATTCAAGGTGAAAACACCAGGGTGTATTAAAATATTAATGACTTTTTCATGAATTTAGACCACAGATGAATGAGGTTAGAAAGGAAATACTTTCCGATTTGTACTACAACGAGTGTCGCCGCTTGTCTCCCACCCTTTAACTCCACTACAGGCAATAAACCAATACGAACGCACGTTACGCAACTAACAGACCACGCACACTTAGATCGCAAGTTTGCTATTGGTAGTTGAACTATGAGCATTGCCCCACTTTGTGGCGCGACTGCCCCGCCCACAAGGCCATTTTAACCTCTTTCATTTGTTTTGTGGATTAGACGAACTGAGAGGGTTGGTGGAGAATTAGTGTTTTTAATTATTAAATACTATTGTAGCAGGTTTGTACGAACAAACACAAGTTAAAATTACTGAACGTTGTTTAATGAGAACAAAGTAAACAAACTAGTCTAGTACAGTACAGGGAGCGGGACCCCGTGCGTGTGCTAGCGTAAAACTGGTTCTCAGAGCTGTCCGACCAGGAAGGTTGAAGCAGACCGAGAGCGCAGCGAACACTGACTGCGCACACGCTGGTGGTCGTCTTTTATAGGCGCCGGCCGGCAGAGCTCGGCGGCGCTAGGAGGGGCGGCCGCTTGCGGGGAGGCCACGCCCAGTGTGACGCGTAGCATGCGGACGGCTCGAGCGCTCGGGTGTTGTTGATTTTGTTACAGTCTCCCCCTCTGGATCTGAAGTCGTCCCGACGATGATCCAGCTAGTGGAGGCGTGTTCTTGGGTTTTCCGCGTTTTTTCGCTTGTCCAGTGTCACTGCTATGCTCCAGGGTTTGCTTTCGTGGTCGTCCTCTCTTCCGCAAGGGCTGTACAGGAGCTGGTAGCCTGGATAACTCTCCGACATAAGGCACCAAAGCGGAGGAGTGATATACCCCAATCACAACATCTGACCTTTGTGGATCAGCAATTTCATAGGAAGATGGACCGTGCCGTTTCTTAATAATGTAGGGTCCATCACGACGTGGTGCGAATTTGTTACTCACACCCTGTGTGGCATTACTCAATGTATGGGTCGTAACAAGTACCAGTTCACCAGGATTGTAACCCGGATCTTCTTGCCGCCGTTTATCGACGTACTTCTTACGTCGTTCTTCGCCAAATTCCTGAATTTCTCGAGCTTGTTGCAGGGTATTGGCTAATTGCATCAACTTTGGGGTGATTTCTGGGACGAAGTTCTCGGACTGCAAAATCTTTCTAAAATCGTGGGACGTGTCATCTGGTGTTCTCAGTTCCCTGCCAAAAGTTAAGTAGGCCGGCGTGAATCCAGTTGATAGGCTGCTCGCGGTATTCATCGCAAACCTGATACTTGGGAGGTGCTCTGGCCATTCTCTGTGCTTATCCTTGACTAGGATAGCTAACTGGGGTTTTAAATCCCTGTTCTTCCTCTCCACTGGATTAGTCTCTGGGTGATACACAGGAGTGAAGGCATGCTTGATGTTCATTGTAAAAGCAACCTGTTGCATGACGGCACTGACGAATTGGGGTCCATTATCACTGATCATACGACGAGGAAACCCGAAGCGAAGGAAGATTTCGTTGATCAGAGTCATGGCGCAATTTTCTGCTGTGGCCTGATGTAAGGCGAAGAGTTCCACCCATCGCGTTGCCACATCTTCCACGATGAAAATCCAGGTCTTGCCATCCAGAGAGGTTGGTAGTGGACCAAACAAATCAAAGGAAATGACTTCGAATCTTTGATTCATTACAGTGGTTTGGAGCAATCCCGCAGGTTTTTGGTTCGATGACTTGTAACGCTGACACTCCAGACAATTCTTTGTGTAACTCTCAATGTATTTTCTCATGCCAGTCCAGTAATACCTAGTTGAGATTCGGCGGTAGGTTTTGTCTGAACCGTAATGACCGGCCAAGGGATTGTCGTGATATGTTGACAATATATTGGCCCACTCATGTTCGGGTACTGCCAACTGTGCCTCTTCGGAATCTGAATGGGGACTGTGTCGGTAGAGTAGCCCATTATTCATCAGGTAGCCCTTGTTGCTCCAGTATACCGCTTTTTCGTCATTGTTCAAACTTTCTAGGTCCTTCACTATCTGTTGTAATCTTTCATCTTTTAGCTGTTCGTCTCTAATTTCAGCGGGACTCCGCATAGGCATATCGATGGTCACTGTACAAATACCACAGGTTCCTACTGTCTCGTTATTACACGGCGGTCTGGAGAGAAAATCAGCGACGACGTTCGTTTTACCAGGAGCATATTTGATGGTAATGTCGAACGCCTGCAGCTGTAGGGCCCATCTCGCCAGCCTACCAGTAGGCGTCTTTAGTGACATGAGCCATTTCAGGGCTTGATGATCCGTGATTACGGTGACAGGTAGCCCTTCGATATATCCGCGAAATTTTGATACCGCCCAAACTACAGCAAGCGCCTCTCTTTCGGTGGTTGTATAGTTCCGTTCAGCGGATGTCAGAAGACGACTAGCGAACTCTACAGGATGTTCGTCTTCACCCTCCCCCTGGACCAAAACTGCTCCTAATGCATAAGAGCTGGCGTCGCTTTTGATGACATATGGTTCGGTTTCATCGGCTTGCCTCAAGATTGGAGCAGAAGTTAGACGATGTTTCAACTCGTTGTAGGCGTTTTGCTGTTCCTCTGTCCACTCCCAACTAACATTCTTCTTTGTTAAACGAGTCAGGGGTTCCGCAATCTTCGCAAAGTTCTCTATGAATCTCCTATACCACGAGCACGTCTGCAGAAACGCAACTAGGTGTTTCAGGTTGGAGGGCGTGGCTAGCTTTGCGATAGCTGCAGTCTTCTCAGGGTCCACTTGTAGACCGTTCGGCGTGATATAGTGTCCCAAGTATTTGATGGTAGAACAACAGAAATGGCATTTTCCTCGATTCGCAGTAAGGCCAAATTCTTTTAGCTGATTGAATACCTTTTGCAAGTCTTCCAAATGTCGTTCAAACGTTTGCGAAAATATAGCCAGGTCATCCAAATATGCCAACAGCTTCACGTCCGGCATACCTACTCGCATGCGGTCAATAAGTCGCTGAAATGTTGCTGGAGCGTTCCGTAAGCCAAATGGCATGCGGGTGAATTTGTACACGCCAAAAGGGGTGATGAATGCCGTCTTGTCCTGGTCTTCTTTTCGGACGCCAATCTGCCAGTACCCAGCTTTCAAGTCTAGCAGGGACATGTAAGGCGTTGGTTTTGCTTCGTGCAGGAGATCATCAATTCTTGGAATAGGATATGGGTCGGGTACAGTTATCGCATTGAGTCGGCGATAGTCTATACAGACTCGTATGCTCCCGTTAGCTTTCGGTACTAGCACTACAGGGGCCGCCCATGGTGACGCAGATGGTTGGATGATGCCATCCGCTAACATCGCCTTGATCTCTTGTTGCAAAGCTTCTTTACGAGGTGGTGATAATCGGTACGGGGGGACCGAAATTGGTTTGTCATCCACTGTCTTGATTGTGTGCTCAATCAGTTTCGTAGGCTCTCGCTTCGTATTGAAAACGTCGTTGTTCTTCTCCAGCAGCTGATTGACTAGCTTATCCTGGTACGGAGTAATATGTACCACCACGTTGATCGAGTCTATACGAACGTCCCAATTGTTCGCATCAAAGAGGCCATTACTTTGTGGAGATAGCTCGGCGTTCTCTCGGTGGACGTTTATTTGAGCATCTCGCATCATGAAGTCCGTGAAGCTTGGAGAGTACCCATCGAACAGCCGAGGTTTTTTCTTGTTTGGTGGTGTGGAAGTTAAATCAATCAGTGCCAGTTTGTAGTCTGTATCCGTGTGTTGGTCTTTTGATGGAGTTGCTACTTCACCCGCGGCCACTATCGCTGGAGGAGGAGTCGATGGAGGCGTAGGTATAGTGTTGGACACGCTAGCAGCATCCTCACCGTCTGTCACTGTCATTGCGCTGAGTGGACTTGGCAAAATCACCATTTCCTTGATGACAGTGGATTCGAAGATGGTGAATTCCTCCGGGTAGAGTTCATACTGCAAGTCAGGTTCGTCGATGAAGGACCACGTATACTGAGGCATGTTTATCACTACACCCGCATTTTGCAAGAAGTCGACGCCTAGTAGTGTGCGGTTGTCCCGAGCTTCCTGCAGCACGATGAACTTGGTGGCTATTTTACGACCATTCAGGTTCACCATGGCTTTGCACACAAGCACCACCTGCTCTCTTTTAATGCCATCGGCTAATGTGAGATCCACTGTCTTCTCGTCGAATTTGCATCCACTCTTCAGCAGGGACTGGTAGAGGCTATAAGATGCGACACTCATCTTGGCGCAGGTGTCCATGAATGCCGTTCCCATTATCCCCTCCACTTCCAGGAACACCGCTGGTCGTGAGTGAGTCTCTTCAGCAGCGTCAAAGGCGCAGAAGCCGACGTTTTCTTTTTTGACCGGCGACGGATTTTTCTTGCACGTGGAACAGTTACTCCTATAAACTCCGGGTGCTCCACACCCATAACAAGAGAACTTCGGCTGGGAAGGAGATGGTGCCTGGGTTTGACCCTCTGATACATCTTTCACTGTAGAAGAAAGAGTGCCTTCAGCCCGCTTCTTCTTACGACAGACATCTGCTGTGTGTCCTGGGTTTTTGCAGAAGGTGCACCTTACTTTTCCTTTCTTCCCCTGAGCGTTCCTGATTTCGCCTGTCTCTGAACTTGCTGCGTACTCATGTAGGGTCTCTTCAATACCTCGTGCCATCTCCAGGAGTTTATCGAATGTGGGCACTGTATCTCGTGGCATGCGGTTTCTTATGTCGAGCCGGATGAGCGGGAAGATTAAATCTATTTGCTGCGATTCAGTGAATGCTGGAGGGGGAGCCAATGAGAACAGGGACCTTTTCTTGGCGATAAAGGCTTCTGTCGTAATGTTCGCCTCCTGAACTTCGTGTGTGATTTGGTAGTACACCATGAATGTTGGTTTTCTCGGGGCGAACGTGTGGCGGAGCTTAGTACAGAAATCTTCCCACTGCGTCACACCAGTCTTCACTCCCTGCCACCATACTGCTGCCTCATCTCGTAGTAAAAGTGGGAGACTTCCCAGTGCGTCTGTGTCACTTATCTTCTCCGTTGACTTAAAAACGGTAGCTGCGGCTAAGAAGGCTTCCACTGCATCTGAGTTCTTTTTCCCGTCGTATGTGAAGGTGCAGGATGCAAATGTTCGCCGTTTATTGGCCGTGATGGTGCTAAGGAGTTGCTGGAATTGCTCGCTTGACATGGACATCTTGATTTCGCGATGTGGAAGACGACGTAAGTTTTCGATCTTGATGCCTGGGTTTAGCCTCGCGTTGTGCGCCAGATTGTAGCAGGTTTGTACGAACAAACACAAGTTAAAATTACTGAACGTTGTTTAATGAGAACAAAGTAAACAAACTAGTCTAGTACAGTACAGGGAGCGGGACCCCGTGCGTGTGCTAGCGTAAAACTGGTTCTCAGAGCTGTCCGACCAGGAAGGTTGAAGCAGACCGAGAGCGCAGCGAACACTGACTGCGCACACGCTGGTGGTCGTCTTTTATAGGCGCCGGCCGGCAGAGCTCGGCGGCGCTAGGAGGGGCGGCCGCTTGCGGGGAGGCCACGCCCAGTGTGACGCGTAGCATGCGGACGGCTCGAGCGCTCGGGTGTTGTTGATTTTGTTACACTATAAAATAATATATAACATTTATTTATTCAACCAGGACGACAAAATGCCAATTACACTGATTACAATATTATAATTATATATTATTATATTATTATTATATTTCACAACTATCACACAACGCCGTCTAGTCCCAAGCTAAGCAGAGCTTGTGTTATGAGTGCTAGACAACTGATAAACATACTTATACATTTCTAATACACACATATTATAGATAAATTACACTTAGACACAGAACAAATGATCATGCTCATCACATAAACATTTGTCCTGGGTGGGGATCGAACCCACGACCTCCGGTATAATAGATAAAACACATTAAAAAAAATATAACACAGATATAATTATAACTAAACTTCTCACTCAGTCTTCTCATATTTTAGTCAAAAGACAACTGCTCTATTAAGTGCAAAAAAATTAGAAAAACTAAATTCGCAGGCTATCCTGGAGCCTCCTCGGGCCATGGTTCGACCTCTGAAAGGGTTACTCGTGGTCCTGGAACGAAAAGGGCAGCTGAAGGAACATTGGTGTGGTTTTAGTCAGTAAAAGTCTGACGCACCCTACCGATCTGCTCTAGAGCGGGAGAATAAGTCATTAGAAGATTTCTCACCTGAAAAAAAAACCGCTCGATTACCTTTAGTTTGTATTATTAACTTTGCTTTGATGAAGTTTTCAATCTGTCACAATTATGCTGTTAAACACACACTGCTTTTTTAACACGCTTATATTAGCTTCACCTGTATGTTTGTAACCAACGCCTTTGAGCTCGATTTTGACCAACTTTGGGCGATCAGATTTTCTTCAAACTTTGCACACCCATCAAAGACTGATGACAATACAATAATCCGTTTTTTTTTTTAGTGAAAAATAAAAATATAGTTTAAAAAAAGTAAAAAAAACACGCTTTCATAGCATATCAAACTAAAAAGTGTAAAATACGCTTTTTAGTTTGATATGCTATGAAAGCGTGTTTTTTTTAGTTTTTTTAAACTATATTTTTTTCCTTTCTCTTCATTTGTTTACCGCTTCATTAGTTATTTTTTAATTAATGTTCTATCGTTAATTATTTCGTGGATAACATTGTCTAACTTTAACGACGTAATAAACAACATGTGTTTCAATTTCAAATAGTCAGTGGCTTTAATTTTATTTTTTTAGGTTGTTTTTTCTAGTATGAATATATTTTTGAGTGTTTATTATGTACCTAAAGTATTGTTGTTAACTTCCAAAAACGGCCGGATAGAAGAGATCAATTCTCAAATCACTACTTTTCATACACTTTTTAATAATAATGAACCTTTTAGGGAACCCCAAATAAGAGGCTTTTCTAAGGATTGCAATAAAAAAATTATTTATCTTTTGGTGTCTTAACTGGTCTTAGGCAAAAAACTAATAAATCAAAAGTCATAAATGCTCAACGTCATTTAGCACTTACTTAGTTCTACCCTATTTAATACTCAGTACTGTCAACTCACAATTTATTAACACACTAGCTATGCCCGCGACTTCGGTCTACAGGATTGGACTACAGGATTTTGAATTTATTTTTTCTAAGATAAAAGTAGCCTATGTTACTCCTTATTACATCAGCTACCTGCCAAAAAAAGTCCCGTCAAAATCGGTCCAGCCATTTCAGAGATTAGCCCGGACAAACAGACAGACAAACAAAAATTGTAAAAAATGTTGTTTTGGTGTATTATATACCGTATATATATTCATATGCTTGTAGTAAAAAGCAGTTATTTCAATATTACATACAGACACTCCAATTTTATTTATATGTATAGATATAGATAATTGAGTCCAGCCTGCTTTGAGTTGTATCTCCATTAGGTCCTCTGGTCTGAAACCTATCACAACTATTAGTCTTAATATAGCATGGACATGTACATGGATATGTACTGTGCATTTTAATTCATGCATCTAATTTCCGTTTTCATTTAAACGAAACGTGTATCCTGCATTATCCTCTGCCTGACTGCTGATGAATCACAATTATGGAGCTACTTTAACATCTCTAGATAATATAAAAAATTTTGCACGGATATTTTCGATCACTATTTTCCAAATAAAGTCGCATGATCCCGCATACGTTCATAAGAGAAAATGCCCGAAATGTCAGCCCAACACTAGTTTCATTAGCAGTAGGTTCAAAATATCTCAACACTAAATGCGTTTTGGGATAAAAAAAATACTAGCCCTAGAGTAGATAAAGAAATTTTTCTACATTGTAAGTGAAAGTGGACTTGCAGAAAACCTAAATATAAGTTATACTTACGGGTCAGCTTTAGAACCTGCTCCACTTTCCGTTGATAAAATAAATAATACTTAAACCAAAAAACTGGGCAAGTGCGAGTCGGACTCGCGCACTGAGGGTTCCGTGCAAACTACAATTCCCAAATGGAGTTTTAAAGATTTTTCCGAGTTGCAAAAAAAATTTACTGTTTTGAGATTTTTTTTCTATACCTGTGCTATAAGACCTTGCTTTGTGCCTTTCAGGATTCTGGCTCAACGGGAAGTACACTATGAATTTCGAGAGATCTTTGCGAGTATCAAAATATACGTTTTTTTGCGATATAAACGGCCGTATCGTTTTTATTTGTTAACTTAAAAGTTTGATTTTTTCACACTTTGAAGGGACCGCAGACTTGAGTACCTATATAGTTTTAATTTCAACTCGACGCGCTCTCGAGATAAAGAGTCTTGACAGACAGACAGACGGACGGACAACAAAGTGATCCTATAAGGGTTCCGGTTTTTCCTTTTGAGGTACGGAACCCTAAAAACAGCAAAAACATTGAAAAAATCCAAACAACTTTGCAAGCAGTCTGAACAAAGTAAAAGTAAACAAGATAAATTTAAAACCCTTTACAGGCACTTTTGAAATGTTAAGAAAAATTACTGAAGCTTCGATCTTTATGGAGATGAATGTGCAAGAAACTCCATGGACACTCTTTTCCATCCAACTTGGCGATTGAAATAAGTCATGGTGGATAATTTACTCATCAACTATGAGTTACATTCAAAGTGTCCTTTCGTCATCGGTTAAGAATATTAATGTGAAGAGATGCATGAATTGTCATGCAAATGACGTTACATTTCAATGCAAACTGTCTTCATTAAAATTCCTACCTGTTAACGATTGTGGGAAGTTACTTTATGTATCTCCTATTCTTAAGTGTAACTCCAAAGATCATACAAATAATTTTCTTAAGGCTTATAGTCCCTTGAACCATCTGGCCAAAATTATGTGGACGCGCCTCTCGCACCCGCCTAGGCGGCAGTATGCAAAGCTGTGCATTTATTTGCGGCCAGCAGCGCCCGGAAAGCGCTTTAAATCCATTTTCTTTGCGAAATATTGATTGATTTACATTATGCAATGTTCACTTTGTAGAATATTTAACCACCAATTTTTATGTGTAAAAATATTTCTAAAGATCCAAGCTGTTTCGAAGGAGTAGGGAAAAGTTGCTAAAAGTTGCGAAATTGCTAAATATTTTTTTTAGACAAAAGTATTAATAGCACGAAAAAATCAAATATTGATAATGTTGTTCATGAATCTGTAATAAACATATATTTTTTTCAAACCTATTAACCTGGCCGTTACCGAGGAGTAGGCTTTAGAAAGTCACTGTTTTATGGCACTTTTCGGGCGCTTGGGCCTTAAGAGCGACCAACTCGAGGTATATTTTCATACAACCATCATCATCATCATTTCAGCCGATATACGTCCACTATTCGACATAGGCATCCCCCAAGTGTCGCCACAATTAACGATCCTGTGCATCTCGCATCCATCGGTTTCCCGCAACCTTCACCGATGACCCAGTGAAGGCTGCGTCGTCGCCACTCCAGAACCTTTTGCCCTCAACGGCCATCTGTTCTGCGAGCAATGTGCCATGCCCATTGCCACAATTCTTCGTGCTATGTCGGCAACCTTAGTTCTCTTGCGAATGTCTTTATACAACCGCTTTTACATGATTATAATGTTATTACACATCTTTGTCTAAATATTTTGGATTCACAAATATCTTGTGGATATTATCTAGGCTTAAATTGCTATAGAAATAAAAACTAATTTGTGTAAAACTAATCCAGTAAAAGCTTCTGAAAATCTACTATTTTACGTGAACCTTGGTCCTCTATAATCTACTCATATAATATTAAAAATATAAAAAGTACATCTATAGAAGCCTTGCACATTTAATCGAGATTCTGAATGCCGACAATTATTCTCAAAAACTTTCAAGGGTTTTAAAAAAAAACATGTATTTCCTGGAACAAGCTTTGTAAAATATTCGAGTAAATCACAGAATTACCGAATGCTAACAGAGTTTTCAGGCGATATCTCTCTTTTTTCGCTCTCTTGATCAAACATCGCATTGGATTGCCTTAGATGAAGCAAAACGCTTTTAAACCATGCCCTATTAATAAGTGTAACTCCAAAGATCATACAAGTAATATGCCAATCCACCAACCTGTGTATGATGGGTTTTAGTATAAAACGACATGTATAAACCTATTAATAGACCTTTCAGGGTCGCGGAAACTCTTACAAAGATTCCCGCAGCCCACCTATAAACCTACTTAACCTAACCTTTTGAAGACTAAACACCCTGTTCTATTAATTAACTGTGTACAAAACATTATATGTCTACAGATATAACCGTGCTTTCCCTGTGACGGCTCGCGTGAAGTCGCGTGGCTATCGTCACAAGCTCACGTGTTGAGTAAGGTCGCCGCATACAGACCACCGGTCACAACCACAAAACGACGCCACCAGCGATATTTCTTGTAGTTCACGTACATTTTATCTATTTAACAATTTAGGTACACACAATAATAAAAGAAAAGAAGGAAACAGAAGAATAGTACAAATGTGATGCTTATTTCTAAAGAAATCTCTTCCTGCATTTGTTGACTATATTGATGTTGAAGCTGGTGGCCGCCACACGCTACCGCCGCTGCTCGCTTCTTGTGGCCTGCACCGGCCACTAAACGCCGTTCTCCGTCAGAGTCCATTATGATACTGCATGTATAAGTTAAAAAAAGTAGAAATCACCGGCCATAAGTGGCTGTCGCCGAAGGCGCGCACTGTTCCCGCTCTTCTCAAGAAGTTGTCAGCAACCGTAGGGGCCCAGTAGGGTCGAAGCCCACTTTGGCCAAGGGTCTATTTCTGAAAGCTTGGCCCCGGTATGAAAGGCAACGAAGAAACAGTTTTTTAGTCAGTAAAGTCTGACACTATCTCCCGCTCCGCCCAAGGGCGGGGGATGTCATCGGGATGATTTTTACCCACCGGAAAAAAAAGAAGTGGCTGTCGCGCGCTACAGCCTCCTTTGTGGCCGTTTCTAGTTTCTCGTGGTGACGTTTGTGGTTGTCGCGTGTGGCCCGTGTACGACGACGCTTAATGACGCCGCGCGCCGTGTGTGTTTTTGATCACTATCTTTCCCGCACACGTGCGTGTCTGTCTATATGTTTATACATGTTCGTTCACTGGGAATGACAGGCGGGCCTTGTTACTTGTAAGAGAATGAAGTGAAGCATTGAGGTTGGATTTAACGTCATACTCCAGTTTTAGCTTCGCCCTGATTCATGTACTTTATTTATGTGGTATTTCTAAACTTTAAAGTAGGGATGTTATGTACATTTGTTTATTTATTTAATTTACACAAAAGTATAGAGGCGGATTTAAGACCATAGCGGATTATGAAATTAAGTATTTTGGCTTATCCAATAGTTTTCAATTTTTGTTTTTAAATAGGAAATGATTTGACCTTATTATTGTTTATAGATTATCACTTAATCATCATTATGAATAATGACGAAGACAAAGAATGGCTTTTTTATTGAAATGCGAGTCCAATGACTTCTCTCGCTCTAGGGTAGTGCGACAGGACGTGTCAGACTTTTATTGACTTAAATCTAGGACCACAGTACCTATCTCGTTCAAAAATTTTTACCTTCTGATACATTTATATATGTACTTATTATATCATTTGAATTTTAGTATATTTTAACTCTTATGAACTATTTATACAGGGTGTCTACATTTCTGACTCGACTTTCCTATCACAGCTCTGTTGGAGATTTTTTTAAAATAAATACCACCTTTGTAATCTTCTATCTGTACTTTTTCTTTTCGTTTTAAGTGTTTGTGTGTAAATAAATAAAAATATACCTATACATTTAAAAGATCATCTAATGACCTAACTCAAAAATCGTAATTTGTGGGAAATGACTTGCTCATCTCCCACAAATTGCAATTTCCGGGAAAGGTTACTTGGTTAGGTCACTTTCATTTTAAATTTGTGTTTTAGTGCCCTTACTGTTTACCTACCTACCTCAGCTCAAGCTACTGTTTTTCAAGTGTATGTCTGTCGGTTTGAATGTCTATATACCTACAACTTTATTTAAAAAGCTCACAATTTGGACACCCCCGACACTAAGTACAACACAGGTCATGGCAGCCCATAGCGGGCATTAGGAGCCAGCAAACAGCTGGGTGCAAGTGCAAGACAACACCTCAGTCGCCTGGATGGCCCGGTGACTATGTATTTTTGATGATGATATTGATGATATTCCACAACTATCACACAACGCCTTCTAGTCTCAAGCTAAGCAGAGCTTGTGTTATGGGTACTAGGCAACTGATAAACTTACTTATATATTTCTAAATACATACATATTATAGATAAATTACACCCAGACACAGAACAAATGATCGTGCTCATCACACGAACATTTGTCCTGGGTGGGAATCGAACCCACGACCTCCGGCATAGCAGTCAGGGTCACTAACCACTACACCAACAGGCCTGTCTGATTTTTGCTGACATAACTAAAACTATTGAAATCCATTCAATTACTAATTCTGAACAAACTATATATAAATAATGTTTTATTATTATTATATTCCAGTAAATGAGGTCTGAATAGTACTCGTAATTATCTAGATCTTGAAACTAAACATAGCGCAGTGACATAATACTGAACTGATAACGAGTTATAAACATGTGTTGTAGACGAACGTGTGACTAGCGCCAGCCAGATGTTGGACACAGGCCTATCCTATACTGTGCAATTGCGCCACAAAAACAAATCAAGTAGGGTCACCACAATTTCTAAGTATTGTACTATATTTTAGTTAATTGTACTTTTTATTAGGAACAAATTAGCTGCTCACAGCAGCTTCGCACGCGTGCAAAGTTGTAAATTGTCTTAAAGAAACATACTTCCTGGTTAAAAAGTATCCTATGTGTAACAGTACAGCAAGGACGGGTAGACGAAGTCCTGTAACACTAGGATACGGTCTACCCGTCTGAAATCTATTGAGCTGATCGAATGTGAAGAAGTTACTAACACAGACACACACACTCGCAAACTTTTGCCTTAATTGTATTAGTAATATTTACCTATCTATGTACTTTTTATCTTTGAATGTGTGTTGTATTGTATTAGTTAGTGTTGTTGTTAGTGTGCGTATTAGTAGATATATTAGTGTGATGATACAGTATACAAAATATACTATATCTTCATAAAAAATTAAAATATTGAAGAGTATTTACTAGAACTCCATATAAGGCCAAAATAAGTTAGTAAATCGCAGTTAGGAGATGTAAATAAATATTTAAATTTTTTTCGCCTGAATTTACCAACATATAAATTGTTGAAAAATACTATATTTCTCCCAAAAAAAGTAGCAAATCTAACCATAAATGTTTATGACTTAAATATGACTTATATACATTTTTATTTTATCTATTATTTATTTTCAAACTTTAAACAAACACTATCTTACACAATTTCGCTTAAACCCTATTTTTATTATTTATATGTAAACATACCTTATATATATTATTTAAATACCCACCACTCATATTATATTATTATATTGCACTCCAAAACCGGTTTTGCGTCCGTTGCGTCACAACCACAGGTTCAGTTGAAAACCAGCGTCAGGCACTAGTTGTCTGACATTCATGCTGAACTGGACCTATTTTGGTGCAGCCATGAGGCAGACATCAATGATATTTTAATTGTATTTTAATTTTATTTATTTTTTGCTTCTTTTATTTTTGATGTGTTTATTGTTACATAGTATGTGTGTTTAGGCCTTGTGATGTACCAAATAAATTATTTTTCTTTCTTTCTTTCTTTCTTATTATTATTACTGCTTAAATTTGTAATTTTAACCCCTTTAGTAGATAAGCCTTAGATTAAATAACCATTTGGTAACCATCTTTGGAGTCTGTACTTTTTTTAAGTGTTTCTTTTTTAACTTCTTCTGCTCTGGGTGTAGCGGAAGGGAGTGTCAGACTTTTACTGACTAAAACACACAGTGTCCCTTCAGTCACCCTGTATTGCGAAGGCTGCAGTAACTAATATTAATTCAATATTTATTCTCTACATTTGCTGTGTTAATTAGATATTAACTACAACCAAAAATGTCACAGTTGTATTGCATTATATAAAAAAGCCGCAAAATCTCCGACTCCTAAGGCGATTATCACACTGCCACGCATCACGCTGCATGTTGCGTGGCAACGCACCTACGCGCATACCTGCGTTTTGTGGATTCACGCAGGCTCGGACTCATTTCATTCAAAATCCACGCACGGCACTACGAGACTCAGTGTGCCATACATTGCGTGTCGCCACGCACCCACGTGCGTGTGCGCATGTTTTTTCGCTTGTAGGCGCGTGATCTGAACGTGCGTGAATACATTTTCTGTGTGTTGGCCTGTGAGTGTTTTTCATACAAACGGAGGTAGGTACTAAATTATCAAGCTCAAGTTACCAAACGGGATAATATCAGAAGGTTGCGTGTTCAGATCACGTCGGGGTCACCAGTTTGGAGGTATGCGGAACAGAGAGTAAAGTCACACATGCCTCCATTGAAAAAGGGAGGATCCTTCGACCAGACAGGTGTTATTGTCTGGTGGGCGACTGCCCGATAGATGATTTCGGGCTGTCGTATATGTTCAAATCGCGCGGAGAACTTTGATTGCGCGATGCAGGATTTCGTACTTTCTTCGTAGTTCTTATGTGGCGCCATAGATGTCGCTACAAATATGTAGGTATGAGCGGGCGTACACAAAGCGTATATTGAAGCTGTATACGCGTCTATGAAGCTACGCGTCTGTAGACGTAGGACATACATGTATAATTGTGCAGTCATTAGAACTTATTGTTACAAAGATCATGCAATAGTTATATTAAAACTAGCGTCACAAGGTTAAGTACGCTTTGTCAAGCATTATTAGCCGTAAACACACCTATTAGTGCATCTATTGTCTTATTTAGATTGGAATCTTCAGCGTATACTTCCTCACCGTAGGCGCGGGCTTGCGGACAGTGAGCAATGGGTAGCTCGCTCTCCGGCCGTCCGGTAACTGTCCGGACCAAGCCCAAGTCGTCGACGGCGCGCACTGTTCCCGCGCGCCTCAAGGAGTTGTCAGCAACAGCAGGGACCCAGCTGGGTCGAAGCCTACTGGGGCCAGGGTTATCCGAAAGGGCGCTCGAGCCCCGGTATAAAGGCTAGAAGGAACGGGGTGGGTCTTTTAGTCAGTAAGAGTCTGACACTATCTCCCGCTCCGCCCAAGAGCGGGGGATGTCATTGCATGATTTTTTCCCACCATAAAAAAAAGCGTATACTTCCTCATGCACTGTTTCTGGGATGAACAAGGAATTACCTATTATGATAGATGAGGGAATAAGAATCACAATACGCGCAGAAACGAATAGTTGGCAATATTGAGTCACGAAAACGCGAAAACTGCGAAAGCTTTACCGAAAAAGCTACGCGTTTATCATGTTTCATGTGGAACGGGGTCTAATACACCTCGTACGTGTCTTCCCTGGGTGCGGCTAGAAAAAACATGGTCTTCTCTACCGTGCAGAGGCCATAAGTTCAATTTGGTTTCGTTTAGAAAAGAGATGAATACTTTTGATGCCCTGTTAAAACAGAATGCATTTGTGTATTTACTTAAATACGGGGTCACTTTGACCTTTTTTTTTATGGTGGGAAAAAATCATGCATTGACATCCCCTGCCCTTGGGCGGAGCGGGAGATAGTGTCAGACTCTTACTGACTAAAAGACCCACCCCGTTCCTTCTAGCCTTCATACCGGGGCTCGAGCGCCGTTTCGGATAACCCTGGCCCCAGTAGGCTTCGACCCGGCTGGGTCCCTGCTGTTGCTGACAACTCCTTGAGGCGCGCGGGAACAGTGCGAGCCGTCGACGACTTGGGCTTGGTCCGGACAGTTACCGGTCGGCAGGACAGTGAGGGGTCACTTTGACCTCGTGCTGCATATAGCAAAAAATGCATAAGTATAGTTCCTTAAAAGTTACGGGGTCTAAGGCCTAAGGGACCTCGTATGAAAACTGTCATTATGTGGTAGGTAAGTCACCTATTGATAGTTTTCATACGAGGTTTTAAACGCTCCGTACCGCAGGAATAGAAATAAATGACAAAGTTGGCAATGTTAAAACGCGAAAACCTTTCAATATTATTGTTGACTAGCTTTTGCCCGCAGATTTGCCTGTGTACATAAAATAACGCCTATTCACCGTTAAATTTTAATTGTTTTGATCCCGTGGAGTTTTTCTTTAAGAAAAAGTCAGCTGAGCGGGTTCAATGACCTGTAGATAGTAGTCGGCGTTGCGTACAAACTATCTACAGGTCATTGAACTCGCTCAGCTGACGTTTTCTTAAAGAAATGAATTTCGTACATACGTAAATTAATACGAATTTTGAAAAAAAGGTACTTTATTTTTTAATTTTATCTTTACAAATCGATAGTGTTTCATGTACCGGATCGACCCTCCACGGGATTAAAACGATTAAAACTTAACGGTGTATATGTCATTCAGGAATAACGCAGCTTTCTATCGGTGAAAAAAGTTACTTTAACAATCGGACCAGTACTTTCAGAGATTACCTCCTACAAACAAAAAAATGAAAAACAAACTTTACCTCTTTATAATATAGGTAAGTGTAGATATGCTCGCGTTTACGAGATAAAGGGTTTTGATATTCTGACAGACAGACAGACGGACAACATAGAGATCCTATAAGGGTTCCGTTTTTTCTATTGAGGTACGAAACCCTAAAAACATCTTAGCTTACCTCAGGTACCGAATACCAGCACTATCTTAGTATCATCAACCTCTTTCTGCCTTTAACCTATATTACTTGGGGTCGGCGCAATACGTTTGTTTCTTCCATTCTGTCCTGTCACCGTCACGCTATCACTAACTCCCTTATCTTTCGTATCACTCCTCACACAATCCATCCATCTTTTCTCTATCCATCCACATGGTATACTCCTAACTCTTTTAATACCATTAGTACAGTATAATACAACAATACACCGCTAAATTTTAATCGTTTTAATCCCGTGGAGGGTCGATCCGGTACATGAAACACTATCGATTTGTAAAGATAAAATTAAAAAATAAAGTACCTCTTTTTCAAAACTCGTATTAATTTACACATGTACGAAATTAATTTCTTTAAGAAAAAGAGGTACTTTATTTTTTAATTTTATCTTTACAAATCAATAGTGTTTCATGTACCGGATCGACCCTCCACGGGATTAAAACGATTAAAATTTAACGGTGTATATCATGACTTTTAACGATAATAAGAGTCTGCTATGAAACTGGACGTCCATCCTAAACTACTGTCAAATACACTACTATCAAAGTACTAACGTAGATGAATACATGACGTAATGTATGACGTAGATACCATCCATACATGGGAAGCAATAAACTTTACGTTATTGATAACTGTCATAGACAATCACTATCAATCTAATCTAATGGCCCACATGGACATAATATGTTGAGACCTGATGACGACACAAAGGAAAAAATTAGATACGTTTATGACCTGCATAATCTTAATAATTGTTAAGCGAGGTGTAGTTCTCGCTGAATGGAGACCGACGCACCAGGTGTAGACGCACAGGTGTAGACCGATGCACAGGTGAACCACACCTGTACCGCCTAGCCAAGTTGCTAATCTGCAATCGTTAACGCTAGTAAAAAACTTCAAATGTACGGGAATGACGTCATCTCAACGCTCAGTCACGTGGTCAGTAGCCTGATTCACGTAAAATCAAACAAGCCAAATATCGTTGAAGTTTTATAGTCGTTCGATCGAAGTCCTATCCGAAATCGGTATTCACTTGTTCCTTAATCGGGATCGGATAGAACGACAACTCAACTGGCTCGAAACTAACCGATGTATCAAACACTTATTTCCAGTTACATCAATAAGTACCAGGATAATGAAATACAGATTTTTTTTTTTTAAATCGACTCTTCGACCAAACGACTTTAAAATCGGTATCGTTCAAACTCGATTGATGGATGTGAATACGGTAATGGTCTAAACGACTAAATCGCTACGATATCGTTACGGTTTTGTTTACGTGAATCGGGCTACTGTACAAAAGAATTGGGGGCGTGGCTAACTCGAGGCGTTCGACGCAAGAGAAACGGTTGTAACTTGACTAGGGGGGTTGATTTGTACGTAGCGGCGCGTTGCGTCGCGTGGCGTGGATCTAATGTAGCTCTACAAGTCTAGTTGCCATATAAAATGTATGGGGACCGACGCGCCCAGATGCCGGCGTACGTGGCTCACGTGTGCGCAATGTAGTTTTACCTTAACAATATTAACTGGGATCTTACCATGACGTGTTAGAGAGAAGAGGGATGGAGCTATACTCCCTATATAGCTCCATCTCTTTAACAATTCAGTTTAGGTCGTAAAATTAATCGCGTTAAAAGCCCGTTAACGTATCGTGGTAAGATCCGATGTACGGCGAGTATCCACGCTTACGTTGTTGAATCCTCTACGGTCCAGACTAAGCGTTTCACCTCGTTATATACCGCGTGCATTGAAGGACTAGAAAAATTTGCCTGCTGTGGTCTTCCCGTCCGATTATAATTTGGGTGTCTTCAAGGCTAGAGTGAATAGGCTCTTAATAAACTAGTGCGCTTCACCATCAACGATTGCATCACTGCTTACCATCAGGTGGGATCGCAGTGAAGCACTAGTTTATATCAGATAAAAAAAAGATCTCTGTTCCTAGCGGTTCCACCCGCATCTTTGGTTTGGATGTTTATACAGCCCAGATAGATACAGTAGGCTAGTAGCCGTAAAAAATGTAATTAGTCCCTCTTTTAGATTATTCAAAAATAAGGGACACGTATTTTTTATTTGTAAATTAAACCAAAAATGACAAATATAGCCCATTAAAGTTACGTGTAACGTCACGCTGTGCTACATTTTTCCGCACGGGGTGACGTCACACGTAACTTTAATGGGTTATATCTTTGTTATTTTTCGTTTAATCGAAAAAAGAAAAAATACGTGTCCAATATTTTTTTATAATCTAAAATACGGACTATTGTAATTATAGTAAAGTTTATTTAGTTTTTAATTCAATTCAATTAATCTAATAAATAATCACTAGGTATAAACAAACTTAAAATAATAATATGATGCCCTCTGAGTTTTCCCCGTTTTTCAGCCTTTTTTACTCGTTTGTACAAATACGGACTAAATAAAATGTAATTATTTTGACCCTGGACACTACCCTATTAGTCATGAATTTGGCTATTCCCATATTTCTCATACAGGAAGATTTTTTCCAATCCGACTGGTATTTCCACAGATAAGCACGTTTAAATAAACAAGAAACACTGCATTGTTTTAATACTCGATTAAAATAATTATATTTAGTATTGTTATTGTCCTATTTATACAGGGTTTTTTGAAAAACACTAGCAACCTCTCAGGAATATGTCACTAACATCATAAACAACAACTTTTGTTCTATGACTTTTAAAAAAATATCCTATTTTAGTTCCATCAGATTTTCATACAAAAATAAAAATATTTAGTTTGAACGTTCTAAATATTACGAAGTCTATGCGAAGCAAGCGATAGTACAATAGCAGAGGGGAACGGAGATCGGGCGGCGGGGGGTGCTTGATGCGACGTGCGTCGCGTCATACATAGCGTTGAAAATTCCGGATTTCAATGAAAAAAACATTTTGTGGTTTTTTTCCGTTTTTTTCACATGTTGCATTGAAATTTTGCGGAAAAAATCGTTTGGGAACAAAATAGAAATCTTTCGAATGTTTTATTCATTGTTTCGGTTAAGCCTCCCCCAAGTGTCACCATAATGATCGGTGCCCACTGTTGGACACAAGCCTCTCCCAAGTATCGCCATTTAGGGCTTTAATGACTGCTGTCCACTGTTGGACATAGGCCTCCCCCTCGCTATAATGACCCATGCCCACTGTTGGACATAAGCCTCCCCCGAGTGTCGCCATTAGGCGCTAAAATGACTGATGCCCATTGTTGGACATAAGTCTCCCCTCGCTATAATGACCTATGCCCGCTGTTGGACATTAGCTTCCCCCAAGTTCCGCCATTTAGGCGCTAAAATGACTGATGCCCATCGTTGGACATAAGTCTCCCCTCGCTATAATGACCTATGCCCACTGTTGGGCATAAGCCTCCCCCTAGTGTCACCACGTAGGCGTTATAATAATTGATGCCCACTGTTGGACATAGGCCTCCCCCGAGTGTCGCCATTAGGCGCTAAAATGACTGATGCCCATTGTTGGACATAAGTCTCCCCTCGCTATAATGACCTGTGTCCAGTGATCGACATAAGCTTCCCCCAAGTTTCACCATTTAGGCGTTATAATGACTGATGCCCACTGTTGGACATAAGCCTCCCCCAAGTATCGCCATTTAGGCGTTATAATGACTGATGTCCACTGTTGGACATAAGTCTCCCCTCGCTATAATAACTTGTGTCCACTGTTGGGCATAAGCCTCCCCCAAGTATCACCACGTAGCCGTTATAATAATTGATGCCCACTGTTGGACATAGGCCTCCTCTCGCGATAATGACCTATGCCCACTGTTGGGCATAAGCCTCCCCCAAGTGTCACCACGTAGGCGTTATAATAATTGATGCCCACTGTGGGACATAGGCCGCCTCTCTTGATAATTACCTATGCCCACTGTTGGGCATAAGACTCCCCCTAGTGTCACCACGTAGGCGTTATAATAATTGATGCCCACTGTTGGACATATGCTTCCTCTCGCGATAATGACCTATGCCCACTGTTGGGCATAAGTCTCGCCCAAGTATCACCACGTAGGCGTTATAATAATTGATGCCCACTGTTGGACATAGGCCTCCTCTCGCGATAATGACCTATGTCGCCATTTAGGCGCTATAATAAATCGATGCCCACTGTTGTGCATTAGCCTCCCCCAAATATCACCGTTTAGGCGTTATAATGACTGATGCCCACTGTTGGACATAAGTCTCCCCTCGCTATAATGACCTGTATCCAGTGATCGACATTAGCTTCCCCCAAGTTTCACCATTTAGGCGTTATAATGACTGATGCCCACTGTTGGACATAAGCCTCCCCCAAGTATCGCCATTTAGGCGTTATAATGACTGATGTCCACTGTTGGACATAAGTCTCCCCTCGCTATAATGACTTGTGTCCACTGTTGGACATAAGCCTCCCCAAGTATCACCATTTAAGCGCTACAGGATTGCTGTCCACTGTTGGACATATGCCTCATAAACTAGTGCGCCTCACCATCAGATTGCGTCATCTAGTTTATATATAAAAAATAAGTACGCATTTGAAAAAAACAAACATGAAGTTTTCAGTTCTTTTCATATTTTTCCGTTTTTTCGGTTTTATTGGAAAAATACATGAAATTTATAATTTATAAATTTCTTGAAAGTTTCGAATGTTACATTGAATAAAACAACAGTATTTGAAAGAAACGGGAATATTCCCTGTTTTTTTCAACGCTAGTCATACAGACGTAGGCATAGTATTGAAATGCGTTAGATAGAACAACGAAATCTTGAAGGTTTGTTTTTTGGTAAAAGAATTATTTTTTGTAAAAAGTCATAGAACAAAAGTTGTTGTTTATGATGTCAGTAATACAGTTCTGCAAGGTTGTTAGTGTTTTACGAATAACCCTGTTTAAATCTGTTAGTAATATAAATTATTGTACTCTATTAGAAAAACTAACAGAAAATATTCTGTTAGCAGTCCCTTCTGATGAGCTGTAGTGGTCCAGTGGCAACGACTCCGACTTACGTGTTGTAGGACGCAGGTTCATACCCAGCCTGATAAAATAGCCTACCGGGTTATCCGAAAGGGCGCTCGAGGCCCGGGTATGAAGGCTTGAAGGAACGGGATGGGTTTTTTAGTCAGTAAGAGTCTGACACTATCTCCCGCTCCGCCCAAGAGCGGGGGTTGTCATAAGATGATTTTCCCACCGAAAAAAAAAAAGCCTGATAAAATAAATTACACAAATTAAACGCTCCTGCTTACTTTGTGCAATTTATTGCATCACCATTGATCTGAAAAAGAAGGAAAACATGATGAGGAAACCGGTATGTTCTAGAACGAGCCCACGAAGTGGATTATGGCCCTTTCCCTGTCTTACACAGGAATCCTGAGTCCTAGCAGTAGGAACATTCGGTTGAAGAACAAAGACCTATTTTGC